>OY728167.1:570799479-573231400 GCA_963277665.1 Viscum album | reverse complement strand
TCCTTTTTATTATACTTATGTTATCTTCCTTTTTCAAAAAATATTTATTTGTATTTTTATATCCACAATATAAATTTTTTCATCAACATCCAATAAACTTTTTGATATTCTCCTTAAATTTATATTTTTTATTTTAATTTCCCTTCTATTTCCCCTTTTGGTAATACATTCACAATTGGTATTGAAGTATTCCTCCCCCTTCTGCATCTAGATTTTATTTTATTTTAACATTTTTCTTGTAACACCCCGAGATTTTATGAGATATATTTTTTTAAATTTTTTTGATATCTTCTATTGTATGCTACACCAAGATTAGATTGCACTATACACAACACTGTATTAGCTTACAGTATATACAACACGAGTCTGGGCTCATGTTACACGCAATTACAAGATCGTTTGGTAAAAATTATTCTACGCAACATTGAGTATAGATATTTTTCATAGTATAAATGGAATTTATTTGGATTATGTTATCCGAAACATAGAAGGAATGTATCACTACACACTACACTGACTTGGATTGCGTTACACGCATGAGCGACAATCCTCGATAGCTTTTGTGGTACGCAATACCGAGTTTCACTAAACAACAATATATTAATATAATATTATGAACTAGCTGTTATTAATAGTATTAACAAAATTTTTAATTTAATAACATTATAATTCTTCTTAGACATTTTCTAAAATGAGGTTTGAGAACAAAATATATTTTTCAGATAAAAGATGTATTTTTAGAAAAATGTAGTTTAGTCGCCTTTTAATGGCACACTGATTTTAAATCTAGTTTTTGACATGTTTATAAATGAAATTTGACAAATTAAATTCATTCCTAATAATTAGGATACAATAATTTACTTTTGCATTTTTTTTATATTTTTCTGATAAATTTCATATTTTAATGAATAGTAAAAACACGCTAAATTTTCATTAAAAACAAATTTTTTCATCAAGATAACTTATATGGTTAAATTATAATATTAAATGGTTTTAACATATAAATAGAATATATATTTACCATTTAATATTATTTATGTCATTATCATTAATTTTATATTGAATTCATAGGTAAAATTATTTTAAATCTATTGCAATGTTTTAAACAAAAGCCCGCTTTTTTGACAACAGGATTAATTTTAAATTAGTTTCTATAACTTTTGTTTCTTGAATTTGTAAAAATGGATTCCATATTTGGTGTCATTAGTTCCAAATTATGTTAATATGCAACTTTTTATTTTTGTGAATTATGAATCTTTACTACGGTAAATTTTATTTTCCACAGTTAAAGGTAAATAAAGTAATTAAGGGTAACAATAATATTAATAAAATTACCCTAACACTTGTCTTAATATAATTGGATGATTATTTATCATCATAGAATACACTTGGGTCGAAATGTTATCTATTATAAATAGATTTTATGTTATTAAGACCTTCAATTTATTTTATTTAAAGGAAAGTGAAATATGTCTCACTCAAACTTTAATAATTAAATTATTTTTAATATAATGATATAAAGAATATAAATTATATTATATAAACTAATTTTAAATCTAATATTTATTTATTTAACATGGAAAATTATTTGTAATTTTTAAGAAACAAATAATTAACTTAACAACTTATACATTAATGATGGAGAAATTATTTATTTAATGAAAAATCAATAATATAGTTTTTATTAAAATAATATTACCCATAAAAAGGCCAAAAAACTTGACAAAAACTTATTGGTCGAGTATATATACACCATAAGAATCCAATTTGAGACTTTTGGACCATTTAGAGCCTCATAACACATATTATGACATTTATATTATTTTATTTTAAATGATGACAAAGATGTCACCTTCATAATTTAATAAACATAACATTTTAAAAGATGGGTTTTGTAGAAGATAAATTCTACTAAAAGTATTATTATGGACGTTATTAGATTTATATTTATCATAGTATTTTATTTTTAATTATTATACAACAAATAATTATATTAAATATTTATACAAAAATGTTCTAGTAATTATTTTATTAATAGAAATATCAAATAAATGGTTTTAAAATATTAAAATAAATATTATATGAACTATTTAATGTGCTCCACTAATTTTTTAGATTCATCTCACATGTTAGTAAACTATTAAATACATTTTTTAGTATATATCTTCTATGTGGATTTTATTTAAAATAATATAATTGAATAGTGTCAAAATTGACACTACTGATATTTTATAAAAATAACAAAACATTAAATTGTTTAAAAATCACAAAAATATTTAAAAATTTAAAATTTAAAATTAAATGGCCGAATATTTTATATTGTATCCAATTATGGACAAATCACAACATATAAGAATGTAATTTTTACAATTTAAATTTTGAATTTTATTACAATAAATAAAATTAAATAGATTAAATAAGGATAAATCAAAATGATAAGGATTAAAATAAATTCCACACATGTCTAAATTTTATTGGTTGATAAGACTAAAACCCTATATCATCTCATATTCTATGTTGAGTCATTCTTGAGGTTTTTATGTGGGGTTTAAATTTATTATAAATTAATATTTTTGATAGTTTCCTAAAGTGCCACTCTCCTCTCTTATAAAAGGGAACTTCCTCCCTCTCCTCTTCACACCATTTTTAGCCTTCAAACAAAAAAAAACACTACCCTTTTCCATTAATAACATCATTAGAAACATAATAGAGGTCTTGGTATTCTTCAAATACCATCTTTAGTGCCCTAAGAGGTGGTTTAAAAGAGGCATGTTGAAGATGAGGTTATATCCTTTACCAATTATTTCAAAATTCATTCTTCTTCTAGATCCTCTATATGAGTTGTTTCATTTTTAAGTAATAACTCCAGTATAACATGTATACTTATATGTTATTATTAATATGAAACAACCATATTAAATCTTTTATCCACCCTATAAAAATTGAAATCACCACGCGTGTGTACGTACGGTCTACCGTCTCTACGCCGTGGTGTAATATGTTTTTCATCCCCAACATGATTGGATGGGTATAATGATGGAAGAATTAAATCTATAATATTATTTTAAAGTTATATTGATTCTGAAATATTATACACCATACAATTCTATACAATTCGACAGTCATGGAAATGATATCGTCGCTCGTGTGTACGTACGACTTACCATCTCCACGATGCGATAAGATTCATTCTCCATGTTAACCATTCAAAAATTATTATAAACTATATATAATAATTAATAATGAAATATATTACATATTATGATACTCTATTAATTTATATGTCATTGACTTACTTCCATTAAATTTAATAGGGAAATAAAAACATCATTCATGCGTACGTATGGCCTACCGTCTCCACGAATGGTGTATTTCATTCCATTTATCGATATATTATATATATTTATATGATGAATATATATTATATATAAATCATGTTTTACATTCTAGAAGTTTTTAATCATGATCTATAAAATCATATGAATAATTACAAGTCAAAACACGTATGATAAATGAAACGATTTAACCAAAACACTGCTTTAACATGGAATGGACAAATGAACGGATAATATAAAGTCATCTGTGAATCACGTATGATATCATAAATTTTATTATGGTTCTGTTAGAAGTTAATAATATGATTAAACCCACTATACAAGAGTTTCGGACACATGAGAAATAAATTTGACCTACTGTACGGGATAATTATTCCAATTTCTTTCTTATCCATGATTGTTTATTCGTATGTATTTACTGGGATTAAATTTATCAACCATGTCCATGTTTTGAAAAAATGTTTTCATAAAATGTTTACTATTCATCCATGTTTGTTTAAAATCATTTTTACCCTTTGTCTACTTTTACCACATCATATGGAAGGAATCTTTATTTTGTTTACCATACGAGGAACTTTTTGGATTTTCCGACAAAAGTACAGGGAGAATGTTTTTTAACTTATACGGCATGATCAGATTTTTATGGTTTCATAATGACGTATTTCCATGAAGCTTAATATTAAATATTTCATGATTATATTTAAAAAAATTCGTTTCTTTTATTTTAAAATTTCATGGAATTTTGAGAAAGTAAAATGATTTGAATGAAGAAAGGATATTTTCCTCAAGATTTCATTTCAAGTGTTTTATCGAATCTATTTTCCATCTATGATGAAATTATTTAATATGGTTATGTTTCATGTATAATTTCCCTATTATTTAAATAGTTTTATTTTTTTTATGATGAAAAAATATTCATTGTTTTATATGGATTATGTTATGATGGGATGATGTTTATGAAACCCATTTTATTCGGTGGCTTTTGATGATGATTTATGTTTATTTTGTGGCACATGAAAGAATGATTTAATTATGAGATTGGTGGGACATATATCTCCATCCAATGCATTGGATAATTTTTTATATCTCATGAGATATAAATGGCTAGAATGAAAATTAAATATTGTTCACTAATATAGGGTTGGAACGGTAGGTAAACTAGGTTCAGTAATGGACTTTTCCACTATGATGGTCTTGGTAGAAATGCCTTGGCTACTATGGAAATCATATCACATGCTTATTGGTTTTCCACAATTAAATGTTTCCTTCCCATGCTATATTATCATGATTTATGTTCCTCTGTGATCTATGCCATACGCACTCCCAAGATTTATTTCACGACTCAAAATTTTTATTTTTAAACATTATGTTCATGTTTTTAAGTTCAAATGTATATGTTTTTTTTATGTTCCCCACGTTTTCCCTAACTGAGAATTTGAGATGGCCCTTTTTTTGTTTTCTTTTCCACCAGGATATAATGAATGGTTTTAGTTTGGGAAAAAAGGAAAATCTTTATGGGAGATGTTGAAGATCTCTCACCATGATTAGAAGTTTATGTTCTGAGTTTCCAAAGACACTAAACTAATACAATATTAGGGCATCTGTTTTCGTTATGTATTAAGTATTCTGAAAAATTAATGTAATGTCAATGTATTTCAAGATTTCGGTCTCTACTGTTAGTATTTGAGTGATGGTTTAGTTTACCATTGAAAACTATGATGCGAAAACTTTAGTGAGATCCCTAGAGATATTTCTAGGAGTATGTCTCAGGATATCTCTAAAGTTAAGAATAAGTATAGGTTGCATTCCTATAATTGTGATAACGATCATGAATAACCTAAGATTAAACCTATGATGTTATATATTGAATTTTCTCCCCTTTGATGATGTTGTTTTCTTAGTATGATTTGTTCATCTCACTCTATTATTTTTGGGTTTTAGAAAACGGCTGGAAACATGGAGAATCATGTTAATGGAGAATATGATGGACAATGGAATGATATTCATCATGAAAACCCAAATGAAATGGGATTTGGAAGGTGAAACATAAATATTATGCCTAATCAGAAATCTCATAATATGATCAATAATATCAACTTTGGTAAGTTTCCTGACTCGGCTACTTGGAGAAAGATGGAGTTTCATGTTGATCATAGAGGAAAGAAAGCTCAATATCTCACATGTAAATCACGTGGGAAGAGGTATCAAGGAGAATAATTCAAAGAAACTGGAAGGAGATTTTGGTGTGGAAATGAAGGACACAAAGCCAGTAATTGCAAAGGAAAAGGTTCAGTTAACACAATGGACATGGATAATGGTATTGATAAGACATAAAAAAAGGATAAATGTTTTAAATGTAGAATGTATAGGAATTATGCAAACCAATTCCCTAAGATAAAATCTCATGAAGAGAATCATCAAGGTCATGTGGGTAGTATTTATGTTGATGATGATGAAGAAACTACAAATGATATATGAGATGAAATAAGTGTTGAGGAATAAAATGATGAAGCTCAGTTAATGGTTTAAGAAGGTATTGGAATGATTTCTTGTTTATCAAGAATAATTTATGGTAATATGGAATAATGAAAAATTGAAGGATTGTTACACTATTTTTTTTCTTTGAGTATTTGAAAGTATACGATGAATTGTACAGGTAACCATGAAAAGTGATTGAAATATTTTTCGAAATCAGATGATATGCGCATAATGAATGGATAAAGAGAAAATATTATGATTGATATTATTAAAGAGCTCATGATTGATATAATGACATATTGATATCAGGGTTTGAGTATATAGAATTTTAGCGATTTTGGTATGTGGATAGAGATAAATTTTGACATGATTCATGTTTTCACTAAGGTTCTATGGTAATACATGTTTCAAGAGAATAAATGATTATGGTTTTCATGTTTCTGAAATGTGTCCAACATGCAATATCTTATTATATATGTGGGATAAATGTTTGTATTCACATTCTTGGTAGATTCCCTATCTAGTAATTGTTTTCATTATACTATGATCTTGGACAGAATAATTTTGGATAAGACTAAATATTCGAATGGATATGTTAGACATAATATATTATTATTTAAGGATATATCTTTTTTCGATATTATTGCTTGAAAGTTATAATAATTTCGTTTTAGAAAAAAGAAAACCTGCAGGATGGGTGACAACCCATCGTGTCGGACAAGGCTGCGAGAATTGAACCCACAACGGAAGTGCGACAGGCCATTATCGCCTACCACTGGCCTACAGGAAGTCTCTTGTTAGTATAAATAAGTTTTATTTTATTAAGAGGTATTATTGATGAAGTATAAGTTTATTTTTAGAACCATATATGATTAATATCCCAATATATAGTCTTATGTATATTTAATAACTTTTTCTAACCTTTTTTTGAGATAGATGGAATGACCCATCATCCTATCACATGATCTGCTAATACATCATGAATGACAAATTCAACTTTATTTCTTTAAGAGATGAAGTGGAAATTATTTAAGGAACGACCAACGGTGAGACTGTAGCAAAATCAAGTAAGTATTTCTTCTAATTGAAAATTGTAAACTTTAGGGAAGTGATCAGGAAAACCAAAATTGTTGTCCCAGTACCCTCATATCCAATGAATAAAATGGAACCTTAGATCACCACAAAATTATGGCTTCGTGATTATTGTCTTTTTCATACCCATGTTCTATACCACTCTCCATCAACACTTGATGGTCACATTTCTCTTCCATATCCATGTTTTCACCTATGTTATCCTATGTGGAAAACCCAGGATGAGTTAATTTGGGTATCCATTTTGTTTGTAAAGTTCCTTTTTAAAATGAATTTTATTTTTTCTTTTAACGATGTGGGTTTCAATGAAACAAACATTCATGAAGAAAACCATTTATAACCACGGTGAATTTTGAGGGAGAAATTCATTTTAAGGGGGGTAGAATGTAACACCCCGAGATTTTATGAGATATATTTGTTTTAATTTCATTGATATATTCTGTTGTATGCTACACCAATATTAGCTACCGCTATATGCAACACCGTATTAGCTGGAAGTATATGCTATATAAATTTTGGCTCGTGTTACACAGAGTTTCAAGATCATTTGGAAGAAATTATTTTATGCAACATTGAGTATATATTTTGTTCATAGTATAAAATAAATTTGTTTTGATTATTTTATACGCAACACCAAACAACTCTTTCACTACATGCAATTTACTTGGCTTGAGTTACACCTTAGAGCGACATTCCTCGATAGCTTAGGTGGTACGCAATACCGAGTTTCACTAAACAATTATATATTATTATAATATTATGAACTAGCCATTATGAATAGTATTTACCAAATTTTGAATTTTAAAATATTATAATTCATCTTACACATTTTATTGAATGAGGTATGAGAACAAAATCAATTTTCCGGATAAAAGAAGTATTTCTAAAAAATGCAGTTTTGCCTCCTTTTGATGGCGCACCCATTTTAAATCTAGTTTTTGAAATGTTTATAAGTCCAATTTAACAAATTAAATTTCTTCCTTGGAATGAGAATATTAAAATTTTCATTTGTAATTTTTTTAATATTTTTCCGCTATATTTCATATTTTAATGAATAGTAAAAACATGATAAATTTTCATTAAATTTTTTTCATTGAGATTATTTATAGGGTTAAATTATAATATTTAATGGTTTTAATGTATAAAGGGAATATATTTTTACCATTTAATATAATTTATTTCATTATCATTAATTTTACACTGAATTCATAGGTAATATCATTTCAATCTTTGGAATGTTTTAAACAAAAACCCGTTTTTTCCAACAATAGGATTAAATTTAATTTAATTAATGCAACTTCTGTTTCTAGAATTTGTGAAAATGGATTCCATATTTGGAATCATTAGGTTGAAATTATTTTAATAAGACACTTTTTATTTTTGGGAATTATGAATACTAACTACAGTAAATTTTATTTACCACAGTTAAATATAAATCAAGTAATTAAGGGTAAAAATAATATTATAAAACTACCCTAACACTTGTCTTAATATAATTGGATGATTATATTTCTTCCTAAAATATTCCTGGGTCTAAATGGTATATATTAGAACTCACTTTTATGTTATTAAGACCATTAATTTATTTTCATTAAAGGAAAGTGAATTATGTCTCACTCAAACATTAATAATTAAATTATTTTAAATATAAGGTTATACAGAATATAAATTCTATTTTAAAAAAACAATTTGAATTATAAAATGTGTTTATTTATTATGGTAATTTATTTTTAATTTTTAAGATATATCTAATTACCTTAAAAACATATAGATTAATGATGCAGAAATTATTTATTTAATGAAAAATCAATAATATAGTATTTATTAAAATAATAATACCCATCAAATTGCCCAAAAACATGACCAAAAATTATTTGTCGAGTATTTATACACCATAACCATCCAATTGGCGACTTGTGGACCAGTTGGAGCATTATAGATCAAATGATGAAATTTATATTATTTTATTTTAAATGTTGTCAATGTTGTCACCTTCATAATTTAATAAACATAACATTTTAAATGTTTGTTGTTTTAGAAGACAAATTAGACTAAAATTATTATTATGGAAGATATTATATTTATCTGATTCATAGTATTTTATTTCTAATTTTTTTTCAAAAATAAGTATACAAAATAATTACAAAAAAATTGTAGTAATTATTTTATTAAGAGAAATATCAAATAAATGGTTTTAAAATATTAAAATAAATATTATATGAATTAATTAATTTCTTCCACTAATTTTTTATATGAATATGAAATGTTAGGAAACTATTAAATATATTGTTTCAAATATATCTTCAGTGTGGATTTTATTTAAATTAAAATAATTGTATAGTGCCAAAATTGACAATATTGATATTTTATAAAAATAACATATTATTAAATTGTTTAAAAATCACAATATTATTTAGAAATTAAAAAATTAAAAATATATAATCTAGAATGTTATAAATTATCCAATTATGGACAATTGAAAACATATAAGTATGTAGTTTTAACAATTTAAAATTTAGAATATTATTACTACAAATAAAATTAAATATATTAAATAAGGATAAATAAAATTGATAAGGATTAAAATAAATTCCAAACATGTATAAATTTTATTGGTTGATGAAATTACAACCTTATATCATCTCATCTTCTAGTCATCTTGGGTGTTTTTATATGGGGTTTTATTTTATTATAAATTAATATTTTTGAGAGTTTCCTAAACTGACCCTCTCCTATCTTATAAAAAGAGCACCTCCTACCTCTCCTATTCAAACCATTTTGAGCCTTCAAGCTTGGTAAACCCTGAAATTTTCTATTATAAACTTCCCTATAAACATAATAGAGGTTATGGCCTTCTTCAAAGATCAACTTGTGTGCCCTAAGAGGAGGTTTGGAAGATGCACGTCGAAGAGGAGGTTACATACTTTACCGATTCTTTTAAAATTATTTCTTCATCTACATCCTCTATATGAGTTGATTAATTTTTAAGTAATAACTCCAGTATAACTTTTATATAGATATATTATTATGAATATGAAACAACCATATTCCATCTTCTATTCATCTTATAAAAAATGAAATCACCACAAGTGCGTATGTACAACATTCCATCTCCACGCCGTGGTGTAATCTTTTTTTCATCACCAACATGATTTGATAGGTATAATGATGGAAAAAATAACTATATATTATTATAGTAAAGTGATATTGATTCTGAAATATTACACACCCTAAATTTCAATACAATTCCACAATCATGGGAATGATATCGTCGCTCGTTCGTACGTACGACTTACCGTCTCCACGATGCGATGAGATTCATTATCTGTGTTAAGCATTTAAGAATGATTATAATGTATATATAATAAAGAATAATTAAATATATTACATAATAATGATAATGGATCTTTTTATTTGCCATTTACTTAATTCCATTTAATTTAATAATGAAACAAAAAAAGTGCTCATGTGTACGTATGACCTACCATCTCCATGAACAGTGTATTTCATTTCATTTATCGATCTATAATATATGTTTATATGCAGAATATATATTATAATTAAATCATGTTTTACATTCTGGAAGTATCTAATAATCATCTATGTAATCATGTGAATAATTACAAGTCAAAACATATACGATAAATGAAACGATTTTACCCAGAACATTACTTTAACATGGAATTGAAAAATGAACGGGTAATATAAAGTCATAAGTGAATCGTATATGATATCCTAAATATTATTATAGTTATGTTACACATTAATAATATGTCTAAAACCACTAAAAAAATGTTTCAGACACATATGAAAGAAATTGGACCTACCATAAGGGATAATTATTCCAATCTTTTTCTTATCTCAGATTGTTTATTAGTAAGTATTTACTAGGGTTATATTTAACATCCATGTCCATGATTTCTAAAAATGTTTTAATAAAATTTTTACTATTATTACAGGTATTTTTGAAGTCGTTTATACTCTTTGATGACTTTTACCACATGGTATGGAAGGAATTTTTCTTTTGTTTACCATACGAGAAACTATTTGATTTTTCCAACTAAAGTACAAGGAGAATGTTTTTTTAACTTATATCGAATGATCATATTTTTATAGTTTCATAATTAATTATTTCAATGAAGATTCATATAAAATATTTCATTATTATTTTCAACAAAATTCTTTTCATTTATTTTGAAATTTCATGGAATTTTGAGAAACGAAAATGATTTGAAAGAAGAAAGGATATTTTCCTCAAGAATTCATTTCAAGTGTTTTATCAAAACTATTTTCCATAAAAGATGGTATTCATTAACATGGTTATGTTTCATGTATAATTTCCCTATTATTTACATGGTTTTATTTTGTTTATGATGAAATAATATCCATAGTTTTATATGGATTATATTATTATGGGATGATGTTTATGAAACCCATTTTATTCATTGGGTTATAATAAGTGATTTATGACTATTTTTTGTCACACGAAAGAATGATTTCATTATGATACTATGGTGAAAATTCCTCTTATTCCAACGCTTTTTTCCAATGGTTCATATGAACTGTTAGCATATAGGTCATGTGGAAACGTTTTCCCCAACGGTTCTAATGAACCGTTAGGATATATCTATCTAAAATCAAGTCACCATCAGGATACTTCTCCTATCCCTAAGCCACACTTCTCCAAACCATTATCACCACTCACATAATCCTCAAGTCCTCGTCGCCGCTCCTATAATGACAACCCCTCGTCGTCACTCCCATCCCGACCACCCCTCGATGCTCGCCGCTCACCGATCGCCGCTCGCCACTCACCACTCACTGCTCCCTGCTCATCAGCACTCACGCATCCCCCTTCAAGACACAGTTATCCAACCCCTACAGGGCCACTCCACTCCTACCGCCATTGTCACCGCTCTAATCCACCTTGATTTCTCCTCCTCCCATCTCGACTCCCGCTCGTTGTTCGTAGCTCCCCACGCATGGTCGCTCGAAAATCCCCCTTCTTCTGTGTATGCATCAATTCTAACTCTCTGTAAGCTTGAATTAAGGTTAATTATGAGTTATTATTTGTATTTTTTTTTATCCATTCATGATATATACCAGTCATTTCCAATGTTTTATATGATTTATTTTAGCTATGTTGATGTTTTGTGCCTTTAAAAAATTATCCAAAGGATGGTGATTCAATAATACATCATTGAGTTCACATGTACATTGAATCAATGTTTTTTGATTCCACATTTGCAAATGTGAAACCCAATAACTACAGGACATGTGTATTAAAATCAGAATCCCAATTTGTTTAAGGGGTGATCTTCCTTGTTTAGATTCTTTTCTTGTTTCCTTTCTATTGATACAATGTAGTTGACTATATACTGTTTAATGAGATCTTTTCTCTTCTTCAATGTGATTCTTTTTAATGGATTTTCTATTTTATGAGATGCATCTCACACGAGAGTGTTTTTTTGGTTATTTAATGACGTTTCATGGTTATGAAACTTGTTCATCTGATGTGAAGCTATTTTCTTAATATAATGAGATTCTTGGGAGTCATATCATAGGGTGGATGTTCAGGCCCCGTTCTCTCATTTTCAAGTTTGTTTTAAATTCTAAAGGACATTAATTTTTTGAGAGATATTTGTTTTAGGGTCCCAAATTTATAAAAAAAATTTGTTTCATGAGGGTTGGAGGTTTAAATAGGGAGATTAGAGCCTTTTACATTTTTAAATTATAATTTTATTCATGGTGTCACTTATTTGATCATGCATTTGATTTCTTGTCTATGTGGCAACTTGTCTGATTATGCAGTTACTAGTTTGTTTTTTCCACCCCTTATTTGCCTATGAAATATCTCTTTTTTTATTATGGTCAATTGGTGAGGTTTCTCACTTTTTTGTGTGAGTAAAATTTGGAAGCTAGAGTAGCCTTCGAGTCTTCCATGAGATGGATTTGTTTTTCTATAACATTATGTGAGAACATTTCTGGAGTATGTTGGAGTCATGAAATAACCCCAAATGTCTCCATGAGATAGCTTAAATAACCCCATGTGTCTCCATACATTGTATCATCCTCGCATGGGTTTACCACTCACCCAATCATATCAATCATATCATATTATATCCTCTTAGTCTCATAGTATAGACTCATCTCTCGAGGATAATCCCATAATCCTCATCCTACACACTATAGTCTTCTCTCAGCATGTTGACCATTCCTTAATTATATTCTGAAGAATCTGGTCAAGAACCTCTTTAAAATCTTGCATTATAACCCAACCCCACTAACACATGAATCCTCTTGGAATTATAATTCCAATATGTCCGACAATACCCAAGACTCACACTAGCATCTCATCCTTGATCTCCTTAGTTGAACTTTTGAATCATTAAATTGATTAAAGCCTTTCATAATACAATTTATAGACTCTGAGGGACTATCCCACTCTAAGAACCCACCAAGATTCCAATCCATCCTCATAAGTATTTCCTCATCAAACACTAGACATAAAATTGCCACATCTATCACCATAAGGCCAAATCCTCTTAGGAATATTTTAATTTATCTAAACCCTCATCTAGTCCATACACATATCATCCAAATTATAATACATATGTTAGACCACTCATATCCCAATCGATATCTTACCCACTTGGAGACCTAGTGATAGGGTGATTTCATTTCCATAAAATCACTAATGAATTTTACCTAAACCTAGGTATCTTGTGAACACCATATCTATAGGTATACTATTTTAATCTATTTACATTCATTTACCGTCCTTTGACTCCATGACTCCAATGGAACATAGTTATAATCAATCCCTTGGAAATCTATGATCGTATAATCATGTTATTTTTTAAGGGTCTATCGAGGCTCTTCATACTATCTTTATATCCACAAGAAATCGTATTTAATGAAACAATTAATTTAAGTAATGGTTGATCACCCATGTTTGTTCTTATGCATCATCTTATAACTACTAAATGGTGTATTCCCTCCACCTGAATGGGCAATTAAATAACACCCCTTCAATGTTCATGTAAAACCTATATTTTTCAATGAAATCATACTAACCAAAAATATATAGGTGAGAAAAATCAAAAGACTGGTCCATGATCACATCATTAGTAATAGATTCATCAAAAATATTCACACCATAAGCCTTATATTAATCATATTATTTGACATATAATTACCAGATTAGTGAATATTGATTCATATTCAATCACTAACAATTTTTCCTACTCAATATCTCATAGATCTCAAGATCTAGATTATTTAATATCATCTAGGATGTTTTGGTCATTGAATATTAGTTGGAATCACTTCTAATAATGTTTTCATCCTTCGATTCCACAATAACTTTACACCTTAACCTATCTAGACCCTTTAGTAATGGTGTAGCGATGTAATTTCCCAAACTAACTTGTATTGAATAAAACCAAAATAAGCTGAAACTCAAGACAAACTAATTATATACCATTTATAGGAAGATTAATTAATAATTAATAGGAATTTACTTTTTGATAGTATAATTTTTAAACAAGGAATTGTTTCCCCCATGCTTGTAGGAACATGATTTGACTCATGTGGTGTTGTGGTTCTTATATGTTGGCCGGTGACATGTATAGTCACAGAATGAATGTATTTTTTACTTTAGTTTTTATTTTATTTTCTTTATCACATTGGCCACTTAGGTCTTTTACTAGTTTTTATGGACAGGGAGTAGTTATATTCTACATAGGAGGTCAGAAGGGGTTCAGATTGCTTCAGTCTACTAGCTTTGATCCGAGGTAAGATTCTATTATTACTACTTGTCTCGAACCTCATATATTTTTGCGATTTCAATTTTTTGACTCTATATTATGTTTTTGGTAGTGCATTGGATCGTTTTGTGTTGGTTTAGTGGATTTGTTTCTCTCTAATCGAGGTACGTCTTTAATGCTGTTGGTTGGTTTTTTACTGGTTATGTAGGGTCCTTTATGTGTTCTAGGGTTCTTAATATCCTATGTGTAGTGCGTTGATCCCTGCTCATTGGTTTTGAGTCACCAAGCCAAGGGTGACTCACCTGCGTGTGCATAGGTAAGTAAGTATATGTATGTGGGTTCCCCTGTTGTGTTTATAGTCAACCATGGAAATGATTATACATGTATGGGGATAGGTGTTCACAAGTATATATATAAAAATGAATATGCAGGTGAGTGGAGAATCGTATATGCATATAAGAATATGTGTAGGGATCCCCTTGAACATACTCATGGCCATGCGAGTGTGTGCATAGGGTCTAGGTGTCCATGAATGTGTGTGAAGGTGCGTATACCCAAGGGATAAGAAGCAGCTTTTAGTTAGAAAGCATCAAGAGTCGAAGTGGATGACTTGGTTCCACATTGAGGTAGAGTCCCTCTCGTAGCCTCCTTAATTTACGAATGCTTTAAATTGAATTTAGATTCTTTCATAATTCTCCTTAATTATATTGAATTCCATATATTGAATAAGTTTTCATTAATATAATTGTTTCATTTATTAAATGAAGTAATGTTTTTATAATAAAACCCCGCGAACAGAGGTGTGTTGTTTGTGAAAACTCATGTTGATAGTTTAGGGTGTATGATTCATTTCCATCATTTCATTTCCCTTTTGATGTTGCATCATTGTGACACTCACTACAACCTTCTAATGATCCCTTATTATAACATATTAAATTGTTGATTTGTCCTATCATGTTCTTCGTGACCTTATCTTATGGAGATTCCCATTTCAGGTGTTTACCTGGCCTCTTGGGCACCCCTTTGGGTGTTTACCCGAGCCTATATATCTAAAAACACTGATGGTGTCATTGTTTAACACCTGTCAGGCTTAGGGTGCTCCCCACCATAAGCTTCATCTTAACACTGTTTGGGGTGTTTTCCTGGCCTCGATGCACATCTAATTTTTTACATATATAAATTCTCCCATAAGATTATTGTTGCATCCTGAGATGTTAAAACATACTCAAACTCTATAGTTCTCAAGGTGACTAAATTTTTATTATTAGAGTACCATGAAATGCATATACCATTTCTATGTAATACACCTTCATAATTCGACTCTCAATCAGTAGTTTCAACTACCTTGTACCACATTTAAAAACAACGAATATAAAATATATATCTTTATCATGCAACAATCCCGAATCAAGAGTCTGATTTTTATAACTTAAGATCAGTTTCTATAATGTGAAGGAAAACTATATAGGATTTATTTGGAATCCTGGCCAGAAGATGCTGCCCCGCAGATGTCACTGAATCAGGCCAACTAGTCGTGGTCACGCCGCGGTCATGCCGCGGTCATGTCGTGGTCACGCCCCGGTCATGCTGTGATCATGCCGCGGTCATGCCATTGTCACGCCGCGGTCACGCCACGGTCACGCCGTGGTCACGCCGCGATAACGCCGTGATTTGGCCCTTCTCCTGGACGACACCCCGTGACGGTTCACAGTCCTGTTGGAATTTTATGTATGATACCTAGAAAGAGTTTTAAATACATTACCCACCCATAGTTAATGGTGAGGGAGGCCATGACCAGAATGTTACCCCGCTTCCTCCCACTCCCTTTGCTCCTGGCTAGAAGATCCTGCCCCACGGATGTCACTAGACCGGTTCAACACGCCACGGTCACGACACGGTTAGGCCGCAGTCAGGCCGCGGTTACGCCATGGTAATGTCGTGATTTGTCCTTTCTCGAGGACGACACCCCACAGAGGTTCGTTGTCCTATCATAATTCGATGCATGATACCTATATAGAGTTTTAGATACATTACCCACCCATTGTTAATGGGGAGGGATACGACAACCGAAATGTTGCCCCACCTCCTCCCGCTCCCATCTCTCCTGGCCGAAAGATGCTGCCTCGCAGATGTCGCTGGACCGGGCCAACAAGTTGTGGTAACACCGCGACCAAGCCACGGTCACGCCGCGGTCACGCCGCAGTCACACCACGGTAATGCTATGATTTGGCCCTGTTCCAAGATGGCACCCACGGTGGTTCATAGTCCTGTCAGAATTTGATGTATGATACCTAGATAGAGTTTTAGATACATTACCCACCCATAGTTAATGGGGAGGGAGGCAACGACCTAAATGTTTCCCCGCCTCCACCCGCTCCCTTCACTGCTGGCCGAAAGATGCTACCCCACAAATGTCGATGGACCGGGCCAAAATGTCGTGGTAATGCTGTGATTTGGCCCTGCTACAGGATGACACCGTGCGTTGGTTTGCATTACTATTGAAATTAGATGTATGATACCTAGATAGAGTTTTAGATACATTACCCACCATCATTCCTAGACCCCGGACAACCCCCCCCCCACCCTCCTCCCTGGACCCCAGACAGCCCCCCAGATATCCCCCCAGATAGTCCCCCCCTCGGACATCCCCCCCAACCCTCCTCCATTGACCCAGGATCCCAATCTAAGCTCTCTTCATGATTCACCCTAAATCCCAATGGAAAAGAGGGTTTCAGAGCTTCGGAAGAAGATGAGAGATGATTGCAAACCCTAATCGAAAATAGGAAAACAGAACAAACGGATTAGGATTGTGTTGATACATTATCACAACGACCCATGAGTCATTTTTGTGGTGTACAGGTCAACCCCGCCTCAATATGAGGCACATTTTTTCCGATACCACTCAAAGTGTTTCACTTTTATTTGAAATGGACAAAATTTTACGTGAAAACAAAAAGTGTCATATGGAAAACTGAACAAACACATTTGGATTCTGTTAATACTTTAGGAAATTGATCCATGGGTCATTTTTGACGTGTATGTGTCAACGCTGCCACAACCCGTGGCATGGTGTGACCAGTATAACTCGAAGTATCTCACTTTTATTTGAAATGGACAACATTTTAAGTGAAAACCAGAACTGGCATACGGAAAACCGACCAAACGCATTCAGATTCTGTTGATAATTAGGAAAAGGATCCATGGGTCATTTTTCATGTGTACGAGTCATCCTTGCCTCAATCTGAGGCACGTTGTGTCCGATACCACTCAAAGTATCTTTCTTTTGTTTAAAATGGATACTCTTTTATGTAAAAACAACTAGCATACAGAAAACTATCCAAACACATTGGGATTATGGTGAGACATTATTAAAATGATCCATTTGTCATTTTTGATTTGTATGAGTCAACCCTGCCTCAATATGAGGCGTGGTGTGGGTGGAACCACTCAAAGTGTCTCTCTTTTGTTTCAAAAGGACATCATTTTAAGCGAATACGAAAACTGACATACGTAAAAATGTCAAAACTCATTAGGATTCTATTGAAAATTTAGGAAAACGATCCCTGAGTCATATTAGAATTGTACGAGTCATCCTCGCCTCAATTGGAGGGTCGGTGTGGCTGGCACCACTCAAACTGTCTCACTTTTATTTGAAATGGATATGATTTTAAATGAAAACCACAACTGGCCTAAGGAAAAATGACCAAACACATTCTGATTGTTTTGATACTTTAAGAAAACTATACATGAGTCATTTATAATGTGTACGAGTCAACCCTATCTCAATACGAGGCGCGGTGTGGCCAATAACACTCAAAGTGTCTCTCTTTTGTTTAAAATGGACAACATTTTAAGTGAAAACAACAACTGACATAAGTAAAACCATCCAAACGCATTCATATTGTGTTGATACTTTAGTAAAACGATCCATGGGTCATTTTTGACTTGTAAGAGTCAAAATCTCCTCTATCTGAGGAGCGATGTGTCTAGAACCACTCAAAGTATCTCACTTTTCTTTAAAATGGAAAAAATTTTAAGTGAAAACAACAACTGGCATACGGAAAACCGACCAAATGCATTCATATTCTGTTGATACTTTAGGAAAAGGAACCGTGGGTCATTAGTGACGTGTACGAGTAAACCCAATCTCAATCCGAGGAATGGTGTGGCCGGTACCACTAAAAGTGTCTTTCTTTTGTTTAAAATGGATACTTTTTAAGTAAAAAAACTAGCATATGAAAAACTTACCAAACACATTCGGATTGTGTTGATACTTTATTAAAACGATCAGTGTGTCATTTTTAATTTTTAAGAGTCAACCCCACCTCAATCTGAGGCACGGTGTGGTCGGCACCACTCAAAGTGTCTCTCTTTTATTTCAAAAGGACATCATTTTAAGTGAATACAACAACTAACATACGGAAAACCAACCAAATACATTAGGATTTTGTTTAATTTTTATGAAAACAATCCATCGTCATATGTGACATGTATGAGTCCACCCTGCCTCAATCTGACGGCCGGTGTGGCATGAACCACTCAAATTGTCTCACTTTTATTTTAAATGGATAGGATTTTAAGTGAAAACACCAACTGGCATTCGGAAAACTGACCAAATGCATTCGAATTGTGTTGATACATTAGAGAAACGATCCATGGGTCATTTGTGACGTGTATGAGTCATCCCCACCTAAATCTGAGGCGTTTTGTGGCTGACACCACTCAAAATGAATCTCTTTTGTTTAATATGGAGGTCATTTTAATTGAAAACAACAAATGACATACGAAAAACCAACCAAATGCATTCAGATCGTGTTAATACATTAGGAAAAAGATCCATGGGTCATTTTTGACGTTTACGAGTCAACCCTGCCTCAATCCATGGTGTGGTGTGGCCGACACCACTCAAAATTTCTCTATGTTGTTTAAAATGGAAATCATTTTAAGTGGAAACAAAAATAGACATACGGAAAACCGACCAAACGCATTCTTATTTAGTGGAATCTTTAGGACAAAGATCCATGGGTTATTTGTATCAGGTTTAGATTTGGATTGAGTTTTCTATATGACTCTTTTTTGTTTTTGTTTTGGGGCTAGTTATTTTTTGTTTTCTTTGAATAATATAAATTGGCTTATCATACTCGTTTAGCTCAAATGACATTGCCCGAGTAGGCATATGCCTTACCGTGTCACTTTTTTTCACCCTTTGAATATTATAAATGAAATTATCATGTTTAGGCGAAGTGAATGAAATTGTAAATGGTTTGTGTTGGGTGATTGATTCCTATTAATTCTTGTCTGGACTAGTGTGTAGGGTTCATTTCAGCTCAACTCATACATTTTAAAGATTCATCATAGGGTTAATTGTACCCTAAAATGTCTCTCTTTCGTTCGGTGCTCCTTTTGAAGATCCAATCATAAGTTTCATGTACCTTATGAAGTCTTCATTGTACTTTATGAACATTGCGGACTTTATGAAGGAAGCTTACGAGCTTCATGACCGTTACGAAGGAATGTTACAAGGTCCGGTTTACCATGAAATTTTACTGTACCTTACGATGATCTACACATACCCTTGTAGGTTTCCATGCATCTACCCAAACAATAATCAGGGTTTACCCTATGAAATCTAGTATCAGGGACCCTATGAAATCCAGTATCAGGGTGTACCATATGAAGGTCTCCATCACATTTCAGCTCAAACATCACATCCTTCCAAATAACATCGAATCGTTCTAAAATCAACTCCAATCAGAATTAAACTTTTCAAAAACCTTCAAATCATATAAGAAATATTTTTTAAGTAAGTTGGAATATGATTTATTTATTGAACACAAAAACCAACACATTAACAACATCTACTTCAACACTATCAATACCATCTTCTCTTGAATAATTCTACATGCTAGAGGGAACTTCTTGTCTCAATTATCTCCTTAAGTACTCAAAATATTCAAAAACATCTCTTGAGCTCAGCAATATACCCGCTTTACCATTCTATTCGAACTAAGGAACATAAATGTAACACCCCAAGCTTCCACGGTACGTTTCCCTTTGAATAATGCAATGACGTGCATTGTACGCAACTTCGAGATTTTAACACACCACAACCAATCAAACTAGCCGTTATGAATAGTAATACCTACTTTTTAATATTTTAGAAATTTTATCTCTCAAAATGGACTTCATTTTTGGATTTGGAGTATCAAATTTAGCCTAAGGTGAAATTATAGTACTTTTCGGATAACTTTAATATTTTGATGAATAGTGAAAATTACTAATTTTTAATTAAAAACAACTTTTTTAATAAAAATAATTAATAGTGGTAAATTATGAATTTGAGTGGTTTTAAAGTATAATTAGAATACATTTTTACCTTTTTATCCAATGGTGTTCATTATAATCAATTTCACTTTGAAATTGGACAGAAAAAATTGTCAATCTTTTGATATATATTGTTTCTTAAAAACACACTATTTGTTGTGACAGCGGTAATTAATTATAAAATTAATTAATGCAACTATAATGTTTGTAATTTTGTAAAATAGACATCATTTTTGAATTCGGAATATCAATTATAGCCTAGGGTGAAATTTTGGCATTGTTATGAAAACATCAATTTTTGATGAATAGTGAAACTACTAAGTGGTAGTTAAAAAACTGAATTTTTCATAAAACATAATTTTACCGCTTCTGTGATTGAAATTTCTAAAATCCAAGAGACACGGTTAATATCAAGGAGTAAAATGTGGTTCACTAAGATTAAAATATTTTTTGGTGAATAGTAACTTTTTACTTTTATTTACCACGGTTAAAAGTAAATACGGTAATTAAGGGTAAAAATGATATTAATATTACCCTAACACATGTCCTAATTCTATTGGACAAGTTTATCTCGACCAAAAACAACCTTAGGAATAAAATATTATCATTTAGGTCCACTTGGATTAGATTAATACATTTATTATTATTTAATTCAAAGAAGAGTTAAAAGAGTTAAAATCAATGTTTATTAACTAAAACATTTTTAATATTGGGTTATACATAATATATATTCGATTATAAATATTCATTAGAAATATAAAAATATTTCTACATAATGATATTTTATTTATAATTTTTAGACATTAAATAATTTAAATTATTTATGACACAATAATGATGGAGTAATTACCATAATAGTGAAAAATTAAAATAATTGATATTATAAATACCCAAATAAATATAATTGGAGACTTTTATTTAATTACACTATTTTCTAGGTTAATATGACATATTAGTATTGATATAATTGACTTTTTTTGAAGTAATCATTCTGATATGAGTTTCAAAAAAATCAATTATTGAATAGTGTCAAAATTGACATAAAAGAGTTTTTAAAACAAATATGATATTATTAATTGATATTAAATTCTTAAAAATCGAAGGTTAGTCCAAGAGACGTATATAATTATAGGTGTATCATTAATGGACCACTTGGGGGTCTCTTGGATGTATATAGTTTGTTTATTAACCATATAATATAAAAATTCAAAGAGACATTGTAAAAGTGAAACTAATTAACTAAGAGTAAATACTTAATGATAAGGTTAATATAATGACCCAAACCTGTCTAAATTCTATTGGTTGAGTGGTTTTCGACCTATCCCCACCTTAAACTTTAAATAATCCACTTTGGATCCATTAGAAACCGAATATGAATTTATTATAAAATAATATTTCTAGCTTTTCCATAGGTGCCCCTCACCACTCTTATAAAAGGGCACCCATCCTTCTCATTACTTCACACCTTCAAAGCCTTTTGGTTCGGCCAAAATCTGCCCAAATACTCTCCCAACTTCCCTCAATACAACCTAGAGGCCATAGATGGATCATAAAGCCAACCTGAGGATCCCTTTTTATCAAATCAAAAGGAAGAACTCGAAGAAGAGGTAATGATTTCACCACCCTTTTCCAAGTTCCTTTATTCTTCCACTTCTTCATCCTTTGTTATTACCATTCAAAAATAATAACTCCAGTATCATATATATACTATGATGTTATTATAAATATGGTAAAACCATATTCATTATTCTATCCACCCTTTGAATTACATGTCACCATACATGTGTATGTACAGCTTACCGTCTCCACGTCGTGGTGTAATTGTTATTCAATATATTATTATTTGGATGGGTATAATAATGATGTGTAACTGATTTTAATAATAAATATAACATTTTAATGATTTTGTATATATGATATACCATCCATTTATATATTATTTTAATATCAAAAGAATGATATTGTCGCTCGTGCGTACGTACGGACTACCGTCTCCACGAACGCGATGAGATTCATTCTCCATCGTATCCATTCAAGTATAATTATCATTTGATGATTTAAAAATAATTTTTAAGCACTTGATATCATTCTATATATGAATAATATACAACCTATCCATGAAAAACATGTCTTATGTAACAAAACATATAAAAGAAAACGAGTAAGTTAACACCCAAAACGACGATAATACTAAGATATTATTAACAAAGCCATGTTAAAAGATCATATATGATATCATATGAATGTATATGATTATTGTATAATTTAATAAAAATTATTCCACCATTATACATGAGTTTAACCTACCCCAACCAAGGAAAAGTACAAGGTAAGGGTTATTTCACAATCTCTTCATTATCCGAGGTTGTTTATACGTAATAATCTACTGGGATCTCTTTATCATCCACATCCATGTTTCTTAAAAATGAATTTCAAAACATTTTTACTATTTACTAGAATATGGGTTCAAGTCATTTATACCCTTGTTTGACTTTTTATAAGAGGTTTATAAAGGAACCTTTCTGTCGTTTTCCAAACAAGGTGCTTTTTAACCTTTTCGACAAAATTAAGGTAAGAATGTTTTTTTAACTTATACGGTGGGTGCGGCTATTTTCCGCCTTTATAAAATCGTCGAAGCTTCCCTTACAATCTTATAGGATTATTTTCAAATAAAATGTTTTATTTCATAAATATAAGACTCTTAAATGATTTCAAAATACAAATATATATTTCTCTAAAAAGAGTTTTGATTTCATCTATGTCAACATCCTTTGATGGATTTTACGCTTATTTGAATTTGATTTATTATGATAAAAAACTTCTATATTGTATTGATGTTTTTGTGATATGTCTGACTGTGGATGTGCTATTTTTATACTGTTCATAGTTTATGGTGAAAGTATTGACATTTTATATGCTAGTTTTAATACGAATGTTTATGTTATGTTTAAACCTTTTCATATGAGAATGCATTGGACATAATATGTGACGGGTGGACCCTGATATAACTCCTAGATGCATCGGGAGGTCTCATGAGACATACTAGTGTCTTGGCACAATGCCTTGGAAAAATCTTATTTGTATTCTTGGCACGAGGCCTTGGCTATGTGGTTCTGATAGTCTGGCATTATGCATTCCATCATTATGAAAGTGGTTATTGATATTGCATGTGATTATTAGATTAGTAGAAAATCCATGTGAATAAGTAAATGGAATTATTTCATTTTTTCCATACTATGTTGAAGTTCAAGTTTAAAAGGCTTTTGTTTTAGTTATACATTGCCTTAAATGTTTATTCTTATTTATGAAAGTTTCCGCTATATTGTTATCCTTACTGGGCATTTGAGCTCACCCCTTTCAATGATTTATTTTTCCCAGGATGTGAAGAAGTAATTTATGAATGACCTGCAGGGATAGTATGTGGGCACATGAGTGTGGACTATGATGAAAAGATGTTGTTGTAGTTTTCATTTTATGATTTAATGTAAAACTTATTAATGTATCTAGTTATTCCAAGCCTACTAAACTAATCGGTCTTTCGAGACTTGATCTTTCTTGTGATCATGACAATGTTATGTAATAATGCACCGACACTGGGTAACTGGGGTTGGGGCGTTACAGTTGGTATCAGAGGTAGTTTAGTACAAACCTTGGAAGCTAGATTTAGATAAACTCTGATTAGAGCACGTAGACCTAAGATGAAATTTGAGGATTCGTATAGAAGAACTTCCTAGAATTTTGGTATTGTAGAGATTTTGTGAGTTTTCCGAGAAATAAATCCCTGTCTGGATATGAGTAGGTAGAGGTGGCTCTGGCACAGATGTACCTAGGGGTAAAACTCAAAAACACCTCTTTGAGCTAGAATCGAACGGGAACTGGTGCACGACAACGGGCCTTGCTGCACTCTTGGTTACGACACTCCCGGGGATTATGCTTAAGATAATTTACATTTTCTTTAAAAACCAATTTTAGGTATTATATATATAAGATGAGAGTAAATGACCTTGGTTAATCCTAATGTGTTTCAAATTGAGAATATGGTGACATGTTAATCTCTAAATGATTTTATGACTACTGTTACTCACACAATGCTTTCTGGTTTTAGTCAGTGGCTGGATTCCAAGGAATTCATAGTGACTTTGAGAATGATGTACAAGGTGGGAATGGTGGTGGAAATGAGCAACAAAATGGAATGTTGATAGGTGTAAAAGATATCGTCTTTATGCCAAATCAATTTTCCAAAAATATGATCAACAATATTTATATTAACCAATTCCCGGACTCAACAAAGAAAAGAAAGGTGATGAATGATAAGAGCTCCAGCAGTGGAGACCATGGAGAAAGGAATCCTCAATTTCCATTATGCAGGAAATGTGGAAGGATACGTCCAGGAAAGTGTCTCAATGGGACAAGGAAATGCTTCACATTCATGAATGAAGGACATAAAGTGAAGATTTGCAGAAGAAAAATGAAGAGTACTATGGAAAAAGATAAAAATGGTCCCTAGAATCCATTTACAGTCATTTTCCGTAAATTTAGGGGACCTGACCATTACCCGAGTGAATTCCCTATTCTATAGGATATTTTTTTGGTCAAAGAAGAAGCTATGTGGAAATAAATGGTTGGAGAAATGATTAAAAAGTTTTAGTGCTCCATTTTGGTGGGTTTACTTTGGAATAATTTTCTCTTTTATTTGTAACCCTGTAGTTTTCCATGTGAGAATGATATTTGAGGAATAATTATATTTTCTCTTGTGGATATAGTTATGAATAACCATTTGTTTTTATATGATCATTGGGTTTGAGGCAATTATAAGTTATTATAATTTGGGATGAAAATGAAAGGTATGACATAACATTTGGGGTTATATTATGTTATGGTTATTTTGAAGAATTTATCTCATTTTGATAATGTTATAAAATATAGTTTTTGAAAAGGGACAACACGCAGACCGTGTGACAACCCGTCGCGTCGGACAAAGCTGTGGGAATCGAACCCACAACCAAAGTGCAATTGGGATTTATCACCTACCACTGGACTACGTGAAGTCCCTGGTTAGTGTGACTATTTTTTTAGTTAAATGATTTTATTCAACAATAATAATTTGATTTGGGATCTTATATCTTATCAAATTAATACCCTTAGTGTAGGAAAATGATTTGGTGATTAGGTGATAAATGTTATTTTGGAAGTTGTTCGCTTTGTTGTGAACACTATATACCCAAGGAAAGTAGAATAGTTTGGGATTTCATTTGAGGAGTAGTGGTGGATTTTTATCTATGTTTTTATTTTGGATTTATAGTGATTTGGGTTGTTTATTGAAATGATTAGGTTAATTAATTTTAAGTATCCAACTTTAAGAGTAATTAATGTCATTTGGAGATACAATTTAACATGGAAGACTACATTTTTATAAGATTTGAGTTTCAATATAAGTTTGGATTATATTGAAGGATTTTAAGGACAATTTATTATTGAATGGTATTTATTTAACTTTGGGGTATTGATGGTTTAATTTTAGAAATTAAGATTAGTGTTTTTTTCTAATGGAATATCCATTTGGGGGATCATCATCTATTATACTAACCATTTTGGTTTTGATTAATCTTTAAAGACCAGGTAAATATGTAGTTTAACCTATGTGGATCATGTATTTATATAGAAGTTTATTCTAGCTCTTCCGTTGTGAAAAAGTCTTCTTGAATACTCATTGTTTGAAAAAAATGAGGTAGTGGTAAAAAGTTATTAAAGAATGAAACTCTTCTTAAAAAGTAAGTATATATCTTTATGTTCTTAGCAAATATGATAAATGAATTCCTCATCCTTATGTAATGTAACTTAAAACAAAAAATTTTGTCTGTTTACTTTTCCTACTGGGAGACTAAGGACTGTTTGTCCCAACACAAGTTTGTGATTTTCTTATTATTAACTTTCTCCTGATCATGTTTTCTATCCCTCTCCATCAGAACTAAACACTTAGTTTATCATCCATATCCATGTTTTCCTACATGGAATCCTAGTATGGGTTATCTTGGGTGACCTTTATACCTATCTTCCTTTCTTTTGAAGTGATAGTTTTATTGACTCTTTTTTCGATGTAAGAAATAATATTATATTCTCAAGCCCAATTTTTTTTAAAAAAATTGCGAGGACGCAATTTATTGAAGTAGGGGAGAATGTAACACCCCAAGCTTCCACGGTACGTTTCCCTTTGAATAATGCAATGATGTGCATTGTACGCAACATCGAGATTCTAACACACCACAACCAATCAAACTAGCTGTTATGAATAGTAATACCTACTTTTTAAAATTTTAGAAATATTATCTCTCAGAATGGCCTTCATTTTTGGATTTGGAGTATCGAATTTAGCCTAAGGTGAAATTTTGGAACTTTTCGGATAACTTTAATATTTTGACGAATAGTGAAAATTACTAAATTTTAATTAAAAACAACTTTTTTAATTAAAATAATTAATAGTGATAAATTATGAATTTCAGTGGTTTCAAAGTATAATTGGAATATATTTTTCCCTTTTTATCCAATGGTGTTCATTATAATTAATTTCTCTTTGAAATTGGACATAAATAATTGTCAATCTTTTGATATATATTGTTTCTTAAAAACTTGCTATTTGTTGTGACAGCAGGAATTAACTATAAAATTAATTAATGAAACTTTTATGTTTTTGAATTTTGTTAAATAGACATCATTTTTGAATTCGAAATATCAATTATAGCCTAGGGTGAAATTTTGGCATTGTTCTGAAAAACTTCAATTTTTGATGAATAGTGAAACTACAAAGTGGTAGTTAAAAAACTGAATTTTTCATAAAACATAATTTTACCGCTTTTGTGATTGGAATTTCCAAAATCCGAGAGACACAGTTAATATCAAGGAGTAAAATGTGGTTCAACGAGATGAAAATAATTTTTGGTGAATAATACCTTTTTACTTTTATTTACCACGGGTAAAAGTAAATAGGGTAATTAAGGGTAAATATGATATTAATATTACTCTAAAACATGTCCTAATTATAATGGAAAAGTGTATATTGACAAAAAAACAACCTTAGGAATAAAATATTATCATTTAGGTCCACTTGGATTAGATTAGGACATTTATTATTATTTAATTCAAAGAAGAGTTAAAAGAGTTAAAATCAAAGTTTATTTACTAAAAAAAATTTAATATAGGGTGATACATAAGATAAATTAGATTATAAATATTCATTAGAAGTATATAAAGATTTCCTACATAATTATATTTTATTTATAATTTTTAGACATTAAATAATTTAATTTATTTATGACACAATAATGATGGAGTAATTACCATAATAGTGAAAAATTTAAATAATTGATATTATAAATACCCAAATAAATATAATTGGAGACTTTTATTGAATTACAAAAAATTTATAGGTTAATATGACATATTAGGATTGATTTAATTTACTTTGTTAGAAGTAATAATTCTGATATGAGTTTCAAGAAAATCAATTATTGAATAGTGTCAAAATTGACATAAAAGATTTTTTAAAACAAATATTATATTATTAATTGATATTAAATTCCTAAAAATCTAAGGTTCGCCCAAGAGACTTATATAATGATAGTTGTATCATTAAAGGACCACTTGGGGGTCTATTGGATGTATATAGTCTGTTTATTAACCATATAATATAAAAATACAAAGAGACATTGTAAAAGTTAAACTAATTAACTAAGAGTAAATATTTAAAGATAAGGTTAATATAATGTCCCAAACCTATCTAAATTCTATTGGTTAAGTGGTTTTCGACCTATCCCCACCTTAACCTTTATATAATCTAATTTTGAGCCATTAGAAATCGAATATCAATTTATTATAAAATAATATTTCTAACTTTTCCAAAGGTGCCCCCCACCCCTCTTATAAAAGGACACTCATCCTTCTCATTAAATCACCCCTTAAAATCCTTTTGGTTCAGCCAAAATCTGCCCAAATACTCTCCCAACTTCCCTCAATACAACCTAGACTCCATAGTTTGATCATAAAGCCAACGTACGGATCCCTTTTGATCAAATCAAAAGGAAGAACCCGAAGAAGAGGTACTGATTTCACCACCCTTTTCCAAGTTCATTTATTCTTCCACTTCTTCTTCCTTTGTTATTACCATTCTAAAATAATAACTCCATTATCATATATATACTGTGATGTTATTATAAATATGGTACAACCATATTTAGTATTCTATCCACCCTTTGAATAACATGTCACCATACGTGCGTACGTACGGCTTACAGTCTCCACGTTGTGGTGTAATTGTTATTCAATATATTATTATTTGGATGGGTATAAAAATGATGTGTAACTCATGTAAATAATAAATATAACATGTTATTGATTCTGTATAAATGATATACCATACATTTATATATTATTTTAATATCAAAATAATGATATTGTCACTCGTGCGTACGTACGGACTACCGTCTCCACGAACGCGATGAGATTCATTCTCCATCGTATCCATTCAAGTATAATTATCATATGATGATTTAAAAATAATTTTTAAGGACGTGATATCATTATGTATATGAATAATATAAAACCTATCAATGAAAAACATGTCTTCTATAACAAAACATATAAAATAAAACGAGTATGTTAACACCCGAAAAGACGATAATACTAAGATATTATTAACAAAGAAATGTTAACAGATCATATATGATATCATATGAATGTATATGATTCTTTTATAATTTAATAACAATTATTTAACCATTATACAGGAGGTTAACCTACCCCAACCAAGGAAAAGTACAAGGTAAGGGTTATTTCACAATTTCTTCATTATCCGAGGTTGTTTATACGTAATAATCTACTGGGATCTCTTTATCATCCACATCCATGTTTCTTAAAAATGGATTTCAAAACATTTTTACTATTAACTAGAATATGGGTTCAAGTCATTTATACCCTTTTTTGAATTTTTATAAGAGGTTTATAAAGGAATCTTTCTGTCATTTTCCAAAGAAGGTGCTTTTTAACCTTTTCGACAAAATTAAGGTAAGAATGTTTTTTTAACTTATACGGCGGGTGTGGCTATTTTCCGCCGTTATAAAATCTTCAAAGCTTCCCTTAAAAGATTATAAGAATATTTTAAAAGAAAATGTTTTATTTCATAAATATAATACTCTTAAATGATTTCAAAATAGAAAGAGATATTTCTCTAAAAAGAGTTTTGATTTCATCTATGTCAACATCCTTTGATGGATTTTACGCTTACTTGAATTTGATTTATTATGATACAAAACTTCTATATTGTATTGAATGTTTTGTGATATTTATGACTGTGGATGTGCTATTTTTATACTGTTCATAGTTTATGGTGAAAGTACTGACATTTCATATGTTAGTTTTAATATGAATGATTATGTTATGTTTAAACCTTTTCATATGGGAATGCATTGGACATAATATGTGACAGGTGGAGCCTGCTATAGCTCCTCGATGCATCTGTAGGTCTCATGAGACATACTAGTGTCTTGGCACAAGGCCTTGGAAAAATCTTATTTGTAGTCTTGGAACGAGGCCTTGGCTATGTGGTTATGATAGTCTGGCATTATGCATTCCATCATTATGAAAGTGGTTATTGATATTCCATGTGCTTATTCGATTAGTAGAATATCCATGTGAATAAGTAAATGGAATTATTTCATTTTTGCCATACTATGTTGATGTTCAAGTTTAAAAGGCTTTTGTTTTAGTTATACATTGCCTTAAATGTTTATTCTTATTTATGAAAGTTTCCGCTATATTGTTATCCTTACTGGGCATTTGAGCTCACCCCTTTCAATGATTTATTTTTCCCAGGATGTGAAGAAGTAATTTATGAATGACCTGTAGGGATAGTATGTGGGCACATGAGTGTGGACTATGATGAAAAGATGTTGTTGTAGTTTTCATTTTATGATGTAATGTAAAACTTATTAATGTATCTAGTTATTCCAAGGCTACTAAACTAATCGGTCTTTAGAGACTTGATCTTTCTTGTGATCATGCCAATGTTATGTAATAATTCACCGACACTAGGTAACTGGGGTTGGGGTGTTACAGTTTGTATCAGAAGAAGTTTAGTAAAAACCTTGGAAGCTAGATTTAGATAAACTCTGATTAGAGCACATAGACCTAAGATGAACTTTGAGGATTAGTATAGAAGAACTTCCTAGAATTTTGGTATTGTAGAGATTTTGTGAGTTTTCCAGGCAATACATCCCTGTCTGGATACGAGCAGGAAGAGGTGGCTCTGGAATAGATATACCTAGGGGTAAAACCTGAAAACACCGCTTTGAGATAGAATCGAACGGGAACTGGTGCACGACAACGGGACTTGCTGCACTCTTGGTTACGACACTCCCGGGGGATATTCTTAGGATAATTTACATTTTCTTTAAAAAACAATTTGAGGTATTATATATATAAGATGAGTGTAAATGACCTCGGTTAATCCTAATGTGTTTCAAATTGAGAATATGGTGACATGTTAATCTCTATATTATTTTATGACTACTGTTACTCACACAATGCTTTATGGTTTTAGTCAGTGGCTGGATTCCAAGGAAGTCATAGTGACTTTGATAATGATGTACAAGGTGGGAACAGTGGTGGAAATGAGCAACAAAATGGAATGTTGATAGGCATTAAAGATATCGTCTTTATGCCAAATCAATTTTCCAAAAATATGATCAACAATACATATATTAACCAATTCCCAGACTCAATAAAGAAAAGAAAGGTGATGAATGATAAGAGCTCCAGCAGTGGAGACCATGGAGAAAGGAATCCTCAATTTCCATCATGCAGGAAATGTGGAAGGAGACACCCAGGAAAGTGTCTCAATGGGACAAGGAAATGCTTTACATGCGGGAAGGAAGGACATAAAGTGAATAATTGCAGAAGAAAAATGAAGAGTACTATGGAAGAAGAAAAAAATGGTCCCAAGAATCCATTTATAGTCATTTGCCGTAAATGTAGGGGACCTGACCATTACCCGAGTGAATGCCCTATTCTATAGGATATTTTCGTGGTCAAAGAAGAAGCTATGTGGAAATAAATGGATGGAGAAATGATTAAAAAGTGTTAGTGCTCCTTATTGATGGGTTTACTTTGGAATTATTTTCTCTTGTATTTGTAACCCTGCAGTTTTCCATGTGAGAATGATATTTGATGAATAATTATCTTTTCTCTTGTGGATATAGTTATGAATAACCATTTGGCGTTATATGATCATTGGGTTTGAGGCAATTATAGGTAATTATAATTTGGGATGAAAATGAAACGTATGACATAACATTTGGGGTTATATTATGTTATGGTTATTTTGAAGAATTTATCTCATTTTGATAATGTTATAAAATATAGTTTTTGAAAAGGGACAACACGCAGACCGTGTGACAACCCGTCACGTCAGACAAAGCTGTGGGAATCGAACCCACAACCAAAGTGCGATTGAGATTCATCACCTACCACTGGACTACGTGAAGTCCCTGGTTAGTGTGACTATTATTTTTAGTTAAATGATTTTATTCAACAATAATAATTTGATTTGGGATCTTATGTCTTATCAAATGAATACCCTTAGTGTAGGAAAATGATTTGGTGATTAAGTGATAAATGTTATTTTGGATGTTGTTCGCTTTGTTGTGAGCACTATATGCCCAAGGAAAGTAGAATAGTTTGGGATTTAATTTGAGGAGTAGTGGTGGATTTTTATCTATGTTTTTGTTGTTGATTTATAGTGATTTGGGTTGTTTATGGAAATTAATAGGTTAATTACTTTTAAGTATGCGACTTTAAGAGTAATTAATGTCATTTGGAGATACAACTTAACATGGAAGACTACATTTTTATAAGTTTTGAGTTTCAATATTAGTTTGGATTATATTGAAGGATTTTAAGAACAATTTATTATTGAATGGTATTTATTTAACTTTGGGGTATTGATGGTTTAATTTTAGAAATTAACATTAGTGTTTTTTCTAATGGAATATCCATTTGGGGGATCATCAGATATTATACTAACCATTTTGGTTTTGATTAATCTTTAAAGACAAGGTAAATATATAGTTTAACCTACGTGGATCATGTATTTCTATAGAAGTTTATTCTAGCTCTTCCGTTGTGACAAAGTCTTCTTCAATACTCATTGTTTGAAAAAAATGAGGTAGTGGTAAAAACTTATTGAAGAATGAAACTCTACTTAAAAAGTAAGTATATATCTTTATGTTCTTAGTCAATATCATAAATGAATTCCTCGTCCTTATGTAATGTAACTTAAAACAAAAAATGTTGTCTGTTTACTTATCCTACTGGGAGACTAAGGATCGTTTGTCCCAACACAAGTTTGTGATTTTCTTATTGTTAACTATCTCTTAATCATGTTTTCTATCCCTCTCCATCAGAACTAAATACTTAGTTTATCATCCATATCCTTGTTTTCCTACATGGAATCCTAGTATGGGTTATCTTGGGTGACCTTTATACCTTTCTTCCTTTCTTTTGAAGTGATAGTTTTATTGACTCTTTTTCCGATGTGGGACATTCCATTATATTCTCAAGCACAATTTTTTTAAAAAAAATTGCGAGGACGAAATTTATTGAAGGAGGGGAGAATGTAACACCCCAAGCTTCCACTATACGTTTCCCTTTGAATAATGCAATGACGTGCATTGTACGCAACATCGAGATTCTAACACACCACAACCAATCAAACTAGCCCTTATGAATAGTAATACCTACTTTTTTAAAATTTTAGAAATATTATCTCTCAAAATGGACTTCATTTTTGGATTTGGAGTATCGAATTTAGCCTAAGGTGAAATTTTGGTACTTTTCGGATAACATTAATATTTTGATGAATAGTGAAAATTACTAAATTTTAATTAAAAAAAAATTTAATCAAAATAATTAATAGTGCTAAATTATGAATTTGAGTGGTTTCAAAGTATAATTAGAATATATTTTTCCCTTTTTATCCAACGGTGTTCATTATAATTAATTTCACTTTGAAATTGGACATAAACAATTGTCAATCTTTTGATATATATTGTTTCTTAAAAACACGCTATTTGTTGTGACAGTAGGAATTAATTATAAAATTAATTAATTCAACATTTATTTTTTTGAATTTTGTATAATAGACATCATTTTTGAATTCGGAATATCAATTATAGCCTAGGATGAAATTTTGGCATTGTTCTGAAAAACATCAACTTTTGATGAATAGTGAAACTACTAAGTGGTAGTTAAAAAACTGAATTTTTCATAAAACATAATTTTACCGCTTCTGTGATTGGAATTTCGAAAAAACGAGAGACACTGTTAATATCCAGGAGTAAAATGTGGTTCAATGAGATGAAAATTATTTTTGGTGAATAATACCTTTTTACTTTTATTTACCACGGGTAAAAGTAAATAGGGTAATTAAGGGTAAAAATGATATTAATATTACCCTAACACATGTCCTAATTGTATTGGACAAGTGTATATCGAAAAAAAAACAACCATAGGAATAAAATATTAACATTTAGGTCCACTTGGATTAGATTAGGACATTTATTATTATTTAATTCAAAGAACAGTTAAAAGAGTTAAAATCAAAGTTTATTTACTAAAACATTTTTAATATAGGGAGATACATAAGATAAATTTGATTATAAATATTCATTAGAAATATAAAAAGATTTCCTACATAATTATATTTTATTTATATTTTTTAGATATTAAATAATTTAATTTATTTATGACACAATGATGATGGAGTAATTACCATAATAGTGAAAAATTTAAATAATTGATATTATAAATACCCAAATAAATATAATTGGAACTTTTTATTGAATTACACTAATTTTATAGGTTAATATGACATATTAGGATTTATTTAATTGACTTTGTTCGAAGTAATCATTATTATATGAGTTTCAAAAAAATCAATTATTGAATAGTGTCAAAATTGACATAAAAGAGTTTTTTAAACAAATATTATATTATTAATTGATATTAAATTCCTAAAAATCTTAGGATCGGCCAAGAGACTTATATAATGATAGTTGTATCATTAATGGACCACTTGGGGGTCTCTTGTATGTATATAGTATGTTTATTAACCATATAATATATAAATACAAAGAGACATTGTAAAAGTGAAACTAATTAACTAAGAGTAAATATTTAAAGATAAGGTTAATATAATGACCCAAACCTGTCTAAATTATTTTGATTAAGTGGTTTTCGACCTATCCCAGCCTTAACCTTTAAATAATATACTTTTGAGAAATTATAAACCGAATATCAATTTATTATAAAATAATATTTCTAGCTTTTCCAAAGGTGCCCCTCACCCCTCTTATAAAAGGGTACTCATCCTTCTCATTACTTAACCCCTTAAAATCCTTTTTGTTCAGCCAAACTCTGCCCAAATACTCTCCCAACTTCCCTCAATACAACCTAGAGGCCGTAGTTTTATCAGAAAGCCAACCTAAGGAGCTCTTTTGATCAAATCAAAAGGAAGAACCCGAAGAAGAGGTAATGATTTCACCACCTTTTTCCAAGTTCCTTTATTCTTCCACTTCTTCTTCCTTTGTTATTACCATTATAAAATAATAACTCCATTATCATTTATATACTGTGATGTTATTATAAATATGGTACAACCATATTCAGTATTCTATCCACCCTTTGAATAACATGTCACCATACGTGCGTACGTACGACTTACAGTCTCCACGTCGTGGTGTAATTGTTATTCAATATATTATTATTTGGATGGGTATAATAATGATGTTTAACTCATGTAAATAATAAATATAACATGTTAATGATTCTTTATATATGATATACCATACATTTATATATTATTTTAATATCAAAAGAATGATATTGTCGCTCATGCGTACGTACGGACTACCGTCTCCACGAACGCGATGAGATTCATTCTCCGTCGTATCCATTCAAGTATAATTATCATTTGATGATTTAAAAATAATGTTTAAGGACTTGATATCATTTTGTATATGAATAATATACAACCTATCCATGACAAACATGGCATATGTAAGAAAACATATAAAATAAAATGAGTAAGTTAACACCCGAAAGGACGATAATACTAAGATATTATTAACAAAGAAATGTTAAAAGATCATATATGATATCATATGAATGTATATGATTGTTGTATAATTTAATAAAAATTATTTAACCATTATACAAGAGGTTAACCTACCCCAACCAAGGAAATATACAAGGTAAGGGTTATTTCACAATCTCTTCATTATCCGAGGTTGTTTATACGTAATAATCTACGGGATCTCTTTATCATCCACATCCATGTATCATAAAAATGAATTTCAAAACATTTTTACTATTTACTAGGATATGGGTTAAAGTCATTTATACCCTTGTTTGAATTTTTATAATAGTTTTATAAAGGAATCGTTCTGTCATTTTCCAAACAAGGTGCTTTTTAACCTTTTCGACAAAATTAAGGTAAGAATGTTTTTTTAACATATACGGCGGGTGCGGCGATTTTCCGCTGTTATAAAATCGTCGAAGCTTCTCTTACAAGATTATAAGAATATTTTCAATGAAAATGTTTTATTTCATAAATATAAGACTCTTAAATGATTTCAAAATAGAAAGAGATAATTCTCTAAAAAGAGTTTTGATTTCATCTATGTCAACATCCATTGATGGATTTTACACTTATTTGAATTTGATTTATTATGATACAAAACTTCTATATTGTATTGAAGGTTTTGTGATATGTTTGACTGTGTATGTGCTATTTTTATACCGTTCTTAGTTTATGGTGAAAGTATTGACATTTCTTATTCTAGTTTTAATACGAATGTTTATGTTATGTTTAACCCTTTTCATATGGGAATGCATTGGACTTAATATGTGACGGGTGGAGCCCGCTATAGCTCCTCGATGCATCGGTAGGTCTCATGAGACAAACTAGTGTCTTGGCACAAGGCCTTGGCAAAATATTATTTGTAGTCTTGGCACGAGGCCTTGGCTATGTGGTTATGATAGTCTAGAATTATGCATTCCATCATTATGAAAGTGGTTATTGATATTGCATGTGATTATTCGATTGGTAGAATATCCATGTGAATAAGTAAATGGAATTATTTCATTTTTTCATACTATGTTGAAGTTCAAGTTTAAAAGGCTTATGTTTTAGTTATACATTGCCTTAAATGTTTATTATTATTTATGAAAGTTTCTGCTATATTGTTATCCTTACTGGGCATTTGATCTCACCCCATTCAATGATTTATTTTTCCCAGGATGTGAAGAAGTAATTTATGAATGATCTACAGGGATAGTATGTGGGGACATGAGTGTGGACTATGAAGAAAAGATGTTGTTGTAGTTTTCATTTTCTGATGTAATGTAAACCTTATTAATGTATCTAGTTATTCCAAGGATACTAAACTAATCGGTCTTTAGAGACTTGATCATTCTTGTGATCATGCCAATGTTATGTAATAATGCACCGACTCTGGGTTACTAGGGTCGGGGTGTTACAATAAATCACTTTCAAACTCAAACCAGTTAGCAATAAATCATCATTCAATTATTCTATGTCTACTTGAGCGAACATGGTGTAGGATGTCCATAAGATAGTGATTTACATTCATACCTCCACAAACAATGAATCTCTTGATACCACTTAGAAATATCATGGAGATGAATAGGGAATCAATACTTCTTCAAAATCAAAATCATTCATTGAACCTGTAAATGACATATTCATGCAACCATGAATTGAATACTTTTGGAGTAGTTCACATGTTACAAAAACAGTTAACATGTTTCTTAATATTGTAAACATATATTATATTTTCTGCAACCATGATCAAAAACGTTTTAGAGTAGTTCACAGGTTATAAAAACAGTTCACATGTTCTTGATTTTTTAAACAAATTTCAGATTTCCTTCAACCATGCTCTAAAAACATTTAGAGAAGTTCATAGTTTACAAAAAGAGTTAAAAAATTCCTGATTTTGTAAACATATTTCAGATTTCCTTTATTATTTAAACAAATTCTATATTTTGACAACCCAACACATTTCGGAATTCATATCTTATCCCTTTTAGTAGCTCTTTCTAAAAACCTGCTTCCCTTTTAGAGATCACTCCCCCAAATGTTTAAACACGTATCAAACTATAAATGCACCAATAATTTCCAAAAGCACACAATATATGTCTCTTGAAACCGTAAGAACCCACATAATATGCTAACCTCATTCAGTCTATCCTCATTTGACTCATTCCCTGAGCATCCATCTCCATTCTTCATCATGTTTTCACCTCAATTCATTTCAATGCCTTCACTACCAAATTCATTAAACAACCACCCAAACCCACCAATTGGAATATGTACCCAACCCTAGTGTACATCAATAGTCAAATCCTCTACTAACCCAAAACCACACTTTTTTCCAACCACACACAACAACTCAACTCAGAGACCCAAAACACTTATTTCTTATCGAAAACACCCCATTCCCATGCCCACAATCGGATTAATCATATTACCTAAATGATTTTCTATTTAAACACCCTATGAAAACTAATTTCACACATCATGTATTCCTCACTAGAATCACAATGCCACCCCGAAAAATCCAATCACAATGCCATCACATCCAATCCAAAGCCAGTTCCACAAAACTATGAGCCTTATAGAATAATGATTATATCTTTGCAAAAAATACATCACTCTCCACCATAGAGGTTTCATCATCTTTAACTCACCCAAAAACCTCGACAACTTTTTCGAACTCTCCAACAACTACTAAAGATAGAATTAGAAGTGTCTATGTTTCCAACACCTGAGCAACCAAATGAAACATCAATTGTAACTCATTCCCTACATCCTTGAATGAAACCCAAGGTATTATTCAATATTTGATCCACTATGAGAAACTCTCCCATAAATAGTCAATAGTGTAGCTTCCACCATGTGGCTTCACAAAAACTCTCCATGATCATAACCCCTAAGGTGTTTCATATCTGTCCAAAAGAGAGTAGGGTATCTAGACATATAGACAATGCCCCCATTATTCTAATGAATATATTATTGTTTTTGGAATGATGGTCACTAAATAATTGCATACTATGATTTTATCGATGAATACCACTAATAGTCATCTATTTCAGATATCTCAAATCACTACATGGACATGTCAAAGTCATTTAAAAGTCTTGGGCATCCCTACCCATGATAATATCATCATTTCAAAATAATTCATCCCCATACTCATAGTTTTATTCCTACAAAAGAAACACAGCCTACACCCTCTAACTGGTCTTACCATAGTAACCACAAGCACAAGAAAAAAATCATCACTCTGAGTGATTCTCATTTAATGAATACCAGGAACCTCCATGTGCTTCCTACCAAAACGAAATCTCCAATGCACAGTCTCCACCCAAAGAGAAACTTTGAACATAAAATCACATCAACCCACATTTCCTTGATCACCTATTATTCTCATAATCAAATATATAAGTATTAGGACCACCCATTTTAATATACATTACACAGGCTAGGCACCCAAACATGTCCATCCCTCTAGAATCCAACCACAAGGCTAAACCACAAGCACTCAAGTTATCTTCCTCAAACCCATAGCTACACTATATTCCAAAACCCACATCAGGTTTCACAATTCATGTACTACATTCAAAGGTCCAAAAAATCGATCTTGATGTCACAAAACCAAAATCACACATAGCCTACTTGACCTATCTCATATTCTGATTCATTTATCTAAGACTAATTTTACTTCTGAAGTATTCACAAATTTATTCCTTTAATTTTCTCATATTCTTCGAGAGATTTAAACACCATATTTTATTCTTATTTCTTGAAAAGTATTTTCAATTTAACATTTAATAATTTCTTCTGGTGATAACTACACCTTGTTTTTTCCATATTGTTTTACTGAATCTCTCTTAATTAGGTGAAGTTAACCTTACATTCCTCTAGAATCAATCTTATATACATTTTCAATTAGTTATGTTGTTATATTCTCTCGATCATCCTATTTTCTTCATATTTTGATGACAATAGTTTCTCGGTGTTTATACAACCTTCATAAGTAAAGTGTGTGACTTCTAGTTAGTCTATTAACCATAATCGTCCCGATTTTGGGACGATTTGCAGACTGATGAAATCGTTGGGGAGAAATCTGTTTGTCCCCCTTTCGGTGGCATCTATTTTTCTTGGTGGTTTCGAACTCATGAAACAGATTAATTCCATTTATTTTGTTGGTCCTATAACTTTCACTAGAATTGAGATCCTCTGACTGCATCACTTTGGATGTTTCGAAACCTCCTGCACATTTTGTGTGTCTTGAGGTCGACCAGTGGGTTAGCGATCTGGTCCTTCATCTCTGACCTAAAGATAAGTAATTTTTAGCTCGGATCTTTGAAAAAATAGGCATACCATACAGGTTCACAAAACATGGAAGAAGAAGAGTCCTAGAAAGATGGTGATGTCAGCAGATCCATTTCCATGGGAGTTCCCCCTTAGAGTAGATTTTTAGATTTAGGTGATGGGACTTCAGATGATGATGTTTGATGGAGTGGAAAAGGTTTGGTAACAGAAATCCCAAGAAGGCTGGGAATTATATAAAGTAGAAATATTCAGTGATTCATGAAGGAGAAATTGATCCTTCTATGAATTATCAAACATTATTAGAATAAGAGGATTATAAACCAACATTTTTCTACTAGAATGGAATGAATAATGGAAATTAATTATCCATTGAATTTTATGATCACTTAGTTACGATTAACCTACCAGTTTCTTTAATATATCTCAAAAATATCCTTTGGATTTTCAATCTCTCCAACTATTGGCTTCTCAACATTTATCAAACCTTTTGTAAATAGTTATCTTAAAACTATTAACACTTTTTATTTAACTTAAATATCTGTTTAACAAAAAATTTGTATCTTTTAGAGGTGTAGGTTTTTAGTTTTATAGGTTGGGAAATATTTTGGAGAGGTATAGGTTTATTGTTTTACTGGTTGGGGTTTACATCATTTGAATCAGGGGTTTACATGCAGGATGCTTACATGTAGGCTATCCACATACAGGATGCATGCTATTTACTTATAGGTCGTCTAGTTTTGTGGATATAAATGTATACCAACAATTCAGAAAACTGTTGGTATACAGAGTATACTAGACAGAGTATGCCAAGGGTTCTAAAACCATTGGTATACAGGACAGAGTATGCCAACGGTTTTGAAATAGTTGGTATACTACGGTTTGGAATAAAATGTATACCAATAGTCTGAAAACAATTTGTATTCCAACCATTACCAATGGTTCATCAACCATTGGTACATATATATACCAATGGTTTAAGTAGAACTGTTGGTATAGATTAATTTCAGACCATATATGACAACAGTTTTCTAGAAACCGATGGTATAGAGCTACTGCCATGCCTCACATACCAACGGGTTGTGGAACAGTTGGGAAATAATATACCAATGGTTTCAATGGATATTCCAATGGTTTAAAATAGTTGGTAAAGATGGAGTTTCTAGTAGTGAGATAGGTGGGACCTATATCTCCCTCCAATGCATTGGGTAATGATTTATATCTCAAGATAGACATGTCTATAATGACAAGTAAACCTAGTTCAGTAATATAAGGCTAGAATGGCATGTAAGCCCAGTTCAGTAATGGAATTTTTCCACAATGATGGTCTTGGAAGAAATGACTTGGCTACTATTGAAATCAAACCATGTTCTTATTTGTTTTCCATAATTAAATGTTTTATTCCCTTGTTATTTGATCATGTTTGATGTTCCATTGTGATATATCCCTTACATACTTCCATGATTTATTTCACGACTCATGATTTTGATGTATAAACTTTATGGTGATGTGTTCATGTTCAAATATATATGTTTTTTTATGTTCTCCATGTTTAACCTTACTGAGCACTTTAGCTATCCCCTTTTATGTTTTCCCCCAGGATAAAAATGGAGGTTTTATGTATGAAAAAACGAAGACCTTTATGGGAGATGTTGAAGATCTTTCACCATGATTATAAGATTTTGTTCTGAGTTTCCAAAGACACTAAACTAATACGGTCTTTGGGCGTCTGATTTTATTATGTATTAAGTATTCTGCAAATGTAATGTAATTTCTTTGTACGTCAGGCTTTGGGTCTCCACAAACTATTCTACTTTAACTGTTACATAAAATTATTTTATATTTTTATCAACTTATTCTTCTACTTTTTATCATCCTCTATTACATAAGAATTTTTTACTACATTTGAATATTATTTTATATTCTACCATATGATTTTAACATTATATTATGTATTTTTTCTAATTTTCAATCTATACAAAACCTTCAAGCACATACATCTTGTTTTTAGGATTCAGATTCTGTTTTATCTTCTACCAATAATTTTAAAGACACATTCACATATGATTATCAGTTGTTTATTTAAAATTTTAGTATCATATATTTTGGGTGATTTACCTTTTGATATATGATGTCTATTTTTATGTTTCTATTTTACCCAACCATTCCTACCATTATTTTTTTTGTTCTACCTATACTTTTGAATATTATTATATATATTATTATGTTTATACTTAATTTTGTGGTATTTATTTTTATACTTCATCTCCACCTTCAAATTCTACATATTGTTTCATAATTTACATAAGACATATTCACTTTCTCCACCTCTCACTTTGATAACTATATTTTAAACTAGGTGTGCTTATGATTTATAATATGTATATGACTTTTCTATTTTTTTCCACTCTTCGTCAATTGTTCTACTTTTTTTCTTGTAATGTTATAATTTTCCCAATATAATGAATTTTCTAATAACTCCATCTCAATGCCAATTTTCATTTTATTTCCTTTTGTTTTATTTTTACATTTCATTATTTTAATTTTTTCACCTACATTTCATTATTAGAAGCACTATTTCGTTGATATGTAGAATATCACCTTGATAGAAGAATCTTATTAGGTTTCTGTGGGTTTTTATTTAAAAAATGACTATTTAAATAAAAATATATATTTATATTAATAAATGAAACTATAATTAACAATTAGTATTGAAATAAGAACGAAAATATCTTACAAATGAAATTTCATATTTGAAAATCATCAATATATTATTACATAGTTTAATGTGTTTTTTATGGAATCAAATTCTAAAAAATTGAGTTTTGAACCCTAAAGATATCCTTATTGGGGGAGGTGGTTCATAGGGCACTATAGAAAGAAAATATGAATCATTTCATATATTTTTACTAAATTTATTAATTTTTATTAGTCTTGTTCATTTTAATAATTTATTTGAGATCAAAATACAATGTTTCATTATATTAATAATTTAATTTTAATATAATTTTTCTCGATTTAAATTTCGTTTAAAAATTAAGAATGAGGAAGAATTTTTTATTCATTAAACTACCTCATCTTGGCTATGATGAAATGATTTATTCATGGCTATGATAATGAATGAAATACAACCACCAGCACCATTGGAGGGTTGTTTCTATTCATCGACCAAATTGAAATATTTTGGATCCTTGTTTTGATAAATCTTGATAATATTTATATTTTAGTAAAGTTACAATAATTTTTTTAATGTTAGCCTGCCAAAATATAGTAGGGTAGATGGTGGGGTTTATATATGAATTTCTTGTGAACATTAGTTTGAGTGCTGGGGGAAATTAAATACAATCTATTATGTAGGTCGACTGATCCTAATTTTTACCACATAGATGAATCTATTTACATTGACCTGTACAAGTTATTCCACCATGTCTGTTATCTCATATACCATGTTAATTTAATATTGGGGTTAATTGTAAACTCCCTTGATCGTGGCCAAGAAAAGTAATATTATGTATATGTTGTATCCTATCATCTGACATAGAAATTTTAATTTTTATAGATCCATTTATATTATTATCATTTATATAGATGTTGATATCTAAGATTGTATAATGGATAGAAAGAGTACTTCCAGAACATATCACTTTATAGGAAAATCATTATTTTCAATATCCAATAAATGCATTGTATTGTAAAATAGTTAAATGCTAAAAAAATTATAGGAGTAGGAAGTTACTAAACACAATTGTTTGGTATGAAATATACACTCACGAATATTTTAATTAGTTTCACTAGAAAAAATCTTAAAGATAAGTCCAATTCCATTTCATCAAATTTAAATGTTAAACTCCCACTTTTCTAATGAAATTATTTTTATATTGTTAATATCAGAGAAAATAGTGTCAAAACCAATTAAATGAGTTTATATTGGTGGAAAAATAATGGAAACAATTTTTAACTCATTTATGATATATACTAACCAAAGAAATGACAATATGAAATTCATTATTATTGGTATGATCCACATTTTCGTTTTTCCTTTTCATTCTTATTAAAGGTGGTCGAAACCATGAAAATGAAGTTATATTGATTTGAAAATGTATGACATGAATGAATAGACTATCTGAAAATTCGATAGGCGGTGTGGTTATAATGACCAAAACATATAATTTTATTACATTTAAATGTCTTTAAAAGTATCCCTATGAGGGTCATAACCTAGAAAATGGTCCGATATTATTTTTAAAACAAATTAAACTATCCATTAATTGTTTTTTTATATGTTGGATTAATGTTTAGGTTACTCAAAATTATTCTTTGTTTTAAATGACCAAATTTATGTTTTCCTTGATTTGAATGTTAACAATCACTCATAAAGGGTTATAACCTAGAAAACACATCAAATTTCTATTAAATCATAATAAAATTAATTTCATTTAATTTTAAATACGTTGCATAGACACCAAATACATCAAACAAGATGTTTTACCAAAATGAAAAAAATTAATTTTTAATTGATTTAAAAGTTAACAAATTCTAGTAAAATGTTTAAAACAAAAAACCCTTGAATTTTCATGAAATCATATAACATTGATCGTTTATTAATTTTTGGAATTTATAACTAGTCCTCACATTAATCCATGATGTAGTGTGGTTAGAATGACTAAACAATTTTTTATAAGTCTTAAAAATCATTAAGAAACATGTGTCAACGAGTCTAAACATAATAATTGACTTCATATTATTATCTTAATACATGTTATATTAATGGGAAATCTATTAAAACATATAATAATTTATTAAAAATCATTATCTAATTATTTAATGACAATACTAGATTGTCTTCTAGGTTTTGATGTTTTTTCTTATATTTCTAGTTACATATTAGGTCTTCTTCTTATATTTTTTGGTTTATGTATTTAGGTTTAAATTTTTTCATCAACATAAATATTTTATTCGGCCCCTACCATTAATTATTCCCTAAAATCATATTTAAATTTTTTATGGCTCTAGTTTATCGCTTATAATTATACCTTAGATTCAACTATAATTTCTAACTTCTTTTCTAATTAGATTCAACTACAACATTTTGATTCATAACAGTTTCTTATTATTTTTTTGTTTTATTTTTTATTAATAATTATATATATGTTTTTTATTTTTTTTATTTCACATAATTTTTTAAAATATTTCGTCTCATACATATGTGTCTACATCCATTCCAATAATATGAATTTGAGCTTGCAAATCATTGATTTTAATTTTACATATTTTAAATCATTTTATATTTAAATATCAGTTTACATTTTTAATTATGTTTTTACTTAAATATTTTCTTTCTCCTACAAATAATTTTTCTATTTATTATGAATTTATCTCTTACCTTGTATATGTTTTCATTATTTTAGCTTTTACTTCATGTTATGCATCTATTTATTGTTTTTTATCTAATTTATCCAACAATCACATTTGACTTTTTCATTTTTTTCTCATCTAGTTTTTTACTTCTTCCTACCTATAATTATGATTTTTTTACACATATCGACTAAATTTACATCAATTTTTTATTTATTTCTTCTTATTGCTTTTATTGTTTGAAATTTTTATATATGAATATGTTTTATTGCACTAATTTTTGTTATGGTTTTTTTTATTATTTTACTATAATGTATCCTAGAATTTTCATTGACTCCTACTTCTGATTATTATTTTGTTTTATGTCATCTCTCTTCATGGTTAACTTATAACTTTGGTCCTTCCCTTTTCCTATAACATTCTTCAAATTAATGTATTGAACATTTTGTTGTACTTTAATTTATATTTTATTCCATTTGAATAATCCATTTCTCTTTATTATTATATCCTACTAATAAATTTTTTACTAATAATTCCAATATAATTTGTGGATTTTACTTCCATATTTTGTATTTTGTATTCTGATTCATCATTTATTTTTACTGTTAGTTCAATACAAATAATTAGTTTTGACATAGTACATCTCCTTCTGATTCTGGATTATGGTTTTATGATTTAAATATTGATTCATGTTGTCTTTTTTAACATCAAATAAGTATTGTACTTTTATTATTTCTACATTAAATTTTCCATATATGTTTCACCTTGTCTTATGACTTATGAATTAATGCCTACTTATATTTTTTCATTTAACCTACTAATTTAGTTTTTAAAGCTTTTTCTTATTTTCAATTCTATTTTCATCCTCTCATACTCCTTATAACACATATTTACTTTTTTTAGAAATTGAATTATTCTTCATCTTCTACTTCCACATTTTCCCCCACTTTTACATTGGATCACGACTTTCGAATTTTAAAAATTTTCATTATTTTTTTATAGAGATTTGACTTTTTATCTATGCTATCTAGGTTTTGAGTACTAATTTTTATTCCACTCTTTCAAGTGTTAATTATTTTTATTCAAACATATTTAATATGTTTTGGAATTAATTTTTTCTTATGTTATTTCTTTATATTTTTCTATTTTTTTGAATTTCTTTGAAATTCCCATTCCAATTCCACATATTTTATTCAAACTTTTCCAACAACATACTCTCATTCTCCATCTCCGGATTTGTAAAATACATTTAATCTAGTTTAGCATATGCATCGTTATATGGATATTATTTTTCAATATTTGATTCTAAATTTTCTTTATTTATTTAAATTTTTTCCACTAAACTCTTATCATTTTCCTCATCTACTGCAATTTCTAGTAACTCTATCTCTATGTAATTTTATATTTTGTTCCATGTGTTTTCTTTAGATTATTTATATTTTTTCTTTCATAAATGTTATTGCATCTTTACTAATGTACTAATATATAAATGATCACCCTTATAAAATATTGGTTTTAGGTGATTTTTATTTTTCATTCAAATTATGGTTATTTTTTAATAAAAATAATTTATTTTAAAAATTAACATTGTAATGAACAATTGATTTTAAATAAAAAATTAAAATATCTCAAAATCGAGATATCATATTTTCAAATAAAAATTATACATTTTCTTATATAAATGTTTTTTTATGGAATTAAATTTTGAAATAATTATTTTTAACCCTTTGGAAATGCTTTTATGTGGATATGGTTCCTATAGCCCTATAGTGAGAAAAGATTAATAATTTGAGATATGATTACTTAAAATCATAATTTTTTTTAATAATGATTTTTTTTATTTTATTAGAGATTATAAATACAGTAACTATGTTTTTAATTTAAATTTAATTTAACAAATATTAATTATAGTTAAATTTTATAAATATCACGGATGATGGATTGTTGACTATTTACACTACCCCCTCCCAGTGACAAGGACGATTCTTGGTTAATACGATGACATCTCGGACACCACCACCACCTTTGGAAGGTGTTTTATATTAATTTTTGAAAATGATAACTTTTATATATTTGTTATGATGAATCAGAAAATAGTCATATTTTATTAAAGTTAACATGAAGTGTGCTTTTAAGTTATTTTTTAATAGAGTATAAAATAGTTTTTTTGGTATGAAAATTATTCCCTGTGAGAACGCGTTGAAGTTCAAAGTGGAATCATAATTCAATCTATCAATAATAGGGTTTGTGACATAATTTATCCTAATAGAACCCACATAGATGAACCCTCTTTTGATGTTATATTTTAGGTCACCCATGTTTTTGGTGTTATTATAGCATTTGAGTCATAATAATCTTGTGGGATGGGTGAAACCCTTATAAAATTGTATAAAATTGTAAAATTATATATTTATATAATCATATATTCTTACATGGACCTTCTTATTCTTCTTGATCTGGTTTTATTGATAAGAGTTATTGAAATATTGATTTAATTGTTTACATATTATAAAGTAAAATTACTTCCAAAACATGTCAGTTCCTAGGAGAATGATCAGTTCTCTATCCAGAAAGAAGTATCATAATAAAAATATATCCACTATAGAAGCTGATTGGAGTAGTTAAAAGTCATTACACCAAATTACTGTGGATAAAAAAACAGACTCACTAATTTTGAAATGTGTTTTACTCGAACTTTAATTCTTTTTAATAAAACATGTTCTGTTTAATCAATTATGAATTTTCATGTTCTACTTTTCGGACATTATTATTCTTATATACAAAAATGTTATAAAGGTGGTTAAAAACAAATAAAATAGTCACAGATTGAGAATAAAACATAGTAAAATGATGTTAGATTTATTTCTAATATTCACAAACCAACCACATATCATTATAAAAAATTAATTTTTTTTGTATGAATAAAGTGATATTTGGATTCTATGTTTTTAATAATGTGGATAAAAAATGAGAATATGAGTTCAGATGTATATGAAAATTGAAAACATGTACAAATAGATTTCATGGCAATCTGATGTCTATTGTGGTCATAATGACGAAACATATAATTTCATTGGATTTAAAATTATTTAAAAACATTCTTATTAAGGTTATATCCTCATAACCAACATTCGGTTATTTTTAAATCAAAATAAAATGTTTTCCGTTAATGATATGACATGTAGGAAGAGATCGGACATCAAATTGATTTTTGGTTTTATTAAATGGATATTGTTTTGTTTATATTGATTCAAAATCTAAAAAACATGTTACAAAGGGTGAAAACCATGAAAAATACATCATATTATAGTTAAATAATAGTAAAATTACTATTGTTTCATTTTTTCATGTTGTAATAGAACTCATATCAATCCTACATGCAATATTTCTAAAACAAACTAAAGAACAATTTTATTTGTTTCAAATTCATAAAATGAGTGTCATTGAGTTAATAAATAGAAAACCAAATTTAATTGTCATGAAATGATAAGACTTCAATAATTGACTATTTTCTAAAATTTGTAAATATATCTCATTAAAATAAAATATACAATGTAGTCAGAATGATAAAATAACATTAAATGTTTTTGAAACAATAATCAAAGAGTTATGGCCAAATGAATGAATGTAGGTTGTGAGGTCATCACATGTTATATTTATGAGCCTTTTATTCTTACATGTGAAAAATTATTTAAAAATTAATTCTCAATGATTTTATTATAATCCATGATTGATTTCTTGTTTTTGACACTTTATCATTTTATTCCATTTCAATGTAATCCTTATGAATTTTATTATTTGTTTATTTTAAAGGATTGTGACATATGATAACATTATTATGTTTATGGATTATGATTTTAATTTTTCATTTAACAACTATGTATTCATTTTCATATAAAATAACATCTTCCCTAACATTTACTTTCACCACATTTAGGACTCTAGTGTCTATATTATACTTCTATGTTAGATTCAAATTAATGTTATTGTTTCTTTACTACATCACATCCAAATCCAAATTTTTGTTTTTTTCATATTTTTTTTGGATTTTGTTTTTTTTTTATTTTTTTATTAATCATTTATTTCTCGTTTTTTCAATTATTGTTATGTTTTTATTGAATAAATTTTCATTTAAAAATTATTCTATTATGCATCAACTTCAATTTATAGATTCAGACTTAGTGATTCTAGTTTTTTATTTTTATTTTACATGTTATGATTTTTCTAATTTCTATACTTTTTTATCTTATTACTTATTATTTTTTATTCTAATAAATATTACTTAAAATTTATTGCTAAATCTTTCAACTTCCCCATATTATCTATTATATCATGATATATTCTTATTTTTCTTAATGACAATGAGACAAACACCACCACAATTGGAGTCCAATTTCAATTCATTTTAAAAAATTATATCATAAAGACCTTTATTTTAATGAATAAAATTACACAAATTATTTTATTTAATTTAACATCATTTTTAAATTTTATTTATCAATATTCAATAAAATAATTTTTTGTGGGTTAAAAATGCATTCCCATAAACATGGTTTTATGTTCTAAGGGGAAAAATAATTTTTATTATTATGGGGATATATAGAGGTCCTTCAAATCATGGTAAAAAAACATAGAATATGCATCATTCAGTTATCTATAGTAATTTGGCCACCTAGAGGGTCTTTCATGACTACCAAGTTAAAGGCTTCTTAGAGAAGGGGTGAAATCTGTTGATCAGCATTATGAACTGTAAAATTAAGTTTCTAAAATATCACATCTATTGAAATCGACATTTACTTTCAAATAGATCCATGTATATTCTTAAGATTTCATCAAATGTAGTTATGATAGGTTATAGAATGTATATGAAAAGTACATAGAAAAAATTTCACTTCATAGGAAATACTTTAGTTTCTTAGTCCAATATGTAACGTGTTTATGTAAAACCATCATCTACTAAAAAAATTATAGAATATGTAAATGTTACACCAAAATCTTATATATGCATTACAAAATTACAGATTTTGGAATGATATTCCCTAAAACTCTAATACTTTATGATCACACAAGTTTAATTTAATCAACATTAATTGTGTTTATTTTACATTAATAATGTAATTATTCCTACATTGAAGAAATACAATATAAATGGGGTAAAAAACTTCAAACATTCACAATTTTTGTTGACATATTCCTTCAACTTCAACTTCGGGATTAGGGTTTTTTAATTTAAACATTGAGTCTAGTTCCCCGTTAATATTTACATCATATCATTCATTGAATGTTGTTTTTGTTTCAACTTCAAAATATTGTTATAGTTTTGATCATGCATTATGAATTGTGTATTTATGCCTAGTTATGATTTTTATTTTATATTATACCTTCTGATTTTATTTTTTTCATTTTTTTTCCTACAATTTTTAATCTATCTACTACCTTCATAAAGATCATTATTATTAATATGTTTTGGGTTTTTCTTCATCTTATGCTTCCACTTTTTCCCGAATATTCATATTTAATTATCATTTCCAAATTTCACATTTTATCATCATCGTTGGTTAGTTCTTTTTCATTATATTATTTATATATAAGTTTTGATTTTCACTTTTAATTCTTCTTTTTATAATGTCATTGTTTATTATTAAACACAACTTTTAAATATTCATATGTCTATAATTTTTTTCTTATGATATAGTTTTATCATATTATAATGTTTTTCTGTCTAATTAAACTTCTCCTTACCCTTCCACGCCCACTTCTTCTACAAATATTTCTGACTATATATTATATAGTTACCATTTTATCTTTGGAAACTACATTTTCATCAAGTTAATCTTATTTTTCTACATATGAATATTATTTTGTTTCTTCTTATGTTCTTTATTTAAAATTTTCCAATAATTATTGGTCTACTTTAAATTCCACATTTCCTTCCATGTCTTATTTCAAACAATGGTTACTGATTATTCTATTAATCTAACTCTAGATTTGGAAATTTTATTTACATCTATTGTTTATTATACTCCTTAATATATATATATATTCTAATTTTTTCCCAACTCTTCTTTATTTCATCAAATTTTTTCCTTCAATCCCCTATAATTTTGCTCATCTAATGAATTTATTAATCACTTCATCTCTTTGTCTATCTCCATTTTCATGTCTTATGTTTCCCATTACTTTTATTTTTATCCTTTTAGTTTTTACTTATACATCTTATTTTTAGGTCAATAATGTTTTGATATATAAATTATCACATTTAGAGAAGAATGAAATTAATTAACAATATATATTATTTAAATAAATCTTAATTTATTTCATGAAATTAATTTATTTTAATTATTATAACTATAATTTGTATTGAATTTTTCAGTAAAAATATCATGAAAATTATATATCATATTTGAAAATCATTATTTTTGTATTGTATATAGAAATGTTTTTTTTGGAATGAAATTTAGAAAAGCATTATTTGGGACACTTAGGAGACACTTCTACGGAGAGGTGGTTCCAATATAATTGTTATAAGAAAAACTAAATCCTATATGTTATTATTATTAATCAACAATATTTATATTTTCCTTAAAATTTTTATAATTTCGTTTGATATAATAATATATTATTTAATAATGTTTTTAATTTAATTTTAATTTAAATAATTTTAATGAAAATTATATTTAATAATGTTATTGGTTGATGTATTATAGAATCTCTACAATGACCCCTCCCATTTATAATGACATGATAGATTCTTGGATACGTTGAGGATTGAGGGACAACCCCCACTGTCAATGGAAGGTGGTTTCTATAAATTTTCAAAAATGATAACTTATAGATCATTTTCTTCATGAATCATAATACTTATTATATTTTAGTTATTTTAACTAGAATTTTTTTAATGGTACATTTCTAATTGCCTATAGGATAATATTTGGATGTTGTCGATGTGTTCCTAGTGAAAATAGTTTCATGTGCTAGGGATAATGAAATTGTGCATATTATGGGGAGGGATGGTAGTCATATTGATCCTAGTAGGACCCATAGTGGTAATGGTGATTTAAGTTATCTATACAAGATGGGATACCAAATTCCTTATCACAAATTCCAGGACGGAGGAATCCTTGATGGATGGGTGAAATCCATTGATCCTCCCAAAAAAGTAAAATTATGTTAGTAAAAAATTATATCTTATAATTTAGAAATTTATATTTTTACGGATACAAGTTTATATATAACTATTATTTTGATGTAAATTTCATAGGCTATTGAATTTATGGGACATATACTTTTAGAACATGTCACATTCGAGGTGAAACAATAGTTTCATATTCGAGAGAGAATAATTATTTTGGAAAATATTCTACTACAAAAGATAATTATGGAAGTTATATGTTATTATTCCCAATTATTGTAGATGTATTACAAACACATTTAATTTTTAGTGAGTTTCATTCAAACTATGATTCATAGTGATAACACTGGTGAAATTTATTCAAAATTAAGTTTTCATCTTCAAATTTATTATTGTTAATATTATTATAGTGAAAATAATCATGAAAATAGGGGTCAAAACTGAGAAAAAATGATCTGATTTATGATAAAACAAAGTAAAATGACATTGGAGTCATTTTTGATTTTTATAGAATGACAAAATTTCCAACTGAACCCACAATTTCTTTGTATGATTGAAATTTCAATTAGGGCTTTACATTCTTATCAAATGGTTTCATAACTAGGCAAAAAAGTTTAGATTTATCAGATAATTTATTACCTATAAAAATTGACCACATGTCAATATGACATGCGGTGTGGTCATAAAGAGAAAACATATAGTTTCATTAAAATAAAAAGTCTATAAAAACATGTGTTTGAATGCCATAACTTAGAAAATTACTCCAGATGGTCTTTAAAGTAATAAAAAATTTCCCTGGTTTATTTTTTTTCTTCTTAGAATAGATAGCACAACAATTAGACATACAGATTTTTAAAAATGATAAAAGTAAATTTTATTAATTTAAAATTAAAAAATTATTCAGAAGTTAAAACATAGTAAAATACCTCAAATATTAGTTAACTCATTATAAAATGACAGTACATTAATTTTTAAAATATTTCAACAGAGCACACATCAATACCATATGTGGTTTACCAAAATGGACGGAATAATGTTTTTTGATTTAAAGGTCAAAGAAACATACATCATAGGGTTAAAATAATGAAAAGTAACTCAAATTGTAGTTAATTACTAATAAATATTTTCTGATTAATTTTTCACATTTTTTAATACACCGTGCATAAATCCAACATAAAGTGCGGTTATAATGATTGAATTTTTTATTCATAGAATTAAAAATATTTAAAAACATGCTTTGAAGAGTAATTATATAACAAATGTCATCATATTTTGAGATCATTACACATCATATTAATCAACCATTTGTTTCTACATATGAAAAATTATTTCACAATCATTTTTCAATGATTTCATGATAATATGAGATCATTTTATTTGGTTTTTAGACTTTTTAATTTTCTATTATTTCTAGATACTAATTATGTATTAGAATATGAATTATTTTTTACCTTCTTATTCTATATGTATTAGTTTATTCTTTTCAATAACATTTTTATTTTCTTCTTCCTCTACCATTACTTATCCCCCAAATTTAACTTTCACTACATTTTTGACTCTAGTATCAAGTTTTTACTTTTACATCTAATTCAACTAATAATTATGGATTCTTTCCAACTTATTATTCATGTACTACATTTTTTTACATAACATTTCTTCATTTTGATTTTTAATTTTTTTTATTTCTATTTTTTAATTTAAATTTATTTATTATTCTACTTCTGTTTTTTATTTCACTTATTTTGTTTCGAATATTGCTTCCCTTGTACATCAACTTCCATTTCTAGATTCTGAAATAAAGGTTCTAGATTTTTTTACTTCTCGTATTTTTTTGGTTTCTACATAAAATTATTATTCTAATTTTTATTATGTATTATGAATTATTCATTTATGAAACCTATTTTTCATTTTATATTCTACTTTTTAATTGAATTTTTCGATTTTTTTCTTCTTTTCTCAATACCACTACTTATTTTTCATACCTCATTATTGTTTAAATATTTTTTATTTTCTTTATAATCTACTCTAACAATTTCCCCAAATATCACATTCGATCATCATTTTCATATTTCTCAATTTTGTTTCATCTCTTGTAGATCATTTGTTTTTTATTTATTATATCTATGTTTTTAGTTTCGGATTTACTTTTTTTTCTAGTGTTATTGTTTTTTCTTCTACCTCTATTTTTATATATGCTTATATATGTAATTTTTCTTATGTACTTCCTTCATATTTTTCAAATGTTTCTATGAAATCTTGTACTTCCACTTCTAGTTTATCATTAAATCATTTCATACGACTTGTGGTTGTTATTCTACTCTATCCATCCAATATAACATTATTATTAAAGATCAAGAACTTATAAGTGGAAAGTGGGAACCCTCACATCTAACTAGTATTAGTACTAATGGATATGATAGATCTATTAATGAAAATATTGAATTCTTTGGAATCATTTTCCCTGAACAAAACCCAAGGAGTATCGTTTACCTTTGTTCCAGGGAAATCCTTCAAGGTGCCCTCGAAAAGAAGAGCTATGTTGTCCTATGATTTCTTGTACTCCTCATTGTTAATCCTCCCCATGTTAAAGCCCCTCAGCAGAATGTGCACCTATATATCTAGCCACTCACCTTTATCCGTTGTAGTATCCACAAGGATCAGTCTAATCTTCTTCAATGCTTTGATATCCAAAGTTTACTCAAACATTTCCTCGTCCGAATGCATGAGTATATACCTAGGTTCCAACAAAGATACCATTTTCCACTGTGAGTCATCTTTAGAACCTACATCACATTGATTCCCCCAACCCCTCAGCTCCACACCGCCTAAAGAAAAGTCTAGAGAATCAGCCTCACATCTTTTCAGAACAAGGTCCTTGGAGATAGTGGCCACCTCCTATTGGACAAGGTCCTTGGACTAGTTTAGGGATGAGCTGCCAACCTATGAAGAGGCCTTCGTGGACAACATTCCCTTACTAGCAGATCTGGTAATAGGAAGGCTAGGGAGGTTAGAGTAATCCTTCATTCTATGTGCCCTCCATTTTTTCAAAATGAATCCATCTAAATCCATGACTTTGTTCTTTCCCTTCCACATAGAGGATCTAAAATAGTCCTCCTATATGACATGTTTCTTGGGCTCATCAAAGTCGGAATCCTTGACAATTTCCTCTTGGGATGTTTCCATATCAACCAATAGGTCTTGACCATGACCTCCCCCGCATCATCCTCGCTATTAAGAAATTGTTCTTCACTAAGCACTACATACTAGTTTTGGGTCCCGGTTGTCCCCCTGCTAAAAGCTTCTCAGCATAAGAGGAGTCTTTAGGGCCTAATTTGTCTTGGATGGGACTCCTATCTTCTCAAGACCACTGCCCATAAATTTGAAATGGTTGGGACTGTCTTCCAAATTCAGGCACTGTGAGGCCTCATTGGAACCATGTCCCTTACTGTCATCCTTCAGGAAAGCATCATCAGTTGTTTTTTTGGAGAAATCTCTGGAAACCCAGTGGAAAATCCCGGAGGTCCTCCCTAACTGCATGCCCCGCCCTTAGGCTGACCTGATCCACAGCCGTAAGAAGGGCCCTCTCCTCATGCCCAGCCTCACACCCCTACATGTCATCGCCCGATCTTCTTGTACCCAGATCACGACGAAGCCGAGAAAAAACCTCTGAAACAAGTTACCCCCGAAGCCTCTGGACCATTTTTCTTAGTTTCCACTGAATGGAACCCATGACCTGTGCCCAATGGACCCTAGTTGGATAGGATCTCACCCAAGGAGATGTGGTCCCATTATATTTGAGATCCATATGTCCCTCCATACAAGCCTACCCTGAAGCATCCGCCTGGGAACCGGGCCCAACAGACAGACCACGAGGGTAGACTTCATCCGAACCTGGATCCTTCTTCCAGAATTCGAGAAGACTATAATCCAGTCTATTTCAACAAGTTCAAAACATAGTCTATGATTCATAAAAAATTGGTTGAAAATTCCTATACTCCCCCTCAATCACATTCCACACGTCTTCGGGAGGAGGCCGCATGAGATCCATTTTCAAACATAAGCGTTCCAAAATTAGATGCTTCAGATAGGAAGTCCACCGATCAGCGCAAAGGAAGTGTCCTATGGAGTTACCTATCGAAGGGAGTAACCCTGGATTTTTGAAATATAACAAAAGGCCAGGACGTTGAATACAAATAGTTGTGGAGGAAGGGTCCCTCTACATATGGATATCAAATGACCAGAGGAGAAGATGAAAATTAAAGCCTCTAGAAGATCTACCAGGTCGAAACCACAACCGCACAAGGTCTTCCTCACTTGAGAAGGTGAGAAGAATCTGTCGTGGCCCAATCAACCCAACAACTTCATGTTGATCTAATACCCATTATTCATTCAAAAGCCTATTAAACAACTGAACTGGGGGGCGATGCCGAACGAACCGAGCCACCAGAGATGAGGAGAGAAGTGTGGAGGCAACGTCAATCTCCTGCGGAGAAATCAGGACCACGGGTTGTCCATGAAGGACCCTCAGAACCATCGGGGATACGAGAATGCTATGAAAGAGTGAGTGTTCCTCGACTAAAGGTAATGAAACAGAATCCCTACCTCTATCCTGAGACCCATTCTGAGGAGCGTCATGAGGAAGACACCCCCCCCCCCCCCGGCGGAGGAGGGGCTTCCGCCACCACCATTGATGCTAGGGATTCATCGCAGGGCGTCAGATACTCGTTTTCACTCCCAATCCCTTACTACTAATATAGACTTGGAATGAATTTTTTTATAATATTATCTTATGATTCTGTATTCATATTTTCCTTTTCCATTTTTTCAATTCATTATTATTTCAAATAATTTTTCCTTATTTTTTGTATCATTTTCATAATCAAATAAATTTTATAAAAATTACATCTCTATTTCCATTTCCCGTTTTGTTACCTATGTTTTTTTATTTCTTTTATTATATTCCTCTTATTTAATGTTTTTTTATATTTGTCTTATTTTTACTATTTTCTAATATATAAATGATATCACTGAAAGAAGTGTGTTTTAAGGTGAATGTGGTTTTTTTAATTTAATGTTATTTAAATTAATAAAATAATATATTTTAATTATTAATATTATAATGGACAATGTATTTTTAAATAAAAATCATAATATATTGAAAATGGGATATCATATTTGAAAATAAGTAAGGTAGTATTACTAATATCAATTTGGTTTTTATGGAATTAACTTTAGTAATATTTATTTTTAGTCCCATAAAAGGCCTTTTTAGGTGGAGGTGATTCCCACAACACTCTAGATAGAAAAGATGAATCAACTATGATATTATTACATCACCTCTTAATTTTTATTTTTATTTTGTATTTTAATATTTTATTTTGGATCATAATAATTTTTAATTATGTTTTTTATATATTCTTAATTTAATTAATATTAATAAAAATAAAATTTAATAAACCTAAAGAAGTGAAGATTGATGACGGTTTACACCACCCCCTCTTGTTTATAATGACATGATAGATTCCTGGTTGCACTAATGATGGTGGGACAATCACCACCACCACTGGAGGAAAAAATCTATTCATTTTCCAAAATTTTTACTTTTATATCCATATTTTGATGAATCATAATAAAATTTCAATATTATCTCTTTTAAAATGATTTTTTTGTTGGATTAATAATATCCCAGAGGTTAGTTATCTGGGGTTGTTGATGTGTTCCTAATGAACTCTGGATCAAGAACTTGTGGGAAAACAACTCTACCTATTATGGGTTGGGTTAATCGATATGTTCATCATGATATGGAAAAATAGATAAAGCTTAATTTAGTGATATATATTGTATTGGAAAAATTAACTCTTTATCTAAACAACCAGGTTAGAGGAATCTTGTCGTGAGGGGAGAAATTAATTGATACTCACTATAAAATATAAAATTAAGTATGATAAAATTATTATCTTTTTACATAGACAGTTTTATTTTTATAAATATGAGTTTATTATTAATTTCTCTTCAGATGCAGATTTCATGTGTTGCATAATGGATGGAATAATTACATCTAGAAAATGACACTTCTAAGGTGATTCTTTGACTTTTTTATATCATAAAGAATAATTCTATAAAAATGTCTATTACTAAATGTTATTTTAGAAGTTTAAAGTTAATAACCCCAATTATTGTGTATGTAACACACACTAATATATTTTGTAATGATTTTTATAGAAACTATTATTATTTTTTATTATAATGGTGTGATTTTTTTGATTTGATATTTGAAACATAATCTTTTCAAATGTTATTTTTATTGAACTAGAAAACTTCTAAAAATCGAAGTTAAAACAATGAAGAAATGAGATCATATTTTTAATAAAAATTAGGGAAATAGTATTAGTGGTTTTTCATATTTTAATGAAATAACCAAAGATCAATTTGACACCTGAATTTATCAGTATGATAAAATTTTACATTTTCCTTTCAAAATATTATTAAAGGGCCTTGAAATTGAGAAACAAAGTTCATATTTTCGTGAAAATTTAGAAACATACAAATAGACCACATGTCAATCTGATGTGTGCTGTGATAATTTTGACTGAACATACCATTTTAATAGATTTATGTCTTCAATAATAAAGTTATGAGGGGAATAATCATAAGATGTACTATATATTATCATTAAATCAATGGAAAACATTTATTTAGTTTAATTTATGACATGTAGGAACATATTGCCTTTCAATTCGACTTACGGTTTTTTTAAATGACAAAATCTGAGTTTTTATGGATTAAAATTCATAAAACATGCATCAAGGTGTGAAAATTTATAAAAATATATCTAATTATAATTAAATCATATTTAATTGTCCATTGTTTATTTATTTAGATGTTGAAATTAACCACACGTCAATCTGATAGGCAGATTTTAAATGTAAAATATTATTCAATAATTATTGTCCAATAATGATAATGTAATATAAGAGTGTTTATTAGGTTATAATAATTTTTATTTTTTTATATTTCCATTTAATACATATGTCTTCTATTTTAACATCATTTTCTTAAGATTATGGCATCACTTTATATTCTTAGTTTTATAGATTATGTTTCTCATTTTGGATTCAACTTATATATATTCTTATGAATCTTACATTATTTCATCCCCGCTATTAAATTTCACTAATTTTGTTATTCTAGTCTCTATCGCCCACTTCTACTTCATATTCAATATATTTTGGATTATGTTTTTGTTTTGGATTAGTCTTCTATATTTTATTTCTCATTTACCAACACTTATTCCTCACTATTTACATTCACATATTTCATGACTCAAGTTTCTAGATTATACTTCTATTTCAAATTTATCTACCACCTATGGTTTCTTACCTACATCATATTCAACCACTAATTTTAGTTTATTAACTTTTCTCCTTTTTGAATTTGGTAATGTTTTTCATTTTTCCCTTTTTTCTGATTTTAGTCATCATTTTTATTTTTTTATTCTATTTTTTCAAATATTTATTCTTTAAATTATGAAACAACATCAATTTATATATTATGACATAGAGATTCTGATTTTTTTTATTTTACTTATTTTAATTTTTCCTATATTTAAACATGATTTTATGTTATTAATTATTTATTTTTCATTAATATTTTAATTATACTATTACTTATATTTCTATTCCCAATGAATTATTATCCTAGAATGTTCCTATTATCATTTGTTTAACTTTCACTTATACTTATGTTTTCATTTATTTTATTTATCATCTTAAGATACCATCTTATACCTTTCACTATTACTTTGTGATTCATTTTCTCTTCTGACTTTTATTATGACTCATTTTTTATTATTATTCAAATTTTTTATTTTGGATTTTTATTTTTAAACTTTTCCATTAGTTCATGTTTTATTTTAATTTTTTTAAAATGTTTATTTTGTTTTATAATGGATTATTTATTTCTTTATGTAATGTTTTCTTTTAGTTTATGTTTTTTCATTTTACTTTTTTGTATTCTAGATTTTTCATTTACTCATACTTCTTATTATGCATATTACTCACATATTCTATCATCTATAATAAGTTTTAACTCCAGTTATTCTTTTTTCCTCTAAAATTATTCTATCTAAAGTATTCATATTTTAATTATTCTTATTGATTTATTTTATTAAACTATCTTAAGTCTTTGGGTATTATTTTTTTCCAACTAATATATTCTTTATTCTTATTCCAATCATCTTTTTACCTTATACTTCTTGAATGTTATATTTTATATTTTCATGACATTCTATTTCCACTTTTGGGACTATATTAAAAATTGGATTTGACTTATTCCTTATTGTTATGCTTATTTAATATGCTTTTTTAAATTTAAAATTTATTCTAATTCTCCTATTACATTTAAATAACATCATTTGTAGACTTTCATTTATTTATATATTTCATATTATTCTTTGACTTTTGATCAGTTATTATGATTTTTGGAATTATAAATACTTCTAATTTTTTATTTATATTCTACATTATGAATTTTTAAATTTTTATCTATTTTCAATTGGTCCACATCCTTCCAGAACCTCATTAATATTTATAGATTTTGGAATATAATTCACAATCTTTTTCTACTTTCCCCCCCACATTCACATCTGATCATTATTTTCAGATTTAAATTTTTTTACTTTACCCTTGGTTTGTTCTTTGACTAATAAATTTTCATATCTATGTTATAGTTTCATTTTTTATTCAATTTCTTCTAGTGTTTTTATTTTTTCTTAAACCACGTCTTTTGAATATACTTGTGGATTTTGATTTTTCTTGTTATTGTTTCATAATTTTCTAATATATCTATATGTACATTTACTTCCCATTTTACATCTAATTATTCTTTAAAATTTCACTTAATAAGTCATCCCTTGCACCAACACTAGAAGTTTCAACTACGTTTTCATATAGTTCATCTTATACGTCTATATATGTATATCTTTAATATCATGGATTATTTTATTACTTCTTCTCTTATTAATGTTTCTATGACTACTTTGACTTCCCCTTACACTTTCAATCGTTCTTTCACAATTTTATCCATAATTATTCTCTTTATCCTAGTCTAACTTTGGAAAATAAATTTTCATCGATGTAATCTTATTATTTTTCATTTTTATATTCTGTGTCAGTTTTTATTTATAACCCTTTTTCATTTTGAAAATTTTTTCCTTCTAACCCCCATCATTTGTCTTATATATTATATTTGAACCACATTATATCTCGATGTACATTTTCAATTTTGGAGCATTTTGTTTTATATTTCTTTTACTTTTTTCTTTTTATTTTTTTCTTCAGCTTTTTCTTCTTGTAAGAATTACTATCCCGAAATATAAATGATAAACCTATGATAAGGGTGGTATTAGTTGATTTTGATTTTTTTATCTAAAATATAATCATTTAAGATAATAAAATTAATTTATTTTATTTCATAACATTATAAAAAATAATGAAATTTTAATAAAAAATGAATATATCTTGAAAATTTGATATCACAGTTGAAAATAATGTATGTACTATTACATAAAATAGAGCTTATTATGGATTTTAATTGAAAATTTTAGTTTTATACACATAGGATTCCCTTTTATTTGTATTTTCTTTCCAGTGTACTCTATCGAGAAATGATAAATATTCTGAGATATGATTTCTAAAACTCTTAATTTTTATTTTTATCACATATTTTAATATTTGATTTGAGATGATAATATAAGGATTGATTATTTTTTTAATTTAATTTTAATTTAATTAATCAAAAATAATATATAATTTTATAATGATTAAGGATAATGGATTTATAGATCTTTACACACCCCCATCTTATATGATAGATTCTTGGTTATACTCATAACGATAAGAGAACCTCCACCATAATTAATGTAATATTTCTATTCAATTTACCAAATGATATCCTACATAGACCTATTTGGAATAATCATAATAAAAATTACATTTTAGTTATATTAAATTGAAGTTAATTATTATATTGACTTTCCAATAACCGATAGACTATTCATTGGGGGTTGAAAATGTGTTCTTAGTGAACTTGAGTTCGAGTGTTGGGGGAAACACAATTATTCTTATTATAGGGGGGGTCAAGGGGACACTAATCTTGATAGGAAACATGAATATGAATCCAAATTCAGTGATCTATGCTTACTAGGAAAATTGGAGGCATTATATAAATTACTAGGATAGAGGAATCTTGGGGGGGTGGGTGTAATCCGTGATCCTTGATATAAAATGTAAAATTAAATCTGTATAGAATCATATATTCTAATAATGAATAATATACTATGTTGGTATATAGTTTATTATAAATAGTTTTAGATTTATATTTCATATGATTTAGAAAATATTGGAAATGTATATCCTAAACTTTTCACATCCCAGTAAATGAATTAAAATCGTATTCAACAAAGCAGCATAATTCTATAAAAATAACTAATTATGAATTTGATTATACCAATTGGAAGTTATTATTATCAATTTTTGGATGAAAAACCCTCTCAATGATTTTTGAAAAGAGTTTTTCTACGAATTTAATTCTTTTTCATAACTCCAATGTCATATATTGAACATTATATATAGATTTTCAATTGCAGTAACTTTTTTATATTTACATTGAAAAAATACTAGAAAATAGGGTCAAAACTCTGAAAACGATCGTGGATTGACATGACAACTTAATAAAATTATATTTAAGTCATTTATGATCTTTAAAAACCAACCAAATGTTAATTTACCATAAAAAATGCTTAGTATGATCGAATGTTCAATTTTACCTTCACATTCTTATTAAATGTGTCAAAAATGTGAAAATGATTTTGGATTTGAATGAATATTTCTAACATGTACAAGTAGTATGTATGTCAATCAAAGGTGTGGTGTGGTGTGGTCATAATGATAACACATACCGTTTTGATAGATTTATGTAATTAAAAAGTCATTATATGGTCATAATATAGAAAAAACCTTAGAAGTTTATTAAATAAAAAGAAAATAGTTGTCAAATAATTTATTAAATATAGGAATATTGCACATATCAATCCGACATATGTTTTGTTAAAATGATAAAGAGTGAATTTTTAATGATTAAATTGTAAAAAAATGTATTAGTGGGTTAAATCCTAGAAAAAACTTTATATCATTGTTACATAATTGGAAAACAAACATTACACAATTTTTAACTTTTTGAAGTAGACCCCACATTAATCTGATATGTTTTTTATGGAAGATAACAAAAAAATCGATTTATTTAAGAGTAAAAAAATTTGTTTCCTGAGGTTAACATAAAGACACTGATATTGAATTTTCATGAAAGAGTACGATATTGATCAATGATAAATTTCTGACATGCATTAATAAACCTCACACTAATCCAATATACAATGTGGTTGAAATCACTTAAAATATTATTTTATTAGACATAAAAGTTTTTATTACCATGCATCAATGTGTCAATACCTGAGAAACTACCTCAGATTGTGATCTCGCCATACGTCATATTAATAATTGGTCTATATATACCTATCAAATATTATTTGAAAGTAATTATAAAATAAATTAATAATAATCCAGGATCATTTATAATTTTTCCCCCTTTTGTGATTAATTTATTTTTAGGAACTCCATATGAAATCTAATTTAATTTATTCTTCTTTTTATTAGGCCTTGTGTTATTATTCTCATGTTTATGGCTTATGTTTTTTCTTTTGTCTTCAACATCAATATTTTCTTTTATATCCACCATGACCAGCAAGGAATTTCAATCCTTTTATGAATATAGATTCTTTCTTATACTCCTACTTCAAGTTAAATTATCACTTTTTGCTTCTTACATATATCAAATTCAACTAAAACATTTTCCTTCTTACCTTTTAATCTTTTGCATTTTGAATTTTTTTATTTTCATTTAGTTAATTTTAATTTATTTTAACATTTACTTTTGATTCATCATATGTTTTTTATTCAACATGTTTTTTAAACTTTTTCTTATCATACATATGAATCAACATACATTTATAGATTCTATCATCAACAATTTGGATTTTTTATTTTGTTTTTATGTATTTTTCTTCTAATATTTCTTCCATAGTATTTTTTTCATTCATTTTCAATTATGAATTTTCTTTTTAATTATTGGATCTTATTCAACAACTTGATTTTGGATTTTGGATTCTAGCCACAACTTTTAATTCTAGTTTCATTTTATTATTCATTCAATGGCCACTTTTTATTTTTTCTTCTTTTTATATTGGAATAATTTTTTTCTCTTCTTATTATTTTTCTTCAATATATTTTATATTTTACTTTAGAGTCTTCAATATTTTCCATTTAATCATACTTTTAATTATTCTTATTCCTTCTATCTTATATTTTCTATATTAACTCGTTACTTTGGTTCTTTATTTTTTCTTCATCAATTTTATACTTTACATCTTTATACATTCTTTTTCATAGGCATTTGGTTTCTTCCTTTTTTACATTTTTTAATTTTGTTATTATATCAAAGAAATATAATTGTTCTCATACTTTTAATCCTCATTTATGTTTTTTTACTTCTGACTTCTAGATTTTATATTATAAATCAATATATATATTGTATCCTTCATCAACTTCTATGTTGACCAATTAATATATATTATTATTGACTTAAATCTGACAAACTATTTTTTATTATTCTAATGGATCACATATCAAATTGAAGGGATGTATGTTACTACATTCTATAATTTATCTGATTGAATTGCAGTAAATTCCATTAAATCAAAAATTAATAAAAAATCATTGTATTATAATTTCAAGAAAATTTGATGTTGGTTTCCTATTTTGACCATTTTTTTCTTGTAATTTCACATTTAAATCAATAAAATTTAAAATCAGTTTTTTTTTGTGAAAAGAAAAATTTGTAAAAACATGGTATAAATTTCCACGTTGAAAAAATTAAATAACATTCATTTCCTGGTGATTTTATGATAATCAATGATTGTTATCCTATAATTCTTTAGCAGTTTAAACATTTTATTGATTTTTGACACTTAAACACAAGTTTTTTGAATTAAATCAATAAAAATACACCTTTTTTGTTTTGAGAAAAATGAAAATAAAATCAATATGTGGTTAATTCATAAATACCAAAAAATAAATAATAGTAGTTTTCAAGTGATTTGATGACAATCCATGGTCCTTTTGACTATATCGAAATATTTTTATTATTTTTTACCATAAAATGTCTTTTTATATTCTTCTATCAACACAATATGATAAAATATTTTTTGGTATATTAACACATGAAAAAAACTAAATTATGGTTGTTTTTCAAAGGTATTCTGAGAATAAAGGTTCTTTTTCTATGCTATGAAACATTGATGCACTCTTTTATAGACTAACATGCCATATATTATTTGATAATTTTTTTCATATTATTTCATGATAATAAAATAAAATTTAGATGGTATTGACCATTTTTTATATCATTTTTCAAATATAAATCCACAAAAACTCACTTTTAATCATTTTGAGAAAACTGTGCATGTGATTTATTTGTGATCTCTTAAAAAATTCCAATAATTAAATAGAGGTCACTATCATGTGATATCATAAAATTACAAGGTCATTTTATATGTTTTGACACTTTGATTCCAATTTTTATTGAATTTAAATATAATGAAACTGTTTTTTGGTTCATTTAGACCACACCTCATGTCATATTGATGTGTTTTATACACTTACATATCACAAATTTATAATCAAACATTTTATTTTAAATTTATAAAAATTCAATATTTTTTATATTCTTTTCACTGTCTAGTGCATATATTTTGACTTAAATTAATTAAAATGCACTTTTGGTAATTTCAAACAAACATCAAGTCATATTGATGTGTAGTCGATTTGTACATGTCACAAATTTAATGATGATTTTGTTCATTAGATGTATGGATAATCATATGTCATTTTCTATGTTTTTAACATTAGATGCATGTTTTCAATGTCTATTAAATCAATGAAAACATAATTTTTAGTCATTCCAACCATAATACATATACCACACATCATATTGGAATTCCATCTATACACACATGACAAATTATAATAAATGATAATTTTCTTATGATATCCCCACAATTTGAGGATGTTTGAAATGTTTTAATATTTTTACACATGTTTTCTAACTTTTAAATCAATAAAAACATAGTTTTTTTAAATTCATAGAAATTCATTTTTCTAAACGCTATGCTAAAATTTCCTACATTTCAAAAATTAAATATATTTTTCCTACAATTTCATCACTTTTGCTAGTACTTTTTGTAGGTTTTAATCACATGATTCATGTTTTTGAAGATATAAAAGATAATTCTTCTTCTTCTTTAGTCATTACAGGAACACTATATGATATATCAAGATTCAATTAATGTTAAAAATTATTCAAGGATATATTTTGTTTTCCTAACTACTAAATTTTGTTTTCGGGTTTTTCCCATTTGAGGATATTTTTAAATACTTTTAAATATTATAAAATGTCTTTTTTGGTTATTTTAACCACACCGCATATTTGATTAGTATCCAATGTATTAAAAAATTAATAAAATTAATCAATAATAAATTTCCATTTATTTGATAATAATTCAAGGATTTTTTTGGTTTTATCCCTTAATTACATGTTTTTTATTTTTAAATTAATAAAAATACATTTTTAGTCACTGAAATAAAACCATGATTTAAATTGACATGAAATATATTCATTAATGTCATAAATTAAAATGTGATTTTTATTAATGTGAGATCTATTTATATATATTTAAAATTAAATGATAGTCATTTTCTGACCATTTCATGATAATAAGATGACATTGGATAGGTTACTACCCTTTGATACTTGTTTTTAATGATTGTTAAATTTAACAAAATTGTTTATATGATCATTCTGACCACACCACATTTATTTTAGATCTATTAGTATGTGTAAAAAATTAATCAATGATTATTGTCCTATAATTTGACAAAAATATAAGGTCCTACCTAGGTTTTAGTTTTTTAATCATGTTTTTTGACTTTCAAAGAAATAAAAGCAAACATTTAGTCCTATCTAGGAAACATAAATTTAGATTTTTGTGTGGCATATTTGTTTTTAAAAAAATTAAATGATTCAATTTTTTGTGATTGGATTAAAATTTGAGTGTTTTATAGTTTTTAACCATATAACAAATTACAAATCATTTTTTACTCTAAAATATTTTGTTCGATCAGTCTGAACATAGAGTACAATGAAATGGAATAAGGTATATTCTTACAGGTCATTAATTATATATTGATCACTTTAATGCAATTTCATAATAATATTAGGTTGTTTACTAAGTTTTTATCCTCCCATTCTTGTTTTTAATGCCTCTTTATGGATTTAAAACACACTTTCAGTTATTTGAAGGTCGCTGCATGTTGGATTGATGACATATATATTTATATAATCCAAAAGTTTTTTTTACATTGTTTTCCCATGATTTAATGATAATATGTGGTCATTTGATAGATATTGACAATTTTACACATAGTTTTTCACTTTTAAATCTAAAAAATAAAATTTTGGTCATCATGATCTGAAAACATATCTAATTGAATAATGTTTATTAATACATACCAAACATTAAACAAAAGTAATTTCCTTCTGATTTACTAATAATTTGATGTCAATACCTATGTCATAACACATTGAATCATGTTTTTAAACACAATATACTTCAAAAAGTTACCATTAGATATTCTGATATCATAGTATATCATATTTATATAATATCTATTGAAATATGTATAAAATCATAGCAGTCATGGTCTTATGATTTCGTGATAATTTAATACAATTCATTCTAGGTTTTAACTTACTGACTCACACTTTTTTGGATTTTAAATCAATAAAACACACATATGAGCATCCTGAGAAAACAATATTTCTAACTAATGTGTGGTCTATTACAATATTTAACCTATTAGACATAGGTAATTATATTGTGATTTCATTATAATCAATGTTTTTTTATTATGTTTTCCCACATTGAATCATGATTTTGGAGAATTAAATCAAGAGTAACCTCTTTTTTGTTTATTCTTACCACATTTCTCTTTATAAAGGCATGTGGTCTGTTTAGACATGTCAAAAATAGACCATATATCAATTTCCTATTATTACAAGAAAAATAGTTGTTGTTTTCTATGTTTTCACGATTTGAAAGTGGTTTGTTAACTAAAGTTAAACAATATTAATCATACATTGGACAAATGATTCATCAATAATATGTATTTTATATCTTATTTAACATTGAGAAGATAGATTATATTGAATGATTGTGCTATATTTTGACTATAATAGTGATATATGGATAATTTTGTTTTGGAATTTATTTTTTTTTTTTTAGTGAATATTTAAATTTATTATTATTATTATTATATTTTGTTTTTATATAAACAAGATCATTCACGACAACCATTGGATGCCTACATTAGCAAAAACCAATGAAAAATATAATATAAAAATATATAAATTAAAGAAACTACCAATTGCTTCCCCAATGGTTATTTGTGACCCTCATCAACTATGAACCGTCATCGATTTGTCCTACTTTTTGGTGACTTATTATTGAAACTGTGAAATATCATTTCTCTTCTAGTAGAAATTAAAATATTCACAAACCACTCTATAGAATATAAAAAATGAAACCTAAATTTTATGATCAAAACATCATGTACATTGGTTCTTTATCTAGATACATTTATAATGGTATTATATTTTAGAAATTTTGTTTAATAGTTCACGAATTAGACTGATGTGTGATATGTTTAAACATATCAGAAATTAAGAAATGGTCATTTTCCTAGGAATTCTTTATAATATGAGATAATTAGTTAGTTTTTTTCCTTTAACAATTGCTTTAAAGATTATTAAATCTAATTAATATGTTTATGGTTATTCAAACCACCCTAAATTGATGTGTAGTGTATTAATACTTCCACTAATTAATCAATGATCATTGTTATATCATTTCATGAACACCAAAATTCATTTGTTAGGTTTGAATTTTTGACCCATGTTTTTTTACTTTTAAATAAATTAAAACACACATTTGATCATTCTGATAAAACCATGGGTTGTATATGGTCTATTTATATGTTCCAAATTAAACGGTGGTTATTGTTTGACAATTTCACGAATATTCATGGATTTTTATAGATTTTGATCTTTAGCTTATTTTTAATTTTTTGGGACTATAAAACAAAATATTTGATAATTCTGACCACACAATATATTTTAATGAAATGTTATATTTTCCATCATGTCACCAATTAAATGGTGGTCATTTTCCTATGATTTCAAAAAATGAGTGGTTCTTTGTAGGATTATGACCCTTGACCCATGTTTTTTAAAAGACTTTTAAAATATTTTAAATCACTTTTCCGTCAATCCTCACTGCATGTTATATTGACGAAAAATATTCTATAATGTGATAATTTAAAGCCATTTGTTATATTTTAACCCTATTACTACCATTTTTTTACTTTTAAATCCATAAACCACTATTTTTTAATTTTACCAAACCATATGTTTAATTTATTTATACCCTTTTATTAAATATAAAACATTAAAAATAGGTAGTTTCAATGTGATTTCATTACAATACAATGATGTTTTATATGGTTTGACCCATTGATTCATGTTTTTAAGACATAAATATATTAAAATATATATTCTAAACATTTCAACCAAAAAATATATCGAATTTACATGTGACCTAATCATGTGTGTCATTAATTAATTAATGATCATTATTCGATCATTTCATGAAAATCCAAGATAATTTATGAGATATTGGCCATTTTTTGTTATATTAATAAAAAAATATGATGGTTAATTCTATTAAATCCATATATTAGTGTAACACCCCAGGTAAATAAAGAATATGAAATTTTCATATTTATCCATATTTTTGAATAAAATATTAATATGACTTTAAAGGGGATTCTATGCTCTATGGCGTACCCAACACACAACAACGAGTTTCTTGGGAATCGTACGTTGCACTCTAATAATAAAATAATATTATTTTAAATGGTAGTTAACATGTAGCCGTTGTATTGGCGAGAATGGATAGAAATAACTAAAATATTATTATATATGTTTTTAAATGTTTTTACATTTATCCAATAAAAGATAAAGGCATAAAATACGGAAATAATTCAATTTTAGGCGTATATGCCCTAGTTTTCACTAAACGTTCACTTATCGCCTTTTGATGGATAACCGTCATTAAATATAGTTTTGTTCACACTTATAGATCCTTTTGGACCAAATAAAACTCTTCTTATGAATTGGGACATCAAAATTTACTTTGTGTAAATTTTTGGTATCTTTCTGATAAAGTTCATTTTTTTAATGAATAATGTAAAATGTTGTATTTTAATTCAAAACCTCTTTTTAATCTAATTTATTTATATGATTATATTATCTTTTGAAATGGGTTTAAATTGAAATTAGAATATATTTTTACCATTAAATCCAATAGTTGTCGTTGGAATTAATTTCACTTTGAAAACAGACTTAAACTAGTGTCAATCTTTTGATACTTATTGTTTTATAAAAACACGCTATTTGCTCTGACAGCGGGAATTAATTATTAAATTAATTAATGTGACTTATATGTTTTGAATTTTTTAAAATATACTTCATTTTTGAATTCGGAATATCAAATATAGCTTAGGGTGAATTTTTGGGATTTTTCTTAAAAACTTCAATTTTTGATGAATAGTGAAACCACTAAGTGGTACTTATAAAAACTGATTTTTCCGTTTAAATGAAATTTTTCCATCTTTGTGTTTTGAATTTCAAAAATCCAACATACATGTTTGTCATTAAGAAGTAAAATGTGGTTCAATGGGATAAAAATAATTTTTTGGTGAATAGTAACTTATTAAGTTTTTAATCGCGATTAGAGGTAATTAGTGTAGTTTAAGGTAAAAATAATGTTTTAATAATATGAAATGAACTTGAAACATGTCCTAACCTCATTTTATGTGTCATGGCCGACCAAGAAAACCCATGGGTCAACTTGGGGACCCCATGAAGCCACTTTGGTTGGAAAATGACATTAATATCTTTTTATTTAAAGTTAAAGTAAAAATGAGACAAACAAGAAATGTTTTACTAAAACAATTTTTACATGGGGTTATACAAATCAGATTTTTGACTATAAATATTCATTGGAAATATAAAGATATTTCCTACATTATATTATTTTTTTTATAATTTTTAGACATTAAATTATTTATGACATCATGATGATGCAGTGATGACCTCATTATTTAACGATTTAAATAAATTGGAAAGATAATGTAATATCTAAGACCTACACAATTCCAAAACCTATTGGATGAGTGTATTTCAAACCCTTATCACCTTATCCTCGAAACACATCAATGTGGGACCTCTTAAATCCGAATACCATTTTAAAATAAAGTGACTTTTCTTTACCTTCCAAGAGTGCCCCTCCTCTCCTCTTATAAAAGGCCCCCACCTCTACCTCTTTACCCACACTCCCAAGGCCTTTGGATCGGCAAAACTCTGCCCATATTTTCTCTCCACTTCCCTCTATTACTCCTTGAAGCCTCAATTTGGGCAGATGTCTTCCCAAGGAAGCCTTTGAGCTCAAACCAAAAGGAGTTACCCGATTTTAAGGTAATGTCTTCACTTGAGTCCTTTTGTTTTATTTTGCTTCTCCAACCCCCTAAACACTTTTTATTCATTTATTTTGTAACAAATCCAGTATCATAAATATACTATGATGTTGGTATAAGAAGTATTCGAGCTATACTTTTACACACCTACATCTAATGGTTAAAGAACATACTGTTTCTGTGGATGGCGAATTTCTGCCTCCTGAAACCATGATTGTTCAACATTCTTCTAACACCTTCAAAGGTGGCCATTAAGAAGTAACTATATTTATATATGATATATAATATTTTTATGTTTTCCTTAAGCTTCTGTATTATTCATTTTGAGCATTACTTTATGGCTTCCATTATGGGTAAACATGATAATTTCATTTTAGGAAGTGCGGACTACCGCCCCCTCAAAGTGATTTGATTCGTTAATGCCATATGTGGGACGTATAAAGGATGAATTTAAAGTTATTATATATGATGTTATACTGGAATTATAATATACCTATATATCATTATTATTTCTTTCCATTAAAGTATGAGATAGAAATGAAAGTAGCGTTCATGCATACGTACGGCTTACCGTCTCCATGAACGGTGCATTTCATTTTTATCCCCAAATGTAATGTACTATTAAATACATATTTATAATGGATATATATAATTTATTTTACATATAATTGATGAATATAATTCTGGAATTAAAATATACATACCTCTCATTTAGTTTTAATTCCATTAATATGACAAAGTAATGAAAGTAGCGTTCATGTGTACGTACGGCTTACCGTCTCCATGAACGGTGCATTTCATTTATTACCTCTAAATGATTATGTAATATTATAAATACATGTATATTCTGGATATATATGATATATATGATATCCAAATCATGAATATAATTCTGGATATAATTAACCATTGACCACACGAACAACATGTAATTGTAAGAAGTTCACTTTCGACTTAAGAACCAAATATCGACAAAACAAACATTATTAACTTAAATGATTACATAATGTTTATAAAATTCAAATAAGTGATATAAAAGGAATAATGAACTTTAAAATGGTTCTTAAGAAAATAGAAATTAACTCAAGTTTATTATTCAGGACGTTAAAGAACGATCGAGTCAAGTCGGACCCGAGGTAAGGGATCCTACTCCTCTCTTTCTTTTTAAGTACAATCTTTTATGTCATTCCTTTTAAGCTCATATTTCTTGTGATTGGGATGTTCTTTTATATTACTCATACTCTAATTTTTATGTTCATATGATGAGAGACCCTATTTCCTCTCATCAATTAATTTTTTATGTTTTAAGTGGCGCCGTTAGGCTGCCGAGTTTTCGTAAGGGGTTTTTCATCTCACTTTTATTCCTGTGAGATTTATGCTACATTTCCCACAATTTCCTTTGAGTGGTGTATGTTCTTCCCATTATTCTACTCTTTGTGTAATATAATTTCGTTTATGAGTATTCACATCAATGATGTATTGTCCTTCTTTCATGGGGTGTATGTTTCAAAAGATACCCAAGTCGGTAAGGGAACCTTTCACCCTCCTCTTTTTAAAAGACTTATTTTGTTGGGTATTTTAATTCACATATTGTTATGTTGGGATATGTTCTCATATATCCTTATTGATGTAAATTGTATGTCCAAGTGATGAGATACCCTTTTTTTATCTCTCATCAACTCTTTTTCTGAACTTTGAAGTGACGCCGTTAGGCTGTCAAATTTTTGCAAGGAAACTTTTTAACCCAAATTTGATTCTTTGGGATAAACTTTTACTCCTTGAATATGTCGTTCTATGAATATGTGTGAATAACCTATTATTGTTTTACACTTAATATCCAATTATATTTTGTGTATTCTTTTTTCACACATAATTATGAAATTGATTTATCCTTAAACTAAGGATACCGTCTTTGTATGGGACTTCATCTCAATCTCCTTTCATTGAGGCATATTTCGTTTCATACACAACTTTCTTTTATACGGTGTATAAACCCCTTGGACTTTTACTTTTATACAAAAGGAATCTTTTTCTATGAAGCGTTTCACTAAAAGACAAAAAGGAATGTTTTTGTAACGTACACGGTGACAACGACCTTTTCCGCCGCCGCGAGTATTATTTGATCTTTGGCTTCCTCAACAAGCCGTAATGTTTTTAAAATAAAATAAATACCATATACGTTTTTTTTTGGTACTTTGGTATTGAAAATGGTTTTGATAAAGGATTCTATTATGTCAATATATTTAAATGATATATTTTGATTGAAATGTGGAAATGTTATCATTCCTTTATGTTGGTTTTATGTGTTATAATTTTATAATGGTACTTGGACATTTTACGGGTGGTTACGTGATAAACCATATGACGGGTGGTGTCTTGAATACCAGGACGGGTGGTTACGTTATAACCTCCAATGCATTGGGTATGGAATTCGGCCGTATGGCTATTCCATTAAGTATGTATGGAAGTAGGCCGAATGGATATTCCATTAAGTGATTGTGTGGAAGTCGACCTTATGGTTATTCTACTTAAGTATGTTTATGTCCCAAGTTACCTTTATATGTTATGTGATATTTATATGGGTTTTATTGTAATATTTTGGTTACAGAAGGGTATGTAATGAACTTTTATTCAGTAAAGAGTTTTTACTACTTCGAAAAGGTGAAAAGTATTACTTTGTTAAAGTATACATGGTTTACTTATTGTTTTGAAAAAAACTAACAGTTTTCATTCTTTGTGTATCCCTTACTAAGCTTTTTATGCTCATCCCAAGTTTTTGAAATGTTTTTCACAGGACATAACATGGAATAGGGTCAAGGATCGGATCAATGGAGAGTCATGCTACCAAAAACATGGAACTAGACATGTTTCATTTTAAGAGTTTTTATTTTATGGAAACTTAGTAGAAGTTTCTACTTTGTAATCTTTTGAGATGTAATGGTTATTTCCTAATTCTCTAAAACTCTAAACCTGAAAAGATCCTCAATGTGAATTATTCATTTAATTCAATGTTAAGTATGGTTTAAGGTCGGGGCCTTATAGTTGGTATCAAAGGTCGGTTTAGATAACTTTAGAGGTTAGGGTATTCTTTAAGCATAAGTGACATTACCATAATGGTCAGGATTTCAGAAAGAGTCATATTTTTTAGATAAAGTGAATGAGTAATTATATCTTCCTCATTAGTACATGATGGTTTTGTTGATATACTCACACTGACCATTTTTGGTTTTAGTAAATGGCTGGATCTAGCAGGAACCAAAGTAACAGTGGATGTGAAGGAAACTCTGACAGTTTTCTGAGCGAGCAGATGAATGATATAGGAGCTGCAATGAGAACTCTTGTTTTTATCCTCAACCAACTATCTGTAGTCATGATTGACCACCTAAACCTTGGTGATTTCTATAAGGCATCATATATGATAGAAACAAATCCCTACGGAATAACAAGTAATAATCAAAAAGGTATGTGTGTTCAAAAACCTATGTGTCAAAGATGTGGAAAGAAACACCTAGGAAAATGTTTCAAAGGGACAGAAATATGCTATAGATGTGGAAATGAAGGTCATAAAGCATGAACCTGCCATGGAAAAAGGAAGCATCTAGTTGACTCGAGGAAAGGGAAAGATGTTATTTCTGAGGGATCAATTGAATGTTTTAAATGTGGTGTGCATGGTCATTATGCAAACACGTGTCCTATGAAGATGTTTCGTGAATAGGGTCACCAAGAGAGTACAAATGTTCGTTTACCAATACCTAATGCCATTCCGATTGAGGATGAAGAAACTGACAATGACCAATCAAAGGTATGTATTATTTCATGACTATTGTTTTCCTATTTTGGAATCTTAGGATATGATTCATGATTTTGTTTGTAAAAAAGAGGTATTTCGGAATAAGTTGGAAAGGAACGGTTAATTGATCATGAAGAATGTTGAATGAGTAAGATGTCAACATATAAGGGCTTCAAGAGTTATGGTGAAATTCTTAAGAGTATTAAGTCTCTTTTGATGATGGGGTTACATTAGAAGACTTTTTATATTATGTGTAACCCTGATGTTTAATATAGGTAAATTTAATTCAAGGAATAGTTATCTTTTCTTTTGTGGACATAGTTATAAAGAGCCATTTGGGTTTATATTATCTTTACTTTTGAGGTAATTATGGGTTACTATATGTTATGATTGAAGTGAAATGCATGAGATAAAATTGAGGTTAAATTATGTTATGGTTATTTTTGATGATTTAATCCCTTTTTGGGGAATGTTTTGAGAATTATATAGTTTTGGAAAAAGGACAACACGCAGACCGTGTGACTACCCGTCGCATCAGAAAAAGCTGCGGGAATTGAACCCACAACCAAAGTGCGACTGGTATTTATCGCCTACCACTGGACTACGTGAAGTCCCTGGTTAGTTTGACAGATTCTTTTTAGTTATATGATTTTATGAATTAAGGGTATGTTGATTTTGGGTTATTTATGAAAATGATTAACCTATCATGGAGGATATGTGATTAGGTTAATTACTTTTCAATATGAGACTTTGGGAGCAACTGATGGTGTTTGGAGATAAATGTTACGATTTAACTTGGAATACTATGTGACTAAAACCATCAAATATTTGGGTTTCAATATTAGTTTGGTTTACATTGAGGGATTTTATGGAAAAATTGTTTATCAAATGGTCCTCGTTGAACTTTGGGTTTGTTGGTCAAATTTTGGAGATTAAGAATAGATTTTCTTTTTATAAAGGGTTATCCTTTTCTGGATTTTCTAATCTTGTACTAACCTTTTTTGGTTTTGGTTTTGGTTAAAGTCTAAAGACATGGGAAGTATATAGTTCTCTTTTGTGGATTATTTGATTCTCTATAAGTTGATTATAGTACTCTTAATGCGAGCAAGTCTCCCTAAATACTCGTCTTTTGAAAAAAAATAAGAGTTTGATTAAGGAATCTAGTAAAAGTTGAAAGTCAACATGATAAGTGATTATGTTTCCTTATGAATAAATTCCTCAATAAAAAGTAACTTAAAACAAAAATGTTGTCTATTAACTTTTCCTAATGGGAATCGAATACCGTTTAACCCATCACAAGTTTGTGATTTTCTTATGGTTAACTTTCTCCTAGACATGTTTACTATCACTCTCCATCAGAACATGACCCTTTTTTTCTCCTCCATGTCCATATTTTCATACTTGGAATCCTACTATGGGTTAACTCGGGTGACATTTGTACTTCTCTCCCATTCTTTTAAAGTGATTGTTTTACCGACTCTTGTTCCGATGTGGGACTTTCAAAGATGTTTCCAAGCTCAATTTTAAAAATTGCGAGGACGCAATTCCCAAAAGGGGGGAAGGATGTAACACCCCAGGTAAATAAAGAATATGAAATTTTCATATTAATCCATATTTGTGAATAAAATATTAATATGACTTTAAAGGGGACGCTATGCTTGATGGCGTACCCAACACGCAACAACGAGTTTCTTGGGAATCTTATGTTGCACTCTAATAATAAAATAATATTATTTTAAATGGTAGTTAACATGTAGCCGTTGTATTGGAAAGAATGGATAGAAATAACTAAAATATGATTATATATTCTTTTAAATGTTTTTACATTTATCCAATAAAAGATAAAGGCATAAAATACGGAAATAATTCAATTTTAGGTGTATATGCCCTAGTTTTCACTGAAGGTTCACTTATCGCCTTTTGATGGAGAACCATCATTAAATATAGTTTTTTTCACACTTATACATCCTTTTTGACCAAATAAAACTCTTCTTAAGAATTATGACATCAAAATTTACTTTGTGTAAATTTTTGGTATCTTTCTGATAAAGTTCATTTTTTTAATGAATAGTGTAAAATGTTGTATTTTAATTCAAAACCTCTTTTTAATCTAATTTATTTATATGATTTTATTATCTTTTGAATTGGGTTTAAAGTGAAATTAGAATATATTTTTACCAATAATCCAATAGTGGTCGTTGGAATTAATTTCACTTTGAAAACAGACATAAACTAGTGTCAATCTTTTGATACTTATTGTTTTATAAAAACACGCTATTTGCTCTGACAGTGGGAATTAATTATTAAATTAATTAATGTGACTTATATGTTTTGAATTTTGTGAAATAGACTTCATTTTTAAATTCGGAATATCAAATATAGCTTAGGGTAAATTTTTTAGGATTTTTCTGAAAAACTTCAATTTTTGATGAATAGTGAAACCACTAAGTGGTACTTATAAAAACTGATTTTTCCGTTTAAATGAAATTTTGCCATCATTGTGTTTTGAATTTCAAAAATCCGACATACATGGTTGTCATTAAGAAGTAAAATGTGGTTCAATGGGATAAAAATAATTTTTTGTTGAATAGTAACTTATTAAGTTTTTAATCGCGATTAGAGATAATTAGTGTAGTTTAAGGTAAAAATAATGTTTTAATAATATTAAATGAACTTTACACATGTCCTAACCTCATTGGATGTTATATGTCTGACCAATACAGCCCATGGGTCAACTTGGGGACCTCATGAAGCCACTTTGGTTGGAAAATGACATTAATATCTTTTTATTTAAAGTTAAAGTAAAAATGAGACAAACATGAAATGTTTTACTAAAGAAATTTTTACATGGGTTTATACAAATCATATTTTTGACTATAAATATTCATTGGAAATATAAAATGATTTCCTAAATTATATTATTTTTTTTATAATTTTTAGACATTAAATAAATTAAATTATTTATGACATCATGATGATGCAGCGATGAACTCATTATTTAACGATTTAAATAAATTGAAAAGATAATGTAATATCTAACACCTACACATGTCCAAAACCTATTGTATTAGTGTATTTCAAACCCTTATCACCTTATCCTCGAAAAAAATCAATGTGGGACATCTTAAATCTGAATACCATTTTAAAATAAAGTGACTTTTCTTTACCTTCCAAGAGTGCCCCTCCTCTCCTCTTATAAAAGGCCCCCACCTCTACCTCTTTACCCACACTACCAAAGCCTTTGGCTCGGCCAAACTCTGCCCATTTTGTCTCTCCACTTCCCTCTCTCACTCCTTGAAGCCTCACTTTGGGCAGAAGTTTTCCCAAGGAAGCCTTTGAGCTCAAACCAAAAGGAGTTACCCGATTTTAAGGTAATGTCTTCACTTGAGTCCTTTTATTTTATTTTTCTTCTCCAACCCCCTAAAATCTTTTGATTCATTTATTTTGTAACAACTCCAGTATCATCAATATACTAGTATGTTTTTATAAGAAGGATTCGAGCTACACTTTTACAAACCTACATCTAATGGTTAAAGAACATACTGTTTCTGTGGATGGCGAATTTCTGCCTCCTGAAACGATGATTGTTCCACATTCTTCTAACACCTTCAAAGGTGGACATTAAGATGTCACTATATTTATATATGATATATAATATGTTTATTTTTTCCTTAATCTTCTGTATTATTCATTTTGAGCATACCTTTATGGCTTCCATTATGGGTAAACACGATAATTTCATTTTAGAAAGTGCGGACTACCGCCCCCTCAAAGTGATTTGATTCGTTAATGCCATATGTGGGACGTATAAATGATGGATTTAAAGTTATTATATATGATGTTATACTGGAATTATAATATACCTATATATAATTATTATTTCTTTCCATTAAAGTATGAGATATAAATGAAAGTAGCATTCATGCGTACGTACGGCTTACCGTCTCCATGAACGGTGCATTTCATTTCTTATCCCCAAATGTAATGTACCATTATAAGTACATATTTATAATGGATATATATAATGTATGTTACATATAATTGATGAATATAATTCTGGAATTAAAATATACATACCTCTCATTTAGTTTTAATTCCATTAATATGACAAAGAAATGAAAGTAGCGTTCATGTGTACTTACGGCTTACCGTCTCCATGAACGGTGCATTTCATTTATTAACTATAAATGATTATGTAATATTATAAATACATGTATATGCTGGATATATATGATATATATGATATCCAAATCATGAATATCATTCTGAATATAATGAACCATTGACCACACGAACAACATGTAATTGTAAGAAGTTCACTTTTGACTTAAGAACCAAATATCGACAAAACAAACATTATTAACTTAAATGATTACATAATGTTTATAAAATGTAAATAAGTGATATAAAAGGAATAATGAACTTGAAAAATTTTCTTAAGAAAATATAAATTAACTCAAGTTTATTATTCAGTACGTTAAAGAACGATTGAGTTAAGTCGGACCCGAGGTAAGGGATCCTACTCCTCTCTTTCTTTTTAAGTACAATCTTTTATGTCATTCCTTTTAAGATCATATTTCTTGTGATTGGGATGTTATTTTATATTACTCATACTATAATTTTTATGTTCATATGATGAGGGACCCTATTTCATCTCATCAATCCATTTTTGAAGTTTTACGTTGCGTCGTTAGGCTGCCGAGTTTTCGTAAGGGATTTTTCATCTCACTTTTATTCCTGTGAGATTTATGCTACATTTCCCACAATTTCCTTTGAGTGGTGTATGTTCTTCCCATTATTCTACTCTTTGTGTAATATAATTTTGTTTATGAGTATTTACATCAATGATGTATTGTCCTTCTTTCTTGGGGTGTATGTTTCGAAAGATACCCAAGTCGGTAAGGGAACCTTTCACCCTCCTCTTTTTAAAAGACTTATTTTGTTGGGTATTTTAATTCACATATTGTTATGTTGGGATATGTTCTCATATATCCTTATTGATGTAAATTTTATGTCCAAGTGATGATATACCATTTTTTATCTCTCATCAACTCTTTTTCTGAACTGTGAAGTGACGCCGTTAGGCTGTCAAATTTTTGCAATGGAAATTTTTAACCCAAATTTAATTATTTGGGATAAACTTGTACTCCTTGAATATGTCGTTCTATGAATATGTGTGAATAAACTATTATTTTTTTACACTTAATATCCAATTATATTTGGTGTATTCGTTTTTCACACATAATTATGCAATTGATTTATCCTTAAACTAAGGATACCGTATTTGTAAGGGACTTCGTCTCAATCTCCTTTCATTGAGGCATATTTCGTTTTATACACAACTTTCTTTTAGACGGTGTATAAACATCTTTGACTTTTACTTTTATAAAAAAGTAATCTTTTTCTACGAAGCGTTTTACTAAACGAAAAAAAGGAATGTTTTTTTTAACGTACGCGGTGACAATGACCTTTTCCGCCGCCGCGAGTATTATTTGATCTTTGGCTTCCTCAACAAGCCATAATGCTTTTAAAATAAAATAAATACCATATACTTTTTTTTGTATTTTGGTATTGAAAATGGTTTTGATAAAGGATTCTATTATGTCAATATATTTAAATGATATATTGTGATTGAAATGTTGAAATGTTATCATTCCTTTATGTTGGTTTTATGTGTTATAATTTTATAATGGTACATGGACATTTTACGGGTGGTTACGTGATAAACCATATGATGGGTGGTGCCGTGAATATCAGGATGGGTGGTTACGTTATAACCTCCAATGCATTGGGTATGGAAGTCGGCTGTATAGATATTCCATTAAGTATGTATGGAAGTTGGCCGAATGGCTATTCCATTAAGTGATTGTGTGGAAGTCGACCTTATGGTTATTCCACTTAAGTATGTTTATGTCCCAAGTTACCTTTATATGTCATGTGATCTTTATATGGGTTTTATGGTAATCTTTTGGTTACAGAAGGGTAAGTAATGAACTTTTATTCAGTGAATAGTTTTTACTACTTCGAAAAGGTGAAAAGAATTACTTTGTTAAAGTATACATGGTTTACTTGTTGTTTTGAAAAAACTAACAGTTTTCATTCTTTGTGTATCCCTTACTGAGCTTTTTATGCTCATCCCAAGTTTTTGAAATGATTTTCATAGGACTTAACGACGAATAGGGTCAAGGATGGGATCAAGGGAAAGTCATGCTACCAAAAACATGGAACTAGACATGTTTCGTTTTAAGAGTTTTTATTTTATGGAAACTTAGTAGAAGTTTCTACTTTGTAATCTTTTGAGATGTAATGGTTATTTCCTAATTCTCTAAAACACTAAACCTGAAAAGATCCTCAATGTGAATTATTCATTTAATTCAATTTTATGTATGGTTTAAGGTCGGGGCCTTATAATTAGATTGATGTACTATATATTTCTATATGTCCCAAATTAAAAGGAGGTAATTTTCTAATGATTTTACAGTAATATGATGTCAATTTTTAAATAATTAACAATTATTGGATGTTTTATTGACTATTAAATCTACAAAAATAATGTTTTATTCATTTTGATGTCAACAAAATGTATTAACACACATTATTTTCATATATATCTATAATAAATCAATGAGTGATTTCCTATGATTTCATGTCAACCCACGATAATTTTCATTGTTTTGAACCATTGAAACACGTTTTTTTACTTTTAAATCGAAAAAATCATTATTTATCATTATGAGAAAACCAAATTTAATATTTATATGTTTTCTACATATTTATACAAAATTTACATCAAGATATTCTTCTATAAACCATTTTTTATCCGATGCTTCTAGATCCTACCTTATACTTTTTCATTTTTATTTATATTTTCTTAATATTTTTATTTTGACTTCTTTTGCCTTTTTTAATATCATATTTTTATTTTAAATTATAGCCTTTTCTCTTAGTTATAATTTTTTTTCTTATCCAATTACTTAATCTACTTGTTTGTTTTATTTTTATATTATATTCAATTGTTTATTCATATACGTTTTATTTTAATTTTTGCATTTGGTTCTATTTTTGAGCATTATATATTTTTTATTTAGTCCTACATTTGATTCATCATCTATATTTTATATTATATCATCTAGATCTATTTATAACATCAATTCTTATTTTTTTCAATAAATTTCAGACAATATGAATTAAACTTTTCCTTTTTCTTTTAATTTTAAATTATGCTATTTGATTATGTGTTTTATTTTAATTATTACATCCATCAAATACTTTTTTATTTTATACAATTTTGTTTAGTTTATATTTTTTTATTTATTTTAAATATCTCTTCTTATTTATAACATATACTTCATGTTTATATATTTTTGAATTATTCTTCATCTTCTTCTTTGACATTTCCATCACATTCCCATTTAATCCTCACTTTTTAATTATTTTATTTTTTTCTTCAACATCAATCAGTCCATGGAATTTTGATTTATGATACCTATGTTTTGTGTTTCACAATTTATACATTGTTTTATAGTGTTACTTTTTTTTATAATACCTATAATTCTAAATATTTTTTTATTTTATTTTTTTATTTTATTACATAATCTTTTTTTAATTTTTATATGTATTTATTAACTTCCACATACACTGTCACTTTTTTGTTCTAAATATTCTTACATCTTCTCCACATTCTCTTTCTCTACCCATTTAGCTGCATTTTTATCTAGTTCATCTTACAATTCTGCACATATATATTATTTTTAAATTTTTCTTACTAACTTTTATTTATTTATTACAATTTTTTCCTTATAACACATATCATTTACCTCATGTAAAACATTTTTTACTAACTCTATCTCAATGTCCATATCTATTTTTTCCATGTATTTTAAATATATTTTATTTTTTCATTTTATATTTTACTTTAACAGTTTTTTCTAGCTAGTAATAATTTCTTTATACATAAATGATTTCTCTAAGAGAAGAGTGGTTTTTGGTGAATGTTTTGATTATTTAAATCAATTAAAGAAATTAAAATATTTGTATAATTATAAGTATAATAAACATTGAATTTTCCAATTAAAATTAAAATATCACAAAAATGATATATATATTTTTAAAATCATCAATGTAGAATATTTCATAGATCAATTTTTTTAAAATGGAATAAAACTGTGAATTTTTTGGTTTCAAACCCCTAATAGACCCTTAAATGGGAAAGTGGTTAACATATCCCTATAGAGAGCAATAATGATTCATCTGGGGTACAATTACAAAACCTCGTAATTTATATGTTTCTCATGAATTTTAAAATTTTATTTTTTCTTAAAATAAAAATATTATTCAATATTATAGATTAATTTAAATTAAATATACCTTAATTAATAATTAATTTAATATAGATTATGGATGCTATATTTTCATATCATTACTTTTCTGTCTCTCAGCTATTATGACAAGATCAACTTTTGGTTATGCTAATAATAGCGGGACAACCATCCTTACTATTAGAGTGAAGTTACTATCCATTTTCCAAAATGTAATCATCTCAATCCTTATTTTGATGAATAAAAATAAAATTTATATTCAAATTAAGGTAAACTGAATTTTCCTTTAATATTAAATTTTAAGTACTGTATAGGTCAATTAATAATAGTTGTAGATTCTTTACCAATGAAATCGATTTCAAGTGTTGGGTTATATGTATTTTTTGTCACTTAGAGGTGGTTGTAGATGATTCATAGTGAAACCAAGTTTGAATGTTATAGGATATTAAATTTTATATATTATAGGGTGGTCTTGTGGGATTATTATGCCAGATACGACTAATACAGATGATATTGTGTTTGATGATATGTACTGGCTGGCACACATGGTAGAATTATCACAAATACAATGTCTGAGAGATCTTGGGGGAAGGGGTTAATTTTATTAATCCAAACAATGTAATAAAAAATTAATTCTCTAAAGAATACTATCTTCTAACTTCCACTCCTTTTCATCTAGATCTTACTTTATTCTTAAGGGTTATTTAGAAGTATATGTTAGAAACTCATATATTTCCTACTGAATAATAATTTTAAAAATGTCTTTATAGGGTGATTCTATTTTGTAGAGGGCTAGTTTGGTATGATTGTTATGAAATGGTGTGGGTGGAGTTGTTATAATTGGGGAGTGAGGAGAGTGCTAGAGAGAGGGAGGAATTCTATTATCAGATTCAGCTGTATAGATTGTGCATGAGATTCTAAGGGAACATCTCGATCAATTTTCATTATTATTATTCTATTTATCCAATGTAATTATAAATTTCCATTCAGTAATATATAAAAAGAATCATATAAATGGTAGCCTTGAAAATTGTAAGGCCTTGTCACTTGGTATGACCTACCTCTTGTGCATGAACCGTCAAATTATGTTCAATGATAGTGTGCACCAGTTACTTCATCTAAAAAATCATACTAATAGCTTGATTTCTCTCTATTTATGAACCCACATACTATGTATTCATCTCTATATGGAGGTTCACTTAGCTGGATACACATTTAGTTTATTTTCACATCCATCATGCACCCAATTCATTGGTATAGTCATTTGTTCTATAGAGTCTCTCACATTCAGTTTGTTTTCAATGCAATATGTAAAACAAATTAATCAAATTAAAACTTATCAAAAAATACCATCCTCTGATTTTTATCGTAATATAGATCATCCCTCCACAACATGTGTCCAAGAATACTCATAGTAAAATGACCACACACCAATCACAGCATTGAGTTCATTTTTTTAAAGGTTGCCTGATCCACTGGGACACTATATTTTTCATCCTCTACCGGTTCGCATCGAAAGAAGATACATAATTTTTATTTTCTATCCAATCCCACCACATTGAAATTAAATTTCTATCCATGTAAATAGGGACCCAAATAAACTAGATAATATGGAGAAACACCTAATCCTTTTTGGAACAACTTTTATGGAGATTGTTTCTAGCCAACAACAAATAGACCATGACTGATATTTTTGGGAAAAATAGGTAATTATCATGTTGAGTTACACTACTACATGATGTCCAATTATTAAAAAAACATTGTGTGATGAAAACAAATCATAAAAGGTTATTAAAACCTAAGTACAATGGTTTAATGCATTGGACAACTTATATCACCCCATGCATAGGGTTTTGATCACACATACTATTATACTAGATATTGTGTTTTTTCCTATGGGTCGAGATCCCTATTTACACTGAAACAGATCCCCATGGATGGCTCACTCGATCATAGCTATACTATAGTATGCATTATATAACAGAACTATTAATTTTATCCTGCAATCATGATAGCATAGATGATGTAGCCATCCATTGGTTTAAACTGTTGGGAGCTGTCATTCAAAATTCTACATAGTAAAATTTCAATGATGTGTTTATGGAAACATTAAGTGGTATAGAAAACCAAAACCCTTATAGATAACCATCATCCTTATATTGAAATGTTTTTATTTCATAATATATCAAAAAAATTTAATATTTCCCCACCTTGATTTCTCAAAATACTGAGCCACTAAATGTTGGGTATTTTTTAAATGGATTATATAAAGTCATATAGAATTGTGTGTGATTTCACAATCATGAAACACTCTTATAGGTAATTTTCCTTCTCTAAATTCCTAGATGGTTTTCACGAGAGGCATCAAATTTAATTTACAATGTCGTGGATCTTGAAATTTGAATAGATTTTTTGAGGATGACCCAGAATATCCATATGAATATCCAGTGAAACCAATTCTAATAATGACAATTCCACTAACCATATTTATCATTGAGTCTACCCACTATAGATATCAATGTGATATTATTTTTCACATATCCTTTGGAATGAGAGGCCATTAAAACTTTATGAATTTGGAGTGGGAGTGTAGACGATTCAAGGGATTTTATTTTTAGTTTAGGTAACCCTATTGCACCATATATAATTGAACAAATTCAGTCTCGAGGGTGATGCAACTAGGAGAGGGGAATGATGGATCTTAAATTGGTGATTCGAAGTGGGACACAGAAGCAGATCAACACATTTAGGCACTGAATCCCAACATTCAGTATTTTGATAAGACTGGTTTCAAGTTGTGGTGCATGTTAAGAACTAGGTTAAGGTCTGGTGAATATCATAGGTAAAATTATCTTTGAATGGGAAGTGTTTTATTTTGTTGGGGGTGGAATCTTGGTAAACATTTTAGAAAAAGGAAGGCAGATTTGTTATAAGTAGGGATTAGGGGAGAGTAAGAGGGAGGTGGGAATTGTATTGTGAGAATCATACAGTTTCCATGGAAGGGAGTTTCCTCAGTAATTTCATGAGCCTTATGTTTTGTTCTTATTCTTATTTAACACTATAATTCTATAAAGACACAGAAATTTCAAGGAAAATTTTTTCTTAAATACATTGGAATTTTACAAGTATGTGGTTTCTAACGGCACATGATTCTGAGGCCCATTGAGCCCGGAATTAATTTCTGATGTTTTTTTCGGGTTTGTGTAGTAAAAGTATGTGCAGGTTTTTCTATCATTTGAACCGGTGCTCAGAATTAAAATTTAAGGGCACCAATTAACTCGCAGTGTCGATATTATCTTAAGGGGACCTTTACTACAGTTGCGTTTTATGCGGGTAGAATGTTAATTTTTGGGGATTTATCTTAAATTAAATAAAATTGTGGTGATACAAAATTTTATCTTAAGTGGTGTTTATTTCCTCTAGGAGTAATTTAGGGGTCGGTCTCACACCCAACATACCTTCCCATGAGTGGATTTAGTGTGGTGGGGACCACTTGACCAAACCCTTTCATCTCCCCTCTTTAACTGCATTTAACCCCTCTTTTAACTCTCCACCTCCCCACTTAATTATAACTCTCCATATTCCTCCATTAATTTTTCCAACACCCACTAATTAATTAATTGATCCACAATTAATTAGTTAATTTAAGTATTTGAATTATGAAAAATTCATGTTGAGAATAAAATAATCGCCTATGAAATTATTTTTGGGTTGGATTTTGTCGTGTTGGGGAGGCTCTGGAGTGAGTTAGAGGAATAGAGTTTCTCTCTCGACGAAGAATGGGGACGAAGAATGACATCCTCTTCGACGAAGACCCCGGATTCCACCGAAGAATGACGATGTGTCTTCCTTCCTCTTCCTATGCATCAAGGGAGAAGACACCACTTGCGAGAAACGCCATATACGACAATGACTCTTCCCCCAACGTTGACGGAACCACACCGTTCTCCACGATGTCTTCTTCTGTGACGCCCGACTACCACGACGCTCTCCTTCCACGACTCATCGATGAACGAACCACAATTACGAGTTAGGCAGTTGTATAATTTAATCTGAATAAATCATACCTTCGTACTTGAGAATTTTATGATGAATTATAGTTAGAGCATCTAACGCTGAGGGCACAGGCTAAGGAACAAGTCCAGACCCTCCACCTCATCATTCTTGATGCGTGGTTTATTGGGAGACGGATGGACGGAAGGGAAATGTTGATTTGAGTCCATCGTAGTGCAGAGCGGGACCCGAGGAAGCCACAGGCGTAGACGAGAACTAAAACGGACCACCGGAATGACTCCAACGGCCTGTGGTAGATCGCGTCAGTGCCAGCGACCGTAGGCGGTGGCCGACACCGGCCGACCACGTGGGGATAGCTGCACCCCTCGTGCATCACCAGTGAAAGACTGATGTGGCACCGGCCGCGGCGACAGTTGAGCGGAACCCGCGTCGCGCGGGTTCCGTGGAGGCAGGGCGACGCCAGCCTGGGGCCGCCATTACGAAGAACTGGGGGAGGACGCCCCCCGCCCTACTCAGCCAGGCTCGAGGAGCTGCGGAAAACCACAAGGCAGGAGCACTTGCGAGCGGGCCAGGCTGCTTGCGCGCGGGTCGGGCCGCCTACGCATGGGTCGGGTTGCCCTCCTGTGGGCTGGACCACTACCGATGGGCAGGGCGGCGCCCTACTGGGCTAGACCCAGACCTGGGTCGGGTCGACCCGGTTCGGCCCTACCTCGGGCGGGTTGGGTCGCGTTGGACCGAGCCCAAACCCCCCTCTTCGGACCCATTTTAGAATTCCTACCATAACATGAGCTACAGACCTCTGATCGATGCACTGTCAATTGCATAGGATTCCTTGGATAGATTTGCGAATTTCTGTATATTACACTCAAGGTTTTGGCAATGTTTGGGTATGACCGGGTTGGTTCAAAATCGAAAACAACCGGGCCCTCGGGGCGGAAACGCTTATAACATAATGACCAGACGTCCGATTGACTTACTGTAAACTACATTGGATTAATTTTGATGAGACGGACTTTTTGACATACTCCATGTGAGATTAGGATGATATTTTAGTATGGTTGGGTTGTTTTTAACTTAAAATCCAACCGGGCCCCTGAAACGGAAAAGCCTATAACTCACAGGTCGGGCGTCCGATTGACGCGCCATCTGTTGCGTTGAGACCCCAATGACAAGTCGGTCCTTTGGGATACTTCTACATGAGACATCATGACACTTGGATTATCATCTTGAGGATCGTGGAGCGGACCCTCTCGGTGAAAAGTAAGCAGATTGCATAGACCTAGTAGCTGGCTGAGACTTGACGACTGCTGATCGATCGACTCAGAGTGATTGAGATGGGCCATTGGGAAGCACATGGTTGTAGAAGAAAACCCATGGTGGAGGAGAGGTTTGGTTGTAGCGGCAGACCCGTGGTGGGAAGCGCTTGGTTGTAGTAGTAGGTCATAGTACTCAACAGGTGAAGTACATCAGTATTCCAAGGTTAGTGGGAAGTGCTTGGTTGTAGCGTCAGGACCACTGTACTCGACAGAGGAGGAGTTCTCCTGCAGCCGTGGTTTCGACATTGTGAATAAAAAAATCCTGGTTTTAGCTAAATCAATTACCATTGTGTTTTCCTCATGATTGAGATGGGTTACTTGATAAATTAGGTATATTTATGGGGAAATATCTATGTAATGGTTAACCGTTGATTTCAAACATTGTGGTTTATCCTTGTTGAATTTTGTGAGACATTTAGGGTCTCGGGGTCCCTACTGAGTATCATTATACTCACTCCTGCACGGGTTATGCCCGCACCTCATTGTGTTGGATGCAGATGACAGACATCGCAAACAGAGGCCGAGAGTGAGCCAAGACTAGACGGTTACCGGAGGTGGACCTCACGACAAGATGGTACACGGAGGAGACGGACGAGCGTGGACCACTGAGGAGGATTTATGTACCTACCCATTAGGTAGGAATGGTGGTGGATGATCCAAGAGCTGCTAGACATCTTCCAGCTATTTGTCTTATAGTTTTACCTTTTTGTTCATCCTTTTTACTTTACAGTTGGGATTGAATTTGGGCCCCTTATTACTTTCAGCACTACATTTGTATTCTTCTTTACATGTGTTTGCTTCTTCTTGTACTCTGGTTGTGTGCGTTTACGATTTATAAAGACAAAACCTTTCCTGTTTTAGTTAATTATTCCTTTGGTTCTAGTCGCCATCTCATAGCCTATGGAAGGTTGGCTTAGGGAAGTCACGATGCGGGCCCCAGGGGAAAGTTAGTGACAAATTGGTATCAGAGGATGTCAGTTCTACTACAGAACATAGGACTCTGATATTACCTTTTTTCTAAAACAATAGTGTTAAGGGTACTAAGTGTGGTTTTCAATTTAGGGAGTCCAGTGTTGGTGAAGGTGGCCGACATATCCATACACAAGACCTTGACTTCTGATTTCTGACTCAGTGTATGAAAACACTAATTGCATGTGTGTTTTCAAAATTTTTCTTTAAGACAGCTCAAACCAGGTCAGCTCACCAGGTTTAGTCATTGACCATGTTGCAATTGTTTCTTTCTGGATGCCTCTCCATGGATGACCAGCTAGAGCCCCGAGAGTTGTATGTATTGACATCCCGCCGAGCGACGAGGCCTCTGTAATGGGCCCTCTTCCAGTTGAGGCACTAACAGAGGCACCAGCTATAACGACCCATACTTTACATACATTGTTAATACTTCAAAATTGAAGCATACGTATTACAACATATAACAAAACCACGAAAGGACCATATAGGTATAGTGTCTTTAGAAATTGGGAAACAAAAAAAACTGGTTCATAAAGCGTCTACATTGTCTCCCATTTATTTCATCATATCTATAGTCCCTTTTGGCATATCTTACTTAATAACCTTCTTCCTGACCTGGGGAAAGAAAACATACAAAAGGGTGAGCTCAAATGCTCAGTAAGGGTAAACAAAAGAAATATCAATCACATCATATACATAAGCACATAACTTTTGGAAATCTTAACCTGCAAAAGAGATCATAATTTCATAACATGGGATAAATCATGGCAGTGAAATATAATTACAATAATCATAACTTAAAACATGAAACTTTGTGGCATACACACATAATCATAGAGAATCATTTCTTGTTAGTCAAAACTCATTGCCAAGACTATCTTAGTGGACAAAGTCCCTTTCTGAACCGAGTTCCCCTCGTTTCAGTCCTGTTTCACTGAACCGGTATAACCTACCATTCCAGCCATGTCTATCTCATGAGATATAAAATCTTTACCCAATGCATTAGAGGGAGATATAGGTCCCACCCATCTCATAATGATACCATTCTTATGTGTGCCACAAAATCATAAATCATACTTCATTGTATAACCCATGTAATAAAAATGGGAATCTTAAACATCGTGACATCATCAAACAATTCATATAAGATAAAGGAATTCATAAAAATAATTCCATCACAACATTATCAAATCAATGTAATAATAGGGATAAAAACAGAACCCTTTATTATCTTAGATGGAAAATAATTTTGATAAAACACTTGAACTCCATTCTTGAGGAAAATATCATTTCTTCTTCAAAAACATTTTTCCTTTATTAACATGTCATACAACTTTAAACTAAAAGAATTTGACTAAAAATAAACTTGAAAACTTGTAAAGGAAGCTTCTTGGAAATAATTTTTTAAAAATCCATTCATGCCGTATAAGTTAAAAAAACATTATTCTCGTACTTTTGTCAGAAAAGTCAAAAAAGTACCTCGTACGAAAAAAGACAAAAGATTCCTTTCATAACTTTTACTAAAAACTCACCGAAGGGTAAAATTGGATTTAAACAATTGTAGGTACATATTGAGGAAACATGGATGTGGATGATAAAATACACCCCTGTAAATACCAATGTATAAACAATCTCGGATAAAAATGAGATTGTGATATTTCCTTTACCTTAGGTCCGACTTGCTTTGTAAGTGTCTGAACCTCCTGTATAATGATTTAAATAATGTTATTGACTTATTCTAGAATCATAAATATTTTTATGATATCATATATGGTCATATTCTTAGCTTCTTAGTAGTAATATTTCATTGCTACTTGTTATTCGGGTGTTTATAACTTTTTGTTATTATGCGTGTTTTGTCGAATAAATTCTTATTCTTATCATTAGGTTATAGGTACCTCATTTACAGAATGGTATTAGTGTAATATATATCATATTCATTCATTCAATTCATTTATATAATCATTATGAAATGAATATCATGTAGAACGAGTCGCATCACATTGTGGATACGGTATTCCGTACGTACGCACGAGTGATGATATTGTTCCTATGATCGTGGAATTGTATTGGAGTGTATGTATACTATTTCAGAATCAGTATCACTTTATAATAGTCATATATAGTCATTATATACATCATTATACCCATCCAAGTAAGGTGGTGGTGGAAAATAGATTACACCACGGCGTGGAGACGGTATTCCGTACGTACGCACGCGCAGTGATTTTTTTTTCCGTAGGATGGATAGATGGTGAAATAGGGTTTTTCATTATTATAATAACATATCAATATATGAGTGATACTGATGTTATTAATTCATAATGAAACAACTAAAGAAGAAGAAGTTGAATAAGAAAGAAATTGGAAAGGATCGGTAATGGATATTACCTCTTCTTTGAAGTGCTTCTTTGAGACCTCCTTTTAGGGAACTAAAATTGGTCTTTGAAGAAGACCAGAACCTCTAGGATGTCTCTAGGGAAGTGTAGAGGAGAAAATGGCAGGTTTTGGCTGAGCTTGAAGGCTCAAAGTGGTGTGAGGAAGAGAGGGAAGAGGTGCCCTTTTATAAGGTAGGAGAGGGGCACCTTTGGGAAAACTAAAAATATTATTTTATTATAAAGTCATGTTCGGTTTTAAATAGCTCTAAATTGATATATTTCGAAGCTAAGGTGGGGATGGGTCGAAATACTCTCATCCAATAGAATTTAGACAAGTTTAGGTTCATATTTTAACCTTATCATTTAGATTTAACATTAAGTTAAATAAGTTTACTTTTACCGTGTCTTCTTGTGTTCTTATACTATAAGGTTAATAAACTTACTATAAGCAGCCAAAAGAACCCCAAGTTGTTTATTATTAATATATATAACCTTATCTAAGTCATTTGTCCGATCATTATATTTTTAGGATTAAAATAACAATTAATAATATAATATTTTTTTAAAAAACTATTTTATGTCAATTTTGACACTATTTAGTAATTGATTTTATGTGAAAATCATAACAGAATAATTTGTTCGAACAAAGTTAATTAAATCAATACTAAAATGTCATATTAACCTAGAAAATTAGTATAATTCATAAAAAGTATCAAAGTATATTTATTTGGGTATTTATAACATCAATTACGCCAATATTTCATTAATAAGATAATTTTTGCATCATCGTTGTGTCATAAATAAATTATATTATTTAATGTCTAAAAATTAAAAATAAAATACCATTATGTAGGAAATCTTTTTATCTTTCTAATGAATATTTATAGTCGAATTTATCTTATGTATAACTTCATATTAAAAATGATTTAGTTATTAAACTTTGATTTTAACTATTTTTACCCTTCTTTAAATAAATTAATAATAAATGTCCTAATCTAATCCAAGTGGAACTAAATGGTCATATTTTATTCATAAGTTTGTTTTTGGTCGAATTACACTTGTCCAATAGAATTAGGACATGTTTTAAGGTAATAATAATATCATTTCTACCCTTAATTACCCTATATACTTTTAACAGTGGTAAAAAAAGTAAAAAGTTACTATTCACCAAAAAATTATTTTCATCTCATTGAACCACATTTTACTTACTGACATCAACTGTGTCTCTCAGATTTTTGAAATTCCACTCACAGAAGCGGTAAAATTAAGTTTTATGAAAAAATCAGTTTTTTAACTACCACTTAGTGGTTTCACTATTCATCAAAAATTGAAAGTTTTCAGAAAAATACCAAAATTTCAGCCTAGGATAATTTCGATATTCCGAATCCAAAAATGAAGTCCATTTTGAAAAATAAAATTTATAAAATTTCAAAAAGTGGTTATTACTATTCATAACGGCTAGTTTTAATAATATTTTAATAGCATATCGTTTTTAGTGAAACTCGGTATTGCGTACGACGCAAGCTATCGAGGAAGGTCGCGATTTTGTGTAAAGAAAGCCAAGCAAGTGTTGTGTAGAAAAAGATTCATTTGATGATTTATATAACATAAAAGTCTCGGGTGTTACATTATACCCCCCTTAAAATGAATTTTTCCCTCGAAATTTTTCACTTTGTAACAAACAGATGAGGATACCTCTCCCTCATCATATCCTCAAGCTCCCATGTAGCTTCTTCTAATTGGTGGTTCCTCCATAAAACTTTCACCAATCGAGTGGTCTTGTTTCGTAGGACTTTTTCGCTACGATCCAGAATCTCTATCGGTTGTTCTTCATAAGAAAGATCTTGCTCCAGCGGTACAACTTCTGAGCTAAGTACGTGTGAAGGATCAGGTATGTACTTTCTGAGGAGAGATACATGGAACACATCGTGAACTTGTGAGACATTCGGTGGAAGCGCCAATCAGTAAGCTACCATCCCAACACGATCCAGTATTTCGAAAGGACCGATATATCTAGGGCTCAACTTCCCCTTCTTTCCAAATCTCATGACTCTCTTCTAGGGAGATATCTGTAAGAACACTTTATCGCCCACTTCAAACTCTAGGTCTTTTCTTCGGCTGTCGGCATAACTTTTCTGTCGACTCTGAGCTACTCTTATGTGTTGTTGAATAGATCTGACCTTTTCTACCATTTCATCAACGAGATCAGGTCCTAATAGCTTTCATTCCCCAACTTCATCCCAACAAGTTGGAGTCCTGCATTTCTTTCCATAGAGAGCTTCATAAGGAGCCATCTGAATACTGGAGTGAAAGCTATTATTATAAGAAAATTCCAGCAAAGGTTGGTGTTGATCCCAACCACCTTTTAAATCCATAGAGCAAGCTCTCAACATATCTTCTAGGGTTTGAATTGTTCTCTCAGACTGACCGTCTGTCTGAGGATGATAAGCAGTGCTGAAACTCAACTCTGTATCCAGAGTATGCTGAAGACTTCGCCAGAACTTCGAGGTAAATCTCGTATCCCGATCAGATATAATAGAAAGTGGTACTACATGCAATCTTACCACTTCTTTTACATATATCCTGGCAAGCTGATCCAGAGAGAAATCCTCTCTAATAGCAATGAAGTGTGCAGACTTTGTAAGACGATCAACTATGACCCAGATAGCATTATTGCCTTTGGATGTTTTAGGAAGTCCTGTGACAAAGTCCATAGCGATGTTTTCCCATTTCCATTCGGGTATGGGTAATGGTTTTAACATCCCCTTAGACTTCTGTCTCTCAGCTTTAACTTGCTGACAAACCAAGCATCGAGAGACATATTCAAAAACATCTCTTTTCATGCCATCCCACCAGAAGTACTCTTTCAGGTCCCTATACATCTTCGTGCTTCCAAGATGAATAGAGAATGAAGAACTATGAGCCTCATTCAGTAGCTCCTTCTTTAATTCGGGGATGGGAGGAACACAAACCCGATTACTGAACATTATTATCCCATCAAAATCAAGGTTTAATTCAGGAACATTTCTTACCTTCTTTTGTAACTAGACATCTTCTTTCTGTGCCTCTTTAATCTTCACATGTATAGATGGTTGAACATTCATTTGAGAAAGATATGATTTTTCCCCTTCCATTATAATTCCAAGATCCATCCTTTGTAAATCCATAAATATTGGATCTTTTGTGATCCTCATCATGGATAAACTATCATGGTATTGTCGAATTAATGCATCTGCCACCTTGTTTGCTTTCCCAGGGTGGTAATGGATTGAGCAGTCATAATCCTTAATCAGCTCCAACCATCTTCTTTGGTGCATATTCAGCTCCTTTTGTGTGAAAATATAATTTAAACTTTTATGATCAGTATAAATATCACACCTTTCACCATAAAGGTAATGCCTCAAAATATTTAATGAAAAGATTACCACAGCTAACTCCAAATCATGAGTTGGGTAATTTTGCTCATGTATTTTCAACCGTCGTGAGGCATAAGCTATCACTATATCATTTTTCATAAGAACACACCCCAGTCCCTTCTTGGATGCATCACTGTAGATCACAAACCTTTCTCCACTACAAGGCAGTGTGAGCAAAGGTGCACTGGATAACCTTCTTTTCCACTCCTTGAAATTCTCTTCACATTCCTCCGTCCATACAAACTTAACTCCTTTCCGAGTCAACTTGGTGAGTGGATTAGATAATCGTGAAAAATATTTCACAAAACGTCAATAATATCCAGCCAAACCAAGAAAACTTCAGATCTTAGTTACTATTTTTGGTCTCGACCATCTTTCGATAACCTCTGTTTTTGCTGGATCCACAGATACGCCCTCTTTTGAGATTATGTGACCCAAAAATCCAACTTTTTGAAGCCAAAATTCACACTTGGTAAATTTGGAATAAAGCCTCTCCTTTCTCAGGGTCTTCAATATAATTCTCAAGTGATATTCATGTTCTTCCTTGCTCTTTGAATAGACAAGAATATCGTCTATAAAGACTACCACAAACTGATCAAGATAGTCTCTAAAGACTCTATTCATCAGATCCATGAAGATAGCAGGGGCATTAGTAAGACCAAATGGCATCACTATAAATTCATAGTGTCCATACCTTGTACGGAAAGTTGTATTTGGTATATCCTCCCTTTTGACCCTTAATTAATGATACCCTGAACGAAGATCAATCTTGGAAAAGTATTGAGCTCCGCATAGTTGGTCAAATAGGTCATCAATGCATGGGAGAGGATATTTGTTCTTGATAGTGATTTTGTTAAGTTCTCGATAATCAATAAAGAGTCTCATTGATCCATCTTTCTTCTTAACAAATAGAACAGGTTCTCCCCAAGGTGATGCACTAGGGCATATGAACCCCTTATCAAGATTCTCTTGGAGTTGCTTCCTCAATTCCTGCAACTCAATTGGGGCCATTTTATAAGGTGTCTTTGAAATAGGCAAAGCACCCAGTACGAGTTCTATTGAAAACTCAACTTCACGATTCGGTGGAAGACCCGGTAATTCCTCCAAAAAGACATCATCAAACTCCCGTACAATGGGAATATTCCTAATTGTGAGTTTCTCACCAACCATTTGAGATAAATAACCTTCATTTAGTGGAATCAATACCCATAAAATAGAAGAAATTTCCACTGGAAGGTTATGTTCATCCTTGCATCGATAGACGATCATAGATTGATCTGGAATATGAAATGTGACTTCGCTTCTTTGGCAATTGATATGAGCTCCATGTAGAGAAAGCTAATCCATGCCAAGAATCACATAAAATTACACTATAGGAAGGATCACAAGATTTGCAGGAAGCATTTTCCCACAAACATCGATCGGAGAAGAATTATAAACTTTTGATGTGACTATTGTGCCATTAGGGGTTGTCACAGCTAACTCAACATCTAACTGTTGAGGTAATCAGGTGATATCCTTAGAAAATTCTTCAGAAATAAAGGAGTGGGTGGATATAGAATCAAATAAAACATTTGCTACTTTAGAGTGGATGGTAAGTGTACCTTTCACCACATCGTTATCGTACTCCACATCGCTGATAGAAATTGCATGTGACTTTCCTTTGTCTTTAGCCTTAAGAGTTTGTTGACGTCGACCATCATCATCAACCCTTGGATTAGGGCATTTATTGGCATAATGCCCCATCTCATTGCACTTGAAACATTGAAGTGTAGTAGGTTAATTCTGTGTATCCCTTCCTTTGTTTTCATCATTAGACATCTTCTTCCCATCATCGCGGCATTCAAATGCCTGATGACCTTCCTTTCAACATTTGAAACATTTACTTGTCCCTTTAAGACAACTCCCTCAATGTTTCTTTCCACACTTTGAGCATAAGGGAAAGCTCATCTTCTTTTCAGTGTGCTCTTTAGATTTTCATTTGAATTCCATTTTCCTCTTCTTATCAAACCCATATGACTGATGGGTTACTCAAATTTCCATCTCAACTTTGAGAGCACATCGAATGATTTCCTCGTAGCTATTGAAGTCCCTTATGGCTAAGGCCCTTCGAAGACTTGGTTTTAAGCCACTAAAGAATCGATCGATCTTACTCTCAGGTTGGATAATAATACCATAAGAATACCTTGCAAGTCTTGTAAAATTTTCTTCATAGGTACCATCAGATTCATCATCCTTTTGCTTCAGTTCAAGAAACTCCTTCTCCATCTTTCTTCGGAGAATATGAGGGAAGTACTTATTGAAAAATAAGTTCTTGAACTCATCCCATTCCATGGACTCAATTTCATCCCTTTGCCTCGTATTCTTAATAATATTCCACCATTGATCAGCATCACCTTCCAAACGATACACTGCTAAGATGACTTTATCATGCTCAGAACATTGAGGAACTGAAAATATCTTTTCAGTAGTACTAATCCATTGTTCAGCAACTAATGGATCAGTAGACCCGCTGAAAGAAGGTGGACGCTGCCTCATAAATGATTCAACAGAATGTTGCTCCTTCCTTTTCTTGTTTGGAAGTCCTACATGATTCATAGCTTGAGAAAGTTGTGTGAGCATGGCTATAAGATTTTTCATTCTAGCTCCCATAACGTTTGGTTGCTCAGGGGGACAATCATTGCATTGCTCGTCGCATTCCGCATTAACACGGTTCCTTCGGGTTCCAGCCATTGACTAAAACCAAGAAGAATAGTGTGAGAAATACTAATTATAATAGGAAAACCACATAATCAACAATAAAATTTCACACTTAAGGTCTTATCCTAGGTTATTCATGGCCATTTCTAAAACACTAAGATTGTGTTCTATGCTTAGACTTATCCTTAGGGTTCTTACTAAGGCTTTTACATCCTAGTTTCCAAAGGTTGACTATACCTTTCCTCTGATACCAACTATAACGACCCATACTTTACATACATTGTTAATACTTCAAAATTGAAGCATACTTATTACAACATATAACAAAACCACGAAAGGACCATATAGGTATAGTGTCTTTAGAAACTGGGAAACATAAACAACTGGTTCATAAAGCGTCTACACTGTCTCCCATTTATTTCATCATATCTATAGTCCCTTTTGGAATATCTTTCTTAATAACCTTCTTCCTGACCTGGGGAAAGAAAACATACAAAAGGGTGAGCTCAAATTCTAAGTAAGGGTAAACAAAAGAAATATCAATCACTTCATATACATAAGCACATAACTTTTGGAAATCATAACCTGCAAAAGAGATCATAATTTCATAACATGGGACAAATCATGGAAGTGAAATATAATCACAATAATCATAACTTAAAACATGAAACTTTGTGGCATACACACATAATCATAGAGAATCATTTCTTGTTAGTCAAGACTCATTTCCAAGAATATCTTAGTGGACAAAGTCCCTTTCAGAACCGAGTTCCCCTCATTTCAGTCTTGTTTCACTGAACCGGTATAACCTACCGTTCCAGCCATGTCTATCTCATGAGATATAAAATCTTTACCCAATGCATTGGAGGGAGATATAGGTCCCACCCATCTCATAATGATACCATTATTATGTGTTCCACAAAATCATAAATCATACATCATTGTATAACCCATGTAATAAAAATTGGAATCTTAAACATCGTGACATCATCAAACAATTCATATAAGATAAAGGAATTCATAAAAATAATTCCATCACAACATTATCAAATCAATGTAATAATCGGGATAAAAACAGAACCCTTTATTATCTTATATGGAAAATAATTTTGATAAAACACTTGAACTCCATTCTTGAGGAAAATATCCTTTCTTCTTCAAAAACATTTTTCCTTTCTTAACATGTAATAAAACTTTAAACTAAAAGAAGTTGATTAAAAATAAACTGGAAAACTTGTAAAGGAAGCTTCTTGGAAATAATGTTTTAAAAATCCATTCATGACGTATAAGTTAAAAAAACATTCTTCTCGTACTTTTGTCGGAAAAGTCAAAAAAGTACCTCGTACCAAAAATGACAAAAGATTCCTTTAATAACTATTACTAAAACTCACCGAAGGGTAAAATTGGATTTAAACAATTGTAGGTACATATTGAGGAAACATGTATGTGGATGATAAAATACACACCAGTAAATACCAAAGTATAAACAATCTCGGATAAAAATGAGATTGTGATATTTCTCTTACCTTAGGTCCAACTTGCTTTGTAAGTGTCCGAACATCCTTTATAATGATTTAAATAATGTTATTGACTTATTCCAGAATCATACTTATTTTTATGATATCATATATGGTCATATTCTTATCTTCTTAGTAGTAATATTTCATTGCTACTTGTTATTCGGGTGTTTATAACTTTTTGTTCTTATGCGTGTTTTGTCGAATAAATTCTTATTCTTATCTTTAGGTTATTGATACCTCATTTCCAGAATTTTATTAGTGTAATATATATCATATTCATTCATTCAATTCATTTATATAATCATTATGAAATGAAGATCATGTAGAACAAGTCGCATCACATCGTGGAGACGGTATTCTGTACGTACGCACGAGTGATGATATTGTTCCTATGATCGTGGAATTGTATTGGAGTGTATGTATACTATTTAAGAATCATTATCACTTTATAATAGTCATATATAGTCATTATCTACACCATTATACCCATCCAATTAAGGTGGTGGTGGAAAATAGATTACACCACGGCGTGGAGACGGTATTCCGTACGTACGCACGCGCGGTGATTTCTTTTTCCGTGGGATGGATAGATGGTGAAATAGGGTTGTTTCATACTTATAATAACATATCAGTATATTATTGATACTTATGTTGTTACTTCATAATGAAACAACTAAAGAAGAATATGTTTAAGAAGAAAGAAATTGGAAAGGATCGGTAATGGATATTTCCTCTTCTTTGAAGTGCTTCTTTGAGACCTCCTTTTAGGGCACTAAAATTGGTCTTTGAAGAAGACCAAGACCTCTAGGATGTCTCTAGGAAAGTGGAGAGGAGAAAATGGTAGGGGTTGGCCGAGCTTGAAGGCTCAAAGTGGTGTGAGGAAGAGAGGGAAGAGGTGCCCTTTTATAAGGGAGGAGAGGGGCACCTTTGGAAAAACTAAAAATATTATTTTATTATAAAGTCATGTACGGTTTTAAATAGCTCCATATTGATATATTTCGAATCTAAGGTGGGTATGGGTCTAAATACTCTCATAAAATAGAATTTAGACAAGTTTAGGTTTCTATTTTAACCTTATCATTTAGATTTAACATTAAGTTAAATAAGTTTACTTTTACCGTGTCTTCTTGTGTTCTTATACTATAAGGTTAATAAACTTACTATAAGCAGCCAAACGAACACCAAGTTGTTCATTATTAATATATATAACCTTATATAAGTCATTTGGCCGAACCTTAGATTTTTAGGAATAAAATAACAATTAATAATATAATATTTGTTTTAAAAACTATTTTATGTCAATTTTGACACTATTTAGTAATTGATTTTTTGTGAAAATCATAACAGAATTATTAGTGCGAATAAAGTTAATTAAATCAATAATAACATGTCATATTAACCTATAAAATTAGTGTAATTCATAAAAAGTCTCAAATTATATTTATTTGGGTATTTATAACATCAATTACGTCAATATTTCATTAATAAGATAATTTATGCATCATCGTTGTGTCATAAATAAATTAAATTATTTAATGTCTAAAAATTATAGATAAAATACTATTATGTAGGAAATCTTTTTATCTTTCTAATGAATTTTTATAGTCAAATTTATCTTATGTATAACCCCATATTAAAAATTATTTAGTTATTAAACTTTGATTTTAACTATTTTAACCCTTCTTTAAAAAAATTAATAATAAATGTCCTAATCTAATCCAAGTGAGCCTAAATGGTCATATTTTATTCCTAAGTTTGTTTTTGGTCGAATTACACTTGTCCAATAGAATTAGGACATGTGTTAGGGTAATAATAATATCATTTCTACCCTTAATTACCCTATTTAATTTTAACCGTGGTAAAAAAAAGTAAAAAAGTTACTATTCACCAAAAAAATTATTTTCATCTCATTGAACCACATTTTACTTACTGACATCAACCGTGTTTCTCAGATTTTTGAAATTCCACTCACAGAAGCGGTAAAATTAAGTTTTATGAAAAAATCCGTTTTTTAACTACCACTTTGTGGTTTCACTATTCATCAAAAATTGAAAGTTTTCAGAAAAATACCAAAATTTCACCCTAGGCTAATTTCGATATTCCGAATCCAAAAATGAAGTCCATTTTGAAAAATAAAATTTATAAAATTTCAAAATGTGGTTATTACTATTTATAACGGCTAGTTTTAATAATATTTTAATACCATATCGTTGTTTTGTGAAACTCGATATTGCGTACGACGCAAGCTATCGAGGAAGGTCGCGATTTCGTGTAATGAAAGCCAAGAAAGTGTTGTGTAGAAAACGATTCCTTTGATGATTTATATAACATAAAAGTCTCGGGTGTTACACCAGCGGTACCACTACCCATTGGGCCATCGCTGCCACCAGCCCCAGCAGTAGAGAGTGCACGCCGCATGAGCGTGCTGCACGAGTTCCAGTGCCAGAGGCCACCCATGTTCAGTGGAGAGATGGACCTGCAGGCGGATGAGGATTGGCTGGAGGTTGTTGTAAGAGTCTTCAGGATAGTAGGGACTCTAGCAGACTTTATGGAGATACTTGCTGCCAGCCTCCTCTAGGAAGCAGCATGCAGATGATGAAGCCTGTTGCTCCAGATGCATGACGAGGAGACACTTCTATTGGTAGACTTTGAGTGCCTGTTCCGAGAAGTGTTTGTACCAGCCACCATTCAATAGGTGCAGATACAAGAGCTACTGCATCTTCAACAGGGTCTCATGATGGTGGCGTAGTACACAACGAGATTCACCGACCTCTCATGCTACTCCACTGATATGGTATGAGACCCATTCTTCTGGGCCTGGACCTTTGAGTAGGGACTCATGAGAGAGATTAAAGCTTCAGTAGTCTCCCATAGCATCTCGATGCAGAAAGAGGTGTTGGAGCGAGCCCTCCTAGTGGAGTGTGTCCTTGCTGAGCAGTCTCTAGTAGCAGGACCCACCACTAGTCAACATGCAGCATAGTCTTCAGCAGCTGGTATTAGATAGATGACACATGGGTCCAAGAGGACAAGACCCATAGGTGGTCGATCACATGACTCAGTATCGAGTGTGTGAGGCACTCGAGGTGGAGACAGACTTACCAGGAGCGGATAGTGTTACTCCTGCGACGGGCTTGGTCACATGGAATGTGACTGTCCGACCCACCTAACAGACGATCTGCAGATAGATGAAGGACCTTCCAGGTAGAGGCAGAGGTTCAATCGAGGCAGACCGCAAGGAGAAGGAGATCGAGGCAGAGGAGCTGGCCATGCAGCTAGTGGTGGACGATGCTTTGAGGTGTTGCCACCACCAACACCAGGAGGTCCACCTCGACCGCAGGGAACATGTGGACAAGGAAGATCTCAAATTGAGGCAGCTGAAGCATTCAACTATAGAGCTCCGGAAGTAGGTGGAAAGGAGCGGGACTAGTTCCAGGCATGGAGGCCTTTGTTCATGGTGCTTCTATCTTCCTTGATGTTGTTGACTGTGGTTTTTATGGGTCTTTTTACTTAGATCTGAAATTATAAAATACACATTTCCTTATGACGTTTTCTTTCCTCCCTTTTTTGTGGATAATACAAAGATGTTCCGATTAAAACTATTGACATGACCCTCATTTTTTAGATTCCTACTGGAGGACACCCAGTAACCGCACACTGAAGTCGACGGTGTGATTCGACCCTTGGAGAAGAGAGTAACATTTGGATATCTTGGTAGTTGCGTCGAGTCCTTACGACATCATCCATGACATGAATTGTACTGTTCATGATAGGATTGACTGTATTAGGAAAAGGACGTGGTTCATCTAGAGGATGAGATTGGATTTCTATTTTTGGCAAAGGATAAATATTAGAATCTCCTATAGGACATAGGCAAAGAATGATGTAGGCGATTTCTTTTAAACTGGCTAGTCTCACCCATAGTTTATTGGGTGAATGCTTTAGAGTCCACTCTGACAACCAGTGTCTCGGGTATATCTACTTTCTGAAGGATCTGAACCCGAGACAACGACGATGACTTGAATTCCTCGAGGGCTATGTCTTCGAGATAGTCTATACTCCCCATAAGGGGAACATCTTAGAAGATTCTCTCACCAAGAGATCAGGCATTCATCTAATAGAAAAGATGATAGACTAATTGGCCAAATTGCAGATATCCTTTTTGGATAGAGATGGAGCAGCCTTTCTATAGTATCTCACGATCACTCATCCACTTTTTCAGCGAGTGAGGGAGGCGCACAAGGGGGAGATGGACATCAATGATGGGGTGACATTCATGGAGGTCCCATTAAAGATCAATGATCGAAGGAAGCGGGTCCTACGTGGAAGGTCGATTCCTCTTGTTCACATTTGTTGGCAGCACGGGAACCTCCAGAAGAGCACATGGGAGCAGGAGGCTCAGATGCGTGCTCAGTAACCCATTTTGTTTCACAAGTGTGTGTTATAGCTTTACGGAAACATAAATCCTTGAGGTGGGATTATTTTAATGACCCAGAAATTTCACAGAAATTTTTTTCTTAAATACTTTGGAATTTTATATGTCTGCGGTTTCTGACGGCACCTGATTCCTTGGCACGGTGAGCCCGAAATCAATTTTTGATGTTTTTTTCGGATACATTCAGTAAAATTACGTGCGGGCTTTTAAATATTTTTAACCGATGATCAGAATCGAAATCTAAAGGCACTAATGAACTCGCAGCGCCGGTATTCGCTTAAGGGGACCTTTACCGCAATTGCATTTTATGCGGATTAAAATTTAATTTTTGAGGATTAATCTTAAATTAAATAAAATTGTGGTGATACACAATTTTATCTTATGTGGTGGTTATTTTCTCTAGGAGTAAGTTAGTAGTGGGTCCCACACCCCACATAATCTGCTATGAGTGGATTTAGTGTGGTGGGGCCCACATGAAAAAACCCTTTCATCTCCACTCTTTAACTCCCTTTAACACCTCCCTTAACTCTCCACCTCTGCACATTAACTTTAACTCTCAATCTCCCTCCATTAATTTTTCCGACACCCATTAAATAATTAATTGATCCACAATTAATTAATTAATTTACGTATTTGAATTTTAAAAAATTCATGTATAGAATGAAATAATTGCCTAAGCTATTATTTTTGGGTCAGCTTTTTTTGTGTTGGGGAGGCTCTGGAGAGAGTAAGAGGAATAGTGTATCTCTATCGACAAAGAATGGTGAAGAAGAATGATGTCCTCTTCGACAAAGAACGCTGATTCCACCGAAGAACGACAACGTGTCTTCCTTCCTCTTCCTCAGCATCAAGGGAGAAGACACCGTTTGCGAGGAATGCCATCTATGACAATGACTCTTCCTCCAACTTTGACGGTACGACACCGTTCCTGTGACGCCATCTTCCTTGACGCCCGACTACCGCGATGCTCACCTTCCGCGGCTTGTCGATGAACGAACCTCAATTATGAGGCATGGGTTGTAAAATTTAATCTGAATAAATTATACCTTCGTACTTGGGTGTTTTTATGATGAATTAAGGTTTGAGCCTCTAACGCGGAGGGCACATGCTAACGAACAAGTCCGGGCCCTCCACCTTATCATTCTTGATGTGCGGTTTGTTGGGAGACATATGAATGAAAGGAAATCATTGATTTGAGTCCATCACAATGGAGAGCAGGACCCGATGAGGCCGTAGGCGCAGACGAGAACTAAAACGGACCACCAAAATGACTCTGGTGGCCCGCGGATGATTCTCGCAGCATGGGTCGCCGGCGCGGTGACACCGCGACCAGAGGCAGCGACAGCCACCGATCATCCACCTGGGGGCAGCGGCGCACCTCGCATGTGCCTGGAAGAAGACCGTCGAGGCACCGGACGCGACGACGGTGGAAAGTAAACCGCTCCGTGTGGGTTCTGAGGAGGCTGGGTGGCGCCAGCCTAGCCCCGCCATAACGAAGAACCGGGGGATCCCCCCCCTCCCCACTCGGCCATCCTGGTCGATCCGCGGCCAGCCACTGGGCCAGAATTATTGCGCGCGGTTCGGGCCGTCGGCGCGCAGGCCGGGTCCCCAGCCGCGGGGGTCGGGCCGCCATCCGCGCGGTCCTGGCCACCCTCGTGTGGGTCAGGCCACTGCCACTAGGCTGGACCAAGCCCTACCTGGCCATACCCAGACCTGGGTCGCGTCGACTCGGTTCGGGCCGACCCAGGGCGGGTTGGGCCGGGTCGGACCATGCCCAAACTCCCCCTCTTAAGACCCATTTTAGTATTTCTCCCATAACATGAGCTATAGACCTCTGATCGACACACCATCAGTTGCGTATGGTTTCTTATATCGATATGGTCATTTCAGTATATTACATTCAAGGTTTTGGCAGAGTTTGGGTATGGTCAGGTTGGTTTGAACTCGAAACCAACTGGGCCCTCAGAGCGGAAACGCTTATAGCTTAAGGATCGAACGTCCTATTGACATGACATCAACAAAGATGGATTACTTTTGATGAGACTATCCTTTTGAAATAATCCACATGGGATTCATATGAGATTGGAGTATATTTTTGTTGGTTTTAGCTTAAAACCCAACCAGGCCCCTGAAACGGAAAATCCAATAACTCACAGACCGGGCGTCCGATTGACGTGCTGTCTATTGCGTTGAAACCCCTATGATGAGGCGGTCATTTGTGATACTTCTAAATGAGACTTCATGAAACTCGTATTATTGGATTGAGGCTCGTGGAGCGGACCCTCTCGGTGATGAGTGAACATATTTCAAAGATCTATTAGCTGGCTAAGACTTGATGACTGCTAATCGATCGACTCTGGGTGATTCGGATGGCCCAGTGGGGAGCGAATGGTTGTAGTAGCAGACCCACGGTGGAGGAGAGATTGGTTGTAGCAAAAAACCCACAGTACTCGACAGACGGAGTACCTGTAGGGTATGAGGGGGAGTTCATGGTTGAAGCGACAGACCCATGGTGGGAAGCACTTGGTTATAGTAGCAGACCCACAGTACTCGAATGATGGAGTACTTAAGAAGTCCAAGGTTAGTGGGAAGTGATTGGTTGTAGCGGCAGACCCACTGTACTCGACTAAGGAGGAGATCTCCAGTAGTCGTGCTTTCGACATTATGAATAAAAAATTCATGGATTGAGGTGAGTCAATGACCTTTGTTTTTTCTTCATGATTGAGATTGGTTACTTGATAACATAGGTATATGTATGGGAATATACCTAAGTAATGGTTAACCATTGATTTCATAAAATGTGGTTTATCCATGTTGGATTTTTTGAGACCTTTAGGGTCTCGAGGTCCTTACTGAGTATCATTATACTCACCCGTGTACGAGCTATGCCCGCACCTCGTTGTGTTTGATGCAGACGATGGACAACACTAACAGAGGTCGAAAGCGAGCCAGGACTAGACGGTACCCATAGGTGGACCTCACGACGAGATGGTACCCGGAGGGGACGGACGAGCGTGGAACACTGAAGAGGATTTATGTAACATCCTGTATGGTAGGAATGGTGGTGGACGATCCAAGAGTTGCTAGTCATCGTCAAGCTATTTGTCTTTTAGATTTAATTGTTTTTCCATCCATTTTACTTTACAGTTGGGCTGGTATTCTGGCACCTTTTTTACTTTCATCACTACTTTTTTATTCATCTTTACTTTTGTTTTCATCCGCTTGTACTCTAGTTGTGCGTTTTTACTATTTATAAAGGCAACACCTTCCCTCTTTTAGGGAATTACGCATTTTGTGCTAGTCGTTAGCCCCTGGCCTTTGGAAGGTAGGATTGGGGTAGTCACAATGCGGGCCCCGGGGGACGGGTCGTGACAAATTGGTATCAGAGTACGTCGGTTCTACCGCAGAACTTAGGACTCTGATATTTCTTTTTTTTTTGAATCAATATTGTTAAGGGCACTAAGCGTGGTTTTCTGTTTAGGGAGTCCAGTGTTGGTGCGGGAGGCCGGCGTATCCATACACCAGGAACTTGACTTCTGATTTCCGACTCAGTTCACGAAAACAATGATTGCATGTGTGTTTTAAAAAGTTGCATTTATGTCATCTCAAACCAGGTCAGCTTTCCAGGTTTTTTCTTTGACCATGTCGCAACTATTTCCTTTAGGATGCCTCCTTGTGGAAGATTAGCTTGAGCACCAAGAGTTGTATGTACTGGCATCCTGCAAAGAGACCAGGCCTCAGTACATGGCCCTCTTCCAGTTGAGGTACCAGTGGAGGCACCCGTGGGACCACTACCCGTTGGGCCACCGATGCCACCAGCCCCACCAGCAAAGAGTGCACACCGCTTGAGTGCACTGCACAAGTTCCAGTGCCAGAGGCCACCAGGGTTCAGGGGAGTGACGGACCTGTAGGTGGATGAGGATTGGATGGATGTTGTGGTGAGAGTCTTCAGGCTAGTAGGGACACCAGTAAACGTTCTGGTGATCCTTGCTGCTAGCCTTCTCCAGGCAGCAGCAGGCAGATGGTGTAGCCTGATGCTTCAAATGCATGACGAGGCGACACCTCTATGGGTAGACTTCGAGAGCCTGTTCCGGGAAGAGTTTGTACCATCCACCCTTTGAGTGGTGTGGATACAAGATCTACTACATCTTGAGCAGGGTAGCAGGACGGTGTCACAGTACTCAGCGAGGTTCACCAACCTCTCACGCTACTCCACTGATGTGGTATGCGACCCATTCTTTAGGGAATGTACCTTTGAGAAGGGACTGAGGTGAGAGATTAGAGCTTCAGTTGTCTCATACATCATCAGGATGCAGAAGGGGGTGTTGGAGCCATCCCTCCTAGTGGAGAGTTTTCTTGCTGAACAATATCCTGCAGCGAGACCCACCACTAGTCGACATGCAGCGGAGTCTTCTGCAGATCGCAATAGACAGATGACACAGGGGTCCAAGTGGACCAACCCCACAGGTGATCAACTGCATGACTCAAGATTGTGTGTGTGAGGAACCCGGGGTGGAGATAGACTTACCAGGAGCGGAAAGTGTAAATCCTATGGCGAGCTTGGTCACATAGAACGTGACTGTCCGACCCATGTTACAGACCATCAACAGATAGATAAAGGACCTCCCAGGCAGAGCCAGAGGTTCGATCGAGGAAGACTACAAGGAGCAGGAGACCGAGGTAGAGGAGTTGGTCGTGCAGCTGGTGGTGGAGGATGCTTCAAGGTGTTGCCACCACCACCACTAGGAGGTCTACCCTGACCGCAAGAAACAGGTGGATAGGGAAGAGAAAAACTTCAGGCAACTGTAGCATATGACTATGGAGCTCTGGATGTTGGTGAACAGGAGCATGACAAGTTCCAGTCAAGGAGGCCTTTGTTCATAGTGCTTCTAGCTACCATGATGTTGTTGTTTGTGGTTGTTAGGTGTCTTTGTACTTTCAGCTGAAGTAACAAACGACACTTGTCCTTGTGACATTTGGTTTCAATCCCTTTGTGTGGTTAATATTAAGAGGATCCGGTTAAAACTGTTGACTAGACCCTCATTTTCGAGATTCCTACCGGAGGAGACCCAGTAACCACACACTGATGTCGATAGTGTGATTAGACCTTTGGAAGATAGAGAAACTGTTGGATCTCTTGGTAGTAGTGTCAAGGCCGTACGACGTCATCCATGACATGAATTATACCGTTCTTTTCAGGATTGACTATATTAGGCAATGGTCGTGGTTCATCCAGAGGATGAGACTGGACTTCTCTTTTCGGCAAAGGAGAAATCTTAGCAGCTCTTGTAGGATGTAGGCGAAGAAGGGTGTAGGTAAGTTCTTTTGAATTAGCTAGTCTCACCCATAGTTCATTGGGAGAATGCTTTGTAGTCCACTATGACCACCAGTGCCTCAGGTATATCTTCACATAGAAGGATCTGAACCTGAGACAGTGGTGATTACTTGAATTCCTCCAGGACTATGACTTTGAGATAGTCTATACTCATGTGAAGGGGAACGTCATAGAATTTTCTTTGGGCAGGAGATCAGGAATTCATCTACTAGGAGAGATGATAGGGCAGTTGGCCACATTGAAGATATCCTTTGTGGATAGAGATAGAGCAGCCTTTCTACAATCTCTCCCAGTCACTCCTCCAATTCATCAGTGAGTTAGGGAGGCGCACCATGGGGAGATGGAAATTGACGACAGGGCAACATTCAAAGAGGTCCCAGTAGATATCAAGGATAGATAGAAATGGGTCATGTGTGGATGATCGATTTCTCTGGTTCACATTTTTTGGCAGCACGAGAACCTCTATGAGAGCACATGGGAGAAGGAGGCTCATATACGTACTCATTCACCCCTTTTGTTTCCCTTGTGTGTGTTGTAGCTTTACGGGGACATAAATCCCTAAGGTGGGAGTAATTTAAAGACCAGGAAAATTGAAGGAAAATTTTTTCTTAAATAATTTGGAATTTTACGAGTATGCGGTTTCTGACAGCACCTGATTCTGAGGCCCGGTGAGCCTGGTAACAATTTCTGAAGTTTTGTTCGGGTACGTTCTGTAAAGGTGTGTGCGGGTTTTTCTATCATTTAACCATTGCTCAAAATTGAAATCTGAGGGCACCGATGAATTCGATGTGCCGGTATTCTCCTAAGGGGACCTTTACTGCAGCTGCGTTTTATGCGGGTTGATAGTTAATTTTTGGGGATTTATCTTATATTAATAAAATTATGGTGAAACACAATTTTATCTTAAGTGGTGGTTATTTCCTCTATGAGTAAGTTAGGGGTGGGGCCTAAACCCCACATAACCTCCCATGAGAGGATTTAGTGTGGTGGGTCCCACACGAACAAACCCTTTCTTCTCCCCTCTTTAATTCCCTTTAACCCCTCTCTTAACTCTCCACCTCCCCACATTAATTCTAACTCTCCATCTCCCTCCATTAATTTTTCCAACCCCATTAATTATTAAATTGATCCAAAATTAATCTATTTATAGCTATAAGATCCATGGATACCACCTCCATCAATCATTCCATGATTTTTCAAAACACTACCCATGTTCAACACTTAAATAAAAATATTTCATATAGATGCAAATACAATAAAATTACCAAATTACCTTTATTCCACAAGATAATGATTATTTCTCCTATAATATATCTTATGTACCACCAAATCTAACACCACCCCCTGAAAATCCACCATGTCCTCATGGTGAAAAATAATAAAATTGGGAAAAGAAAAAATGATTTTTTTCATAACTATAATCTTCCATAAGATATCCAATAAATTTAATCAACCACTGAAAACCTAATCCATGGTATTTGGAGTTAATAATAGATTTAGTAAGAACCTCATCTGAGTTACTATCTGAAATATTGTTCGGCATGGGGTGGGTAACAAGATCCCTAATGACTAGTTTATACTAGGAAGCATGAAAAACTAGATGTATATGTCAAGTGGGTGGAAGATCAATGTAGTAAGAAATCGTTCCAAAATTAAAAATTACTAGAAAAATACTATCATATAGTACCACCAGATTTGGAAAAAATGAAGGAAGTTGAAAAGTTAGATATAAGATATCTAATCCTAATAATAAAAAATTTAGAAAACTGAAATGAAACTGAACATCATTTATTGTTTGATGTACACTACATATATTTATGAGAATTCAGTAAATGGGTTTTTAACTCTTAAGAACCTTATCCCAATCCACTAAATATGTACCGATGACCTCAAGAGTTGTATCATTTTGAGAATAGTGTGTCAAAGCTGGAGGCTTTCAACCATAAACAATAACAAATGGTTTCTAACTCAAAGACACATAAAAATATGTGTTTTAGGAAAATTATGCCCAATTGAACCAACAAACCCATTGTTGTGTGTGAAATAAAGAAAAAACAATGCAAATTAGTATTAGAGATACGATTTATAACTTTCATTTGACCACCTATTTGATGATGATAAGAGGAAATCATCTTATTCATATTGTCGTGTAACTAGATAAATTCATTCAAAAATAAAATTCGTTAATAAAGTATCATAATCCCTAAAAATTGAAGTATGAATAACATGATGGACGAAAATTTCGTTCATGAAGATTTCTCCCACACATTGGTTTCATATAGATTCCCTGAAGGTATTAAATGTGTATACATGAAGAGGAAATTTAAAAAACAAATATAACATCATAACCATGTGACTTAAGTTGTCTAAAAATTAAATCCATATATATTTCATCCCATATCAAATCTTGAATCGAAAGTGGCCTTTAATAACTAGAAAAACATAATATATGGTATTTTTTATATTGGCATATTGTATAATTTTTTATAAATCTCTTCTCTATACTCATTATAACATTCATGAACAACCCCTCTTCAAACTACATATATCTTTTTATAATACCCCTAATGCTCCCAAAATAGAGTGTCATGGTAATAATGGAGTACGTTCAAAATGATGATGGATTTATTGGACATCAAAAGAATCCCATGAATAAAAATAAAGTGTTTATGCATGGTATATCCAAGAGGAGTTCGTAAATTATTTTTCAAATATTTTATAAAGTTAAGAATGTATGGGTTAGAGTGAACCTTAGGTTTTGATTACTATAATTCAACCTAATAGGGTTCTAAAACTTTCAGCTGATGATCCTTATCACCCCACACCATAAAGAGTATCAACAAATCTAATTCAACTGTGGAACCTATAGAGTATCTTAAAATCATTTCCTAAAAGATTCACCTAATAATATTATTGGTCCACAAATGTGATCCACTAACATAAAGATTTACTAAGACTATTCTTATTAGTATAAAAATGAATTTATTCCCCAACAAATATTTTCACTAGTGTTGAATGGAATGAACTAAATCTATTAGATTTTTTCAAAAACACATTTAACGAGATTCCAATAAGATAAATATTTAATGATGTAGGCCATTTTCTAACCTCCTTTCATGATAATGACCCATATTACCCCATAAGGGGAATTATATTTCACTAAAAAGTGTATAAAAATTCAATAAGACAATGGATGGGTGTTTATATCATGCACTATTATAGGAAACTAAAATCCTTTTGTAAAATTTCACGCCGCATAATTTTTTTTTCAAATCAGAATGTTTTTGAACAACCCCACCCTAGTGATTTATAAAAATGTGATAATAACCAGTAAGGTATAAAAATCCTATGACCTATTATAAATTTTTAGGAATAGACCACTCCTTATCATGTGAATCCTTTTATGGATCTATAGTGTCTCTTTAAAAATATATAGGATTCCCTAAATATTCCACAAAGTGTGATAAAATAATGACTTTTTCAACTAATATATAAACTATTGGTTTTAAAAAAAAATAATACCTTGGGTAAATATTCAAAATGGTCGCTAAAAATTATTACATAGATCTAAATTTCATAAAATAAGGATAGGAAACTTTTTCAACTTAGATATCTAACTATGGTGTTCATGGTAGCTTGAAATGTATTTGGGGAATTGATAGGTCTAAATGGTATTACTAACTATTTTTAATGATCGTGATGAGTGGGAACCCCATTTTTTCAATATCTTCATCTCTTACCCAAACATCCTGGAAACCGAATATGAAATACATTTTACTAAAATTATGGGTTCCAACTTATTCATCTAATAATTCCTCAATTATTAAAAAGTGAATTCAATCAAGAATAATTTATTTTCTTTTAGGAATGATAGTCCACACACACCCGCCACACATAGTATTTATTGATGAATAAAATTATCTATATTGAATAGGGATTTTTGATATTATGAATCAAACTGTATTATAACATATCATCTATATAAATCTTGATTTCATCCCTTAACATGGGTACTTCATGATATGGTATCATATTTATTGGATTATTAGTTTCTTTAAAACAGATTACATGATTTGGCTAACACTGAGGTGGAAGAATCCTATTCTCTACCAATGTCCAATGGAATGCCTCTAATAATATCAGAATCTCCTAGCCATTTTTCTAATCCTAAACTATTCTAGTGTCAACATTTTTATCCCTAGTTTCAGATTAAGGTCCATTAGTGAATGAGTAATTACCATCTAGAAATGACCTAAGAGCCATTGGTATATCATCATTGGGTTGTATACCCTATAATTAAACTTTAATATTTTTAAATTAAAAACTCATGGTCATTTACATCCAGTGCGAGGTTACATAGAGAGGTATTTGAATCCAGTCAAGTAATGGCCCGAACCCTCTGGGTCTATTACTCTTCCAATATTTGGTGTTTTGGATGCCCTGGTCCCATCAGTAGGTTCAGATCCGAAGGGAGGCGTACTGGTGGCGGGATGTCACCATGGTGTCAGCCATCGATGACACTGATCGATGTGACACTGATTGGAATTTCACTAATTGGTGAGTCACAGGTCGGTGCCACATGGGCTTTTTAGGGTTTCCTCCCCTAGTTTTTTTCTCCCGTAATTCCACATTTGACTCTTTTATGATTTTCAATGTGGTTTAAAGCCCTTTTAGCCACATAATCAATTTTTAAATCCCCATAGAGTGGGGTGACACTCAACAGACCTGTTTTTCTCACATTAAATGAAATCACATTACACATAGTTGTTATCACACCTCTCTGATGGGAATTATTATATAAAAATTAAATCCATCATGTGTAACTGTCCATCTGTGTTTTGAAACCATGATCCATATTTAATGCTGTTAAAAATTCTTATCTCGTAACACTAGGATCTCACCTTTTAATTTCATAATAATTACCTCTTTCTTCTTTTTTGATGAATTATTTCTTCTCCTCGGTGTGTTTAGAGTCCCCCCCATTCCGAGGCATGTGGTGCGCTTGTGCTTCATGTTTCCTACTCGTTCGTGGATTCCCTGGAGTTCCTCCCCTAAAATTCTCACATCCCCAATTCTTAGCAGATAATAGAAACATCGATCGTTGATCATACTAGTAGGTTTACTCCTTCGTCTCTCTTTACTGTGTATCGTGCGGGGTGGGAATGATGATGTTTCCTTCAGGTATGGATGAAACAAAACCATAAAAAACATAATTAATGGACTTAAAGAATGAATGGGTGTGTCTAATAATGATGTTGTACTCATTCATATTTTCCTATATGTTTTGAATTGAATGATCTTATGTCCACTGATAATTGGGGCCATTGGTGGTCCTTGTTTGCACACTAATGAACCTCTTTTTTCTGGATGATCATGTGTTTAAATGGATGTAACTTGGAAAATGGTTAATCACGTAAACTCGGTAGATTAAATGGAAGAAAAATGAATAAGAATCCTTGTGTGTTCACCCAAGATAACCAAACAGAAAGACAGGACTAAATGACTAGCATATATAAATCTAAAAATCACTTAATTTGTTCTGATAATGTCTATGGTTGTTCTACATGAAGCTTGTGAGGTGGCGGGGATGGGGATAGGATCCCCTGTTGTGTTGAAGTTGATGATTTGTAGATATGAGGTCATTTGGGGGCGTATGTTGGGGTTTCGTTTCGTTCTAGTACTTTGAGTGATCTCACTGATCCCCTTGATTTTTGTAACTTTATAATAGAATCGGGTGTGAATGCTTAAATTGTTTCTTGGATGTTTTTTCCTTCCTTGGCATGTGACCATGTGTTTCATTCGCTTTTTTCGGGGTGTGCGCATCCGTCTGTTCGAGAACGATGAGGACACGCTTGTTGTTTCCCCGTATTCCCGCTTTCCAAAGGCATGAGACATTCGTTCTTTGTTTAGGGACGTTTTGTACTTGATCGAAATGGGATTATGGGATTTCGGTTCTTCCTTCTGTGGATTCCTCCTCAGAACTCTTCACCTAGTCTGGTTCTGCCATATAGACTTAAGACGTTGTTCGTGAGACTCTTCCTAGTTCCATATCATCATGGAATCTGTTTAATTATACTGCTTCTGTCAGGACATTCCAAGGGGTCCAGCCAGGGCCACAACCTTCGTTCGGGGGAGTAGTCACGTCGGACATCACTAGCGTGTCTGGACGTTGGAACAATGGTGTGTTTGGGTTTCTTCCCCTTATTTTAGGTCTTCTTGAGGGAGCGAAAGCCCGAGTCATCCCATGTTTAATGCATGGGATTTTATTCCATAGGTATGTCTCTAAGATTTTCCTCATCTTACCATATTTATCACGGGTTATGTCGCGAGTTTAACATCTAACAGAGACGAATCAGATTGATCGGAACACTGACTAGAGTGGATCAGATGGGTGAAACCCCTGGAGGGAAAACTGATGTCGGGGATAACATGTCGTTAGTTACCCGGATACTTCTAGGAGCAGCAAAGAGGTGAATTGGAATGGTCTCACAGAGATGTGGTGGCCCGGGTAAGAATCAGGATGAATGATGGATGGTTAAGTGAAGTGGATGGAGAATGAAATTGTAACAACCCGAGATTTTATGAGAAGTATTCTTTTTTATTTATTTGATGTCTTCTGTTCAATTATACACCATGATTATCTTTCACTATACGCAACACTGTATTAGCATACAGTATATGAAACACTATTCTTGGATCATGTTACACAAAATTTCATGTTCGTTTGATTGAATTTATTCTAAGCAACATTGAGTGTATATATATATATTCAATATATAAATGAAATATGGTTGGATTCTATTATACACAACAAAAAAGGAATATTTCACTACACGCAACCCTGACTTGTCTTTCTTTATACGCAATCACGACATTCCATGATAGCGTGTGTTGTACGCAATACCGAGTTTCACTAAACAAAGATATGTTATTAAAATATTATATAGCCTTTATGAATAGTAATACCCTCTTTTGGAAATTTTATAAATTTTATCTTTCAAAATGGACTTTATTTTTGGATTCAGAATATTAAAATTATCCTAGGGTGAATTTATGGTATTTTTATGAAATCTTTCAATTTTTGATGAATAGGGAAAACACTGGGTTACTATTTAAAAACTGAATTTTTATTTAATTAATTATTTATTTTATTTAGATTTATTTTAGGAAAAAATTGATACATAATACCTATATAAGTTCAATTTAATTCATTGGAGTCACTTTATAAGAATTTTGGATATATTGCAATTTTATTGAACTTTTCACCGTCTTTTACCAACCTCCTAGGAGAATTTGAAAATTTACACAAAACTTAATTTTACCGCTTCTGTGAGTGGAATTTCAAAAATACGAGAGACACGGTTGTTATTAAGAAGTAAAATTTGGTTCAATAAGATAAAAATAATTTTTGGTTAATATTAACTTTTTTACTTTTATTTACCACGGTTACATATGGTAATTAAGCATAAAACTGATATTATTATTACCCAAACACATGTCTTAATTCTATTGGATATGTGTAATTCGACCAAAAACAACCTTGGTAATAAAATATTATCATTTAGGTCTAGTTGGATTAGATTATGACATTTATTACTATTTAATTCAAAGAATAGTGAAAAGAGTTATAATCAAAGTTTAATGAATAAAACATTATTAATATAAGAATATACATAAGATAAATTCGACTATAAATATTAATTAGGAATATAAAAATATTTCCTACATAATGGCGTTTTATTTATAATTTATAGACATTAAATAATTTAATTTATTTACGACACAATGATGATGAATTAATTACCTTATAAATGAAATATTAACATAACTGATGTTATAAATACCCAAATAAATTTAATTTGAGACTTTTTATAAATTACACAAATTTTTTAGGTTAATATGACATATTAGTATTGATTCAATTAATTTTGATCGAACCAATCATGCTATTATGATTTTCACAAAAATCAATTACCAAATTGTGTCAAAATTGACATAAAATAGTTTTTAAAATACAAATTATCTTATTAATTGTTATTTTATTCCAAAAAATATAAGTTCGGACAAATGAGTTATATAATGATATATATATTAATAATGAATAACTTTGGGTTCATTTGGCTTGTTATAGTATGTTTATTAACCATATAGATAATGAAAACAAAAAGACACGGTAAAAGTTTAATTATTTAACTTAGAGTTAAATCTAAATGATAACGTTAAAATTTTAACCTAAACATGTCTAAAACCTATTGGTTGAGAGGATTTAGACCTATCCCCACTTTATAATCTAAATAAATCAATTTTTTGCTATTATAAACCTAATATTACTATATTATAAAATAATATTTTACGTTATTCCTAAGGTGCCCCTCTCCTTCTTTATTAATGGCCATCTCCTCCCTCTTCTATTTACACAATTTTGTGCTTTCACGCTCTGCCAAACCCTTACCATTTATCTTATAAACTTCCATATAATCATTATAGAGGTTCTGGTCTCCTCAAAAGACCTACTCTAGTGCCTTAAGGGGAATCTTAAAAGAGGTGCCTCGAAGAAGAGGTTATCTCTTCTTCCGATTCTTTCAAGTTTCATTCTTCTTCAACTTCTTCTTATTTATCTCTTTCATTATATAGTAATAACACAAGTATAAATAATATAATGATATGTTATTATAAATATGAAACAACCCCATTTCACCTTCTATCCATCCTACGGAAAATGAAATCACCACGCGTGCATACGTATGGAATACCGTCGCCACGCCGTGGTGCAATCTGTTTTTCCACCACCACCTTACTTGGATGGGTATAATGGTGTAAATAATAACTATATATGGTAATAATAACTTCATACTGATTCTTATATATTATATCATCCACTCCAAATCTATTATATAATAATGGGGACGATATCAACGCTCGTGCGTAAGTACAGATTACCGTCTCCATGACGCGATGAGATTAATTCTCAATGTTAACCATTCAAGAATGATTATAAAGTGTATATAATGAATAATAAATAAATATATGACATAATGAAGCTATTGGTTTTATGTATATATATATATATCATCTACTTACTTCCATTTAAGTCAATAAGGAAAGGAAAACAGCGTTAATACGTACGTACGACCTACCGTCTCCATGAACGGTGTATTTCATTTCATTTATATATCTATTATATATATATATATATAATGAATATATATGATATATAAATCATGATTTTCATTTTGTCAGTGTAATTCATGATATAAGTAATAATAATATCAAAAATAACAAGTCCAAACACGCACGATAAATAATATTTTTACCCAAAACGCTGCTTTAACATGGAATTTACAAAGGAACGGGTAATATAAAGTCATAAGTGAACCATATATGCTATAATAACAATTAATATGATTCTATAATAAGTCAATGACCTTATTTAAATCACTATACAGGAAGTTCAGATACATACAAAGCATATCGGACATAAGGTAAGGGATAACTTTTCCAATCTCGTTTTTATCCGAGATTGTTTATTCGTAAGTATTTACTGGGGTTTTATTTATCATCCTTGTACCTGTTTTCTAAAAATGGTTTCATATATGTTTAAAGTTATTTTTACCCATTTTTTAATTTTACCACGTGTTATGGATGGAATATTTCTTTTGTTTACCATACAATGAACTTTTTGACTTTTTTGACAAAAGTATGAGGATAATGTTTTTTTAACTTATACGGCATGAACAGATTTTTACGGTTTCATAACGCTGTATTTTCAAGAAGCCTAATCTAAAAGATTTCATGATTATTTTAAACAAAATTATTTTCTTTTAAAATTCCATGGAATTTTTTGAAAAGAAAATGATTTTGAAGAAGAAAGGATATTTTCATCAAGAATTCATTTCAAGTGTTTTGTCATAGCTATTTTCCATCTAAGATGACATTATTTAGTATGCTTATGTTTCAAGTATAATTTCTCTATGTTTTACATGGTTTCATTTTTCTTATGATGAAATCATATCCATTTTTTTTATGTGGATTATGTTATGATGGGATGATGTTTATGAAACCCATTTTATTCTTTGGGTTATGATGAATGATTTATGTTTATGTTGTGGCACACGTAAGAATTATTTCATTATGAGATTGGTTGGACATATATATCCCTCCAATGCATTGGGTAATGATTTATATGTCATGAGATAGACATTGCTAGAATGGTAAGTTAATCTGGTTCAATGTTACAGGACTGGGACGAGGAATGAACACAATTCAGAAAGAGACTTTGTCCACTAAGATGGTCTTGGAAGAAATGCCTTGGATACTATGTAAATCATATCATGTGCTTAACGGATTCCACAATTACATGGTTTATTCCAATGTTATTTCATCATGATTGACGTTCCATTATGATATATGCCTTACGTACTTCCATGTTTTATGTCATTCCTCATGATTTTGATGTTTAAACATTATGGTCATGTTTTAAGTTCAAATGTATATGGATTGTTTTATATTCACCATCCATACCCTTAATGAGCATTTTAGATAACCCTTTATATGTTTTATTTTCCCCAGTATATAAAGAATGTTTTTAGGTAAGATAACAAAAGGAGAAGACCTCTACGAGAGATGTTGAAGATCTTTCACCATGATTAGAAGATTATGTTCCAAGTTTCAAAAGACACTAAACTATTACGATCATTGAGAGTTTTTTTTTGTTATGAATTATATATTCCACAAAAGTAATGTAATTTCCATGTACATCATGTTTGGGTCTCTATAGTTGGTATCATAGGAAAGGTTTAGTTATCCTTTGGTAACTAGGATGCGAAAACTTTAGTAAGATCCCTAGAGATATTTCTAAGGTAGGTCTAGAGAGTTCACTAAGGTTAAGTATAAGTATATGTTATATTCCTAGAATTATAGTAATGATATTAGAATTAAACCTAAGATTTTAGATATTGATGTTACTCCCCCTTGATTATGATTTTTTCCTCTAACACTATTCTTTTTGGGTTTTAGAAAATGGATGGAAACAGGAAGATTCACGATAATGGAGGGTATGATGGACAATGGAATGATATTCTTCATGAGAAACCAAATGAAATTGGATCTGGAAGTCCACATATAGTTATTATGCCTAATCAGAAATCTCATTATATGATCAATAATCTCAAATTTCGTAAGTTTCCTAACTCAGCTAATAAGATAAAGATAGTGTTTCATGAAGATCATAGAGGAAAGAAAGTCCAACTTCCATCATGTAAATCATGTGGTAAAAGGCATTAGGGAGAATGTTTCAAAGGAACTGGAAGATTCTTTGGATGTGGAAAAGAAGGACACAAAGACAGTAATTGTAAAAGAAAAGGTTCAGTTAACACCATGGTCCAGGATAATGGTATTGCTAAGACATCAACAATGGTTAAATATTTTAAATGTTGAATGGACGGGCATTATACAATACAATTCTCTATGAGAAAAATTCATGAAGAGAATCAGCATGGTCCTATGCGTAGTATTTATGTTGATGATGATGATGAGACTACAAATGATATAGGAGATGAAAGAAATGATGAAGCTCATTCAGTGGTTTAAGAAGGTAGTCGAATGATTGTATGTTTATCAAGAATAATGTATGGTACTATGGAATAAAGAAAAATCTAAGGATTTTTACACTGTTGCTTTCCTTGAGTTTTTGAAAGTATATGAAGAATGGTATCGGTAACCATGAATGGTTATTCAAATATTTTTGATGTTAGATGATATGTTCATAATGAAAGGATAAGGATATAATGAGATTTTTGATAGTATTAATGAGCTCATGACTGGTATAAGGAAAATTTTATATCATGGTTTGAGTATAAATATTTTTGAGAATTTGGTATGTGGAAAGAGTTAACTTTTGGCAACATTCATGTTTTCACAAAGGTTCAATGGGTATTTAATTTTCAAGAGAAAATATGATTAAGGTATTCACATTTTTGGAATGTGACCGACAAGATATATCGTATGATATATGGGGATAAATGATGGTATTCACATGCTCGGTAGATGACATTTCTAGTATACTATGAGCCTGGAAAGAAGTATTTTTGGATAATCCTAAAGATTGGAATGGATTATGTTGGACATATGTTAGTATTTTATAAGTCTAGAACTTTTTTCAATATTATTAATGGGATGTTAAAATAATGTAGTTTTAGAAAAAGGGACAACCTGCAGAATGAGCGACAACCCGTCGCGTTGGACAAGGATGTGGGAATTGATCCCACAATTGAAGTGTGATAGGACTTTATCAATGACCACTGGCCTACAGGAAGTCCCTCATTTGTAGAAACTAGTTTTTTTTATTATGAGGTATGATAGATGAAGTATAAGTCCATTTTTGGAACCATATACGATTAATCTCACCATAAATGGACTTACTTATATACCTTTTGCAAACCTTATGTTCAAGACAGATTGAATGACCTATCATTCTTTCACATGATATGCTGACACTTCATGGAAGGAAAATTCAACTTCATTTTATTATGAGATGAAGTGAAAATTGTTCATGGCACGAACAACAGTGAGATTGTGCCTAAATCAAGTGAGTATTTCTTTTAATTCAAAAATTCTTCAACATTTGGGAAATGATCTTGAAAAACAAAAATGATGTCCTATTGCCCTCATATCTTATGAATCAGATGGTACCTTAGATCATCACAAATTTATGGCATTGTGATTGTTGGATTTTTCATAGGCATCTTCTCTACCACTCTCCATCAGAACATGATGGTTAGATTTCTCTTTCATATCCCTATTTTCACCTATGTTCTCCAATGTGGAAAACCAATTATCAGTTAATTTGGGTAACCATAACGTTTCACACATTAGTTTTTAAAGTTATGTTTTGGTATTCCTTTTTACGATGTGGGTTTCTATTAAAGAAACATTCAAGTAGAAAACCATTTATAACCCCGAATAATTTCGAAGGCGAAATTCATATTAATGGGGGTAGAATGTAACAACACGAGATTTTATGAGATGTATTCTTCTTAATTTATTTTTTTTCTTATGTTTAATGCTACACCAAATTTATCTTGCGCTATGCGCAACACCGTATTATCTTTCATTATACGCAAAACTATTTTTGGATCATGTTACACAAAATTTCAAGTTCGTTTGATAGAATTTATTCTAAGCAACATTGAGTGTATATATATATATATATTCAATGTATAAATGAAATATGGTTCGATTCTATTATACACAACAATAAAAGAATCTTTCACTACACGCAAACCTGACTTGGCATACTTTACAAGCAATCACAACCTTCCACGATAGCGTGTGTTGTATGCAATACCGAGTTTCACTAAACAACGATATGTTATTAAAATATTATATAGCCATTATGAATAGTAATACCCCTTTTTTGAAATTTTATAAATTTTATCTTTCAAAATCGAATTCATTATTGGATTTGGAATATCGAAATTATCCTAGGGTAATGTTTTGGTATTTTTCGGAAAACAGTCAATTTTTGATGAATAGTGAAAACACTGGGTTACTATTTAAAAACCGAATATTTATTTAAATAATTATTTATTTTATTTAAATTTATTTTAGGTAAAAAATGATAATTAATACCTATATGAGTTCAATGTAATTCATTGGATTCATTTTATAATAATTTTAGATATATAAAAATTTTATTGAACTTTTCACCGTCTTTTACCCACCTCCTAGGAGAATTTGAAAATTTACATAAAACATAATTTTACCGCTTCTGTGAGTGGAATTTCGAAAATCCAAGACACACAGTTAATATCAAGGAGTAAATTGTGGTTCAATAATATAAAAGTAATTTTTGTGAATAGTAACTTTTTACTTTTATTTACCACGGTTAAAACTAAATTGGGTAATTAATAGTAAAAATGATATTATTATTACCCTAAAACATGTCCTAATTCTATTGGATATGAGTAATTTGACCAAAAACAACCTTAGGAATAAAATATTATCATTTAGATCCACTTGGATTATATTACGACATTTATTATTTTTTAATTCAAAGAGTGATAAAAGAGTTAAAATAAAGGTTTAATGACTAAAACATTTTTAATATAATTCTATACGTAAGATAAATTCGAAAATAAATATTTCATAGAAATATAAAAATATTTCCAATATAATGGTATTTTATTTATAATTTATAGACATTAAATAATTTAATTTATTTATGACACAATGATGATGCAGTAATTACCTTATTACTGAAATATTAACATAATTGATGTTATAAATACCAAAATAAATTTAATTTGAGACTTATTATAAATTATAATAATTTTTTAGGTTAATATGACATGTTAGAATTGATTAAAGTAATTTTTTTCGAACTAATAATGCTGTTATGATTTTCACAAATATCAATTACCAAATAGTGTCAAAATTGACATAAAATAGTTTTTTAAACAAATATTATATTATTAATTGTTACTTTATTCCTAAAAATATAAGGTCCGGAAAAATGACTTAGATAAGGTTATATATTTTAATAATAAACCACATGGGGTTCGTTTGGCTTGTTATAGTATGTTTATTTACCATATAGTGTACGAAAACAAAAAGACACAATAAAAGTTAAATTATTTAACATAGAGTTATATCTAAATGATAAGGTTAAAATAGTAACCTAAACTTGTCTAAAACCTATTGGTTGATAGGATTTCTTCCCATACCTACATTATCTTCTAAATAAATCAATTTGGTGCTATTATAAACCGAATATGACTATATTATAAAATAATATTTTAAGTTATTCCTAAGGTGCCCCTCTCCTCCCTTATAAAGGGGAACCTCCCCCTCTTCCCTTTACACAATTTTTAGCTTTCACTCTCTGCCAACCCCTGACCATTTCCCTTATCAACTTCCCTAGAATCATTATGGAGGTTCTGGTCTCCTCAAATGACCTACTCTAGTGCCTTAAGGGGAATCATAAAAGAGGTTACTCGAAGAAGAGGTAATCTCTTCTACCGATTATTTCAAGTTTATTTCTTCTTCAACTTCTTCTTATTTAGATGTTTCATTATAAAGTAATAACATAAGTATTATAATTATACATATATGTTATTATAAATATGAAACAACCCCATTTCACCTTCTATCCAACCTACGGAAAATGAAATCACTGCGCGTGTGTACGTACGGAATACTGTCACCACGTCGTGGTGTAATCTGTTTTTCCACCACCACATTACTTGGATGGGTATAATGGTGTAAAGAATAACTATATATGGTTATCATAAAATTATACTAATTCTGAGATACTATATCATCCTCTCCAAATCTATTAAATAATTATGGGGATGATATCATCGCTCGTGCATAAGTACATATTATTGTCTCCATGACGCGATGAGATTAATTCTCCATGTTAACCATTCAAGAAAGATTATAAAGTATATATAATGAATAATAATGAAATATATGACATAATTAAACTACTGTATATATATATATATGTCATCTACTTACTTCCATTCAAGACAATAAGGAAAGGAAAACAACGTTCATGTGTACGTACGGCCTACCGTCTCCATGAATGGTGTATTTAATTTCATTAATCTTTCTATTATATATATATATATATATACTGAATATATATGATATATAAATCATGATTTATATTCTGGAAGTTAGTAAATAATCATACAAGTAATAATAATATCAAGAACAACAAGTCTAAACACGCACGATAAATAAAACAATTTTAACCAAAACGCTGCTTTAACATGGAATTTACACAATAACTGGTAATATAAAGTCATAAGTGAACCATATATGATATCATAACAATGAATATGATTCTGTAATAAGACAATGACATTATTTATATCATTATACACGAGGTTCAGATACATACGAAGCATATCAGGCATAAGCTAAGGGATAACTTTTGCAATCTCATTTTTATCCGAGATTGTTTATTCGTAAGTATTTACTAGGGTTATATTTATCATCCATGACCCTGTTTTCTAAAAATGGTTTCATGTATGTTTAATGTCATTTTTACCCATTTTTTACTTTTACCACGTGTTAGGGAAGTAATCTTTATTTTTATTACCATACAATGAACTTTTTTACTTTTCCGACAAAAGTATGGGGAGAATGTTTTTTAACTTATACAACATGAACGGATTTTTACGGTTTCATAATGCCTTATTTTCAAGAAGCTCACTCTTCATTATTTCATGATTATTTTCAAAAAAAATCATTTCCTTTAAAATTTCATGGCATTTTGTGAAAAGAAAATGATTTGGAAGAAGAAGGGATATTTTCCTCAAGAATTCATTTCAAGTGTTTTGACAAAACTATTTTCCATCTAAGATGAAATTATTTAGAATGATTATATTTCAAGTATAATGTCTCTATGATTTTCATGGTTTCATTTATCTTATGATGAAATGATATCCATTTTTTTATATGGATTATGTTATGATGGGATGATGTTTTTGAAACCAATTTTAATCTTTGGGTTATGATTAATGATTTATGTTTATGTTGTAGCACATGTAAGAATGATTTCATTATGAGATGGGTGGGACCTATATCTCCCTCCAATGCATTGGGTAAAGATTTATATCTCATGAGATAGACATGGTTGGAACGGTAAGTTAATCTGGATCAATGTTACATTACTGAAAAGAGGAGTGAACTCTATTCAGAAAGGGACTTTGTCCACTATGATGGTCTTGGCAGCAATGACTTGGCTACTATAGAAATCATATCATGTCCTTAATTGTTTCCACAATTACATGTTTTATTCCCATGTTATTTTACCATGATTCATGTTCCATTAACATATATTCCATACGTACTTCCATGTTTTATGTCATTGCTCAAGATTTTGATGATTAAACATTATGGTCATGTTTTCTGTTCAAATGTATATGGATTGTTTTATATTCACCATCCCTAACCTTACTGAACATTTGAGATCACCCTTTATATGTTTTCTTTTCCCCAGGATATAAATAATGGTTTTAGGTCTGAAAACAAAAGGGGAAGACCTTTATGGGAGATGTTGATGATCTTTCACCATGATTAGAAGATTATGTTCCATGTTTCCAAATACACTAAAATATTACGATCCTTTAGTGTTAGTTTTTTTTATGTATTATGTATTCTGAAAAAGTAATGTAATGTCCCTTACATCAAGTTTGGGTCTCTACAGAAATGGATTCAACTCAAGGGCGATGGTGATTTTGGGTTTGAGCCTCATAGATACATCCTACGTATCCCCATGGAAGGGAATCAAAGTCCATGTAGTTCCGGATGGGGTATAGGATCGGGGTGTGTGCATAGGAAAGCGACTCGATGATATACTAGAGATTACACATGGTTAGAAGCCCAAGGTTGTTCTGATGCCACTGGGACAGACCAGATATATGTGTCTTGACAAAGGGGACAACAATGACGTACCATTGGGTTTAGGTTTACAATGGCTCACCACTGACTGAAGTTGACAGCGGCTTACCAGTGAGTGGGGATCATAGTGGCTTACCGCAGTGTGAGGTTCACAACGTCTTACCATTTGGTAAGGTATCACAATGTCTTACCACTGCATGGGAGACAAAAGGGGCGTACAATTTAACTTCATACATGACTGGGGTGGACCGACGTGGAGGGGGTCAGAAAGACTGGGTGTTGGGCTTGTTCCTTAGGGGGGGATTCCTACGTACCTTTAATTGGAATGGATAAAATTCCACGTAGTTCGGGATGGTGGAAACCGATGTGAGTGAGCTTAGAACCAGAGGATGGTGGGTTTGAACCTCATGGAGGCTTCCTACGTACCGTTCCCGGGAAAGGATCAAAGTCCACATAGTTTGGGAAGGTGCTTGGGGATTCAATCTAGGCTACCCATATAGTTAGTAGACAAAATGGACATAACGATCAAGTCATGAAAAGTGTGTCCATGGGATGTGGAATGGGGCAGACACATAGTTAGCAACCCAAAATGGAAATCGGGTCTTATGTGTGGTTTGCGGCCCAAAGAGGAATCAGGGTATTACGCGTGGTAAGCATCCCAAAGAGGAAACATGGGAGTATGCATGGTTTTCAGCCCATAATTGAAATAGGGTCTTACATGTGGTTCATGGCCCAAAATGGAAATAGGGGGCTTCTGTGTAGTTATAATTGCAAAATGGAAATGTGGGCTTATGCGTGGATAGTATCCCAAAGAGTAAACAAGGGCTTATGCGAGGTTAGAATCCTAAAATGTAAACAGTGGCTTATACGTGGATAGAATCCAAAAGTGGAAACATGGTTTTTCTCTATGGTGGATACTCAGATGGTGACAAAGCCCAAATGGGAGAGTTATTTGGAACTGAAGAAAGTAGGGCTCTGGTTCCCATCCCCCTATTTAGTCTTCATCCATGAAGAATATAGGAGGAGTAGGGGTACTGCCTCCTACAAGAAATGATGGGGGCTTAAACCAAGGTGGATGTCCATTCCCCATGGGTAGGCACTGGGGAAAGGACATAGTTTAATGTCATGTGCTTAGGATGACGGTTCATGGCTTTTTAACGCCATGCAACTCTGATGAGGTGGGTTTACTCCACACCCCTATGACTTACATAACAGACACACACATTCCCTTAAGGGAAAGAAGGCATCAGAAACCCCCTGGTGAGGGGGTGTTATGGAGTGATCCATTGGGGGTCCACGTTAGCGCGAATATGCGAAAAATAAATATCTGTTAGAATGCCTATGTGAAGAAGCATGCGGAGAAGCAACACAACGGAAAGTAAATCCCAAGGGATTTTAAAATCACTTTGTGTAAACCTAGAGGGCTGCAAGGTAAATGGGGTTGCGAAGCAAAGGGGATCATAGGTAGAATTCTTACGAAGATCTAGTTGTAACACCCGGAGATTTTATGAGAAATATTTTTTTATTTCTTATGTTATACACAAAGGAATCTTTAACTGCACACAACACTAGCTTGGCTTGCGTTATATGCAATCGTGACCTTCCTCGATAGTGTGTGTAGTACGCAATACCGAGTTTCACTAAACAATGATATATTATTAAAATATTATAAACTAGCCGTTGTGAATAGTGTTAACTAAATTTTTATTTTTATAACATTATAATTCAACTTACACATTTTCTAGAATGAGGTATGAAAACAAAATCAGTTTTTCTGATAAATGAAGTATTTTTAAAAAAATGCAGTTTTATCTCCTTTTGATGAAGCATCCATTTTAAATCTAGTTTTTGAAATGGTTCAATTTTTCAAAATAAAATTCTTCTTTGGAATCAAGAAATAAAAATTTACTTTGGATAAAATTTTCATATTATTCTCGTAACATTCATATTTTGATGAATATTAAAAACACGCTATATTTTAAATAAAAACAACTTTTTTCATCGCAATAATTTATATGGTTAAATTATAGTATTTAATGGTTTTATAGTATAAATAGATTATATTTTTACCATTTAATAAAATTTATGTCATTATCATTAATTTGACATTGAATTCATAGGTAAAAACATTTCAATCCTTGGCAATGTTTTAACTTTTAAAACCCGTTTTCTTAACAATATGATTAATTTTAAATTAATTACTCCAACTTATGTGTTTTGAATTTTGAAAAATGGATTCCATATTTGGAATCAGTGGGTCCAAATTATGTTAATATGTTACTTTTTTTTTTGATATTATGAATATAACTACGGTAATTTTTATTTACTGCGGTTCAAGGTAAATAGGGTAATTCAAGGTTAAAATAATGTTATAATAATTCAAAATTACCTTCACACTTGTCATAACCTTATTGGATGAGTATTGGCCAACCATGGGCATCCTTTGGTCGATTTTGGGATCCCTTTGAGCCACTAGGTAGTGATAATGACAATTTGGATTAATTAATTTAATGTAAAGTCAAAATTGACATTAACAAAAATCTTTTAGTAATTAATTTTTATAAGGGGTTATGTAAATTATATTTTAGACTATAAATATTCATTGGAAATAAAACATGATTTCCTACATGATGATAATTTTTTTTAAATTTTTAGACTTCAAATTAATTAAAATATTTATGACACAATAATGATGTATTATTTAGCTCATTAATAAATGATTTAAATAAATTAGATTATAATGATTAAAATATTTTCGAAAACATTTCCAGTTCTGATTGGATGATTTTATTTCTACCATGAGTCATCTTATCTTCATCTTTAATGATTTTTGGACCTTTTGAAACTGAAGATAAGTTTATAATAAAATAATATTTTCACACCTTCCAAAGGTGCCCCTCTCCTCCCTTATAAAAGGGCACCTCCTCCCTCTCCTCCTCACACCAATTTGAGCCTTCATGCTCAAATACCCCTGAAAATTTATCTTCTACATTTCCCTAGAAACATCTTAGAGGTCCTGGTCTACTTCAAAGACCAATCTTAGTTCCCTAAGAGGAGGTTTCAAAGAGGCATATCGAAGAAGAGGTAATATCTGTTACCAATTCTTTCAAATTTATTTCTTCTTCTACTTAATCTTATTTAGTTGTTTCATTATGAAGTAATAACATAAGTATTAATCATATACTGATATGTTATTATAAATATGAAACAATCCTATTTCACCTTCTATCCGTCCTACGGAAAATGCAATCACCGCGCATGCGTACGTATGGAATACCGTCTCCACCCCTTGGTGTAATCGGTTTTCCAGCACCACCATACTTGGATGGGTATAATGGTGTAAATTATAACTATATATGATTATTTTAAAGTGATATTTATTCTAAAATATTATACATACACTTCAATAAAATTCCACGATCATGGGAACGATATCATCGCTCGTGCGTACGTACGGCATATCGTCTCAACGATGTGATGAGACTCGTTCTACAAGATCTTAATTGCATAATGACTATATAAATGAATTGAATGAATAAATATGATATAAATTACAGTAATACCACTCTGAAAATGAGGTATCTATAACCTAAAAATAATAATAAGAAATTATTCGGCAAAACACGCATAAGAACATAAAGCAATAAACACCCGAATAACAAATAGCAATGAAATATTACTAATAAGAAGCTAAGAATATGACCATATATGATATCATAACAATGAGTATGATTCTTGAATAATTCAATGACATTATTTAAATCATTATAAAGGAGGTTTGGACATGTACAAAGCATATCAGACCTAAGGTAAGGGAATATCTCACAATCTCATTTTAATCCGAGATTTTTTATACTTCAGAAATTATTGGGGAATATTTATCATCCACATCCATGTTTCCTCAATATTTAATATTATTTATATCCTCCAACAATTGTTTAAATCCAATTTTACCCTTTTTTGAGTTTTTAGTAAAAGATATGAAAGGAATCTTTTGACGTTTTTAGTGTGAGTTACTTTTTGACATTTCCGGCCAAATTACGAGAATAATGTTTTTATAACTTATATGGAATGAATGGATTTTTAGAACATTATTTCCTAGAAGATTCCATTACAAGTTTTCATGTTTATTTTTAATAAACTTCTTTTAGTTTAAAAATTTTAGGGCATGGTAAGAAAGGAAAAATGTTTTTGAAGTAGAAAGGATATTTTCTTCAAGAATAGAGTTCAAGTGTTTTATAAAAATTATTTTCCATCTAAGATAAAATAGGGTTCTATTTCTATCCCTATTTTTATACATTGAATCGATTGTTTTATGATGGAATTAATTTTAAGATGTCCTTTTATCTTATATGTATTATGTTATGATAGAATTATGTTTAAGAATCCAATTTTTATTTCATGGGTTAAGCTATGATGTATGATTTATGATTTTGTGACACACATAAAAATGGATTCATTATGAGATGGGTGGGGCCAATATCTCCTTCCAATGCATTGGGTAAAGATTTATATCTCATGAGATTGACATGGCTGGAATGGAAAATTATACCGGTTAAGTGGCACAGGACTCGAACGAGGAGTGAACTCGGTTCAGTAAGGGAGTTTGTCCTCTATGATGGTCTTGGAAATGAGCCTTGACTAATATGATATGATTTTCTATGATTATGTGAGTATGCCAAAAAGTTTCATGTTTTATGTTATGATTATTTGGGATTACATTTCACCACTATGATATATCCCATGTTATGATATTATGATCTCTTTTACAGGTTAAGATATTCAAAATGTTATATTATTATGATATGATTGATATTTCATTTGTTTACCCTTACTGAGAATTTGAGCTCACCCTTTTGTATGTTTTCTTTTCCCCAGGTCTGAATGAAGGGTATTAAGTAGAATATTCCAAAAGGGACTCTAGATATGATGAAATAAATGGGAGACAACATAGATGATTTATGAACCAGTTGTTTATGATTCCTAGTTTCAAAAGACACTATACCTATACAGTCCTTTCATGGTTTTGTTATATTTTATAATAAGTATGCATAAATTTTGAAGTAATAACAATGTATGTAGAGTTTGGGTCATTATAGTTGGTATCAGAGGAAAGGTATAGTCAACCATTGGAAACTAGGATGTGAAATCCCTATAAGAACCCTAAGGATATGTCTATGCATAGAACAAAATATTAGTGTTTTAGAAATGGCCATGAACAACCTATGATAAGACCTTAAGTGTGAAATTTTATTCGTGATTATGTGGTTTTACAATTATAATTAGTGTTTCTCACACTATTCTTCATGGTTTTAGTCAATGGTTGGATCCCGAAGTAACCGTGTTAATGCGGAATGCAACGGGAAATGAAATTAGTATCCCCCTGAGATACTAAACATTAAGTGAGATAGAATGCAAAATCTTGTAGCCAGGCTCACACAATATTCTCAAGCTATGAACCATACAGGACTTCCAAATGAGAAAAGTAAGGAGCAACATTCTATTGAATCATTCATGAGGCAGTGTCCACCTTCATTCAGCGGGTCTCCTGATCCATTAGTGGCTGAACAATGGATTAGTACCGCTGAAAAGATATTTTCAGTTCTACAATTTTCTAAACATGATAAAGTCATCTTAGTAGTATATCATTTGGAAGGTGAATCTTATCAATGGAGGAATCTTATTAAGAATATGAGGCAATGGGATGAAATTGAGTCCATGGAATGGGAAGAGTACAAGAACTTATTTTTCAATAAGTGCTTCCCTCGTATTCTTCGAACAAATATGGAGAAGGATTATCTTGAACTAAAAAAAAAGGTGATGAATCTGATGGTATCTATGAGTCAAATTTTACAAGGCTTTCAAGGTATTCTTCTGGGATTATTATCCAACCTGAGAGTAAGATCGATCGATTCGTTAGTTACTTAAAACCAAGACTTCGAAGGGAATTAGCCATAAGGGACTTCAATAGCTACGAGGAAATTGTTCGATGTGATCTCAAGGTTGAGATGGAGATTGGAGTAACTCATCAGTCATATGGGTTTGATAAGAAGAGGAAAATGGAATTCAAAGGAAAATCTAAAGACCACACTGAAAAGAAGATGAGTTTTTCATTATGCTCAAATTTTGGAAATAAACATTGAGGGAATTGTCTTAAAGGGACAAGAAAATGTTTTGAGTGTGGAAAAAAAGGTCATCGGGAAATTTAATGTCGAAATAATGGGAAGAAGATGTCTAATGATGCGAATAAAGAAACGGATACACATAATGCTCCTCCAACACTTCAATGTTTCAAGTGCAAGGAAATGGGGCATTATGCTAATCAATTCCCTAATCCAAGGGTTATTGATGATGATCGACATCAACAAACTCTTAAGGCCAAAGACGAAATAATGTCACATTCAATTACTATCGGCGATGTGGAGTACGATAACAAAGTTGTGAAAGGTACACATACCATCCACTCTAAATTATAAAATGTTTTATTTGATTTGAGATCCACCCACTCTTTTATTTCTGAATAATTTTCTAAGGGTATCGCCATATTACCTAAATAATTAGATGTTGAGTTAGCTGTGACAACTCCTAATGGCACAACAGTCGCATCAAATATTTACAATTCTTCTCCGATTGACATTTGTGGGAATGTGTTTCCTTCAAAAATTGTGATCCTTCCTATAGTGGAATTTGATGCGATTCATGGAATGGGTTTTCTTTCTTTATACGGAGCTCATATCGATTTCCAAAGATGGGAAGTCACATTTCATATTCCTGATCAATCTATGATCACCTATCGATGCAAGGATGAATATAACCTTCCAGTGGAAATTTCTTCCATCTTATGGGTCTTGATTCCAATAAATGAAAGTTATTTATCTCAAATGGTTGGAGAGAAACTCCCGATTAAGAATATGCCCATTGTACGAGAGTTTGATGATGTCTTTATAGAGGAATTTCCAGGTCTTCCACCAAATCGAGATGTTGAGTTTTCAATAAAATTCATACCAGGTGCTATGAATTTTTCAAAGAAACCTTATAGAATGTCCCCAATTGAGTTGCAGGAATTGAGGAAGCAACTCCAAGAGAATCTTGATAAGGGATTCATACGCCCTAGTGCGTCTCCTTGGGGAGCACCTGTTCTGTTTGATAAGAAGAAAGATGGATCAATGCGACTCTGTATTGATTATTAAGAACTTAACAAGATCACTATCAAGAACAAATATCCTCTCCCATGCATTTATGACTTATTTGATCAACTATGCAGAGCTCAATACTTTTCTAAGATTGATCTTCATTCATGGTATCATCAATTAGGGGTCAAAAGGGATGATATACCAAATATGGCGTTTTGTACAAGGTATGGACACTATGAATTTATAGTGATTCCATTCGATCTTACTAATGCCCCTGCAATCTTCATTTATCTAATGAATAGAGTCTTTAGATACTATCTTGATCAGTTTGTGGTAGTCTTTATAGACGATATTCTTGTATATTCAACAAGAAAGGAAGAACATGAATATCACTTGAGAATTGCATTGAAGACCCTGTGAAAGGAGAAGCTTTATGCCAAATTTTCCAAGTGTGAATTTTGGCTTCAAATAGATGCATTTTTGGGTTACATAATCTCAAAAGAGGGGATATCTGTGGATCCAGAAAAAACTGAGGTTATCGAATGATGGTCAAGACCAACAACAATAACTGAGATCCGAAGTTTTCATTGTTTGGTTGGATATTATCGACGTTTTGTGAACGATTTTTCCGGATTATCTAATCCACTCACCAGGTTGACTTGAAAAGGAGTTATGTTCATGTGGACGGAGGAGTGTGAAGATAATTTCAAGGAGTTGAAAAGAAGGTTATCCAGTGCCCCCGTGCTCACACTACCTTGTAGTGGAGAAAGGTTTGTGATCTACAGTGATGCATCCAAGAAAGGATTGGGGTGTGTTCTCATGCAATATGATATAGTGATAGCTTATTCCTTACGACAATTGAAAATCCATGTGAAAAATTACCCAACTCATGATTTGGAGTTATCAATGGTAATCATTTCATTAATGATTTGGAGGCATTATCTTTATGGTGAAAGGTGTGATATTTATATTGATCATAAAAGTTTAAATTATATTTTCACACAAAAGGAGCTGAATATGCGCCAAAGAAGATGGTTGGAGCTGATTAAGGATTATGATTGCTCAATTCATTATCACCATGGGAAAGACAACAAGGTGAAACATGCATTAAGTTGACAAGACTATGATAGATTATCCATAATGAGGATCACAAAAGATCCAATATTTATGTATTTACAAAGGATAGATCATGGAATTATAATGGAAGGGGAAAAATTTTATATTTCTCAAATGAATGTTCAACCATATATACATGTGAAGATTAAAGAGGCACAAAAAGAAGATGTTGAGTTACAAAAGAAGGTGAGAAATGTTCCTGAATTCAACCTTGATTGTGATGGGATAATAAGGTTTAAGAATCGGGTTTATGTTCCTCCGTTCTAATAATTAAAGAAGGAACTACTGGATGAGGCTCATAGTTCTTCATTCTCTATTCATCCTGGAAGCACGAAGATGTATAGGGACCTGAAAGAGTACTTTTGGTGGGATGGCATGAAAAGTGATGTTTCTAAATATGTATCTCGATGCTTGGTTTGTCAGCAAGTTAAAGCTGAGAGACAGAAGCCTAATGTTGTGTTACAACCATTACCCACACCAGAATGGAAATGGGAAATCATCACTATAGACATTGTCACTGGACTTGCTAAAACATCCAAAGGCAATAATGATATCTGGGTTATAGTTGATTGTCTTACGAAGTAGGCACACTTCATTGCTAATAGGGAATATTTATCTATAGATCATCTTGCTTGGATATATGTAAAGGAAGTGGTAAGATTTCATGGAGTACCACTTTCAATTATATCTGATTGGGATTCGAGGTTTACCTCGTCATTCTGGAGAAGTCTTCAGCATACTCTAGATACAGAGGTTAGTTTCATCACTGCTTATCATCCTCAAACAGACAGTCAGTCTGAGAGGAAAATTCAAACACTAGAAGACATGTTAAGAGCTTTCTCTATGGATTTAAAAGGTGGTTGGGATCAACACCAACCATTGGTGGATTTTTCCTATAATAATCGATTTCCCCCCAGTATTCAGATGGATCCTTATGAAAGTCTCTATGGAAATAAATGTAGAACTCCAACTTGCAGGGATGAAGTTGGGGAAAGAAAGCTATTAGGACCTAATCATGTCGATGAGATGGAAGAAAAAGTCTGATCTATTCAACAACACATAAGAGAAGCTCAGAGTCGACAAAAATGTTATGTCGACAACCGAAGAAAAGTCCTAGAGTTTGAAGTGGGTGACAAAGTGTTCTTACAAATATCTCCCTAGAAGAGAGTAATGAGATTTCGGAAGAAGGGAAAGCTGATCCCTAGGTATATTGGTCCTTTAGAAATACTAGATCATGTTGTGAATGTAGCTTACCAATTGGCGCTTCCACCGAATCTCTCTGAAGTTCATGATGTGTTCCATGTATCTCTCTTGAGAAAGTACATACCTGATCCTTCACATGTACTAAGCTCAGATGTTGTACCGCTGGAGCAAGATCTTTCTTATGATGAATAGCCGATAGAGATTCTGGATCGTAGAGAAAATGTTCTACGAAACAAGACCACTTGCTTGGTTAATGTTTTATGGAGGAACCACCAATTAGACGAAGCTACATGGGAACTTGAGGATATGACAAGGGAGAGGTATGCTCATTAGTTTGTTATGAAGTGATGAATTTTTAGGGAGAAATTCTTTTTAAGGGGGGGTAGAATGTAACAGATGGAGATTTTATGAGAAATATTTTTTTTATTTCTTCTGTGATACGCAAAGGAATCTTTCACTACATACAACAATATCTTGGCTTGTGATACCCGCAATCACGACCTTCCTCGATAGCGTGTGTAGTACGCAATACCGAGTTTCACTAAACAACAATATATTATTATAACATTATAAACTAGCTGTTATGAATAGTATTAACTAAATTTTTAATTTTATAACATTATAATTAGTCTTACACATTTTCTAGAATGAGGTATGAAAACAAAATCAGTTTTTTGGATAAAAGATATATTTATTAAAAAATTGCAGTTTTACCGCCTTTTGATGGCGCACCCATTTTAAATCTAGTTTTGACATGTTTATAAGTTCAATTTGAAAAAAAAAATCATTTAAATCAGGAAATAAAAATTTACTTTCGATAAATTTTTCATATTGTTCGGGTAACTTTCATATTTTGATGAATTGTAAAAACACGATATATTTTAGTTAAAAACAAATTTTTTCATCACAATAATTTATATGGTTATCTTCTAATATTGAATGGTTTTAAAGTATAAATAGAATATATTTTTACCATTTAATATAATTTATTTCATTAGCATTAATTTTACATTGAATTCATAGGTAAAAACATTTCAATCTTTGGCAATGTTTTAACTTTTAAAACCCATTTGCTTAACAACAAGATTAATTTCAAATTAATTACTGCAACTTATGTGTTTTGAATTTTAATAACAGATTCCATATTTGGAATCAGTGGGTCCAAATTATGTTAATAGGTTACTTTTTTTTATATTATGAATTGTAACTATGGTAATTTTTATTTACTGCGGTTAAAGGTAAATAGGGTAATTCAAGGTTAAATGAATATTATAATAATTCAAAATTACCCTAAAACTTTTCATAAACTTACTGGATGAGTAGTGGCAGACCATGGGCATCCTTGGGATGATTTTGGGACCCCATTGATCCACTTTATAGTGATAATGACAATTTGGATTAATTAATTTAATTTAAAGACAAAATTGACATTAAAAAACATTAGTAATTAATTTTTATAAGGGGTTATAAAAATTATATATTAGATTATAAATATTCATTAGAAATATAAAACTATTTCCTACATGATGATATTTTTTTTATAATGTTTAGATATCATATAAATTAAATTATTTATGACACAATAATGACACAGTATTTACCTCATTAATAAATTATTTAAATAAATAAGATTATAATGATAAAAATATTTTCCAAAACATGTAAAATTCTGATTGGATGATTTTATTTCGACCATGAGTAATCGTATCTTCATATTTAATGATTTTTGGACCATTTGAAACAGATGATATGTTAATAATAAAATAATATTTTCTCACTTTCCAAAGGTGCCCCTCTCTTCCCTTTTAAAAGGGCACCTCCTCTCTCTCCTCCTCACACCACTTTGATCATTCAATCTCTGAAAACCCCTAACTATTTATCTTCTCCAGTTCCCTAGAAACATTATAGAGGTCCTGGTCTACTTAAAAGACCAATCTTAGTTCCCTAAGTGGAGGTTTCAAAGAGGTGTATCGAAGAAGAAGTAATATCTGTTACCAATTATTTCAAATTTATTTCTTATTATAATTATTATTATTTAGTTGTTTCAGTATTAATTATTAACATCAGTATCACTAATATACTAATATGATACTATAAATATGAAACAACCCTATTTCACCTTCTATCCAACCTACGGAAAACGATATCACCGCGTATGCGTACATACGGAATACAGTCTCCACGCCGTGGTGTAATCTGTTTTCCACCACCACCATACATGGATGGGTATGATGGTGTAAAGAATAACTATATATGATTATTGTAAAGTGATATGGATTCTTAAATAGTATACATACACTTCAATACAATTCCACGATCATGGGAACGATATCATCGCTCGTGCATACGCACGGCCTACCGTCTCCACGATGTGATGCGACTCGTTCTACATGATCTTCATTGAATAATGATTATATAAATGAATTTAATGAATAAATATGAAATATATTACACTAATACCATTCTGGAAATGAGTTATCTATAACCTAAAAATATGAATAAAGATTTATTTGACAAAACACACATAAGAACATAAAGCAATAAACACCCGAATAACAAGTAGCAATGGAATATTACTAATAAGAAGCTAAGAATATGACCATATATGATATCATAACAATGATGATGATTCTGTAATAAGTCAATGACATTATTTAAATCATTATACAGGATGTTTGGACACGTACAAAGCATATCGGACCTAAGGTAAGGGAAAATCTCACAATCTCATATTTATCCGAGATTGTTTATACATCAGAAATTAATGGGGAATATTTATCATCCACATACATGTTTCCTCAATATGTAACATTATTTCTATCCTCCTAAAATTGTTTAAAATGAATTTAACCCTTCGATGAGTTTTTATTAAAACATGTGAAATTACTCTTTTGTCGTTTTTAGTACGAGGTACTTTTTGACTTTTCCGGCCAAAGTACGAGAAGAATGTTTTTTTAACTTATACGACATGAATGGATTTTTAGAACATCATTTACAAGAAGCATCCATTACATGTTTTTAGGTTTATTTTTAATCAGTTTTTTTTAAACAAAATTGTAGGACATGTTAATAAAGAAATTTTTTTTTGAAGTAGAATGAAATTTTCCTCAAGAATGGAGTTCAAGTGTTTAATGAAAATTATTTTCCATCTATGATAAAATAGGTTTATGTTTCTATCCCTATTTTTTTACATTTATTTGATTGTTTTATGATGTAATTAATTCTATGATGTCCTTTTATCTTATAAGGAATATGTTATGATGGCATGATGTTTATGAATCCCATTTTTATTGCATGGGTTATCCTATGATGTATGATTTATGATTTTGTGGCACACATAAGAATGGTTTCATTATGAGATGGGTTCGACCTACATCTCCCTCCAATGAATTGGGTAAAGATTTATATCTCATGAGATAGACATGGCTGGAAAGACAAGTTAAACCGGTTCAGTGATACAGGACTGGAACGAGAAGTGAACTCGGTTCAGTAATGGACATTGTCCTCTATGATGGTCTTGGAAATGATCCTTGACTAATATGAAATGATTTTCTATGATTATGTGTGTATTCCACAATGTTTCATGTTTTATGTTATGATTATTTGGGATTACATTTCACCACTATGATTTATCCCATGTTATGATATTATGATCTCTTTTGAAGGTTAAGATATTCAAAATGTTATATTATTATGATATGATTGATATTTCTTTTGTTTACCCTTATTGATCATTTGAGCTCACCCTTTTGTATGTTTTCATTTCCCCAGGTCTGAATGAAGGGTATTAAGTAGAATATTCCAAAAGGGAATCTAGATATGATGAAATAAATGGGGGACACTGTAGATGATTTATGAACCAGTTGTTTATGTTTCCCAGTTTCTAAAGACATTATACCTATACAGTTCGTTCATGGTTTTGTTATATATTGTAATAATTTTCCTTCAATTTCGAAGTAATAACAATGTATGTAGAGTTTGGGTGGCTATAGTTGGTATAAGAGGAAAGGTATAGTCAACCTTTGTAAACTAGGATGTGAAAGCCCTAGTAAGAACCCTAAGGATATGTCTAAGCATAGAACACAATATTTGTGTTTTAGAAATGTCCATGAACAACCTATGATAAGACCTTAAGTGTGAAATTTTATTCTTGATTATGTGGTTTTCCAATTATAATTAGTGTTTCTCATACTATTATTCTTGGTTTTAGTCAATGGCTGGAACCCGAAGGAACCGTGTTAATGCGAATTGCAAAGAGAAATGAAATGATTGTCCCCATGAGAAACCAAACATTATGGGAGCTGGAATGAAAAATCATGTAGCCATGCTCACACAACTTTCTCAAGCGTTGAACCATGCAGGACTTCCAAACGAGCAAAGGAAGGAGAAAAATTCTGTTGAATCCTTCATGAGGAAGCGTCCACCTTCATTCAGCGGGTCTTCTGATCCATTAGTGGCTGAACAATGGATTAGTACCACTGAAAAGATATTTTCAGTTCTATAATGTTCTGAACATGATAAAGTCATCTTAGCAGTATATCGTTTGGAAGGTGAAGCTGATCAATGTTGGAATATTATTAAGAATACGAGGAAAAGGGATGAAATTGAGTCCATGGAATGGGACGAGTTCCAAAACTTATTTTTCAATAAGTACATCCCTCATATTCTTCGAACAATGATAGATAAGAAGTTTCATGAACTTAAGAAAAAGGATGATGAATCTGTTTGTATCTACAAATCAAATTTTACAAGACATTCAAGGTACACTTCAAAAAATATTATCCAACCTGAGAGTAAGTTAGATCGATTCTTTAGTGTCTTAAAACCATGTCTTCAAAGGGAATTATCCATAAGGGACATTAATATCTATGAAGAAGTTTTTCGATGTGCTCTCATGGTTGAGATGGAGATTGGAGTAACCCGTCAGTCATATGGGTTTGATAAGAAGAGTAAAATGGAATTGAAAGGTAAATATAAAGACCACACTGAAAAAAAGATGAGTTTTCCATTATGCTCAAATTGTGGAATGAAACATGGAGGGAATTGTCTTAATGGGACAGGAAAATGTTTTATGTGTGGAAAAGAAGGTCATCGGGAAATTAAATGTCGAAATAATGGTAAGAAGATGTCTAATGTTGCGAAAAAATAAAGGGATACTCAGAATGCACCTCCAACACATCAATATTTAAAGTGCAAGGAAATGGGGAATTATGATAATCAATGCGCTAATCCAAGGTTTGTTGATGATGATCGATGTCATCAAACACTTAAGTGCAAAGACAACGTAAAGTCACAAGCAATTACTATCGGCGATGTGGAGTACAATAACAAAGTGGTGAAAGGAACACATACCATCCACTCTAAAGTAGAAAATGTTTTATTTGATTCTGGATCCACACACTCTATTATTTCTAAAGAATTTTCTAAGGGTATCACCATATTACCTCAACTATTAGATGTTGAGTTAGCTATGACAACTCCTAATGGCACAACGGTCGCATCAAATGTTTACAATTCTTCTCCGATTGACGTTTTTGGGAATGTGCTTCCTATAAATCTTGTGATCCTTCCTATAGTGGAATTTGGTGTAATTATTTTCATGGATTGTATTTCCGTATACGGAGCTCATATCGATTGCCAAATAAGGGAAGTCATATTTCATATTATTGATCAATCTATGATCACCTATCGATGAAAGGAGGAATATAAACATCCATTGGAAATTTAATCCATCTTATGGGTCCTGATTCCAATAAATGAAGGTTATTTATCTCAAATGGTTTGAGAGAAACGCATGACTAAGAATATTCCCCCTATACGGGAGTTTGATGAATTTTTTGGAGGAATTTCTAGGACTTCCACAAAATCGAGAGGTTGAGTTTTCAATAGAACTCATACCATGTGCTATGCCTATTTAAAAGACACCTTATAAAATGGCCCCAATTGAGTTATAAAAATTGAAGAAGCAACTCCAATAGAATCTTGATAAGGGATTCATACGCCCTAGTGTGTCACCTTGGGAAGCACTTGTTCTGTTTTTTATGAAGAAAGATGGATCAATGTGACTCTGCATTGATTATCGAGAACTTAGCAAGATCACTATCAAGAACAAATATCATGTCCCATGCATTGATGACTTATTTGATCAACTACACGGAGCTCAATACTTTTCCAAGATTGATCTTCGTCCAGGGTATCATCAATTAAGGGTCAAAAGGGAGGATATACCAAAGACATCTTTCCGTACAAGGTATGGACACTATGAATTTATAGTGATGTCATTTGGTCTTACTAATTCCCCTACTATCTTCATGGATCTAATAAATAGAGTTTTTAGATACTATCCTTATCAGTTTGTGGTAGTCTTTATAGACGATATTCTTGTCTATTCAAAGAGCAAGGAAGAACATGAAGATCACTTGATAATTTTATTGATGTCCCTGAGAAAGGATAAGAATTATGCCAAATTTACCAAGTTTGAATTTTGGCTTCAAAAAGTTTCATTTTTGGGTCACATAATCTAAAAAGAGGGGATATCTGTGGATCCAGAAAAACAGAGGTTATCGAAAGATGTTCGATACCAAAAACAATAACTGAGATCCAAATTTTTCTTGGTTTGGCGGGATATTATCGACGTTTTGTGAAATATTTTTCACGATTATCTAATCCACTCATCATGTTGACTTGAAAAGGAGTTAATTTCATGTGGACGGAGCAGTGTGAAGTGAATATCAAGGAGTTTAAAAGACAGTTATATAGTGCACTTGTGCTCACACTGCCTTGTAGTGGAGAAAAGTTTGTGATCTATAGTGATGCATCCAAGAAGGGATTGGTGTGTGTTCTCATGAAAAATGATATGGTGATAGCTTATGCCTCACAACAGTTGAAAATCCATGAGCCAAGTTACCCAACTCGTGATTTGGAGTTAGCAGTGGTAATCTTTGCATTAAAGATTTGGAGGCATTATATTTATGGTAATGGTGTGATATTTACACTGATCGTAAAAGTATAATGTATATTTTCACACAAAAGGAGCTGAATATGCACCAAAGAAGATGGTTGGAGCTGATTAAGGATTACGACTGCTCAATTCATTATCACCCTGGGAATGCAAATAAGGTGGCAGATGCATTAAGTCGACAATACCATGATATCTTATACATGATGAGGATCAGAAAATATCCAATAATTATGGATTTACAAATGATGGATCCTGGATTTATAATGGAAGGGGAAAATTCTTATCTTTCTCAAACTAATGTTCATACATATATACATGTAAATATTAAAGAGGCACAAAAAGAAGATGTTGAGTTACACAAGAAGGTGAGAAATGTTCCTGAATTCAACCTTGATTGTGATGGGATAATAAGGTTCGGTAATCAGGTTTGTGTTCCTCCCATCCCAGAATTAACGAAGGAGCTACTAGATGAGGGTCATAGTTCTTCATTCTCTATTCATCCTGAAAGCACAAAGATGTATAGGGACCTGAAAGAGTAATTCTGGTGGGATAGCATGAAAAGAGATGTTGTTGAATATGTCTCTCGATGCTTGGTTTGTCAGCAAGTTAAAGGTGAGAGACTGAATTCTAAAGGGATGTTACAACCATTACCCATACCAGAATGGAAATGGGAAAACATCACTATGGACTTTGTCACTGGACTTCCTAAAACATCCAAAGGCAATAAGGCTATCTGGGTTATAGTTGATCGTCTTACGAAGTCGGTACACTTCATTGATATTAGGGAAGATTTCTCTCTGGATCAGCTTGCCAGGATATATGTAAAAGAAGTGGTAAGACTGCATGGAGTACCACTTTCCATTATATCTGATCGGGATCCAAGGTTTACCTCGTTGTTCTGGTGATGTCTTTAGCATACTCTAGATACAAAGTTGAGTTTCAGCACTGCTAATCATCCTCAAACAGACGGTCAGTCTTATAGGACAATTCAAACTCTAGAAGTCATGTTAAGAGCTTACTCTATGGATTTCAACGGTGGTTGGGATCAACACCTACCTTTTGTGGAATTTTCCTATAATAATAGCTTTCACTCCAGTATTCAGATGGCTCCTTATAAAGCTCTCTTTGGAACGAAATGCAGAACTCCATCTTGCTGGGATGAAGTTGGGGAAAGAAAGCTATTAGGACCTGATCTTGTTGATGAGATGGCAGAAAATTTCCGATCTATTCAACAACACATAAGAGCAGCTCAGATTCATCAAAAAAGTTATGCCGACAACCGAAGAAAAGACCTTGTTTGAAGTGGGTTACAATGTGTTCTTATGAATATCTCCTTGGATGAGAGTAATGAGATTTGGGAAGAAGGGAAAGTTGAGCCCTAGGAATATCGGTCCTTTCAAAATACTGGATCATGTTGGGAAGGTAGCTTACCGATTGGTGCTTCAACTGAATCTCTCTCAAGTTCAAGATGTGTTCCATGTATATCTCCTGAGAAAGTACATACATGATCCTTCACATGTACTATGCTCAGAAGTTGTACCACTGGAGAAAGATATTTCTTATGAAGAACAGATGATAGAGATTCTGGATCGTAGTGAAATGGTTCTATGAAACAAGACCACTCTCTTGGTTTAATTCTTATGGAGGAACCACCAATTAGAAGAAGCTACATGGGAACTTGAGGATATAATGAGGGAGAGGTATCCTCATTTGTTTGTTACGAAGTGATGAATTTCAAATGAAAAATTCTTTTTAAGGGTGGTAGAATGTAACACCCGGAGATTTTATGAGAATTTTTTATATTTCTTATGTTATATGCAAAGGAATCTTTCACTGCACACAACACTAGCTTGGGTTGCGTTACACGCAATCACGACCTTCCTCGATAGCGTGTGTAGTACACAATACAAAGTTTTACTAAACAATGATATATTACTATAATATTATAAACTAGCCATTATGAATAGTATTAACTGAACATTGAATTTTATAACATTGGAATTCATCAGACACATTCTCTGGAATGAGGTATGAAAACAAAATCAGTTTTTTTGGATAAAAGAAGTTTTTTTCAAAAAAATGCATTTTTTCCGCCTTTTAATGGGGCACCCATTTTAAATCTAGTTTTTGACATATTTATAAGTTCAATTTGAAAAAACAAAATTCTTCTTTGTAATCAAGAAAAAAAAATTTACTTTGGATAAATTTTTCAGTTATTCTGGTAACTATCATATTTTGATGAATAGTAAAAACACGCCATATTTTAATTTAAAACAAATTTTTTCATCACAATAATTTATATGGAAAAATTATAATATTTAATGTTTTTAAAGTATAAATAGAATATATTTTTACCATTTAACATAATTTATGTCATTATCATTAATTTTACATTGATTTCATAGGTGAAAACATTTCAATCTTGGGCAATGTTTTATCTTTTAAAACCTGTTTTCTTTACAATGAGATTAATTTTATATTAATTACTGAAACTTATGTGTTTTGAATTTTGAAAAATTAAATCCATATTTGGAATCAGTGGGTCCAAATTATGTTAATAGTTTACTTTAATTTTTTTGATATTATTAATAGTAACTACAGTAATTTTTATTTACTGTGGTTAAAGGTTAATAGGGTAATTGAAGGTTAAAAGAATATTATAATAATTCAAAGTTACCTTGACAGTTGTCCTAACACTATTTTATGAGTATTGTCCGACCATGGTCATCCTTGGGTCGTTTTTGGGACCACATTGAGCCACTTGGTAGTGATAATGACAATTTGGATTAATTAATTTAATGTAAAGCCAAAATCGACATTAACAAAAATATTGTAGTAATTAATTTTTATAAGGGGTTATATAAAATATATATTAGACTATAAATAATAATTGGAAATAAAAAAACATTTCATAAATGATGATATTTTTTTTATAATTTTTAGACATTAAATAAATTAAATTATTTATGACAGAATAATGATGCAGTATTTACCTCATTAATAAATGATTTAAATAAATAAGATTATGATGATTGATATATTTTCCAAAACATTTTAAATTATGATTAGATGACTTTATTTAGACCATGAGTCATCTTATCTTCATATTTAATGATTTTTGGACCATTTGAAATAGAAGATAAATTTATAATAAAATAATATTTTCACACATTCCAAAGGTTCCCCTCTCCTCCCTTATAAAAGGGAACCTCCTCCCTCTCCTCCTCGCAACACATTGATCATTAAAGCTAGTAAAACCCATCCAATTTATCTTCTCCAATTCCCTAGAAACATCCTAGAGATCCTGGTCTACTTTAAAGACCAATCTTAGTTCCCTAAGAGGAGGTTTCAAAGAGGCGTATCGAATAAGAGGTAATATCTGTTACCAATTCTTTCAAATTTATTTCTTCTTCTACTTCTTCTTCTTTAGTTGTTTAATTATGAATTAATAACATCATAATAATTAATATACTGATATATTATTATAAATATGAAACAACCATATTTCACCTTCTATCCATCCTATGGAAAACGAAATCACCGCGCGTGCGTATGTACGGAATACCGTCTCCATGCCGTGGTGTAATCTATTTTCCACCACCACCATACTTGGATGGGTATAATGGTGTAATTAATAACTATATATTATTATTGTAAATTTATATTGATTCTGAAATAGTATATATACACTTAAATACAATTTCACGATCACGGGAATGATATCATCGCTCGTGCATACGTACGGACAACCCTCTCCACAATGCGATGCGACTCGTTCTACATGATCTAAATTGCATAATCATTATATAAATGAATTTAATGATTAAATATGATATATATTACATTAATACCATTCCGAAAATGAGGTATCTACAACCTAAAAAGAATAATAAGAATTTATTCGACAAAACACATATAAGAACATAAAGCAATAAACACCCGAATAACAAGTAGCAATGAAATATTACTAATAAGAAGATAATAATATGACCATATATTATATCATAACAATGATTATGATTCTTGAGTAAGTAAATGATATTATTTAAATCATTATATTGAAGGTTTGGACACGTACAAAGCATATCGAACCTAAGGTAAGGTAAAATCTCACAATCTCTTTTTTATCCATGATTGTTTATACTTCAGAAATTACTGGGGAATATTTATCATCCACGTCCATGTTTCCTCAATATTTAATATTATTTCAATCCTCCTACAATTTTTTAAATCCAATTTTACCCTTTGGTGAGTTTTTAGTAGAAGATATGAAATGAATCTTTTGTCGTTTCTAGTACGAGGTAATTTTTGACTTTTCCGGCCAGAGTACGAGAATAATGTTTTTTTAACATATATGGCATGAGTGGATTTTAAGAACACTATTTCCAAGAAGCTTCCTTTACAATTTTTCAAGTTAATTTTTAATCAACTTCTTTTAGTTACAAAATTGTATGACATGTTATGAAAGGAAAATGTTTTTGAAGTAGAAAGGATATTTTCCTCAAAAATGGAGTTCAAGTGTTTTATTAAAATTATTTTCAATCTAAGATAAAATATGGTTCAATATCTATCCCTATTTTTTTTACATTGATTTGATTTTTTTATGATGGAATTAATTTTATTATTTCCTTTTATCTTATATGGATTATTTTATGATGGCATGATGTTTAAGAATCCCATTTTTATTGCATGGGTTATGCTATGATGTATGATAAATGATTTTGTGGCACACATAACAATGGTTATATTATGAGATGGTTGGGACCTATATCTCCCTCCAATGCATTGGGTAAAGATTTATGTCTCATGAGATAGACATGGCTGGAATGGAAAGTTAAATCGGTTCAGTGATACAGGACTGGAATGAGGAGTGAACTTGGTTAAGTAATGGACTTTGTCCTCTATGATGGTTTTGGCATTGAGACTTGACTAGGTTAAGTAATGGACTTTTTCCTCTATGATGGTTTTGGCATTGATACTTGACTAATATGAAATGATTTTCTATGATTATGTGTAGATTCCACAAAGTTTAATGTTTTATGGTATGATTATTTGTGACTAAATTTCACCACTATGATTTGTCCCATTAATGATATTATGGTATCTTTTGAAGGATAAGATATTCAAAATGTTATATTATTATGATATGATTGATATTTGTTTTGTTTACCCTTACTAAGAATTTGAGATCACCCTTTTGTATGTTTTCTTTTCCCCGGGACTGAATGAATGGTACTAAGTAGAATATGTCAAAAGGGACTCTAGATATGATGAAATAAATGGGAGATAACATAGATGATTTCTGAACCAGTTGTTTATGTTTCCCAGTTTCTAAAGACACTATACCTATATAGTCCTTTCATGGTTTTGTTATATGTTGTAATAAGTATGCTTAAATTTTTAAGTAATAACAATGTATATAGAGTTTGGGTCGTTATACTGGTGCTCCATGAAGTGGAGGGGATTTTCAAAGGTGTGTTCTTCGTGAAATGAAATGGCGTAGCCTAGGCATAGGACATAGGTCCATGTGGAAGGTGCTATGTGATGTGGAAAGGCATTCACAGAGTAATTCCTCATGAATCAAGGGTACCTTGTGATGCATAGCATTGTGAAGCAATGTGTTTTGTGAAGTACAATGACCCCGCCATAGCATGAGGTTCACATTTTTATGAAGGGTAATTCCGGATGCATAAATGCTCCACGATGACCAAAGTCCCTTTGGGGATCCCCTACCTTCGTGGAGGCCAGTGGGCTCCACAAAAGGAATACCTCTTTGAATAGGGTCTGAATTCATGTAAAGGGGTAGGAACTTCGCAATGCAAAAGTAAAATAAAGAGCTCATTGTTGGAAGAGCACAAATTGTTTCCTGATTTGAGAGATGAGAAGGCGAAAGGTTGAAGGATCAATAGTTTGGGCCCAAGGAGAACCCGGAATTTATAGGAAAGAGGCATCATGTAGCAGATCTCACTCGGCGTGAAGACAATGTTTGCTCCACAGCGGGTTCGCGATCGTCAAGGGGGTTTGCGGAGATTCCCGCCTCCTTGCACCGTGGCAGGGTCGCGAATGTCAAATTGGCTCATAGAGCATTCTGTCTCCTTTATCTGTGGTGGGGTGCGAAGGGTAGTTTGGCACCAGCTACTAGGCTACGGGGGCTTCGCGAAGAGTCTTCGCGAGATTGCCCCAAAGGCATTTCGTTTTTTCTTGTTCCTCCCAAATATTGGCGCCAAACAATCCCCCCCCAGACTGGGTGCCGTAAAGAATGTGAGGGTCCAAGTATGAGGTTCAATAACAAAAATCACTCGGTCAATCGCGTAGCAGAATCACAAAGGAGGATCGTGAATAAGTGTGGCGTCATGGGGGAAGAACACGCCGTGATTCTCTCCGTGGTTTGGATGCACCGTGAAGCGCCAGGGGTACTCATCTAAATAAGGGAGCTAACCTCTATTTTTTTCTTTCTCTTCTCCGCGATTTTGGATTTTTGCGCTATCGATTTGAAAAGCTCCATGTACTCCGTGATTTCTCTCCATGAATCGAGACTTCTACTTTTGGTGCACAATGAGTATTTGGCTTCGCATCAAAGTGCTTTGCGACTTGTTTTTTTAAGGTCGGGGTATGGATTCATGAATAGCCTTCACAAACTAGCTCCACGAATTGTCTCCGTGAATGAGCTTCATGAACCAAAAAAAATATTCCTAAACTCATGGGTTGAATGGCTCATCAGGAAGCTTCTAGGGGTGGTTTTTGCAGATGCTGCCCAAAGGGAGGAGATGGATAATAGCATGGGTCTAGGGGAGTTGGTTTGGAGCCACTCTAATCATGATTCGGTGGTGAAGCTGTATTCAAAATGAAAAATGAATTATTCACTTTTTAGGAGGCTGCCTCTATATGGATTTTGGCAGTGGGATGACATCTTCATCCCTGAAGCCAGTAGGGACAAACCAGCTTACTGGTTCAGGATAAAATCATGCCAGCATTAGTGGTTTAGGGCAGCTGACGGTCGTGGTCGGGAGGACTTCACTCCTGTTGATATCTACTACATATACAAAAACTAGGAAATCATTGATGGGAAGGGGATGTATTCGGTGACCTACCCCCCTCTCTACCACACTATCTTGAAGGAAACTATGGAGATCCCGGGAAAGGGGTGGTCCGATGAGTGGTTTTTTGCGCTAGGGTGACAATATCATAGATGGCTAGTCTGGGGCCTACTGGGTAGGTGCCTCGTGTGAAGATTTTGGGGCAAAACTGAGAAGAGTGGTCTTGTAGGAGGTGGCTTGGGCTTTCCAATTCTATATATATAAACCTAAGCAGTTGATTCCAGAGTTACTGAGAAGGTTGTAATCGAGGACTAATACATTCCACATACACCACGGAGAGGTTGGCATAAGTTTATGGGATGTGAATCAGATCTCAGGGGTCCCGATACTGGGGGTGATGTATGAAACATTCCTCCATGTAATGGGTGCGTGGGAGGATCCAGAGCAAATTATGCAACTGGCGATGGTGTTGATGAAGCTGGTTCTTGTAAAGGACATCGAAGCAATGAGGGATTTCCATTTCAGGCAATGGTTAAAACAGTTTCTGAATTTTCCAGATGATAGGCAATATCCGGTGAGGCCTCGGACTAGCCCGAAGGGGGCTCCACAAGGCAAGGAGCACTCATAATGGCATATCTTGGAGGATATCCAGTGGATGTCGTGGGGGTTTAGTGTCAGTACCGAGAATAAATCGGTAGTCAGGTTGGACGCATTCATCGCAGCTCTCATGTGCGGGTGGATCCTACCGGTGTGGGATTCGAACATTGGTGTGTGACCAAGAACATTTATCATGGAGACCATGTTGGCGATAGGAGGGAGGTTCATTCTCAGGATCCCCATGCTCGCCAAGCTGTACAAGATTTTGTGGCATATTAGTTAGGGTAAGTGGCCACAGAGGATATGAGGGCCATTCCACCCCTTGTACGGGTGGATAGGAGTGCATGTCAGCGGGTCTATGAATATCTGAACCGCATTTCCAATCTAGGATCGAACTTCCACCGATACATCTTGAATGCTGTAGGGATATTTCCGGCCAAGATGACTGTGCAAGTGGTACTTTACCATGTCTTGAAGGTAGAGGAATTCATCATTCATCCATTACCGCTTCCAAATGGTGCTTTCACTGATGATGGTCAAGGAATAGAAGAGCAGTGGTCCTACCTCCTATCATTTCTAGGTGGAGTGCTGGTGGAAATAGTGGACTGTGAGCATCTTTGTGAGCCGTACACCCCACACTAATTTTCTAGGAAATTTCTGCGTTTGCAGCAACTGACCCCATAGGTCTATTCGGGGGTGCGCTATGAGGAACATCCATGCATGATGAGGAACATGTGGGTCATGTCCACACAGGAATATGGAAATATGCTGAACAAGTTGCCTCCACCCATGTCCATCTTCAGGTTGGTGAAGGAGTATGCCAATAGATGGGAGGCAGACTAAATGGGGGAGATTCTGGAGCAGCAAACCATGCGAGCTAGTGATAGTGCACCTCCAAAACCTCGAGGCTGGGGCTGGAAGGCAGCACGTACATCCTGCATTTGCGGGGCTTCCGTGGTGGCGAGGCCTGAATCAGTTGAGGGGGAGGCAGCATCGACGGATCCAACAATGGCAGTGGAATCGGTGGTTCCATAATAATAGATGTATCCAAAGGGGAGGCCACGGAGAGGATTCCGTAGATAATCCACTCGGGCTCTGGGGAAGTGGTTGTGCCACATAGACATGCTAGAGAATGATATCTTCCTAGGGTCCGGGGACATCTGGGAAGTCAACATGAAATTACTAGGCTAGTCCGAGATGTGGAAACACCTGAACTGTCATGGGATAGATTTTCTATGGATATGCCCTATCAGGGTCGACTTTGTAGTTTCCCAAAAGGAGGCGAAGCAATACCTAGCCGAGATGGCGGACTTTATCCTCTCTCGGGGTGCCCCGCGTCCAATGATAGACCGGGTGAAGCTGTTGATGGATCGAACAGATCCCTCACAGCTATCAGCAATTGATTTGAGGGAATAGTTCCCTATTCTAGAAGAATGGGAAGATTCCGCCTAGTAGGAGGAGGCCAGTAGAGGGAGCCCTCTATAGGAGGGAAAATTGGGAAATCAAGGCTTAGATTTTGAAGAATTTTTATAGGCTCTTGAGGTAAAATCTTGAATCCCTTCATCATGATCCTGTTCAAGGATAACATGGACCCTTTACTAACATTTTAACTGTGCAGGAGGACCTCGTACAAAAAATCCATTCTCTTCCTTCAATGGATGCAGATGAGGGGCATGTGGGATCCATGCCCATAGCTACTGAGATTACTAGGTCCATAGGGGTCAGGACATCTGAGGTGGATCTTCCAGAGCTTCTAAATCTCTTGACAATATATGGGGGGCCATGCCTCGGGGTCCTGATTGAAACAAACAATGAACGAGACGAAGAATTTGATCTGATAATGTCTCCCTTAAATGAGTCATGACAGCCAGCCATCGACCAGGCTAACTGGTGTAATTTTTATATGTGAAGTCCTTCAAATAGCAAGGGTTGCCTTGGTGAGGTTGATTGATACTCTTGGAGGTTCCCTTCCCAAGGGAATGTCAAGGGTCATGGAGGCGTATATCTGCAATGACCAAGCGGCCATGCTCTCAATCACTGGTGGGACAGTTAGCAGGGTCGGGCCTGATATTATTGATGTGGGGTCTGATGATGAAGATCGATCAGACAGCCCAAGTCCTGCCATACCTGATCAAACACAAGATGCAGACTCTACAGACGAGTTCGTGGGGTTGTTTCGTGTATACGAGCCTTCCAATCGCGTATGCTATGATGAGACGACCTCTGATGAAGAGGATAGAAAAATAGTCTATCACTGATCATCTAAGCTAATCATACGCTTCATTGATGACACCCCCCAAGAACAATGGCTAGATGAGATGGAGAGACTTCGCTCGCGACTACGTGATCTGTGTTATGGGGGGTGGAGGGCCAATGTCTCCATATTCTTGTTTGAGATCTTATGGCAGAGATGATTTGGGAGTATGACTCTGACCTTGGTGTGGGCTGGCAACGGAGGAAAGTAGTGAACATCAAGAGGATCCAATAGGCTGAAAATGAGGTTCAGCGGCTGCTGGTCTAGGAGGATGAGACTCTGCTTCCCTTGATGCGTAATCAGAGCTCAAATTATGGCTAAATGCCCATATGGAAGAGGATGAAGAGTGAATGATGCAGGATTATAATTAAATGACTATCATCTAGGCCAACGTGGATCGCGACTCAATCGTGCCTGTCGAATAGTTCCCCATCACTGCCATGGAGGAGTGAGAACTATACAGGTGACAAAAAATCCTGGACGCCACAAGCTAGAGGATGGCGAAGCTGCAACTTTCATTTGACGGGGTCAACCCGTTCATGGGAGGGATTGATCCTAAGGTGCTAAAATACTTGTAAACCTTCAAACATACATTCATTCTATGATCACTTTATGATGGATACATTCCTGAATTCTGTTATTTTTATTGGTTTATTGCATTCCTATCATATTCGTGGAGCGTCCAGCGATCAATCTCAAAGATCATGTGGGTTGGGCCCGATGTGAGAAACAAGGGATGAACACCTTATTATTCCATCGAAATGTAAGACTGAAAATGAGGATTCGGGAATCTGGGTGATTGAACAACCAATCCGGAATTCCAGGGGAAAATGGGGAGTCCCGATTGGAGGATGAGGACCTCAGAACATTCGACGTATCGTCCTTCCAATGTTCTCTAGTGCATGAGCAGGGTAACACCAGGGGCATTGGAATTAATCCGAACATAGGGGAGGGGAATGTGTGAATCACGTTACTCGAGGATCAAAACATTGTGAGGGTGGAGTGACAATGAAGGATAATTATTGACCATGTTAAAAACATAGTATCCATTTTGTATTAGCCTGATATGTGGGGAACATATGAGAGCTGACCGCTGGAAATGTTCGAAATATGGGGTCTGACTCAGAATGTCATCCATTAGTCTTCCAAAATGATGGCCTTGTACAGTAGATGATACATAGGCTGAGCATCCATACTATTAGGGGGATATTTCAAACGTGAAAGGGGACGAGTGTCCGAATAAAGGGAACATTAAGTGTGGAGTGTGGAGCGAAGGGTTTTTCGAATGGATTCCCACACTCTTGAAATTACTCCATTGTGGTGGGAACACATTAATTGGATGTCATGGGTCATTATTACTCCCAAACAGGACCCCTCTGGTGAGGAAACTGACGCATCCATCATTTTTGTGGGGGAATCCCAGACATGTTCAGGGTAAAGTTGCAATTGCAGGGTTCCCTGGAAGAATTCAGGCCAAGAGGAAAAAAAGAGGGGGTACCATATTTACGATTCCTAGGGATGGACTAAAATGAAAGATTCCTGGGTGTTACTACATAACCCAAGAATATTGGAATCCAGCCACACGTAGTTCTGGAATATGTCATTCAGTTTAACGTCTTGCAGGAAGGGCACATTGTGATCATAGTTTTTGGTCATAGAACTAATACCAGAGATGGTACAGAATGCAGGATACACATGAAAAGGTTATTATTAAACCATATGTGAATGGGGATGCGAGTCCAGATCATCATGTGTTTCTCAAGGAGGTTTTAGGTCGAAGGACCAGAAATGAATGTTAGGATATGCCCAATGGAGGAATGTACGAGCATTCCTATATACCCCATGAAGATGGGAATCAAGTCACACATAGTTCTAGGGATGGAACGGTAGGATACAAGTGTCAGGGATAATATGGTTGTCTAGGTATGGCACTTACACCAAAAGAAGTGGTATTTGATAGATCTTGTTTTTCCTTAAGATGAATGAGTATTGTTTTTTTGTAAAGAGATGGGCCTAGGATCAAAATTCCAGGGATTTCCACAAGAATAAATATTTGTGCAGGTGTTGAATAATGGTATGGCATGTGAACGATACCAAACATGATGTCCCCTTGAGTGAGGACACAATGATGCAGTTCCGTTTTTTGTCGTGCGACGGGGACGATAATGTCACAGTTTAGGGTCATGTTATGGGAACAACTATGCATTTTAACATCATGTGGTATAGATGCAACAATTTAAAGTCATATAGGACTAGGAATCATAGTCTAGATTCATATGGATAAGACATATACAGGAGAGGTGAGGTTCAAGTGGGAATGTTCATGGTGTGATAAAGTATACCCGACATGAATGATGTCATAATCCCATATCACACCAAGCGTAATTCCAAGAAAGAAACCTCTGGAAGAGGGGGCCAGAAAAAGTTAGAGGATATGGGACAGGAGATGCTAACTCTTAATTTATTTGGACCCAATGTCGAGATATCTGGGTGTTTCTACGTATCCCATGAGGATGAGAATCAATCCATATGTAGTTATTGAAGGTTCCTTTAATGTCATGTAGGACAACGTACAATTTAAAGACATATGGGACAAGAAGTAGGAGGGACTAACTTCTAGAGATGGGTGTATGTGGTGCATCCATTGAAAACTCGACGTGAAAGATAGAATAATCCCACACACGCCACACCACGTGGTCATATAAGAGTCAGATCCCAAAAGGCAGAACAAAAGAGAGGAACCATTAATATATTATAGTTTAGGGTCTTAGATCTCGGACCATAGTGAAACGGAACTCTTCCAAACTAGCTCAGACCTCAATCAAATACCTAATCCCATGTGAGTTGAACTCAGTATAGGAAATTAGGATAGAAGAGATCTTCTCAATACATGGAATGCCCGTAAATGGGAAGTCTATGCAGAGCCCTGAAGAATGCCTTACCGCGGGTTTTTCCTCATAACGTGCAAATATGCACTGAGGGATAGTTCCAGGAGTGTCAACATTCCACATGGGCATGCTGGGGTGGAAAATTATGGTAATCATGTGACCAAAATTTTGGGATTAATGATGTTTGTGTGAAGATGGTGGATGATTGTTGACCATGTTCGAAACACAGTATCCATATCATCTGACCTGGAATGGGATCACCAAATGAGCATCGACTGCTGATCGTATTCGTAACGCTGGACTTGTAACAGTTCGTTGTTAAAAACTCTCAATGATGTAGGCCCTTAGTGGCTGGAGGGCCCTTAGGTCGAGCATCCATGCAATATGGGGGTCCCTTTGGACGTGAAATATGATGGAATCCCTAATGATGGGAACATGAAGCTTGAAAGGTGGGTGAGAGAATGTCCTGGTAGAATTCAACACTCTAGCCGTTAGACCAGAGTACTCTTGGGAACATTGGCGGATCACCGAAGAGGGTCAAGGGAACTGACTTGGAGGCAGCCAACTAAAAAAGGTGATTATAGGGAAAGGGAGAGAAGAAAAATAAGGAGAGAGAGGTATTCAGCGTGGTTTTTATAAACCTGACGTGAATGGGGACATAAGACCATATCACACCATATACCCCTCTCCATGAAGAACATAGGCCAAGGGGAAAAAATAATAGGGAGATTTCAAATAAATGCACCAGGCCCCGAAGACTAGGCTTTCGGGCGGTCCTACGTATCCCATAATAATGGGAATCAAGTTGTACGTAGTTCTTGAATATGTCGTGCAGTTTATCGTCTTGCGACAAGGGAACGAATAGGGGAAAGATACCCCAAGGAGGGATGTGTACGGAATGATGAGTAAACTGACGTGAATGAGGACATAAATTCATACGTCACCATACTTCATAAGTGATACCATAGACTTGGGGCCCGAGAATGTCAAGGGATATCTGGGATGTTGGCCCTAAATAGTAGGAGAGCCCTTAGTCTAAGTATCCATGTCATTTTGGGGTCCTTTTGGATCTAGAAGATGATGGAAACCCAAATAATGGGGCTCCTGAAACATGGAGAGGTTTGTGTTCCCAAAAGGGACAATAAATGGAGGGACAAATTACTCATGGGGATGTGTGGGGCATGGAAGAATAGACTAGTGTAAATAACGATGTGAGTCCATACCACACCGCACAATCCTATATCAGAAGTTGGGACAAGTGGCCAAAAGGGTTGAGGGATTGAAGCTAGGAATCCCAGCCAACTGTAGCCATATGACCCCTCATGTGGGTGTTTCCTCATCATAGCTCCTAATCCCAGAAGATCAATTATTAGTGTGGTAAAGAAGGAGTAGGACTAGAATATTCCAATCACATAAGGGACCACCAGCAAAAATCGCATTCCTGCTCGAGCCATACCGAATCATGAAGAGACAACTGGGTAGGATGAACCACTACACTCCATGCTCAGGATATATGGGGATAGTGATAAAGACAAAGGATAGTTGTTGAAAAAGTTTGAAACACAGCATCCATATTGTGTGATCTGAAATGGGAACACTAAATGAGCATCGACCGCTGACCAAATTTGCAGCCTGGGACTTGTATCGATTATTTGTCTAAAACCCTCGAGGACGATAGACCGATATGGTAGGATAGGCCTTGGGCAGAGCAACCATGCCATTTGGGGGTTCCTTTGGATGTGAAAGATAATGGATTCCCAAGGGAAAGAGTGAGTGAAGCACAGACGTGCCTGTGCATTTTAACATCATGTAGGGCGGTAAAAGAGTGAAAGCATCAACGAGGTGGGATGTATGGCGGGGTCATGATGAACTTGACATGAATTTGGGAGAAATAAAACACCACACTATGTGTTCTTACCCGATGGGAGATTCTGAAGTTTGGGCTGGGCCTATAGAAAAAATGTCTGGGTGGTCCTACATATCCCATGAGGATGGGAATCAAGCCATACGTAGTTCTGAAAAGTTCATGCAGTTTAACATCACGTGGTATGAATTGGGAGGACTAGAATAACGAGGAGCGTCACATGGCATAACTTTATTAATATTTCCACGAGTGGGGCCAAAGAAACCTAGGATGCATCATATGAGATCCTCCAAGGTAACTACACCCTAGAGGGGTCGCCAAATGAAAAGAGTGTGGTGATAGACTCAGGGCGAGGTGTCTGAGCATTCCTACTTATCCCATAAGGATGGAAATAAATCCATATGTAGTTATAGAGATGAATTTTAATGTATTTCATGACAACACATAGTTTCGCGTCATGTGGGTAATTTCAAAGATTAAGCTCATGTAGGACCATATAGTTTAAGGTCATGATAGACCATAATGATGTTTAGGGTAATATAGGATGATAATGTAGATTAGAGTCATGCGGGACAAGGTGACCCCGGAAAATTATGGCCTGGGGAATTTGGCTTTGTGGGAGGAGTTATACACTCACCATCTGGGGTAAACAGGGAGTATGCTCCATTGAAGTAAACATTGTGAAAAATGTAGGGTCCTTCCTATATGGGCTCCAAATTGGGTGGTTTCCTTCCGGGTACCATTGGTGTCCTGAGGGACAATACCAAGCCGTCATGCAAGCAGGATAGGAGGAAAACTTTCTTGTTGAAAGCTCTATCCATCTTGTTCTGATGCTTTTCCAAATTGTGCAGGGCATAAAGCCTGTTCTCATCGAGTGCTTCCAGCTCAGCAAGGTAGATTCCAGATACTTCATGTAGCACATGCTGATCGTATACAATTGTGCGCAATGACAGAAACTAAATCTCGAGGGGTAGGATGACCTCTTTTCTTTACAACAGGGAATATGGGGTCACCTTGGTGGAATTACAAGTCATCGTCCGATAATCCCAGATGGAATTGGGGAGCTTGTCCAACTAACTCTTCTTGTTCTGACCTACAATTTTCTGTAGAATATTAGAGAGGGTTTTGTATATTTCCTCGATTTGTCCATTTTCTTGTGCATGATAGTGGTAGGTATAGTCAGAATGGTAGTTGTGCTTATCGTACAGTTTCTTGAGCACAATTTCCTGGAAGTTCGTTTCGTTATTTATTAGGATGGTGTGGTGGAATCCAAATCGGAATATGATATTAGATCTCAAAAAGAAACGATGGCATGGGCCTTGACCTCCTTGAGTGGAACTTCCTCTACCCACATGGGGAAGAAAATTGTAGCAGTCAGGATGAACCTACACTGGCGAGATTTTTCCGGTGGATAAGGTCCAACAACATCGAGTCCCCATACCGCAAATGGTCAATAGTACATGGTGGATTGGAGAGGATATAGCAGCAGATGCATGAAGTTAGCATGAATTTGGCATGCATGGAACCTCTTGGTGAACTCGATGCAGTCTTGGATCATGGATGGCCAAAATTACCATAGTCTCTAGATGTGGTGGGATAGTTTGTGCCCGGTCTGATGAGCCCAGTAGGAACCGACATTAAACTCTTACATGACCTGAGAAATCTCGACTCAGTGAATGCAACAAGGGATAACACCCTCAAACCCACACTTTTAGAGGATCTGCTCATGACTAGGGCCATCCTGGAGGGTGAACTTTGTCGTGCAACATCAGATTCGCCCGTGCTCATCCCGATCTGTTGGGAGATAACTCTTTTGGAGATACTCAACAAAAGAGGTTCTCCAATTAGGAGTCACTTCAACCACTACATCCTGGGGAACTCGAGGTCCTGACATGGAGGTGTCGGTTGTACGGTGCCTTAACTATGGGCTATCATCATCATCATCTGGGGTGACGTGAGCAATGAATCTTTGGTGTGCCACATGGATTATTAGATCATCCTATTCGGGTTCTACGAGTGATGCAGCTGGGCTGGGTAGGGCATCATCCCGATCATTCTGTGATCGAGGGACGTGAGTATCATCTAGCCGAGATGGGAACGGGTCCATTAGCTGGAGTGTGTGCTCTGATAATGGTACTAGATCTGTATTTCTGACGACAAAGTCACCGTCGATCTTCTTGATGACTAATTGGAAATCCCATTTCACCTGAAAGTGTTGAACATTAATCTAGAGGTCCAAATTCAGGCTAGTGATGAGACCCTGATACTCTTCCACATTGTTGGTGCAGCCTTCTGAAAATAGTACTGAGTATGGAAGAATGGCATGTGCCAGGGTAATGAAGATGATACCCAGGCCTACTCTGTTGAGTCAGGGATCATTGATCCTTTTTCCATTGGGGATCCGAGGAGCACCATCAATGTGAATCTAACAGAATGATGTGTATTGGTCAACTAAGAGGATCATATCATCAGAGAAATTGAGATCCAGGGTCTGGCCAGCGGGAGCCGGATGGGAAGAAAAGAATTCGGCCAGTTCATGGCCCCTAATAACTTTATGAAGGAAAAACCTTATGTCGAACTTCTGAAGAATCGCTACACACTAATCTTGGGTTAGTTCATGATGTACTTCAATATATCTACTCAGGATTCTAGATGTACCTTGTGGTGCTGCACATAATGTCTCTTTTTCCGTACTGCGAATACCAGTGCATGACAGCTGTTTTCAATATAGGAGTTTCTAGTATCTATATCAAGGTGCATGTCGCTGAGGTAGTAAAATATGTTCTCTATCCCGTCATTATTCTTCTGGGTGAGAAGAGCGTCGAGAGATCATTCCAGGGTGGTCACGTAAAGGACCAGCGACTTTCGGGAGACAAGTGGCACTGAGACCGGAGGCTAGATAAGATACGTCTTTATTTCCTCCAATGTAGTCTAACATTATTCATCCCACTAATAGTGTGTGCCTTTCTTCATGAGCAGAGAAAATGGCTTACACTTGTTGTCCAAATTCATGATGAATCGGTGTATGTATGTTATGTGGCCTTGGAAGCCTCAATGATCCCAAATATTGCTTAGGGGATACATCTGTATAGTGGACTTGATCTTCTCTATCTTGATCATGATTCCCCTATATCTGAAAACGAAGCCGAGAAACTTTTTGGAGGTGACCCCGAAGGCGCACTTCAATGGGTTCATCAACATGTGACAGGAATGGAGGAAGCTGAACACTTTCTCAAGGTCTTTGATATGGTCTTGATGCTCATGATATTTGACCACTAGATCATCCATATAACATTCCACCAACGTTCCTAGGATCATATTAAATATGCGATGTATATCCCGCTGATAGGTTACAACTTAAGTCCTTAAAACGAATGAAATTACTTGGTATCAAAAAGTACCTTGTGGTTCCCTGAAGGTTGTAGACCCCATATCCTCGAGGTCCATTTGGATCAGGATATACCTGGAGTACCCATACATGAAAGAGAAGGCTTGGAACATAAATTTGGTGTCAATAAAGAGTTTTTTCACTAGAAGAGGAAAATCATCCTTTAGAAAGTGACAGTTGAGATCCCAGAAATCGATGAAGACTCTGATCTATATGAACTTCTTCTTGACTGGAACAATGTTGTCTTTCTATTTAGGGTATTAGACCTCTTTAACCAAATTGGATCTGATAAGTTTAACAACATCTTCCTCAACCATGGAACCACAAGAAGGGTGAATCATCTTGGGAGGCAGCATGAACCCGCGATGATTTGTCTGGAGACCGAGGTGGTGGATCGACACTTGAGGATATGGTCCTAGAATCTCATTGTAACTCCAGAAGAATACATCACGGTGTTGTTTAATGATTTCTACATACTGATGTTGCTCCTCGATCGGCATAGCAGCACTGATCAGTGTTGGTTTAGAATCTGTCTTTATACCATGGTTCACCTGTACAAATTCATCAACTCTGGTAGAGAATCCCTCTTCAAATTCGGGAGGAGCATCCTATAAATCATCTTCTCCACTTATGGAGGAGGGATCCTCAGCGGGAGGAGTTCCTTCTGTGTTGGAAGATCCTGATGGGAGGCTGGTACTGGCCTGAGTGGTAATGTACACTACATTAGAGGACTCGTGTGCTGCCGTAACCATAGCGATGAAGGTTGTCAATCTGATCCCATATGGTCTTCGGCCCAAGGGATGACACTTGATGATGTCAAAGTAGTAGTGGCGTGTCAGATTGAGGCAGTTTATCACAGCCTAAAAGAACAATCATGTATGATGAATTATTGTTGCCATGTGACAGACATCCCGATACCTTATAGGAGTAGGATGCCCTGAGATCATCTTAGCTTGATTTGTATAGGAGTACGAGGTAATCTTCCAGTGTCGCTTGGACTTTGAAATTTATTCCCCCCATCGACCTAGAAAGAACAAAAAATTGTCCCATTTATGGGGTTGTAACCTCCAATTGGTGGATTGCAAAGACATAGGAATCATCTAGATCTGTCCTTGGGTCTATCAAAGCCATGGAATGCTCGACCTCGTTAATCTGAATCAACATGTCCATGATCTTGTAGTAATCGAAATCTTGATAGAGGGCTTCATATGAAGCAAAGGGCGGCGTATCACCTTGAATCACGCCCACTCGACCATTGAGGGAGTACATGAGGCACTGGTGATACAATGAGTTAACCGCCACTTGCAGGTGGATCCACGTCCTACCCATCAATGAATTATAAGCGTTTTCCTGGGAGACAACCACAAATTTGATGCTAGAAACTAGACCACCAAAATGGGTCTTCAACAGAATATTTCTGACTGGTGTATATTCCTTCCTATCATGACGATGGATTCTTAGGTCAGAGGGACTGATATCATCTTCATAAAACCCCAGTTTTCACAGTGGCTAAGTCATGATTAAGTTAATCCCAGACCTCGTAACTACAAGACAGCAGCGGACCTCTATGCCATTTAACCAGCCGGTGAAATACAATGGATGAATGTTCCCCTTAATGGGAGAGCCTTCATCTTCTCTAGATAATGAGATAATGTCCTAGAATTCATAATTCATGACTGCATTTTCATGAAAGGATTCTTCGGTTGTAACATTCGTCTCAAACTGGAGGGAGATCCTCAAAGGCTTGGTGAGCGCCTCAAGCATTCCTAACAATAGGTGAAGAGCCTCTAGGATGGAGATCCTTTCTGGAATGATGGAAAGATGTTTGAGAACATAATACTTCCATTCCAGTCATGAACTTATACTTATATGAGGTCACTCTATGTCCAGAGGTATGGTGGTCCCCACTGACTGGATCAATGGCTGACTGGTGCTAGGACTATCCCACTGCTCAGTAGTTGAAGCCTACAATGTGAGTACTGGATGAGGTCCAAATTATGGATACCGACAAATATCAGGTTGTGGATGGTCATGACGAGGTCGAGGTGGCTCTTCCTAATCCAACAACCCGAACAACGGTGAAGGAGGGCCTGATGTCACCCTATGAGAAGGCTGCGCCTGCTGAGCCTACGCTGAGCCTTTTTCCCGGTTTTGGAAGAATGCCCAGCCTAGCTGGAAGTGTTGACCAAGGCACTCTGACATCCCATATATCCATGACACTATCGATGCTAACGATGGATGTGAACAATGGAAGGATCTGCCTGACACTCCTCATCATCAGGAATCTTGTAGGGGTTTACACACTCTATGGAATTAACCGAGGCGTACCCTGGACCATCACTCAAATATTAATCCCCTAATGGACCTATTCGGAGTGGAACCGCAATCTCCAGGGTATGAAGACTTTGAGAGTACGTTATGATGATGGCATTGGCAGGGGACTTTTTTGTCCCTTGCGCCGCTGGTGTTTCCTCTTTTGGGAAGGGTACGGATGAGACGACGATGTAGAAGAAGCGTCCATGGGTTCTGAAGGCTCTGGATGATTCAGGCATGCACGAATGACACCATGGGCATGGGCGACTGTCTTACAATCCATCCAGTGTTCATACTTCTGGGACGCACGTTTAGAAACCTGACGCCACTTGCCCTCACTGTCATTCCTGCTATTTGGACTCACGAAGATACATGCCACCTATGTTGGGGATGGGATAACATAACTATGCTACTATCCACCAAGTCTTGAAGACAATATTTGATCACATAGAATTTCTTTAGGGTGTTCCCCAGGATCCGGTGATAAGGCAGTAGTTATGGCAATCAGCGTGGTTCACCTATTCTAGCCTTCTGCACTTAGGCAAGTGTACAATCCCCTACTCCAAGGCACTGGGGAATTAACCAGGGACTTGAGCCTTGTTGAATGGGTAGGTCCCATTTCTCTTGTCTAGAAATTAAGCCCTTGGAGCTTGACCCTAACGAGGAGCTGGAGGATCATTTCGAGGCGATGGCACCTTTTTATCTCACCTCTGTGGTGGTGGAACATTACATGGGGGAACCTTCCGACTCTGAGGTGGGTGTTGTTGGGTCAGAGTCTACACCTGAGATGGAGGGCCTCTATGAGGCTGTGAAGGTGGTTGCACTGGTAATAACTCCAGTTCCCTGGGGGCCTCTATTTGGGCCACTGTAGTGGGCTCGACCCAGGTGGCCCTTCTCACGGGGATTGCAGGAGGAAGTAGACAAGCCTGCTTAGCCTGTTGTAAGGCTTCCTCCAGGCGCTGGGCCTTATCAGAGAAGTCTCTGAATACCCTAGGGTAGTTCTGATTGATTAAATATGGGACCAGTTCCATCATATCATTTCTGATTCACATTTTCAGTAGGTTCTCCTAAGTCAACGACATATCAAGAGAGAATGTCTACCCTTTCCACTGGGCGTAAAAGTCTGCAACTCGCTCATCAGGCCCCTTCTTAAACTTTAATAGGTATGTGATACCCGTCTTCAATGTGGTGTAACTGAACTGGTAAAGAAATTGCCTACAGAGGTCATCCCAGCTGGCTACTGATCTGATGGAGATTTGACTGTATCATTTGTACGCATGCCCTTCCAATGTCTTCAAAAAACACTGAAGTTTGGAGGATTCCTGTTGTGCTGGGTTTCTAAAATGGGTCCACGTCTTGAGATAATGTGGGACAAGTGATGCGGAGGGACCCATGTCCCATTGATGGGGGAAAACGTGGGATTCACAAAACCCAGGCGTGCAGGAATATCATCGACCCATGCCAGATAAGACTTGCCACCGGGCGGGATTTCCTCCTTTCGTGTCTCCAACACCTCGAGACGGGCAATGTGTGCCTCCATTAGATCATCTAGGTGGGTGTCCCTATCATGACGGGGATCCCTGACCACCAGTGTGTGGGCGGGCTCTTCAGGACAGTAAATAGGCCCAGCGGCTCATGGAGCGCCTGGTGGAATGACCTATGGAGAAGCTGGGGGAACCTAAGTTGGGTCCCAAGGATTTTCATGCCATTCATGAGGATTTGGCGAGACATACCACAACCTCTTGCCGTATGTTCCAGATTCAACCCTTTCTGTGGGGGTAGGATGGCCAGGGTCACCTAGAGGGTGTTTGCTGAAGGGAATTTTTGTCAACCCCTGCTTCCCCAGCCTAGGATCACTGTAGTCTGGTCGTCACTCCACATCTTGTTCAGCAAGGAAATTTCAACCATCTATTTTCATTTCATGAACTATTGAAGAAACATGGCATTTTCAAGGTCTTCATGTGTCTTATGCACTGAGCCAGAAGGGTCAGAGGGCTTGGCGGCCCGCGGTGCTCTTTTCCCTTTTTGGAATTCCAGCTGAGGACTACTACCTCGGTGGTAACGGTAAGACCCAGCTGATTCCTTTGTTAACGTTTAATCCTTCCTGATGGGTTTAAGAAGTGTGAAACTCCCTCGGGGGGGGGGGGTAGGTCCTCTCCATGAAGATATATATCGTTCTCACCCTACGGCTGGTCGGCCATGTTAACCACGACTCTTCCAAGAGTCATATCCTCTATGTATCCTTGCAAATCAGGCTGGTGCTGGATAGGACTGAAAAGGAGGGAATGATACTACCCCCATCCATGGATATGTACATGGGGATAAGTCTCTTTCATAATCCTTCAGAGTCCCCTGAATCTCTAAACGCACCGTTGCTGTAGGGCCCTACGACAGCCTCGCGACTCAGGGCACTGGGCCACCGGGAGTCCGACCAAATCAACCAAGAAAAATTGTTCGCCGATATCCTAGAAATGAGCTTGGCTCTTATTGTAAGCCACTAGTTGATGACTAAGATGGAAATGAGTTTTACATAAGGTCTGAGGGAAACACTTGACTTCCTCTTGGGTGAGGGATTCCAGCACACAATAATTCGGCACTGCAGCTGTCCAAAACATCTCTTGGAAATGGTCCACTGTGACGATACCCCATAAGCTCTGGGTTTGGATTCAGGGTATGGCCCTTCATTGCCCCACTCTTCAACCGAAGGTGGTTGGGGAACCGGTAGCTGTACCGAAGCAGACTGATGGGATGGTAGGCCAGCTGGGGGAGAATAAGTCAGGCGAGCTGAAAAACCGCCGCATCTCGGTCTATCTTCTAAGGAGTATAGTGACATAGAAACTACATCGTGGTAAGATGGGTTGATAAAACTAGTTTCCATTGCAGGGAATATGACTTCTAGTGAGGGAACATGATGATTTTTGTACACCATTGGTCCCCAGAATAGCTCTCTATGATCTCTATTTGAGGTAGAGAGTGCTTCTGGTGATGATGGAAGCGATTGCACGACTATAACCTATGGAGCTGCAAAATTTTCGTCTTCCAGGATATACTACAGAGGGAGGAAAAAATCCGATAGATCTCAAATTCTAGAGGTATGAGGATGATCCGGCATGTTTTGGCCCATGCTCTTGACACAGAAGACCTAGGCGATGTTTCCATTACTGAGTCATATTCCACATCAGAGTTTGAAAAGAAAAGCACGTTGATCTCAATCTGAATCTTCTGGGAGTTATTTTTATGATGGAGACGACCCTCCTTCCAACCACGAGATGGTTCTTCAAGACATGGTAAATTCATGGGATGTGGAGGACCTTCAACCGTACTGGTGCTGGGGCAGGGAGGACTCCCACCCAAGTGAGCTATGGTGCGAAGAGCACCAGGACAGATATCAAAGGGGACACGGGGAGGACATCCGCAAGAAGTGCTAGAGTGGGTAAGACCTCTGCTGGATCTGATAGGAGCATGGGTAAGACCTCAATTCTTGTTTCCCCTAATAGTGTCATCATGAGGGGGATCCTCATACTGGTCAAGCCAAACAAGGTAAAGACCTCCGTGATGGATGATGGTGAAGAGAAGATGGCCTTCACCCCTCTTATTTCTAAGGTGAGGAAGACCTTCACTGATAGTTGTTAGGGAATGGGGAGGCCCCCCATGTTGGAGATTGGCTAGATGTGCGACGTCCCCATACCGTCAGTCTGTGGCTAGAGGGATGACTCCATACCTGATGTAATGAGAACGAGAGAGGATTTCGTACTGGGTGTCACCATCGTGGGGATTTCCGTCATTCAGACTGAAGGTCTCACGGGGCGGACCTCCATGAAGATCTTGGATGTGGTGAGGACCCACGTTCTCCATGGTGACGGTACGAGTAGGACTGCCATACTGAGTTTCCCTTCTGCAGGTCGGTCCGCGGTGGGTGTTCCCGGTGTCGGTGGTCAAGAGAGTCGACACAACCTTCCCATGGGGTGGTTGGGGGCTCAATCCAGGAAGGTTATACAAGTGCCCCGTCTCAGAATACAAATAGGTCTGATGACACATGACGGCGATGGAACGATCCATAGTAGTTACTGACGTTGACACCCCTTGGTGGTCGTCCACCTCGGCTTTTGCACGACGCTGGCGCCGGGTCAGGCAGACCGGGGCCGGCGGTGCTGGTAGGTAGATTACATACTCATCAGCTCATGGGACTAGGTGGAAGTGCTAGCAGCCTAGTGGGAGCCCTCCTTGGGATCCCCTGAAATAGGATCCCAGTTCAGCTGTCCAAGAAATAACCTACCTCAGTGGCGTAGGGGATAGAGTCCTCGAGGCATTCCAGTGAGAGACTCTAAAAATGATTGTACATTGTGGTGGGGAGCAGTGGCTTCCTAAGTGGCCCATGGGGGCTATGGTGGAAATGAGGCACAAATTCCTCTAGACACTGGTGGGTCATATCTAGAACCAGGATAATCCACTCTTCCTCAAATCAGAGTACAGGGTCTCTTATCACCCTTCGTTGAATGACTTCAGAAGGGGAGATGGGGCGTGGGCGCCCAGAAGCTGTGGTTGTGGAGGTCGTCGTAGAAGTGGCGGAGCCACGCGGGGTTGCCGCATTGGCATTGTGCCTGCCTTTGCATTGGTGAGCGGGAAGAGATCGGGTTCAATGTACAACAACTTGGTTCCTTGAAAAAGTAGGTAAATTTATCCATTATTGTTGAACCAAAGAAAACAACGTTCGGTGCCCCCGTTCCATTCCATCTTCCATAGCTAGTAAGAGGGATCCACACTGACAATGTTAAATACCGAGATGTCCAATGTTTAACTTTCCCAACTTATGGTGAGTTTCATGCCAGGCCCACTATTTGCATGGTGGGACCCAGCGCATGATAACTAGATCTGATGACACGTCAATCTACTGATGTCTTGAACGCTACTAATATCCACATTGAGGAGAATACATTAATTTAGAGTTCACCATTTCTGTTTCTGAATCTTTCACTAAGGTGCGTGCATCCCTCTGTTCGAGGATGATGAGGAGGCACTGGCTGTTTCCCTGCATTCCCGCTTTCCAAAGGTGGAAGACATATGTTCCTTGTTCAGGGACATTTTCTGCTTTATCGAAACCGGATGACGGGATTTCGATATTTCCTTCCATATATTCCTCCTAGGAACTCATCACCTAGTCCGAGTCTCCCTTATAGACTTAATAGGTTGTTCGTGAAACTCTTCCCAGTGCCATATCATTATGGATGCCGGTTAATTACACTGCTTTGGTCGGGACATTCCAAGAAGGCCAACTAGGACAGAAACTGTTGGTCGGTATAATAGTCACGTCAGACATCACTAGTGTGTCTGGACACTGGAACACTAGCGTGTATGGGATTCTTAACCTTATTATAGGGAATCTTGAGGGAGTGGGAGCCTGAGTGATCCCACATCGAATGCGGGGAATTATATTCCATAAGCATTTCTATGAGTCTTTCCTCAACATATCATGTTTAACACAAGGGATGTCGTGAGTTTAACGTCTAGCAGAGAGGAATCAGGATGATCAGAACATTGACTAAAGTGGATTAGATGGGTGCAACCCTCGAAGGGAAAACTGATGTCGGGGTTAAAATGTGGTTAGTTACCCGGTTACAGCTAGGAGTAGCGAAGAGGTGAATTGGCATGATACCACCGGGATGTGGAAACCAGGGTAAGAATCAAGATGGATGATGGATGGTAAAGTGAATTGGATGGAGAATTAAATTGAATCAACCCAATGGAGACAGTGATGTTGGGCTTGAGCCTCAAAGAGACCTCCTACGTATCCCTGTGGTAGGGAATCAAGGTCCACATAGTTCATGATGGGGTATAGGATTGAGGTGAACATAAAGGACACCAACCTGATGATATGTTAGGTATTACGCATGGTTAGAAGGCCGAGGATGATCTGATGCCACTGGGATGGAACAAAGATATGGGTCTCGACAAAGGGGATGAAAATGGAATATCAATGGGTTTAGGATGACAACGTCTTACTACTGACTGAAGTTGACAATGGGTTACTGCTGAGTGGGGATAACAACGGCTAACCACTGTGTGAGGATCACAACACCTTGTTGTTGAGTAGGTTATCGCAATAGCTTACTGATGGATGGTGGAAAAGGGGCGTACAATTTTACGTCATGCAGTGTGGGGTGGACTGATGTGGAGTGGGTCAGAACGACCGGGAATTGGGCTTGAACCTCATGAGGGCTTCCTAATTACCTTTCCGTGGAAATAATCAAAGTCCACATAGTTTGGAATGGTGGAAACTGAAGTGAGGGGGTCGGATCCAGTGGATGGTGTTCATGAACCTTAGGGAGGCTTCCAACGTACCTTTCCTTGACAAGGATCAAATTCCACATAGTTTAGGAAGGTTCATGAGGATTACACTCTAGGCTTCCTAGAGAGTATGTCATGTTCAATGCTTACTCTAATCCCACATGAGTCATGGTCGGTGTGAGAAAAAAGAGGCAACAAATACCTAACGATCGTGTCGCGAATGATGTGTCCTTGGGAAGTGGAATGGGGATGACACGTAGTTAGCGACCCAAAATAAAAACAGGGGCTTACGCGTGGTTTGAGTCCTAAAGAGGAAATAGGGGATTATGCGTGGTTGGTATCCCAAAGAGGAAACACGGGATTATGCATGGCTAGCAACCCAGAATGTAAACGGGGGATTACACGTGGTTATCAGCATAAAGAGGAAATAGGGGATTATGTGTGGTTAGCATCCCAGAATGGAAATGGGGGCTTACGCATGGTTAGAATCCCAAAGAGGAAATAGGTACTTACTCTAGGGTGGAATCCTGGATAGTTACAAATCCCAAAGGGGAGAGAGATTTGGTACCAAATAATGGAGGGCTCTGGTGCCCATCCCCCCCCCCTCTGTGGTCAGCGGCCAGGAAGAAGATAGGAGGAGCAGGGGTGCTACCTCCTGCAAGAAAAGCTAGGGGCATACACCAAGGTGGTTTCCCTTTCCCTACGGACATGCGCCGGGGCGAAGTCACAGTTTAACATCATGTGTCAAGGATGATGGTTCTTGGTAGTTAACGTCCTGCATCTCGGATGAGGTGGATTTACTCCACACCCCTAGGACATATATAACACACACTCAGCTTACCTTGAGGGAAAAAAAGGAATCTGCAATGTAGTGGTGAAGGGCTGTTATGGATTGATCCATTGGGGGTCCAAGTTAGTGTGGCTATGCGAAGAAGCAATAGCCGTTAGTGTGCCTCTGTGAATAATCATGAGGCGAAGCAATGAAACAAGAAGTACCGCCCAAGGGATTTTGAAATAACTTCATGAAAACCTAGAGGGCCGCATGGGAAATGGAGTTTCGGAGCAAAGGGGCTCATAGGTAGGAGCCTTACGAAGCTCTGGTTCCCCAAGAAGTGTGGGGGCTTTGCGAAGGGGTGTTCTTCACGATTTGAAATGGATTAGCCTAGGCATAGGACATAGGTGAATATGTATGGTTCTTAGAGATGTGGAAATGCATTTTCAGAGCAATGCCTCGTAATGAAATTGTGCCTTGTGAAGTATAGCATTGTGAAAAAATGTGCTTCACGAAGTATAGTGACCCTGCCTTAGCATGCAGGTCACGTGTTCATGAAGGGTACTTCATGAAGAATAAATTCTCCACAATGACCATAGTACCTTTGGGGATCCCCTTCCTTATAGGAGTCATGTGGGATACATGAAGGGCATGTCTCTTTAAATATGGGACAAATTAAAGAAAATCCGAAGGAACATCATGATGAAAAAGTACCTTGAAGAGATCATGGTTCGTAGAGAAGATATTTCTTTGCGATTTGTGAGCTGAGAGGGAGAAAGGTCAGAGGATCTATCCTATGTGCCCGAGGGAGCCCGATATTTATAGGTAACAGGTGTTGTGAAGAAGAGATCACTCGGCACGAAGACAGAGTTTGCTCCGTGGAGGTTTTGTGAACGTCAAAGGGGTTCGTGGATAATCCTTCCTCCTTACTCTACAACGGGGTGGTGAACATCAAATCGACACATGGAGAATCCCACATCTTTTCTCTGCAGTAGGGATGCAAATGTCAAATCATCTCCCAAATCATCCCACCTCTCTACTCCATGTATGTGCACGATGGAGAGTTTGGCATCAGCTACTAGGCTACGGGGGCTCCGCGTAGTGTCTTCATGAGATGATCCTGAAGGCGTTCCGTTTGTTCTTGTTCCTACAGAATTTTGGGTCAACTACTATGCTTGTTAGTTTCCCAGTAGTGTAGAATTATCTTAAATGGAATAACATGAATATGAAAATAGTAATGGGTTCAATGGTGAACTGTCTTATGGGGGTGAGTTGTGAATTGGTTGTGGTTTTGTTGAATCTTAATAATGAATAGTAATGAGGGTGTATGGGTATGGGATGGTTTTGGATCTCCTAGGTTGGTAAGAGGGATTTTTGTTACACCCTGATATTTTATGAGAAGTATACTTTTTTATGTTATATGTTATATGCAAATTAATCTGTCACTGCACACAACACTAGCTTGGCTTGCGTTACACGTAATCGCGACCTTCCTCGATAGCGTGTGAAGTACATAATACCGAGATTCACTAAACAACAATATCTTATTATAATATTATAAACTAGCCTTTATGAATATTATTAACTGAATATTGAATTTTATAACATTATAATTCATTTTATACATTTTCTAGAATGTGGTATGAAAAAAATCTGTTTTCTTGGATAAAAGAAGTATTTTTAAAAAAATACAGTTTTACCACCTTTTGATGGAGCACCCATTTTAAATATAGTGTTTACATGTTTATAAGTTCAATTTGACAAAATAAAAATCTTCTTTGGAATCATGATATAAAAATTTACTTTGGATAATTTTTTCATATTATTCTGGTAACTTTCATATTTTGATAAATAGTGAAAACACGCTATATTTTAATTAAAAACAACTTTTTTCATCGCAATAATTTATATGGTTAAATTATAATATTTAATGGTTTTAAAGTATAAATAGAATATATTTTTACCATTTAATATAATTTATGTCATTAGCATTAATTTTACATTTAATTCATAGGTAAAAACATTTCAATCTTTGGCAATGTTTTAAATTATAAAACCCCTTTGCATAACAACGGGATTAATTTTAAATTAATTACTACAACTTTTGTGATTTGAATTTTTAAAAATGGGTTCCATATTTGGAATCAGTGGGTCCATATTATGTTAAAAGGTTACTTTTAATTTTTTTTGATATTATGAATAGTAACTACGGTAATTTTTATTTACTGCGGTTAAAAGTATATAGGGTAATTCAAGGTTAAAAGAATATTATAATATTTAAAAATTACTTTGACACTTGTCCTAACATTATTGGATGAGTAGTGGACGACCATGGGAATCCATGGGTCGATTTTGGGACCCCATTGAGCCACTTGGTAGTGATAATGGCAATTTGGATTAATTAATTTAATGTAAAGACAAAATTGACATTAACAAAAATCATTTGGTAATTAATTTTTATAAGGGGCTATATAATTTATATTTTCGACTATAAATATTTATTTGAAATATAAAAATATTTCCTACATAATGATATTTTTTATAATTTTTATACACCAAATAAATTAAATTATTTATGACACAATTATGATGAAGTATTTACCTCATTAATAAACGATTTAAATAAATAAGATTATAATGATTTAATTATTTTCCAAACCATGTCCAATTCTGATTGGATGTTTTTATTTCGACCATGAGACATCTTATCTTCATCTTTAATGATTTTCAGATCTTTAGAAACCGAAAATAATTTTATAATAAAATAATATTTCCACACTTTGCAAAGGTTCCCCTCTCCTCCCTTATAAAAGGCCACCTCCTCCCTCTCCTCCTCACACAAATTTGAGCATTCATGCTCGGCCAATCCCTACCCATTTAACATCCCCACATCCTTATAAACCTACTAGAGGTACTGGTCTTCTCAAAAGACCAACTCTAGTGCCTTAACATAAAGTTTAAAGGAGGCACTTCGAGAAAGAGGTAATACCTTCTACCGTTTTGTTCAAGTTCCATTCTTCTTCTACTCCTTATTCTTTATTTGTTTCATTATGAGGTAATAACATCAGTGTCCCTCATATACAGATGTGATATTATAAATATGAAACAACCATATTTCACCACATATCCATCCTACGGTAAAAAAAATCACTGCGCGTGCGTACTTACGAAATACCGTCTCCACACCGTGGTGTAATATGTTTTCCACCACCACCATACTTGGATGGGTATGATGGTGTAAATAAATAACGATATATGATTATTTTTAAGTGGTATTGATTCTGAAATATTATACATACACTTCAATACAATTCCACGCTCATGGGAACAATATCATCGCTCGTGCGTACGTACGGCCTACCGTCTCTATGATGTGATGTGACTCGTTTTATATGATACTCATTGAATAATGATTATATAAATGAATTGAATGAATGAATAGGATATATATTACACTAATACCATTCTGTAAATTATGTATCTATATCTTATAAAGAGTAATATGAATTTATTCGACAAAACACGCATAAGAACATAAAGCAATAAACACCCGAATAACAAGTATCAATGAAATATTACTAATAAGAAGATAAGAATATGACCATATATGATATCATAAAAATGAAAATGATTCTGTAATAAGTCAATTACATTATTTAAATCATTATACAGGAGGTTTGGACACGTACAAATCATATTAGACCTAAGGTAAGGGAAAATCTCACAATCTCATTTTTTTTCAGAGATTATTTATACTTTGGTATTTACTAGGGTGCATTTCATCATCCATATCCATGTTTCCTCAATATTTAATATTATTTATATCCTCCTAAAATTTTTTAAATCCAATTTTACCCTTCGGTGAGTTTTTAGTAACAGATTTGAAAAGAATCTTTTGTCATTTTTCGTACGAGGTACATTTTGACTTTTCCGGCCAAAGTACAAGAAGAATGTTTTTTTAACTTATATGACATGAATGGATTTTTAGAAAATTATTTCGATGAATCTTCCTTTAAAAGTTTTAAATTTTATTTTTAATCAACTTCTTTTAGTTTAAAATTGTATGACATGTTGTGAAAGTAAAAATGTTTTTGAATTTGAAAGGATATTTTCCTCAAGAATGGAGTTCAAGTATTTTATCAAAATTATTTTCCATCTAAGATAATATAGGATTCTGTTTCTATCCTGATTTTTTCATTGTATTGATTATGTTATGGTGGAATTTTTTTATGATGTCCTTTTATCTTATATGGATTATGTTATCATGGCATGATGATTAAGAATCCCATTTTTTTATTACGTGGGTTATGCTATGATGTATGATTTATGATTTTGTGGCATACATAAGAATGGTTTCATTATGAGATGGGTGAGACATATATCTCCCTCCAATGCATTGGGTAAATATTTATATCTCATGATATAGACATGGCTGGAACGGCAGGTTAAACCGGTTCAGTGAAACAGGACTGAAACGAGGAGTGAACTCGGTTCAGAAATGGACTTTGTCCACTAAGATAGTCTTGGATATGAGTCTTGATTAGTAAGAAATGACTATCAATGATTATTTGTGTATTATACAATGTTTCATGTTTTAGATTATGATTATTTGGATTACATTTCACTAATATGATTTATCCCATGTTATGATGATCTCTTTTGCAGGTTAAGATTTTAAAATTTTTATGTTCTTATAAATATGATATGAATGATATTTCTTTTGTTTACCCTTACTGAGCATTAGATCTCACCCTTTTGTATGTTTTCTTTTCCCCAGGTCATGAATAAGGATATTAACTAGGATATGCTAAAAAGGGACTTTAGATATGATGAAATAAATAGGAGACAATGTAGTTAATATTATGAACCAGTTGTTTATGTTTCCCAGTTTCTAAAGACACTATATCTATATAGTCCTTTCATGGTTTTGTTATATGTTTTAATAAGTGTACTTCAATTTTGAAGTATCAATAATGTATGTAATGTATGGGTCGTTATAGTTTGTATCATAGGAAAGGTATAGTCATCCTTTGGAAACTAGGATGTGAAAGCCTTAGTAAGAACCCTAAGGATATGTCTAAACATAGAACACAGTATTAGTGTTTTCAAAATGTCCATGAGTAACCTATGATAATACCTTAAGTGTGAAATTTTATTCTTGATTATGTGTTTTTACTATTATGAATAGTGTTTCTCACACTATGCTTCTTGGTTTTAGTCAATGGATAATACCTGAAGGAACCATGTTAATGATGAATGCGACATACAATGAAATGATTGTCCCCCTGAGCAACTAAATGGTATGGGATCTGGAATGAAAAATCTTGTAGCTATGCTCACAAAACTTTCTCAAGCTATGAACCATGCAGGACATCCGAACGAGCAATGGAAGGAGCAACATTCTGTTGAATCCTTCATGAGGCAGCGTCCACCTTCATTCAACGGGTCTTCTGATCCATTAGTAGCTAAACAATGGATTAGTACCACTGAAAAGATATTTTTTGTTATACAATGTTCTGAACATGACAAAGTCATCTTAGCAGTGTATCATTTGGAAGGTGATGCAGATCAATGGTGGAATCTTATCAAGAATACAAGGCAAAGAGATGAAACTGAGTCTATGGAATGGGATGAGTTAATGAACTTATTTTTCAATAAGTACTTCCCTTGTATTCTTCGAACAAATATGGATAAGGAGTTTCATGAGCTAAATAAAAAGGATGATGAATCTATTGGTATCTACGAAGCAAATTTTACAAGGCTTGCAAGGTACACTTCTGGATTATTATCCAACCTAAGAGTAAAATAGATCGATTCTTTAGTGGTTTAAAACCAAGTCTTTTAAGGGTGTGAGCCATAAGGGAATTCAATAGCTATGAGGAAATTGTTCGATGTGCTCTCAAGGTTGAGATGGATATTGGAGTAACCTATCAGTCATATGGGTTTGATAAGAAGAGGAAAATGGAATTAAAAGGAAAATCTAAAGTCCACATTGAAAAGAAGATGAGTTTTCCTTTATTCTCAAATTGTGGAACGAAACATGGAGGGAATTTCTTGATGGGGATAATCAAATGTTATAAGTGTGGAAAATAAGGTCATCGGGCAATTGAATGTCGAAATAATGGGAAGAAGATGTCTAATGATGCGAATAAAGGAAGGGATACACAAAATGAACCTCTTATACTTCAATGATTCAAGTGCAAGGAGATGGGGAATTATGCCAATCAATGCCCAAATCCAAGGGTTGATGATGATGATCGACTTCAACAACCTATTAAGGCCAAAGACAATGGAAAGTCAAATGCAATTACTATCGGCGATGTGGAGTATGACAAAGAAGTGGTGAGAGGTACACTTACCATCCACTCTAAAGTATCAAATGTTTTATTTGATTTTGGATCCACCCACTCTTTTATTTCTGAAGAATTTTCTAAGGGTATCCCCATATTACCTCACCAATTAGATGTTGAGTTAGCTGTGACAACTCCTAATGGAACAACGGTCGCATCAAAAGTTTATAATTCTTCTCTGATTGAAGTTTGTGGGAAAGTGCTTCCTGCAAATATTTTGATCCTTCCTATAGTATAATTTTATGTGATTCATGTCATGGATTGGATTTCTTTATACGAATCTCATATCAATTTCCAAAGAAGGGAAATCACATTTAATATTATAGATCAATCTATGATCGTATATCGATGCAAGGATGAATATAACCTTCCATAGGAAATTTATTCCATATTATGGGTCTTGATTCAACTAAATGAAGGTTATTTATCTCAAATGGTTTGGGAGAAACTCATGATTAAGAATACACCCATTGTACGGGAGTTTGATGATGACTTTCTGGAGGAATTTCCAGGTATTCCACCAAATTGTGAAGTTGAGTTTTCAATAGAACTCATACCGGGTGCTATACCTATATCAAAGACACCATATTGAATTGCCCCAATTGAGTTGTAGGAATTGAAGAGGCAACTCCAAGAGAATCTTGATAAAGTATTCATACGCCCTAGTGCGTCATCTTGTGGAGCACCTGTTCTATTTTTTAAGAAGAAATATTGATCAATGAGACTCTACATTGATTATCTAGAACATAACAGGATCACTGTCAAGAACAAATATCCTCTTCCACGCATTGATGACTTATTTGACTAACTACGTGGAGCTCAATACTTTTCCAAGATCGATCTTCCTTCGGGGTATTATCCATTAAGGGTCAAAATGGAGGATATACCAAATATGGATTTCCGTACAAGGTATGGACGCTATGAATTTATAGTGATGCCATTTTGTCTTACTAATTCCCCTGATATCTTCGTGGATATAATGAATAGAGTCTTTAGAGACTATCTAGATTTTTTTGTGGTAGTCTTTATAGAAGATATTCTTGTCTATTCAAAGAGAAAGGAAGAACATGAAGATCACTTGATAATTGTATTAAAGACCCTGAGAAAGGAGAATATTTATGCCAAATTTACCAAGTGTGAATTTTGGGTTAAAAAATTTTCATTTTTTGCATCACATAATCTCAAAAGAGGGGATATCTGTGGATCCAGCAAAAATAGAGGTTATCGAAAGATGGTCGAGACCAACAACAGTAAGTGAGATCCGAAGTTTTCTTGGCTTGGATGGATATTACCGACGTTTTGTGAATGATTTTTAAATTTTATTTAACCCACTCACCAAGTTTACTCAGAAAGGATTTAAGTTTGTTTGGACAGAGGAATGTGAAGAGAATTTCAAAGAGCTAAAAAGTGGTTTAGCCAGTGCACCTGTGCTCACGCTGCCTTGCAGTGGAGAAAGGATTGTGATCTAAAGTGATGCATCCAAGAAGGGAATGGGGTGTGTTCTTGTGAAAAATGATATGGTGATAGCTTATCCCTCACGACAGTTGAAAATCCATGATAAGAATTATCCAACTCATGATTTAGAGCTAGCTGTGGTAATCATTGCATTAAAGATTTAGAGGCATTATCTTAATGGTGAAAGGTGTGATATATATACTGATCATAAAAGTTTAAAGTATATTTTCACACAAAAGCAGTTGAATATGCGCCAAAGAAGATGGTTGGAGCAGATTAAGGATTATGACTTCTCAATTCATTATCACTCTAGGAAAGCAAACAAGGTGGAAAACGCATTAAGTTGACACGACCATGCTAGCTTATCCATGATGAGGATCACAAAAGATCCAATATTTGTGGATTTACAAAGGATGGATCTTGTAATTATAATGGAAGTGGAAAATTCTTATTTTTCTCAAATGAATGTTCAACCGTCAATATATATGAAGATTAAAGAGGCACAAAAAGAAGATGTTGAGTTACAAAAGAAGGTGAGAAATGTTCCTGAATTCAACCTTGATTGTGATGGGATATTAAGGTTCAGGAATTGGGTTTTTGTTTCTCCCATACAAGAATTAAATATGGAGCTGTTGGATGAGGCTCGTAGTTCTTCATTTTATATTCATCCTGGAAGTACAAAGACGTGCAGGGACCTGAAAGGGTACTTTTGGTGGGATGGCATGAAAAGAGATGTTGCTGAATATGTCTCTCGATGGTTGGTTTTCTAGAAAGTTAATGCTGAGATAAAAAAGTATAAAGGAATGTTACAACCATTACCCATACCAGAATGGAAATGGGAAAACATCACTATGGACTTTCCCACCGGACTTCCTAAAACATCCAAAAACAATAATGCTATCTGGGTTATAGTTGATCGTCATACAAAGTAGGCACACTTAAAATCTATTAGAGAAGATTTCTCTCTGGATCAGCTTTCCAGGATATATGTAAAGGAAGTGGTAAGAGTGCATGGAGTACCACTTTCCATTATATCTGATCGGGATCCAAGGTTTACCTCGATGTTCTGATGAAGTCTTCAGCATACTATAGATACAGAGTTGAGTTTCATAACTGCTTTCCATCCTCAGACAGATGGTCATTCTGAGAGGAAAATTAAAACTCTAGAAGACATTTTAAGAGCTTTCTCTATGGATTTCAAAGGTGGTTGGGATCAAAACCTACCATTGGTGTAATTTTCCTATAATAATAGATTTCACTCCAGTATTCAGATGGCTCCTTATGAAGATCTCTATGGAAAGAAATGCAGAACTCGAACATGCTGGGATGAAGTTGGGGAAAGAAAGATATTAAGACCTGATCTTGTTGATGAGATGGAAGAAAAGGTCCGATCTATTCAACAACACATAAGAGCATCTCAGAGTTGATAAAAAAGTTACGCATATAACCGAAGAAAATACCTAGATTTTGAAGTGGGTGATAAAGTGTTCTTACGAATATCTCCCTGGAAGAGAGTAATGAGATTTAGGAACAAGGGAAAGATGAGCCCTATGTATATCGGTCCTATCGAAATACTGGATCATGTTGGGAAGGTAGCTTATCGATTGGTGCTTCCACCGAATCTCTCTCAAGTTCATGATGTGTTCCATGTATCTCTCTTGAGGAAGTAAATACCTGATCCTTCGCACATACTAAGCTCGGAAGATGTACCGCTGGAGCAAGTTCTTTCTTATGAAGAACAATCGATAGAGATTCTGGATTGTAGTGAAAATGTTTTGTGAATCAAGACGACTCACTTGGTGAATTTTTTATGGAGGAACCACCAATTAGAAGAAGCTACATGGGAACTTGAGGATATGATGAGGGAGAGGTATCTTCGTCTGTTTGTTACGAAGTGACGAATTTCGAGGGTGAAATTCATTTTAAGGAGGGTAGAATGTAAAACCATGATATTTTATGAGAATTATATTTTTTTTATGTAATATGTTATACACAAAGGAATCTATCATTGCACACAACACTAGCTTGGCTTGTGTTACACGCAATCACGACCTTCCTTGATAGCGTCTGTAGTACGCAATACCGAGTTTCACTAAACAATGATATATTATTATAATATTATAAACTAGCCATTATGAATAGTATTAACATAATTTTGAATTTTATAACATTATAATTCATCTTATTCATTTTCTAGAATGAGGTATGAAAACAAAATCTGTTTTTTTGGATAAAAGAAGTATTTTTCAAAAAATGCAGTTTTACCGTCATTTGATGGCGCACCCATTTTAAATATAGTTTTTTACATGTTTATAAGTCTCATTTGAAAAAATAAAATTCTTCTTTAGAATCAGGATATAAAAATTTACTTTGGATAAGTTTTTCTTATTATTCTGGTAAATTTCATATTTTGATGAATAGTAAAAACACGCTATATTTTAATTAAAAACAACTTTTTTGATTGAAATAATTTATATGGTTAAATTATAATATTGAATGGTTTTAAAGTATAAATAGAATATATTTTTACCATTTAATATAATATATGTCATTAGAATTAATTTTACATTGAATTCATAGGTAAAAACATTTCAATCTTTGGAAAAGTTTTAACTGTTAAAACCCGTTTGCTTAACAACGGGATTAATTTTAAATTAATTAATGGAACATCTGTGTTTTGAATTTTGAAAAATGGATTCCATATTTGGAATCATTGGGTACAAATTATGTTAATAGGTTACTATTATTTTTTTGATATTATGAATAGTAACTACGGTAAATTTTATTTACTGCAGTTAAAGGTAAATAGGGTAATTCAAGGGTAAAAGATTATTATAATAATTCAAAATTAACTTGAAACTTGTCATAACCTTATTGGATGAGTAGTGTCCGACCATGGGCATACATGGGTCGATTTTGGAACCCCATTGAGCCACTTTTTTGTGATAATGACAATTTGGATTAATTAATTTAATGTAAATAAAAAATTGACATTAACAAAAATCTTTTAGTAATTAATTATTATAAGGGGTTATATAAATTATATTTTTGACTATAAATATTCCTTGTAAATATACAATTATTTCCTACATAATTATATTTTTTATAATTTTTAGACAAAAAATAAATTAATTTATTTATGAAACAATAATGATGAAGTATTTTCCTCATTAATAAATGATTTAAATAAATAAGATTATAATGATTAAAATATTTTACAACACATTTCCAATTATTATTGGATGATTTTATTTCGACCATGAGTCATATAATCTTTATCTTTAATGATTTTTGGACATTTTGAAACCAAAGATAAGTTTATAATAAAATAATATTTCCACACATTCCAAAGGTGCCCCTCTCCTCCCTTATTAAAGGGTACCCCCTCCCTCTCCTCCTCACACCAATTTGAGCCCTCATACTCGGCCAACCCCTGCCCATTTTACTTCCCCACTTCCTTAGAAACCTACTAGAGGTACTGGTCTTCTCAAAAGACCAACTCTAGTGCCCGAAGAGAATGTTTAAAGGAGGCACTTCGAGAAAGAGGTAACACATTCTACCATTTTCTTCAACTTCCATTATTCTTCTACTCCCTCTTCATTAGTTGTTTCCTTATGAGGTAATAATATAAGTATCCCTCATATACTGATATGTTTTAAAAATATGAAACAACCCTGTTTCAACTCTTATCCCTCCTAAGGTAAACAAAATCACCACGTGTGCGTACTTACGGAATACCGTCTCCACACCGTGGTGTAATATGTTTTCCACCACCACCATACTTGGATGGGTATGATGCTGTAAATAAATAACTATATATGATTACTGTAAAGTGGTATTGATTCTGAAATATTATACATACACTTCAATACAATTCCACGATCAGGGGAACGATATCATCACTCGTGCGTACGTACGGCCTACCGTCTCCACGATGTGATGCGACTCGTTCTATATGATCTTCATTGAATAATGATTATATAAATGAATTGAATTAATTAATATGATATATATTACACTAATATCATTATTTAAATTATTCATCTATATCCTATAAAGACAAATAACAATTTATTCGACAAAACACGCATAAGAACATAAAGCAATAAATACCCGAATAACAAGTCGCAATTAAATAATACTAATAAGAAGCTTAGAATATAACCATATATGATATCAGAACAATTAATATGATTATTTAATAAGTCAATGACATTATTTAAATCATTATACAGGATGTTCGGACATGTACAAAGCATATCAGACCTAAGGTAAGGGAAAATCTCACAATCTCATTTTTATCTGAGATTTTTTATACTTTGGTTTTTACTAGGGTGTATTTTATCATCAACATCCATGTTTCCTCAATATTTAATATTATTTATATACTCCTATAATAGTTTAAATCCAATTTTACCCTTCTTTGAGGTTTTAGTGAAAGATATGAAAATAATATTTTGTCGTTTTTCATACAAGGTACTTTTTGGATTTTCTGGCCAAAGTACGAGAAGAATGTTTTTTTAACTTATACGGCATGAATGGATTTTTAGAAAATTATTTACATGAATATTACTTTACAATTTTTTTTGTTTATTTTTAAACAACTTATTTTAGATTAAAATTTTATGACATGTTAAGAAAGGAAAAATGTTTTTGAAGTAGAAAGGATATTTTCATCAAGAATGGAGTTCATGTGTTTTATAAGAATTATCTTCCATATAAGATAATATAGGGTTATGTTTGTATCCCTATTTTTAAATTTTTTTATTATGTTATGATGTAATTATTTTTATGATGTCCTTTTATCTTATATGGATTATGCTATGATGGCATGATGATTAAGAATCACATTTTTTTATTACATGGGTTATGATATGATGTATGCTTTATGATTATGTGGCACACATAAGAATGGTTTCATTATGATATTGGTGGGACATATATCTCCCTCCAATGAATTGGGTAAAGATTTATATCTAATGAGATCAACATGGCTGGAATGGCAGGTTAAATTGGTTCAGTGAAACAGGACTGAAACGAGGAGTGAACTCGGTTCAGAAATGGTCTTTGTCCGCTAAGATAGTCTTTACTATGAGTCTTGACTAATATGAAATGACTATCTTTGATTATTTTTGTATGTAGAAAAGTTTCATGTTTTAAGTTATTATTATTGGGATTACATTTCACTACGGTTATTTATCCCATGTTATGATGATCTCTTTTGCAGGTTTAGATTTTCAAAATGTTATGTTCTTATGAATATGAAATGAATGATATTTATTTTATTTACCCTTACTGAGCATTTGAGCTCACCCTTTTGTATGTTTTATTTTCCCCTGGTCAGGAAGAAGGATATTAAGTAGGATATTCCAAAATGGGACTCTAGATATGATGAAATAAAATGGAGACAATGTAGTTAATTTAATGAACCGGTGGTTTATGTTTCCTACATTCTAATGACACTATAACTATACGGTCCTTTAATGGTTTTGTTATATGTTGTAATAAGTGTACTTAAATTCTGACGTATCAACAATGTATGTGAAGTATGGGTCATTATAGTTGTTTACTGATATGTATAATTTTAGTTCTTATGTTTCTTATTTGTGCCCCACCCATGTTGAGAACATCGTACCGAACAGCCCCATTTCATGGGGCAGAGTGTTTTTTTTTCCAACACTCCTATGAGTTCCTGGTTATTAGCACCATTTCTTGTCCATTTCCAGAGTAGCCGACAATTCTTCGGGAAGGCTATGATGGGATGAGTTCCATTATATCCCAAGATTCATTAAGTACTGTACATCGTGGTGGATGGCCTAGGTGTGTGTGGGATGGTTTTTCCGAAGTGTCTTAGGATGAGGCACAGGTGTCTTCGGGCATGGTTGTAGTTGTTTTGGACCATGTGTGTCCAAGCATTGTTACATTTGGTTGTTGTAGACCAGGTGTTTGCGGGTGGGATCTGTGGTTTGGACCATGTGTTTTCAGGTGGAATGTGTGTTTCTGTTAGCCCTGGTGTGTTTGTGTGTGGGGTATGGTATTGAGACTATGATGGGAATGGAATGAGAGGTCTGATGTATAGGATATCTTCAATAACTAGTGGGAAAGTGGTGTGGGGTACCCAAATATTTATGTGCTTTTACTATAACTTTACATGACTTGTGTTATTTATGGAGTGTACCTCGGTGAGGATTGGGTAGATATTTCCCTTATCAGGTGCTTGGTTAACTCTTTTTCTCACAGAGAATTAGAATGCCTCGACACTTGTGCATGAGAGATTTTGGTTTTCCCTACTGAGTATACCTATATAATAACCCTATGTATATAAAAAAACATTATGGTTTCCTTGAGGAATTTATGGATGATGTGGGATTGAACTAGTTCGAACGATGGTAGAGTTGTTATTGTTGTTCATCTTTTCTTTAGTATTTACCTTTGGAGTTTTCTTGTATTTTAGCACTTATTATATAAAAATGCATATGGGAACAGATTTTTTGGGAATTACTTTTACTTCTAGTTTTTCAGTTTTTTGGGACGTACTATCTTATCTCCTAATCCTACTATATGAATAGGGTAATGATTTCAATTTTTTCTTGTGATTCTATACCCTTGGTGCTAGTCACCACTTTGGGACCTATTGAAGGCGGGTCTGGGGGGTCATTATCTCTCCATAAACTTGTTGATGGAAGGTTTTTCAACTTGTTGTCTCTTCCCTCATCTTGGTGAAGGCAGGTCGTGACAAAATGGTATCAGAGGTGATGGTTGAGAGATTGGATGGAGGATGGGGTTTGACACAGTGAGGATTGCATGGGATGATAGGGAAACGGTGTCAGAAAATCGTGGTGCCTGAAATAGGCTAGGGAATACTGGCTAGGACATGAGATTCTAAGGCCCCCGTGATCTGATGTAAGGACATGAGACCTATCGAATGACCAAGTGAGGATACAATGACTGAAGGTTAGATACCCTAGAAAAGGTACATGCATCATCATGACTTGTGTTCTTGATTTTTTTTCGTGTTTTTGGAAATTTAAATGAACAAAATGTTTAAGAAAAATTTAAAATAAATCATCTACACTACTCTGGATTAAGAATTCCTTGTTCACCTTGCAACTATGGCACCCTGATGACGACCATAGGTAGTGCGGGTGATGAAGTCCCGGGAGGCAGTTTTGGCTGATCAGTAGATTACTGATCGAGAGGAGGATGATGACAAGAGAAAGAAGACACTTTGTGCCTTTCAGTGGAAGACCCTCAGAAAGCACGAGGGCAGCATCTCAAACATGGAGATGAAGAGCTTGCTCGAGGAGATGGTTATATCTTTCAACTTGATTCGGGCTCTGACGGAGTACTGGATTCCTCTAACTGTAAGACATATGCAGGGTGTAACATGTCAGTGGTGGAAACTCTGCCTTGGGGAGAAGAGGGAGGCTGAGGTTTTGTGGCCAGACATTTAGAGGGAGTTCCTTGAGGAATTCCTATCTTCAACGATGAAGGTGGAGAAGAGGTAGGAGTTAATCTCCCTTCAACAGAGATGCATGTCAGTGAGGGAGTTGGGGATCATGTTCAAGGATCTCCTTCATTTTTTCCCAGTCCTTTTTCCGGATGAGGATTCTCAGGAGAGACATTTAGAGGAGGCACTCTGACCTTCTCTTCCGTGTGATGTAACTCCCTTCACCCTACCAACGTACATGGAGTTCCAAAATAAGGATGAAGTGGTGGAGTGGATGCACACTCTAGGCGGTCTGTTGCGATAGGGGATATAGTTGGGCTCGTCAAAGGGGATTTTTTTTATTAGTAGACCTCCTGCAACATGGCCTTCTAAGGTTCGGTCAGTGGGGAGTAGGCTCTAGAAGTTCCAGTTCTGATCTCCCTGTCCTCGCCCATTATTTTCGGGCCCAAGACCGAGATTCTTCATCTGTGGAAACATTGGGAACCTTTGGAATCAATTCCCGAACAGAGTGTAGTACAGTGGGGGTGGGCAGGTTCAGCGCCCACCTGAGCAGTAGCAGTTTATAGCCAGGCCTCTTCAACTGTAGCAGAAGGGGCAGCGACCTCCCGCTACTCTGAGATAAGACGTTGCAGGAGGAGGACGACCACAGGGAGCTGCTCAGGGACCTTGACCAGGGTGTGGTAGGGGAGGTGGCTGACTTCCAAGGGGAATAAAAGCTGGGAATGGGCAGTTACACGCTAGAGAGGAAGCAGTTCCATTAGGTTCGTAATTCGTTCAAGGTACAATCATCTTTCTTAGCACCCATGCATGTTCCTTGTTTGATTTAAGAGCTTCAAACTCCTTTGTTACACCCAGTATTGCCCTCATTTTGGTCATAGGTATAGAGAGACTCTCCATGCCCTGGTGCTGATTACACCATTTGGAGGTCATACCTGTCTGTTTGATATTTGTCGAGGATGGAGACTGATGTTGGGGCCACATCAGTCTAGTGGGGATATCTGTCTAATGCAAATTCAGCCATACGAGGTCATCCTAGGAATCGACTGGCTTTTTTCTGTGCATGTCGTTATCGACTTCTTATAGAGAAGATTCATGTTCTCCAATGAGAATGGATAGCATGTAGTTTTTTTATGGAGAACGGAGTTTTGAGGTGGGGAGATGGCGTGTGGAGACTCTTTTCTCTAATTTGGCTGAGATTTCTGCAGAATCAATCGATGATAAGATGATGGATGTTCCAAGATTTTTCATAGACTTCCTAGAAATTTTTCCTGAGGAGGTTGTGACTCTACCCGTCGACATGATGATGAGTTCGGGATAGACTTACAGCCCAGTTCCCGTCCTATTTCGATGGATCCTTATCGAATGGCGCCGTCTGAGTTACGGAAGTTTCAGATTTAGATAGACAAGTGTATGAATGAGGGTTTTGTCTGACACAGCGTGTCACCATGGGGTACTCCAGTATTGTTCGCGAAGAAGGAAGATGGTGGTCTCTGTATATTGATATACTTCCAAAGATTGAATCAGGTAACGACAAGAACTGTTACCCTCTCCCAAGGATAGACGATCTCTTTGACCGGCTTAGGGTCATAGGTTGGTTCACTAAGTTCGATCTGTAGTCTGGGTAACTCTAGTTAAGGGTGAAGGACAGTGATATCCCGAAGACTACATTCCGGTGCAGGTGTGGGAACATCAAGTTATTAGTTATGCCGTTCGGTGTTACGAACGAAACGATTGTGTTCATGGGGCTCATGAACTCTATTTTCCACGAGTTTCGGTACCAGTTCGCATTTTGTTCATCGATGACATTTTGATCTACTCCATATCAGAGAAGGAACATACGAATCACCTCAGGATGGTCTTGTAAATCCTTCAACATCACCAAATATATGGGAACTTGTCCAAGTGCAAGTTCTTGACAAGAGAAGTGCATTTCCTAGGACACATCGTGTGTTGGAAATAGGTAGGAGTTGATTCTTCAAAGGTTGAAGAGGTTGTTTCTTGGGAATCACCCAAAAATGTGACGGAGGTTCGTAGTTTTCTAGGTCTTCCAGGATATTATCGGAGGTTCGTACCCAACTTCTCTCATGTTTCAGCTCCTTTGACAGCTTTGACCAGAAGGGACTAGGCCTTCGTCTGGAGTGAGCACTGTCAGGAACTTTTATCAATCTGAATTCAAGGTTGGTCAGCTCTCCAGGGCTTAGGTTTCCAGAGGAAGGGGTGTTGTATGTGGTGTTTTGTGATTCTAATGGACATGGACTAGGTGTGTGCTCATTCATACACAAAGAGTGATCTCTTATGGGTCTAATATGTTACGTCCTCATGAGCGTAACTATGAAAACAATGACCTAGTGATTGTAGTGGTAGTGTTCACATTGAAGTTTTAGAGGCATTACCTCATCGTAGAGAACATTATGGTCTTCACATATCACATGATATTGTGGCGTATCTTTACCCAACAAGACCTGAGCATAAGACAATGAAGATGGGTGGAGTTTCTTCAGGAATACAACTTTGATATCTCTTACACTAAAGGTAAAGGGAAAGTTGTGGCTGATGCCTTGATTAGGAAGTCACGGAGGGAAGTAGTTCAGAAATAGTTGGATTCTTGGAAGAAAATGGGGGAGTTGGATGTACTAAAGATAGATTCAAGAGTGGATGGTCGTATATATTGTCTGTTTAATATGATAGATCGGTCCTCTCTATTGCGTCAGGTGTAGGAGTCTCAATGGGGATACATAGAGAGTGAAGTGATTCTCAATTGGGTTGACCAAGTAAATGATCTGGAAGGGTGGTCAAAGGATGGTCAGAATCAGCTTCTTTCCCAAGGGATATTGTTTGATCCAGAGATGATAGGTAATGTATTTCCCCATGAGTTCTATAACACTCTCATATCGGTCCTCCTAGGAGTTTCCAAGATGTACCGTGGCATGAGGGAACAGTTTTGGTGGCCCGGGTTGAAACAGGCAGTGGTGGTGTTTGTGGCAAGTTGTATGGTGTGTCTGCAGGTAATGGCTTAACATCGCATCCCAGGAGGTTTTTTTCAGCCTTTATATGTCCCCAAGTGGAAGTGGGAGGACATATCAATGGATTTCTTCATAGGAATACCTAGGGTTCAAGGATGATGTGATGCTATCTAGGTAATGGTAGATCAGCTGACGAAATCAGCTCACATCCTAGAGACTGTGGAGTCGAGTGCGGTGGATTCCATAGCACATAGATACATGAATGAGGTGGTGCAGTTTCATGGAGTTCCTTGGTGCATAGTCTCCAATCGGGTCACTTGGTTCACCTCACAAGTATAGAGGGGATTGGAACTAGCTTTCCGAACCCATTTATGCTTTACCACTGCTTTCCACCCCTATAAATATGGGCAGATAGAGCGGACCATCCAGACATTGGAAGATATGCTACGGGATTGTGTTATGGACTTTCGGTGATCTTGGGTTTGAAATTTTCCCTTATTAGATTTTTTCTATAATATAAGCTATCACTCTACTATCTAAATAGAATAGTTTGAAGTCTTGTATGGAAGGTCATGTCGTTCGCATGTGTGTTGGACCGAGGTTGGGGAGTTAGGTGTCCTTGGACCAAAGGTGGTGTAGAGTATGACAGAGAAGGTTCTGCTTATACGAGAGAGGATGAATTTAGAATAGGACTGGAATAAGTTATATGCATATAATAGGAGGGAGCCCTTGGAATTTGAGGTCCGGGACCACATGTTCTTGAAGGTATCCCCTCAGTATGGGAAAGGAATTTCGACAAGGGGGGTAAGATTTCTCCCAGGTTTGTCGGACCCATTGAGTTGGTGCAATGAGTTGGAGAAGTGGCTTATCAGCTAGCTCTAACACCGCTGCTACTGGGAGTGCATGAAGTCTTCCACGTCTCTCATGTTCATCGATATCTACACGATGATTCCCATGTCATTGACAATGGAGTGTTGGATATAGGGGATGATGCTTCATTCGTGGAGTGACCAGTAAAGATCGAGGATCGAAAGGAGAATGTTCTTAATGGAAAAACCATCTCTTTTCTTCATATGTTGGGGAGCCACAATGGACTCAAGGAGAGTACCAGGGAATGAGAGGTATAGATGTGTATCCAGTAACCAAAGTAGTTTTGAGTTTTGTTCTCTCTTGTTTCGTATTTGGTTGTGATGTAGTGGTTGACCCTGTTAACTAGGAAATCTGTTGTTTTCCATTGGTCTATGAACATGTGTGAAGAGTCTGAACTGTATTCAGGGGAGGAATTGATCTCTAATCAAGATTCATTAAGGTGGATACGATTAAACCCGTGCAGGAGATTTAGTGCCTCCCAAAGAGGATAGCATCATGTCATGGAGGAAAAAACTCCCTGAACCATATGACTGGATGGTATGACCCCTACATGTTTGAGTGGTTTCTTAAGAGAGAGTTGTTCTTAGATTTCTAGAGTGGTTGGATGTGAGAGGTAACTTTGGTGGTTGTTTTGAATGTAACACCCCAAGCTTCCACTATACGTTTCCCTTCGAATAATGCAATAGCGTGTGTTGTACGCAACCTCGAGCTCTAACACACACCACAACTAATTAAACTAGCCGTTGTGAATAGTAATACCTACTTTTTGAAATTTTATAAATTTTATTTATCAAAATGGACTTCATTTTTGGATTCAGAATATTGAAATTAGCCTATGTTGAATTTTTGGTATTTTTCTGAGAACTTCTAAATTTTTATGAATAGTGAAAAATACTTAAAAACAACTTTTTTAATGAAAATAATTTATAGTGATAAATTATAATATTTAGTGGTTTTAAAGTATAATTAGAATATATTTTTACCATTTTATCCAATGGTGGTCATTAGAATTAATTTAACATTGAAATTGGACATAAACAATTGTCAATCTTTTGATATAAATTGTTTCCTAAAAACACGCTATTTGTTGTAACAGCGGGAATTAATTATAAAATTAATTAATACAACTTATATGTTTGGAATTTTGTAAAATAGACATCATTTTTGAATTCGTAATATCAATTATAGCTTAGGGTGAAATTTTGGCCTTATTCTGAAAATCTTCAATTTTTGATGAATAGTGAAACCACTAAGTGGTTGTTAAAAACTGATTTTTCGTTAAAATGAAATGTTACCACTTCTGTGATTTTATTTTCAAAAATCTGACATACATGGTTGTCATTAATAAGTAAAATGTGGTTCAATGAGATTAAAATAATTTTTTGGTGAATAGTAACTTTTAAGTTCTTAATCGCGATTAGAGGTAATTAGTGTAGTTTAAGGTAAAAATAATGTTTTAATAATATGAGATGAGCTTGACACTTATCCTACTCCTATTGGATGAGTCATGGCCGACCAAGACAACCCATGGGTCAACTTGGGGACCCCATGGAGCCACTTTATTTGGAAAATGACATTAATATATATTTATTTAATGTTAAAATTAAATTGACACAAACATGAGTTGTTTTACTAAAACAGTTTTTAAGTGGGGTTACACAGATCCAAATTTTGACTATAAATATTCATTAGAAATATAAAAATATTTCCTAAATCATAGTATTTTTTTTATAATTTTTAGACATTAAATAAATTAAATTATTTATGACATCATTATGATGCAGCGATGACCTCATTATTTAACGATTTAAATAAAATGAGAAGATAATGCAAAATCCAAGGCTTACACTTGTCCAAAGCCTATTGGATGAGGATATTTTGAACCCTTATCACCTTAGCCACGAATTATATAAGTGTGGGACCTTTAGAATCCGAAAAGCATTGTATAATAATGTAACATTTCAATCTTTCCAAAAGAGCCCCTCCTCTCCTCTTATAAAAGGCCCCCACCTCTACCACCTTATTCACACTTCCAAGCCTTTTGGTTCGGCCAACCTCTGCCCAAATACTCTCCCAACTTCTCTCCCTTCATCCTAGAAGCTTTACTTTAGTCAGAAAGCCATCCTAAGGGGTCCTTTTGATCAAATCAAAAGGAAGAACCCGAAGAAGAGGTAACATTTTCATCACCCTCTTTCAAGTTTCTTTCTTCTTCCACTCCCTCTTTGTTTATTATTTCAATTCTAAAATTATAACTCCAGTATCTTCTATATACTGTGATGTTATTATAAATATGGAATAACCATATTCAGTATTCTACCCATCATTTGAATGACATGTCACCATACGTGCGTACGTACGGCTTATCGTCTCCACGTCGTGGTGTAATTGTTATTCAATATATTATTATTTAGACGGGTATAATAAAGATATGTACTTCATGTAAATAATATATATAACATGATAATTATTCTGTATATATGATACACTATCCAATTATATATTATTTTAATATCAAAATAATGATATTGTCGCTCGTGCGTACGTACGGACTACCGTCTCCACGAACGTGATGAGATTCATTCTCCGTCGTATCCATTCAAGTATAATTATCATTTCATGATTTAAAAATAATGTTTAAGGACATGATATCATTCTGGATATGAATAAGATACAACCTATACATGAAAAACACGACTTATGTAACAAAACATATAAAAGAGAACGAGTAAGTTAACACCCGAAACAACGATAAATCTAAGATATTGTTAACAAAGCAATGTTAAAAGATCATATATGATATCATATGAATGTATATGATTCTTGTATAATTTAATAACAATTATTTCACCATTATACAGGAGGTTAACCTACCCCAACCAAGGAAAAGTACAAGGTAAGGGTTTACTTCACAACCTCTTCATTATCCAAGGTTGTTTATACATAATTATCTACTGGGACCTCGTTATCATCCACATCCATGTTTCTTAAAAATGTCTTTCAAAACATTTTTACTATTAAATGGAAAATGGGTTAAAGTCATTTATACCCTTATACGTTTTTGAAAGGAATCTTACCGTCGTTTTCCAAACAATGTACTTTTTGACCTTTTTGACAAATTTAAGGTAAGAATGTTTTTTTTACTTATACGGCGGGTGCGGCTATTTTCCGCCATTATAACCTCGTCGAAGCTTCCCTAACAAGCTTATAAGAATATTTTCAAAGTAAATGTATTATTTTATAATTATGGGACTTTTAAATGATTTCAAAAAGGAGAGATATTTCTCTCAAATAGCTTTGATTTCATCCATGTCAATATCCTTTGATGGGTTTTAAGTTTGATTGAAATTGATTTATGATACAAAACTTCCATTGAACATTTTGTGAAATATTTGACTGTGGATGTGTTATTTTTATACCATCCATTGTTTATGGAGAAATTTTTGACATTTCATATGCTAGTTTTAATACGAATATTTATGTTATGTTTAAACCTATTCATATGAGAAATGTATTGGACTTAATATGTGACGGGTGGAGCCCGCTATAGCTCCTCGATGCATCGGTAGGTCTCATGAGACAACTAGACGTGGAATTGGCCGAGGCCCTTTCCCAATTTGATTTATGGTTTTGGCCGAGGCCTTAATCATTTTAGACGTCTTGGCCGAGGCCTTGACAAAATGATTCAGAATGTCTGGCATTATACATTCCCTCATTATGAAAGTGGTTATTGATATTTCATGTGATTATTCGTCTATTAGAATATCCATGTGAGCAATTAATGGCATTATTTTATTTTACTTTTTCCATATTATGCTGAATTTCAAGTTCGATAAGGCTTTTGTTTTAGTTATACATTGCCTTAAATGCTTATGTTTTCTTATAAAAGCTTCCGCAATATTGTTATCCTTACTGAGCATCTGAGCTCACCCCTTTCAATGTTTTAATATTTTCCAGGATTTGAAGAAGTGTATTATGACTGACTTGCAAGAATAGTCAGTGAGGATATGAGTGTGGACTATGAAGACCATGTTATTGTAGTTTGTTTACTTTTTGATGTAATGAAAGACTTATGAATGTATCTAGTGTTTCCAAGGCTACTAAACTAATCGGTCTTTCGAGACTTGATCTTTTGTGATCATGCCAATGTTATGAAGTAATGCACCGACTCTGGGTAGCTGGGGTCGGGGCGTTACAGTTGGTATCAGAGGCAGTTTAGTACTAACCTTGGAAGCTAGATTTAGATAAACTCTGATTAGAGCACATATCCCGAAGATAGACTTTGAGGATTAGTATAGAAGAACTTCCTAGAATTTTGGTATTGTAGAGATGTTGTGAGTTTTCCGAGCAATACATCCCTGTCTGGATACGAGCAGGTAGAGGCAGCTCTGGCACAGATGTACCTAGGGGTAAAACCCGAAAACACCGCTTTGAGCTTGACTCGAACGGGAACTGGTGCACGACAACGGGCCTTGCTGCACTCTTGGTTACGACACTCCCGGGGGATATGCTTTGGATAATTCCCATTTTATTTACAAACCACTATGAAGGGTTACGAGTATATACTTCCTCAAAGAAAACATTTTTATAATTATGGATTATATCCATAATTAGTTCAATTTATGTTAAGTTTTTTACAAGTATGGAATTATGTATTTTGATTCATGAACTAATCTAGTTTATGCCATTATTTAGAAATGGCGCCTAGTGGAAGGAATGGAAACCGTATCAATGCACGCACTCCGTGTAGGGATTTCCCTCCTGCTCAGGATAATTATGGTGGAGCTAGTGATACAACTGGTGCTGATCAGCTTCTCACCATACTGGGACAACTCACGCAGGTTATGAATAACAACCTTACTCGTATGGATCACCCTGATCCGCAACGTGGAGGATCAATGATAGACCGTTTCATGAGGTAACAATCGCCAACCTTCAATGGGAGTACAAATCCTATAGTAGCTGATCAATGGATAAATTCCTTAGAGAAAATATTCCATGCCTTGGGGAGTAGTGAAAGGGAGAATGTTGTCATGGCAGTTTACCGCCTCACTGGAGATGCCGATCAATGGTGGTCACTAATTCAAAACACAAAGGAAGATGATGAATTAACAAACATGGAATGGCAGGAGTTCAAAGAGTTGTTCTTAGAAAAATACTTTCCTCGAGACCATCGAGCGGATATGGAAAGGCAATTTCTGAGTCTGAGGCAGAAGGAGGATGAGAATGTCGCAAAGTATGAGGCTAACATTACAAGGTTAGCAAGGTATGCTACAGATTACATACGTAACCCAAGAAGTAAGACTGATCGTTTCTTTGATGGGTTGAAACCATTTCTCCATCGAGCTTTAGTATCACAAACCTTCTCTTCATATGAAGGTATTGTCTCGTGCGCTATCAAGACGGAAAAGGAATTCTCTAAGTCTTATGACTTTAAATCAAAGCAAGATAAGAAGAGATCCGCTGAAAACTCTGGGAAGGGAAATAAGGAAACAGGGAAGAAGGGTAGAAATGAATTTCCACCCTGTGATAATTGTGGTAGGAAGCACCCTGGTGCCTGTCTAAAAGGAAAAGGAGTATGTTACAAGTGTGGTGAAAAAGGCCACCAAGCTCATGAATGCAAGGGAAAGAAAGCGGTTGTCAACGTGGAATGTTATAATTGTAGAGAGAAGGGAAATTATGCAAATGAATGTCCTAAGCGTCAGGGGAACATACCTCAGAAGAGGCCAAGGGATCAAGGCCAGGCTTATGCTATCACTACTGCTGAGGTGGAAGCTCCGAAAGACATGGTGGCAGGCAATTTAATGGTTTCCTCAAGTTTAGCAAATGCATTATTTGATTCTGGATCATTGCATTGTTTCATATCTTCCCAGTTTGCTAAGAAAATTAGATATTTCCAATTTGATTTAACAAGGGAGTTGTCGGTCAAAACCCCTAAGGGAAGTATTGTTGCAACAAAGTTTTGTCGATTAGTTCCCATTAGAGCACCTAAATGTTCTTTACCTGCTGATCTCATCGTCATACCCATGATTGAATTTGATATAATCCTCGGTATGGATTGGCTTTCGGACCATGATGCAAAAATTTATTTTAAGAGGAAAGAGGTTACGATTCTTGATGATGATGATAAGGAACACCTTATCTTTAGAGCAGAATCATCGCCACATAATTCTTATCTAGATCCACCCCCAGTAGCTCAAATAAATTCAATTATTGGGGAGGAAGAGAATGAAATTACTGAGGATGAGGAAAGGAATATTCAAATAGAGGATGTACCTATTGTGAGAGAATATGTTGATGTGTTTCCGGAATATTTACCTGGACATCCTCCAGAACGAGAAGTTGAGTTTTCCATTGATTTAATTCCTGGATCAAGTCCCATATCGAAGACCCCTTATAGAATGGCCACTATGGAATTAGTTGAACTAAAGAAACAACTAGAGGAATTGAGTAATAAGGGATTTATTCGCCCTAGTGTTTCTCCTTGGGGAGCCCCTGTTCTTTTTGTTAAGAAGAAAGATGGATCTATGAGGTTGTGCATTGATTATAGGGAGATCAATGCTATAACAATAAAGAATAAGTATCCCCTACCTCGCATTGATGATTTGTTTGACCAACTGCATGGAGCTCAATACTTTTCAAAGATTGACCTTCGGTCTGGATACCATCAGTTGTGTGTGAAGAAGGAAGACGTTCCAAAGACAGCATTTCGAACAAGGTATGGGCATTACGAGTTTACAGTAATGCCTTTTGGATTGACTAATGCACCCTCTATTTTCATGGATCTAATGAATAGAGTTTTCAAGGAATATCTTGATGACTTTGTAGTGGTATTTATTGATGATATCTTGGTATACTCCAAAAGCTACGAAGATCATGAAAATCACTTACGCATTATCCTGAAGACTCTTAGAAGACATGAATTATATGGGAAATTTAGCAAGTGTGAATTCTGGATTCATGAGATTTCTTTTCTTGGCCATATTGTCTCTAAGGATGGAATTTCCATTGATCCTTCTAAAACCAAGGCAATCCAAGAATGGCCAGCACCGACAAGTATAACTGAGGTACGCAGTTTTATTGGTTTAGCAGGTTATTATCGACGTTTTGTCCAGAATTTTGCCAGATTGGCTAACCCATTGACAAAGCTAACACGTAAAGGGATTAAATTTGTCTGGACAAAAGAGTGTGAAGAATGTTTTGAAGAACTAAAGAGAAGATTACTCAATGCCCCTGTATTGACTCTACCATCCTGGAATGATGGGTTTGTTATTTATAGTGATGCATCGAAGAAAGGACTCGGTTGTGTCCTTATGCAGAATGATAAGGTCATTGCCTATGCATCACGACAGCTAAAAATTCATGAGCAAAACTATCCTACTCATGATCTTGAGTTAGAAGCTGTGATCTTTGCTTTAAAGATATGGAGACATTACCTCTATGGTGAAAAATGTGAGATTTATACTGATCACAAGAGTTTGAAGTATATTTTCACACAAAAAGAACTCAACATGAGGCAAAGGCGATGGCTTGAACTACTCAAGGATTATGATTGCACGATACATTACCACCCGGGGAAGGCAAACAAGGTGGCAGATGCTTTGATTAGAAAAGACCATGGAGTTTTGAATGTGATGAGAATTGAAAGGGATCCAATTTTCTTGGATATAGTGAAGATGGACATGGGAATAACTAGGGAAGGTGAAACATCAATGCTTTTTCAAATGGTTGACAAACCATCATTACTAGAAAGGATTAAGAGTTCTCAGACCAATAATGAAGAATTTCAGAAGAAGATTAAAGGTGTGAATGATGGAAGATTGAGGGACTTTGTGTATAAGGATGGAATTTTGAAATTCGGGAAGAGACTTTGTGTTCCCGATATACCTGATCTAAAAAGGGAATTGCTGGATGATGCTCATAGTTCCAACTTCTCTATACACCCTGGGAGCACCAAAATGTATAGAGATTTGAAGGAACATTTTTGGTGGGACAATATGAAGAGGGAGATTGCTGATTTTGTGTCGAGGTGTATGGTTTGTCAACAAGTGAAAGCTGGAAGGCAACATCCTGGTGGAGTATTGCAACCTCTTCCCATACCTGAGTGGAAATGGGATAATATTACGATGGACTTTGTCATGGGACTACCAAAGAATCCTAGAAGGAATGATGCAATATGGGTCATTGTTGATCGACTTACTAAGTCAGCACATTTTCTGGCTATACGGGAGGATCTACCACTTGAACGTCTAGCAAGACTATATATTAATGAAGATGTAAGACTTCATGGAGTACCCCTATCGATTGTTTCTGATCGTGATCCTCGTTTTACTTCAAGATTCTGGAAAAGCCTTCAAAAGGCCTTGGATACTGAACTTCGTTTGAGCACTGCCTATCACCCTCAAACAGATGGACAATCAGAACGGACTATTCAAACCTTAGAAGACATGTCGAGATCATGCTCTCTTGACTTTCAGGGTATGTGGGATCAATATTTACCACTGGTAGAATTTTCCTATAACAATAGCTTCCATTCGAGTATTCAGATGGCACCATATGAAGCGTTATATGGAAAGAGATGTCGTACACCAACCTGTTGGGATGACGTTGGTGAAAGAAAACTTGTAGGCCCAGAAATGGTAGAGGAAACGGTGGAAAAGGTGAAAGTAATCCAAAATCACATCAAAGCAGCTCAAAGTAGGCAGAAGAGCTATGCCGATAATCGAAGGAAGGATTTGGAATTTCAAGTCGGTGATCATGTTTTCCTGAAGGTATCTCCATGGAAGGGAGTCATACGTTTTGGTAAGAAAGGTAAATTGAGTCCCAGGTACATCGGACCTTTCGAAATTCTAGAACGAATTGGGGCTGTAGCTTACCGATTGGCAATGCCGCCAAGTCTCTCCAAAGATCACGATGTGTTCCACGTATCTCTGTTGAGGAAATACATACCTGACCCAACGCATGTACTCACCTATGAGGAATTAGAACTGGAACCCGATCTTTCCTATTGTGAAGAGCCCGTCAGGATTCTTGATGTGAGGGAGCAGGTGCTGAGAAACCGGACGACTCGTCTGGTGAAGGTTTTGTGGAGAAATCATAAAATGGAAGAGACAACGTGGGAACCTGAGGAATTTATGATGAAAAACCACTCGAGTCTTTTTATGCAGTAATACCCTAGAAATTGCGGGGACGTAATTATTTGAAGGAGGGGAGAATGTAACACCCCAAGCTTCCACTGTACGTTTCCCTTCGAATAATGCAATAGCGTGTGTTGTACGCAACCTCGAGCTCTAACACACACCACAACTAATTAAACTAACCATTGTGAATAGTAATACCTACTTTTTGAAATTTTATAAATTTTATTTATCAAAATGGACTTCATTTTTGGATTCAGAATATTGAAATTAGCCTATGTTGAATTTTTGGTATTTTTCTGAGAACTTCTAAATTTTTATGAATAGTGAAAAATACTTAAAAACAAATTTTTTAATCAAAATAATTTATAGTGATAAATTATAATATTTAGTGGTTTTAAAGTATAATTAGAATATATTTTTACCATTTTATCCAATGGTGGTCATTAGAATTAATATAACATTGAAATTGGACATAAACAATTGCCAATATTTTGATATAAATTGTTTCTTAAAAACACGCTATTTGTTGTAACAGCGGGAATTAATTATAAAATTAATTAATACAACTTATATGTTTGTAATTTTGTAAAATAGACATCATTTTTGAATTCGGAATATCAATTATAGCTTAGTGTGAAATTTTGGCCTTATTCTGAAAAACTTCAATTTTTGATGAATAGTGAAACCACTAAGTGGTTGTTAAAAACTGATTTTTCGTTAAAATGAAATGTTTCCACTTATGTGATTTGATTTTCAAAAATCCGACATACATGGTTGTCATTAAGAAGTAAAATGTGGTTCAATGAGATTAAAATAATTTTTTGGTGAATAGTAACTTTTAAGTTCTTAATCGCGATTAGAGGTAATTAGTGTAGTTTAAGGTAAAAATAATGTTTTAATAATATGAGATGGGCTTGACACTTGTCCTACTCCTATTGGATGAGTCATGGCCGACCAAGAAAACCCATGGGTCAACTTGGGGACCCCATGGATCCACTTTAGTTGGAAAATGAAATTAATATATATTTATTTAATGTTAAAATTAAATTGACACAAACATGAGTTGTTTTACTAAAATAGTTTTTAAGTGGGGTTACACAGATCCAAATTTTGACTATAAATATTTATTAGAAATCTAAAAAGATTTACTACATCATATTATTTTTTTTATAATTTTTAGACATTAAATAAATTAAATTATTTATGACATCATTATGATGCAGCGATGACCTCATTATTTAACGATTTAAATAAAATGAGAAGATAATGCAAAATCCAAGGCTTACACTTGTCCAAAGCCTATTGGATGAGGAGATTTCGAACCCTTATCACCTTATCCACGAATTATATATGTGTGGGACCTTTAGAATCCGAAAATCATTGTATAATAATGTAACATTTCAATATTTCCAAAAGAGCCCCTCCTCTCCTCTTATAAAAGGCCCCCACCTCTACCACCTTATTCACACTTCCAAGCCTTTTGGTTCGACCAACCTCTGCCCAAATACTCTCCCAACTTCTCTCCCTTCATCCTAGAAGCTTTAATTTAGTCATAAAGCCATCCTATGGGGTACTTTTGATCAAATCAAAAGGAAGAACCCGAAGAAGAGGTAACATTTTCATCACCCTCTTTCAAGTTTCTTTCTTCTTCCACTCCCTCTTTGTTTATTATTTCAATTCTAAAATTATAACTCTAGTATCTTCTATATACTGTGATGTTATTATAAATATGTAACAACCATATTAAGTATTCTACTCATCATTTGAATGACAAGTCACCATATGTGCGTACGTACGGCTTACCGTCTCCACGTCGTGGTGTAATTGTAATTCAATATATTATTATTTAGATGGGTATAATAATGATATGTAATTCATGTAAATAATAAATATAACATGATAATTATTCTTTATATATGATACACTATCCAATTATATATTATTTTAATATCAAAATAATGATATTGTCGCTCGTGCATACGTACGGACTACCGTCTCCACGAACGCGATGAGATTCATTCTCTGTCGTATCCATTCAAGTATAATTATCATTTGATGATTTAGAAATAATGTTTAAGGACATGATATCATTATGGATATAAATAAGATACAACCTATCCATGAAAAACACGACTTACGTAACAAAACATATAAAAGAAAACGAGTAAGTTAACACCCGAAACAACGATAAATCTAAGATATTGTTAACAAAGCAATGTTAAAAGATCATATATGATATCATATGAATGTATATGATTCTTGTATAATTTAATAACAATTATTTAACCATTATACAGGAGGTTAACCTACCCCAACCAAGGAAAAGTACAAGGTAAGGGTTTACTTCACAACCTCTTCATTATCCAAGGTTGTTTATACATAATTATCTACTGGGACCTCGTTATCATCCACATCTATTTTTCTTAAAAATGTCATTCAAAACATTTTTACTATTAAATGGAAAATGGGTTAAAGTCATTTATACCCTTATAAGTTTTTGAAAGGAATCTTACCGTCGTTTTCCAAACAATGTACTTTTTGACCTTTTTGACAAATTTAAGGTAAGAATGTTTTTTTTACTTATACGGCGGGTGCGGCTATTTTCCGCCATTATAACCTCGTCGAAGCTTCCCTAACAAGCTTATAAGAATATTTTCAAATTAAATGTATTATTTTATAATTATGGGACTTTTAAATGATTTCAAAAAGGAGAGATATTTCTCTCAAATAGCTTTGATTTCATCCATGTCAACATCCTTTGATGGGTTTTAAGTTTGATTGAAATTGATTTATGATACAAAACTTCCATTGAACATTTTGTGAAATATTTGACTGTGGATGTGTTATTTTTATACCATCCATAGTTTATGGAGAAATTGTTGACATTTCGTATGCTAGTTTTAATACGAATATTTATGTTATGTTTAAACCTATTCATATGAGGAATGTATTGGACTTAATATGTAACGGGTGGAGCCCGCTATAGCTCCTCGATGCATCGGTAGGTCTCATGAGACAACTAGACGTGGAATTGGCCAAGGCCCTTTCCCAATTTGATTTATGGTTTTGACCGAGGCCTTAATCATTTTAGACATCTTGGCCGAGGCCTTGACAAAATGTTTCAGATTGTCTGGCATTATACATTCCCTCATTATGAAAGTGGTTATTGATATTTCATGTGATTATTCGTCTAGTAGAATATCCATGTGAGCAAGTAATGGCATTATTTTATTTTCCTTTTTCCATATTATGCTGAATTTCAAGTTCGATAAGGCTTTTGTTTTAGTTATACATTGCCTTAAATGCTTATGTTTTATTATAAAAGCTTCCGCAATATTGTTATCCTTACTGAGCATCTGAGCTCACCCCTTTCAATGTTTTAATATTTTCCAGGATGTGAAGAAGTGTATTATGACTGACTTGCAAGAATAGTCAGTGAGGATATGAGTGTGGACTATGAAGACCATGTTATTGTAGTTTGTTTACTTTTTGATGTAATGAAAGACTTCTGAATGTATCTAGTGTTTCCAAGGAAACTAAACTAATCGGTCTTTCGAGACTTGATCTTTTGTGATCATTCCAATGTTACGAAGTAATACACCGACTCTGGGTAGCTGGGGTCGGGGCGTTACATTGAATCATCTCTTTACATCGGGTTTAGTTCGATTCTCTAGGATGAGAATAGTTTGAAAGGTATCTAATGTAATGGCCCGGACCCTCATGGTCCATTACTCTTCCAATTTCTAGTGTTTGGGATGCCCTGGAACCATCAGTAGGTTAGGATCCGAAGGGAGTAATACCGGTGGCGAGATGTCACCATGGTGTCACCCATCGGTGACACCGATTGGTGAGTCACAGATTGGTGCCACATGGTCTTGTTGGGGTTTTTGTCCCCAGTTTTTTTTCTCTCATAACACTACATTTGACACTTTTTGATTTTAAATGTTGTTTAAAGCCATTTTTATCCCCATAATCAATGTTTTAAACCCCCTAGGTATATGTTGAACCTCAAGGGACCCATTTTTTCACTCTTTAAATGAAATCCCTTAACGCACAGTTGTTATCGCATCGCTCCTATGGGAATTATTAAATAACAATTAATTCCATCATGTGTAACCATCCAACCATGTGGTGAAATCACAATCCATCATTAAGGATATTAAATACTCTTATTTTGTAACTCTAGGATCTATCCTTTTATCGCACATGAATTCCTTCTTTCTTCTTCTTGGATAGTTTCTTTCTTCTCCTCGGTGCGTTTGGAGTCCCCCCTTTCTGGGGAATGTGGTGCACCTATACTTGAGGTTTCCTACTAATTATTGGGGTCCCCAGAGTTCCTCCCCTGCAAGTCATGCATCCACAATTCTTGATGGTGGAAATAATCTTCAATCTCTGATCATCCATGTAGGGTTCCTCCTTCGTCTCTCTTTATTGTGTATCATGCGGGGTGGGCATGATAATGTTTCCTTTGGGGATGGATGAAACCAAACCATAATGAAGATATTTAATGGGATTAATGAATGAAGGGGTGTGTTTGATAATGGTGTTTTACTACTTCACATTCTCCTATTTGTTGTGAATTGAATGGGATCATGTCCACTGAAAATCATGGCCTTTGGTGGTCAATTCTTGGGCACTAATGATCCTCTATTTTCTGGATGATCATGTGTTTGAATGGAAGTATCTTGGAAACTGGTTGATCACATAAACTCAGTTGATTAAATGGACTCCTAGTGAATAAGAATCATTGTGTAATCAACCCGGTTAATAGAACTGAAAGGAGAGACTAAATTAATGGAATATTTAATCCTAAAAAACCCTTACTCTGTTTTGATGATGTGTATGGTTTTTCTGTTTTGATGCTTGTGAGGTGATATGGATGGGGATGGGATTAACTTGTGTGGTTTATTTGTTTGTTTGTAGATATTAGGTTGTGTGGGGATATTTTTTGGGTCTTTGTTTGGTTCTCATACTTTGAGGGATCTCACTGATCCCCTTGCTTGATGTGACATTACAAGAGAACTGGGTGGGAATGATTAAATTGATGCTTGGCTATTTTTCCTTCCTTAGCTTGTGACTATGCATGTTAGCTTCCCATTAGTGGAGAATATTTTAAATGGAATCACTTGAATATGAAAACAAGAATGGGTTTAATGTTGAATTGTATTACGGGAGTGAGTTGGTACTTGGTTGTGGTTTTGGTGCTTCTTATGAATGAATAGTAATGAAGGTGTTTGTGTATGGGCTGGTTTTAGAACTCCTAGGTTGGGAAGAGATCTTGTTTACCTATTTTTATAATTTATTTTCTTTTATTTCTTATTCGTTCCCCACCCATGTTGAGCAATTCATGTCTAACACCCCCATTTTATGGAAGTGGTTGTTCGTTTCACAACACTCCTATGAGTGGCTTTTTATTATCCCATTTTCTACTCCCTTTCCCGAGTAGCGCAATATTGATTGGGAAGGCTATAACGGCCTGTGGTCCATTATATCCCATGATTTTTTTGGGAAGGGTAAGCCATGGTGGTTGGCCCCGGTGTGTGTGGGCAAGTGGTTTCCAAGTGTCTTTGGGATTAGGAACAGGTGTCTTCGGGCATGTCAGTAGTTGTTCTGGCACAAGTTTTTGCAAGTGTGGTTACATTTTTTTGTGGTCCAAGTGTATGTGGGTGAGATTTTGTGGTTATGGCCCTGGTTTTTTCAGGTGGAACATGTGGTTATTGTATCTGAGGTGTGTGTGGGTGGGGTATGGGATTGGTACTACGGTGAGAATGGTGGGTGAGGTCCAATGTATAATATGTCTTCAATAAACTGGTGGAAAGTGGCGTGGGGTACCCAAATATCGATGTGCCTATTACTTTACTTGACTTGTTTTATTTGGTGAGTGTTCCTTGGTGAGGTTTGGGTGGATATTTACCTTATTAGGATCTTGGTTAACTCCATTTCTCATGGGGCATTGGAATGCCTCCCCACTTGTGCACGAAGTATTTTGGTTTTCCAAGCTGATTATACCTATATACTCAACCTACGTATATATAACTACTTTCAGGTTTCCAGGAGGACTATGAGGACCGTGCAGGACCGTACTAGTTTGGACGTTGGGACATTTGTTGTTCATATTTTCCTTTTCTTTGTTATTAACCTTTGGAATTTTCGTGTATTGTAGCACTTATTATTTAAACATGCATATGGGAATGGATTGTTTGGGATTTACTTTTACTTCCAATTTTGGTGTTTTTTGGGACTTACTATCTTATCTCCCGATCATGCTAAATAAAAAGGGTAATGCTTTCCATTTTTTCATGTGATTCTATACCCTTGGTGCTAGTTGCCACTCCGGGACATATAGAAGATGGATCACGGGGGGTCATTGTCTCTCCTTAAATGTGAAGAAGGAAGGTTCTCGAAATATGTTGTCTCTTACCTCATCTTGGTGAAGGTGGTCGTGAAAAATCAATAATAAAAAAGAGATGTTGTACTAATTCAAATGGTACGTCACATATTTGAACATGTAAAGCCTTACATAGCCTACATGAAACCATAAATTGTTCATGTAACACCCCTATATTACATAATATATTTACACTTTAATAATTTTATTTATTATATAGCTCGTGATATATGAATCATTAAGTGTAAATGAATGACAATACTCAATTAAAATAATATTATTTAAAAGTGACCATTATAACCTAGTCATTCAGTTGGTGGGTAAGAATGTGACTAACTAAATTATGAAAATTATATTGTTAACATAAAATCTTTTTTAAAAAATTAAATATAAATTAATATAAAAAAATTACAAATGATATCCTATTACCTTTAACTCTCATGAAATAATGGTCTCTTCAACCCCCACTAATTTTGGGTTTTTTGGTCATTAACTTTCACAAGATCATGTTCTCTATCACTTTCTATTTATCCTTGGGAGTTGGTTTTATCTATCATGTACATTTTCTAATTTCCCAATAAGTACCTCCTTATATAGGAATATAACTATGAGTTATTTTAGGTAAAAATTATGTTTCACACCTTCTCTTTTAAATGGTAGTTTTATTATCCCTTTACATGATGTGGGATTTCAAAAAATGTCGAACCTTTTATGACTGTGAAGAAATTGTTAGGGTGATAAAAATTTAAGGGGTTATAATGTAAAAACCCAAGATTTTATAAGATATTTCTCTTTAAATAATTTATTCTCTTTTATATCCTCTGATATATGAATCACTAAGTTTAAATAAATCGTGACACTTTATTAAAATAATATTATTTAAAATTTACCATTTTAACCTTGGAATAATATTGAAAAGTAGGAATTGAAATAAATAAATAATAAAAATTATTGGGTGTATAAAAATCTATTGGATATAAATTAATTAGAAATAAAATAAAAATAAAATTTAATATAATTTACATTCTTTTTTGAAAAACTGTATGTTTCGAAATAAAATTGTTTGATCGAGCTTTTAGAGCATATTTCAAAATTATTTTTTCCAAATTTAGAAACTAAATTTGAAAAATGAAATTAATATTGAAATTATCTTTTTAAATAATATTATATTGAATATTATATAACTATCTAAATGAAATAAATTTTTGATGTATAGTGAACAACACTGGATTTTATTGAAAGCTTCCTTTTCATTTAAAGATTTTACTAGATAAATTTTGTTTCAATTTTTTTTTTATATATAACAGTAGTTAAATTATATTCTAAATAATACAATCACTATAATTTTAATTAATTATATGTTCAATTTTGATGTAATTTTATTTATAATTTTGAAAATTGATCCTTTGGAAATTAGTTTTTTTGTTTCTTTTGTGGGATTTGATTTTAATTAAATTATACCACTTATATGAATTTAATTTATTAAAATGGATTCCATATTAATATTTAGAATAAAAAATATTATCTAATAATTCCCATTTTTAACCATAATGAATAGTGAAATGAGTAAATATTAGTTACCATAGTCAAGGTGAAAAGGGATTATCAGGGGTTAAACCAGTAGAAAAGGATAGGTATTCTAATAAAACATATATGAATTCTATTTAATGAAATATTTCAATATTTTCATATTCCAAGTTCAAATATATGTTCAATTGGATAATTTAAACATATAAATGAATTTATCAATTTGGATTCGGGTGTGAAATTACTAAGTAGTATGCAAGTTAATTATTTTTTCCACTTATAAAAGGAACTCTCTTATTATCTCATATACACTCTTATAGAGAACTTTGGATTAGACCATAAATTCCCAAAAAAATCTTCCTTAAACACCTCCCCATTACCAAGAACCCTTGGTTTGATCATAAAACAATACTTGGAAGTATTTTTGTGACAACCTAAAGAGGTCTTCTGAAGAAGTGGTAATGTATTTAAATGATATTTGTTGTTTTATTTAATCATCCACCTTCATAAAATTTCATTATACCATTATGATAATATAACCACAATATCTTTAATTTAATGATATTTTATTATATTAAGCTAATCACTCATATATATATATATATATTATTTTCATTTTTTCTCATTAGGTACTGAAAATATCCAAATAAAATTTTAATGAAAATATAATTAAATTTCTCTATTTGGTCTCAAATCCTCTTTCATCAATATCCATTTTTACGAAAATAATTTCAAAAATTATGTTAATATTCTCCAATTAATATTAAAATTTATTTTCACCCATGTTATAAGTTTTTATAATTTTTTAAGGGGAATATTTCTATTGTTTAACAAAAAAAATTACTTTTTACAATAATGGGAACACAAATATTTTTATCTTATACTACATATATAGAATTATATTTCTTTATGACAACATATTTAATTAAATATCCTTTACATGTTTACAAGGTTCCATTAAAATTAATAAAAATATTATTATTTGGTAATTATTTTAATCCTAAAATAACTGACTTCCAATTGAAATGTGTACTTTCGTCAAAAAATTATACAATTATGTTTTAAAATTATTTTCATCCATGTCAATATCCTTTATAGAATCTTATACCTTATTGAAGATATACTAAAAAGATACCATCCACTGTTATTTTTGGTATGGTTGATGATAAGATTTGTTGGGGGATGTATTGATGTTCTATATATTAGTTCTTCTAATATGAATAATAATTGATTTTATTAATTTTGAAAAATAGGTATTATTTATTCATATAATGAATGAATTAGAAATATTAAGTGATCGGTGGGGTTCAGAATTATATAGACCATCAATGCATCAGTATCTGTCAGAAGAAAAATTTGACATGGTATTTGGATATGGCCATACACATTTATGTATGATTTCATTGAAATGAGTCCTTGACGACATGCTTATGATGTTTGGAATAATGATTTACATCATTATGAAACCAGTTATTGAAGTCTATGTGATTATTTAATTATTTATGATATCCATGGATTAGTTTCAGGGTTATATGATTATTTATATCTAATTATTTTATATTCATCTAATCATTCCATATTATTAATTCCTTATTTAACATCTGATTTACTCATACCCTTGCCTAGAATTTATGCTCTCCACACTCTTATATTTACATTCCCTGAAAATTTAGGATGTTTATTATGATTGAAATTAAGCGATATATATATATATAATAATGATGATCCCAATTAAAATCCTATGATGTATTAATTTTATTTCAATGTAGTTTTGGATTTATGAATGTATCCATTTTATGAAGACTACAAAAAATTCAGTCATTTGGGATGTGATTACTTAAATCTAGTACCAATGTAATAAATTAACCAAGACTCTGGGATATTAGGGTCAGGGCCTTTATATTTTCGATTATATAATTTAAAAAAAAACATTATTACTAGGTTTAGGGTAATATAGATTAGGGAATATATCCCTATGTCTGAATTTGAAGATATTTCTATGTATATGACAACATCATAATGTTTTGGTAAGATAGAGATTGTGTGGTTTTACCAACAATACACCATTATCTAGTTACTATAGGTGGATATGGTTTTGTGACATATTCATATAGGGGTAATAACCATGAAAAGAGTTGGTTTGAGTATATATTGGCCAACATTATGGTGCACAGTGAGAGTACCCTTACTACACACCAGGGTTGACCCTCTTGATAAATATTATTTAGTTAATCCACACTTTATTTATAATCCATTATGAAGGATTTATAAATATTTTTATGATTTGAGAAAATTCACACAAAAAAATGTTTATAATTCAGATATTAACCATGAATAAATTTTAAATTTATATAAAGTGTTTGGTATTATACATTATTAATCACAATGTTATAATATAATACCATGTATTTTATATTTTAAGAAATGGATCATTTTGGAAGGAATGAAAAATATTTTATTTCTTGAAATTCATTTAGGGATTTATATAATGGGAAATATAATGATGCTAGAGTTTGAGAAATAAACGGATATGAATATATTATTACTATATTGGGATAGATTACTCATGTTATGACTAATAACCATTATAGTATGTATCATCTTACTGATCCATACCACAATGTAAATATGTTAGGATTCTTCAAGCCTCATCAACCTCCATCAATTAATATGACTACAAATCAATTTGTAGATGAGAAAAGGTTATGATATATCGAGAGAATATTTATTTCCATGGTATGTATTAGAAGGGAGAAGGTTTTCATGGTAGTTTATCATCTCTCTGGAGATATAGATCATTGGTGGTCATTGATTAAAAAAGGATAATGAGAAAATAAGGAGCATTGAATGAAATGATTTTAAAGAAATGTTCTAGAAAAAATATTTTCCTTATAAATAACTAATATATATAGAGAGAGTAAATTATTGAATATGAGAAAAAAATGAGGTCGAAAAACTACTAAGTATGAATAAAACATTAAAACGTTGGTATGAAATGTTGTGTACTACGTTTTTAATCCAAAAAGGAAAATTGATCATTTCTTTATTGGGAATAATCTAGTTATTAAAAGAGAATTATTCTCCTAATAATTTTCTTCATATGAGGATATAATGTCACATGCTATCAAGATAAAAAATAAATATTCAATTCTTATGTCTTTAAAGTAATGTAAGATACGAATAGGGTGACAAAGAAAAAAATGGATTATGGGAAGATGGAAAAAAGGATTTTCCAACTTGTGATAATTTTGGAATGAAACACCCTAGTACATGCTTGATGTTAGTGAGTGCTTTCATCACGTTTGGATAGAAAGTCCATGGAATGTTTAAATTGAAGTGTAAATTTGAAAACTAAAGTTTTTAATGTTTTTATTATATGTATATGGAGAACTATACAAATGAGTTCAACTTTCATTTATAGAATATTCCTCAGAATAAGTCAATGGATCAAGATAAATATTTTGTAATTACTATATATGAACTGGAATGATTAATGTTATTTGTCACGACTCGTCCTAGTGGGGCTCGCACTGTGACTCCCCAAGCCCACCTCTAATAGGCCAGGGGCTGATGACTAGAATCGAGTAGGCATATCACTAACATGGGAGGAATTTCCTAAGTACATGTACACATACACACATCTCCAAGCCCACAAAATCTTAAATGTAAAAACCACTAAGGAAAAGAATGCATGCATACAACTAAACCCAACCAACAGATTACGACGAAAGGTAGAGTGTTGTAAAAGTAAACTGGGCCAGAATACAAGCCCACCAAAAACAATAGTCTGAAAACTACAATGTCTAACCTGTAAGCACAAAGAGGTACTGGGAATGTCGCTTGTAGCCGTAGGAACGCATCGGTCTGTAGGGAACACAGAAAGCTCGTTCCTGTCCTGGTTCGCCCAGGACTCTGTCAAAAGGCTGCTCGTCTGCACAAGACACCAGACATGCGGGAAAAGCCCGTGAAGGGGTGATTACCACAATACTCAGTAGAGGACCCCGAAAACAACAAATCAGTACACAAAGTAAAGGTACAGTCAGTTATACACAGTATATGTCTACAGAACATATCAAAAAACCCATATATACTCAAGCCCAGCACCATAGTCTAGAGACAAGTCACACAACCGCATACCCCGCTAGTGATTCTGTTCGAAGATTCCATGATGCACTCTTTCCGGGAGAACACACTCCACCAGACTTATAGCTCTGATGACGTCTGCCTGAGAAGTTCTGTTCGTCGTGAACTGTCATGTGAGGCAGCTAAACTCATTACGGGAGACACACTCTTGAGTGGGAAAGATAAGTAGATGGATGAACTCATTATGGGAGACACACTATTGAGTGGGAAAGATTTCGATACTCAGATGAGGATCACTTCTAGGGCCATGGCGGATACCGCGACTCTTCCGGAATTCACCAGCTAGGTAGAGGATCAATGCCTGGTAGAGTTGGTCACGACGATTCATGACTCTACCTAGGGTCTGTAATGGATAAGGGATCTCGATCCGGGCCACTCGGATGGATGCCTGACTCTATCAAAGAAAGTCCGGCTAAAGGGATCATAATCCTGCATGAGGGAATGAAACCTGACCTTCAAGGGAACAGGAAGAAGGGGCAATAACCCAAACGAAAGATGTCCAAGGCACGGTGAACAAAAGGACCAATCCATTTTCAACAAAGTAAACATTGTGTAGAAATGACACACTCCCTGTTGTCCGGCCTCGAGTACTGCTCGTGTACAATGGACCGTATCGTGAGGCTGGTCCTGTAGAAAAACATAGTACACGACATGTAGTACGGTGTACACACCGTGTCTAAGTAACCGGGGTTGGCTCCGTGTACTATGGCCATGTGCCTATACACGGTCACCAACCCGGGTACTCCAACCCATGTAATCTGTACAAGGGGTGACACGCGCTGCTGGCCTCGCCTGACCGTGTGATGGAGTACACGGTCGTGTACTCCATCCTGTGTCTGTGTATCACCAAGATTCACACTGAGCTCCACGTAGCTGCCTCTGCCAAGCTGTAAACACCGTGCCTCTTGAAGCCATGTAGATCATCTCGTGTCTGTGTACTTCCCAAAGTACACGCCGAGCATCGGGGAAAGTCCAACATGCCGTGTGACTGGCGTCACACGCCATGTGATTCTTCTCTAACCCCGAAACCCTAGCCTCCGCCACCAGTAGTACACGAAGTGTTTTTCAGAAGTACACACCATGTATTCTGGAAATATCCAGAAACGACGCCCTTTGCCAGCGCACCTCCCATGGTGCTCCGTTCATCGATCCGGCTATCCGATCTCCGCAAATCACAGAGGTTTTTGGTTGCCCCAACACCACAAAGCTGCTTACGTCGTTTTCGGGCCTCCGATCGGCTCCAGAAACATGTTCCAATTTCCCTGCATGAACAATGCTCGAAGAACGATCCTTCCGATCTGGTCTGATTTGTCATCTTCTATTGTCGCCGACCCTCCATAAGGTCGTTGCGGTGTTGAACAATTGATTTGGGATCTTTGCGTCGTAGAACAGATGCGCAACGATCCGTTGTTCGTCGCCCCACGATGAACGCGAAGAACGCGCGGGGAAAAGAAGGGGGAAGAAATCCAAATAAGAAAATTGAGGAACGAAACTCCTCCATCATTCGTCACTGCATTGATTCGCTCCCGTTAATAGGCTTAAAAGGAGAATGAATCAACAACAACATAAATCATGGATCAATTCCCCATAATCTTCCTGAAGAAAATCCCTCCTGCAAGAACTTATGAATCCGTGGATCAACTTCTTTGTGGCTGATCCACGTTCGTCATTTAAACATAAATACAGGGAAGGAAAATTTAAATAACAACCCATACCTTTAGAAATAATCGATCATTGAAGAAGGCACCGTTCTTCCATTGTCTTCGAGATCCATCAACGTTGGCGCAACGATCCTTGGTTTCGATCCGTCGCCGTTCGTCGCCGAGAATTTCCTCCAACGCCTCACGGATTCGGAAGAGGTTCCTCTCAAGTGTTTCCAACGATCCACAATTGGTTAAACCATTAAAAAAGGAAACATGTTGGCATTTAATTACACGGCAGTATTAATGACGTTGACTTTCCATTTCGAAGCCATTACGACGAGCCATCAATTTATGGAACAGCTGCGATGTAACTGCACTGCAGTGAACATTTCCTTAAACAAAATAAAATAAACTTGTTAATTTATTTTATTTTATTTTACTGAAAACATCCGAAAATTAAATTCTTCCCTCGACCCGCGTAGGTCGAGGTTAGCCTCATTCTAAGTTAAAGTTGTCATCCCAGACGCAACGGTGCGTTCATATTTTTAATCTGGGCATCCTTTTGAAAAATTCCACAATTGCGCACAAGTTTCGACTCACATAACATTAAAAATATCAAACCACCATTCCAGGCTCACTGGAACTTGGAATGATGTGCCATCATCATGTTCGGTCTCAAAATAATTCCATATAATATTTAAAATAATAAACAGAAAATCTGAGACATGACATTCTCCCCACCATGGGTCTTTACGTCCCTGAAAAGCCAAAACAAAGGCTACTCAAAAAGATGAGGGAACTGGGCCTGGATCTGGTCCTCCCGCTCCCATGTGCTCTCCTGAAGATTCTCGTGCTGCCACCGAATGTGTACCAAGTGAATCGATCACCCACGAAGGATCCTCTCTTGTCGATCTTTGATCTCCACCGGGTACTCAGCAAAGGTCCCTCCATCCTCGAAGTCCAGCTCGCCCCAGTCGATGATGTGTGATGGGTCATGCACATACCTCCTCAACTGCGACATGTGGAAGAAATTATGTAACTGGTGCAACTATGGCGGCAGAGCTAGGCGGTACGCCACCTTGCCAACTCTGCACAGAATCTGGAACGTTCCGATGATCCTCGGAGATAGATTGCCACCTCGGCCAAATCTCTGCAACCCTCATCGAGGTGAGACCCGAAGAAAGATGTGGTCTCCCTCTTAGAACTCCATAGGTCTCCATCGCCTATCAGCATAAGTCTTCTTCCGGCTCTGTGTAGTCTTCATCTGTTCTCGGATGATCTGCACCTTCTCTGTGGTGGCTCACACTAACTCTGGACCCATGAGTGCTGACTCTCCGGGGTCGGTCCAGCAAAGCGGTGACCAGCGTGGTCTCCCATACAAGGCCTCGAACAGTGTCATACCGATGGTGTAGTGGTAGCTGTTGTTGTATGCAAACTCCACTAGCGGTAGGTGGTCCTCCCAACTGCGACCAAAGTCCAAGATGATGGCTTGTAACATATCCTCCAGAACATGAGTGTTCCTCTCTGTCTGACCATCGGTCTGGGGATGAAACATTGTGCTCAAGCGTAGCTGAGTCCCAAAAGCGTCCTGAAATCCCTTCCACCACCGGGATGTGAAGCGGGCGTCGCGGTCTCAGACTATAGTCGAGGGGATGCCATGAAGTTGAACTATCTCCTACAAGTAGAGGTGTCCAAAGATCTCTATGGAACTCTGCTCCCTGATAGCTAAAAAGTGGGATAACATGGTGAGTCGATCAATGATCACCCTGATGGAATCATTCGCCTTGGACGTCCGTTGTAAGCCTGTCATGAAGTCCATCGATATTCCATTCCACTTCCACCCTGGGATTTCCAGGGGTGAACTAATCCTGTTGGAACCTGGTGCTCATCCATAATGTGATGGAATGTGAGGCATCGAGAAACGAACTCTGCTACTGCCTTCTTCATGCCTGACCACTAGAACTGCCATCGGAGATCTTGGTACATCTTTTCCACTCCAGGATGTACCGCCAAAGGGGATGTATGAAACTCCCTCAAGACCTTCTCCTACAATGCCAATGGTACAATAGTGCATCCTCTGAAAAGAATTAGGTGCTTCCCACCTTGTGAATATCCATCAGGAGCATGTCCTGTGGATAACTGAGCACGTAAAGCCACATAGTCGATATCCCCAATCTATGCCTCCCTAACTCGTTGTAAGAGAGGAGGGGTGACAACCATCGACTGTAGGTAATATGTATCCTCCCCATCCATGAACGATAACTGTAACGCGGCTAACTACCGTGTCGCCTCACTCAACAACTGTGAGCTCGATCTTCTGCTAAGGGAATCTTCCACATTGTTCCCCTTTCCAGGAGTATAGATGATCTCAAAATCATAGTCCTAGAGGAACTCTAGCCAATGCATCTGCCTCAGATTTAGATCCTTCTGCGAAAAGATATACTTGAGGCTCTTGTGGTCAGAGTTGACAATAAACCGCTCGCCCATAAGGTAGTGTCGCCACATCATCAATGCGAATAATACCACTACCAACTCGAGATCATGGGTCACATAGTTCTTCTCATGTGGCCTAAGCTGGCGTGAACCATAAGCAATCACCGCATGCCGCTGCATCAGGACACAGCCGAGCCCGATCCCAGATGCGACGCGGAAAATTATGTACCTGACACCCTCCTCCTGCAATATCAAGACTGGGGCACTCGTCAAACTATGTTTCAACTTCTCGAAATCCTGATGGCACTTTTCAGTCCACATGAAGCATTTCCCCTTCTTGGTCAAGGCTGTCATCGGTGCTGATATCTAGGAGAAGGCAGGAATGAATCTTCGGTAATATCCTACCAACCCAAGGGAGCTCCGCACCTCCGGCACGCTATGAGGTGGCCCCCATGATAACACAGCCTCCACCTTGGCTAGGTCTACAGCTACCCCATCTGTTAAGATGACATGTCCCAGAAAGTGGACCTCCAGAATCTAGAACTGGCACTTCGAGAGCATCCCATAATGCTAGTGCTCCCGAAGTATGTCCATAACCATCCGCAGGTGTCTCGTGTGCTCCTCCTCTGACGCTGAGTACACAAGGATGTTATCGATGAAGACCACTATGAACTGGTCTATGTATGGATGGATGATCCGTTTCATTAGTCCCATGAACACAGTAGGGGCGTTCGTCATGCCGAAAGGCATCACCAAGTACTCATAGTGACCGTAGAGGCATTTGAATGACGTCTTCGGTATATCCTCGTCCCGCCCTCGTAGCTGGTGATATCCTGATCAATGGTCCACCTTTGAGAACCATTATGACCCTCTTAGCTGATCGAAGAGGTCATCAATCCTTGGCATTGGATAATTGTTCTTCACCTTCACCTGGTTCAGGCGCCGGTAATCCACACACAACCTCAGACTCCCATCTGCCTTGTTGGAAAACAAGACAGGAGCCGCCCAGGGGGAGACGCTGGGTCTCACAAAACCCTTGCTCTAAAAATCCTCCAACTTCACCCTCAGCTCGCAAAACTCTACGAGATCCACTTGATTTGCCGACAAGGAAATTGGAGCCGTCCCATGGTGTAAGTCGATATAGAAGTCAATCTCTCTGTGGGGAGGTAGTCTTGGAACATATTTGGGAAAGACATATTCATACTCCTCCACCACTTCTAGGAATTGGGGGCGCACAACATCCACTACACCGATGGAAAGGCTAGCCAACTCATGGGCGATTGGATGCACCCTCTTATGAATGATCCCATTCTGTGTTGCATGGGTTTCCCTTTCTCCGACAAAGGAAAACCTCGTTCCATCATGGCGGACACACCACACCCTTCGCCTAAAAAAGTCAATCTGAGCATGGACCGAAGATAACCAATCCATACCGAGAATGACATCGTAAGGCCTCGACGCTACCACCAAGAGGTTCCAACCAAAACTCTCACCTCCAAGTGTAAGATCACACTGCCTAGAGAGGTTCATGATCATCGAGTCTCCTCCCGTAGGTGTCTTAATGCGTAAGGATCAAGTCAACAGTTCTACCGGAATCTCTAGGTTTTGTACAAGAAATTTGACTATAAGGGAATGACTGGCACCTGTGTCTATGAGTACGGTAGCTAAGGTAGAAAAGACCCAGATTATACCTCGAATCATCCCTGGAGCTCTTAGGTCGTATGCCTCGACCACATGCAGTTATCCTCACCCCTGTCCCCTTGCTCCATGATCCTAGTGCGAACCCCTAGGGTGGTGGTGGAAGTAAGTCGAAGCGTCTGCCACCACCTGCAGCTCTCCCTGCTCCTCTGCCATGTCTGCCACCTAGCAAGTCTGCCTGCTCTGTTCTCTGCCTCTGCCTCGGTGGTCCATCCACCACTTATCTGTCATAATCTTGACGGGTCGGGCAATCTCTAGAGAGATGTCCCCTACCGTCGCATGCATAGCATTTCTTCTCCCTAGGATGACTGGATCCAGCCTGAGAGCCCTGGACTATCGATCCCCTGTCCTGGCTCCTCCTATGATGTTTCCCATGTCCATATCCCTGTGCCTGACGTCGGCTCCCTACTTCCGGGGTCTCCACACCTGTCTGCCTGCTACTGACTATCGGCGGCTGTCTCTACTCCGCCAAGAAGCTCTCGATCACCAAGGCCCGCTCGAGCACTCTAGCATAAGACGATATGCATATAGGAACGACACTAGTTCGGATGTCTCTCCGTAGACCTCACTCGAAGGTCCGAGCTCTGATGTACTGATCCTTGACCATATCCATCAAGTACCTGGAGAGGTTGGTGGACCTCGATGAATAGTCAGCTACTGTCAGACTGCCCTGCTAGAGCTGAAGAAGCTCCTGGATGCGAACATCCCTCAATGTAATTGGAGAGAACTCCTCCTTGAAGAGTCGCTCAAACTATATCCACAAAAGAGTCTCCTCATCGTGAGTCTGTGTGGTCAGACTCCACCATTGTCTCACCAAACCCTGAAGAAGGCTCGCTCCTAGGACCACCATCTGGCCTGCTGGTGTCCTCACTAGATGAAAAACTCTGGTCACCGCCTCATGCCAGTCCTCACCCGCCTGAGGGTCGTGCTCGCTTCAGAACCTGAGGGGTCTCTGTCTCTAAAACTCATGGAGTGCGTTGAGTCTGCGCTCCTCGTCGGTCTATACCGTGGGTACCACTGGCTGCTCCACTGGTGGTGGTATAGCAGGTGCACCACCTGGTGGCAATGCCTGGGGAGCTGGTCCATGTATCGAAACCTCGTTACTGAGGGGGTCATCCTCGTGATCGTGCTGCTGAATCCTAGCTAGTATGCATCGCGGAGGAATCCTATAAATAAAAATGATGTGTCACAGTCAATAAGTATATCTGGATAGCTGACACAAAGGACATGGAAAACAAAACTCATTCCGTATATGATGCATATACCTTTTATTTCCCCGCAACCAGTGTTTTCATGTACCGAGTAGAAAATCAGGTTATCAGAGTCCCAGTCTATGGATATGTCGGCCGCTGCACCATTAATGGGGTATATGGCCGGAAAGCCGAACCCAAAACACTTAACACTATTGCCCCAAACCAAACTCACAGACTCTTGGTCCTAAGGTAGAACCAACCACCTCTGAAACCACTCTGTCATGACCCGTCCCAATGGGGCCCGTGCTATGACTCTCCAAGCCCGCCTCCAATAGGCCAGGGGCTAGTGACTAGCACCGAGTAGGAATATCACTAACATAGGAGGCATTTCCTATATACCTGTACACATGCACACATCTCCAAGCCCACAAAAGATGAATTGTAAAAACCACTAAGGAAAAGAATGCATGCATACATCTAAACCCAACCAACAGAGTACGACGAATGGTAGAGTGTTATAAAAGTAAACTGGGCCATAATACCAGCCCACCAAAAACAAGAGTCTGAAAACTGAAAATTCAAACCTGTAAGCATAAAAAGGTACTAGGGAAGACGCTCGTAGCCATAGGAACACCTCGATTGTTAGGGAACTCAGAAAGCTCAGTCATGTCCTAGTCCACCCTGGACTCTGTCAAAAGGCTGCTCGTCTGCCCAAGACACCAGACGTGTGGGAAAATCCCGTGCGGGGGTGAGTATAACAATACTCAATAGAGGACCCCGAAAACCACAAAGAAGTACACAAAGTAAAGGTATAGTCAGCTATGGACAGTATATGTCTACAAAACATATAAAACAAACTAGATATACTCAATCCCGGCCCCGTAGTCTAGACAAAAGTCACACAACTGCATACCCCGCCAGGGATTCTGTTTGAAGACTCCGTGATGCACTCGTTCCGGGAGAACACACTCCGAGAGTCTTATATCTCTGATGACGTCTTCTCGAGATGTGTTGTTCGTCGGGAACCGTCACGAGAGGTTGATACACTCATTACGGGAGACACTCTCCTGAGCGGGAAAGATCAGTAGATGGATGCCCACATTATGGGAGACACACTCCTGAGTGGGAAAGATCTCGATACATAGATGAGGATCACTTCCAGGGCCATGGCGGATAGCACGAATCATCTATAATTCACCTGCTAGGTAGAGGATCAATGCCCGGTAGAGTTGGTCACGTCGATTCCTGACTCTACCTAAGGTCTGGAATGGATAGAGGATCTCGATCCAGGCCTCTCAGATGGATGCCTGACTCTATCATAGAATGTCCGGCTGAAGGGATCATAATCCTGCGTGAGGGAATGACCCCTGACCTTCAAGGGAATAAGAAGAAGGGGCACTAACCCAAACGAAAGATGTCCAAGGCATTGTGAACAGAAGGACCAAGACATTTTCAAAAAAGTACACGGTGTGTAGAAATGATACACGTTGTGTTGTCCGACCCGAGGTACTGCCCGTGTACAATGGCATGTGTCGTGAGGTTGGTCGTGTAGAAAAACATAGTACAAGGCATGTTGTACGGTGTACACGTCATGTCAAAGTAACGGGGGTTGGCTCCATGTACTATGGCCATGTGCTTGTACACAGTCAACAACCCATGTACTCCAACCCATGTAATCTGCACATGGGGTGACCCGCGCTGCTGGCCTCGCCTGGCCGTGTGATACAGTACATGGTCGTGTCCTCAATCCCATGTCTGTGTATCCTCGGGATACACGCTGAGCTCCGCGTAGCCGCCTCTCCCAAAATGTACACGCCGTGCTACCTGAAGCCATGTAGATCATCATGTGTCCGTGTACTACCCAAAGTACACGATGATCTTCGGGGAAAGCCCAACACGCCGTGTGACCGGGGTCACATGCCGTGTGATTATTCTCTGACCCCGACACCCTAGCCACCGCTACTAGTACTACACAGCGTGTTCTTTGGAAGTAGACGCTATGTATTCTAGAAATTTTCAGAAACAATGCCCTTCGCCGGCACGCCTCCCATGGTGCTCTGGTCATCAATCCGGCCGTCCGATTGCCGCAAATCTCCCAGGTTTTGGTCGCCCCAACACCAAGAAGCCGCTTCCGCCGTTTTCGGGCCTCCGATCGGCTCCGGAAACGTGTTCCGATTTTCTCGCACGAAGAACGCTCGAAGAATGCTCCTTATAATCCGGTCCTATTTTTCGTGTACCATTGTTGTCGCACCTCTATAAGGTCGTCGCGGTGTCGAACATTCGATTTGGGATCATTGCGTCACAGAACGGATGCGCAACGATCCATTTTTCATCACCCTGTGAAGAACGTGAAGAACGCGTGGGGAAAATAAGGGGGAAGAAATCCAAATAAACAAATTGAGGAATGAACCTCTACCTTCGTTCGTCACGACATTGATCTGCTCCCGTTAATAGGCTTAAACAGAGCAAGAATCAACAACATAAAACATAGATCAATTCCCCATAATCATTCCAAAGAAAATCCCTCCCACAAAAACGTATGAATCCCTGGATCAACTTATTCATGGTTGATCCGCGTTCGTCGTTTAAACATAAATACAAGGAAAGAAAACTGAAATAACAACCCAAACCATTCGAAAGAATCGATCATTGACGAGGGCGCCGCACTGCCGTTGTAGTCGAGATCCTTCAATGTTGGCCCAACGATCCTTGGTTTCAATCTGTCGTCGTTCATCACCGAGAATTTCCTCCAACGCCTCGCAGATTCGTCAGAGGTTCCTCTCAAGCATTGCCAACGATCAACAATTGGTTAACACATTAAAAAGGGAAACGTGTTGGAATTTAATTATGTAGTAGTATTAATGATGTTGACATGACAATTTGAAGCCATTAAGATGCACCATTAATTTTGGAAACAACTGTGCCATTACCGCGCTACAACAGACGTTTCCTTAAATTAAATAAAATAAACTTGTTAACTTATTTTATTTTATTTTACTTAAAATGTCCGAAAATTAACTTTTTCCCTCAACTCGCGCCGGTCGAGGTTAGCCTCATTCTTAGGTAAAGTCGTCGTCCCGGACGCAACTGTGCTCTCAGATTTTTAATCCGGGCATCCGTTTTGAAACTGCCACAACCGTGCACAAGTGTCGACTCACTTAACTTTAAAATTTTCAAACCACCATTCCGGGCTCACTGGCCCTCGGAATGATGTACCGTCTCTGTGCCCGGTCTCGAAATAATTCCATATTATATTTAAAATAATAAACAAAAAATTTGAGACATTAATGTATTTGGATTCTTGAATTATTTTTTTGAGTTATTTTATCAAGGATTTTCTAGTTATATTAATCATTAAATGTATAAGGGGTGTAATGAATTAGTATTTCCTATAGGATTTGAAATCATATATTGAATGGTAGTAATGACCAAAAAAGTGATTTAGTGGAGATTTAATATTTCTGGAGAATATATGATTAATTTAAATATAACCCACAATATGTGAATGATGTAGATATAATAATTAGATAAATATATTTTTGATTATGATAGAGTAAATGGGATAGTACATAATACTTTTTAACTGATTAGTGATTTTATTAAAAAGTGGTTTATGTTATTTCTATTAAATCTTATTGTATTTATATATTTATGGAATATATTTAATAATATTTGGTTTTATTTATGTAATGTGGAGACTGTTAGTTTTAAGAATAATTCATGTTTTCATTATGGTTTTATGTTGATTCAAATTAAAACAATTTTGTAGATAATATATTATTAAAGTATTTATATGTTTTATATGTGATATTAAGAGCTAAATTATGTTATATATGGGTAAATGTGTGATCAAATATTTCATATTCTTTGGGTTTTGAATATGGTCATAAATATTTTAGAGTAGCCTTATGGTTAACTATATATGAAATGGATTATGTTGAATATTGTTTGCTAATAGATTAATTATTAAAACCATCTTTGTATTTGTAAATATTTAGAAGAATAATGAATGAAATATGGATATTTAGTTTCATTACAAGTTACTTTTTCTGCATCATGCATGAAAAAGTCATCTTCATTTCTTGGATTAAGAGATGATATACAAATTCATCGAATAAAAATCAAAGGATGAAATTGTGATTATGAAATGGAAATAAATATGGTAAGAAAATATTATCATGTTCTACATCATGAAATTAAAAGAATCTAAAAACTTTAGGAAAAGGACCCAAAAATATAAAAGTTACCATATTCCTTCCAATTAAGATGAATTAACAGTACATTCGCCCATCACTGATTTACGGTATTATAGCCAGTAAATTTAATATCACCATGTTATATTTCACTTCCTATTAGTGATTCAGTGTCAGTTTTGTCACCCCATGTCTGTATTTTAGTTTTACCACCAATGTTATCCTTATCTGGGAACTTGATCATGTTTTATTTCAGGTATCCATTATGTTTCCCAATTTACCTTATTTATACATCTCCTTACGAAATGTGGGTTTTCTAATATGGTTGAATCATTGATGACCAAGATAAAATTATGGGGGAGAAATTTATTTAATGGGGGCATAATGATTCACTATGAGATTTTATAATATGTGTCCCTTTTAATAATTTATTTCTTTGATAGCTTTCAATACCCACAACACCGAGTTTAAACAAACCAAAATAGTCTGTTAAAATATTATTATTTAAAACTAACAATTATAACATAGAAGGTATGTTTTCATATATTTATAGTACTAACTATATTATGAAATTTATTTTTTAAACATAAATTCATTAATTATTAATTAATTTTATGTGAAAATAAAAACTAATTGACGAAAAAGGAATTTTTTTTGTAAACTAAATTTTTCTAAAACGTTATTTCTTCACGCTTTGTAGACTTAGTTAAAAATAATTTTTACACATTTAGAAAATGTATTTGAAAAAATGAACATAATAGTTTAAATAAAAATGTAAAAAATGTATTGTAGTGAATTTTTGGATACTTTTCTATGAATATTAAATTTCCGAAGAATGGTGAGAAATATTGTTTTTTTAAATAATTTTATTTTCCTTTAAATAATTTATAAGTATTTTTTTTATAAGTTTTAAAAGTAAAATTTTGTCAATTATATTATAATTAATACAATTTAGATCATTTTAATGAATTTTATGTTTGAGTTTTTTAAAAATAATTTTATATTTTTAAAACCATTTCCTTTGGAAAACAATTTTTTCATTGTGTATGTGTGATTTATATTAAATTTAATTATCTAAATTTTATAAATTGAATTTAATTAAATGGATTATAGATTTTTAATTAGAATAATTAATATTATATAATAAGTTCATTTTAATTTTTGACCATGATGAATTGTGAAAATATTAAAATTAATAACTGTGATTAAGGTGAAAACGGGTTTACTGGGGGATATACCAAATGATACGGGTAGGTCTACCAATAAAAATTGTATAAATCATATCTGTTTGATATATTTATATCTTATCCTAATAAAGTTTCTAATATATATTAATTTTTAATATTTTTTCATAGTAATAACTTTATCATTTTGGATTGTTTGTTGATATTTCCCAGTAGTTTCCATGAGGCCACTATTCCGCACTTATAAATGGACATATATGCTCCTCTCCCCTCCACACATAAAAAGACCCTTTGGTAAAAAAATACATGTCATAAACCATTACTTTTAACATTTACATGACATAGATACCATTTTTTTCAATAATAAATCATAGTATGTATTTTGGTGGAAACCTAAAGAGTACATTTGATGAAGAGGTAGCATTCTAGAATATTATTCTTATTTTAATTATTATTCCACCTTCTTTAAATATCATTAAAAAATTATGATATAATAAAATTAGTATCAGAAATATATCTATACTTTTTTTATATCATGACCTATGTTAATCTCATATTCCATCAAATGGGATACGAAACTGTCGATCATATAAACGGAGGTCAACCACTACGCCAACCGATGTAAATTATTTTATATCAACACCTCTAATGGGTGGATACGATGATGGAGTTACTATATATATATATATATGATATTATTAACAGAATTATAGTATGAGAATCGTAATATAATAGATACCATTTTTTTTACTTTACATTATTTTGGGGATAAGATAACGATAATCGTGTGTACGGTGAACAACTACCTCACGAAAAAATGTGATTCATTTTTCAATTATTAATTAAAATATGGTAATAAGGGAAATATTTAATGAATATATGTCATATATATGATATAATAATGATCATGAGAAGGTGAATTATTATTTAACATTCTTGTACTCTATTCTTTAATGAATGGAAACAACATTCATGCATACATACAACTTACCATCTCTATGAACGGTGCACTTCATTTTCATATCTCTATATTTTGTAAATGATTTTAAATATGTATATAATAAATATATATAATTTTTATATCAGGGTTAAAATTATTGTGATCATGTAACTATGATCATTGTACAATGACTGCAATTTCTAAACCAAAACAAACCTGAAAATTTAATAAGTAACCACACAGAACAATAATTTAAACATATAATTGTTAATTATCGGGTGATATAAGATGATAAGTAAACCATATTTAGTATTATATATACGATTATAGTTTTTAATATAATAATAAAAAATCTTTTTATATTATAAATGATTTTTGAATACATACAATGGATATTGGACATGTGGTAAGTGGTTTCCGGACTCAATTTTTGTTCATTGGGTTAAACATATACATCATTGATTATGTTAACCCATGAATATGTGTGAAATTACCTTTTATTGAATTAATTTTAATTTCCACCTAATTTTTTTATTTATATTTTTGATACATAATTACCTCCTTGATTAATCCCAACTCAGATAGTTCAATCTTTGAAAATATTTCTGGGCTCGCTTTTACTTTAGGGAGACATATTATATATTCACTACATATTTATTTTGTGTGGTGTACATACATTACATTTGATACATTATATGATGAATATATTTATCCTTAGGGGTTTTAATGCTTTATTTTTAGTTATTTATTTTTTGGGGATTATGAATTAGATGTTACCAAAGTTAGAAGTGTTTATTTCTGAATCTCATTATTATTCTTCATTTCTAATATGTATGTAACCATTGAGATAAATATTTGACAGACAATAATCCTTTATATTTAGTTTTTCTATTTTTAGTTTGGAATATTATATGTTTTAATTTCATTTTCCCGTATTTAAGTACTCAAGATACTGGATAATATTTTTAGGAATAATTGAATTCATTTTTATCTTCAATCTCAACTAATTTTTCTTCCATACCATTGTTTTAAGAAAATGGTTTCAAATTTTTTTTAATATTCTACAATTATTTTTAAAAATCATTATTATATATATTTTAATTTTTTCAAATTATTGAAATGTAATTTTCCACTAATTTAAAAAATGAGATACGCATTAACAACAATGTGAAATGAATGTTTTTAATTAATATGACATGTATGAAATTACACACCATAATATATTATCAATAATTTCAAGATTCCTTTACAGGTTTAAGAGGTTAATTCAAATATTTATTTTTCCTTAATATTTGGTAATTTTTAAGAAATCAAACATGTGATTTTAAATTTAAAGGGTATTTTCCCCAAATAAATTTTCCAAAAAGAGTTTTAAATTATTTTCATATATGTAAATATCTTTTATGAATCATACAAAATATTAGGGATATACTCAAGAGATAATAGCCAACATAAATATGTGGATTCTTTATTATAAGTTCTAATGTGGAATGTGTTGATATTTTGAATGTTACTTATTCCAATAAAGATAGTTATTGAATTTAATAATGTTGATTATGATGTATTGTTTATTCATATCAAGAATGCATTTGAATTATTATGTGATGGGTGTGACTCATAATTATGTAGCTTCTTGATGTAGCGGTAGGTCTCATGAGAAAAATTAGATTGGGTATTTTTTCTGAGGCCTTATCTATTTATGTAAGATGTCCTTTCATAAGGCCTCAATGGTAAGATTAAGATGTCTATAATTATGAATTTATTAATTATTAAAGAGGTTATTAATGTCTACATGGTTATTTGATTAGTTATGATATATATGTACTCATTTTAACATCATGTGATTATTTATATAACATTATTTAACATTTACTTAATTACTCTATATTATTCATGCCTTATTTGGATTTTATTGTATGCATACCCTTATAAAGAATTTGAGATCACCCTTTTTATGATTTCATTCCCTAAGATTCTAGGAAGTGAATTATGAGTGAAATTAACTGATATGATACAATAAATAACAATGATCCAAAAAAATCTTATGTCATATATTTTACTATGTAATTTGGGATTTATGTATGTATCTAATTAACAAAGACTAGTAAACTATTGGGTCCATTGTGATGTGATTCCTTATATCTAGTGAAAATGTAATAATGTATCCATTAACTATTGGCTACAAGGGATACAAACATTACAATTCACCTCCAAAATAAACACCAAATGAAATAGTTTCTGTAATAGGTAACTGGATAAGTTTTAATAAAGTCATTGACACAAAATTATGAATGGATCAACTATCTATTACCAAAATTAACACCCCAAACCAATTCCTTCCATCATCACAGACCTAGAATCACTACTGAAAATGGTTCTATATGACAATTTTAATGAAATGTGGTTCTATGTTAGATTTTCGATCGTATACCCATAGTTCATGCTAAATCGTGGGTATAGGGTACCTGTGTAAGAATGGGAAGCTGGAAGATTGCGCAGGAATGCCTCAGGAAAACCTTTACCCATGGTTTTCAGGAACCATGGGCATAGGCTTTTGTATATAAGTATATACCCATGTTTCTGTAAGAACCATGGGTATAGCCTTCGATATATAATCCTATACAAATGGTTCATTACTACTGTGGGTATATCCTTCATTATATAAGCCTATACCTGTGGTTTTACTAAACCAGGGGTATAGGCTCCCTTATTTTTGCATCTGAAAAACAAATGGGAGAAAAAACCTATTGTAATGGGTTTTTTACCTATACCCACAGTATATATATATATATATATATGATAATATATATATATATACACACAAAATTGTGTAGTGGTAAGGCACTTCAACAACGGAACGACGTTGCAAGATTGAATTCTGCATACTACGTCTTTTTATACCCATAGCTTATATATATATATAATATATATATATATACATATATTTGAATATGGTGTAGTGGTGAGGTCCTTCGGCAGCGGAGTTGTGTTGCGGGTTGGAATCCAGCACGCTACATTTTATTTATACCCATAGTTTATATATATAATGTATATACTAATGCATATAATTTAAGATGTTCTAGTGGTAGAGAACATTAGCTGTGGAGCAGTGGTGCATGTTTGAATCTCTCCTGGTACATTTTATTTATTCCCACCGTTTATATATATATATATATATGATAATCTATACATATATTCATTTATTTGAAAATATTGTAGTTGTCAGGTCCTTCAGCCGTGAAGCAATTGTGCGATTTTGAATCCCTCACCCTATGTTATATTTATACACACATTATATATATATAATGGTTTTTATATATGTACATATACGTATAAATTATTTATTGTTAAGGGGTTCAAATCCAGATGCATTACTTTTTATTTATACCCATAGTTTTTATAAATATATATAAAATAATGTATATATGTATATATAAGAGAAATTAGTGCAGTGGTAATGTGCTTCATCTTCAGAGAAGCGGCACAGGTTTTATTCTATCTGGTAACATTTTATTTAAATTCTATACCCATGGTTTTCAAACTGTTGGATTAACATTATCTTACCATGGGTATAGCTAATTGTTATACCCACACTTTGAAGACTTATTGTTTGATGAACCATCAGTATAATCTATATCTAGGGTTTTCGAACTGTGGTTATAGGTTTTGAAAACCATTGGTATATCTGAAGGCTATACTGATGCCTTTATTTGCCATGGTTATTTGAAACCATGGGTAAAACCTATACCCACGGTTTTGTGGGCTATACCCACATTTTCAAACCATGGGTATAGTCTAAATTTACATTAGTGAATAATGGTCACCTAATCCCAATAAGGATCTTAGAATAATCACATCACAAGACATATCCCATCGAATATCTTCCTCAATATGAACTACAGTATTTTATTGTAATTCAATGTCGACGACCTCATATACTGCTACCATGTGTTCCCAAACCATCAGATACACTCCTTTAACTAGAACTATGTGCACTGGACCAAATTTGAATCCATATCGAAAAGAATACCCTTGGTGCACCATTTATCATATCCAATCCGGGAAATATTTCAGAATCCCTCCCACTTAATCATAACATTTTTTACCTCAACACTATAACTATAAGAAACAAAAATCCATCTAACCAAACATGTATTTTTTAAATGACTTAAATTGGAACCCTACAATACCTTTCACACATCTTTTAAAAAGATCACCCCCTTCACAACAATCCCACAATTAATATTTCTTGACAATGGAATGATCCATGATTTTTTGTGAGGATCATGTGTGGCCACATTAGTTTCGATTTCCGTCTAAACAACTCAAGAAAATCCAATATACCATGATTCCTATAATAAGGGAATACATAACTAAAAAATTTCACAATCATCCTTATAATATCCCAGAAATCTATTATTCTGAATTCATTTAAAATATTTCAATTTAAAAAATTCATACTTAGAACTATACCATCTATATAGTTCATCATTCAATTCATACCACAAGATATTTGACCATTGAGACAACATTCAAAACATCCAGTACTATACTAGTTACTCCTTGTATAGTTGAGATATTAGAACACAAAATTTGTTTTTAGTTTTATGGAACATGATCTATGTCTCTACTCAAATAATTCGTGTAACTATATCTTCATCGGTAAATTTTGACATCTCTAAAATCATTTCTGAGACACTAAAGTAAGTCTTTATAACATTTTATTCTTTATTAGTTTCATAATCCAATTACTTCTTCACATATTTTCTATCACTCTCTATTCATTTAATGACTTTATTGAAGAATGGTTTATCTCCAACATCATCATAATTTTCTAGATTCATATCAGCATGTCCCATCATAGCTTCCTACTTCTTGGAATATCATATAGACAAATATTTTGGAACTGCATTTTCTTATGCCTTCCAGTTAAACTCAGTTTCATAAACATTAATTTCATACACCTGACACTTCAGATAAATTTAAGATGACTTTACCTCATCCATTTTAATTATTTGATCGTGATTCTACTTTTCGGGATAAATCACTTTAATATTATTTATCTCCATACATTTTTATGCCCACTACAGTAAGTCTAACACTGGCTTGAGTGACTCTAATCATGAATCTATTTTATACAGCATAAAAAGGATTTGAGATTGTTTCCTTTGACACTTCAACTCTCAAGGAATGAAAAAAATAGTAATATTCACATATTATATATATATTTCTCTAGAAAAATAAACCAAACAATATACAATATACATACATAGAATATGAACAAAATAATTCTATATAAGAAATTTAATTGAAGAACACTCATGGTTGTTTATATACGATCCAATGACTTCAATTCTCACAACCACTACAATATAATACTAAAATCATCCCATGTCTTACTCTTCAAATATAATATCTCTTATTGTAATAAATACATCATAATTTAAAAACTACCCTATACTACCTGAGCCTAGTTATTACGATTTTAAAAAGTATTATGTACCCATGATACCATAAAATGTATTTATTTTTACCATTATCAATCAAATAAATCCCTTTCACATTCTAATAAATATATGAAATAAAATACTTTTATTTATGGTCTTAGGATCATTATAGATAAGTACAATTAAATTAAAAATCAAGGACCCTTTCACTGACAAATTAAATCAAATACTATGATTTGTAGTAGCAGTATAGTTGAAAATTTTTAATAATATTCTACTTGTGATAAAACCTATGATTTATCCATACCATTTTAGTCATTTTTTTAAAACTAAAAATACTATACATGAATATGAAAACAAATAATAACAACGAATCCATAAATTATTAATTCATACTGTAATATTAAATTTATTTCACTAATGTCGAATTTAAAAAAATAGTATTTATATATCACGATAAATAGAACACAAGTAAATGAATATTATGGAATGAATAGGAATCATTAAAATATATGGCATAGAAGATAAAATAAAATTGGAGAATGAAAAAAGATCCCAAATATAAATGCATCAATTAAGTTTTGGTCCTTTTAATTCATTATTAGTTTAATAATCTAAGTCATTCAACGAATGATAAGGTTTTTTTGAGAGTTGATAAATGACGAATTTACAATTAAAATTCGACCCTTATGTCAAATTGACTGAAGAAATAGTTGTATTAAATTTAATAGACTACAAAAACGAGCATCAAATTTCCAAACCTATAATATAATCTTGGATTTTAATTGAATCATAGAAAAAATTTATTATATTAACTTTTGGTTTATATGCACTGAATAAATATCAATTTGACATGCAGTTTTATTATAATGTTTTAATATAAAAAAATGTGTATCAAAATGTTAAAATTATAGAAATCAACAATAGATTTTTATGAAATCATAGGTTAATGGTCATTGAATAATTTGTGATGTGTATGAATAAACTCCATGTCAGTACAACTTGATTTGTTTTCAGAATGACTGAAAAACAAATTGATTTTTTTAATAGACATTGATAATGGATGTCAAAGGGTCAATAACTATAAAATACATCTAATTTTCATGAAATAATATGAACTTGACTATCATTTAATATGTGTCATGTTGGAATATATCATACATCATCCCCACATTCAATTTTCTTGGAATGACTAAAAGTGTGTTTCTTTGGATTAAATGGTAAAAATATCAGTTAAATTCTAAAAAACTAGAAAATGAACTCATATTTTTGTGAAATTATAGAAAAATTGTCATTGATTAATTTTTTACGTGTATGAGTAGACTTCATGTCAATCATATGTGAACTCTGTTCATAATTACTGAACATGAAGTTTTATAAAATTTATATATTTAAAAATATGTTTCTGAGGATAATAACCAAAACAAATACAGTGTATAATAGTTATATAAAATGAAAACATCCATTTTTTAATTTTTAACATGTAGTAAGAGACTGTATGTCAATATAAATAATAGTTTTTTCGAAATGAAAAAAGGGAATTTTTATATATTTAATATTCAAAAAACATACAACACAGGGTCAAAACACAGAATACGACATCCTATTGTAGTTAAATTATAAAAAAATAAACATAATTTAATTAATTAAATGTTTCAATAGACCTTACATAATTCCAAAAAAGTGGTTTTGCTGAAATAAATAAATAAAAATGTATATTAATTTAAAAGTGAAGAACTTGCCTAAATGTTTTAAAACATTGGAAACAACATAGAATTTTATTGAAATCACCAGACATCTCTAATTGATTAATTTCATACATCTATGAATAGATCTCACATCAATACAATGTGATTTATTATTGGAATAAAAATATATACTTAATAAACATAAATCTCTTGAAAAACATAAATAAAATAGTTATGATATAATAAAAAACCTCCAATTCTGAGCTCACAACATGTTAGATTGATATTCCTTGTGTTACTACCTATAAAAATTTATTCAATTATAACTTTCCAATTATTTCATGAAATTATAGGATTCTTTTCATTGTTTTGTAACTTTTTCATTTGTTTCTCTTTTTAGGTTTTTACCATGAAATATACTTTTACTTATTTTATTTCGACTTATTTCTCTACTAACATGTTCATATTTATGGAATTGGTTTCTACTTTTGGAATTAAATTATATATTTTATTCTACATCTATCAATATTTCTTCCATAAAACTATTTTTAACTGTTTTTATAACTGTTGTTTAATACTCTAACTTCCACATTAGAATCAACTACTATTTTTGGATTCTTTCTTATGTCAAATTCAAATACTACATTTCAATACATATCTTTTAGTCTTTTTTATTTTTGTTTTTTTGTTTTATTTTATTTTTTACTTCTATATCCTCTATTTATTATTATAGTTTCAATTCCTCATATGATTTTTTATTCCACTTATTTTATTTGAACTATTTATTCTCTTACATATGCATATACTATCATTTTTTTATTCTATCGTTAATTTTCCAGATTTCTTATTTGGATTCTATTTCTATTGATTTTTCTAATATTTATACTTTATTTTTATTGTTATAAAGTTTATTTCTCATATTACGTATATTTATGTTGTTTAAAAATTCTTATAATGGATTTCCCATATACTCATTGGTTCATCATTCAATTGTATTTATTATTCTATTCAATGTTTTTTCATATAATGGATAATGATTCGAACTTTGATTTTTTTCAGTAATTCAATATTCTAATATATCTTTGGACTTATTTCATCTCATGCTGCTTCATTTTGAATTTTTATCCTTACATTTTATCTCTTGTTTTGATTTATTTATTTTTTTCAAATTCAGTTTATACTTTATTTATTATTTTCATATTTGATTAATTATTATCTTTCTGCATCTACATTTTCTTCGTGTTTGTATTCTTTCTTTTACTTTTGATTCATATTGATTTTCATTTAGTCCTAATAATGATTAATATTTTGTCTTCATTATCTAATAATCTAGATTAACTTCTCACTTTGGATCATCCTTTTTCATTTATTATTCTTCTACCCTATGTATTTAAATTTTTCTTTTTCATTTACATCTATTTCTATCATTCTTCATAAGTAATTTAACATTATTATTATATACAATTGTTACATTTTTTCTTCTATATGATATTCTATTTCTGAGCTTCTCCTTTTTACATTTTTTATTTTTATTTTACATCTCCTTGTATTTCCACTTTTGGCGATGTATTCATACGACAACCCATATCCGTTATACACATTATTTAATGACTTATTAAATAAAGTCACACATAATACAACCCATAAGATCAATTATCCTGTTATATTTGATAAATTATGATCATGTAATAAAAAAATTAATATAAATAAAACAATATTATTTATGAAATCCATAACATGCACTTATATTCTAGGGATCTTCTAAAACTGCATAAGATATCATGTGGACATACAGATGAAATGGGTAAGATATAACTCCCATTAAGAGTAGAAATAGATAATATCATGAGGTAAATTAGTACATGTGATCCAAGATTCATATCAAGGTAACACGAGGGAGTTGAGAGACATAATCTCAAACAATTATACATGACAAAACTTCATAACATAAAAGAAATATAGGAATATGGAAACAAAAAAACATGACATCATAAGAATATGTTAAGGTTAAATACAATGAATAGATAACACAATGTTTTTAGGATAACCTAACTTGAACTAAAATGAATTCTCATGTGATTAAACAATACACAATTCCTTGGATATCTATTTGGGTGAACCCATCACTTTTACATCATGCAGTTGAATAAGTGTTCCATGGGGATCATACAACATAAATATTCATTGAATAAATTTTAAACCAATGATCAAGGAGTATGGATTAGATTCATGTAATACCAAAATAAATGAAGGATATTTTTATCTATTTGAATATATTTGAGTGAAAATAAGAATAGGTATTCATCACAAAAATGTTTGGCTATGAATATCATTGAATAATTTTGAAAGCATAACATGTGTGCATAATGGTTTATGGGAGGATATCAATGAGTGATATCGGTGACTCAAAATTACATGGAATCATGAGGAAAATAAGAATATGTGTACAAAAACACTAAAACTTGACTAATTTTAAATCAAATGGCTATGTATAAGAATTTTCTATAAATAAAAAGAGGTTAGGATCCCTTACCTTGAGAGGGTGCATCTAAAAACATGATATGAACTTCATAAGATAACTAAAAATACTTTGGATGAAATAGAGATGTAAAAATATATTAACATAATTCTCTACTAGTTTTTAGAGAAGATGAATTGGATTTTGGGTGGGTTTTCATAGAAAAAGCGAGTAGAGTTATTAATTAATTTAAAAACATAGGTTTTGAACTCTATAGAATTATAGAACCAAAAAACAAAAACCTTATCATTTTTTCATGATGTTTACAAATAAGAGTGTATTAGATTTTTTTTAAATACCTGAACCAAAATCAGTCTAATATTACCCATGTTGTAGTGGAAGCGAGACGTGTTCAATATGAATTAATTTTAAAACCGTAAATTTTAATATTGATTTTGGAGGAAAAATTAATGCTTATAAAATAAATAAATTATCTTTAAAAACACATTATTTTAAATTGTTAACATAATTTTAGTCATGGAAACTAATTATAGTATTTATTATATAACTTTTGGGATTTTATAATTTATAATATGCCGCATAATTATACCAAATATAAATTTTACCCAAAAAGTAGACTATATTAGGGAATTATGAAAAGTTCACCATTAGTTAATTTTTTTGTTTTAATTTCAAAAATAATATTTATTTTGCCAAAATAATTACCTATATATGAGAATTTACACATTTAAAAAAAGAATACTGATTTTTTGAAAAATATTATGGTTTTTCACAATAACATTTTTCTGACCCTTATTTTAAATACATTGGACTTCATAAAACATATTATCATTTATATCTAAGATTTTTTTATAATTATATTTTATTAAAATAACATATATTTAAAAAAAATTACTGAATCCATCAAATGAGTGTCATGATTGAAACATATATTTCCTAAAAAAATTATTCTGTGTTTGTTCATATAAAATTTAATTCTTGTCAAATATATTATTTCATAATAATAATTTAATAATGAAATAAAAATACTTTCATTAATTTATATAATTAAATATAAAAATTATATATTTAGGGTCTATATTTATTATAATTAATTTCACCATAAAATTCCTTAAGGGTATAGTTTCCAATGATGATAATTTCTTATGGTGGTTTGACAGACATAGTTTGTGAGGTGATATCAATGAGCTTGAACATCTCAAATAAATGGTTTTACATTTGTTATTTTTATAGAATATTGAATTGGGATAGGACATGGGGAATTCCATGTGATTCTATCTCCCATAAAAAACTCTGATAAATGAGTTTATTTGGTACGATCCTTTTGGTTGAGTCCACTAATACATTCCAATGGCACGAAGGCCTTCATTTTTTTATTGATTTTTGATAATTCACCTTTCAAGGGGTGAGGAGTAACTCTTAAAAGGACCGTAGGCATATGTATTACATGGCTCGTAGGCCATAGTTGAATTTATTTCCCATAGTATTAAAAAATTACATAAAACCCAGACTAACTACTTGGAACTGCTCCTCCCCAGCATCTTCATCATGAAATCAGCAATCCACCTTCACATGGATGTTCATCTAGGATATCCTTATCATGAACAGGCTTTTCCTGATGAAAGGTATCAAACCCTCTCATTCTTGAAATCTATGTAGTTTCTGCTATGGGGAAAGCTCCTCTCTAAAACTCCTTATAGATCTTGTTCCTTGTAGGTTGTCTGGTTTTCATTTTTACTTAAGGTGTTCTGAAGGCCTTTATGTGGCCTGAAGGCCTTACTGGACCGAAGGCTTATGTGGACCGAATGCCATAAATGAATTGGGGAAAAATTGGTGGCCCAAAGGCCCAAATGGGGGGAAATTTCTGGCTACTACAGTTCCAAATAGGGACTGCAATAGTTCTTCTGTAGTACCTGCTACAGTACACCAAAAATTGTTCCTCTTCTTGGATTTGATCCCAGGTCGCCTGGATGAACATAAGAGTCCTCACCAACTAGGTTGAGGATCATGTGCGCCACCAACACATCCATCTGGGTAAATTATACTTTATCGTAACCCATAATATAAACAAATATTAATGGAAAATATAAAAAACTATATTATCATTGGTTATAAAGTCTAACGGCCTTTTAAATATGACATGGTATACCATTCCAAAATTAATAATGTATTGCATGTATTTTATATAACTAGATTACTAAATACGTCACTTTTTCATTCATGGAATAAATTTATATTTATGGATTTTTTGGTCATTACATTATTTATAGATGAAATAATTTTAATATTGAGAAATTCATTTAATAGAATTAGACACATGAGGCTATTTTTATTTTATTTATTCTTCCAGTTTTCACTATGTTACATCAAACATGTAGTTCCACCACAATAGTTTAACTAGGGGTGGTGTCTTGTTTCATGGAACATTTTATGTTTGATATAGGATATTTACAAGCTAATCGCCGTATGAAATATTACTTTCTAATTATACCACATCTGGAATAAGTAAATGCGAGGGGTCTGGTATGTTCTTACTCAAGTGGGATACATGGATCACAACATGTATATGGGATAGGTTAGGTGGGAGTTATTATTGATATTTAAAAGCTCCAATACGATCAATGATCTCAATGAGGTCGTTGAATTCGTGACATAGCATCCCCTTCACCCAAAACATCATGAATTTCTTCCATGGTTATATAGAAAATAACAATTTATTACTAATCATAAATATTAAATCAAATCAACGATTTCATTTATTGTTTTTATATCTACATTTTTTAGATTTCATATGAAATTGAATGGTTTGAACTTTCTCTATAATATCTTATATATGATATGGTCACATAATCTTCCAATCTATAACATCATCATAGTATGTTTGAGTCTGACACATAAATCCATATAGATACTCATAATGAACCATTTGAATGAAGGATTAAAAAATATTATGATTGGATAACACTAACAGTGATGGTGTTGATCCCAACATACATGGAAATCCGTTTAACAGGATCTTAACATATCCTCTATATTTTTAATGGTAATTTTAGAATAACCATTCATATTAGGGAGATTAGTAGTATTGGAACACATATATGTATTTAATTCATATTGAAGGATTCTCCATATCCTTAGGTTAAACCATGGATCATGATCAAATGCATTAGATAGTGGAAATCCATGAAGTTTTACAACTTCTGAAATGAATACCTTGGTGATTTGGTCGAGAGATAAATCTTACTTGATAACGCTGAAATACACTAACTTTTTAAGGCAATTTATTATCTCCTAGATGAAATTGTAACCATTATATGTAATGGTAAGTATTTGGATGAAATACATGGTTATGTTTTCGCATTTCCATATAGGTATAGGAAATGGATCAATCATACCCTTATACTTCAGTCCTTCAGCCTAAACGTGATGGCATACCAAGCATGCACATTTTCTGTTAGTTCCCTCTTCAGTTCATGGTTGGTTAGGATATATATCTTTGTTCCAAAACATATAACTATATATTTTTATTGTTGGACATCAGAATATTACCTACCTTTTTATATATATCCCCATTATTTTTCTAGGATTTATTGACCCTTTCAATAAATGATGGATGAGAAGTTATTTGAGAAAGGTAGGGTGGAGATCCTTTTATTATTACCATGTCCATAATTTTCATGTCCAAGAATATTGGATTCCATTCAGCCCTAATCATTGATATGGTTGGGGATAGATTATACTCAGAGAATCTGCCACATTGTTCACCTTCCTAGGAAGGTAATGGATTGAAAAATCATAATCTTTAATCAGGTCTAAAAATATACATTGATTAATATTTAAATAATTATGTGTGAATATATACATGAGGATTTTATGGCCCATATATAAGTCACACATCTCCCTATAGAGTTAATGATATCAAATATTTAATGTGACTATTATTGTAGTCAATTCTAGATCATCTGTTGGGTAGTTCTTCTATTAGATCATTAATTGGTTGGAGGTGTATGTTGTCACATTTTAATATTGAATGACTACAAAATCCATTTCATTTTTAGATACATAAATCTAGATCACAATACCTTCCCAATTTGTTGGTAATTTGAGGACAGGTACAGTGACCAACTTATTATTTGTCTCTTTAATTCTATCATCGCATTAATCAATATAGATAAACTTGACTCCCTTCCTTGAAATATTTGTTAGTGGGATGGGAAATCAAGAAAATTTTCTCAAAAATCATTCCCTCTACCCCTCAAATACATGGAAAATATGGATTTCTTTCACAAATTTTATACAAGTAAATCATTAAATTTACACTATTTCTAAAGGATCTACTGATATTACTTTGTTAGTGATTATATTCCCCATGATTAGTATTTGATAAAAAAACTCAATTTTAATGTTCCTTTCATATAACTTTAACTCCCATAATTACTTCAATATAATATTTTAAATATCCTAATTTTCATTCATAAATAATGAATATATAGGAATATAATATATAATGGGCACCACAAATTTTTCATGGTAATACCTAAAGTCAATATTCATTATTTCCCTAAAGATTATAGGAGAATTAGTGTGTCCAAACAGCTTTACTATTAACACATAGTTCCCATAACATGTGTAAAAATAAGTATTAGGGATAACCTCCTCCGTCAGCTTTACTTGATAATATCCCGAATAAATATCCAACATAGTGAAAACCAGGATCCATGTATCTAATTGAATAATTAACCAATCCATGGAAGAGAGTACTTGTTCATTATCATGATCTTGTTGATCTTTTGATAATCAATGTAGAGGCACATTGACCCATAATTAATCATGATGATGGGGACCAGTTCACCCCATGGTGAAGCACATGGGGGTATAAACCCTTTATCTATATTATCTTATAGATACATTTTTTATCTTTTGAAGTTCAATATTGACCATTCCATATGGGGTATTGGATATTGGAAATGATCTAGTTATAATCTTGATTGAGAACTAAACCTCTCGGTTGATATGAAGACTATAAAACTCAAAGGAAACATATTAGATTATTCCATGACAATAGTCGTATCATAAAGAATTTTATTTTCCATAATCTAAACAAATTTATCTAAGTACAATTTCTCATACTGTAATAATATCCATGTTTAATATGCTGATACAAGAGAAGATTCATCCACCTCCTTGCACTTTTATATAAACAGATGTCGATTTGCGATACAAAGGTTGATTTCCTTCATCTATAAATTTTCATTGGATTTATACAAATTAATACAATAAATAACAAAAATAAAATTGAATTATTCTAAAGGGAGTGTCACAAGGTTTATAAGTAATATAAGACCATAAATTATTATGGGAGAGTTTTATACTTGGGATGTCGTATTTTCTCAATTTTTCTTTGTTATCGACAACTATAATTCAATGTTTTGAAGTTGTGTTTGAATATATCCACTAATCTCTGTGATATAAAAGAATACATTGAACCAGAATCAAATAGTAAACTATCAATCCTTTAATGACTACCAAGCAAAAATTTTACCCTTACATTATTGGGGTGCACCATAGTAGTAGAGATAGAATAGGCTTGACCCTACTCTTAATGCCTCATAGGATATTTTCATTAGTTATCATTGAAATCCATTGGGTTATGGAATTTATTCACATATTTTCCCTCTTCCATGAAACTAAAACATTGGATAAAAGGATGAATGATGACTGGATAATTCAATTCATTCACCATAATATTTGGTTTCTTCCATTAGAATTCATTATTTAGGAACCATTCCCATAACTAAATCTTTTTCGTTTTCCCCTTAAGACAATTTCTGGGGAGCCACTTACCAAACATTGGATAAGTGGGAAGTTGTAATTTCATTCCACAATGATGTATTTCCATCCAACTAGTGATATTTAAATCCATTATCATCTTCTTGTCTCTATACCCTTGAGACCATTTAGATTCAATGATATCTATCTCAACATTGATGAAACATTATAAAACTTCCACATAGCTTCCAAAGTCTCTGATTTCCAAATATGTTTGGAGATCTAGCATGAATGCACCAATGAAGCCGGTAACATGAAATTACATCAAGAAGAAAAAGTTAGAAGAACATTTTGTATGTCTTGTGAAGTTTTCTGCAAACACAATGATGGATTCATTTTCCTTTTTTCTTCACGTCATGGAAATCAATTTCCATTTTTATGATGGAGAGAACAAGGAATATATTTGTCAATTTGTTTCTATAATTTTTTCAACTCCATCACACCAATATCCTCCTCGATATTCATGTTTTTGATCAATTGCCACAATTTATTAGCCTCTACCTCAATATTAAAAACAACCAACTTGAAAATATCTAACTAAAAACCTTAAAGGATGAAAAATATCATTTCCATTGAGTTAATACATTTCACTACGATTAAGGGATGCAAATATTTATTGAATTTAAAATGAATTCATCACATTAAGGTCTCAATTAAAACATGTTAATTATTAGGTGGATTTGGTAGTCCTCGTTATTTATGTTTGATTCAAAACATGAGTAAATTGGGAATGTATCATCAAAATTTTCTTGATTCCTACTACCATTTGGGTTGGTATTTCATTAGGGAGGTCATCAAAATTCCCCTCATATTGGTTATTGACTCTTTTTATCCTATTTCTAGCTATTGACTATTATAAAGGGAAAATTATTGATGTTAATTTCTAAAAACATAAATGGGATTCCATGTAAATTAATGGGATAACTCTTTAATGACTTGTATAACATATGAATTTAAGGGATTCAATCTATGTTATCCGTGATCTATTTCCTAATAAAAATATTATTTGAAATTTTTTCCCATAATGATGGTTTATAATGATCTTGGGAATTTACCAAATCACATCCCTAGGGTGTTTCAATATAGGTATGTAGAAAGAAACTTTTTTTCACTATGTGATGATCGAGTCAAAGACCAATGTGCCCATTTCAGAGTTATTACCCCTATGTACAACTGTATCAGAGCCACAACCACTTATAGTATCCAGTTAGGTTGTATTTTCCTAAAAACCACATAATATATTCTTTATAAAAACATAGGGATTTTTTTATTTTTAGTCATATCACAAAGTCTTTCACTATTGTTTTCTTATCCAAATACAAAAAATAACTACACTTATCTATGATATTAATATCAACTATTAAAACAAATATATTTAATTAAATTTATTTATTTTTTTATTACATAAAGTCAATAATATTATAATTTATAAGACCATGAAGCCTAGTTTCATTGGGAAATTAAGTACATATAAGAAAATAACATGAACAGAAATATAACAACATTATTTGAAAACACCATAACATGTGTACATATTGTATGGATCTTCTAAAAATAGATAGAATAACTAAGGTATATACATAAAAAATCGGTGATCTATAAATCCCAGTGTGGTAATAAATAAATAATAGCATCATTTAAAGAAATAAATGTAATCTAATTGGAATATAAGGTAACATGTGGTTTGATATTCATAATCTTCAACAATGAGGCATGATATAATATTATAACAAAATGTCAACATTGGAATGTGAAAACAACAGAAAACATGAAATCATAATCATAAGTCAAGGATAACTACTACAAAAACATGTCAAAATGTGTATAGGATAAACTTTTATTCACCATTAATGGAATCTCATGAGATAAAAACATTTTCCAATGTATAGAGTGTTATCTCGGTGAACCCATCACTTTTATATCTTGTACAGGAATATGTGCTCCACATAGATCACACAACATAATGATTCATTTTATCAATTTAATTTCCCACAATCAAGGAGTGTGGGTCACATACATGGAAGTACCAATTAAATGAATGACAAGTAAATCTAGGTGAATACCATTGAGTTGAAATAAGATGGGTAATTACAACACAAAAGTTTGTGTTGGAAATTCATAAAATAACTTTGGCAGCATAACGATAGAGAATAATGGTTTATGGGAGGGTTTTAATGAGATTGAATAGTGATTTATCATTATATGGAATTGAGAGGAAATTAATAATGTGTTTAAAAACACATTACAACATGAGTAATTGGAAATAAAAAGGTTATGTATATGAAAGTACTTTAAAGAATGAAATAGGTAAAGACCCCTTACCATGAGAGGGCGTTTCAAAAATAGTAAGAGGTGATTTTGAGAGGATAAGAACACCATTTTAGGTATCCATAGTGTGAAATTCATATTTACTTCACAATCCAATGGTTTTGAGTGTAGATTAATGAGATTTTGGGTGTTTTTTTATATAAAAATATAGGGGATTTTTTATTTAATTTCAAAAAATAGGTTTTGGAATCTATAATAAAATATCCAAAACAAAAAACATTCTCATGTTTTTAACCATGGTATCATCCAACTAGGATGGTTTTCATTATTTTATATTCCAAAGATTCCACCTTATTAAAATAATACCCCAGGTGATTTCATAGTTAATAATGTTCAAATAGAATTAATTTTAAACCCTTGAAATATAATGTATGTTTTGAAGGATTCATTTTGGATTTATAAAATTAATAAAAAATCAGAAAAACGCATTATATAAAAGTGGAAAATCATTTTTTTCCTTTGAAATCATTAGAGTATTTATTAGATCACTTTTGGACTTTTATGATGTCATAATATATATTGTCTAGTTATACGACATTGAATTTATCCCAAAAAAATTGACTACCTCAAAAAATATGAAAAACTTAACATTGGATATGTTTTGACTTGCTGATTTAAAAAATATTATTTATTTTATAAGAATCATTCTCAAAATATTATAATTTAATCTTTTTATCAAAAAATAAATATTTATTAAAATATATTGGTTTTTTCGGAAATAATTGTTTTAAACTAATTTTAAATATTACATTTGACTCCATTAAAATATATAAAAAATTATTTTTAATAAATATTATCTAATAATAATATTTTATTAAGATATTTTTTATTTCAAAAAAACATTTAATTTCATTAAATGGGTTTCTTGATTGAAACTATATATTTCTGAAAAAATCTAATTTTTCTTCAATTATATAATATTAAATTTTTTATCAAAATTGTTCTTTAGTAATTATAATGTAAAAATAAAAGATGAATATAATCAGTAAATTATATAATTAAATATGAAAATTACTACTATTATGGTCTAGATACATAACCATTCATTAATCCAGAAAAATCCCTAACTTTATGGTGCACGATGGTGATTTTTCATGGGGTGGTTTGAAGAATATTGTTTGGGATGTGATATAAATATTCTAAAACATACCCTGTAAATAGTTTCTCTCATGATTTAGTTGTTGAATCTTATATTCGTCTTGGTAAAGGGAAATTTTGAGTGAGGATATCCCCCTCAAAATAGGTGATAAATGGTCATCATAGTGTATGCACCTACTTGTTATGTCCATCGATTATTTCTTATGTGTCAATAAGACTTTATCCCAACCCATAATATATAATAATCATAGTGTTCACTATATAATGTCTATATTATCAATGGTTATGATGTTTAATGGATGTTCAAATATGAATAGTTAAAGCACTCTAAAATAAAAAACGTTGTGCTTGTTTTTTCTATAACAACATTACATAATAAGACATTTGTTCATCCGTGAAAGGAATGATTTATTTATGAAGTTTTGGGACATTATAATCTTCCCACCTTCAGAAATATCTCCATTTTTTTATTTCATACACTAAAATTGATGAGGGTATTTCTATTTCATCATCTCCTCTAGTTCATAAGTAATTTCTTCAAACTCATGGTTCTACACAATACATTGACCAGGTGAGTTGTCTAATTTTGTTGAATTTTGTCTTTATGATATAAGTACTTCACCATATACTCCTCATATGAAATATGACTTTACAATGGAAGCCTTATTTAGTACATATAAGGGGTCTAGTATGTACTTCGTTAAGATGGATACATTGAACACAACCTATAATTAATATAGGTTATTTATGAGTGTTAGTCGATATTCCATAGCACAAATGCGATCAAGGATATCAAATAGTTTGATGTATGATAGAATAATATTGCACTTCTTACAAAACATGATATCATTCTTCCAAAATGATATAAGAAGGATCAATTTATCTCGGATATCAAACTCTATATCAAAATAATACTTGTCATCATTTATTTTTGTTGAATTTTCATGGACTTTGTATAATGTCAAATGGTTTGAACCTTCTCTGTCATATCATAGACTAGATCAGTTCATGTCATCTTCTACTGTCCAACATCATTATAGAATGTTGTATTCTGTAAACTCTTCCCATATAAAGACTCATAAGGATCCATTTTAATTATATTATGAAAAATATTGTTATATGAGAACTTTAATAGGGGATAGTGTTAATATCAACATTCTTTAAAATAAAATTAACTTGACATCAACATATCATCTAATGTTTAAATTGTCTTTTTAGACTAACCTTTCATATAAGGGTGATAAATAATAATTAAATTCATAATTGTATTCAATTCTAATTGGGGGATTTTCTAAAACCTCACAATAATCCTCATATCATGTTTAGATATTTGGGGAGAGGCACTCAATAGTGTCTTAAATATTTTTTAATGTATGTCTTGGTGAGTTAGTTAATAGAGAAATATTCCAGATTTTCATTTCCATATGATGAATTTTTAAGGTGATTTGTTATCAATAAGATAGAATTATTTACATTATATGTCATGGGGATTCTTATGGTGAAATCAATGGTTATGTTATCATATTTCAATACTAGTATGGGTAATTTTTTATTCATAAACTTATAATTATATAATTTTTCCTTAACTTTATGTAATACCAATAATTGAGATAAAATTTATAAAATATCACTCTTTATGTTATCATAAAATATTTTTTCATTAGATCTTTTTATATCTTAGTGATCATTTTATGAATAGAGAAGTCTTATCAATGAGAATCATTCAAAACATCCCTCATCAGTTCATTTTTTAATGGGAAAAATATTCACATTCAAAAAAATTAAACTCTATTTTTAGAAATGTTCAACACTGTAATACTCACAACATTTTTCTATAGCACCTCATCATCATTTTGGGAATCGTTAAATCTTATATGAATTAGTGGTTGAGAATTTATTTGATCATGGATGGATGAGGGTCTTTTTATTATTCGCATGTTCATCCTTTTCGTGACCAAATAATTTGATCCCATTATTTCCTCATCATGGATAAGGCTGAAGGATCTTTTTTACTAAGAGAATATGCCAAATTTTTCACCTTAATAGGATGTTAATGGATTGAAAAACCACAATCCATGACCAGTTATAGCAAGATAAATTGTAAATTTTGTGCTTATTTTAAATGAAAATAGATTTTATGATTTTATTGTCTGTAAATATGTCACCATTATCCCAATATACATAATTCCACCATATCAATATTGCAAACATTACTAATTCCAACTCAAGATCATGGGTTTGGTATTTTTTTCCATGGACCTTTAATCTATGGGAGGAATAGGATACAACATTTTCATCTTTCATGGGTAATGTCCCATTTCTTTATTAAGAACATTATTGTATATCAAAAATCCTTTCCCACTGGTGGGTAATGTTAGAACATGTGTTATGATTATCCAGTTATTTAGATTTGTAAATCCCTCCTCACACTAATCAGCCCATAAAAAATTTCCTCCCTTCCTAGAAATCATGGTAAGTGGTATTTATAATTTTATGAACTTTCTAAAAAATCAATGATTGTACCGATATAATATAAAACAGAAAGATTTATGGTATGTATCTTCTTAAATAAATTCAATTCATTCAATAGCTTAAATTGCACACAAAATTATTCCATAAAGTGTAAACTATATAAAATCACATATAGAACACAAATCATTCTCTATAATAAATAATTAATGATATTGGAGGGGTTTTATAAATAAATGAACATACACCAATGAAATAGCATCTTGAACTTTGAAATATTAATGTGACCCTTATGAATAGTAATTCAGACAATGTAATATTAACCCCACCCATGAACGTATAAATAAAATTTAGGCATGTTATAAATTGTAATATGACAAAATTACATCATTGTAAATGTAAATAAGTTTTTTAGAAATTATTAATTATGTTTTGGTATTTTTGTATGTAAATAATATTTTATTACAATTTTAAAATTAATAAAATGATTTAAAATAATGATTAATTAAAAAATATATATTCATAAATTAATATTATGTAGTATTATTATTATAATATAATTTAATGAGAGCTTAATTAATTTTTCCATGTGTTATAAAATCAGTTATAATTTTAAAATTGATACTTTCTGAATAAATGATGACTTTAATTAAAAACATAGTTTCTCAAATTTATAAAATTATTTTAACACAATAGTGTTCATTTTTGAGTTTATAACATTGGAATTATCAAAGGAATATTTTCTTGTAATTTTTCGAAATGATTCAATTTTATGATGAATACTAAAATATATTTTTTTCACTTAATCTATGTAAATTAAATTACAGTATTCATGATGTATTTGTGACATTATAAATTATATAAATTAAATTTCATATTATATATATTTTATTTTAAATATTATTAATTAAAATATAATAAACTAAATGTTGAAATATAAAAATTATTTTCTAGTACGTAATGTCAAAAGGGTTCCTTAAAATATTAATTTTATTTCATTCCACTTTCATAATCAATAAATTTATGAATTATATTTCTGAAGCTTTTTACAAGTATTTGAAAAGTTATATTATATTAATATATGATTTATAATTTTATGAAATCATTATTTCATGTATCACCTCTGATATAATATTTTATTTGATATTTCATGCTAAAAACACCCCTCTTGTCAAGAATAAATAACCCATATCCCTTCCCTTGGAAAACCACTCATTACACCATTTACGATGCCAAATATCAGTGAAAATACTCTTTCTTAATACTCTTATAATACCTAGGGATGTTCCGGAGACTTCAATTTCCAATTACTATGGGATTTTTAGTGTCTTGCAAGAGAAGCCACACTGAGAAAAGAGTAAGTTTCCATTAGCTCCTCCCTCGTTTCTTCTCCTCCTTCTTCATTTACCATTTCCTTTGAAAACCATATACCATATTAATTAATTATTTAGAATTATAAAATTATATTCATGATATTAATGTACAATAATATTATATATATATGACATATATAAATTTCATACTCCATTTTTCCTGCTCATACGACAACATCCCATTAATGGTCGGTTAACTGCCTATAGAGGCATTTCCAAAAACAATTCTTATAACCACCTTCATGGATATATAGTATTAATTATATATAATATATAAATATTTGATTAAATTTATTATATGATTATATAATTAATTATAATAATTTATAAGTTACATTTAAAAAAATAGAGAAGTTCGGTCAAAATATGAAATTTTTAAGAGAAACAAGATATCAAAATGCTTCAATTTCTTCAACAGAAATTGATAAATATAATATAATAATTATAATTTAAAGATAGCTTCATAAATTAATATAATTAAAATTTTTAATAGTGTTTTAACTAATATGTTTTTTTTAGGTTACATAAAACCGACAAGGTTAAGAGAAATTAATGTAAGGGACTTTGTCTCAATTTCATTTTCATTGAGACATACATGGTATTTTTCACCTAATAATTTTTATGTGGTGTATCTATAGACCCTTTGAGATCATTTTTCGTTTTAAAATATACTTTTTCTCAATATCCATATTCTTCTATCATGAATATTATTATTATCTTAGTTATATACCATTTTACATACGATGTTTGTTTTGAATATTGTTTTATCAGAGGAAATATTGATGAATTTGAATATTGTAATCTATTTGGATATTGATAATTCATATTATTCTTGAATTAAATATATGGATGATTAATTATTGGGATTAGTAGGGATTGGAGAATCTCGTTATAGCCCCTCGATGCATCAACAGGTCTCATGAGACAAAGCAGTTGGCCAAAAAACCATCGTGTTTGTTTTTGAAAAGAATCAGACAGGTATCTACCCCCATACATAAACCATATTAATGGTATGATGGTTCATGTTCTAGATACATGATTTCCAAATAATAAGAAATTTCATTATTATGTATTTATTTATTACTTTCCATAAGGATTTCAAAATGAAAAAAATATATGGATTCATCAACATTCTCTATTTATTGATGGATTGTTTTTTCACTTATTCACCATGCCATATTTTTTATGAGTAATTTTTTTATTATTAAATGATAATTGATTCATTATTGTTCAATATGTTACTATTACTGAGTATTTGAGATTTCCCTTTTTTTCATCCCCAGGTTATGAAGACGAGATATGTTAATAAGTGAAAATAAACAGTTTATTTTATTTTGTTATATACAATGTTTAAATTAACAATGATATAAGGTAACCATGTATGTTTCTAGTTTCATTAAAGGCTACTAAGCTGGTCAATCCTTTTTGATGTTATCTCTTTTATCTATGAAATTTTAATAAAATGACCACCATCTCTGGGGTACTGGGGTCTGTGTTATTACAACTAATTCGTAGAAACTATGGAATTACAATAAATATATTGATTTGAAATTTCGTTCAATTTCCTTTGTTCTTGAAGGATCCACAAATATTCTTTTATTGGTGATAAAATTCCCCAGGAATGTTTCCTTCTCCAACAAAAAACTCACATTTACTATACATTTCATATTATGTTTCTGATGACAATGTCTTCCATATAGTATTTAAATGATCTTAATGTTCCTTCTTGGTTTTGAAGTAGATAAGAATAACATCAATAATGTATAAAAAATATTTTTCATGTTAATACCTAAACACTATATTCATTAGTTACATTATTATTTATAGAGTATTAATGAGTCCAAATGGATCGCTGTGAACTCATACATAGTATAAAATTTAAGAAAAATGTCGTGGGGATATCATCTTTCTTCATATTTACATTCTAATATCCCGACCTAATATCTACCATAGAAAAATATTACTCACCACTTAGTTGATCAGAAAATTCATCAATCTATGGAAGAGGGTAATTGTACTTTATCATGATCATGGTGTGATCATAATAATTGATTCACATGCAGATTGATATATCTTTGTTATTGACAAAGAGGACCGGTAAACCCTATGGTGATTCACGTTGGTGTATTAAACATTTTACATGATTCTCCAATAATTTCTTCTTCGTATCCTCTAGTACAACGATGACCATTCTATATGGGGTATTGAATATTGGAAAGTCTCCCTGTATAATCTCGATTGGTAAATCAACCTCTCAATTAAGAGGAAGAGTAACAAATTCGTTGGGAAACACATCAATTTAATCCTTAAAAATTGGAATGTTATCAAGGATGGTGTTTCCAATAGTCTCAATCAGATGAGATAGATATGAATTATCATAATATAATAATATACATTCATGATATTATAATACAGAAAGATATCCATCCACCTCCTTACAGTTTTATAGAATGAGAGCCTGATATATGATAGGGAGGGTTATTTCCCTCTCTCGTCAATTTCTATTGGCTCATACAAAGAATGATAATACATCCCCTGAATAGTGTCAAATTATTTTAAAGGGGGAATCACAATGCTCAATTTGAATTTCATCTCACAATTTTTGATTGGGGGGATTTGTATACATGGGAGGGAATATTTTCCTCATTTCCCATCTTCACCAACAACTAAATTTTCAAATTTTTTGGTGTTATATGAAAAGTTTCACTAATATTATGTGATATAAAATAATATATAAAACCATAATAAAACACTACATTTATTATCCATGAATTAATGAGTAAATTAATTTCAACCACTTTTTTGGGTACACTATTGAAGTTATGATGGCATAGGCTCACCCTTTCACTAGTTTACTTGATGTTTGTAATCGAAAATAATTTTTAGGGCATTATTTCTTAGATTTTCCCTATTCCATGTTATTTAATCATTATATTTAACTTTGAGAGATGCGAAGAAAATTATTTTATTCCAATGAACTAGTCAGTTTATCTGATCGATATTCATTAGCTAGGTACACTCCCTTCTCTTATAAAAAGCATTTCCTTTTCCCCTTTAACATTTTCTTTGAATACATATTCATAATCTTGGGAAAATATTGATTTTGGAAACTCATTCCCCATGATATATGTCTATATTACAAATGGAATTAAAATCTACCACTCAATTCCTATCTCTAAACATGTGAGGACCTATAGATTAATTAATCTCATTCTCTACTTTGATGTAACGATAGAAAACTTCCACATACCTACAAAAGTATCTAATTTCCAATAATTTTTTTAGAAACAGCTTTACCCAAAAAATAATTGGTCAACATTACATTTGGTAAATATGATAAAGTTAGAGGTGTATCATTCAAATCATATGACGTTTTCTTTGTATCCCCGGATGGATTCATAGTCCTATTTATTTAGGTTACGAAAATCCATTTCTGTTTTAATGTGGAGAGTGTGAGGAAAATATTTTTTGATAAAAATTTCCCAGATCTTTTTCTACTCACACAATTTGATCTTATCCTTTGGTTTTATATTTTTTCCAATGCCCACCATTGTTCAAGCTGTCCATCCATATGATAAACAACCAGCATGATCATCACATGTGATGACAATCAAAGGATAGAGAATATATTTTCAACATATTTGATCAACTAAATTATGATTATGGGATTAGAAGATTCATTTAAAGTTATAGGCCTTTGTCACATAAAGGATACAAATTAAACTTTCACAATATTAGGGGTACTTGGGCATTCTAATTGATTTTATTTTTACTTCAAAACATGAGTAAATTTATAAAATATCATCATGATGTTTCTGATTATTACAGTAAGAAATAAATTTACCGTATAAGGTGCATATCCATTTTATTAATTTTAAATGTTTAAATTTGGACGAATTTGAGTATCCAAATTGATCATGGTGGTTTCATGGTAATATAAGGATTGTTCAGAGCCCAAAATACATCTTAAGGTGGAAAATGTTTTCCACATGGTTAGTTCAAACAGTGTGAGGATAGCCACATTGATTGAAAATTCATGTGTGGCCTGGACAGAGAGCCGGGGGATCCCACATTGTTTGAGTAAACCATGAAAGGGGAGGCGCATGACCGTTTAATTTGGTCTCTAATTTTAACAATGGGTTTTGGCATGATTTTCCTAGGGATATTCAACCCTTGTGGTTAAACCATGTTGGTTCCCTTTTTATATAGATAACCATACATGGTTGGTGTACTGTTTCTCAAACTGTGTTCTAAACTATATGGCCCCTTTAATTTGGTTAAAATTATATTATAAATAAATTTAAAATACAATTTAACCCTAAAATTTCATTCTTCTTCAAACACAAAACAACTCGCCATTTGTAGATCCCTCTTGAAATGATATTTTTGTATTTGACAATTATTCTTCATCTGATATTCGATTGAAGCAATGTGCATCTCATTTGATATGCATCGGTGAGTACAAAATTCATTTTTAGCTATTCCTCATTCTTCTATATATATTTTTGGCTATTTATGTTTAATGTAATACTCTCAAATTACAGTTTCTTCATTCATACTTCATTTTTCATTAGATACGAGTCAAATTAAGAGTTGATACCAGATGATCACTCTACTACCGAGATAAGGTAGTTATTATATATGTTTCTACTATGTTTTTGTTATTTATTAGACTACCTACCATTATGTCTCCCATTGTACTATCTGGTGTAGCCTTGAATTTAACTTCATTAATTAAATTAAATGGAATTGGACTTGTTCGGTATCCCCTTTGGTTTTGTGTTGATTCACTAGTGGATGTTTCCCAATCCATGGACACCCACGGGGTGTGCCTTATAAATTTACATTTATTCATAGATGTTAAATCACCAATGGTGGGAGTTGATTCTTTCCTTGATAATCTAATCCCATTAATAAATAAATTTATGTGAATTTGATTTTTATGAGATGGGTTACCTCCTTTTCCATGTGGGAATGTGTTTAATTGAATGTTTTAATGTTTAAATTGTAAATTGTTAGGTTAAATGAGTGGGTATACTCATTTTTTACTCATCAATGTAAATTGTGATAAGTGAGTGGGTATACTCAAGAAATGTAATTTAATGTCAGATGGTTACATGAGTGGGATTACTCATGGTATGGAATGATTAATGACTCTTAGATGCCTTTAATGTTATTCCTTGGGTCTTGATACGGTAGATGAAGCCTTGTATTGAGTATTCTTACTAGTTCTTGATTATGTTGGATGACATGGGTCTTCTTTCCCCTGTGATATGGCTTTCTAGGACTAACGTATGACATGTTTGGTTGACATGATCCTAGGACTTAAACCTTTTCCTATCTGAGTTTCCATCGTGATGCTCTTGGGACTTGATGACAAAAGCATTTAATTCTACACCTCGGATCTAGGCCATCGTAGTCTGACACTTTGATTATATTTCATAGCCGTGAGAAATATTATATTCTTGATTATATGGCTCGGCCGTGGATGTTCTTACACTTCTGGTTATAAAACAACGTCATGGTTTATGAGATATGTATGGTTGCACGACAAGCCCATGATGGTTATTTATATTTGTACTGATACCTATGTTTAGATGCTAACATGTATTTTTTAGGGATTTTTATGAGGAATTGTGGTATCACTTGTAGAAATTATATTCCATGGGAACCATTACTTCCATTTATTGTATACTTTTTAACCAGTACATTTTTATCTTGTTATATTGAATAGTCTATAATTGTATAGATATTTGGGTGGTTACATATTGTGATTGTATCTCACACCTTGTTCGGGCACCATTGGGTTCCCAAACAGACTGTATTAATGTTGGTAGGGACCAGGGAAACCACCCATAGTTAGATTCTTAATTGTTTACCCTGATTAGTATCAAGGGAGTCGTGGGACGATCCAAGGCTTGTGATGCTATTTAGATATAAATTTTGGTATTTTTGGTTATTTTTTACAATTATTGAATTGAATTACTATGTAACTATTTTTTATGTTTTCTTATATTAATGAAATCTATAATCATTTTTTATAAGAGACACTTTTGGAATTTTTATTTGTATATTCATATCTTGTTTATTCATATGTTGACTGGTTGTTATATCTGCTTTCACTTCTATTTTGTTATTTCGATTCCACGGAGATACACTCTAGTGATAAGGGAATAGTCTCCCAAGGGACACAACCAAGTACCTTTCTACTAGTTTTCAGCCTCTCACATTTGTGTAGATGTTCTTAAGGCCATGTGGACAACCCGGCATGGGTCACTATTGAGTGGTAATTGGGTTCGGTACATTACAAAGTAGTAAAATATATGTTTTATTTTTCTAGTTTGTTATTTGAAAAAAATTGATACGGGAAGGAAGGAATTTTAATTTGGTAATGAGTTGATGCTAAGCACAGCTAAACCATGTACATAAAAAACCCAAATTTCATCTAATAAAATTGGTTTTTACTATATTTTGGCTATTATAGTTGAATTGATTTCATTTTTGGGTGATATATTGAATATATTCTCTTATTATTGATATGATGGTGGATTCTATTTTTTTCAACCCGATGAGGTGAGGTAATCTAGTATTATACATCATATTAGGTTCTTTCTATAAATAACACACAATGCATTTTACCATGCCATTTTAGATTAATTACTTATTCCATTATATTATGATAGAGGTTGTGATTGATGTACCTGATATTGTGATTGATTTTGTGTATTGGATAGAGTAAGTGATGCCATATTTCATTTCATGATGTGTAGGGGACCTTATAGATTGTAAATTTACATGCCTTATGATTTAATCATTTAAAGTTAATGTGGTATGGTATGGATTATATGAGAATCACATTTTGGTTCATGAGGTGTTATGGTCCCTCATTGATTGGAACATGGTGAACCATTTGTTAAATATTTTATATGAATGAATGATGGGAAATAAATGTTAAATGAACATGAACTGAAAGGAAACCTTGAAATGGAAAATAGATACTTGACATATACCTGACATTTGAGTGAGAAAGAGGTGGTGCTTCTAGTGGTTTTTGTGATTGTTATTTTTATATTCCTGACATTAGTAGTATGTTGTGTGGTATGAATTGGTTTTTTGAGGGTTTTAATACGTCCTACACTTTTGATATGTGAACTTTGGTATTGAATCATTCTGAGACATGTGTTTGGAATTTTAGGGGCATTGCACCACGATGACCTCCTGTCGTACACATGGATGGTGGTGGATGGCCATAGGCTACCATTGGATCCTTATTTAGTTCCATCTTTGTTACTAGTTGTTGTTATGGAGATGTGTGTTGGGGCATAGTTCCCTAAATGGTTTCATTACATACTATCAACTTTCCATGTAGCAACAAGTCATGTGTTTTCTATGGAGACCAGACATGTGTGTTCCGGCATCATCATTCTCTCATGTATTCAAGGGATGGTGGTCCCTTGGCTTCTGAGATATGACTCAAGAATACCCTTCCTATCTTAGAGAATCTAGAAACATATCATGAGATAATAGTGAAGCTGATGACATATACTCTATATGGGGAAGTAATAAACTGGTGGGATGTTCTGAACTAGGCTAATAGGATGTGAGAAATGGGTTGGTCTAATTCCCAAAGACAGTTCTAGGATTAAATTTACCTTGATAATCATTGGTCGTAGTGGGATAGTGAATTAATTCATCTGGAGAAGGGATGATTCCAGTTATGGGGCATTTAGTATGATTTATAGAGTTGCAATGTTTTGTGTTGGCATACCTTACAGATGCGCTATCGAGAAAGAGGAGCATTGAGAATGGCCACTGATATGCTATCAAATGTCATCTCAATGTGTTCGTATTGTCATTTGTTAGTCAAATTGTGAATTAGGAACTGATTACATAGTAGAACATGAGGAATGGAGGGGGTTAAAATCAACGTAGTGCAGTCCCTCGACCTAGTGTTTTAGAGTCATCAGGTAGGAATCATTGTTTTGAGGCTTCTTGAGAGAAGAGTAACAAACATGCTATGGCTTATAGTAGCTATAATTTTTGTCATCAGTGCAGAATATTGGACCACATGAAGAGGCAGAGTGATCATGACGTAGTTGATTACTAAGATTTAAGTACGAGGGGTGACATACAAAATTTCAATATGTACTTACCTACAGCTATGAGCGGTAGGGGGTCAGCTTCGACGCCAGGTTTGGGAGCATGTTTCTCAGCTCCACATCAGAGAGAGTGTTGGAGTAGTGTCATTCGATATGGTCAAGGATTAGTTGGTCGTATTTGGGGAATCAAAAATCCAATTACACTGAGACATCAGAGTGGGCCTACTATGGATAATGGGGATATGTAATGGGGTCATGGTTCAGGCCAGATCTATTCTGTAAATCCTACCCATGAGGAGAAAGGAACCAAACTGTCTATGGTGAGAGGTATGATCTTATTATCCTATATTTTTTAGTCTTCTCTTTTTGATATAGTTACATCTCGTAGTTTAATATCTTCACTTGTGTTGAAGAGAATTGGGCTCTTTGTTTTTCCTTTTGAAGGCCTTATAATACTAGACACTCTATTTAGAATTAGAACATCGGTTTTGTGCCAGTGCATGGAGTGTCCCTTTGTGGTTGGTGGGTGTCACTTAATCTAGAATTTGTATTTCCTCAAGATTACTGGGTTAGATTTCATACTCGTAATGGAATATCTAGTAGATTTTCCAGCATACATTGACAACTATAACTAGAGGGTTACTTTCACATCACTATAGTGTGGAGTGTGTACCCACAAGGGTGAAAGTGATTTCCAGGTGATACGAGATGTCAGAAACCATCATGGGATGGACATGATGATAAAAAAAATTAATAGTTTATATCTAGATTATTATGGAGCTCATCGGGTGAAATTTCCTCCAGTTGTAGATAATTTTAGAGATGTCTTACCAGATGAATTGTTTGGAATACCTCTTGATAGATAGGTTTATTTCTCCATCGATCTAGTTCTAGGAGCTGCACCAGTTTCCATTCCTCTTTATTGGATAGATATAATGTAATTGTAGAATATGAAGAGGAATCTAGAGGATTAGAGACAATGAGGTTTATTCAACCTAGTACATCTATGGGGGCGTCCATCCATCCTTTTTGCGAAAATTCATACGGTAAAGTTAGGCTATGCATAGATTATCAAAATTTGAACTAGTGGATAGTTATTAATCAATATCTACATCCACAAATATATGATCTATTGGATTATCTTCAAACACCTTGGGTATTCTCAAAAATTTACACGAGGTTTTAATATCCCCATGTGCGTGTTCGAACTATAAAAAAACTCATAAAACCTTTCGTATTTGGTATGGTGTTTCTGTGTATCTAGTTATGTCATTCAGTCTCACAAATATGCCAACAACTTTCAGGGTGCTGAAGAACCATGTGTTCAATTCATATTTGGATTCATTTTTGGTGGTTTTAATGGGTAATATCTTGAAGTATTCTCACAATCGAAGTGACCATGACAGACATCTTGAGATCATTTTTTATGAACTAAGAGAGAATTAGTTATATAATAATCTAACAATGTTCCACTTCTAGATGGATCAAGTTCACTTCATCAGTCACATCATCTCAGAGACAAGAGTATCTGTCGACCCATAGAAGGTGAGAACTATAGTTTACTATTTGAATCCCAAAATCATATTTGATACATGAAGTTACTTGTGGCTAGCTGGATATTATTGGCATTTTATACAGGACTTCTCACGCTTAGCAGTTCCACTCATGGAATGAATTAGAAGGGTATCAAGTTTGTATGGTCATTCAACTGTGAGATATTATTAAGGAGATTAAGGGAGATTAAATTCATCACCAGTCTCGATACATTCTGAGTATGTTAGGAGCTACACGTTGTGTTGCGATCAATCGGGTATTGGAATTGGTAAGTATTAATACAGGGGATATATTAGTGTCTTATGTGTCTCACAAACAAAGGAAACATGAGAGGAACTACCTGACGCATGATCTTGAGTAAGCTTCATTCGTTCATGCTTTGCGCTTTTGGAGACACTATTTTCTAGGAGAACATTTTATAGTGTACAATTTCTAAGAATGGCCCAATGAAATATTTACATAGGGTGATCTAAATCTGAGGTAGTGAAGGTGTGTTGAATACCTACAGTATATTAACATTGTTATTGCCTACATGTTTGGTAAATGTAATTCAGTGGTCAACGCAATGATTAGGAGGACTCAGCTACAAGCATTTCAACAAGACAATAGTGAGTGGAAGCTTAGGGAGTTCTCTCCATGATTCACATGGAATTGAACGTGAGTTGGTAGAATTTTTTTATCTCCTTTAGCTGTGTCACACCCCGACCGCAGATTCCCATATTTTACTTATTTTTTGGTCTGGGATTGAATTTTTTTTTCTAAGTTTAATTGTGTTGGCGGTTTTACGCCGGTGCGCAGTCGCCGCATCATTAGCGATGACAGTACGTTCGGCCCGGGTGACTGTTTGTTCACCCGGCATTTTAAATATTAAAACTGTTAAGTTGAATTATTATTATTATTATTATTATTTAAATTGTGTTATTATTATTGTAGTTATTTTTATTGTATATATGTTTATATATGTGTATATGTTTGTATATATATATGTCCATATATGTATATATATATATATGTTTATTGTATATATGTTTATATGTTTATATATAGGTATATATATATATCTATATATGTATATATATATATGTTTTTATATATATGTGTGTGTTATTTTCAAATGGTTTTATTATTTTAAATATTTTGATTAAAATAATTATTATTATAATTAACAAATTTGTTTTATTATCATTATCATTATTATTATTATTATTATTATTACCTATATATATAGATATTTTTTTAGAAACCCTAATCCCCCCTCTACTGTGCGCCCCCCCCCCCCCCCCACCCTCTCTCCCTTCTTTCCTCTCTTTCTTCTCCCCTACCCTCTGCATGAGCCCCTCCTGTGCGCTCCCTCCTACTCCGCTCCGGCGTCCGGCGTCCCAGACCATGCTTCCCGTCATCGTGCTATCTCGCAGCCCCTACGACCCCCCCCCCCCCCGAAGTCCAGTGCTCCTCCGCTCGCGCGGCCCCTGTCCCGACCTCACTCCTGCAACCGGCGCCAGTCTCCCGCTCCGCCACAGGCGCGCCACCACCCGACCTCCGGCGTCTCCTCGGCCCGGCCTCCTGACCTCCGGCGACCGCACCTGCCACCGGCCTCTCGACCTCCAGCACTACCCCTCCAGCGCCGCTCCCTCATGCAACACCCCCGGACCCCGCTGAACCCGGCCTCCGCGCGACCTCCGGACACCGCCTTCGGCGCCCGTGGCCCATTCCCGGCCTTGCACGACCACCAGCACCAACCCCGCTCCCAACCACCCCTCCCACTACTGCGTCGGTGTCCTCCCACGTCCGGTTTATACCCTCGACGCCCAGCTCGGCCTTCGCGCGAGCTCCCCGACCTCCGGCTTCCGCTCACCCGGCCACCACCGCGCGGCCCCCGGCCCTCACGCGAACCCGCCGCACCGCCCCTACCCTTTTTTCGGCGAACCCCGCTGCCATCCAGTGGTTCCCGGCACACTCCAGCCACCTCCGACCGAGATCCATCGAGCCGCCTCCGGCCAGCACCTCCCCAGTCCCTCGTTTGGGCCTCCCGACGATTTTTCCGCGGCCCGACCAGCCACCTCCGCCCTGCGCTGGCCAGCGGCGCACCTGAAAATCGGCGCGCGACCCCGACGGTGGCGCGCGTCTCTGCGCCGAGGTAAATTTATGGGGCGTGAAATTTTTTGAGTATAATTTATTTCAGTAATTTGTTTTTTTGATTGTTTTGATATTTTTTGCAGCGCGTTGGCAGAATAATTCCGCAACGCAGTGGTCTTTGGCTTGCGAGTGCGTACGCGCCTGTGTGAGGTGTGTTGCGTCATCAAGTTCTGTTAATGAATCGAGGTGAGGTTTTCTTTATTATTACATAAATTATTTTATATCACCGTTTATATATATATATATGTTGTCTTTTTGCATTCTCATTCTTTTTAACTACTTAAAATTGGGGTTTATGTGTTTTAGTTATCCAACTTTTGTTGCAGCGTGTCGCGAGGTATTTTCGCGTTATCGAATTTCCCACTTGCGTTTTCTAGTGCCCAAGTGTGAGGCGTGTCGTGTCATCGCAAACTAGCTGCAAGTCAAGGTAGGTCTCCCACTACACTCGCCTTTAAATTTAGGAATTTATTTATTCCTTGTCATTTCATTTTTTTTCCGTAAATTTAATGTAGTATTAGATAATTATTACTAGAATGGCGACTTGCTGAAATTGGAAAATTTTTGTTCCTGCATTGCACTGAAAATATCTTTCTTGGATTTAATTGTGTGGTTTTCTTGTGTTGTTGTTGAATGAGTACTTTATAAAATGTGCAAGTCATACTGAACTGTGTTTTGAAATGATTTTGGTGTGTGTGAAATAGTGGGTGTATCATTAATAAAAGTGGTGATCTCTTGAAAATATAGATAGATAAAAAGCCATTTGTCCTTTAAACTAGATTTTGGAATTTTTCAGTGTTGGTTTGGTTTTACTTAAAAGAGTTTCTAAGTATGTTTTTCTAGTTTTAAATATGATGGCATGTGTCATATCTTTTAGAAATGCTTTGAAATTAAATGGTTTAAATTCTAATGATGTGGCGGCCCGGTTGGAACTTTATTGATTGTGAACTGTCTACATATAAATATACGTACTTATGGGGCATCTCTACAGAGGGACTTCCCTTCAAGGGGTTTCATGTAGCAGTGTCCTTGTAAGGGGTTGGAAAGTGCGGTGAGATGAGTCACGTGTGTGAGGGCCTCCCACTTACACAGTATTATTAAAACTACCGTGGGTTCCTGGGCGTCTTTTAGAGGATCGAGTAACTGTTGTTGGATAACCCCGATTAGAAGTATTAGTCCCCCCTTAGTAGGTAGGCCTTGTGGGGTTTTCCACTGGTTGGATGTTAGGGTGACCAGTTGGTTATTGATTGTGGAGTACCATGCCGGCAGGTAGTCTGAACCTGATTACGTCTAGGGGTTTTCTAGGGATGTTTGGGACCACCCATGGTTACTTGATTTTCCCTGCTTGTTTACATTCAATTGTTCTTTACAGCTTATAGTGGTTACTTTTTGAAAATGTCTTTCAAATGAAAATGTGTTACTCTCTTTGTGTAAAATCTGAAAATGTAACACTTATTTCTCTTTTAGAATGGATTTTTGCACCAATGAAAAGAAATTCAACTTTTGAAAAAGAATAAGGGTAATGTCTCGTATTTTGATTTTCAAGTGAATCATTATGAAATCTTACTTTATTACATTGTAGTTCAAACCTGGAATTTGTAGACTCTTTATTTACTGGCAGTGCTTTGGGATTTGTTTTTGGGCTCACCTACTGAGTGCCATTTTGTGCTCATGCCTATCTTTTACCATTTTAGTTGCAGGTTCCTTGTGTTCAGGTTTTCCTGGTTTGAGTTTCTTAGTGATGGAGTGACGGTAGTGTTTAGTTCGGTGGTGACCGTGAGGTCACGTGGAGGTATGGTTGTTGTGTAGTTCTATTTTGGTTGTTAGTGTTGTCTTTTTTTCTCTTGCAGATCCTGGTTTGTTTGGGCTAAATCATTCCCAACATTTAAAACTTGATGCCAGGCACTAGTTTCCATCCCGGGGGGATCGGGAACGCCCCTCGGGAATTTCCGCGGACCGGATCGGGTGACCGGTTCAGGGTCGACCGGGGTTGGTTCTTGAGAAAATAATATCAGAGGAGGTTTTTGTTATTTGGGTCGTCTAGTAGAAGGATATTTGGACTGTCGGAACTCGAGAGGTAGGTGCGGGTAGAGCGTCGTGAACTCTTGCTCGTACTGATCCTCGAGTTACCAGGGGTAGTCTGGAAAATGTGTCTTTTGACCTCGTTTTGGATTGAGGAATGAAAAAGGAGACGATTCAGTGTCACATCGTGATTTCACATGGAGTAGTGACCCATGTGGAGTCCAAGTACACAGTTTAAGTTCCTCCTAGCTGTTGATGCTTACATGGGGCGTGGCTCATTACCATGTCGTCGGGTTAAGTGTAACTGCTAGTTCCTCATTGTGGTGATTCTTTGTAAGTTGTACTATGGTTGGTTCTGGTTGGCGTGATCGTGTTTTGGAAAATTAAAGTTGAATTTTGATATGGAAGTGTTTTCTTTAAAATGGATTTAAATTAGTAAAGGTGATTTTTTTTGCAATTTAAAGTGTTCTAGTTCCAAAACCGGGTGTTTTCTTGGAATTGGTAGGGAATTGGTTTTTGTGCAACCCTTGGTTTTCCTTATGAATGATCGCATGTGTGAGGGTTTGTGCGAAAAGTGCATAAGAGGCACTTGTTCGTGGATGACGTGAGTGTAATGGATGGACACGCATCCGACGATTCATGAGATGCGATGGGTGTTTATTTGAAACCAAAGGTTTGATCTTGTCTTTCTAAAATGATTTTTTGAAATAGGAAAATGTTTTTGGAAATTGGATTTTGTTTTGGAAAGTGCATTTTGTGTTTGGAAGTAGTCATGAAATGAAATGGGGATTTTTGGAAAGTGGAATTTTGGCGTGCGAGCCATTTGTTGGTATGCGATTGTCCTTTTGATTAAGATTTGATTGCATGCTGTTTTTTGGATTTGTGTTTTTATATTGTTCAGATAATGTCTCCCAGAAAGATCCCCAATGTTTCTAATGAGTCATTCCCAGTTTCTATTCCTTCTCGGACATTGCCTACTCTTCGTGGTGATCGAGGCCTGTTAGAAGCAGTAGAGTGGCATGAAGAAGTGGAGAGTATCTTTAGAATGTTGGGAACTTCTGAGACTGTTAGGGTTCGTGCTGTTATAGGATTGTTTGAAGGTCCAGCTCTGGACCAGTGGAACATGGTTTCCCCATTGTCAACGCAAGTCGGAATGATGTGGGATGGATTTAAAACCATCTTCGTCCAAGGATTTATACCTGAAGAAGTGAAGGAAAAGAAAAAGGGAGAGCTCGTGCATATTCAACAAGGTCAATAGATGGTGAAATCATATGTTGACCATTTCAAGGAACTGATTGCCTTTTCTCCTGAGGCGGCGTCGCATGAGCTCATGAAGGCCTCTCTTTTTATCGGGGGTCTCCATCCAGAAATCAAGGAGCGGGCCTTCCCTTCTAAAGACCATCGTTTCGAGAAGCTGGTGGAGGTATCATTTTTTGCTGAGTTGGTGTCCGGAGCGCGGGTGGATGGAAGTCCAGCATACCCAGTTGTTCGTGGGGTTTCTCCATATGGCGAGGAAAGGATGCCAAAGAAACCTGTTCCTAAGGAGTTATCTCCTTTGGTCCTAGCTCCCGGTTCGTCAGATCGTTCAGTGGTATGCTATCAGTGTGGTCGTTTCAGACATTTGAAGCCATCCTGCTACAACCCTCTGAAGACGTGTCATCATTGCGGCTATTTGTGTCATTTGGAAAAGTTTTGAAGGAAGCTTCACATGAAGAGGATTCCATGATTGGAGAGTTTCAGTACCAGACTGTGAGGCAGGAGATGCTTCAGCCATCAGATCCCCAGCCACAGGTCTCGGGGTGAATCTCGCACACAGTCAGGAGTCCCCAAGGGTGTGAAGCCTTAGTCCGGATTTTTTGTTCCGTGTTGGTGGTGGAACAATTAAGATCCTTTTGTACTTGTTTTTTTGCTGTTAAAGTTTTGATGTTATTGTAAGTTCATTGTTTTACCATGGGGTTATCATGGACTAATTCTATTCTGATCTAAGTAGTCACGTTTTTGTGGATGTGGTTATGTTTTGTGGATTTCAATGGGTCATGTTTTCACTCGGTGTCTTGGTAAGTCTTTTCCATGGGTTTTCCCATTAGTGTTGAAGATCGTTACTTTCGTAGAGGATTCAATGTTTCGACGAAGCTGTCGTTTTTCACATGTGCTATAAGAGTTGGTTTAAACCGGTTGGGAGTTCCCGTGTCGACCCCCCACCTTTTTCCTAGGGTTTTTTATTTAGATGGTTAGTTTTTCGGCACAAGTTGAGCTCTTGTGGTGGGGAGAACCCCTTTGTGTTCTCCCATCAACCCCGGACTTCAGTTTTCTCTCGAATCGGTCGGGTCTGACCGGTATTGAGTAAGGTCATCTCGAGAATCTCAGTTCTCTATGGTTCCTTTAGTTTTGTTTGGGCATGGACTTGAATCTTGACCGACTTTTTGCTTGGTGACTTTATGGGGGCAGAAAGTGTCTGTGGTGGGGAGAATTGTCACACCCCGACTGCAGATTCCTTTATTTTACTTCTTTTTTTGTCTCGGTTTGAATTTTTTTTCAAAGTTTAATTGTGCTGGCAGTTTCGCGACGGTGCGTGGTCACCGCATCGTTAACGGTGACCGTGAGTTCGGCCCGGATGACCGTGTGTTCACCCGGCATTTTAAATATTAAAACTGTTAAGTTGAATTTTATTATTATTATTATTTAAATTGTGTTATTATTATTGTAGTTATTTTTATTGTATATATGATTATATATGTGTATATGTATATATATATATGTCTATATATGTATATATATGTATGTTTATTGTATCTATGTTTATATGTTTATATATTGGAATATATATATATATCTTTAAATGTATATATATATATATATATGTATATATATATGTGTGTGTGTTATTTTCAAATGGTTTTAATATTTTAAATATTTTGATTATAATAATTATTATTATAATTAACTGATTTTTAATTTATCATTATTATTATTATTATTATTATTATTACCTATATATATATAGATATTTTTATAGAATCCCTAATCCACCCTCTACTGTGCGGCGCCCCCCCCCCCCCCCTCTCCCCTCTTTCCTCTCTTTCTTCTCCCCTACCCTCTGCATGAGCCCCTCCTGTGCGCTCCCTCCTGCTCCGCTCCTGTGTCCGGCATCCCGGCCCCTACTTCCCGTCGTCGCTCCGTCTCACCGCCCGCGCGACCCCCCCCCCCCCGGCCTCCGATGCTCCTCCGCTAGCGTGGCCCCCTTTCCCGGCATCACTCCCGCAGCCAGCGCCCAGGCTCCCGCTCCGCCACAGGCGCACCACCGCCCGACCACCGACGTCCCCTCGACCCGACCTCCCGACCTCCAGCGACTGCACCTGCCATCGGCCTCCCGACCACCAGTGCTCCCCCTCCGGTACCGCTCCCTCGCGCAGCACCCACAGACCCCACTGAACCCGGCCTCGGAGCGACCTACGAACACCGCCTCCGGCGCCCGCGGCCCGTTCCCGGCCTTGCGCGACCACCAGCGTCGACCCCACTGCCGACCGCCCCTCCCGCTCTCGCAACAGTGTCCTCCCACGTCCAGTTTACACCCTTGACACCCAGCTCGGCCTTCTCTCAAGCTCCCCGACCTCCGGCTTCCGCTCACCCGACCACCACCGTGCGGCCCCCGGCCCTCACGCGAACTCACCGCGCTGCCCCTGCCCTTTTTCCGGCGAGCCCCGCCGCCAGCCAGCGGTTCCCGGCCCCCTCCAGTGACCTCCGACCGAGCTCAGGCGAGCCGCCTCCGACCAGCACCTCCCCGGTCGCCCGTTCGGGCCTCCCGATAATTTTTCTGCGGCCCGACCAGCCCCCTCCGCCCTGCGCCGGCCAGCGGGGCACCCGAAAATCGGTGCGCGACCCTGGCGGTCACGCGCGTCTCTACGCCGAGGTAAATATTTGGGGCGTGAATCTATTTGAGTATATTTTATTTTAGTAATTGGTTGTTTTGATTGTTTTGATATTTGTTTCAGCGTGTTGGCAGAATAATTCCGCAAGGCAGTGGTCTTTGGCTTGCGAGTGTGTACACACCTGCGTGAGGTGCGTTGCGTCATTGGGTTCAGTTAACGAATCGAGGTGAGGTTTTCTTTGTTCTTACTTAAATTATTTTATATCAACGTTTATATATATATATACATTGTATTTTAGCGTTCTCATTCTTTTGAACTACTTAAAATTGGTGTTTATGTGTTTTAGTTATCCTAATCTTGTTGCAGCATGTCGTGAGGTATTTTCGCGTTATCGAATTTCCCGCTTGCGTTTTCTAGTGCACAAGAATGAGGAATTTCGTGTCGTCGCAAACTAGCTACAAGTCAAGGTAGGTCTCCCACTACACCCGCCTTTAAATTTAGGAATTTATTTATTCCTTTTCATTTCATTGTTTTTCAGTAAATTTAAATTAGTATTAGATAATTATTACTAGAATGGAGACTTTCTAAAATTAAAAATTGTTTATTCCAGCATCGCAGTAAAAATATCTTTCTTGGATTTAATTGTGTGGTTTTCTTGTGTAATTTCTGAATGAGTACTTTATGAAATATGCATGTCATACTGAACAGTGTTTTGAAATGATTTTGTTGTGTGTGAAATAGTGGGTGTATTGTTTATAAAAGTGGTGATCTCTTGAAAACATGGATAGATGAAAAGTCGTTTGCCTTTTAAACTGGTTTTTGGAATTTTTCAGTGGTGGTTTGGTTTTCCTTAAACGAGTTTCTAATTATGTTTTTCTGGTTTTCAATATGATGGCGTGTGTCATATCTTTTGGAAACGCTTTGATATTAAATAGTTTAATTTTAAATGACGTGGCGTCCCGATTTTCACTTTATTGATTGTGAACTGACTACATATAAATATATGTAACGCCCCGCCCCCAGCTACCCAGAGTCGGTGCATTACTTCGTAACATTGGCATGATCACAAAAGATCAAGTCTCGAAAGACCGTGTAGAGACCCGAAGCTTGATGTACATGGATATTACATTAAATTTGCGGAATACTTAGTACATAACAAAAACACACACACAAGGATCGTAATAGTTTAGTGTCTTTGGAAACTCGGAACGTAATCTTCTAATCGTGGTGAAAGATCTTCAATATCTCCCATAAAGATCTTCCCCTTTTTTTTCCTAAAACCTTTTTTTATATCCTGGGGAAAAGAAAACATAAAAGGGTGAGCTCAAATGCTCAGTAAGGGTAAACAAAAGAAAATCAATCACATCATATTCATAAGAACATAACTTTTGGAAATCTTAACCTGCAAAAGAGAGCATAATTTCATAACATGGGATAAATCATAGTAGTGAAATGAAATCCCAATAAGCATAACTTAAAACATGAAACTTTGTGGCATACACACATAATCATAGAGAATCATTTCTTGTTAGTCATGACTCATTGCCAAGACTATCTTAGTGGACAAAGTCCCTTTTCTGAATCGAGTAACCCTCGTTTCAGTCCTGTTTCACTGAACCGGTATAACCTACCATTCCAGCCATGTCTATCTCATGAGATATAAAATCTTTACCCAATGCATTGGAGGGAGATATAGGTCCCACCCATCTTATAATGAATCCTTTCTTATGTTTTCCACATAATCATAAACCATACATCATAGCGTAACCCATGTAATAAAAATGGGATTCTTAAACAACATGACATCATAAAACAATTCATATAAGATAAAGGAATTCATAAAAATATTTCCATCACAACATAATCAAACCAATGTAATAATAGGGATAAAAACAGAACCCTTTTATTATCTTAGACGGAAAATAATTTTGATAAAATACTTGAACTCCATTCTTGAGGAAAATATCCTTTCTACTTCAAAAACATTTTTCCTTTCATAACATGTCATACGACTTTAAAATAAAAGAAGTTTATTAAAAATAAACTTGAAAACTTGTAAAGTATGTTTCTTGGAAATAAGGTTTTAAAAATCCATTCATGTCGTATAAGTTAAAAAAAACATTCTTTGTTCTTTTGTCGGAAAAGTCAAAAAGTACCTCGTACGAAAAAAAAACGACAAAAGATTCCTTTCATATTCTTTACTAAAAACTCACCGAAGGGTAAAATTGTATTTAAACTATTGTAAGTGGATGGAAACAATATTACATATTGAGGGAACATGGATGTGGATGATAAAATACACCCCAGTAAATACCAAAGTATAAGCAATCTCGGATAAAAATGAGATTGTGATATTTCCCTTACCTTAGGTCCGATTTGCTTCGTATGTGTCCGAACCTCCTGTATAATGATTTAAATAATGTCATTGACTTATTACAGAATCATATTCATTGTTATGATATCATATATGGTTCACTTATGACATTATATTACCCGTTCTTTTGTAAATTCCATGTTAAAGAAGCGTTTTGGGTAAAATCGTTTCATTTATCGTAGGTGTTTTGACTTGTTGTTCTTGACATTATTATTACTTATATCATGATTTACTTACTTCCAGAATATAAAATATGATTTATATATCATATATATTCAGTATATATATATATATAATAGATAGATAAATGAAATGAAAAACACCGTTCATGGAGACGGTAGTCCGTACGTACGCATGAACGCTGTTTTCCTTTCCTTATTGTCTTGAACGGAAGTAAGTAGATGACATACATATATATATATATACATAAATACAGTAGCTTTATAATGTCATATATTTCATTATTATTTCTTATATATACTTTATAATCATTCTTAAATAGTTAACATGGAGAATGAATCTCATCGCGTCGTGGAGACGGTAGTCCGTACGTACGCACGAGTGATGATATCATTTCCATAAATATTGAATTGAATTGGAGTGGATTATACAATATATCAGAATCAATATGATGTTTTAATAACTATGTATAGTTATTCTTTACACCATTATACCCATCCATGTAAGGTGGTGGTGGAAAATAGATTACACCACGGCGTGGAGACGGTATTCCGTACGTACGCACGCGCGGTGATTTCTTTTTCCGTAGGATGGATAGATGGTGAAATAGGGTTGTTTCATACTTATAATAACATATAAGTATATGAGTGATACTGATGTTATTACATCATAATGAAACAACCTAAGAAGAAGAAGTGGAAGAAGAAATAAAGATGAAAGAATTGGTAAAGGTAATTACCTCTTCTTTGAAGCGCCTCTTTGAGACCTCCTCTTAGGGCACTAAAATTGGTCTTTGAGGAAGACCAGAACCTTTAGGATGTTTCTAAGGAAGTGGAGAAGAGATTTTTTCAGGGGTTGGCCGAGCTTGAGTGCTCAAATTGGTGTGAGGAGGAGGGGGAGGAGGTGTCCTTTTATAAGGGAGGAGAGGGGCACCTTAGGAATACCTCAAAATATTATTTTATATTAATGTCAAAATCGGTTTATAATGGTTCCAAAGGGTATTATTTCGAAGCTAAAGTGGGGATGGGTCGAAATACTATCAACTAATAGGATTTAGACAAGTTTAGGGTATTATTTTAGCCTTATCAATTAGATTGAACTCTAAGTTAAATAATTTAACTTTTACCGTGTCTTTTTGTTTTCTTTCACTATATGGTTAATACACTTACTATAACATGCCAAACGAACCCAAAATTGTTTATTATTAATATATATATCCTTATCTAAGTCATTTGGCCGAACCTTAGATTTTTAGGAATAAAATAACAATTAATAATATAATATTTGATTTAAAACTATTTTGTGTCAATTTTGACACTATTTGATATATGATTTTTGTTAAAGTCTTACCAGAATTATATGTTCGAACCAAGTTGATTAGATCAACACTAATATATCATAGTAACCTAGAAAATTAGTTGAATTCATAAAAAGTCTCAAATTACATTCATTTGAGCATTTATAACATCAATTATGTTAATATTTCCTTAAAAGGGTAATTACTGCATCATCGTTGTGTCATAAATAAATTAATTTATTTAAAGTCTAAAAAGTATAAATAAAATACCATTATGTAGGAAATCCTTTTATCTTTCTAATTAATATTTACAATCGAATTTATCTTATGTAAAACCCTATATAAAAAATGTTTTAGTAAATAAACTTTGATTTTAACTCTTTTAACTCTTCTTTGAATTAAATAATAATAAATGTCCTAATCTAATCCAAGTGGGACTAAATGATAATATTTTACACTTAAGGTTGTTTTTGGTCGAGATACACTTGTCCAATAGAATTAGGACATGTTTTAGGGTAATATTAATATCATTTTTACCCTTAATTACCCTATTTACTTTTAACCGTGGTAAATAAAAGTAAAAAGTTACTATTCACCAAAAATTATTTTCATCTCATTGAACCACATTTTACTTACTGACATCAATCGTGTCTCTCGAATTTTTGAAATTCCATTCACAGAAGCGGTAAAATTAAGTTTTATGAAAAATTCAGTTTTTTTAACTACCACTTAGTAGTTTCACTATTCATCAAAAATTGATGTTTTTCAGATTAATGCCAAAATTTCATCCTAAGCTATATTTCATATTCCGAATTCAAAAATGAAGTATTTTTTACCAAATTCATAACATATAAGTTTCATTAATTAATTTTATAATTAAATCCCGCTGTTAAAATAAATAGCGTGTTTTTAGGAAACAATATATATCAAAAGATTGACACTTGATTATGTCTGGTTTAAATGTGAAATTACAATCAATGACCAACATTGTATTAAATTGTAAAAATATATTCTAAATATACTTTAAAACCACTCAAATTAATAATTTATCACTATTAATTATTTTGATAAAAAAAGTTGTTTTTAATTATAATTTAGTAATTTTCACTATTCATCAGAATATGAAAGTTATCCGAAAAGTACCAAAATTTCACCTTAGGCTAAATTCGATACTCCGAATACAAAAATGAAGTCCATTTTGAGAGCTAAAATTTCTAAAATTTTAAAAGGTGGTTATTACTATTCATAACGGCTAGTTATAATAATATTTTAATAGCATATCGTTGTTTAGTGAAACTCGGTATTGCGTACTACACACGCTATCGAGGAAGGTCTCGATTGCGTGTAATACAAGGCAAGTCAAGGATGCGTGTTGTGCAAGCTCCTTTTGGTGTATCGTACAACACAAGACATTAATAAAATTAAAAAGAATATTTTTCATAAAATCTCGAGCTGTTACATTCTACCCCCCTTAAAATGAATTTCGCCCTCGAAATTCGTCGGGGTTATAAATGGTTTACTATTCGAAAGTTTGTTTAATAGAAACCCACATCGTAAAAAGGAATATCAAAACAAATCTTTAAAAAAAAAGTATGAAACGTAACGGTTACCCAAATAAACTAATCACTGGGTTTCCACATAGGTGAAAATATGGATATGGAAGAGAAATCTAACCATCATGTTCTGATGGAGAGTGGTAGAGAACATGGATATAGAAAAGCCAGCAATCACAAAGCCATAAATTTGTGATGATCTATGGTACCATCTGATTAATCAGATATAAGATCACTAGGACAACATTTTTGGTTTTCAAGATCGTTTCCCTAAAGTTAAAGAATTTGAATTAGAATAAATACTTACTTTATTTTGGTACAATCTCACTATTGTTCATGCCTTTAACAATTTCCACTTCATCTCTTAAATAAATGAAGTTGAATTTGTTATTCGTGAAGTGTTAGCAGATCATGTGATAGAATGACAGGTCATTCCATCTGTCTAAAACAAAAGATTAGCAAAAATTATATACATAAGTCGATCTATAGTGAGATTAATCATATATGGTTCCTAAAATGGACTTATACTTCATATATCATACTGCTTAATATAATAAAACTAGTTTCTACTAAACAGGGACTTCATGTAGGCTAGTGGTAGGCGATAAAGGCCAGTCGCACTTCGGTTGTGGGTTCGATTCCCACAGCCATGTCCGAAGCGATGGGTTGTCGCCCGTCCTGCAGGTTGTCCTTTTTCTAAAACTACATTACTATAACATCCCATCAAAAAAAACTTCTATCCTTAAACAATACTCAATTATGTCCAACATAATCCATTTCAATCTTTAGGATTATCCATAATACTGCAGTCCACTCTCATAACATAGTGAAAACGATTTCCAGAGATTTAATACCATCGTTGATCCCCATATATCATAAGATATGTTTTGTTGGTCACATTCCAAACATTCAAAGTCCTTAATCATGTATTCTCTTGAATACCTTAGTGAAAACATGAATGCAGTTTAAAGTTAACACTTTCCACATACCAAAATCCTCAAAATTCTATATACTCAAACCATGATATCACTTAGTCCTTATATCAATCATGAGCTCATGAATACTGTCAAACATTTCATTTTCTCCTTATCCCTTCATTATGCGCACATCATCTACATTCCAAAAATATCTGAATAACCTTTCATGGATACTTGTACCGTTAATCATACACTTTCAAAACTCAAGGAAGGACAACAGTGTAACAATCCTTAGATGTCTCTTTATTCCATAGTACCATGAGATTACTTATACAACATTACACATGATAAACATGTCATCATTCCACTACATTCTTAAACCATTGACCGAGCTTCAACAATTCTTTCATCTCACATATCATTTGTAGTCTCTTCATCATCATCAACATAAATACTACCCATACGACCATACTGATTCTCTTCATGAGACTTTCCCTTACGGCATTGGTTTGCATAATGCTCGTACATTCCACATTTAAAACATTTAACCATTGTTGATGTCGTAGCAATACCATTATCCTCATCCCTGGTGTTAACTGAACCTTTTCCTTTGCACTTACTGGCTTTGTTTCCTTCTTTTCCACACCCAAAGCATCTTCCAGTTCCTTTGAAACATTCTCCTTGATGCCTCTTCCCACATGATTTACATTGGGGAAATTGAACTTTCTTTCCTCTATGATCAGCATGAAACTCCATCTTTCTCTTATTAGCCGAGTCAGGAAACTTACCAAATTTTACTTTATTGATCATATTATGAGATTGCTGATTCGGCATAATAATGATGTTTGGACTTCCAAATCCCTTTTCATTTGGTTGCTCATTAAGAATATCATTCCATTGCCCATCATATCCTCCATTATCGTGAATCATCTTGTTTCCAGCCATTTTCTAAAACCAAAAAAGAATAGTGTGAGAGGAAAAAATCATGCTAGGGAAAACAAAATAATAAAGGGGGAGTACCCTTAATATCTAACATCTTAGGTTAAATTCAAAGATCGTTACCATAGTTCTAGGACTATATCCTATACGTATACTTATCCTTGGGGATATCCCTATAATTACCTTTGAAATATCTCTAGGGATCTCACTAACGTTTTCGCATCCTAGTTTCCAAAGGTTGACTAAACCATTCCTCTGATACCAACTGTAGAGACCCGAAGCTTGACGTACATGGATATTACATTAAATTTTCGGAATACTTAGTACATAACAAAAACACACACACAAGGATCGTAATAGTTTAGTGTCTTTGGAAACTCGGAACGTAATCTTCTAATCGTGGTGAAAGATCTTCAATATCTCCCATAAAGATCTTCCCCTTTTTTTTCCTAAAACCTTTCTTTATATCCTGGGGAAAAGAAAACATAAAAGGGTGAGCTCAAATGCTCAGTAAGGGTAAACAAAAGAAAATCAATCACATCATATTCATAAGAACATAACTTTTGGAAATCTTAACCTGCAAAAGAGAGCATAATTTCATAACATGGGATAAATCATAGTAGTGAAATGAAATCCCAATAAGCATAACATAAAACATGAAACTTTGTGGCATACACACATAATCATAGAGAATCATTTCTTGTTAGTCATGACTCATTTCCAAGACTATCTTAGTGGACAAAGTCCCTTTTCTGAATCGAGTAACCCTCGTTTCAGTCCTGTTTCACTGAACCGGTATAACCTACCATTCCAGCCATGTCTATCTCATGAGATATAAAATCTTTACCCAATGCATTGTAGGGAGATATAGGTCCCACCCATCTTATAATGAATCCTTTCTTATGTGTGCCACATAATCATAAACCATACATCATAGCGTAACCCATGTAATAAAAATGGGATTCTTAAACAACATGACATCATAAAACAATTCATATAAGATAAAGGAATTCATAAAAATATTTCCATCACAACATAATCAAACCAATGTAATAATAGGGATAAAAACAGAACCCTTTTATTATCTTAGACGGAAAATAATTTTGATAAAATACTTGAACTCCATTCTTGAGGAAAATATCCTTTCTACTTCAAAAACATTTTTCCTTTCATAACATGTCATACGACTTTAAAATAAAAGAAGTTGATTAAAAATAAACTTGAAAATTGTAAAGGATGTTTCTTGGAAATAAGGTTTTAAAAATCCATTCATGCCGTATAAGTTAAAAAAACATTCTTTGTTCTTTTGTCGGAAAAGTCAAAAAGTACCTCGTACGAAAAAAAAACGACAAAAGATTCCTTTCATATTCTTTACTAAAAACTCACCGAAGGGTAAAATTGGATTTAAACTATTGTAATTGGATGGAAACAATATTACATATTGAGGGAACATGGATGTGTATGATAAAATACACCCCAGTAAATACCAAAGTATAAGCAATCTCGGATAAAAATGAGATTGTGATATTTCCCTTACCTTAGGTCCGATTTGCTTCGTATGTGTCCGAACCTCCGGTATAATAATTTAAATAATGTCATTGACTTATTACAGAATCATATTCATTGTTATGATATCATATATGTTTCACTTATGACATTATATTACCCGTTCTTTTGTAAATTCCATGTTAAAGAAGCGTTTTGGGTAAAATTGTTTCATTTATCGTAGGTGTTTTGACTTGTTGTTCTTGACATTATTATTACTTATATCATGATTTACTTACTTCCAGAATATAAAATATGATTTATATATCATATATATTCAGTATATATATATATATAATAGATAGATAAATGAAATGAAAAACACCGTTCATGGAGACGGTAGTCCGTACGTACGCATGAACGCTATTTTCCTTTCCTTATTGTCTTGAATGGAAGTAAGTAGATGACATACATATATATATATACATAAATACAGTAGCTTTATAATGTCATATATTTCATTATTATTTCTTATATATACTTTATAATCATTCTTAAATGGTTAACATGGAGAATGAATCACATCGCGTCGTGGAGACGGTAGTCCGTACGTACGCACGAGCGATGATATCATTCCCATAAATATTGAATTGAATTGGAGTGGATTATACAATATATCAGAATCAATATGATGTTGTAATAACTATGTATAGTTATTCTTTACACCATTATACCCATCCATGTAAGGTGGTGGTGGAAAATAGATTACACCACGGCGTGGAGACGGTATTCCGTACGTACGCACGCGCGGTGATTTCTTTTTCTGTAGGATGGATAGATGGTGAAATAGGGTTGTTTCATACTTATAATAACATATCAGTATATGAGTGATACTGATGTTATTACATAATAAGGAAACAACCTAAGAAGAAGAAGTGGAAGAAGAAATAAAGATGAAAGAATTGGTAAAGGTAATTACCTCTTCTTTGAAGCGCCTCTTTGAGACCTCCTCTTAGGGCACTAAAATTGGTCTTTGAGGAATACCAGAACCTTAGGATGTTTCTAAGGAAGTGGATAAGCGATTTTGGCAGGGGTTGGCCGAGCTTGAGTGCTCAAATTGGTGTGAGGAGGAGGGGGAGGAGGTGTCCTTTTATAAGGGAGGAGAGGGGCACCTTAGGAATACCTCAAAATATTATTTTATATTAATGTCAAAATCGGTTTATAATGGTTCCAAAGGGTCTTATTTCGAAGCTAAAGTGGGGATGGGTCGAAATCCTATCAACCAATAGGATTTAGACAAGTTTAGGGTATTATTTTAGCCTTATCAATTAGATTTAACTCTAAGTTAAATAATTTAACTTTTACTGTGTCTTTTTGTTTTCTTTCACTATATGGTTAATACACTTACTATAACATGCCAAACGAACCCCAAATTGTTTATTATTAATATATATATCCTTATCTAAGTCATTTGGCCGAACCTTAGATTTTTAGGAATAAAATAACAATTAATAATATAATATTTGATTTAAAAACTATTTTGTGTCAATTTTGACACTATTTGATATATGATTTTTGTAAAAGTCATAACAGAATTATATGTTCGAACCAAGTTGATTAGATCAACACTAATATATCATAGTAACCTAGAAAATTAGTTTAATTCATAAAAAGTCTCAAATTACATTCATTTTAGCATTTATAACATCAATTATGTTAATATTTCCTTAAAAGGGTAATTACTGCATTATCGTTGTGTCATAAATAAATTAATTTATTTAAAGTCTAAAAATTATAAATAAAATACCATTATGTAGTAAAGCTTTTTATCTTTCTAATGAATATTTACAATATAATTTATCTTATGTACAACCCTATATAAAAAATGTTTTAGTAAATAAACTTTGATTTTAACTCTTTTAACTCTTCTTTGAATTAAATAATAATAAATGTCCTAATCTAATCCAAGTGGGCCTAAATGATAATATTTTACACTTAAGGTTGTTTTTGGTCGGGATACACTTGTCCAATAGAATTAGGACATGTGTTAGGGTAATATTAATATCATTTTTACCCTTAATTGCCCTATTTACTTTTAACTGTGGTAAATAAAAGTAAAAAGTTACTATTCACCAAAAATTATTTTCATCTCATTGAACCACATTTTACTTACTGACATCAACCGTGTCTCTCGGATTTTTGAAATTCCATTCACAGAAGCGGTAAAATTAAGTTTTATGAAAAATTCAGTTTTTTTAACTACCACTTAGTAGTTTCACTATTCATCAAAAATTCATGTTTTTCAGATTAATGCCAAAATTTCATCCTAAGCTATATTTCATATTCCGAATTCAAAAATGAAGTCTATTTTACCAAATTCATAACATAGAAGTTTCATTAATTAATTTTATAATTAAATCCCGCTGTTAAAATAAATAGCGTGTTTTTAGGAAACAATATATATCAAAAGATTGACACTTGATTATGTATGGTTTAAATGTGAAATTACAACCAATGACCAACATTGTATTAAATTGTAAAAATATATTCTAAATATACTTTAAAACCACTCAAATTAATAATTTATCACTATTAATTATTTCGATTAAAAAAGTTGTTTTTAATTATAATTTAGTAATTTTCACTATTCATCAGAATATGAAAGTTATCCGAAAAGTACCAAAATTTCACCTTAGGCTAAATTCGATACTCCGAATCCAAAAATGAAGTCCATTTTGAGAGCTAAAATTTCTAAAATTTTAAAAGGTGGTTATTACTATTCATAACGGCTAGTTATAATAATATTTTAATAGCATATCGTTGTTTAGTGAAACTCGGTATTGCGTACTACACACGCAATCGAGGAAGGTCGCGATTGCGTGTAATGCAAGGCAAGTCAAGGATGCATGTTGTGCAAGCTCCTTTTGGTATAGCGTACAACACAAGACATTAATAAAATTAAAAAGAATATTTTTCAAAAAACTCGGGCTGTTACTGACCGATTAGTTTAGTAGCCTTGTAAACACTAGATACATTCATAAGTCTTACATTACATCATAAAGTAAAACAAAACTACAAAATATTCTCTTCATATCCCCTTATATTATCCCTACAGGTCATTCATAATATACTTCTTCACATCCTGGAAAAATTAAAACATTGAAAGGGGTGACCTTAGATGCTCAGTAAGGATAACAATATAGCGGAAGCTTTCATAAATAAACATTAACATTTAAGGCATTGTATAACTAAAAAAAGCCTTTTAAACTTGAACTTTAGCATAATATGGCAAAAGTAAACTGAAATAATTCCATTTACTTACTCACATGGATATTCTACTAGTCGAATAATCACATGAAATATCAATAACCACTTTCATAATGATGGAATGCATAATGCCAGACTATCATAACCACGTAGCCAAGGCCTCGTTCCAAGACCACAAATAAGATTTTGTCAAGGCCTCGTGAAAAGACACTAGTTTGTCTCATGAGACCTACCGATGCATCGAGGAGCTATAGCGGGCTCCACCCGTCACTTATTAAGTCCAATGCATTCCTCATATGAATAGGTTTAAACATATCATAAACCATAACATAATCGTATCACATAAAACATGCATAAAGGAAACATAACATTTCCACATTTCAATCACAAGATATCAATACAACACATTGATATAATGAAAATGCTTTCAAATCCATTTTCAATACCAAAATAAAATAAAGTTAAAACTTTGTATTTATTTTTCATTAAAAAAGTGATGGCTTGTAGAGGAAGCCAAAACTCAAATAATGGTCACGGCGGTGGAGAAGTCGTTGTCGCCGCATATGTACAGAAAGAAAAACATTCCCTTTTTGTCGTTTAGTAAAACGCTTCGTATAAAAAAGATTCCTTTTGAATAAATGTAAAAGTCAAAGGGGTTTATACACTGTAAAAAAGAAAGTTGTGTATAAAACCAAATATGCCTCAATGAAAGGAGATTGAGATGAAGTCCTTAAAAGATCATTTTTAAAATAAAATAGATCTATTATGTGTATTCACTATAGGTACACATAAAGAAAGTAAAAATACAAAATAGGACATAATATTATCATGACATAATTTGAAAGTAGGAGATTAACCCAAAGAATGGAAGTTGAGTTAAGAAATTCCCTTACCTTGCGTCCTGTCCTGACTCGACCGTTCTTTAACCTCCTGAATAATAAACTAGAGTTAATTTATATTTACTTAAGAACCTTTTTCATGTTCATTATTCCTTTTATATCCCTTATTACCATGTTATGAACATTATGTAATTATTTAAGTTTATAACGGTCATTTTGTCGATCTTAGGTACTTGAGTCAAAAATAAAATTCTTATAATTACAAGTTGTTCATGTGGTGATATATCCATTATATCCAGAATTATGTTCAAGATGTAGATATCATATATATCATATATATCCATTATATACATGTATTTATAATATTACATAACATTTAGAGTTATGAAATGAAATTCACCGTTCATGGAGACGGTAAGCCTTACGTACGCATGAACGCTACTTTCATTTCTATTTCGTATTTAATGGAATGAAATCATAATTATATAAAGGTATAATATAGTTCCAGTATAATATCATATATAATATCATTTACTCCATCCTTTATACATCCCACATATGGCATTAACGATTCACATCACTTTGAGGGGGCGGTAGTCCGCACTTCATAAAATGAAATTATCGCGTTTACCCATAATAGAAATCATAAGGTATGCCATAAATTAGAATTACAGAAGCATAAGTAAAACATAAACATATTATATATCCTATATAAATATAGTTACATCTTAATGGCCACCTTTAAAGGTGTTATATGAGTGTTGAACAACCATCGTTTCGTGAGGCAGAAATTCGCCATCCATAGAAACCGTATGTTCTTTAATCATTAGATGTAGGTGTTTGTAAGTGTGGATCTAATACTTCTTATAACAACATCCTAGTATATTGATTATACTGGTGTTGTTACAAAAGAAATTAATAAAAAGAGTTTAGGGGGTTGGAGAAGAAAAATAATACAAAACAACATTAGAGAAGACATTACCTCAAAATCGGGTAACTCTTTTTGATTTGAGCCAAAGGCTTCCTTGGGAAGAGTTCTGCCCAAAGTGAGGCTTCTAGGAGTAAGAGGGGGAAGTTGGGAGAGTATTTGGGCAGATGTTGGCCGAGCCAAATGGCTTGAAATCGTGAATGAGGTGGTAGAGGTGGGGGCCTTTTATAAGAGGAGAGGAGGGGCACTCTTGGAACGTAAGGAAATTTTACATTATTATACAATGCTTTTCGGATTCTAAAGGTCCCAAACTTATATAATTCGTGTCTAAGGTGATAAGGGTCTGAAATATACCCATCCAATAGTCTTTGGACAAGTGTAATCCTTGGATTGTACATTATCGTTTCATTTTATTAAAATCGTTAAATAATGAGGTCATCGCTGCATCATAATGATGTCATAAATAATTTAATTTATTTAATGTCTAAAAATTATAAAGAAAATAATATGATGTAGGAAATCTTTTTATCTTTCCAATGACTATTTTTAGTCCAAAATATGACTTGTATAACCCCATGTAAAAATTGTTTTAGTAAAACATTTCATGTTTGTGTCATTTTTTACTTTAACATTAAATAAAAGGTATTTATGTAATTTTCTAACTAAAGTGGCTCCATGGGGTCCCCAAGTTGACCCATGGATTTTCTTGGTCGGCCATGGAACATCCAATGAGGGTAGGACATGTGTCAAGCTCATATCATATTATTAAAACATTATTTTTACCTTAAACTACACTAATTACCTCTAATTGCGATTAAGAACTTAAAAGTTACTATTCAAAAATTATTTTAATCTCATTGAACCACATTTTACTTCTTAATGACAACCATGTATGTCAGATTTTTGAAAATCAAATCACAGAAGTGGTAATATTTCATTTAAACAAAAAATCAGTTATTTAACTACCACTTAGTGGTTTCACTATTCATCAAAAATTGAAGTTTTTCAGAACAATGCCAAAATTTCACCCTAAGCTATAATTGATATTCCGAATTCCAAAATGATGTCTATTTTATGAAATTCCAAAAATATAAGTTGCATTAATTAATTTTATAATTAATTCCCGTTGTCACAACAAATAGCGTGTTTTTAAGAAACAATTTATATCAAAAGATTGACAATTGTTTATGTCCAATTTCAAAGTGAAATTTATTCTAATGAACACCATTGGATAAAATGGTAAAAATATATTCTAATTATACTTTAAAACCACTAAATAGTATAACTTATCACTATAAATTATTTTGATTTAAAAAGTTGTTTTAAGTATTTTTCACTATTCATAAAAATTTGGAAGTTCTCAGAAAATTACAAAAAATTCAGCATAGGCTAATTTCAATATTAGGAATACAAAAATGAAGTCCATTTTGAAATATAAAATTTCAATAAATTTAAAAAGTGGTTATTACTATTCATAACGGCTACTTTGATTAGTTGCGGTGTGTTAGAACTCGAAGTTGCGTACAATGCAAGCTATTGCATTATTGAATGAGAAGCGTATCATGGAAGCTCGGGGTGTTACATTCTCCCCTCCTTCAATAAATTGCATCCTCGCAATTTGAAATTTTTCTTGGAAAATAAAAGGTTGAAAATAGAAAATACCTTTGTGGAAAACCCACATCGGAAATAAGGTTAATAAAATTTAGTCTTAATAAGAGGGAAATGGAATTAAGAAAGTCTCCACCAAATTATGATCTAGATAAGGAGAATATTGGTGGAAATTAGAGACATATAATTGGAGGAAAAACGTAAATATTTGTAGGGAGTGATTGAGGTCATCAATCACAATCAACTGTCAAATTGAGGGCCTCAAAGCCTTCAATCTATGTTGATTTAAAATATCATCAGTTCAACAAGACATAAGGTATTAAGATAACACATTTTTTTGTTTTAATATCCCTTTACTAAAGTTTAAGAATTAATTTATTCATTGAATAAGAGATAGGTATATATATATTTATGCTTGACAATTAGAGTTTCAACCTTCAACTCATCTTTCACTCAAAAAGATAATAGAACTCAAAAATATTATACTTATCTTAATTGTATAAGGTTCCAAATTTTAACACATACCATTTAGATTAGAAAAACTATTTTTTAAAAACCAGGGACTTCACGTAGTCCAGTGGTAGGCGATTAATCCCAATCGCACTATGGTTGTGGGTTCGATTCCCACAGCTTTGTCCGATGCGATGGGTTTTCACTCGGTCTGTGTGTTGTCCTTTTTATAAATATCAAAAAATAACCTTAACAATAGTATCCGATGTAAAATATAATCCATTCCAACCTTTATAGTTATCCAAAATACTTCTGTCCAACTCACAGTCCAGATTTTATGAGGAAGGTAAACATAATGAAGCTCTCTTTTTTTCTGCGTAACAACATGTGAACACCTTCATCATGTATTGTTTTAAAACACTGCAACATACTGTATTACCATAAATCCTTATTGATTACATTCATGATCCCTTATTCCTTATAGAAAACTAGATATACTCCTTCTATCCAAAAATGTATACAAATCATTAATCAGTTTCAAGGATGTTAAGAATATCCAACATAATTTATCCGAATCAATCATGTCTTATTCCAAAATCACTATCTCGGTATCAGAACCATATTATGGTTTATCTTTCTCTCAACAATATATTTTCCAAAAATTTAACCTACTGTGGAGTCACTTTTCTTGGTTCCACACAATCTCAAGTCCTAGATGAAATAGTACTACAGTACCATCCTTATATACTCCATAATTATTATAACCAATACATCATTGATGCAACACTAAAATTACAAAATTCTTTAATAACAACATAAGAACTCTAATCATTCCTCCTCATCTGTGGTAGTATCATAACTTGATTATTATCCAATAACATCATTTGGGGAATACTCTGATGATTTGAACATTGGTTTGCGTAGTGTCCCCACTCCTTGAAGATGAAGCATTGTACATTTGAAACCTTTTTCTTACCCTTGCAGTCACGCACTTGGTGTCCTTTTTCTCCACACTTATAACAAACTCCCATTCCCTTCAGGCAAATTCCAAGGTGTTTCTTCCCACAGTTATCACATATTGGAAAATTCTTCTTTTCCCTCATCCCTTTATCCATCATTCTCTCTTCCATCATTTTCTACTCTTTCATCCCTTCAAATCCATAAGACTTGGAGAATTCTCTACTTATCTTATTAACACATGATATTATTTCTTCATATGTTGATAACACATGGGAGAATATTTCCCTTCTAAATGTTGGCTTAATACCATGGAAGATATGATCCTTCTTACTCTTTGGATCATACGTATTGATGGAGTTCACATTCCTTCTACTGGGTGCCATTTCTATACAATGCCATAAACTAGATTAGTTTATGAATCAAAATACATAATTCCATACTTATATAATACTTAATTGAACTATTTATGGATATAATCCATAATCATAAAAAGGTTTTCTTTGAGGAAGTATATACTCATAACCGTTCATAGTGGTTTGTAAAGAAAACGAGAATTATCCTAAACATATCCCCTGGGAGTGTCGTAACCAAGAGTGCAGCAAGGCCCGTTTTCGTGCACCAGTTCTCGTTCGAGTCTATCTCAAAGTGGTGTTTTCAGGTTTTACCCCTAGGTACATCTGTGCCAGAGCCTCCTCTACCTGCTCGTATCCAGACAGGGATGTATTGCTCGGAAAACTCACAAAATCTCTATAATACCAAAATTCTAGGAAGTTCTTCTATACTAATCCTTAAAGTCTATCTTCGGGATATGTGCTCTAATCAGAGTTTATCTAAATCTAGCTTCCAAGGTTAGTACTAAACTACCTCTGATACCAACTGTAACGCCCTGACCCCTGCTACCTAGAGTCGGTGCATTACTTCGTAACATTGGCATGATCACAAAAGATCAAGTCTCGAAATACTGATTAGTTTAGTAGCCTTGAAAACACTAGATACATTCATAACTCTTACATTACATCATAAAGTAAAACAAAACTACAACATCTTCTCTTCATATCCCCTTATATTATCCCTGCAGGTCATTCATAATATACTTCTTCACATCCTGGAAAAATTAAAACATTTAAAGGGGTGAGCTCAGATGCTCAGTAAGGATAACAATATAGCGGAAGCTTTCATAAATAAACATTAACATTTAAGGCAATGTATAACTAACAAAAGCCTTTTAAACTTGAACTTTAGCATAATATGGAAAACGTAAACTGAAATAATGCCATTTACTTACTCACATGGATATTCTACTAGTCGAATAATCACATGAAATATCAATAACCACTTTCATAATGATGGAATGCATAATTCCATACTATCATAACCACGTAGCCAAGGCCTCGTGCCAAGACCACAAATAATATTTTGTCAAGGCCTCGTGCCAAGACACTAGTTTGTCTCATGAGACCTACCGATGCATCGAGGAGCTATAGCGGGCTCCACCCGTCACTTATTAAGTCCAATGCATTCCTCATATGACTAGGTTTAAACATATCATAAACCATAACATAATCGTATCACATAAAACATGCATAAAGGAAACATAACATTTCCACATTTCAATCACAAGATATCAATACAACACATTGATATAATGAAAATGCTTTCAAAACCATTTTCAATACCAAATTAAAAGAAAGTTAAAACTTTGTATTTATTTTTCATTAAAAAAAAGTGATGGCTTGTAGAGGAAGAAGAAACTCAAATAATGGTCACGGCGGTGGAGAAGTCGTTGTCGCCACATATGTACGGAAAGAAAAACATTATGTTTTTTTCGTTTAGTAAAACGCTTCGTATAAAAAAGATTCCTTTTGAATAAACGTAAAATTCAAAGGGGTTTATACACCGTATAAAAGAAAGTTGTGTATAAAACCAAATATGCCTCAATGAAAGGAGATTGAGACGAAGTCCTTAAAAGATCATTTTTAAAATAAAATAGATCTATTATGTGTATTCACTATAGGTACACATAAAGAATGTAAAAATACAAAATTGGACATAATAATATCATGACATAATTTGAAAGTAGGAGATTAACCCAAAGAATGGAAGTTGGGTTAAGAAATTCCCTTACCTTGCGTCATGTCCTGACTCGACCGTTCTTTAACCTCCTGAATAATAAACTAAAGTTAATTTCTATTTAATTAAGAACCTTTTTCATGTTCATTATTCCTTTTATATCCCTTATTTCCATGTTATGAACATTATGTAATTATTTAAGTTTATAACGGTCATTTTGTCGATCTTAGGTACTTGAGTCAAAAATAAAATTCTTATAATTACAAGTTGTTCATGTGGTGATATATCAATTATATCCAGAATTATGTTCATGATTTAGATATAATATATATCATATATATCCAGTGTATACATGTATTTATAATATTACATAACATTTAGAGGTAAGAAATGAAATTCACCGTTCATGGAGACGGTAAGCCGTACGTACGCATGAACGCTACTTTTATTTCTATTTCGAATTTAATGGAATGAAATCATAATTATATAAAGGTATAATATAGTTCTAGTATAATATCATATATAATATCATTTACTCCACCCTTTATACATCCCACATATGGCATTAACGATTCACATCACCTTGAGGGGGCGGTAGTCCGGACTTCCTAAAATGAAATTATCGTGTTTACCCATAATGGAAATCATAAGGTATGCCATAAATGAGAAATACAGAAGCATAAGTAAAACATAAACATATTATATATCATATATAAATATAGTGACATCTTAATGGCCACCTTTTAAGGTGTTATATGAGTGTTGAACAATCATCGTTTCGTGAGGCGGAAATTCGCCATCCACAGAAACCGTATGTTCTTTAAACATTAGATGTAGGTGTGTGTAAGTGTGGCTCAAATCCTTCTTATAACAACATCCTAGTATATTTAGGATACTGGTGTTGTTACAAAAGAAATTAATAAAAAGATTTTAGGGTGTTGGAGAAGAAAAATAAAACAAAACAACATTAGAGAAGACATTACCTCAAAATCGGGTAACTCTTTTTGATTTGAGCCAAAGGCTTCCTTGGGAAGAGTTCTACCAAAAGTGAGGCTTCTAGGAGTAAGAGGGGGAAGTTGGGAGAGTATTTTGGCAGAGTTTGTCCGAGCCAAATGGCTTGAAAGTGTTAATGAGGTGGTAGAGGTGGGGGCCTTTTATAGGAGGAGAGGAGGGGCACTCTTGGAAAGTAATGAAATTTTACATTATTATACAATGATTTTCGGATTCGAAAGGTACCATACTTATATAATTCGTGGCTAAGGTTATAAGGGTTCTAAATATACCCATCCAATAGTCTTTGGACAAGTTTAATCCTTGGATTGTACATTATCGTTTCATTTTATTAAAATTGTTAAATAATGAGGTCATCGCTGCATCATAATGATGTCATAAATAACTTAATTTATTTAATGTCTAAAAATTATAAAAAAAATACTATGATGTAGGAAATCTTTTTAGATTTCCAATTACTATTTATAGTCAAAAATATGACTTGTATAACCCCATGTAAAAAAAATTTTAGTAAAACATTTCATGTTTGTGTCGTTTTTTACTTTAACATTAAATAAAAGGTATTTATGTCATTTTCTAACTAAAGTGGCTCCATGGGGTACCCTAGTTGACCCATGGATTGTCTTGGTCGGCCATGGCACATACAATGAGGGTAGGACATGTGTCAAGCTCATCTCATATTATTAAAACATTATTTTTACCTTAAACTACACTAATTACCTCTAATCGCAATTAAGAACTTAAAAGTTACTATTCAAAAATTATTTTAATCTCATTGAACCACATTTTACTTCTTAATGACAACCATGTATGTCGGATTTTTGAAAATCAAATCACAGAAGTGGTAATATTTCATTTAAACAAAAAATCAGTTATTTAACTACCACTTAGTGGTTTCACTATTCATCAAAAATTGAAGTTTTTCAGAACAATGCCAAAATTTCACCCTAAGATATAATTGATATTCCGAATTCAAAAATGATGTCTATTTTATGAAATTACAAACATATAAGTTTAATTAATTAATTTTATAATTAATTCCCGCTGTCACAACAAATAGTGTGTTTTTAAGAAACAATTTATATCAAAAGATTGACAATTGTTTATGTCCAATTTCAAAGTGAAATTAATTCTAATGAACACCATTGGATAAAATGGTAAAAATATATTCTAATTATACAATAAAACCACTTAATAGAATAACTTATCACTATAAATTATTTTGATTTAAAAAGTTGTTTTAAGTATTTTTCACTATTCATAACAATTTGGAAGTTCTCAGAAAATTACAAAAAATTCAACATAGGCTAATTTCAATATTAGGAATACAAAAACGAAGTCAATTTTGAAATATAAAATTTCTATAAATTTAAAAAGTTGTTATTACTATTCATAACGGCTACTTTGATTAGTTGAGGTGTGTTAGAACTCGAAGTTGCGTACAATGCAAGCTATTGAATTCTTGAATGAGAAGCGTATCATGGAAGCTCGGGGTGTTAAAATATACATACTTATGGGGCATCTCTACAGAGGGACTTCCCTTCGAGGGTTGTCGTGTAGCGGTGTCCATGTAAGGGGATGGAAAGTGCGGTGAGATTAGTCACGCGTGCGAGGGCCTCCCACTTACACAGTATTATTAAAAATATTGTGGGTTCCTGGGAGTCTATTAGATAATCGAGTGATGGTTGCTAGCTAACCCTGATTAGACGGGATATTCCCCCTGGGTATGTAGGCCTTGTGGGGCGTGCCACTGGTTGGCTGTTAGGGCGGCCAGTTGGTTATTGACTGTGGAGTACCATGTCGGTAGGTAGTCTGAACCCGAGTACGTCCAGGGGTTTTCTAGGGATGTTTAGGACCACCCATGGTTACTTGATTTTCCATGCTTGTATACTTTCAGTTGTTCTTTACAGCTTATATTGGTTACTTTTTGAAAATGGATTTCTAATGAAAAATGTGTTTCTCTCTTTGTGTAAAATTTGAAAATGTAACACTTCTTTATCTTTTAGAATGGATTTTGGCACCAATGAAACGAAATTAAACTTTTGAAAAAGAATAAGGGTAATGTCTCCTATTTTCATTTTCAAGTGAAACATTATGAAATTTTACTTTAGTACACTGTAGTTCAAACCTGGAATTTGTAGATTCTTTATTTACTGGTAGTTCTTTGGGATTTGTTGTTGGGCTCACCTACTGAGTACCTTTTTGTGCTCACGCCTATCTTTTACCATTTCAGTTGCAGGTTCCTTGTTTTCTGGTTTTCCTGGTTTGAGTCACTCAGTGATGGAGTGACGCTGGTGTTTAGTTGGGTGGTGACAGTGAGGTCATGTGGAGGTATGGTTGTTGTGTAGTTCTATTTCGGTTGTTAGTGTTGTCTGTTTTTCTCTTGCATATCTTGGTTTGTTTCGGCTAAATTGTTCCCAACGTTTAAAACCTGATTCCCGGCACTAGTTACCATCCCGGGGGGATCGGGAATGCCCCTCGGGACTTTCCACGAACCGGCTCGAGTGACCGGTTCAGGGTCAACCTGGGTTGGTTCATGACAAGATGTGACATCTACCCTTCTGGATATATTGAGGATGAGGTAGTTATAAAATTCTAATGGCCTATTCCTATGGGATAGTGTGTTAGGTGAGGATACACCTCTTGGTTGGACCATAGGTGAGGATGAGTTCCTATGTATCCATGGCCATGTTTTGGTTTTAGTGGACATACGCATGGAGCTGATATAGGAATTTATTTCCTTATATCAGACAGTGTATCCCATAGTCACCATGATGTACTGTGACATGTGCCATCAGTACTGATAGTTGGGTATGAAAATAGAGGTAGCTAGTTTTTTAAGAGGTGTTCCAACTATCATTAGTTGAAGGTAGAACATTAGAGACCAGCCAGACATTTATAGTAGTTACATACTCAAAAGTGGAAATCAGATGATTTCATGAATGATTTCTTGACTGATTTACTGAGGTTGCCTCGAGGTAACAATGTTTTGTTGGTTTTTATAGATAAGATCATGAGGGTTTCTCAATTAATTCTAATCAAGGATACCTTTAGTGTGTATGAGATTGGGAGATTATATATCTAAGATATATTTTTACTCAACTATGTTTGGAGCACTATCATTCAAAATAGGTTTCTTGGTTTACATATCGTTTCTGTAATACTTTTCAGATATTACAAGGTATATAGGTTCATCTAATCATAGAATACCACCCTAAGACTAATGGCCATTCAAAATTGATGATTCAAGGTGCATCAGGACATTCTTAAAGAATGTGTCTTGGATTTTAGGGGCTCGTGGGAGAAACATATTCTCTTGGTAAAGTGTTCTTATAAATTAGTTATCTTTCTATAACAAAAAAATGGAATCTTATATGTATTTTCATTATAGGCCACGCAGATCACCCTTGTGCAAGATAGAGGTAGGAGGTAAAGCTTTATTAAGATCGTGTATTGTGTAGGAGACTTGTAAGAACATCTAGGTAATTCATAAGTTAATGGTTATGGAACTGTTTAAATAGGAATCATACGCTAATCTTCGTAGAAGACCTCTTGGGTTTGTGGTTTGGGATCTGGTTTACTTACGTGTGTCACTAATGCTGGGGACAGGAAAATTAAGATACATGGTAAGATTTAACTGTAATATGTCAGGTTGTTCAAGATTCTGGAGAGATATTGGTTAGTATCCAATTGGTTGTAGTTACCTCATAGGTACCACGTCTTGAACAAAATCATACACGTATCTTAATTGTATTTTTTTCACTCAGACTCATCTCTTGATTTTCATCCCCAGGGTGTTGAGCTATAGGTTTATGCATCGTTTGAGGAACAACTAATTCGAATCATTGATAGAAGCATGAATGTTCTTTGCGGTTGGTTAGTTCTTCAAGTATAAGTGCTATTGAAGCACAACCATTTATAATATGAGAAATGGGAGTGGGTTGTTGATGTATCTGCTCAGTGGAATTTTTTTTTCTCAGAAGAATATTGACCACCCACGAGAGGGAAATTTTAGTACAAATTTCTTTAATAATGAAATATTATAATAAATTGATTTTTTATATAAGGTATGAATCATTTTCCTTGTACTTTACATATTTAAACATTGCCTAATTGAAACCCCAACATGATCACAGGTGTATTGGGGGTGTCCAGGGCTTGTTAGGATCCTAAAACCCATGTTAATGGGTAATAAAAATTCTTGGCACATGGTTATTTCAAATAATTTTAAGTATGATGCATGGTTTGATAAACTGGGCGAGGCATGGGAATATAGTAGAAGGATCTCACACTATTTGGGAAAATTGTGTGCGAGGAGGGATACGATTGTTTGGGTTATTCTACCCCTTTTATAATGGGGTTTTGAATGGATTGTGCATGGTTCGTGTAATAATTAAGGTACATCATGTGGGTTACCTTTTCCTATAGATAATTATACACTGATGGATCATGTTTTGTTAAACCATGCACTTAAAACATGTGACCCATTTAGTTGGGGTATTTTTTATTTTTTTAATCAATTTAAAATCTAATTTAATTCTAAAATTTCATTCTTGTTACTATGTACTGAAACTCAACATTTCGATATCCCTCTTAGATGTCTATTCATTGATTTGAGGCTTCTCCTCCTTATGATATTCAATTTATACAATGATCATCTTGTTGGATCCACATCAGTGACTACATAATTCCATTTTAGTGAATCCTCATTGTTATGGAAATCAGTTGTGGTATTTAGGTGCAAGCCAGTATTACCTAGTTTTAGGTTCTTCAATAGTTCTTTATTTTTCTCCGGATATGAGCTAAATTAAGAGTTTATACTAGATTATCAGTCTACTACCTAGATATAGTAAAAAAATTTATACATTTTCCTCTAGTTTAGTGATTTATTAGGCTACCTATCATTGTTCCACCTGGTGGAATTTACAGTGCGACCCTAAAAGTAAATTTGTTAATTGAATTAAATGGAATATTACCTGTTAGAGATGCCCGTAGGTTCTTGATTATTTGAGTTTACAGTGGATGTTCTGACACATATGGTAGTATGGGAATGTCATTGTTGATGGGATATGTATGGATGTACAACAAGGCCATATGAGTTATTTCATTTTATAATGATTCCTTGATTTAGAATTTCACACTTGTTTTTTATGGAGTCTCTTGAGGGTTTCTGTTATCACTGGTAGTACATAAATTCCATTAGAACCTTTACTTCCTTTTACTAATTACCTGTTTTCATACACACTACTAATTTTTTATATATCACAGTATGTAATCATATAGATATTTGGGTGGTTACCTACAAGGATTATATCTCACACCCTTTTTGGGCTGTCGTTTGGTGCATGAGTAAACTATTTGGATACAGGTAGGAACTATGGAAACCATCCATTGTTCAATTCTGGATTTTGTATAATGGTTAAGGTCAGGGGAGCATGGGACTATGTAAAGCCCCGACCCCAGCTACCCAGATTAGGTGCATTACTTCGTAACATTGGCATGATCACAAAAGATCAAGTCTCGAAAGACTGATTAGTTTAGTAGCCTTGGAAACACTAGATATATTCATAAATGTTACATTACAACATAAGGTGAAAAACTACAATAACAAAGTCTTCATAGTCCACACTCATATCCTCTTCTGACTATCCCTGCAGGTCATTCCTAAAATACTTCTTCACATCCTGAAAAATATTAAAACATTGAAAGGGGTGAGCTCAGATGCTCAGTAAGGATAACAATATTGCGGAACCTTTCATAAATAAACATAAACATTTAAGGCAATGTATAACTAAAACAAAATCCTTTTAAACTTGAACATCAACATAATATGTCAAAAGTAAAATGAGATAATGCCATTTACTTCCTCACATGGATATTCTACTAATCGAATAATCCCATGCAATATCAATAACCACTTTCATAATGATGGAATGCATAATGCCAGACTATCATAACCACGTAGCCAAGGCCTCATGCCAAGACCACAAATAAGATTTTTTCAAGGCCTCGTGCCAAGACACTAGTTTGTCTCATGAGACATGCCGATGCATCGAGGAGCTATAGCGGGATCCACCCGTCACTTATTAAGTCCAATTCATTCCTCATATGAATAGGTTTAAACATATCATAAACCATAACATAATCGTATCACATAAAACATGCATAAAGGAAACATAACATTTCCACATTTCAATCACAAGATATCAATACAACACATTGATATAATGAAAATTCTTTCAAAACCATTTTCAATACCAAAATAAAAGAAAGTTAAAACTTTGTATTTATTTTTCATTAAAAAAAAGTGATGGCTTGTAGAGGAAGCCGAAACTCAAATAATGGTCACGGCGGCGGAGAAGTCGTTGTCGCCGCATATGTACGGAAAGGAAAACATTCCCTTTTTTCGTTTAATAAAACGCTTCGTATAAAAAATATTCCTTTTGAATAAACGTAAAAGTCAAAGGGGTTTATACACCGTATAAAAGAAAGTTGTGTATAAAACCAAATATGCCTCAATGAAAGGAGATTGAGACGAAGTCCTTAAAAGATCATTTTTAAAATAAAATAGATCTATTATGTGTATTCACTATAGTTACACATAAATAAAGTAAAAATACAAAATAGGACATAATAATATCATGACATAATTTGAAAGTAGGAGATTAACCCAAAGAATGGATGTTGGGTTAAGAAATTCCCTTACCTCGTGTCTGACTTGACTCAACCGTTATTTAACCTCCTGAATAATAAACTAGAGTTAATATATACCTTATTAAGAACAATTTTCAATTTAATTATCCTTTTTATATCACTTATTACAATGATATGAACATTATGTAATTATTTATGTTAATAACGGTCGTTTTGTCGATCTTTGGTACTTGAGTCAACAATAAACTTTTTATAATTACAAGTTGTTTATGTGGTAGAATATCCATTATCTCCAGAATTATATTCATGATTTATATGTCATATATATCATATATATCCAGTATATACATTCATTTATAATATTACGTAACATTTAGAGGTAAGAAATGAAATGCACCGTTCATGGAGACGGTAAGCCGTACGTACGCATGAACGCTACTTTCATTTCTATATAGTATTTAATGGAATGAAATCATAATGATATAAATGTATAATATAATTCCAGTATAATATAGTGTATAATACCATTTACTCCATCCTTTATACATCCCACATATGGCATTAACGATTCAAATCACTTTTAGGGGGCGGTAGTCCGCACTTCCTAAAATGAAATTATCGCGTTTACCCATAATGGAAATCATAAATTATGCCATAAATGAGAAATACAGAAGCATAAGTAAAACATAAACATATTATATATCATATATAAATATAGTTACATCTTAATTTCCACCTTTGAAGGTTTTATATGAGTGTTGAAGAATCATCGTTTCATGAGGCAGAAATTCGCCATCCACAGAAACCGTATGTTCTTTAACCATTAGATGTAGGTGTGTGTAAGTGTAGCTCGAATCCTTCTTATAAAAACATCCTAGTATATTGAGTATACTTTTGTTGTTACAAAAGAAATGAATAAAATGAGTTTAGGGGGTTGGAGAAGAAAAATAAAACAAAACAACATTAGAGAAGACATTACCTCAAAATCGGGCAACTCTTTTTGATTTGAGCCAAAGGCTTCCTTGGGAAGAGTTCTGCCCAAAGTGATGATTCTAGGAGTAAGAGGGGGAATTTGGGAGAGTATTTGGGCAGATTTTGGCCAAGCCAAATGTCTTGAAAGTGTGAATGAGGTGGTAGAGGTGGGGGCCTTTTATAAGAGGAGAGGAGGGGCACTCTTGGAAAGTAAGGAAATTTTACATTATTATACAATGCTTTTCGGATTCTAAAGGTCCCGCACTTATATAATTCGTGGATAAGGTGATAAGGGTTCGAAATATACCCATCCAATAGTCTTTTGACAAGTGTATATCTCGGTTTGTACATTATCTTTTCATTTTATTAAAATCGTTAAATAATGAGGTCATCGCTGCATCATAATGATGTCATAAATAATTTAATTTATTTAATGTCTACAAATTATAAAAAAACTACTATGATGTAGGAAATATTTTTAGCTTTCCAATGACTATTTATAGTCAAAAATATGACTTGTATAACCCCATGTAAAAATTGTTTTAGTAAAACATTTCATGTTTGTGTCATTTTTTTACTTTAACATTAAATAAAAGGTATTTATGTCATTTTCCAACTAAAGTGGATCCATGGGGTCCCCAAGTTGACCCATGGATTGTCTTGGTCGGCCATGGCACATAAAATGTGGGTAGGACATGTGTCAAGCTCATCTCATATTATTAAAACATTATTTTTACCTTAAACTACACTAATTACCTCTAATCGCGATTAAGAACTTAAAAGTTACTATTCACCAAAAATTATTTTAATCTCATTGAACCACATTTTACATCTTAATTAAAACCATGTATGTTGGATTTTTGAAATTCAAAACACATAAGTGGTAAAATTTCATTTAAACGAGAAATCAGTTTTTATAAGTACCACTTAGTGGTTTCACTATTCATCAAAAATTGATGTTTTTCAGAACAATGCCAAAATTTCACCCTAAGCTATAATTGATATTACGAATTCAAAAATGATGTCTATTTTATAAAATTCCAAACATATAAGTTTCATTAATTAATTTTATAATTAATTCCCGCTCTCACAACAAATAGCGTGTTTTTAAGAAACAATATATATCAAAAGATTGACAATTGTTTATGTCCAATTTCAAAGTGAAATTAATTCTAATGAACACCATTGGATAAAATGGTAAAAATATATTCTAATTATACTTTAAAACCACTCAATATTATAACTTATCACTATAAATTATATTGATTAAAAAAGTTGTTTTAAGTATTTTTCACTATACATAAAAAATTAGAAGTTCTCTGAAAAATACCAAAAATTAAACATAGGCTAATTTCGATATTCCGAATCCAAAAATGAAGTCCATTTTGAAATATAAAATTTCTATAATTTTAAAAAGTGGTTATTACTATTCATAACGGCTACTTTGATTAGTCGTGGTGTTTTAGAACTCAAAGTTGCGTACAATGAAAGCTATTGCATTATTGAATGAGAAGCGTATTGTGGAAGCTCGGGGTGTTACATTCTCCCCTCCTTCAATAAATTGCGTCCTCGCAATTTGAAATTTTTCTTGGAAAATAAAAGGTTGAAAATAGAAAATACCTTTGTGGAAAACCCACATCGGAAATAAGATTAATAAAATTTAGCCTTAATAAGAGGGAAAGGGAAATGAAAAAGTCACCACCCAATTATGATCTCGATTAGGAGAACATTGGTGCAAATTAGAGACATATAATTGGAGGAAAACGTAAATATTTGTAGGGAGTGATTGAGGTCATCAATCACAATCAACTGTCAAATTGAGGGCCTCAAATCCTTCAATCTATGTTGATTTAAAATATCATCAGTTCAACAAGACATAAGGTATTAGGATAACACATTTTTTTGTTTTAATATCCCTTTACTAAAGTTTAAGAATTAATTTATTCATTGAATAAGAGATAGGTATGTATATATATATGCTTGGAAATTAGAGTTTCAACCATCAACTCATCTTTCACTCAAAAAGATAATAGAACTCAAAAATGTTATACTTATCCTAATTGTATAAGGTTCCAAATGTTAACACATACCATTTAGATTAGTAAAATTATTTTTTAATAATCAGGGACTTCCTGTAGGCTAGTGGTAGGAAATAAAGGCATGTCACACTATGGTTGTGGGTTCGATTCCTGCAGCTTTGTCCGACGTGATGGGTTATGCCCCACCCTGCAGGTTGTCCTTTTCCTAAAACTATAGTATTATAATATTCCAAAAATAATCTTCATAAATTTTTTAACCTTAAAAAATACTATCCAAAGATCAACTTAATCCACTCCAACCTTTATAGTTATCCAAAATACCTCTGTCCAGAATTTCTCTAAAATGTCTCTTAATTCCAAAATCAATTTATCAGATTCCCCAAACAAAGTAAAGTTTCTCTTATTGTCACATACTAAAAATATGATTACCTTCATCATATTAAAACCTTACTTAAACAACAAGTACTGCAGTACAATCCTTATATATATATCACATTATTCTAATAACCAGAATATAATCTATGAGTCCAAAAGCACCAATACATTAATTATTCCGCTTCAACTGTAGTAACAACATAAGATTGTCCTTGATCCCTTGTCCTTTTCTGAGGTAATTTTCCCTGACGCTTAGGACATTCATTTGCATAATGCCCCATTTCCCTACAATTGTAGCATTCAACATTGATAGCCTCTTTCTTTCCCTTGCAATCACGCGCCTGGTGACCTTTTTCTCCACATTTATAACAAACTCACATTCCCTTCAGGCAAGTTCCAAGGTGTTTCTTCCCACAGTTATTACATATTGGAAAATTCTTCCTTTCCCACGTCCCTTTTTCTACCATTCTCTCTTCCATCCTTTTCTTCTCTTTCTTCCCTTCAAATCCATAAGACTCAGAGAATTCTTTACTTATCTTATTAACACATGATACCATTTCTTCATATGTTGAGAAGACATGGGAGATTATTTCCCTTCAAAATGTTGGCTTAATACCTTGAAAGATATGATCCTTCTTACGCTTTGGGTCATACGTATTGCTGGAGTTCACATTCCTTCCACTGGGAACCATTTCTATACAATGGAATAAACTAGGTTAGTTTATGAATTGCAACGAATAATTCCAAACTTGTAAAATACTTAATGTAAATTGAATGGATTATGGATATAATCCATAATCATAAAAATGTTTTCCTTGAGGAAGTATATACTCATAACCCTTCATAGTGGTTTGTAAAGAAAATGAGAATTATCTTAAGCATATCCCCCTGGAGTGTCGTAACCAAGAGTGCAGCAAGGCCCGTTGTCGTGCACCAGTTCCCGTTCGAGTCTAGCTCAAAGTGGTGTTTTCGGGTTTTACCCCTAGGTACATCTGTGCCAGAGCCTCCTCTACCTGCTCGTATCCAGACAGGGATGTATTGCTCGAAAAACTCACAAAATCTCTATAATACCAAAATTCTTGGAAGTTCTTCTATACTAATCCTCAAAGTCTATCTTTGGGCTATGTGCTCTAATCAGAGTTTATCTAAATCTAGCTTCCAAGGTTAGTACTAAACTGCCTCTGATACCAACTGTAACGCCCCGACCCCAGCTACCTAGAGTCGGTGCATTACTTCGTAACATTGGCATGATCACAAAAGATCAAGTCTCGAAAGACCGATTAGTTTAGTAGCCTTGGAAACACTAGATACATTCATAAATGTTACATTACAACATAAGGTGAAAAACTACAATAACAAAGTCTTCATAGTCCACACTCATATCCTCTTCTGACTATCCCTGCAGGTCATTCCTAAAATACTTCTTCACATCCTGGAAAATATTAAAACATTGAAAGGGGTGAGCTCAGATGCTCAGTAAGGATAACAATATTAAGGAAGCTTTCATAAATAAACATAAACATTTAAGGCAATGTATAACTAAAACAAAAGACTTTTAAACTTGAACATCAACATAATATGTCAAAAGTAAAATGAGATAATTCCATTTAATTCTTCACATGGATATTCTAGTAATCGAATAATCCCATGAAATATCAATAACCACTTTCATAATGATGGAATTCATAATGCCAGACTATCATAACAACGTAGCCAAGGCCTCGTGCCAAGACCACAAATAAGATTTTGTCAAGTCCTCATGCCAAGACACTAGTTTGTCTCATGAGACCTGCCGATGCATCGAGGAGCTATAGCGGGCTCCACCCGTCACTTATTAAGTCCAATGCATTCCTCATATGAATAGGTTTAAACATATCATAAACCATAACATAATCGTATCACATAAAACATGCATAAAGGAAACATAACATTTCCACATTTAAATCACAAGATATCAATACAACACATTGATATAATGAAAATGCTTTCAAAACCTTTTTCAATACCAAAATAAAAGAAAGTTAAAACATTGTATTTATTTTTCATTAAAAAAAGTGATGGCTTGTAGAGGAAGCCGAAACTCAAATAATGGTCACGGCGGCGGAGAAGTCGTTGTCGCCACATATGTACGGAAAGAAAAACATTCCCTTTTTGTCGTTTAGTAAAACGCTTCGTATAAAAAAGATTCCTTTTGAATAAACGTAAAAGTCAAAGGGGTTTATACACCGTATAAAAGAAAGTTGTAAATAAAACCAAATATGCCTCAATGAAAGGAGATTGAGAGGAAGTCCTTAAAAGATCATTTTTAAAATAAAATAGATTTATTATGTGTATTCACTATAGGTACACATAAAGAAAGTAAAAATACAAAATAGGACATAATAATATCATGACATATTTTGAAAGTAGGAGATTAACCCAAAGAATGGAATTTGGGTTAAGAAATTCCCTTACCTCGTGTCTGACTTGACTCAACCATTCTTTAACCTTCTGAATAATAAAATAGAGTTAATATATACCTTATTAAGAACCATTTTCAATTTAATTATCCTTTTTATATCACTTATTACAATGATATGAACATTATGTAATTATTTATGTTAATAACGGTCGTTTTGTCGATCTTTGGTACTTGAGTCAACAATAAACTTCTTATAATTACAAGTTGTTTATGTGGTAGAATATCCATTATCTCCAGAATTATATTCATGATTTAGATGTCATATATATCATATATATCCAGTATATACATTCATTTATAATATTACGTAACATTTAGAGGTAAGAAATGAAATGCACCGTTCATGGAGACGGTAAGCCGTACGTACGCATGAACGCTACTTTAATTTCTATTTAGTATTTAATGGAATGAAATAATAATTATATAAATGTATAATATAATTCCAGTATAATATAGTGTATAATACCATTTACTCCATCCTTTATACATCCCACATATGGCATTAACGATTCAAATCACTTTTAGGGGGCGGTAGTCTGCACTTCCTAAAATGAAATTATCGTGTTTACCCATAATGGAAATCATAAATTATGCCATAAATGAGAAATACAGAAGCATAAGTAAAACATAAACATATTATATATCATATATAAATATAGTTACATCTTAATGGCCACCTTTGAAGGTGTTATATGAGTGTTGAACAATCATCGTTTCGTGAGGCAGAAATTTTTCATCCACAGAAACCGTATGTTCTTTAACCATTATATGTAGGTGTGTGTAAGTGTAGCTCGAATAATTCTTATAAAAACATCCTAGTATATTTAGGATAATGTTTTTTTTACAAAAGAAATGAATAAAAAGAGTTTATGGGGTTGGAGAAGAAAAATAAAACAAAACAACATTAGAGAAGACATTACCTCAAAATCGGGTAACTCTTTTTGATTTGAGCCAAAGGCTTCCTTGGGAAGAGTTCTGCCCAAAGTGAGGCTTCTAGGAGTAATAGGGGGAAGTTGGGAGAGTATTTGGGCAGAGGTTGGCCGAGCCAAATGTCTTTAAAGTGTGAATGAGGTGGTAGAGGTGGGGGCCTTTTATAAGAGGAGAGGAGGTGCACTCTTGGAAAGTAAGGTAATTTTACATTATTATACAATTCTTTTCGGATTATAAAGGTCTCACACTTATATAATTCGTGGCTAAGGTGATAAGGTTTCGAAATATACCCATACAATAGTCTTTGGACAAGTGTAAGCCTTGGTTTGTACATTATCTTTTCATTTTATTAAAATCGTTAAATAATGAGGTCATCGCTGCATCATAATGATGTCATAAATAATTTAATTTATTTAATGTCTAAAAATTATAAAAAAATACTATGATGTAGGAAATATTTTTATCTTTCCAATGACTATTTATAGTCAAAAATATGACTTTTATAACACTATGTAAAAATTGTTTTAGTAAAACATTTCTTGTTTGTGTCATTTTTTTACTTTAACATTAAATAAAAGGTATTTATGTCATTTTCCAACTAAAGTGGCTCCATGGGGTCCCCAAGTTGACCCATGGATTGTCTTAGTCGGCCATGGAACATCCAATGAGTGTAGGACATGTGTCAAGCTCATCTCATATTATTAAAACATTATTTTTACCTTAAACTACACTAATTACCTCTAATCGCGATTAAGAACTTAAAAGTTACTATTCAAAAAAAATTATTTTAATCTCATTGAACCACATTTTACTTCTTAATGACAACCATGTATGTCGTATTTTTGAAATTCAAAACACAGAAGTGGTAAAATTTCATTTAAACGAAAAATCAGTTTTTATAAGTACCACTTAGTGGTTTCACTATTCATCAAAAATTGAAGTTTTTCAGAACAATGCCAAAATTTCACCCTAAGCTATAATTGATATTCCGAATTCAAAAATGATGTCTATTTTATAAAATTACAAACATAGAAGTTGCATTAATTAATTTTATAATTAATTCCCGCTGTCACAACAAATAGCGTGTTTTTAAGAAACAATATATATCAAAAGATTGACAATTGTTTATGTCCAATTTCAAAGTGAAATTAATTCTAATGAACACCATTGGATAAAATGGTAAAAATATATTCTAATTATACTTTAAAACTAATAAATAGTATAACTTATCACTATAAATTATATTGATTAAAAAAGTTATTTTAAGTATTTTTCACTATTCATAAAAAATTAGAAGTTCTCAGAAAAATACCAAAAATTCAACATAGGCTAATTTCGATATTCCGAATCCAAAAATGAAGTCCATTTTGAAATATTAAATTTCTATAATTTTAAAAAGTGGTTATTACTATTCATAACGGCTACTTTGATTAGTCGCAGTGTTTTAGAACTCGAAGTCGCGTACAATGCAAGCTATTGCATTATTGAATGAGAAGCGTATTGTGGAATCTCGGGGTGTTACAGACTGTATGAAGGCTCATGATGCTATTTGTGATATAACTTTTGTTGTTTTTGGTATTTTGGTTACGTTTTTTGTACTGAACTACTATGTACCAATGTTGTCTATTTTATTTGATTCATTACACGTATCATAATTTTTTATCAGATACAATTCTATAATTTTTACTTGTATATTCACGTCTTTTTTATTCATAAATTGACTTGTTTTTATATGTGTTATTTCTATTGTTTTTGTATTTTTATTCCACTGAATTACACAATGGTGAGGTTGGTATATTATTCCCATGGGAACTACCAAGATAATCGATGCTAGTTAATATCCAATGAGGTTTGTGGGGATGTTCTTGAGGACGTGTGGAAAATAGGGCTTGAGGCATTGTTGAGTGGAATCTGGGTTTGGGGTGTCACACATGCTGTTATCAGGTTGGGAATCTCATTTTGGAAGTCTTCACATTACACATCATATTTGTTGTTTACATGATTACCACTATTTACATCCATTGAATATTAATAAAGAATAATTATGGGATGATAATTTTTAAACACCTAAATTGGAAAAAATGAAAATTAATGGGACAAATAATAAATGACTTTCATGACCAATAAATTTATTGGATTTAATCAATGTTATCCATGTTATATTTCCTAATAGAAAATAAAATGGGATTTTTCCCTTCCTAATGGATCATAATGTTATTGTGCATTTTAAAACGAATATCCACCTAGATTTTTGATTGAGGTATTCAGTCATGACTATTATTTTGAACCAGGTGATGATCATTTCAAATCGAAATGAACCCATTTTGGGCTATTAACCCTAGTTAAAGCTATTCTAGAGCCACATCCACTTGTAGTATCCAAACTAGGATTCATTTTATTATAATCAAATTACTCTATAATTTTCCAGAACATAAGGATCATTTCCAATATTTAGTTTTATCCCTATGGATTTAACTAACATTTTCCCATCCTAACCCCAAAAAACAAGACTTTTCTTTTATACCAACTATGAAAACCCATATATTTAAAAAAAATATTCATTATTTATTACAGAAATCCAAATATTACACAAACTAAGATATCATGACCCTAGTTTCATTAGAAAATTAGGTACATAACATAAAACCATTAATTGAGAAAAGACTACATTATTTTAAAAATCCATATTGTGTGCTTATACTCCATAAATTTTATAAAACTATACATGATAACCTAGGGATGTAAATATGAAAGGGGTGATATATGAATCCTTATAAGGAAAAAATGAGTAACATAAGGTAAAGTGGTAGATGTGATCCAAGAGGTATATCAAGGTAACATATGGTATTGGGGGGAGGAACAGAATATCAAACAATGAGGCGTGGTATAACATGATAACATAAAGGAAAAATGAGAATGTGAAAACTACATTATACATGACAACATAAACCTAAGATAAATATAAAATCATAGGAAACATAACATAATGTTTTTAGGCTAACTTCCCATGCGCTATAAAAAGCATCTCATTAGATAAAAAATATTACCCAATGCATTGGAGCATAATCTAGACGCACCCATCACTTTTAAATCATGTATATGAATAAGTGTTCCATATAGGTCATATAACATAAAGATTAATTTTATAAATTTGAATACCAAAATCATTGAGTTTGGGTTATATTTATGTAATTTCCTAATGAATTAAGGGTGTTTACATCTATTTCAATATCCTTGAGTGTAAATAAATATAGGTTTTAAGAGAACAAATGTTCTTATTCGAAAATCACAGAATACTTTCTGTAGAATGACAGACATGGAGAAATATTTATGATAGGGGTTTAATGAGAGTTAATTGTTATACCTTATTACATGAAATAATGATTAAATTATAGGGATGTTTAAGAACACATTACAGCAGGAGTAAATGGAAAAAAATTCATATTTTAAGAAAGTATATGAAATAAAATGGAAGAGGCGAGGATCCTTAACCTTGAGGGAGTGCTTCTAAAAGATTGGGAGGAGCTTCTCCAGAGCATGGGAACACCTTGGGAAGGATCTATGGAGATAATGAAAGAGTAATGTTTTTATTCAATGGTTTAGAGTGAATAGTAATGCTAGTTTTTGTGGGGTTATATAGTCAAAGATAGGGGAATTCAATTTCAATTTTTGAACATAGGCTTTGAATTGTATATAACAATACAAACAAAACCACAAACATTGCCAATATTAATTCCCATGTTTCATACAAAAGTGGATTTATTTTCATTATTTTAAAATTCTTTGAATCAAATTCAATAACATAATACCTATAGTGATGTGTAAGTTTGTAATTTACATAAAAAATAAATTTTAAAAGAAAAAAATATAATATAGGTCTGGATGATTCGTTAAATATTTTGAAATTAATTTTAAAAACTAAAAAAATATTATTTTAATGGGGAAAAATAATTTTGGTGGTGGATATTATTTATAGTATTTATGAAATAAATTTTTGGAATTTATGATGTTATAATACCAACTGTATTATTGTACAATATTTAATTTTTACCAAAAAAATTGACTTTCTCAAAAAAAAAAATTACTGTTGGTTTATTTTTGAATTATTAATTTAAAATAATATTAATTTTATTAATATAAAATTACTAATATGACAATTTACACATTTAATTCCAAAATCAATAATTTTTAAAAAAATTACTGTTTTTTTTAGAATAATAGTGTTCTGTCCCTTATAAAAAACACAAGGATTCAAAAAATATATATTATCAATTATCTTTAATAAATATTATTTTATATTAATATTTTATTAAAATATAATTTAATAGAAAATATTTTGAAATTATTAAAATGGTCTCTCGAATGAATCTATATGTTACCCAAAAAAATTTTGATTAATTATATAAAAATATAGTTTTTAAAAAATGAATACCTTAATCATTAGAAGGAAATGATAAATGATGAGTAAAATAGTTATCTTATATAATGAAATATAACCATTATTACTATTAGGTTCGAGATATATATCCCTTTATTTCACAATAAAATTCCATAAGTTGTTAGACTTTTTAAGGTGGTTCAGTGAACACTATTTGGATCATAATCATTATGAGCGAAAAAAAATATCTTAAATGTTTTAACCCATTAATTAGATATTAATTCTCAGATTGGGACTAGTCAAGGGAAAATCCCAGGGTTTCTATTTACCCTAGAGTCTCTAATAAATGGAATTCATAGGGAATTATCCAACTAGGTGAGGCCATTTATTCTTTCATTTGTGTCAATTAGACTTTATCACAACACATAATATATAATAATAATAATGTTCATTGTAAAAAAATTATATTTTTAATGGTTATGATGCTTCACTATATTTCAAATCTAATAGGTTATGACAGTCCAAAATAACAAATATAGTGCATGTGTTTTATATAACTACATTACTAAATAAGACATTTATTATTTTATAAAGGGAATTTTTATTTAATCCATATTCAACTTTTTATTAAATATTATCCCTTATGATTTTGGATTATCATTTTATTTCTATTTTTCCAATTTAAAATATTTTTACTACATTATGAATCCTTATTCTAATTAATGTATTTTAGAATCTGCATCACCTTTTACGTCAAATTTTAACCTTAATTTTACATTTAATCATCATAATTCACATTATAGATTCATATCCTATAAGTGATTTACCTTATTATTTACGATATATATTTTTTGAGTTTCACTTTTGCATCAAATTTTCCAATTTTTATTCTTTTTTCTATGAACCATGACTTTAGAATATGCTAATGGCTATCATTTTTTCTTATGTTCATAATTCATTGATTGAAAATATTTATGTGTCTACATTATACTTCGGTTTCTTATTTCAAAATTTGCATACTTATTTTGCTATTCTTCCTTCTCTATATATTACAGATACATTTACATCTAGTTCATTTTATGATTCTTAATACGTAAATACCTTTTAACTTCTATCTATTATTCATTATCTCTACTAGTTTTTCCTTATAACTCTTTTAACTTTACTCGTCTGCTGAATTTTCTAATATCATTCTCTATATGCCCATTTCCATTTTCATTCCTTTTTTTATTTTTCATATTTTTTAAATTTTTTCTTCTAAGTTGTGTTATTATTAGAACTAATGTTATTATATATAAATGATCAACTCGAGAGATCAGTGGTTTTAGTTGATTGTTGTTTTTTATTAAAATCATGGTTATTTAAAGTATTAAAATGAATATGATTTATTGAAAAATTATATTCAATAATATATTTTGAATGAAAAATGAATATATCTCACAAATTATATTTCATATTTAAATTTTTTAGTATATTATCTTTTATATAAATGTCTATTTTATGGAAGGAAAGTTATAAATTTTGTGTTTTCAACCCATTAGATATCCTTGCAGGGGTTGGTGGTTCCTTTAGAATTATAGCGAGAAAAATTGAATCATTTGAGATAATATTAGTAAACATATTAATTTTTATCTTCCATATGAATTTTATTATTTGGTTTGAGATTATAATATAATTTATAATTGTTATTTAATTAAAACATAATCCAATATCTCTTAATTAAAATTAATTTTAATAAAAATAATAGAGGATAGACTTTCTAATATATATACTACCTCCACTCGGCTATAATGATAGGACTGATTCTTAGTTATACTGATGATTTATAGAAACCCATCATCTCCATTTGGAGGGATATTTTAATTCATTTCAAAAATAATATCATTCAGATAGATTTTTTGATGAATCAAAAATCACATCAAATTTTAGTTATGATAACTTAAAGTGTGTTTTCATTTTAACAATCTAATATAATATAAATTACTTTTTGGGTTTTGAAGATACATTCCAAGTAAACATGGGATCAATTATTGGTGTAAACATAATTCATCCTCTTATTGAGAGTACTTGTGGGCTTAATGGTCATGATATAACCCACACTGACGAATCATATTTTATTTATTTGTACTATCTAGGCTTCCAATTCATTATCACACCCACCACATCATATACTTCTTGGGGGGGGGGTTGGTAAAATCTATTGATAATTATTATGTAATATAATATTCATTATATATTGATACCTTTCATCTGACTAAGACGTTTATATTTTATTGGATCTAATTTTATTTTAATGATTTATTCATATATAGAGATCATAGGTTATAGAATGGATATGAAAATAAAATGAAGAACTTTTATATTGATTTTCCATGATTTTGTTTCATGGTCTAGCCAGATGATTCAATTTTTTAACATTACACTACTAAAGCTGGTTATATTAATGTAACGTTGTTATGCCCTGTTTTTTGGAGAAAACACACACCTAGTCATTATTGAAATATTTTCACTGAAACTATGAATATTTGTAACACCAGTAATTCCATTCAGTCAAATTTAAATGTGTATCATCCAATTTTCTATTATTATTCATATTATATTGAAAATATATAAAAATAGGGGATCAAATGAAATTAGAAGATTTTAGATTGGCACAATATTTTGAAAATTGATATTTTATTCATTTATAAAATGTATGAACCTAAAAGATGTAAAATTGACCCCTAGATTGCTCGGTTTAATTGAATTTTCTGTTTGTCCTTGAAATTTTTACTAAAGGGGATAAAAAACGAGTAAATAAGATCAAATTTATAGAAAATGTTATGTCATGTATGAATAAATAGAATTCTAATATGATGTGTGTTGTGTTCATACTGATTGAATATTTAGTTTTTTAGATTTAAATGTCTTTAAAAACAAGTTTCTGATGGTCATAACCTATAAAATGGTATGAGATTGTCATTAAATTAATGGAAAACATATATCATTTAATTTGTGACATATTGGAAAATATCATTAGTCGGTCCAACATATGTTCTTTTCAAAACGACCAAAAGTGCATTTTTAAGGATTTAAAATTCAACAAATACACATCAAATGGTTAAAACAAGAAAAAAGACTCAGATTGATGTTATATCATAGGAAAATGTAGGATGTTCTATTTTTAACATGTTTCTAAAACCCCAATTTCATAGACAAATATATTTCCATAATTAAAATGAATCCATGTTTTTATTGATTTAAAAGTTAAAAAAATGTTTGTTAAAGGGTTGAAACATAAAAACATACTCAAATCTTGTTGAAATAACATAAAATCAATCCTTGATTAATTATTGAATCATATGAAAATGAAATGTACCAATACCTCCTGAAATTTGGTTGGAATGATTGAAACACAATTTTATATGACATAAAATCCATTAAAAATAGGCGTCAAAGAGTTGAGACATAGTAAAAATCATAATAGTGATAGTTCAACATACATCAAATTGATAGGATATCTATTAGAACATGTCAAATATTAGTCATAAATCGATGTCTAATGATTTTTTTATAATTCTACACCACCTTCTCATTTTTTATCCTTTTCTATTTGATTTTATTTCTATGTAGTTCTTATAGATTTTTATAAAATGCTCAATTTTATGTCTCAGTTTTTTCATTGGGATTAAAATTCTTTATTTTCTTTTGTATCTACCATTAATTCTTTCGAACGTCAACTATCAATTTATTTATGATTATTTTTTATATATTCTACTTCAACATTAGCTTTAACTACTATTTTTATATTCATTCCTACATGATATTTAAAAATATTATTGGATTAATTACCATTTCTTCTTTTGAAATTGGGATTTTTTCTTTATCATTTAAATATTTTTCAAATATTTATAATTTATTTTTGAATCTTATTTTTTTATTACACGTATTTGTTTAACTATTTCTTCTCATACATATTCATCTACATATATTTCTATAATCTGACTTCATGCATCTTGATCATTGACTTTAATTATACTTATCCTGATTTATTCTTTTTTATTCACGTATTAATGATATTTCATATGTTTTTTCTTCTACCAATTTTTTTACTATAAATTATATTTCTATTTCATATTAATTCATATTTTATCTTGCACTTAATCTTGTTGTTTTAATAGTAAATTCTAGGTATACATCTATTTAATATTTTTATCTAGTGCTTCTAACTTCTCCCTTTTACATTTAAATTTTATCATATATTTTTTGAATAATTTCTAGTTTTATAACTTGTTTTTTTATTTTATTTATTGAATTTTTTTTGCTACTTGTTTTGTTTATTTGTTTCTTTAATTAATTTTAAATAAATTAGTTTTTATATTGGATTAAAATTCTTTTATATTTTTATAAATTTTATAGTAGTTTATTATTTTACATTTACTTTTTAGTCTTATCTATTTTTCATTTACCAATACATATGATTTTGGTTCTATGTTTATCTTCTCTCTTATAGATTTACTTATATATCTAGTTCTTCCGTTTTCCGATTTCATTATTAAACATAATGTCTTCAACTCTTCCTTATTGTTGAACTTATATTTTTTTCATTTTTAAGTATTTTTTTTATTATTATATCCAACTAATACATATTAATTTATATCCAATACTCTTTTGATATTCTCCTTTCCATTTTAGAGTTTGGATTCTGGTTCACCATCTATTTTTACTTTTGGGTATACATTGCCAATTGGTTTTGATTTATCCCCTCCCCATATAATTCTAGATTATGTTTTTTTATTGGAATATTGATTCATTTTCCCCTTTTACTTTTACATTTAATCATTCTTAAAAATTATTTTTGTGTCTACATAAAAACCTTCTTATACTTTTAACAATTTATTATTACTTTTTAATTTGTGACAAATAATTTTTGATTTGATATTCTACCATCAATTTTGGCCACATTCATTTTCTAATTCAATTTTAAATCAATATATAACCCTCCAAAACCTATTTATTATTTTTTGATTTTAGATTCTATTTTATCTTCTAATTCAACATTTCCCACATATTCACATTTAATAATAACTTTTAGATTTAACATTTTATATTTCTCTCTTGTTTTTTTCTTTAACTTTTGATTTTTTATCTAGGTGTTTGATATTCAATTTGGTTTCAAATTCATCTTGTGTTATTTTTTATATTATACCTTTTAGAAGATGTTTGAGTTATTATTTTTTAGTTATGTTATTACTTCATATTTTGATAATATATCTATATATAAATCGAATTCCTCTTATACATCCAATTATTATTTCAATATTCTCATAATTTTTATTCTCTTTTAGATATCCATTCATTTAAAAATAAATTTCCATCTAGTTCATGTTATGCTTCTATAAATGTATATGTTTTTTGAATCATTCTTTCAAACTCTACATTATTTATACGACTTCTTTCATTTTAGTTGTTATCACTTCCCAAATATATTCTATTTTCTACTAAATATATCTCATTATTCATATCATTTTTCCTTTTGTTTTATTTTTCATTAATATTTATTTTTTATATTATATTCTCATTTTCATCTTATTAGCACTAATTTGTTGGTATAAAAATGTTCACCCTAAGAGATGAATGGTTTTAGGTTGATCTATTTTTTTATAAAATCAAATTCTTTTAAAATAAATAATAATAAATTATTTTAATAATTAACATTATAATGTAAAATTTATTTTGAATTAAAATGAAAATATATTTGGAATGAGATATCATATTGGATTTTCATCACTATAGTATTTCAAAATGCAGTTTCTCATGGAAACAAATATAGAAATTTTTTGTTTCGGACCCTTATAAATCACTTTCTTGGGGAAGTTTTTCCATGATACCTATAACAAGAAGAGAAAAATATTTTTATATATGATTACTAAAAACATTAATTTATATTTTTATCCTGAATTTTAATATATTATTTGAGTTCATCATTTTATATTTATTAGTAATATTAATTTAATTTGAATTTAATTTTTCATAATTAAAATTAAATTTAATAATGTTAAAGTTGGGGTGACTATGTATGATTTAAACTACACCCTCTTGTATATGATTATATGTAGTATTCTTTGTTATGTTGAATACAGTGGGAAAAGAACCACCGCCATTACAGGGAAATTGTTATTCTTTTTTCAAAATGATTCCTTTAAGATCCTTAGTCTGATGAATTACAATGTACCTTATACTTTTGTTAACTTACCATGAATTTCATTTTTATGTTAACTTTTTAATAATCCATATGATAATTCTTGAGTATTAAAAATGTGATCCCATTTAAATCATGTTCATGTTCTGGGGGAAATCACAATTATTCCTATTATGGGGAGGGAAAGTGGGCCTACTAAGCCGAATAAGACCCATATTGATGAATCCCATGTCAGTGATTTTTATAGGTTGAACCATATGGGGTGTTATCAATACTACTAGGTTAGAAGCATTATGGGGGAAATCCAAATCCGTGTATCTTCATTAATTCTTATATATCTAAGCTCCATAGAAAATTATATTCTCAGTTGAACTATTCTATTTTTCTTGATGTGATATAATTCTTAAGAGTAATTAAGTTTAATATTTTATTAGTTACAATATAGATTGGAAAATAACATTAAAAAATGTAACTTCCTAGGAAATTATATTGTTTCTTACCCAACATGAAGTATCATACAAGAATACATTCCACGGTAAAAGTTTATTGAGGATGGTGAATGATATTAAACCTAATTATTATTGATAAAACACACACTCACTAGTTTATTAATGTATTTCACTTGAAATATATATAATTTTTGAAATTGAAGTTTAATTTATTCAACAATAAACGTTCATGTTCTAATTTTCTATCATTATTCATATTACATATAAATATTTCTAAAATGGGGGTGGTAAAAACCATGAAAACACGTTAAGAGTGGTGAAAAAACATTATAAAATGATATTAGAATAATTTATTGTCTATATAAACCATCTACATGACAATATGAGACAGAATTTATTGATATGAACAAAAATTTTTGTTTCCCTTTAAATTCATATTAAATAAGGGTAAAATAGAAAAAATACTTTAAATTTTCATGAAAATGTATGTAATTTATTTATATATTGTATATAAACATGAAATGGGGTGTGGTCATAATGACCTAACATTATTTTTTATTCAAATTTATATTTACTAAAATTTTGTGTATGCGGGTCATGATATAAAAAATGACCCCAAGTTTTCCTTAATTCCAGGGACACCATCGGTGGTTAAATTTTTGACATGTTGGAAGAGACTGCACAACAATTGAACTTGTAGTTTTATTTAAATAATAAAATAGAATTTTTGTGGATTTAATACAAAAAACATTCATCAATGGAAGATGAACTAGGAAATACCTTAGATTGATGATGGTCATCCTTTAATTTTTAAAATATTTCAATAGAACCTGTGTTAATTTTATAAGAGGTTTTCTAAAAGTCAATGAATGCACATTTATTATTTATAAGTTAGAAAAAATCATCAAATGGTTAAAAAATAGAAAATGTTCTTGAATTATCATGAAAGTATTAGAAATCGACCGTTTATTAATTTTTGACATGTATAAATAGACCAAACCATAATCCAAAATATTGTGCGAACTTAATGAGGGAGAAAATAGTAAAATTATTTTAAAAATGTGATGAAGAGACAAGACCTAACAAACGACATCAAATTGTGAGCTCACCACACATTAAATTAATGAGCCATCTATTCCTACATGTTATAATTTATTCAATGATCGATGTTGTTTTATTTCATTATAATATAATATTGTTTATTGGGGTTTGAACCATTATTGATTGCATCTATTTCTAGGTACTAAATATTATTTTTATTTTTAAATATTTTTATTCAGCTTATTCCTTATACGAATATGTTTAGGTTTATGACTTATGTTTCATCATTTGGCTTCAAATTCAATATTTTTTCTACAACTACCATTAATTCTTTCTGAACAAAAATATTCACTTTTATTTTTGTCTAGTTTCAAGAATATTCTTCTAATTCAAATTCAAAATTCACTACTAGTTTCATTCCTACATCAGATTCAAATCCAGCTATCGGCTTCATATCTTTTATTCTTTTGGATTTTTTATTTCACTTTTCCTTTATTTAAACTTTTATTTTTTATTTTCTTTATCTATTTTATTCCACATATTTACATTCAAGAATTTATTCTCTTGCTTATGAGTCTATATCATTTTCTCTATTGAGAGTTATAGATTTATGTTTTCATTTTGATTTTACATGTTTTTATTTGTCTTCTGTCTACACTTGAGTTTATATCAATAATTAGCTTTTTAAATTATAATACAGTTAATGGTGAATGGATTGTTGAATATTTACACTTCCCCCTCTTGGTTATGATGACATAATAGATTCCTAGTTAGGTTGATGATGGTCAGACAACCACCACTACCATTAGAGGGATGTTTCTATTCATTTTCCAAAATTATATCTTTTGGGTTATTTTTTGATGAATCAAAATAAAAACTATATTTTAATTAAGGTAAATAGAATTGTTTTTTAAGATAAATATCCAATAGAATAGAGGGCAGTTGTTTTGGATTACATATGTGCTCCTAGTGAATTCATGTTTGATTATTGGGAAAACACAATTAATCCTATTATGGTGATGTATGGTGGGAGTACTGATCATGATATGTCCCACCCATATGAATCGACATTCGGTGATCTATACTAGAAAAGGAGACTTATATGAATTATCTCAACTACCAGGTCAATGGAATTTATGGGGAGTGGTTAAATCTATTAGTCCGCACTATAAAATGTAAAATTAAGTCTATGTGGAATCATGTCTTATGATGTAGAGCTTTCTATTATTCAGTATCTATGTATACTCTTCATATTTATTCAGATATTGTGTTCATTTTCTTTAGAATGGATAGGAAAAATATTTAAATAAATTTTCACTTCCAATCAAATGAATTAGATTCTTAGGCCAATGAGAAGCTTTATTCTGTAAAACATTCTGCTATTGAAGTTTATTATAGTAGTTAAAAGTTATTATACCCAATTATTGTATATGTAGTACATTATCACTGATTTTAAAATCAATTTCAATGAAAATCTGATTTTTTGGTATAAGACATGTGAACTTTAAACAACATTAAATGCAGATCTTTCAATTTTTCATCATTATTATATTTACGTTGAAATCAAATGAATAGGGGGGGGTTAAAAACCAATTAAAAAGATTGTATTTCTATGAAAACATAGTTAAATGTCATTTGAATCTTAAATTTATTTGGACATATTTTCTTCAATTGAATGAAATATTCATATAAATAACTTCTCAAAAATTTTATGAAGTTTTTTGGGTGAAATGTATGCACAAGATTAAAAAACTAAGATTTATTATGCTCTAAAATTCTAAGATTATATTATTTTTTATGTTAAATGTATTGTAATAACTACTTTTATTAGCTATTTATCATTAGTTAGAATATAAAAAATAGCGGAATTAAAATAAAATTTAATATATTAATGTTTAATATTGAAAATAATGTATTTATAGACACTATTAAATAAAAAAAATAAACTCAATTATAAAAAGAATAAAATTTATAAGTGGATGTCTTCATGTTTATAGTAGCATCATGGTGGTGTTATGAACAAGGGAATGGGCTGGTGAATGGGGTTTATATCATAAGTATTCTTCTATTGGGATATGTGATAGTGGTATGGGTGGTAGGGACCCATTCCTTCACACTCCAACTCATGCTTGAATTTTAAACGTTACCATTTCTTCATATTTAAATGTGTATGTTATATTTTTCTAAATTCAGTATTTTTAATCGATAACACTGGTAAATGAGGATCAAAACCAGATAAAACATTCTTTTTTGGAAAAAAGCATAATAAAATGATATTAGAGGCATTTTTAACCTCTACAATGAAACTGTTTGTTTATAAAAAATCTAAATTTCTCAGTTTGATCAAAACCTACAATTGGATTTCAAATCATTATCCATGGTGTTGAGATTAAGAAAATCAGTTCAGATTTCCCTGATTTTTTTGACATTTATGAATAGATCACATGAAAATACGATGTATGGTGAGGTCATATTGAGTAAAAATACTATTATCATATATTTAAAATTACATGAAAACACATTTCAGTGCATCATGAACTAGGAAAAAGCATAATATTTTCATTAAATCAAATTAAAATAGTCATCATTTAATTTTTTACATACATGATGAAACTATACATCACTCTGACTTATGCTTGGTTTGAAATAACCAAAAGTTATTTATTAATTTAAAATACAGAAAACCTACATCAAAGGTAGAAAATATGAGATAATACATTGTATTTTAGTTAATTAGTTTGATAATTACCATTGTCTAATTTTTTATATGTTTAAACAAAAAACACATTATTCTGATAAGTGATTTTCCCAAAAGTAATGAATATCCATTTTTATTAATATAAATGTAATACAATGTGATACAATAATGTAATATATAGAATAAAACTTTTAATTATCATGAAATCAAATAACATAGATTGATAATTAATTTTTTACATTAATAAATTGACATCAGGTCATTACAATATGCAATGTTATCAGAAAAAATGAAAAAATTGAAAAAGTCTTTAAATATATGTGTAAAAGAGTCAAAAACTAAAAAAATGATTTTAGACTGTGATCTCAACAAACATTATTTTGACATATCATCTATTTATTTATGTAAAAAAATATTGGACAATAATTTTTCTAATATATATAATTTTATAGGATTCTATCCTCTTTAATTTTCATCTATTTCTAGGCCCATCTTATGACTCATATTCTTTTTCTTCAGCTCATGAATTCAACTGATATTGTTAGGTTTAAGGATTATTTTTATACTTTTTGAATCATCGTCTATATTTTATTTTAAATAAACTACACATATTCACCAATATATATTGTAACTTCTCTTATGACTCTACTTTTTGGCTTCATCTTCTAATTTACTTTTGACTTCCACATCTAGTTTCATGGCTAATTCGGATTCAGAAACAACTTTGTGCTACATACCATTTCTTTTTTTGTTGGTTTCTATATTCCAATTTATGTTAATTTTTTCATTTATTTTTCTTTTTTATTTATTATTATGTTTTTTATTTTTTATTAAACTTATTTTTTTGAATATTAATTCTGATTCTTATGCATCTACTTCTATTTCCAGATTGTGACTTCAATATTATGGGTTTTGAATATTTATTTTACTTATATGGATTTTTATATACTTATAAATGAGTTTATGTTTTTCCATATGAATTTTTATTATAATAATTTTGAAGTAGAATGTAATTTTGAATCACTACACTACCACCATTCAGTTGTGTTGACATGATAGCTTCTTGGTTAGATTGATGAATTCGGGGAAACCACAACTACTATTTGTGTTGTGGTTTACTTTTCCAAAATTATATCTTCCAAATCCATATTCTTATGAGTCAATATACCCTTTATATTTAATTAATTTAACTTGATGTGTGTGTTTAAGTTAACATTCCAATATCGTGAATGTCAGTTGTTGGGGGATACAGAGGTATTCCCAGTGAACATGATTTTGAGTGCTGGGGGGAATTGAATTCTTCATATTATGTGGGGGATTGGATCATTCTAATCAGAGTAGGACCAACAAAAATGAAGCCACATTCAGTGATTTTTACTATCTAGGATAGCTTGAGTTGTTATCGCATCTATCAGGCCAGAGGCATCTTGGGGGGTTCGTTAATCCTCTCTATGAACTGTAAAATTAATTATTTATATAATCATATATTCTCATATGGACTACCCTCTTCATCTATATCTATTTTTATTCATAAAATTTATTCATTTTTAAATTTCAATGTTTTTTTGAATTGATAAGAAATGTACTTATATAACTTTTCAATTATTAGAAAAATATTTAGTTCCATGAAAAAAAAGAAACCTTATTATATATAACATTTCACTACAGAAGCTAATTGTAAATGTTTAATATTATGTTGACCATATGTTGGAGTTGTAGAAAACAATGACTGATTTGGGAATGAGTTTCAATCAAACACCAATTATTTCCTATAACAGTAGTTATATTTAATCTAATTGAAATATGAATCATCAAATTTTATGATGTTATTATTAATAGATTGAAATAATTTAAGAATATAGGGCTTAAAACCACAAAAATGTAATTACATTGATTCCAAAATATAGGAAAAAATATTTAATTCAAATTCGATCTATGGTAATAAAAAAACCATCCATAAAGAATTAGAAATTTTTATTATGATTATTTTTTTTTGATTTAAATTCATTTCATATTAATGGGGATTAATACCATGAAAACATGATCACATTTCCCAAAAAATTTATAACATGCATGGATAAACATATTGGAATTTTGACGTGTAGTGTGGTCATAATTAAGGAACATATAGTTTCCTTAAATTTATGTATTTAAAAACACATATATGATGTTAATAACCTAGTAAATGATAAAAAATTATCATTAAATTAATTGAAAACATTTTTGGTTTAAATTTTGACATGTAGGAATAGACTGCACGTCGTTCCGACTTATGGTTTGATCGAAATAACCAATATTGAATTTTTAATGAATTCAAATTCAAAAGACATGTGTAATAGCGTGAAAACCTATAAAAGGCCTTAATTTGTAGTTAAATCATAAGAAAATGATCATAATTTAATTTTTGAATTATTATAATCAATTCATATCAATCTCATAGGTGGTTTTCCCAAAATGAACATAAGTTAATTTATATTGATTTAAGAGTGAAGAAAATTTATTTAGTGTTAACCATGGTATCATAACACATTGGACGTTCATTAATTTTTAACATGATTGGATATAAATCATGTCAATACATTATGTAGTGTGTTCTTACTGACTGATAAGTTGTGTTATTTAATATAAAATTCTATAAAAACATGCATCAGATAGTGAAGATCTAAAAATCGGACTCATATTGTGAGTTCACCACACATTATACTGACATTATGTCTACACTTATGTCTTAATAATTATTAAATAGTCAATTTCTAATGATTTCATGATAATCCATGATCGTTTGTTATGTTTTGAGCCATTATATTTAGTTTGTAGATCTAGGTACTCATTGTGACTTATAATTATTTATTTTTTTCGTTGGCATGTGACTTATTCTAATTTTATAATGTTTATCGATTATGATTATTCTATTTTTCTATAAGTTTTATATTTTTTGTACCTATAATATAGCTTTTTCCCCAACAGAAACATTCACTCCTTCTATATCTCTAAATAATATCTTGATCTTTTACTTCCATTTCAAAAACTACTACTTTCTTGTTTCCAACTTCAAATTCAACTACTACTTTTATCTTCTTATATTTACTTCATATGAATTTTTGATTTTTGATTTTTTTTCAATTATTTCTTTATATTATATTTATCCATTTATTTATTATTTTTTATTTTTTTTATTTCATTAATATTGTTTTAACTATTTATTCACTTACATATTCATCTACCTCTATTTTTAGATTATTACTTACAGTTTCTAGATTTTTTTACTTTAAATTTTTAGGTATTGATTTTTCATATCATTAAACATGATTATTTTATTACTAATGTCTTTTAATTTTAAATTGTGTTCCTCATATTAAATAAATTTGTATTTCATATAAATTCATCTATTTCCATTCACCTCAGGTCATTGGATCGACTATCAATTCTATTTATGCTTATATTTAATTAAAGTTTTCATTGGATTCATCAATATTATTCTTTTGATTTTTAATTTTCATTCATTTTTTTATTCTTCTATTTATTTACATATTTATTCTTCATCTATTTCTCTTTTTTTATTTTGAAAATAATTTTATTTTTATTCTAGTTAAGATTTAATTTATATTCAAATTGTTTTTTAAATATTAGTTTTATTTTTATATTGGATATTTTTCTTCTATTTTTTCATTGAGTTTTTTGTTTTTTTATGTTCAAGTCTTCAAGATTTTTCATTTACTCATAATTCTGGTTTTCATCTATTTAATGTATTTTATTTTATAGATTAAATTATGAATTAGGTTTTTTCTTTTATCTTTAACATTATTCAACCTACATTATAAATCATTTCATTATTCATGGACTTCTTTATTCCATTTTCATAAGTCATTTATTTTTTTTATGTCTATCCAAATAATTTTATATTCTACTAACAATACACTCATGAGATTAACCTTCCAACTTTTGAATTTTGGATACTAATTCACTTTCTATTTCCACATTTAGTACTACATTGAGAATTATTTTTGACTTATTCCTTATAGTTTTCCATTAGGGTAATTATTTTTTGATTTGAACATAGATTATAGTTCCCCATTTAGATTTACAACATATATTCTTCTACTTTTGGTTTTTTAAACATCAAATTATTCTTTTACTTTTGATCATTTATTATGTGTTATTTAATTATTCTTACTTCTGATTTTTATTTTATATTATTCCTTATGGGTTGTTTCAGGATTTTTTTTTATCTATTTTCAATATCTATACTACCTTCTCTCACCTTCATATTGTTTATATATTTTTTATTCTACTTCATTTGTTCCTATACTTTTTATCTTACTTTCGCATTTTATTATAATTCTATTATATTACAATATAGATTCATCTGTGGTTGGTTATTTTAAATTTGAATTATAATGTCATTATTTTGATTTTTACTTTTCCTTTAACTTTTTATAGTATACATGTTTTTTCTTCCACCATTACTTTTGAATATTATCATGGATTTCATTTTTTCGTATGCTATTGATTCACCATTTTCTAATGTTTATGTATCAACAAAAACTTCCAATTTTAGTTCTTCTTATTCCATAAAAAATTTGGTACTAATTCATCTATTTCTTCAACTCTATATTTGGAAAATATATTTTCATCAAGATCATCATATACATCTGCACATATATATATATATATGCCTTCCAAAATTTTTTGTAACTCTTGTTTTATTTTTATAAATATTACTTCCAATGTTTATTATTGGTATCATTTAAAACATTTTATATCAACCATATCTATAAATGAATTTATAATTTCATGCCTTCTGAATTGATTTTATGTTTTCCCATTTAATTTTCTCTTCTATATTCTCTTTTTTTGAACAATATCATCTTGATATATAAATTTTCAACTCGAATGAAGTGTGGTTCTTGGTTATTAGTTTTTAATTAAATCATATTTATTTATATTAATAATTTTTTTCTTTTAGTTATTAACATTATACTGAAAAATAGATTTTGAAAGAAAAATTAAAATATATCATGTTTTAAAATTAGTAGTGTAGTATTTTTAATATAAATGTGTTTTTATGAAAATAAATTTAGATATGTTTATTTTTGGACTCTATGGAGACCCTGACATGGGGAGGTGGTTCCTAGTGCACTGTTGTAAGAAAAGAAAAATATTATAATGAAATTATTACTAAACATAATAATTTCTATTTTCTAAGGAATTTTAATATTCGATTTTATATAATAATATAAATTTTGATTTTTTTAATTTTTTAAATATAATTTTTCTTAATTGAAATTAAATTGAACAAAGTTAAAGGTCGATGGATTGTAAAATATTTACAACTCCCCTATCATCTATAATGAAATAATAATTTCATTGTCAGAAAAATGATGCTTGGAAAACCATTTCCATCATTAGAGGGTGGTGGATATTAATTTCTAAAAATGATAAATTTTGGATCATTTTTTGATGAACAGAACTACACTTGATATATTAATTATATCAACATAAAGTATGATTTTATTCCTATGTTGAATGCAATATTATAGCATGTAATTATCTATTTTTTTAGATTTGAGTTTATTAATAGTTTTTTTAGAATTATATTTCATAGTTTTTATAATAGAAAAAATTAATTACAGAAATTGTAACATTGTAGGTGAAGATTAAGCTTCATATTTATGGAAGAAGCATCATTCTATAGAAATTTTTATTACTGATTATTTATATCATAATATTTGGTAGTTATTACAGTAAATTGAGGTGGATGAAAAATTCAATCATTGATTTTGGAAATGTTTTTTACTCAAACTATGATTCCTTGGGATAACCCCAGTCCCATTTCAGCTACATTAAATGACCATCTTTTGTTCTTCTATTCTTATTCTACTTATATTTATATACTTTTCAAAAAATGGGGCGTTCATTTATTATATTATATTCTGTTTAATTTTTAATAATGTACGATATATATTCTGGATTATCATGAAATAAAAGATAAATATATATCTTATACATATTAAGTATGAAAAACTTATTGAATTGTGTACAAGTAGATCTCAAACAAATATAACATACGGTGTAGCCAGATTGACCAAAAAATAATTTCATTTGATTTAAAATCATTAACAAACCCTCAAAGAGTCCAAAATATATCAAAGGACCTCAAATTATTGTGAAATTATAGGGAAATGACCACCATTTAGTTTTGAACATGTAGTATAGACCACGTATCAATATGATCATACTGTGAACATAATGATTTTATTTTATTTTATTGAATTATATTAAAAAAATTTGAGCCAACGGGTTAAAAAAGTGATGATGAACTCTTTTTCATTAAATAATATAAACAAAAAATGCTTCATTTTTGATATTACTAATACATTACATGTGAATCTAATCATGGTTTTTTTATAATGACCAAAAAGATGTTTTTTTATTTTTTAGTCTCTAAAAACATGCTTCAATTGTCAAAAATAAAAAATGACCTCCAATTATAGTAAATTAATAAGATTGGTCATGGATTAAATTTTGACATGTATGGGTAAAACTGAAATCAATTTGATATGTTATATGGTCATAATGGATGTAAAAATGATTTATTACCATCAAAAGTTATAAAAAACACACATCAAAGGGTCAAAACCTAGAAAATTATTTCATAACGTTTTCAAATCTATAAAGGATGATCCTTGATTAATTTTTATGTTTAATGAATTAAATGAAAATAAATTGAATGCACAATGTGGTGGTAATGACTAAAAAAGTAGTTTTTTACATTTAAAAAACATTAAATACATTCATCAATGGGTAAAAAACTAACGATATATAATTCTCATGAACAAATTAGACAGTTAAAATAGTTTAAATTGTTACATTTTGGAATAGATAACACATCAATCAAAAATATAGTTTTCTTGGAATGACCCAAAACTATTTTTATTTATTTAGATTTCAAAAAATGTGTGCGAAAAGGGTAAAACCTAGAAAACAACTCTATATTGTCATGAAATCATAAAAAAACTATTTTTGATTAATTTTTGACATGTATATATTGAGTGATTATGTGTCTAATGTATGACTCTATCAGAATGACTGTAAAAAAAATTTATTAATTTTAAAATAAATTAAAAATTATTATAAATTGGTCAAACCAAAAAAAACATATACTGTCATGGAATCATTCGAAAATATTGTTCTATTAATTTTTGACATAAATGATTAAATTTCACATAAGTGTGTTGTGTGGTGTGATCAAAATGAATAAAATAATATTTTTTAGATATAAAAGGAACTAACAACATGTCTCAAAGTGTTAAAACATAAAAAACAACTTCATGTTTTACATAAGTTATAAAAAAATCAATTTCATTTATTTTTTGACCTCTTGGATTAGAACGCTTGTCAATATGACATATGGTTTTCTTCAAATTAACAAAAATGCATCATTGTTTCTTTAAAACTCCAATAACATTTTTTAAATGTTAAAAACATATCAAATGAACTATTATTTTTCAAAAATCATAATAAAATTAGCGTCATTTGATTTTTTACATGTAGGAATAGACCACAAGTCAATCTGTCTTGTGTTTTTTTCAAAATGACTAAAAGAACGTTTTTACTAATTTAATAATAAAAAATATGCATTAATAAGACAAAACCTAAAAAAACATAGATTATAATTAAATCATTGAAATGAAATAATAATTAGATTTTTTATGTATTTTAATGTACCCCACATCAATATAACACGTGTTTTTCTAGAAATCCAAAAAATTATGTTTTTATTGATTTAAATGTGAAAAAAATGTGTCAAACTTTTAAACCTATAAATGACATTGAAGTATTGTAAAATAGAAACAAACCAATACATGATTAATTTTTGGAATGTTTGAAAAGAACCTATAATAATAAAACATTATGTGTTTCAAAAATAACTGAAAAAATATATATCATATACCTAAAAGTCTTTAAAAACTTAAATCATAGTGTTAACAACAAATGAAAAACATCAGATTGTGATATCACCAAATGTTATATTTATGTGAAATTTATTCCTACAAGTCAAAGATTATTCAGAAATATTTAAAAAAATATTGTTCGATAATACATGATTATCTTTATTTTATTATGCTTTTTATATGCATCTATTTATAATTATTCCTTATAACATTTAGTTTTTAATTTTTTTCGTCAACATCTCACTTATACTAATATACTCATGTATATGGATAATGTTTTTACATTAGGATACAAATTTTATATTTTCTTATGAATCTACCATTTCTTGTTTCCCAACATGGACTTCCACTTATTTTAAAAATCCAGCTTCTAGATGTTACTTCAGAATCAAAGAATAATTATAGATTCATGCATTATTTATATTCGAAAAGTACTTTTAACATCATTAATTTTATTCATCTAGATTTTTTTTTATTTTATTACAATTATTTATGATTTTATTTTTGATTCATCTTATGTTTGTCTACCACTTATTTCATTTCAACTATTTTTTCTATTATTTATGTATCGACTTCAATTTCTTGATATTGACATCAAGCTTCTCGATTCATGATTTTGAATTTTTTTATTTTTATTTTTCATATATTTATATGTGTGTTTAATATAGTAAATACATTTTTTCCTTTAAATTTTTTTCTCTCCAGTTTCATCTATTTATATTTCTTATGAATTCATCATATGGATTGTTCCTTTACTCATCAGTTCAAAATTCAATTCAACATATGCAACCATTTCATGTTTTCTTAAAATTATTCTTCCCTTTTCTTCCTTTAATATTTTATTTTTCATTATTTTTCTCCAATACATTTTCTTTTGACTATTTACTTATTCTTCTACTTCACGTTTTAATGTTTTAACTTCAATACATTAATTTTTATACAATGTTTGTTTAAATTTTTCTTCAATTTGTTTTCCTATTTTTGAATTTTTTTTATTTAGATTATTTTTAGTTTCTTCTATTAGGTTTCCCCTATTTATTATTTTTTCTGTTATATTTGAGTCTTATAGAGTTTTAATTTACCTCTTATTTTTATTTTTCTTTTGTATTTCATATTATGATTATCTTTATTACTCGGGTTCTTCCATTTTTCCTAAATCACATTTCTATCTAATTTCACTATATTTTCCTTATATTTTGTACTACTATTTTCTTTATTTTGATTTTATATTTCATTTTTATAGACATATTTTACTAATACATTTTTCTTCTACTATAATACTATTTTTGAGATTCTCTCATTGAATTTATTGGACTTTTGATTCTATTTAACATTCTATTTACCCTTTTGGTGCTACATTGACAATTGTTTTTGGAATGATTATCCTGTAACTTATAGAATATATTTTTTTTATATTAAATTATATTATAGTCTTCATTTTAATTTTACATAAAATACTACTTATATTTGTTAGGTCATTATATAAATTTATTCTTCTACTTTTGATCATGTATTATTTATATTTTCATTTATTCCAACTTATTATTAAATTTTTTACATTTGTTGTCTGATTTTTGTTATATTTTTTATTTTAATACCATATTTCTATAACTTACATATTCTTTATATATTTTGGATTATGATTTATACTTTTTTCCCACTTATTCCATCACTTTATGATTTAATAAACACTTTCAGATTTCACATTTTACCTTTATCTTTGTTCGGTACTTTGAATTTTGATTTTTGATATCTACATTTTTAGTTTCATTTTTTATTAAATAATTTATAAACATGTTTTTCTTATACATATAAGGATAAATATGTTTTGTGATTTTTTGAAAACTTTTTCATGCTTTATATTTTTAACATTTTTACCTCTATTTTGACTTCCTCTTTCACTCCATTTATAATCAAATATCCTACTTGTTCTACTTTTATCCTATTAAATAATTTTTAATAACATTGACATATAGTTAATATTATTATTATACATATGTATATGTTTTGTCAATTTTTATTTCGAACTCTTTTTATTTATTCTATTATTTACCTTCTAACTGTCATGTTTTACCTCATCTACTGTATTTCATACTAAATTTATCTCTATGTCCATTTACATTTTCATGCCTTTAATTTTATATTGATTTTATTTGTGTTCCATTTATTTTATATTTTTATATTTTTTTTCCTAAATTTCTAATTTACAAATGATCTCCATAGGAGGGGAGTGGTTTTAGATGATTGCTATTTTTTTATTTAAACCATGATTATTAATTTGATTAATAATTAACATTATAATTAATAGTGAATTTTGAAAAAAGAAAAATATCTTATAAATGAAATGTAATATTTAAAAATCATCAGCTTTTTCTTTCTTAAAGAAGTGTGTTTTTTATGGAATTTTTTTTTAAATGTTCTATTTTGTAATTTTAATAGTTCCTTTCATGCGAATGTGGTTCCAAGGTAATTATATCAAGACAAAATGAATCATATAATTTATGAATACAAAACCAACCACTATCAATATTTATCATGCATTTTAATAATTGATGAATAACAAAAAACATTATATTTTACATAATTTTACATGATTTATTTTAATTTATCTTTAAAACCACCTACATGTTAGTTGTTGTGCATTCCAGATGTGTTCCCCATGAACTCAGGCTTTAGGGTTAAGGGTATTTCAATCCTTCCTATTATAAAGATGGGTTTTCTTATTTCTGATTTGGATAGGTCTTACAGAGATGAAGTTATTTTCGATGATCTGGATTGGTTTGGCCACCATGTTTATTATCACACAAACCGGGTGAGAGGAATCTTAGGGGGGGTTTAAATATGTGGATCATCTCTATGAAATACAAAATTAATTCTATTTAAAATCATATCTTCTATTATTTTCTTTTATATCTTTTTCCAAATAAGTTTATTCATAAGAGTTACATAGTTATACATTTAATTGGTTATAGAATGGATAGAAAATGTACCCCTAGAAAATCACAATTCATAAACCAAACATTATATTATTGATCTAATATAAAGATACGTTCCATAAAACATTCCACTAGAAAATATTATTGTATTGATATGAAGTTATTATGACCAACCATTGTAGATACCATACACAATCACTAATTTTGGAATGATTTTCACTCATCCTCTTATTATTCATGACAAATGAATTGTAACTTCCCTACATTTAAATTTGAATAATCCTATATTTAAATTTTATTCTTTATAAATTAAAAAACTTCTATATAAGGGAGTATGAAAAAAAAGATCTCATATTGGTACAAAACATAGAAAAATGATATTCCATCGACTTTTATATATACCAACCAACCAATGATAAATTAAACAACCATATTTTTATAATTATAGAAACATCCATTTTTCCTTATTATTCATATTAAAGGACTAAAACCATATAAATAGAGTTGAAATTAAATATAAAATTTATAACATGTTTGAATAGACTGCATGTTAATCCGACATGCATTATGTCATAATGACTGAACATAATTTTTTATTATCAATAAAAGTCTTTAAACAGATGCATTTGTGGGTAATAAGAAACCAAATTCATATTTCCCTTAAATTGAATAAAAACATCATTCATTTAATTTTTCACATATAAAAAAATATCACATGAAAATATGATTTGTGGATTATTCGAAATCACCAAATGTTCAATTTTATTGATTTGAAATTCAAAAAACATTTTTCAAAGAGGTAAAACCTTATAGAAACATAAAATTTTTGTTACATTTTATGAAAACAAATGTCATTTAATTTTTTATATATTGTAATATACATCACCACAATGAAATCGACGGTTTTCATAAAATGAACAAAATAATGTCTTACAAAAATTTAAGAAATAAAAATATATTAAAGGGTTTAAAAACATTAAAATGATCTAATTTTTTTGAGAAATACAAGAAAACCAATCATTGAATATTTTTTCACATGCCTTACTTAACCACCCATAAATTTAAAAATATTTATGGTCATAATAAAAAAAATAGTTTTATAAGACATAAATGTATTTAAAAAAAGTGTGAAAGACGTAAGACCTAAAAAAAGAGATCATATTGTGATCTCGCCACATAAAAATTAATGAGTAATTTCTTCCAACATGTAAAAAAATATTAAACAATTGATATCCATTGATTTTAATATAATCAAAGATCAATTTAAAGGTTTTTAACCTTTTTTCATAAGTTTCTATTTCAAGGTAATGTGTATGACTCTTAAATATATACCCATGTTTATGTCTTATGTTTCTTATTTTGGATTCAAAATTTATATTTTCTTCTATATATAACATTAATTATTATATACCATCATCTTTATAATCATTTATGATTGTAGTTTATACCTTCTATTACATATTCAAGATCAACTACTTCTTTTTTCTTATTGTTTAATTCAAATTATACTATTACTTTTGGCTTCTTATCATTTCTTGTTTTGGAATTTGATTTTCTGAATTTATTTTAAACACTACTTATTTTTTTCATTTGTTATTTTATTTTATATTATATTGTTTTTTATTATAGTTATTTTTTCATAACTATTTTTGTCTTACTATTTTATCTTCATCTATTTCTGGGTTCTGAATTTGTGCTTTATGATCTTTAATTTTGATTTCACTTGTTTTGATTTTTCTTCTATGTAGACTGAAGTTAATTTTTTTATTATCTTTTTTCTTATAAATATTATCATAATAGTTATATTTATATTTCATAATAATTATTCTAATGGATTTTTCCGTCGATTTTGTTGTTTATGTTTCACTTCTAATTGTGCTTCTATTTAATATTTTTTTCATATGATGCATCTAGCTTCCACCATGGAATTTTTATTTTTCAGTCATTCTCACTTCTTATTTTTTGACATCTTTCTACTTATGATATAATATTTTGGCATTTTACTTTCAGATATTAATTATAATTATTTTTTTATTATTTTATTCAACTAATTATCGTACTTTTATTTTTAATATTTACAGTATTTTTTCTTTTCATTATTTTTAATTTTTTTCAATTTTTTCTTTTACTTTAAATTATTATTGATTTTTCATTTATTAATACTTATAATTCTACATTTTTCATATGTATAAAATCTAACATATTAACTTATAACTATGGCTCTCTATGATTTAATTTTGTATTATTCTATCAAAAATTAAACATTGATTATTGTTTGATGATACCTAGATATTCTGAGATTGATTGTTATTTTTTGATCATATAACCTATTTGTAATAATTTTTTACTATAAAATTTATTCTTCGATCATTTTTACCACATAGTACAATAGAATAGTGTATTTTCTAAACCAAATTGTTTTAAATTTAATGGTGGTATTTTTACTATGATTTCAGGACAGTCCCATGATATTTTTTAGGTTCTAAACGTCGGACAAATGATTTAAAAAAAATTAAAATCATAAAAAAATCACTATAAATTATTCAGATCACAACACACATTGGATTTAAGAGTCGTTTATTATTATGTAATAATTTGAGTTTATTTGATATATTTGACCCATTGATGCTTATTTTTTCACATTTAAATCCATAAAACATACTTTTTTCCAAAAACATCATGTGTTGAACTGATGTGTTCTCTATTACAACATATAAAATATAATCTGGAGTTTGTTTCCAGAAAATTATAGGATAATTCAATGTTATTTACTATGTTTTGAAACATGATGCATGTTTTTATTCGACAAAAATATGTTAAAATTTCATTTTCGGTCATTTCAACCAAAACACACATCGAATCGACCTATAACCAATTAATAAATGTAAAAAATAAATCAATGATTATTTTCACATGATTTCATGAAAATCTAGATTTATTTACCTTGTATTAGATGATTTGATGTTATATCAATAAAACACACTTTTTGTCATTCTGATTAAAACACATGTCATGCTGATGTGTTATCGATTCCTATATATCGCGAATTAAATAGAGGTCTTTATATATAATTTCTTGAAAAATAAAAGATCTTTTAATAAATTTTATTCATTTGACTCATGTTTTTAAGGAAAAATAAATCCAACAAAACAACTTTTATAAACCTCTCAACCACATAGAACGATTGAGAAATATATGGTATATAAAATTATGTCTCAAAATATCTATGGAACATTTTACTTTTATTTAGTGATAATAAAACGACATTTTAATGGTTTTTAAACTTGTAACCATGTGTTTTACGTTTTAAATAAATGAAACGAAATTTTTATCTTTTGGAGAAAACTGCATGAAGGATTACATGTGGTCTACTCTTACATGATTAAAATAAAACATTGTTTGAGTTTCTATAATTTCATGAAGATTAATTTTGGAATGTTATATTTTTATTATATAACCTATTCTTAACCATTTTCTACTATAAGATATTTTTTCAATCATTCTATCTAGATAGTACATCAGAATGAAATGTAGTCTACTCCTATATGTCTCAAGTTAAATGGTGATTATTTTTTATGATTTATAAATAGTTTGATGTAATTTTATCGGTCATAACACATTAAAGAACATTTTTACATTCCATTAATTCTTCTAAATTCACATTTAGTTATTATTATCCCATAGAACATAATATTGATGGACTAAATATTCCTATATTTAAATATTCATTCAATACTAATTGTGCAATTATTTCACATTAATCTGAAATAATATTCTTGGTTTTGACCCTTTTTCTTTTCCTCGTATTTGTTGTTACTCATTTTTAATTTTACTTTTTTTCACATTTTTCAACTTACGCATTATGAAAATATTCTCATGTTTTATTATGATTATTATTATGTATTCAACTTCTATATTTTATTCTTCCTCTTCCACTACATCTTCTCAAGTATCAAATTTCATTTATTTTATAAATTTAGATTCTAGATTTTAAATTTACATCATCTCTAAAAACTAATTATGCCCTCTTTACGACATAGAATTCAACAACTAGTTTGGGAATCTCCTATTTTCATCCATTGGATTTTTTTTATTTTCAATTTTTTATTTTAAATGTATTTATATTTATTATGAATTCTTTTCTGGGATTTTTTTTCTGATCATTGGTTAAAATTTTACTAATAGATATGTTTCAATTTATATTGTGTTTTTTGTTTCTTCTTCTATATTTTTTTTTATTTTTTTCTCCTACATTTGCATCGATATATATTTTAATTTAACTATACTTTTGATTTTTATTTTTTATTAAATATAATGTTTTCTAAATTTACTTCTATGTGTGATTCTTCAATTCTCCTCTATAATTATTCAACATGATTTCTTCAACATTTTATGTTTCTAATTATTTTATTTTATTATTTTTGTATAATTATTATTTAATAGTATTATATAAATATAATATAGTTTTTCTTCTTATTCAAGTATTTCTTTTAGTTTCTCCTTATATATTTTGGATGTTGGATTTTTCTTCACCATAAATTTCATCTTTTGGTCCTACGTTGAATTTTTTTTGACTTATTCTTTTTCTTCTTCTTATTGAATATGCCTTTTATATAAGCATTGATTCTAGATAACCTTTTACATTTATATAAAATTATGCCTATACTTTTGTTTTTTTTTGTACATAAAATTATTCTTCTACTTTTGATAATGTTTCATGACTTATTTATTTATTCCTACTTCTGAGATTTCATTTATATTCTACCTTCTGATTTTGTTTTTATAGTTGATTTTTGGTTTTTTATTTTTTCAAACTATTTAATTCTTTTATCACCTATTTATTATATATATATTATTAATTTTTCTACATCTTATATAAACCAAATTTTCTCCCACCATAATATTCTTTCATCATTTTTTTATTTCATATTTTATCTTCATATCTTGTTAGTTCTTTGACATTTTATTTATGATATCAATGATTTTAATTTAACTTTTAATTCAACTATTTGTAGCATTAATGTTTTTTCTCTTAACTCTACCTTTGAATATTCATATTGATATCATTTTATATTATATTCAACTTTCATATTTTAAAAATTCTTCTATGTATACTTCGACTTCCCCTATATCTTCCACATATTCTTTAAAACATTGATTAATTCTTCTCCTCTTGATCTTAATCCATATTTTGAATCTATATTTCAATCTAGTTCGTCTTATGCTTCTATATATGTATATTATTTTTTTGATTATATTATTTCTTCATATATTGATTAGGTTTCTTTACCTACTTCAACTTCCCCTTCCCATTACACTTCTTCTTTAAATAATTTCATACTACTTCTTCATTTCCTCTTATTATAGTATATAAAAATTCATTTGAATCCAGTTCATTACAATCATATTCATATATATATATATATTATTTTTCAATTTTTTTTTCCAACACTTTTTTATATCTTCTATATTTTCCCTTTTATCAATTATCTATGACCATATCTATTACATTTATTACAAACTCTTTCTATGTATTTATTTCACATTCTATGTTTTGGGTTTTCTATTGGTTTTATTGTTTCCCTTTTATTTTTTTCATATATATTTTGTTCTTATGAGAACAAATATACTAATATATATATGGTCACCATATAATAAGAGTAGATTTAGGTGATCACAGTTTTTTACGTAAATCAGGGATATTAAAATTAATGAAAATGATTTATTTTAATTATTAAAATTATAATGAACAATGGATTTTAAACCAAAAAAATAAATTTCAAATAAGAAATCTTATTTTGAAATACATATTGTAGTATTACAATGAGTATAGTGTTTTTTTATAGAATGAAATTTAGGAACATTTTATATTAGACCCCTAGGAGACCCCTTTATAGAGAGGTGGTTCCTAGAGCACAATAGATAGAAAAGATGAATCATATATGTTATAATTACTAAACCCCTTGATGTCTATTTTCCTCATGATTTTATTTTTTTAATTTGCGATTATAATATAATGTTTAATTCTATTATTTTTTTAATTTTAATTTAATTCATGTTAATTAAAATTAAATTTAATCATGATAGATGAGGATAGATTATCAAAGCATTACAAAACCCCCTCTTAGTTATGATAACATGGTAGATTCATTATTATATAGATGATTACATGACAACACTCACCACCATTCAAAGGTGGATTTGTTTTATTTTCCAAAATGATATCTTTTGGGTCATTTTTTTTGCTGAATCACAATAAAATTTTTATTTTATATATGATAACATGATGTTTGTTATTTAGTTAACATTCTAATATCCTATAGGTCAATTTATAAGTTTATAGATTTGTGCCCAGCGATCATAGACTCAAGTGCTGGTGAAAATGAAATTTTACATATTATGGGGATGGCTAGTGGGTTTGGTGATCCTGATAAGACCCCTGATGATGAATCCTTTTTGGATGATCTATACTAGGTCGTCCACTATGAGGTATTATTGCAACTACTGGGATATATGAATCTTGGGGGTGGGGTGAAATGTTTTGATCCTCAATGTAAAAAGGGTAATTAATTCAGTGTTTAACCCTATCTCCTTCCATGAGATTTTCTATTCTTCTAAAACAAAATTTGTTTTTAAAATTTATTTTTATTTTGAATTAATTGGTTTTAGAATGGGCATGAAAATTAATTCTAGAAAATGTCACTTCCTAAGTGAAAAATTAGTTTTTTTCCACAAAGAAGCATCATTATGTGAATCCTTTCATTACTGTAGCTGATTATAGTAGTAAGAAGTTATTACCCTTAATTTTTTGGGATTTAGTACAAAATCACTTTTTTTGAATGATTTTCACTAAAACATTGATTCATTGTGAAAAAACTGTGTAATTTAATCAATATTAACTGTGAATCTTCCAATTTTATAAAATTTTTCTTTTTACACCCAATAAATGCTCAGAAATATTGAAAAAATATAATAAAACATTTTATAATTGGATTGATGACTTTTTAAAATGATGTTCAACTAATTTGTGATCTATATGAACCAACCAACAATCAATATGGCATAAAAATTACTCAGTATGATCGATATTTCCATGTTCCATTGAATTTATTTTAAAGGGTGTTAAAATTTGTAAACATGTTTGGGCAACCTTAAAAATTTATGACATGTAAAAATTGGCCTTATGTTAATTTGACGTGGGGTTTGGTCCTAATGGTTAAACAAATACTTATATGATATTTTGAAGTCTTTAAAAACATGTTTCTAAGGGTCATAACCAAAAAAACACCTCAGAGTGTCTTTAAATCAATGTAAAATTTTTTATGTTTAATTTTTGACTTTTAAGAACATGTCACATGTCAATCAAACTTACGGTTTGTTCAAAATGGCCAAATATCCATTTTTATTAATTTAAAACAAAAAAACAAACATATATATAGAAAAACTAGTAATGGACAACAACTAGTAGTTAAATAATAGGAAAAAACAATAATTTAAATTTTGAAACGTTTCAACAAATCAAACCTATAAAAACAATGTCACCATCTGTCCCCCGGGGCCCGTGCCGTGACTATCCCAAGCCCGCCTTCCATAGGCTAGGTGATGGAGAGTAGAACCAAAGGCGTATTCTCTAAAATGGGGAATTCATTGCATTTATATCATGTAAACACACACAACCAAACACATAGCAAGATACCAATGCAGGTCACCTGTATAGTAAACAACTGAGTACAGTAAGTAAAAAGGGGAAAGAATACAAGCCCGACTGGAAAGTATAATATAAAATGAGATGCAATACAACTAAAGTAAGACAAAGACAGCTAATAGATCGTCCTCCAAGGTTCCAACCTGAAGGGTAGGTACATACCACCTCCCCATCACTCTACATCCGTCCGTCTCCTCTGCGTATTGACTCATCGTATGGTCCACCTCTAGGCACCGTCTAATTCTGGTACTCTCAGCCTCAGTCAGCACTTCACGTCGTCCACATCCAACACAACAAGGTTCGGGAATAACCCATTCATGATTGAGTATAACGATACTCAGTAGGGACCTCGAAACCCTCAAGGTCTCACAAAATCCACCATGGATAAACCAAAAAGTATAAATCAACAAATAACCTTACATAGGTATATGCATATACATATACCTATGTTATCATGTAATCCATATGAATAATGAGGAAAGGACAAGGATAAAAACTCAACTCACGCCAGGATTTATTCCTGGGTTAGTATCGAGTAATATTCCCAGTCACAATGATGAACACCTCGGCTGCTAGAGAACTCCTCCTCTATCGAGTAGAGTGGGCATGCAACGTCACACAGAGGCGCTTCCCACTAACCATGGACTGCTGATGTACTCCTCCTGCCGAGTACTGTGGGTCTACCGCGTCTCCAAGGCGCTACCCACCGAGGGACTGCCACATCCCCAAGGCGCTCCCCACTAGGCCTGCAGAGGTACTCCTCCTCTAGAGTATCGTGGGTATGTTGCATCACCAAGGCGCTCCCTACTATGGCTCTGCCGTGTCAGCAAAGCTCTCCACACTGGGCCTATCGAGTAACTCCGCGTCGAAATGGTTAGCAGTCATCAAGTCTCAGCCAACCACTGGGTTCTCGCACTATGCTCGCTCTTCTCCAGGAGGATCTTCACCATAAGCTACTGGTCAATACTCCATCTTCCACGAAGTCCCATGATGATGTATCTCAAAGGTCCATCACTTCATAGGGGTCTCAACAAAACAGATGATGCATTAATCAGATGCCAGGTCTGTGAGTTATTAGCCTTTTAGTGTCGTGGTCCTATTGGATTCGTGATCGATCCAACCCAACCATACCTAAACTATAACCAAAACTCCAGTAGGGTATACTCAAAGGGACTATCTCGCTCCAATACATCCTGTGCTGCTGACAGTTTGTCAAAAAGACGTATGGTGCCAAATTTATGGCCAAATGATGTAAATGGGTCGTAGTGGGTCTGGGTCCGGTCCAACTAGTTCGGCCCGGACCGTAGTGTACCACGAGGGCACGAACTTGCCTCGTGGGTGCAGACCAGACATGAGGGGCGGCAGACCGGCCCTAAGGGTGGCATACCAACCACGGGGCGGTGGTCCGCCTCGTGTTAGCGACTCACAAGAGGTCGCGAGCGGTTCGAGCTGGGGTGGCTCGGATGGCCGGCGGGTGGTCCGATCCGGGGAGGCTTGGAGGGCCGGCGGGGGGCGCGATCCAGGGTGGTTTGGTGGGCTGGCGAGCAGCAAGAGCCAGGGAAGCGTGGCCCATGGCACGGGGCCGGTTCAGCCGGGAGGGCAGAGTGCCATGGGGGGCTCAGCCGGGGCACAAGGCCGGTTCAGCCGGGATGCCGGAACACCGCGGGGCGGCACGGGTGGGGCATGGATTCGAGGCATGCGGCTGGTTCGGCTAGGAGGGAGGAGCACCACGGGGGCGGCGAGGGTCTCGGAGGTCATGGGTGGTGGTGTCGTTGCCATTATCACCTTCGTCACCTTCGTCCATTTCGAAGAGAACACCAAAGAGGAACATAAGAGGGGTCGGGCCATGTTTGTTTGGCCCACACCCTCTACATTTCGAGTGGTAGCTAGCGGTTCACAAAGACCGAAGCATGAACGATGAACGCCAAACCATAATCTTCTGCAATGTTTGTTCCAACCCCGCACACGAAAATAATGGAGTACATGGAATGTGATAAACATTTAGGAATAAACCCCTACCTCCTTCACAGATGACGTTGGCATAAGAAGGTAGAACGGTCGTCGATTCGCCGTAGATGTGGACGTCCCACATCGGAAGAAGTCCCGATAAAGAAGGTTGAAGGTGGTCTGTGTTCTTCATTGGGGGAGCATTCTTCATTGGAGAACATTCTTCATCAGAGTGCTTTCTCCAATGTTCTCCCAATCCTCCTTTTCCCATACTTTAAAAACAAATAAATAGCCGACTGAATAAAATAAGATTATCTATTTAGTTTGTTTGCAATCTAATTTTGATTAATTAACTGGAAATAATAAATGCGCTGCGTTGGCCTAAAATTCAAACTAGAGGATACCAAGGGTTTCCACAATTAATTAAGGGGGTGTTGGCACCATTAAGTGGGGATCTAAAGAGGTTTCTCCCCACTTAATAGGGAGTTAAGTATGTTTTAACCTTGGGTGGCCCCCACCACAATAACCTCTCATGGGATGTTTAGGTCTGGTGGTCCCCACCTTAAATATCCACAGGGGAGGGTGGTTACAACAAAATAAAATAAAAGGTGTGTTTATTTAATTTTATTATTTCCACAGAAAACCCAAAAACTAACTTCCACCCTCGACCAACTGCCATCGAGGTGATATTATCATTTAGCGAATATCGGCGCTACGAGTTCAATGGTGCCCTCAGATGTTAATTCTGAGCACCAGTTCAGAATTCAGAAAAACCCACTCATACGTTTACTGAACGTACCCGAATAAAAGTTCCGAAATCGATTCTGGGTACATCGGTCCTCAGAATCACATGCTTTCAATTTTTGTGGACTCGTAAAATTATCCTATATTTAAAAAAAATACAAGTAATTTATGGTTTTTTACATTTTCCCCACCACATGGCTCTATGTCCCCATAATCCCCAACTCAACTAGATAATCAAGTGGGGGTACTGAGCATGCATCTGAGCCTCCCACTCCCATGTGCTCTCCTGGAGGTTCTCGTGTTGCCAGCGAACGCACTCTAGAGGTATCGACCATCCAATAAGGACCCACTCCTGTCGATTCTCAATCTCTACTAGAACAACCGTAAAACTTTCCCCATCGTCGATGCCTAACACACCAACGTCTATGATGTGTGAAGGGTCATGCGCGTATCTCCTCAGCTGTGATACGTGGAAGACATCGTGCACCCGCTGCAACTGAGGTGGAAGAGCTAAGTGGTAAGACACCTCACCAACTCTGCTGAGGAAATGAAAGGGTCTGATGAACCTCAGAGATTACTTTCACCTAGGCCAAATCATTGCAAACATCGTCGGGGTGAGACCCATAGAAAGACATGGATGTCATCCTCAAACTCAAGAGGTCTCCGTCTCCTGTCGAAATATGACTTATTCCTGCTCTGTGCATTCTTCATCCTCTCTTGGATGATCTTCACCTTCTTTATGGTATCCCGTACCATCTCTAGTACCATGAGTGCAGACTCCCCTGGGACTGTCCAACACAAAGGTGATCTGCACGATCACCCATACAATTCCTCAAAAGGTTCCATCTCTATGGTAGTGTGATATTTGATGTTGTATGAAAACTCGACCAAAGGTAAGTGATCCTCCTAGCTGCGACCGAAATCAAGGACCCAAGCATGCATCATGTCCTCGAGGGTCAGAATAGTCCGCTCAGTCAGGCCATCCGTCTGAGGATGGAAGGTGGTGGTCAAATGAAGCTGCGTCTTGAAAGACTCCTAAAACACCTTCCATAGCTGGGAAGTAAAACGTGTACCACGATCAGTGACAATCATCGAAGTTACTCCATGTATCTGCAAAATCTCATGCGCATAGAGGCATCCCAAGCTCTCTACGGAACCCTGCTCTCTGATTGGTAGGAATTGGGCCAACATGGTGAGTCAGTCGACGATCACCCAAATCGAGTCATGACCCATGGATGTACGTGAATGTCCTATAATGAATTCCATGGATATCCCATCCCGTTTCCACTCTGGGACCTCTAAAGGCTGAACCAATCCTGTTGGTACCTGATTCTCTTCCTTCACATGCTGACAAGTGAGGCATCATTAGACAAACTCTACAACATCATTCTTAATTCTGGGCCACCAGTGCTGTCTTCAAAGATCCTAGTATATATTATCCACTCGTGGATGTACCACAAGAGGGTAATTGTGTAACTCCCTCAACACTTCCTCTTGAAGTGACACTAGTACCATCATACGTCCTCTGAAAAAGATGACGTTCTTCCCACCTTCCGAAAATCCATCAGGTGCATGTCCTGTGGATATCTAAGCATGTCGAGTCTCACTGTTAGTGTTCCCATGTTGTGCCTCCATGACTCGTTAATGAATTGGGGAGTGACTCTAAGATACTGAAGCAAAGATGCTCCATCTCTATCCATAAAGGATATCTGTAAAGCAGCCAACTGCTCTGTCATCTCGCCTAGCAGCTGTATACCAGATCTTCCACTGAGTTCATCTGCAACAACATTCCCCTTCCCAGTAGTATATAAAATCTCGAAGTCATAGTCCTGGTGGAACTCATCCCAACGTCGATGTCTTATGTTCAGGTAATTCTAAGATAAGATATACCTTAGAATCTTGTGATCAGAGTACAAGGTAAAATTCCCAGCCATAAGATAGTGTCGCCAAATCATCATCGTGAAAACCACTTCTGCTAACTCCAGATCATGGGTAGTGTAGTTCTGATCATATTGTCTCAGTTGTTGAGGACCATATGTGATCACTTCTCGCTCCTGCATCGGGAAAAATCTGAGTCGGGTCCCTGATGCATCGTAGTTAACTGTGTACCCTACACCCTCCTCTGGAAGCCTTAAGATGGGGGCACTAGTTAGCCTCTGCCTTAGTTCTTGAAATCTCTACTGTCATCTCTAAGACCGCACAAAGGGTTTCCATTTCATCGTCAACACTAAAGGTGGGGTTGTAACTCTAGAGAAATCTCGGACGAACCTCCAATAGTATCTAGCCAAAACTAGGAAACTCCATACATCTGTCACACTCCTAGGTGGCTCCCAAGAAAGTACTGCCTCAATATTCACTGGATCTACTAAAACTCTAGCCTCTGATATGACATGTCCCAGAATGTGAACCTCCCGGATACAGAATGAGCACTTCGAGAGCTTACTATAAAGATAGTTCTCTCAGAGTGTGTCCAGTACTACCCGAAAAAGATAGGCATGCTCCGCCTCAGTAGTCGAGTAGATCAGAATGTCATCGATGAAGATTACTACAATGCGATCAAGGTAAGAACGAAATATCTTGTTCATGGGTCCCATGAACACTACTAGAGAATTGGTCATGCCGAATGGCATAACCAAGAAGACATAATGGTTGTACCGATATTTGAAATCTGTCTTCTGTACATCCTCGTCTTGCAATCTAAGCTGGTGACAGCCCGATCTGAAGTTTATCTTTGAGAACTACTATGCTCCCGTCAGCTGATCAAAGTGGTCATCAACTTTCGGGAGTGGGTACATGGTCATCACGGTCACCTGGTTCAGGCGCCGATAGTCGAAACAAAGTCTCAAGCTCCCATAATCATTCATGGAAAATAGAATTGGAGCAGCCCAAGGTGAAACACTGGTCTGAATGAATCCCTTACCCTGCAATTCCTCCAGTTGTACCCGCAACTCACGAAGCTCCACTGAAGAATTATGATACGCTGGTGTAGATATCGGTGTCGTCCCGGGGTACAAGTCAATGTAAAAGTCCACCTCTCTGCGAGGTGGTTGACCTGGGACATCATCTGGGAAAACATCCACGTAGTGGTCCCCCACTTCATGATAGCTCAGAATCTCCACATCAACAGCTCCGAGGGTAAGGCTAGCCAACTAATGAGTGATCGGTTGTACTCTCCTCCGGATAAGTCCATCATGCGTTGCAAAGTCTCCCTTCTCTCCGGTGAAGGTAAACCCGGTCCCATATGTGCGAACACACCATGCTTATTTCCTAATATAGTCAATCTTAGCATGGACTGTAGATAACCATTCCATACCCAACATGACGTCGTAAGGCGTCGACTCTGCTACTAGGAGATTCCAGCTGATGCTCTTGCCTCTTAGAGTATGCTCGCTGTAACACCCAAGACATTTGTGAGAAATTTTTTTTATGTTGTATAAATCATCAAAGGAATCTTTCACTACACACAACACTAGCTTGGCTTGCTTTACATGAAACTGCGGCCTTCCTTGATAGCTTGCGTCGTACGCAATACCGAGTTTCACTAAACAACGATATGCTATTAAAATATTATTAAAACCATCCGTTATGAATAGTAATAACCACTTTTGGAAATTTTGTAAATTTTTATTTTTCAAAATGGACTTCAATTTTGAATTTGGAATATCGAAATTAGCTTATGGCTGAAATTTTGGTACTTTTCGGATAACATTCATATTCTGATGAATAGTGAATATTACTAAATTTTAATCGAAATAATTAATAGTGATAAATTATTAATTTGAGTGGTTTTAAAGTATATTTAGAATATATTTTTACAATTTAATACAATTTTGATCATTGGATGTAATTTCACATTTAAACCATATATAAACAAGTGTCAATCTTTTGATAGTTATTATCTCTTAAAAACACACTATTTGTTTTCACGACGGGAATTAATTTTTAAATTAGTAAATGTAACTGATATGTTTTCAATTTGATAAAATAGGCATCATTTTTTAATTCACAAAATCAAATATAGCTTAGTCCTAATTTTTGGTATTTGGAAACTTTCATTTTTTGATGAATAGTGAAACCACTAAGTGGTAGTTAAAAAAATGAATTTTTCATAAAACATAATTTTACCACTTCTGTGAGTGGAATTTCGAAAATCCGAGAGAAATGGTTAATATGAAGGACTAAAATGAGGTTCAATGAGATGAAAATAATTTTTGGTGAATAGTAACATTTTACTTTTTTACCACGATTAAAAGTAAATAGGGTAATTAGGGGTAAAAGTGTTAATATTATTACCGTAACACATGTCCTAATTCTATTGGATAAGTGTAATTCGAACAAACACAACCTTAGGAATAAAATATGACCATTTAGACCCACTTGTATTAGATTAGGACATTTATTATCAATTTATTTAAAGAAGGCTTAAAATGGTAAAAATCAATGTTTAATAACGAAATCATTTGTAATATTGGGTTATACAGAAGATAAATTAGACTATAAATATTAATTAGAAAGATACAAAGATTTCCAACATAAGGGTAATTTATTTGTAATTTTTAGATTTAAAATAATTTAATGTATTTATGATACAATGATGATGCAGTAATTAGGTTATTAATGAAATATTGACATAATTGATGTTATAAATACCAAAATAAATGTAAATTGAGACTTTTTATGAATTACAATAATTATCAATGTTTATATGACATGTTAGTATTGATTTAATTAATTTTGTTCTAACTAAAAATTCTGTTATGATTTTCACAAAAATCAATTACCTAATAGTGTCAAAATTGACATAAAATAGTTTTTAAAACACATATTATATTATTAATTGTTATTATATTCCTAAAAAACTAAGGTTCGGCCATGATACTTATATCATGATATTTGATTAATTAATGGTCCACTTGGGGGTCTCTAGGATGTATATGGTATGTTTATTAACTATATAATATAAAAATACAAAGTGACATGGTATATGTCAATCTAATTAACTAAGAGTTAAAACTAAAAGATAAGGTTAATATAATGACCTAAATGTGTTTAAATTCTATTGGATGAGAGGATGTCGAACCATCCCCACCTTAGATTTTAAATATATCAATTTGGAGCTATTAAAACCGAATTTTACTTTACAATAAAATAATAGTTTTAGTTATTCCAAAGGTGCCCCTCTCCTCCCTTATAAAAGGGAACCTCCTTCCTCTTTTCCTCACACCATATTGTGCCTTCATGCTCGTAAAACCCCTACCAAATTCTCTTCTACACTTCCCTAGAAACATCCTAGAGGTCCTGGTCTTCCTCAAAGACCAATTTTAGTTCCCTAAGAGGAGGTCTCAAAGAGGCGCTTCAAAGAAGTGGTAATGTCTGTTACCGATTCTTTCAACTTTATTTCTTCTTCCACTTCTTCTTCTTTAGTTGTTTAATTATGAAGTAATAACATCCATATCACTCATATAATGATATTTTATTATAAGTATGAAACAACCCTATTTCACCATCTATCCATCCTACAGAAAAAGAAATCACCGTGCGTGCGTACGTACGGAATACCGTCTCCACGCCGTGGTGTAATCTATTTTCCACCACCACCTTACATGGATGGGTATAATGGTGTAAATAATGACTATATATGATTATTTTAAAGTGATATTGATTCTGAAATAGTATACATACACTCCAATACAATTCCACGATCATGGGAACGATATCATCCCTTGTGCGTACGTACGGAATACCGTCTCCACGATGTGATGCAACTCGTTCTACATGATCTTAATTGCATAATGATTATATAAATGAATTTAATGAATGAATATGATATATATTACACTAATACCATTCTGTAAATGGGGTATCTATAACCTAAAAAGAAGAATAAGAATTTATTCGACAAAACACGCATAAGAACAAAAAGTAATAAACACCCGAATAACAAGTAGTAATGAAATATTACTAATAAGAAGCTAAGAATATGACAATATATGATATTTTTGATTCCGGAATAAGTCAATAACATTATTTAAATCATTATAAAGGAGGTTCGGACACTTACGAAGCAAATTGGACCTAAGGTAAGGGAAAATATCACAATCTCATTTTATCCGAGATTGTTTATACTTTGGTATTTACTGGGCTGTATTTTATCATCCACATCCATGTTTCCTAAACATGTAATATTCTTTCCATCCACCTACAATTGTTTAAATACAATTTTACCCTTCGGTGAGTTTTTAGTAAAAGATATGAAAGGAATCTTTTGTCGTTTTTCATACGATGTACTTTTTGACTTTTCCGACAAAAGTACGAGAAGTATGTTTTTCTATCTTATGCGAAATGAATGGATTTTTAAAAAATTATTTCAAATAAAATTCCTTTACAAGTTTTCATGTTTATATTTAATAAACTTCTTTTAGTTTAAAATTGTATGACATGTTAATAAAGGAAAATGTTTTTGAAGTAGAAAGGATATTTTCCTAAAGAATGGAGTTCAAGTGTTTTATCAAAATTATTTTCCATATAAGATAATATAGGGTTCTGTTTCTATCCCTATTATTACATTGATTTGATTATGTTGTGATGGAATTATTTTTATGAATTCCTTTATCTTATATGAATTGTTTTATAATGTCATGTTGTTTAAGAATCCCATTTTTATTACATGGGTTATGCAATGATGAATGATTTATGATTTTGTGGAACACATAAGAATGGTTTCATTATGAGATGGGTGGGACCTATATCTCCCTCTAATTCATTGGGTAATGATTTTATATCTCATGAGATAGACATGGCTATAACGGAAGGTTAAACTGGTTTAGTGAAACAGGACTGAAACGAGGAGTAAACTCGGTTGAGAAATGGACTTTGTCTACTAAGATAGTCTTGGTAATGAGTCATGAATAATAAGAAATGATTCTCTATGATTATGTGTGTACGAAAAAAAAATTCATGTTTTATGTTATGATTATTGGGATTACATTTCACTACTATGATTTATCCCATGTTATGAAATTATGATCTCTTTTGTAGGTTATGATTTCCAAAAGTTATGTTCTTATGTATATGATGTGATTGATATTTCTTTTGTTTACCCTTACTCAGAATTTGAGCTCACCCTTTTGTATGTTTTATTTCCCCAGGTCAGGATGAAGGTTATTAAGTAGGATATGCCAAAAGGGACTCTAGATATGATGAAATAAATGGGAGGCAAAGTAGATGCTTTATGAACCAGTTTTTTATGTTTCCCAGTTTCTAAAGACTCTATACCTATACGGTCCTTTATTGGTTTTGTTATATGTTGTAATAAGATTGCTGCAATTCTGAAGTAATAACAATGTATGTAAAGTATGGGTCATTATAGTTGGTATCAGAGGAAAGGTATAGTCAACCTTTGGAAACTATGATGTGAAAGCCTTAGTAATAACCCTAAGGTTAAGTCTAACCATAGAACACAATCTTAGTGTTTTAGAAATGGCCATGAATAACCTAGGATAAGACCTTAAGTGTGAAATTTTATTCTTGATTATGTGGATTTCCTATTATAATTAGTGATTCTCACACTATTCTTCTTGGTTTTATTAAATGGTTGGAACCCGAAGGAACCGTGTTAATGCGGAATGCGATGGGCAATGCAATGATTGTCCCCCTGAGAAACCAAACATTATGGGAGCTGGAATGCAAAATATTGTAACCGTTCTCACACAACTTTCTCAAGCTATGAATCACGCATGAATTCCAAACGAGCAAATGAAGGAGCAACATTCTGTTGAATCCTTCATGAGACATCGTCCACCTTCATTCAGCGGGTCTACTGATCAGTTAGTTGCTGAACAATGGATTAGTACTACTGAAAAGATATTCTCAGTTATTCAATGTTCTGAACATGATAAAGTCATCCTAGCAGTGTATCGTTTGGAAGGAGATGCTGATCAATGGTGGAATCTTATTAAGAATACGAGGAAAAGGGATGAAATTGAGTCCATGTAATGGGAAGAGTTCAACAACTTATTTTTCAATAAGTACATCCCTCGTATTCTCCAAACAAAGATGGAGAAAGAGTTTTTTGAATAGAAGCAAAAGGATGATGAATCTGTTGGTACCTATGAAGAAAATTTTACAAGACTTGCAAGATACGCTTCTGGTATTATTATCCAACCTGAGAGTAAGATCGATCCATTCTTTAGTGGCTTAAAACAATGTCTTCGAAGGGCCTTAGCCATAAGGGACTTCAATAAATATGAGGAAATTGTTCGATGTTCTCTCAAAGTTGAGATGGAGATTGGGGTAACCCATCAGTCATTTGGGTTTGATAAGAAGAGGAAAATGGAATTCAGAGGAAAATCTTAAGAGCACACTGAAAATAAGATGAGCTTTCCCTTATGCTCAAAGTGTGGAAAGAAACATGGAGGGAGTTGCCTTAATGGGACAAGTAAATGTTTCAAATGTGGAAAAGAAGGTCATCAGGCATTTGAATGCCGCAATGATGGGAAGAAGATGTCTAATGATGCAAACAAAGGAAGGGATACACAGAATGAACCTACTACACTTCAATGTTTCAAGTGCAAGGAGATGTGGAATTTTTCAAATCAATCCCAAATCCAAGGGTTGATGATGATGGTCGATGTCAACAAACTCTTAAGGCTAAAGAAAACGGAAAGTCACATGCAATTTCTATCAGCGATGTGGAGTACTATAATGATGTGGTGAAAGGTACACTTACCATCCACTCTAAAGTTCCAAATTTTTTATTTGATTCTGGATCCACCCACTCTTTTATTTATGAAAAATTTTCTAAGAGTATCACAGTATTAACTCAACAATTAGATGTTGAGTTAGCTGTGACAACCCCTAATGGCACAAAAGTCGCATCAAAAGTTTATAATTCTTCCCCGATTGAAGTTTGTGGGAAAGTGCTTCCTGAAAATCTTGTGATCCTTCCTATAAGAGAATTTGATGTGATTCTTGGCATGGATTGGCTTTCTTTATATGGAGCTCATATCAATTTCCAAAGAAGGGAAGTCACATTTCATATTCCAGATCAATATATGATCGTCTATCGATGCAAGGATGAACATAACCTTCCAGTGAAAATTTCTTCCATCTTATGGGTCTTGATTCCACTATATGAGGGTTATTTATCTCAAATGGCTGGGGAGAAACTCATGATTAAGAATATACTCATTTTACAGGAGTTTGATGATATCTTTCTGGAGGAATTGTCGGGTCTTCCACCAAATCGTGATGTTGAGTTTTCAATAGAACTCGTACCGGATGCTTTGCCTATTTCAAATACACCTTATAGAATGGCCCCAGTTGACTTGTAGGAATTGAAGAAGCAACTCAAACAGAATCTTGATAAGGGATTCATACGCCCTAGTGCGTCACCTTGGGGAGCACCTGTTCTATTTTTTAAGAAGAAAGATGGATCAATGAGCCTCTGCATTGATTATCGAGGACTTAACAAGATCACTATCAAGAACAAATATCCTCTCCCACGCATTGATGACTTATTTGACCAACTACGAGGAGCTCAATACTTTTCCAAGATTGATCTTCGTTCAGGGTATCATCAATGAAGGGTCAAAAGGGAGGATATACCAAAGACGGCTTTCCGTACATATAATGGACACTATGAATTTATAGTGAACCAATTTGGTCTAACTAATGCCCCTGCTATCTTCATGGATCTGATGAATAGAGTCTTTAGAGACTATCTTGATCAGTTTGTGGTAGTCTTTATAGACTATATTCTTGTCTATTCAAAGAGAAAGGAAGAACATGATGATCACTGCAGAATTGTATTGAAGACCCTACGAAAGGATAAGCTTTATTCCAAATTTACCAAGTTTGAATTTTGGCTTCAAAAAGTTTCATTTTTGGGTCACATAATCTCAAAAGAGGGGATATCTGTGGATCCAGTAAAAAAATAGGTTATCCAAAGATGGTGGAGACCAACAACAGTAACTGAGATCCGATGTTTTTTTTGGTTTGGTTGGATATTATCGATGTTTTGTGAATTATTTTTCACGATTATCTAATCCACTCACCAGGTTGACTCAGAAAAGAGTTAAGTTTTTTTGGACGGAGGAATGTGAAGAGAATTTCAAGGAGTTGAAAAGAAGGTTATCCAGTGCACCTGTGCTCACACTGCCTTGTAGTGGAGAAAGGTTTGTGATCTACAGTGATGCATCCAAGAAGGGATTGGGGTGTGTTCTTATGAAAAATGATATGGTGATATCTTATGCCTCACGACAATTGAAAATCAATGAGAAAAATTACCCAACTCATGATTTAGAGTTAGCTGCGGTAATCTTTGCATTAAATATTTGTAGGTATTATCTTTATGGAGAAATGTGTGACCTTTATACTGATCATAAAAGTTTAATGTATATTTTCACACAAAAGGATCTGAATATGCACCAAAGTAGATGGTTAGAGCTTATTAAGGATTACGACTGCTCAATTCATTACCACCCTAGGAAAGAAAACAAGGTGGAAGATGCATTAAGTCGACAAGACCATGCTAGCTTATCAATTATGAGGATCAAAAGAGATTCAATATTTATGGATTTACAAAGGATGGATCTTGGAATTATAATGGAATGGGGGAAATCATATCTTTCTCAAATGAAAGTTCAACCATCTATATATGTGAAGATTATAGAGGCACAGAAAGAAGATGTAGAGTTACAAAAGAAGGTGAGAAATATTCATGAATTCAACCTTGATTTTGATGGGATAATAATGTTCAGGAATCGGGTTTTTGTTCCTCCCATCCCCGGATTAAAGAAGGAGCTGCTCGATGAGGCTCATAGTTCTTCATTCTCTATTCATCCTGGAAGCACAAAGATGTATAGGGACCTGAAAGAGTACTTCTGGTGGGATGGCATGTAAAGAGATGTTGATGAATATGTCTCTCGATGCTTGGTTTGTCAGAAAGTTAAATCTGAGACACAGAAGTCTAAGGGGATGTTAAAACCATTACCCATACCCGAATGGAAATGGGAAAACATCACTATGGGCTTTGTCACAGGACTTCCTAAAACATCCAAAGGCAATAATGATATCTGGGTCATAGTTGATCGTCTTACAAAGTCTGCACACTTCATTGCTATTAGAGAGGATTTCTCTCTAGATCAGCTTGCCATGATATATGTAAAGGGAGTGGAAAGATTTCATGGAGTACCACTTTCTATTATATCTGATCGGGATCTGAGATTTACCTCGAAGTTTTGCCGAAGTCTTCAGCATACTCTGCATAGAGAGTTGAGTTTCAGCACTGGTTATCATCCTCATAGAGTCGTTCAGTCTTAGAGAACAATTCAAACTCTAGAAGATATGTTGAGAGCTTGCTCTATGGATTTAAAAGGTGGTTGGGATGAACACCTACCTTTGGTGGAATTTTCATATAATAATAGATTTCACTCCAGTATTCAGATGGATCCTTATGGATCTATCTATGGAAAGAAATGCAGGACTCCAACTTGCTAGGATGAAGTTGGGGAAAGAAAGCTATTAGGACCTGATCCTGTTGATGAGATGGCAGAAAAGGTCCGATCTATTCAACAACACATAAGAGCAGCTCAGAGTCGACAAAAAATTTATGCTGACAACTGAAGAAAAGACCTAGAGTTTGAAGTGGGTGATAAAGTGTTCTTACGAATATCTCACTAGAAGAGGGTCATGAGATTTGGAAAGAAGGGGAAGGTGATCCCTAGATATATATGTCCTTTTGAAATACTGGATCACGTTGGAAAGGTAGCTTACCGATTGGCGATTCCAATGAATCTCTCTCAAGTTCATGATGTGTTCCATGTATCTCTCCTGAGAAAGTACATTCCTGATCCTTCACATGTACTCAGCTCAGAAGTTGTACCGCTGGAGCACAATCTTTCTTATGAAGAACAGCCGATAGAGATTCTGGATCGTAGAGAAAAAGTCCTACGAAACAAAACCACTCAATTGGTGAAAGTTTTATGGAGGAACCACCAATTAGAAGTAGCTACATGGGAGCTTGAGGATATGATGAGGGAGAGGCATCCTCATATTTTTGTTACAAAGTGACGAATTTCAAGGACAAAATTAATTTTAAGGGGGGTAGAATGTAACACCCGAGGCTTTTGTGAGAAATATTTTGGCTTGATTTACACGCAACTGCGGCCTTCCTCGATAGATTGTGTCGTACGCAATACCGAGTTTCACTAAACAATGATATGCTATTAAAATATTATTAAAATAAGCAATTATGAATAGTAATAACCACTTTTTGAAATTTTTTAAATTTTTATTTTTCAAAATGGACTTCATTTTTGGATTCGGAATATCGAAATTAGCTTAGGGTGAAATTTTGGTACTTTTCGGATAACTTTCATATTCTGATGAATAATGAAAATTACTAAATTTTAATCGAAATAATTAATAGTGATAAATTATTAATTTGAGTGGTTTTAAAGTATATTTAGAATATATTTTTACAATTTATAACAATTTTGGTCATTGGATGTAATTTCACATTTAAACCAGATATAAACGAGTGTCAATCTTTTGATAGTTATTATCTCTTAAAAACACACTATTTGTTTTGACTATGGGAATTAATCTTTAAATTAGTTAATGAAACTGATATGTTTTGAATTTGATAAAATAGACATCATTTTTGAATTCATAATATCAAATATATCAAAGGCCTAAATTTTTGTATTTTTCTGGAAACGTTCGTTTTTTTGATGAATAGTGAAAGCACTAAGTGGTAGTTAAAAAACTGAATTTTTCATATAACCTAATTTTACCGCTTCTGTGAGTGGAATTTCGAAAATCCGAGAGACACAGTTAATATCAAGGACTATAATGTGGTTCAATGAGATGAAAATAATTTTTGGTGAATAGTAACTTTTTACTTTTTTACCACTGTTAAAAGTAAATAGGTTGATTAAGGGTAAAAGTGTTATTATTATTACCCTAACACAAGTCCTAATTCTATTGGATAAGTGTAATTCGACCAAAAACAACTTTAGGAATAAAATATGACCATTTAGTCCCACTTGTATTATATTAGTACATTTATTATCAATTTATTTAAAGAATGGTTAAAATAGTTAAAATCAATGTTTAATAACGAAATCATTTTTAATATAGGGTTATTCATAAGACAAATTCGACTATAAAAATAAATTATAAATATAAAAATATTTCCAAAATAATGGTATTTTATTTGTAAATTTTAGACTTAAAATAATTTAATTTATTTATGATACAATGATGATGCAGTAATTATCTTATTAATGAAATATTGATATAATTGATGTTATAAATACCCAAATAAATGTAATTTGAGACTTTTTATGAATTCCAATTATTTTCTATGTTAATATGACATGTTATTATTGATTTAATTTATTTTTTTCGAACTAATAATTCTGTTATGATTTTCACAAAAATCAATTACCAAATAGTGTCAAAATTGACCTAAAATAGTTTTTAAAACTAATATTATATTATTAATTGTTATTATATTTCTAAAAATCTATGGTTCGGACAAGATACTTATATCATGATAGGTGTATCATTAATTGACCACTTAGGGGTCTCTTGGATGTATATGGTATGTTTATTAACTATATAATATAAAAATTCAAAGTGACATGGTAAATGTCAATCTAATTAACTAAGAGTTAAAACTAAAAGATAAGGTTAATATAATGACCTAAACTTGTCTGAATTCTATTGGATGAGAGTATTTAGAACCATCCCCACCTTATCTTCGAAATATATCAATTTGGATATATTAAAAACCAAATTTTACTTTATAATAAAATAATAGTTTTAGTTATTCCAAAGGTGCCCCTCTCCTCCCTTATAAAAGGGAACCTCCTCCCTCTTTTACTCACACCACTTTGAGCCTTAATGCTCGGCCAACCCCTGAACAATTCTCTTCTCCACTTCCCTATAAATATCTTAGAGGTCCTGGTATTCTTCAAAGACCAATTTTAGTTCCATAAGAGGAGGTCTCAAAGAGGCGCTTCAAAGAAGAGGTAATGTTTGTTACTGATTCTTTCAGCGTTATTTCTTCTTCCACTTCTTCTTTAGTTTTTTCATTATGAAGTAATAACATCAGTATCACTCATATACTGATATATAATTATAAGTATGAAACAACCCTATTTCACCATCTATCCATCCTACGGAAAATGAAATCACCGCGCGTGCGTACGTACGGAATACCGTCTCCACGCTGTGGTGTAATCTATTTTCCACCACCACCTTACTTGGATGGGTATAATGGTGTAAATAATGCCTATATATTATTATTGTAAAGTGATATTGATTCTGAAATAGTATACATACACTCAAATACAATTCCACGGTCATGGAAACGATATCATCACTCGTGCGTACGTATGGAATACCGTCTCCACGATGTGATGCGACTCGTTCTACATGATCTTCATTTCATAATGATTATATAAATGAATTTAATGAATGAATATGATATATATTACACTAATTATAAGGCCCCAGCCTTAAACCTTACTTAATCTTGAGTTATTACAAGATTACACATTGAGGATCTTTTCAGGTTTAGAGTTTTAGAGAATTAGATCATAAAACTAGCATTACATTCCATATTTAATCAAAGTGGTTACATGAAAGATAGTATTCATTTTTTCCCATCAAGGGAAACATATTTAAAAATAAAGTATTGATTCTTTCTTGACACTTCCTTGACACTATCATCATATCATGTACCTTTCCCTTGACCTGTGAAAAAACATTTCAAAAAAACATTGGATGAGCATAAAAAGCTCAGTAAGGGTTATAAAAAATATGGAAAGGAAACATGAGTTCATATATACATAATAATGAAATCATACTTTACCCATAAAACATAGGCACTTTAACATACCTCATCAAGTCATGAATAAATCATAGGAATCAAAAGACATAAAAGGGAAACTTGATGCATTCATAACATTCTTACGTAGGGAGTAACCCTCTTGGTTACGTTTGGAATACCCACCACAGTATATTCCCTAAATCTATTCAGAGAAACCTTAACGTTTCACTCCTTCACGTTACCCAATGCATTGGAGAGCTATATCGAGCTCACCCGCCCTTAGTTTATCATGGAACCACCCGTTTTCATAACAATGCCCAATAACCATAACATAAACGTATCACATAAAACATGCATAAAGGAAACATAACATTTCAACATTTCAATCACAATATAACATTTTAGTATATTGAAATAATGAATCCATTCAAAAAGAAACCATTTCCAAAACCATTTAAAACATTTCATAAAGAGATTTTTGAATCAAAGTGTCCCATACCACCTTGAAGATTTTAAAACTTTAAACCATTAATATCCATATAAATAAATCCTTAAATCCATTTTGAAACATGGATATTAATAAGAATAAATAATTAAAACATTTAAAGCGATATTTTGGTTAAAGGGGTTTTACCAAAATTAGAGACACTTGAATACAATAATTGAGGAATAACATTTAGTCAGAACTTTATAATATCATGAGAATAAATGGATTCATGATATAATATTCCAATGGACAGTATATACACCATATAAGAGTGAATTGGTGCATAACAACAATGAAGTCTCGATAGAAATGTCAAATGTGATGAAATCCCTTATAAAGAAGGTATCCTTAAATTAAGGATAAATCAATCTCAAAATTATGTGTGACAAATATAAATACACCCAATATAAGTGGAAATTATTTGTAAAACAATAGAAGGTCATTCACACATATTCAAAGGATGACATATTCAATAACTACATGTTGAACCCAATGAAATCGAAATTGGGTTAAAAAGATCCGTTGGTAAAATTCGACAGCGTAACGGCATCACTTCAAAATTCAGAAAATGATTTTATGAGAGATAAAAAGGGAATCTCATCACATGGAGATAAAATTTACATCAATAATGATATAAAATAACATATCCCAACATAATTGTATGTGAATTAAAATACATAACAAAATAAGTCTTTTAAAAAGTTGAGGGTGAAAGGTCCCCTTACCGAGTTGGGTAACTTTCGAAACGTACACCCCATGGAAGAAGGGTCATACAATGAAGATGTGAACACCCATAAATGAAATTATACTGAAAAAAGTGTATAATAATGGGCAGTACATACACCACTCAAAGGAAATTGTGGCAAATTTATCATAAATCTCACGGGAATAAAAGTGAGATGAAAAATCCCTTACGAAAACTCGGCAGCCTAACGACGCCACTTAAAACTTCAAAATGGATTGATGAGAGGGAATAGGTTCTCTCATCATATGAACATAAGAATTACAGTAACATTAATATAAAATAATATCCCAATAACAAGAAAGATGAGCTTTAAAATAATGACATAAAAGAGTGTACTTTAAAAGAATGAGAGGAGTCGGATCCCTTACCTCAAGTCGAAATTGTCTTGTTCGTTTCTTTATATTCTTGAATAATAAAATTTGGTCAATTTATAATTGCTTAAGGACCTCCTATAAAGATTATTATTCAGTTCATATCACATATTTTAATTTTATAATAATTGGTTAATAATATGAGTTCATATCAGACGTTTTTGTCGATGTTTGGTACATTAGTCAAAAATTGAACTTGTTGGAAAATAATTTTCCATGTAGTTATAGGTACATCATATCGAGAATAGTATTTATGTATTAAATATCATATATACCCAGTTAATATTCATTTTATACTATTCCATAGCATTTGTAGATAAAAATTAAAAGCACTGTTCATGGAGACGGTGGGTCGTACGTACGCATGAACGCTACTTTCATTTTTTTGTCATATTAATGGAATTAAAACAGAATGAGAGAGATATATATATTCTATAATTCCAGAATGATATCCATAATTTAGATTTAATATATTACATATATATCCATTATATATATTTACTTATAATAGTACATAACATTTTGAGATAAGGAATAAAATGTACCGTTCATGGAGACGGTAAGTCATACATACGCATGAACGTTACTTCCATTTCTATTTCATATTTAATGGAATTAAAACATAATGATAAATAATAATATTTTAATTCCAGTATGGTATCATATATAATATCTCTAAAGATAACCTTTATACGTACCACATATGGTATTAACGAATCAAATCACTTTGAGGGGGCAGTAGTCCGCACTTAAATGAAGATATCGTGTTTAATTATAATGGAAACCATAAAGTTATGCCATAAATGAAAAATACAGAAGATTAAGTAAAACATAAACATATTATATATCATATATAAATATAGAGTCATCTTAATTGCCACCTTTGAAGGTGTTAGAATAATGTTGAACAATCATCGTTTCGTGAGGCAGAAATTCACCATCCACATAAACAGTATGTTCTTTAACCATTAGATGTAGGTATGTGTATGTGTAGCTAGAATAATTCTTATAAAAACATACTAGTATATTGGAGATACTGTATTTGTTACAAAATAAATGAATAAAAAGAGTTTAGGGGGTTGGATAAGCAAAATAAAACAAAAGGACACAAGTGAAGACATTACATTAAAATCGGGTAACTCCATTTGGTTTGAGCACAAAGGCTTCCTTGGGAAGACTTCTTCCCAAAGTGAGTCTTCACGGAGTTAGAGAGGGATGTGGAGAGAAAAAATGGGCAGGTTTTGGCTAAGCCAAAGGCTTTGGAAGTGTGGGTAAGGAGGTAGAGGTGGGGGCCTTTTATAAGAGGAGAGGAGGGGCACTCTTGGAAAGTAATGAAATGTTACTTTATTTTAGAATGAGTTTTGGAATTTAATGGTCCCACATTGAAGTGTTTAGAGGATACGGCGATAAGTTTTCTAAATCCACCCATCCAATAGGATTTGGAAATGTGTAGGTTTTAGATTTTACATTATATTTCCATTTTATTTAAATCGTTAAATAATGAGGTCATCGCTGCATCATCATGATGTCATAAATAATTTAATTTATTTAATGTCCAAAAATTATAAAAAAAACTAATATGATGTAGGAAAGCTCTTTATCTTTCCAATGTATATTTATAGTCAAATATCTGACCTTTATAACCCCATGTAAAAATTGTTTTAGTAAAACATTTCATGTTTGTGTCATTTTTACTTTAACATTAAATAAAAAGTTATTTATGTCATTTTCCAACCAAAGTGGCTCCATGGGGTCCCCAAGTTGACCCATGGATTTTCTTGGTCGGCCATGACACATTAAATTAGGGTATGACATGTGTCTAGGTAATTTCATTTTATTAAAACATTATTCTTACCTTAAACTACACTAATTACCTCTAATCGCGATTAAAAACTTAATAAGATACTATTCACCAAAAAATTATTTTAATCCCATTGAACCAAATTTTACTTCTTAATGAAAACCATGTATGTTGGATTTTTTAAATTCAAAACACAAAGATGGAAAAATTTCATTTAAACAGAAAAATCAGTTTTTATAAGTACCACTTAGTGGTTTCACTATTCATCAAAAATTGAATTTTTTCAGAAAATTACTAAAAATTCACCCTAAGATATATTTGATATTCCGAATTCAAAAATGATGTCAATTTTAAAAAATTCAAGACATATAAGTTGAATTAATTAATTTAATAATTAATTCCTGCTGTCAAAACAAATAGCGTGTTTTTATGAAACAAAATGTATCAAAAGATTGACACTAGTTTAAGTCCGATTTCAAAGTGAAATTAATTCCAACGAACACCATTGGATTAAATGGTAAAAATATATTCTAATTTGACTTTAAAACCAACTCAAAATATAATATAATCATATATATAAATTATATTAAAAAGTGGTTTTGAATTGAAATACAACATTTTTCACTATTCATTAAAAATTTAACTTTTTCGGAAAAATACAAAAAATTTACACAAAGTAAATATTGATGTCTTGATTCTAAAGAAGAATTTTATTTTGTCAAATATAACACATAAAATTGTCAAAAAGTGGATTTAAAAGAGGTTCCCCATCAAAAGGCGGTTAATCGACCTTCTAAAGGATTTTAGAATGTTTACGCTTAAAATTGAATTCATTCACATTTTTAATCCTCTAACATTTATTGTAAAAAGTAAAAATATTTGAAAAACATATATAATTATTTTGTAGTTATTTCTGTTCATTCCCGCCATTGCAACGGCTTGGCGTTAACTACTATTTAAAATAATATTATTATATTATTAGAGTGCAACACAAGATTCCCAAGAAACTCATTGTTGCGTATTGGGTACGCCATCATGTATAGCGTCCCCTTTAAAGTAATATTAATATTTTATTCACAAATATGGATAAATATGAAAATGTCATATTCTTTATTTACCTTGGATGTTACATCCTTCCCCCCTTTTGGTAATTGCGTCCCCGAAATTTTAAAAATTGGGCTTGGAAACTTCATTAAAAATCCCACATCAGAACAAGAGTCAGTAAAACAATCACTTTAAAATAAAGAAAGATAAGTACAAATGTCACCCGAGTTAACCCATACTAGGATTCCAAGTATGAAAATATGGACATGGAGGAAAAAACAAAGGGTCATGTTCTGATGGAGAGTGATAGTAAACATGTCTAGGAGAAAGTTAACCACAAGAAAATCAAAAACTTGTGATGGGTTAAATGGTACTCGATTCCCCAGTAGGAAAAGTTAACAGACAACATTTTTGTTTTAGGTTACTCTTCATTGATGAATTTATTTTTGATCTTAAGGAAACATACTTTCTTGTCATGTTGACTTTCAAATTTTACTAGATTTCTAACACAAACTCATACTTTCCCCAAAAGAAGAGTATTTAGGAAGACTTTTTCGCATTAAGAGTACTATAATCAACTTCTATAGGATCACCTAATCCACAAAAGAGAACTATATACTTCCCATATCTTTTGACCTTAACCAAAACTAAAACGAAAAAGGTTAGTACAAGATCAGATAATACCCAAAAAGGATAATCCTTTTTAAAAAAACTAACCTATTCTTAATCTCCAAAATTTATCAAACAATACCCAAAGTTCAACAAAGACCATCCGATAAACAATTTGTCCATAAAATTCTTCAAAGTAAACCAAACTAAGATTGAAACCCAAATATTTTAAGGATTTAGTCACATAGTCTTCCAAGTTAAATCGTAACATTTATCTCCAAACAACATCAGTTTCTCTTAATGTCTCGTATTGAAATGTAATTAACCTAATCACATATCCCCCTTGATAGGTTAATAAATGTCCATAGATAACCCAAAATAAACTTACTCTTAATTCAAAAAATCATCTAACTAAAAAGAATCAGTCAAACTAACCAGGGACTTCACGTAGTCCAGTGGTAGGCGATAAATACCAGTCGCACTTTGGTTGTGGGTTCGATTCCTGTGGCTTTGTCCGACGCGGCGGGTTGTCACACGGTCTGTGTGTTGTCCTTTTTCCCAAACTATATAATTCTTAAACCATTCCCCAAAATGAGATAAAATCATCAAAAATAATCGTAACATATTTTAACCTCAAGTTTATCTCATGAATTTCATTTTCCATCATAACATATAATAACCCATAATTACCTCAAAAGTAAGGATCATATAAACCCTAATGGTTACCTTTATAATTATTACCTGAACTTCCACATCGATAGGTCATCTCGTACATGGTGCATTACAGATCATACCAAGGTTCAAGTGGTTGATCATGACTCCTTGATAGTTGGTTTAGAACAACCATGAGTTTCCTCATTGAATCCCCCCTTTTATCTAGTATCTTATTCAGAGAACCACCACAGTTTCCTTCAAACCTGTTGTCTTTTTGGTGCCTGATAGATCCATCCATTCACTAAAAACAGAAATGTCAGTGTGAATATATCAACAAAACCATCATGTACTAATGAGGAAGGTAAACACTAAGATATACTTACCCATTAACTTTATCTAAAACTAAGACTCTTTCTGAAATCCTAACCATTATGGTAATGTCACTTCTGCTTAGAGAATACCCAATCCTCTAATGTTATCTAAACCGACCTTTGATACCAACTATAAGGCCCCAGCCGTAAACCTTACTTAATCTTGAGTTATTACAAGATTACACATTGAGGATCTTTTTAGGTTTAGAGTTTTAGAGAATTAGATCATAAAACATGCATTACATTCCACATTTAAACAAAGTGGTTACATGAAAGATAGTATTCATTTTTTCCCATCAACGGAAACATATTTAAAAATAAAGCATGGATTCTTTCTTGACACTTCCTTGACACTATCATCATATCATGTACCTTTCCCTTGACCTGTGAAAAACATTTCAAAAAAACTTGGGATGAGAATAAAAAGCATAGTAATGGTTATAAAAAATATGGAAAGGAAACATGAGTTCATATATACATAAGAATAAAATCATACTTTACCCATAAAACATAGGCACTTTAACATACCTCATCAAATCATGAATATATCTTAGGAATCATAAGACATAAAAGGTTAACTTGAGGCATTCATAACATTCTTACATAGGGAGTAACCCTCTTGGTTACATTTGGAATACCCACCACAGTATATTCCCTAAATCTCTTTGGAGAAACCATAACGTTTCACTCCTTCGCGTTACCCAATGCATTGGAGAGCTATATCGGGCTCACCCGCCCTTGGTTTATCACAGAACCACCCGTTTTCATAACAATGTTCAAGAACAATAACATGAACATATCTCATAAAACATGCATAAAGGAAACATAAAATTTCCACATTTCAATCACAATATAACATTTTAGTAATATGAAATAATTAATCCATTAAAAAAGAAACCATTTCCAAAACAATTTAAAACATTTAATAAAGAGATTTTTGAATCAAAGTGTCCCATACCACCTTAAAGCTTTTAAAATTTTAAACCATTAATATCCATATAAATAAATCCTTAAAACCATTTTGAAAACATGGATATTAATAAAAACAAATAATTAAAACATTTAAAGCGATATTTTGGTTAAAGGGGTTTTACCAAAATTAGAGACACTTGAATACAATAATTGAGGAATAACATTTAGTCAGAACTTTATAATATCATGAGAATAAATGGATTCATGATACAATATTCCAAAGGACATTATATACACCATATAAGAGTGAATTGGTGCATAACACCAATGATGTCTCAATAGAAATGTCAAATGTGATGAAATCCCTTATAAAGAAGGTATCCTTAAATTAAGGATAAATCAATCTCAAAATTATGTGTGATAAATATAAATACACCCAATATAAGTGGATATTAAGTGTAAAACAATATAAGTTCATTCAAACATATTCAAAGGATGACATATTCAATAACTACATGTTGAACCCAAAGAAATCAAAATTGGGTTAAAAAGTTCCCTTGGTAAAATTTGACAGCCTAACGGCATCATTTCAAAATTCAGAAAATGAGTTGATGAGAGATAAAAAGGGAATCTCATCACTTGGACATAAAATCTACATCAATAAGGATATAAAAGAACATATCCCAACATAATTGTATGTGAACTAAAAGACATAACAAAATAAGTCTTTTAAAAAGTGGAGGGTGAAAGGTCCCCTTACCGAGTTGGGTAACTTTCGAAACATACACCCCATGGAATAAGGGTCATAAAATGAATATGTGAACACCCATAAATGAAATTATACTACAAAAAGTGTATAATAATGGTCATTACATACACCACTCAATGGAAATTGTGGCAAATGTAGCATAAATCTTACGGGAATAAAAGTGAGATGAAAAATCCCTTACGAAAACTCAGTAGCTTAACAGTGACACTTAAAACATAAAAATGGATTGATGAGAGGGAATATGGTCTCTCATCATATGAACATAAAAATTACAGTAAGATTAATATAAAAGAATATCCCAATAACAAGAAATATTAGCTTTAAAAGGAATGACATAAAAGAGTGTAATTTAAAAGAAAGAGAGGAGTTGGATCCCTTACCTCTAGTCCAACTTGTCTTGTTCGTTTCATTATATTCCTGAATAATAAACTTTGGTCAATTTATAATTTCATAAGGACCTCATATAAAGATTATTATTCAGTTAATATCACATATTTTAATGTTATAATAATTTGTTAATAATATGAGTTCATATCAGATGTTTTTGTCGATGTTTGGTACATGAGTCAAAAATTGAACTTGTTGGAAAATAATTTTCCACGTAGTTATAGGTACATCATATCCAGAATAGTATTGATGTTTTAAATATCATATATATCCAGTATATATTCATTTTATACTATTTCATATCATTTGGAGATAATAATTAAAAGCACCATCCATGGAGACGGTAGGCCGTACGTACGCATGAACGCTACTTTCATTTTTTTGTCATATTAATGGAATTAAAACAGAATGAGAGATATATATATATATATATATGTTATAATTCAAGAATGATATCCATCATTTAGATGTAATATATTACATATATATCCATTATATTTATGTACTTATAATAGTACATAACATTTTGAGATAAGGAATGAAATGTACCGTTCATGGAGATGGTAATCCGTACGTACGCATGAACGCTACTTCCATTTCTATTTCATATTTAATGGAATTAAAACATAATGGTACATAATAATATTTTAATTCCAGTATGGTATCATATATTATATCATTAAATATATACTTTATACGTACCACATATGGTATTAACGAATCAAATCACTTTGAGGGGGCGGTAGTCCGCACTTCCTTAAATAAAGATATGGCGTTTACCCATAATGGAAACCATAATGGTATGACATAAATGAAAAATACAGAAGCATAAGTAAAACATAAAAATATTATATATCATATATAAATATATTGTCATCTTAATGGCCTCCTTTGAAGGTTTTAGAATAATGTTGAACAATCATCGTTTCGTGAGGCAGAAATTAGCCGTCCACAGAAACAGTATATTCTTTAACCATTAGATGTAGGTGTGTGTAAGTGTAGCTCGAATACACCTTATAAAAACATCCTAGTATATTTAATATACTGTATTTGTTACAAAATAAATGAATAAAAAGAGTTTAGGGGGTTGGAGAAGCAAAATAAAACAAAAGGACACAAGTGAAGACATTACCTTAAAATAGGGTAACTCCCTTTGGTTTGAGCTCAAAGGCATCCTTGGGAAGACTTATGCCAAAAGTGAGTCTTCAAGGAGTTAGAGAGGGATGTGGAGAGACAAAATTAGAAGGGTTTGGTCGAGCCAAAGGCTTTTGAAGTGTGGGTATTGAGGTAGAGGTGGGGGCCTTTTATAAGAGGAGAGGAGGGGAACTTTTGGAAAGTAAAGAAATGTTACATTATTTTAGAATCAGTTTTGAATTTTAATGGTCCCACATTGATGTGTTTTGAGAATAAGGTGATAAGGGTTTTAAATCCACCCATCCAATAGGTTTTGGACATGTGTAGGTCTTAGAATTTACATTATCTTTCCATTTTATTTAAATCATTAAATAATGAGGTCATCGCTGCATCATCATGATGTCATAAATAATTTAATTTATTTAATGTATAAAAATTATAAAAAAAATACTATGATGAAGGAAATCTTTTTATAATTCCAATGGCTATTTATAGTCAAATATCTGACTTTAATAACCCCATGTAAAAATTGTTTTAGTAAAACATTTCATGTTTGTGTCATTTTTACTTTAACATTAAATAAAAAGGTATTTATGTCAATTTCCAACCAAAGTGGTTCCATGGGGTCCCCAAGTTGACCCAGGGATTTTCTTGGTCGTCCATGACACATCCAATGAGGGTAGGACATGTTTCTAGGTCATTACATTTTATTAAAACATTATTCTAACCTTAAACTACACTAATTACCTCTAATCGCGATTAAAAACTTAATAAGTTACTATTCAACAAAAAAAATTATTTTAATCCCATTGAACCACATTTTACTTCTTAATGACAACCATGTATGTCGGATTTTTGAAATTCAAAACATAAAGATGGAAAAATTTCATTTAAACGGAAAAATCAGTTTTTATAAGTACCACTTAGTGGTTTCACTATTCATCAAAAATTGAAGTTTTTCAGAAAATTACCAAAAATTCACCCTAAGCTATAATTGATATTTCAAATTAAAAAATGATGTCTATTTTAAAAAATTAAAAACATATAATTTGAATTAATTAATTTAATAATTAATTCCCGCTGTCAAAACAAATAGCGTGTTTTTATGAAACAAAATGTATCAAAAGATTGACACTAGTTTAAGTCCGATTTCAAAGTGAAATTAATTCCAAAGAACAGCATTGGATTAAATTGTAAAAATATATTCTAATTTCTCTTTAAAACCAACTAAAAATATAATCTAATAATAAAAAATAAATTATATTAAAAAGAGGTTTTGAATTAAAATACAACATTTTTCACTATTCATTAAAAATTGACCTTTTTCGGAAAAATACCAAAAATTTACACGAAGTAAATATTGATGTCTCGATTCTAAAGAAGAAATTTATTTTGTCAAATATAACACATAAAATTGTCAAAAAGTGGATTTAAAAGAGGTTCCTCAATCAAAAGGCGGTTAATTGACCTTCTAAAGGATATTAGAATGTTTACGCTTAAAATTGAATTCATTCACATTTTTAATCCTCTAACATTTATTGTAAAAAGTAAAAATATTTGACAAACATATATAATCATTTTGTAGTTAGTTCTGTTCATTCCCGCCATTACAATGGCTAGGTGTTAACTACTATTTAAAATAATATTATTTTATTATTAGAGTGCAACGCAAGATTCCCAAGAAACTCATTGTTGCGTATTGGGTACTCCATCATGCATAGCATCCCCTTTAAAGTAATATTAATATTTTATTCACAAATATGGATAAATATGAAAATTTCATATTCATTATTTACCTGGGGTGTTACATCCTTTCCCCCTTTTGGGAATTGAGTCCTCACAATTTTAAAAATTGGGCTTGGAAACTTCATTGAAAATCCCACATCGGAACAAGAGTCAGTAAAACAATCACTTTAAAATAAAGAAAGATAAGTACAAAGGTCACCCGAGTTAACCCATACTAGGATTCCATGTATGAAAATATGGACATGGAGGAAAAAACAAATGGTCATGTTTTGATGGAGAGTGATAGTAAACATGTCTTTGAGAAAGTTAACCACAGGAAAATCACAAACTTGTGATGGGTTAAACGGTACTCGATTCCCCAGTAAGAAAAGTTAACAGAAAACATTTTTATTTTACGTTACTCATCATTGAGGAATTTATTTTTGATCTTAAGGAAACATACTTACTTGTTATGTTGACTTTCAACTTTTACTATATTTCTTACAAAAACTCATACATTCCCCAAAAGATGAGTATTTTGGAAGACTTGTTCGCATTACGAGTACTATAATCAACTTCTAGAGCATCACCTAATCCAAAAAAGAGAACTATATACTTCCCATATCTTTAGACCTTAACCAAAACCAAAATGAAAAAGGTTAGTAAAAGATCAGATAATACCCAAAAATGATAATCCTTTTTAAAAAAACAAACCTATTCTTAATCTCCAAAGTTTATCAAACAATACCCAAAGTTCAACAAAGACCATCCGATAAACAATTTGTGCATAAAATTCTTCAAAGTAAACCAAACTAAGATTGAAACCCAAATATTTGAAGGATTTAGTCCCATAGTATTCCAAGTTAAATCGTAACATTTATCTCCAAACAACATCAGTTGCTCTTAATGTCTCATATTGAAAAGTTATTAACCTAATCACATATCCCCCATGATAGGTTAATAAATTTCCATAGATAACCCAAAATCAAATTACTCTTAATTCATAAAATAATATAACTATAAAGAATCAGTCAAACTAACCAGGGACTTCACATAGTCCAGTGGTAGGCGATAAATACCAGTCACACTTTGGTTGTGGGTTTGATTCCCGCGGCTTTGCCCGACGTGACGGGTTGTCACACGGTCTGCGTGTTGTCCTTTTTCAAAAACTATATAATTCTTAAAACATTCCCCAAAATGAGATAAAATCTTCAAAAATAATGATAACATATTTTAACCTCAATTTTATCTCATGACTTTCATTTTCCATCATAACATATAATAACCCATATTTACCTCAAAAGTAAGGATCATAAAAACCCTAATGGTTACCTTTATAATTATTACCTGAACATCCACATCGATTGGTCATCTCGTACATGGTACATTTCAGATCATACCAAGGTTCAAGTGGTTTATCATGACTCCTTGATAGTTCGTTTAGAACAACCATGAGTTTCCTCATTGAATCCCCCATTTTATCTAGTATCTTAATCAGAGAACCACCACAATTTCCTTCAAACCTGTTGTCTCTTTGGTGCCTGCTAGATCCATCCATTCACTATAAACAGAAATGTCAGTGTGAGTATATCAACAAAACCATCATGTACTAATGAGGAAGGTAAAGACTAAGATATACTTACTCATTAACTTTATCTAAAACTAGGACTCTTTCTGAAATCCTAACCATTATGGTAATGTCACTTGTGCTTAGAGAATACCCTATCCTCTAAAGTTATCTAAACCGACCTTTGATACCAACTATAAGGCCCCAGCCTTAAACCATACTTGATCTTGAGTTATTACAAGATTACACATTGAGGATATTTTCAGGTTTAGAGTTTTAGAGAATTAGATCATAAAACTTGCATTACATTCCACATTTAAACAAAGTGGTTACATGAAAGATAGTATTCATTTTTTCCCATCAACGGAAACATATTTAAAAATAAAGCATTGATTATTTCTTGACACTTCCTTGACATTATCATCATATCATGTACCTTTCCCTTGACCTGTGGAAAACATTTCAAAAAAACGTGGGATGAGCATAAAAAGCTCAGTAAGGGTTATAAAAAATATGGAAAGGAAACATGAGTTTATATATACATAAGAATGAAATCATACTTTACCAATAAAACATAGGCACTTTAACATACCTCATCAAATAATCAATAAATCATAGGAATCATAAGACATAAAAGGGTAACTTGAGGCATTAATAACATTCTTAAGTAGGGAGTAACCCTCTTGGTTACGTCTGGAATACCCACCATAGTATATTCCCTAAATCTTTTCAGATAAACCTTAACGTTTCACTCCTTCACGTTACCCAATGCATTAGAGTGCTATATTGGGCTCACCGGCCCTTAGTTTATCACGGAACCACCCGTTTTCATAACAATTCCCAAGAACCATAACATAAAAGTATCACATAAAACATTCATAAAGGAAACATAACATTTCCACATTTCAATCACAATATAACATTTTAGTATATTGAAATAATGAATCCATTCAAAAAGAAACCATTTCCAAAATCATTTAAAACATTTAATAAAGATATTTTTGAATCAATGTGTCCCATACCCCCTTGAAGATTTTAAAATTTTAAACCATTAATATCCATATAAATAAATCCTTAAAACCATTTTGAAAACATGGATATTAATAAGAACAAATAATTAAAACATTTAAAGTGATATTTTGGTTAAAGGGGTTTTACCAAAATTAGAGACACTTGAATACAATAATTGAGGAATAACATTTAGTCAGAACATTATAATATCATGAGAATAAATGGATTCATGATATAATATTCCAAAGGACAGTATATACACCATATATGAGTGAATTGGTTCATAACAACAATGAAGTCTCAATAAAAATGTCAAATGTGATGAAATCCCTTATAAAGAAGGTATCCTTAAATTAAGGATAAATCAATCTCAAAATTATGTGTGAAAAATATAAATACAACCAATATAAGTGGATATTATGTTTAAAACAATAGAAGGTAATTCACACATATTCAACGGATGACATATTCAATAACTACATGTTGAACCCAAAGAAATCGAAATTGGGTTAAAAAGTTCCCTTGGTAAAATTCGACAGCCAAACGGCATCGCTTCAAAATTCAGAAAATGAGTTGATGAGAGATAAAAAGGGAATATCATCACTTGGAAATAAAATTTACATCAATAAGGATATAAAAGAACATATCCCAACATAATTGTATGTGAATTAAAAGACATAACAAAAGAAGTCTTTTAAAAAGTGGAGGGTGAAAGGTCCCCTTACCGAGTTGGGTAACTTTCGAAACGTACACCCCATGGAAGAAGGGTCATACAATGAAGATGTGAACACCCATAAATTAAATTATTCTACAAAAGGTGTATAATAATGGGCAGTACATAGACCACTCAAAGGAAATTGTGGAAAATGTAGCAAAAATCTCACGGGAATAAAAGTGAGATGAAAAATCCCTTACGAAAACTCGGCAGCCTAATGGCGCCACTTAAAACATCAAAATGGATTGATGAGAGGGAATAGGGTATCTCATAATATGAAAAAAAATTATAGTAAGAGTAATATAAAATAATATCCCAATAACAAGAAAGATGATCTTTAAAAGGAATGACATAAAAGAGTGTACTTTAAAAGAAAAAGAGGAGTCGGATCCCTTACCTCAAGTCCAACTTGTCTTGTTCGTTTCTTTATATTCCTGAATAATAAACTTTGGTCAATTTATAATTTCTTGAGGACCTCCTATAAAGATTATTATTCAGTTCATATCACATATTTTAATGTTATAATAATTGGTTAAAAATATGAGTTCATATCAGACATTTTTTTCGATGTTTGGTACATGAGTCAAAAATTGAACTTGTTGGAAAATAATTTTCCATGTAGTTATAGGTACATCATATCCAGAATAGTATTGATGTTTTAAATATCATATATATCCAGTATATATTCATTTTATACTATTCAATAGCATTTGGAGATAAAAATTAAAAGCATTGTTCATGGAGACGGTTGGCCGTACGTACGCATGAACGCTACTTTCATTTTTTTGTCATATTAATGGAATTAAAACAGAATGAGATATATATATATATATATGTTATAATTCCAGAATGATATCCATCATTTAGATGTAATATATTACATATATATCCATTATATATATGTACTTATAATAGTACATAACATTTTTAGATAAGGAATGAAATGTGTCATTCATGGAGACGGTAAGCCGTACGTACGCATGAACGCTACTTCCATTTCTATTTCATATTTAATGGAATTAAAACATAATGATACATAATAATATTTTAATTCCAGTATGGTATCATATATAATATCATTAAATATATCCTTTATACGTACCACATATGGTATTAACGAATCAAATCACTTTGAGGGGGCGGTAGTCCGCACTTCCTTAAATGAAGATATCATGTTTACCCATAATGGAAACTATAAAATTATGCCATAAATGAAAAATACAGATGCTTAAGTAAAACATAAACATATTATATATCATATATAAATATAGTTTCATCTTAATGGCCACCTTTGAAGGTGTTAGAAGAATATTGAACAATCATCGTTTCGTGGGGCAGAAATTTTCCATCCACAGAAACAGTATGTTCTTTTACCATTAGATGTAGGTGTGTGTAAGTGTAGCTATAATAACTCTTATAACAACATCCCAGTATATTTAAGATACTGTATTTGTTACAAAATAAATTAATAAAAAGAGTTTAGGGTGTTGGAGAAGCAAAATAAAACAAAAGGACAAAAGTGAAGACATTACCTTAAAATCAGGTAACTCCCATTGCTTTGAGCTCAAAGGCTTTCTTGGGAAGACTTAGTCCCAATGTGAGTCTTCAAAGAGTTAGATATGGAAGTGGAGAGACAAAATGGGCAGGGTTTGGCCGAGCAAAAGGCTTTGTAAGTGTGGGTAAGGAGGTAGAGATGGGGGGCCTTTTATAAGAGGAGAGGAGGGGCACACTTGGAATGTAAAGAAATGTTACTTTATTTTAGAATGAGTTTCGGATTTTAATGGTCCCACATTGATTTGTTTCGAGGATAAGGTGGTAAGGGTTCGAAATACACCAATAAAATAGGTTTTGGACATGTTTAGGTCTTAGATTTTACATTATCTTTCCATTTTATTTAAATCGTTAAATAATGAGGTCATCACTGCATCATCATGATGTCATGAATAATTTAATTTATATAATGTCTAAAAATTATAAAAAAACTACTATGTTGTAGGAAATTTTTTTATCATTCCAATTAATATTTATAGTCAAATATCTGACTTTTATAACCCTATGTAAAAAAAATTTAGTAAAACATTTCATGTTTGTGTCATTTTTACTTTAACATTAAATAAAAAGGTATTTATGTCATTTTCCAACCAAAGTGGCTCCATGGGGTCCCCAAGTTGACCCATGGATTGACTTGGTCGTACATGACACATCCAATGATGGTAGGACATGTTTCTAGGTCATTTCAGTTTATTAAAACATTATTCTTACCTTAAACTACACTAATTACCTCTAATCGCGATTAAAAACTTAATAAGTTACTATTCACCAAATAATTATTTTAATCCCATTGAACCACATTTTAATTCTTAATGACAACCATGTATTTAGGAGTTTTGAAATTCAAAACACAAAGATGGAGAATTTTCATTTAAACGGAAAAATCGGTTTTTATAAGTACCACTTAGTGGTTTCACTATTCATCAATAATTGAAGTTTTTTGGAAAATTACCAAAAATTCACTCTAAGCTATATTTGATATTCCGAATTAAAAAATGATTTCTATTTTACAAAATTAAAGACATATAAGTTGAATTAATTAATTTAATAATTAATTCTCGCTATCAAAACAAATAGCGTTTTTTTATGAAACAAAATGTATTAAAAGATTGACACTAGTTTAAGTCCGGTTTCAAAGTGAAATTAATTCCAACGAACAGCATTGGATTAAATTGTAAAAATATATTCTAATTTCTATTTAAAACCAACTAAAAATATAATCTAATAATAAAAAATAAATTAGATTAAAAAGAGGTTTTGAATTAAAATACAACATTTTTCACTATTCATTAAAAATTGAGCTTTTTCGGAAAAATACCAAAAATTTACACAAAGTAAATTTTGATGTCTCGATTCTAAAGAAGAATTTTATTTTGTAAAATATAACACATAAAATTGTAAAAAGTGGATTTAAAAGAGGTTCGCCATCAAAAGGCGGTTAATCGACCTTCTAAAGGATATTAGAATGTTTACGATTAAAATTGAATTCATTCACATTTTTAATCCTCTAACATTTATTGTAAAAAGTAAAAATATTTGACAAACAAATATAATCATTTTTTAGTTAGTTATGGTCATTCCCGCCATTACAACGGCTAGGCGTTAACTACTATTTAAAATAATATTATTTTATTATTAGAGTGCAACTCAAGATTCCCAAGATACTCATTCTTGCGTATTGGGTATGCCATCGTGCATAGCATCCCCTTTAAAGTAATATAAATATTTTATTCACAAATATGGATAAATATGAAAATGTAATATTCTTTATTTACCTGGGGTGTTACACTAATACCATTCTAGAAATGAGGTATCTATAACCTAAAAAGAAGAATAAGAATTTATTCGACAATACACGCATAAGAACAAAAAGTAATAAACACCCGAATAACTAGTAGTAATGAAATATTACTAATAATAAGCTAAGAATATGACCATATATGATAAGTATGATCCTAGAATAAGTCAATAACATTATTTAAATCATTATACAGGAGTTTTGGACACTTACGAAGCAAATCGGACCTAAGGTAAGGGAAAATATCACAATCTCATTTTATCCGAGATTGTTTATACTTTTGTATTTACTGGGGTGTATTTTATCATCCACATCCATGTTTCCTCAATATGTATTATTATTTCCATCCACCTACAGTTGTTTAAGTCCAATTTTGCCCTTCGGTGAGTTTTTAGTAAATGATATGAAACGAATCTTTTGTCGTTTTTCATACGAGGTACTTTTTGACTTTTTCAACAAAAGTACGAGAAGATTGTTTTTTTAACCTATACAGCATGAATGGATTTTTAAAACATTATTTACAAGAAACATCCTTTACATGTTTTCATGTTTATTTTTAATCAACTTATTTTAGTTTAAAATTGTATGACATGTAAAGAAAGGAAAATGTTTTTGAAGTAGAAAGGATATTTTCCTCAAGAATGGAGTTCAAGTGTTTTATCAAAATTATTTTCCATCTAAGATAATATAGGGTTATGTTTCTATCCCTATTATTATATTTATTTGATTATGTTGTGATGGAATTATTTTTATGAATTCCTTTATCTTATATGAATTGTTTTATGATGTCATTTGTTTAAGAATCCCATTTTTGTTACATGGGTTATACAATGATGTATGATTTATGATTTTGTGGAACACATAAGAATTGTTTCATTATGAGATGGGTGGGACCTATATATCCCTCCAATGCATTGGGTAATGATTTTATATCTCATGAGATATACATGGCTAGAACGGCAGGTTAAACCGGTTCAGTGAAATAGGACTGAAACGAAGAGTAAAATCGGTTCAGAAATAGACTTTGTCCACTAAGATAGTCTTGGAAATGAGTCTTTACTAATAAGAAATAATTATCTATGATTATTTGTGTATTACACAAAGTTTCATGATTTAAGTTATGATTATTGGGATTACATTTCACTAATATGATTTATCCCATTTTATGAAATTATAATCTCTTTTGCAGGTTAAGATTTCCAAAAGTTATGTTCTTATGTATATGATGTGATTGATATTTCTTTTTTTACCCTTTCGGAGCATTTGAACTCACCCTTTTATATGTTTTATTTCCCCAGGTCAGGAAGAAGGTTATTAAGTAGTATATGCCAAAAGGGACTCTAGATATGATGAAATAAATGGGAGGCAAAGTAGATTCTTTATGAACCAGTTGTTTATGTTTCCCAATTTCTAAAGACTCTATACCTATACAGTCCTTTCCTGGTTTTGTTATATGTTGTAAGAAATGTGCTTCAATTCTGAAGTAATAACAATGTATGTAAATATGGGTCGTTATACTCACACTATCGGTACCAGGGCGTAATAATCGAATCTACTCTCGTAGGAGTCTCTAGTAGTAAGGATTGAGACAATGGCTCCGTCAGAATCTCCGAGCTCTTAATGTGGGTAGTGGAAATGAATGGATGAATGGAACATATTTCTATAATTACTACATATATAGTGTAGTAGACATAAAACATACCTCTAATCATCTGCAGTGTGACGTGATCATAGGCCTCATCTACCTAGAGTTGTTTTCCCCCTTTTACACCTTCTCCTTGCGGTCGGGGTGGACCTTATGGTGGTGGTGGCGGTAATATCTCATATCGTCTCCCACCGTCAGCTTCATGACCATCTCCTCATCCATGTCTGTCTTCTCCCTGCAGACCACCTCGATCGAACCTCTATCTCTACCTGGGCGGTCCTTCAACCGTCTGCTGATCATCCATATGACGGGTCAGACAGTCATGAGCCATGTGACCCTTCCCGAAGCATGAGAAACGCTGCCTTCTCCAGGAATAATTGGTTCTGCCTTGGGTTCCCCACACAACCGATCCTGAGTCTTCCTATCATCCACCTGTATGTCTGGTCCTCTTGGTCCTCAATGGAAACTTTCTGCTGCCAGCTGCAGAAGAATCCACTACGTGATGACTAGTGGTTGGCCTCACTGCTGGTGACTGCTCATCAAGAAAACAATCCACCAAGAAGGATATCTCTAACACCCCTGCCTACGTCAGGAAGCTGCGTGCAATCATCAAATCCCTAATCTCCCACCTGAGCCCCTGCTCGAAGGTCTGGGCGCTAATATATGGTTCCCAGACCATATATGTGGAGTATCATGAGAGGTCAGTGAACCTCGCTGAGTACTGAGCTACAGTCCTGTTTCCCTGCTGCAGATGATGTATCTCATGAATGCGCATTGCGTGAAGAGTCGCTAGAACAAACTCTGCCCGAAACAGGCTCTTGAAGTCTTCCGAAAGAAGCGTCACCTCGTCATTAACCTGGGGAATCAAGCTCCACCATATGACTAATGTTTCCTATAGAAGGATAGAGGTATGTAACACCATGAAATCAGTTGGTGTCCCTACCAGTCAGAAGACTCTCACTACAGCCTCCAGCAAGTCCTCGTCCGCATGCGGGTCTATCTCTCCCCTGAACCTGGGTGGCCTCCTGCACAAGAACTCGTGCAATGCACTCAAGCGGTGTGAACCTTCTGCTGCTAGGGCTGGTGCCATTGGTGGCCCAATGAGGAGTGGTACCACTGGTTCCTCCACTGGTGCCTCTATTAGAAAAGGGCCATGCATCAAGGCTTCATCGCTCGGTAGGATATCAGTGCGTAAAACACGAGGAAATCTATTTGACTGTCTTCGTGGAGGCATACTGAAAATGAATATGTGTTCCAAGGTCAATAAGTTTTACCTGGTGAGCTGACCTGGTGATCTGATTCTTAGAGTTCACAAAGAGCACTCTTGAAAACACACACGCAATCAGTGTTTTCGTGCATTGGGTTTGAAATCAGAAGTCAAGGTCCTAGAGTATGGATACATCGGCTGACACACCAACACTGGACTCCCTAAACTAAAAACTGCATTCATTACATATAACACTATTTCATCAAAGAAAAGATCAAAGTCCTAGTTCTGCGGTGGAACCGACTCTTCTGATACCATTTTTTCACGATCGGTCCCCTGGGGCCCATGCCGTGACTACCCCAAGCCTTCCTTCTATAGGATAGGGGTGGCAGACTAGCACCCAAGGCATATTCCCTAAAACTTGGAAGGAATTTCCTTTATAGCCTATTATCACACACAACCAAACACATAGCATGATATGAATGAAATTCAACTGTATATTAAATAAGTGAGTACAATAAGTAATAAAGGGGCTTGAATACAAGCCCAACTGGAAAGTACAAGTAAAACTGAGATGAAATACAATTGAAGTAAGAGAAAGACAACTATTGGATCATTATATGAGGTTTCTACCTGAAGGGTAGGTACTGATCGCTTCCTTACCACTCTACGTCCGTCTGTCTCCTCCGCGTATCGACTCGTCGTATGGTCTACCTCTGGGAACCATCTAGTTCTAGTACTCTCAGCCTCATTCAACATTGTCTGTCGTTTGCATCCAACAGAACAAGCTGCGGGCATATCTCGTCGAGGGGTGAGTATAACGATACTTTGTAGGGACCCTGATACCTTCAAGGTCTCACAAAATCCACCAAGGATAATCCAAAAAGTATAAATCAACAGATAACCTTACATAGGTATATGCACATACATATACCAAAGTTGTCATGTAATCTATCTCAATCAAGAGGAAAACATAGAGATACTGACTCATCTCACACCATGATTTATTCTAGGGGTAGTATCAAGTAAAATTCCCAGTCACGATGTCGAACACCTCTACTACTGGAGACCTCCTCCTCTATCAAGTAATGTGGGCTTACCGCGTTACACAGAGGTGCTTCCCACTAGCCTGAGACAACTGGCGTACTCCTCCGGTCGAGTACTATGGGTCTGTCATGTCACTAAGGCGCTCCCCACTGTGCATCTTCTGTGTCACCAAAGCACTTCCCACTAGGCATGTGGATGTACTCCTCCTGTCGAATACCGTGGGTCTGCTGTGTTACCAAGGTGCTCCCCACTATGGGTCTTCCGCGTCACCAAGAAGCTCCACAATGGGCCTGTTGAGTCACTCAGATTCAAAATGGTCAGCCATCATCAAGTCTCATCTAGCCACTGGGTTCCCGTACTATGATCTCTCTTCTCTAGGAGGATCTGCTCCATAAGATACTGGCTGATACTGTATCTTCCACGAAGTCCCACTAAGATGTATATCAAAGTAATTCCACGTCATAGGGGTCTCAACATAACAGACTGTGCGTTAATCTGATGCCAGGTCTGTGACTTATATGCCTTTTAGTCCAGGGGGCCCAGTTGGATTCGTGCTCGATCCATCCCAATTGTACCTCAACTATACCCAAAACACCTTTAAGGTATACTCAAAGGGATTGTCTTGCTCTATGACTTCCAGCACCGCTGAAGGTTCTTCCAATAGACGTCTGGTACCAATGTTATGGTCTATAGAAGTAAATGGATCGTAGTGGGCCTGAGTCCACTCCGACCTAGTTTGACTGACCAGACCTGCAATGCGGCCCATCCAGTAGGGTACCATAAGGGTGCAGACCAGCCGCCAGGGCGGGGACAGGCTGTAAGGGCGGCGGACCCACCGAGGGTCGTCTGACGGTCGTGGGGCGGCGGTCCGGCGCGGGTTGGAGTCTCGGAGTGTCGTCGGGCAGTGCGAGCCACGACGTCTCGGGGGAGCGGCGAGCTGCGCGAGCTAGGGTGACTAGGAGGGCCGAATGGTGGCGCGATCCGGGGTGGCTCAGCTAGAGGCGCGGGGCCGGTTCGACCGGGAGGGAGGAGCACCGTGGGTGGCTTGGCCGGGGCGCGAGGCCGGTTCGACTGGGAGGCCAGAGCGCCGCAGGGCGGCTCGGCCAGGGCGTGGAGCCGGGGAGTATAGCTGGTTCGGTTGGGAGGAAGGAGCGCCACAGGGGTGATGCGGGTCTCTGAGGCCGCGGGGGGTGGTGTCTTTGCCTTCTTCACCTTCGTTGCCTTCCTCCATTTTGAACAGCAAAACAAAGAAGAACGATGGAGGGTTTGGGCCATGTTTGTCTGGCTCGCACCCTCCACGTCTAGATGGTTGAAAGAAGTTCACAATGAACGAAGAATGAATGATGAATGTCAAACCATAATCATCTGCAATGTTTGTTCTCATCCCTCACAAGTAAAGAAGGGATTACATGGAAAGTGATAAACATTTTGGAATAAACCCCAACCTTGTTCGCTGATGACATTGGCGCAAGAAGGTAGTATGGTCGTCAATTCATCGTGGATGAGGACGTCCCATGTCGAAATAATTCCCAAGGAAGAATGTTGAAGGAGGACGCCGTTCTTCGTTGGTGGAGCATTCTTGGTTAGAGAAAATTCTTCATCAGAGACATTTCTTAAATGTTCTCCCAATCCTCCTCTTCCAATACGTTGCCAACAAATGAATAACCAACCAAATAAAATATGTTCAATTTTTTAATTAGTTTGAAATCAAAGTTGTCTTAATTAATTGTCAACAATAAATGGGTTACGTTGGCATAAAATTAAAATTGGAGGATACCAAGGGTTGGAACAGTTAATTAAGGGGGTGTTGGCACCATTATATGGGGAGCTCAAGAAATTTCTCCCCACTTAATCAGGAATTCAAGATGTTTTAAACTCGAGTGGTACCCACCACCATAACCACTCATGGGAGGTAAATTAGTGTGGTCCCCACAACCATAACCTCTCATGGGACGTTTTGTTCTAGTGGTCCACACCATAAATATCCAAATGGGAGGGTATTTAGAAAAAAATAAAATAAAACGTGTTTTTATTTAATTTTATTATTTCTATGATAAACCCAAAAACTAACTTTCACCATCGACCAACTACTGTCGAGGTGAAAGTTTGTTTATGTGAATATCGGCGCAGCGAGTTCAACGGTGCCCTAAGAGTTCAATTCCAAGCACCGGTTCAAATGTTAGAAAAAAAACTCATACATTTACAAAACGTACCCGAAGAAAAGTTCATAAATTGATTCAAAGCACATAGCGCCTCTGAATCACATTCTGTCAATTTTCGAGGACTCATAAAATTCCCATATATTTAAAAAAATATTTACACGGAATTTTCAGGACATTACAAAATATCTGGTTTTATTAAAATTAACAAAATCAAGTTTATATTTATTTTGAAGTCTAAAAAACATGCATTGCAGGGTTAATAGGTTGAAAACGAGGTAAATTTTTTTTGAAATCACATTAAATCAATCTGTGGTTAAATTTTAAAACATTTGAAAAGAGCTCATGTCAACATAACATGAAGGATAGTCAGAATGAATAGTAAATAGTTTTATTGGACATTAAAGTATTTAGAATCATTCATCAAAGAGTCAACATTTAATAAAAGACCTTATATTATGATCTCACCTCATGTAAGATTGATGGGTTATTTATTCGTACACCACATAAACTCTTCAGCAATAATTTTCTAGTTATTTCAAGATAATACCAAAACATTTTTTAGATTTTGATACATTTTCATTTTCTTCTATTTATAGGTATTCTTTATGAATTCATATTTATCTAGTTTTCATTAGCTTATGACTTATTTTAATTATCTCATTTTTTTGATTGTGTATCTTCTTTTGTCATTATTTTTTAAATTTCCTTTTTCCTCCACCATTAATTATACCTAAACATCGACATTAACTTCTTTTATGATTGTATATTCTAGTTTCTTCTTCTACTTCAAACTCAACTAATAATTTTGGAATCTTCCCTACATTAAAATAAACAATTAATTTTGGATTTTTAGCTTTTCTATATTTGGATTTTGGATTTTTTCTGTATTGATTTTAATTTTTCATTTATTTTTTATTTTATTTCTGGTTATTTATATTTCTTATTCTATATATTTTTAATCAACTATTTATTCTCATAAATATCAATATAATTCCTTTTGATGATTTAGAATTTGATCTTCTTGGTTTTTTATTTTGATTTTAATTGTTAGATTTTTTGTTTATACACCAAATTTATCTTCAACTTTTGATCATGTATTAATACTTATGCATTTATGCCTCTTGATTTTTCTTTTATATTCTACATTATGATTATTTTTTTACATTTTTATTGTTTCATATTATTTTCTAAATCTCACTAATTCATTCTCATAAATCATTCTTGTTTATAGAATTTGGATTCTACTTTATATTTCAATTACACATTTCCCCCACGTCAACATTCAATCATTAATTTCAGGTTTCTCATTTTAGATTAATCTAGTATAGGTGATTTGAGTATTTATTTATTATATCTATGTTTTGAGTTTCACATTTACTTCATCTATAATTTTTTATTTATGATATATATGTTTTCAGTTTCACTTTTACATTAATATTTTCATGTTTTATAATTTTTTATTCTACCTCCACATTTGTATATGCTTGTTTTTTATTCTATTTATGATTCGTCTTTTATTAATGTTTCTATGTTTACATTGACTTACACTTCCACTTATTATTTCAATCATTACCCACTACATCTTATATTTGTCCTACAATTACTTTATAAACTGTATTTGTATCTAGTTCAACTTATTCTTATAAATATGTATATATTTATTCAAATTTTATTTCTATCTCTTCTTTTTTTTTATTTTTTTTTATTTTTAACCATTATAATTTAACTTATGTAATTCATTTTCTACTAACTTTATCTCTATATCCATTTCAATTTTTCATCCTTCTATTTTCAAATTATGATTATTATTTTACATCAATTTATTTCTTTTATATTTTATTCCTTTTAACACTAATATACTTATGTATAATTGATTACATTGAACAATGAATGGTTTTAAGTTATTATGGTTTATATATTTTAATGATTATTATTAAAATTATTAAAATTATTTTGTTTTTAATTATGAACAATATAATGAAAAAATGAATTTCAATGAAAAATGATAACATTTTGCAAATTACACAGAATATTTTAAAATCATATATGTATTATTTCTTAGAGAATTTTTTTTTAATGAAATTTAGAAATGTTTAGTTTTAGACCCTTAAGAGGCCCTTGCATGTAGAGGTGTTTCCTGGGGCACTCTATCAAGAAAAGATGAATCATCTGATATATGATTACAAACCTTAATTCTTTTTTGTTTTTATCAAGCATTTAATATTTCATTTGAGATCATAATAATTTTTACTAATATTTTCCATTTAATTTAAATTAATTAAAATTAAATTCAATAGCATTGGAGGAGGATCGATTTATGCAGATTTAAACCACCCTTGTCAGCTATAATGAAATTATATAATCTTGGATACACTGATGATGATGGGGAAACCTCTGAAACTATTTGATGATAGATTCAATTAAATTCCAAAAATATATCTTTCATATACTTTTTTTTAATGATTCACAATACACTTTTTATTTTAATTATGTTAATTTGATGTTTTTTCATTACAAAAATTTTCAAAATCCTAGATTTCAATTCTTGGGGTTTGCATGTATGTTTCTAGTGAACTGGTGTTCAAGTGTTTGTGGAAACACAATTCTACCAATTATGTGGAGGGCTAGTTGGCCTGTTGATTTTGACAGGACCAACATTGATGAAGCTTCTTTTAGTGATCAATAATGGCTAGGCCACATAAAAGAATTATCATAAACACTATGATAGAGGCATCATGGGTGGAGGGGAGAAATTATTTCATTATCTCTATGTAATGTAAATCTAGTTCTTTACAAAATCATATCTTCAAACATGGACTTCTCTATTCATCTAGATCTGATTATATTCATAAGAGATACTAAGTTGTAGATTTTCTGGTTTCTAGACTTTATTGAAAAGTGCATCAAGAAAATGTCACTTAATTGGAGAATCTTTGGCTTCACGGAATTATAAGAAGAATAAATATATAAATCATTTTACTTATAAAGATGATTGTAGAAGTTAGATGCTATTATACCCAATTTTTGTGGATGGAGAGCACACTCAGTGATTTTAGAACGATTTTCACTCTAACATTAATTAATTATGATAATACTAGTGTAATGTTTTCAAATTTAAATTCATTTGTTTCTCTTTTCTATTATAATTATTATTAAATTGAAGAACTCTGGAAAATTAAAACAAAAAAAATGAGTAAACGGACTTGGATTGGCGTGAAAACATAGTAACATAATATTTGATTCATTTCCAGTAATAATGGACTAACCACACATCAATATAGCACATGAATTTCTGGTTATTATTAAAAGGTTAATTTGGAATTTTTATTCTTATTGAGGTGGGTCAAAAAGGAAACAAAGGGTTTACATTTTCATGAAAATTTATGAATTTACAAATGGACAGAATTTCAATCAAATATGTGGGAAGTTATAACGACTGGAAATTCATATTTAATAGACTTAATTCTTTTAAAAAAATTCATGTTGGTGTAAACTAGAAAATTAGTGCATATTTTCATTAAATTAATGGAAAATTAGTCGATCAATAAATTTTTTACATGAAGAAATAGACTTCATGTCAATCTGACTTTTGGTTTGGTTGAAATTTCCGAAAATATGTTATTTTGATTTAAAAGTCTAAAAACATGTTTTAAAGTGTGAATGATTAGAAAAAGGAATTTAATTATTGTTAAATACTATTAAAATTATAGTTTTTTATTTTTTTGACATGATTCAATAGACCCCACTTTAATTTGATAGGTGGATTTCTAAATAGTATTGAATGAACACTTTTATTGATTTAAAAGTAAAAAAACATACACCATAGAGTTAGTAGAATGAAAATGTTATGAATTGTCATGAAATAAAATGAAATTGGTATTTGATTAATTTTTGATATGTATGAATAATATCTATATCAACCCAAACTGTCATTTGGCCAAAATGACGGGAAAAATAGATTATTTAACCATAACATTATCTAAAACATGTGTTCAAAATTCAAAACCTAATAAAGAACCTCATATTATGATCTCCTTGAACATAATATTTACAGACCATATATTACTATATTTAAATTTTTCCATAATAATTATAAAATTATTTCATACTAGTTTGAGATCATTTGTTAGGTTTTGAACCTTTTCTATTATAATTTTTTACTATGAAATATATAAGAAATATATTTTTACATATTATTCTTTATCTTATTCTTAATGGTCATATGGTTGGTTTTATGGATTATATTTTTTATTTTTTGTAAAAAAATCCTTATTTTCTTCTATATATAACATTATTTCTTCCCCATTATCAAATTTCATTTCCATTATGACTCTAGCTTCAGTTTCTACCAGTACTACATATTCATCATATTTTTTATTATGTTTAATGTTTTCACATCAACTTCTATATTTTTCTTATTCATCTACCATAACTTATTCACCACCATCATCATTACATTATTTTATTACTCTAGTTTCAATATTCTAATTTTACTTCAGATTTAATATCCACTTCTAGTTTTTTACCAACATTAAAGTAGACTATTACTTATGGATTGTCACTATTTATCCTTTTCCATTTTAGAATTTTGTTTAAATTTTAAATTTTATTTTTTAACATTATTTCAAATTTTCTTTAATAGTCTTATTTCTTTATTCTTAAAATTTAGTTTCAATTATATCTTGTCATACATATACCTCTACTTCTACTTATATATTCAAACTATGAGATTCAATATTTTTGAATTTTATTTTTATTATTTTTATTTGTCTTCTTTTTATACTTTTGTATCTGTTAGTACTTATTTTTATTTTTCTTCTTTTTATACTTTTGTCTTCTACCTTTGACTTTATCTTTTTCAATAATTTTTCCTTTAGAATTTAATTTTTATATCATACATATTCTCTAACCAATCAAATTTGGATCTTTACTTCTAAAATATTCTTTTACTTGTATTTTTTAAAAAAATATATATATATTTTTATTTTTACTTTGGGTTCTTTTTTTCTTCTTCTATGATTTCTTATAGGTTTTTTCTTCTACATCTAGTCATATTGATTTTTCATTTTCATCAAAATTTTATTTTTCATCTAATTTATATAATCTATATTATAGATTAAATTCTAACTTTAGTTCATCCCCTTCAGTATTACATTATTTTACCTAATGTATTTAAATTTTTTTCTTATAAATTTATTTTATTCCTTTTGTGTATGTATTTTATTTATTATTATCTTCAACTAATCAATTTTTTATTCTACTTACAATCATATTTTGATCATATAATCCTAAAATTTTGGATGTTGGATTCTATTTCACAATTTATTTTATCTTTTGTTTCTATATTTACAATTGGATTTGAAATATTACATCTCTTTCTTTTTTGTGATATGGTTTTCTATTTAAAATATAATTATATTTCTACTTTTATTTTAACATAAAAATATTCTTCAATTTTTTTTGTTTCTACATAAAAATATTTTTAAACATTTTATAATTTTTTGACATATATATTTCTTCCAACATATCATTTTTTTAATATTCTACCTTCTAATATTTTTTATATTTTTTGGTTTTTTTAAATCACTCTACCACCTCATATCAGTTCATTATTATTTATATATTTTAGATTGTACTTCATCTACCAATTCCACTTTTCCATTACTTTCATATGTTATCAATATTTTCATATTCCAAATTTTAACTCAATATCTTCTTGGTGATATGTGTTTTGATTTATGATATCTATTTTTTGAGTTTGAATTTTACATTTTTAATTATTATTTTTTATTTTATAAATACATCAAAATATAGTTGTTCTTCATTTTTGTTAATGTTTATTATAGAAGGGTTTATTATGTTTTCATGTATATGATGACTTCTAATTCCACTTATTCAATTGAAATTTACTTAATAATTCTTCTATTTCTCCTACTCTATCTTTGGAAACTATATTTTCATCTTTTTTGTCTTATGATTCTGCATATGTATATAATTTAGTTTTTTCATATATTCTTTATGCATATTTTTACAAAATTTATATACCTACTTCAACTTCCTATTCTACTTTAACTACTTCTTTAAAACATTAAATATTACTTATGCACTTTCTCGCGGTCTATAATTTCCAATATCATTTTCATGTAGTTCATCTTTTCTTATCGACATGTATATTTTTTCAATTTTTTTTGCTAAATCCTGATTCTTTCTTCTAATTTATTCATTTTTTCCTATATCATTTTCCTCATCTATTTCATTTTCTACTAATTCAAAATCAATGTATATTTTATTTTTTTAGGTGTTGTGTTTTCTATTTCTTTTATTTTCTTGCCTTTAAAATTTTTTCTTCTACATTTTCTTCTCAATCACACTAATGCACTGATATATATTAATTCTCAACTTTAGAGAAGATGTTTTTTTGGATTTTTTTATTTAAAAAAAATTATTTAAATTAATAAAAATAATTTATTTTAATTTTCAGTTTTATAATTAGCATTTTGTTTTGAAAGAAAAATTATTTTTTTCTTCAAATTGGATGTCATATTTAAAAATAAATTATGTAGTATTACATAGAGTAATGTGTTTATAATGGAAAAAATATGATGTTTTTATTTTGAGATCCTTATTTGGACCTTTCACGGTGATGTGGTCCCCAGAGCACTATCATGAAAAGGCAAATCATCTAAGATATGATTTACAAACATCTATCTTTTTAGTTTTCAGTTGAATTTTGATGTCTGATTTGAGATCATAATATACATTATTTTATTTTTTAATATATTTTTAATATTAATTATTCGTAATTAAAATTAAATTTCATAATTTTGAAGTATGATTGAATGATGAAGCATTACACTGTCTCCTATAGGCTAGGATTACATTAGTAATTATTAGTTATGCTAACAACATATATAGAACCACTACTGCTATTGCAGGATTATTATTATTCATTTTCAAAAAAAAAGTATCTTCTAAATACTTTTTTACGAATCAAAATACATTTTACCAGATTATTGTCTTTAAGTTATGTTTCAAATACCCAGGAGGTCAGTTTCTAAGGGTTTTAAATGAATTACCAGTGAACTTGGGTTTGATTAATGGAGGGGAAAATATACATATTATAGTATGGGATAGTGGGACTATAGATCCAGATAGGACCCATATAGATGAAGTATCTTTTGGTTATTTGTACAGACAAGGTCACCCTAAGGAATAATAAAAATGTCCAAGCTAGAGGAATCTTTTTGTGATTGGTGATACCTTTTGATACTTTCTATGCAATAGAATATTCATTCAGTGTAAAATCCTATATTCTGAAATCAAATTATCTATGACATTGAATTCAATTAAATTTTTACAAGTTATTTAGATTTATATTTCCTAGGTTGTGGAATGGATCGGAAAACTAATTCATGAATTTTTCACAACGAAAATAAAGTTTTATCTTCTTAGTCCATTAAGATGCATCACACTGTAAAACATTCCTCTTCTGGGGATGATAATAGTAATTGAATTTTATTATGAATAATTATTGTGGGTATTGTAATAATGGTGTGTTTTGTCCCCATGGATAGTGACAGTAAACATTGAACCACATAGTGGATTTTACATAACATATTTTGGATGGCATAATTTGGAGAGTGCAATATTCCTCTTTGGCGAGTTGAGGCGTGTTTCACTCCACATCAGCATCCTTTTTTTTGCATTAGAGGTATGCCCACTTCCTCTCTGATGATACACTATCTGTGATTGTAATTTTTTATTATGATTGTAGTTAAACAACTATATGTCTTTGATGACATGAACACATTCGTAATACATTAAGCACCGTGACATATACACACTAACTCACCATGGGATGGAAACTCCTAATCTATTCAATTAACCCAACCACCCAACTCAACCTATACCTTATTCTTGTTACTAAGATAAAAAAACATGTCCAAAAAAAGAAACATTATAGCTTTTTTCTAGTGTTCTGCATTACTATCTTTAATTTTCCTTAATTTTTATATTTATATTCTCAATTTTTATCTTTAATTATTTCCACAACTTTTTTTATTTTATTTTATTTTTGTTAGTATTAGTATTTCTTTCTTATTGATTCATTTTTTCATTAATTTTTTGAATTTTATTTCTATTATTTAATGGATTTTGTGTTTTTTTTTTGTTTTCAAATATTATTTTAGTACCTTATGAGTTAAATTGTTCATTATTTTTCTTTTTATTTAGTGTTTATTCATTATTCATAACATTTGTAATATCTATGCATATGTTAGATAAATTATTATTTTTCTTGTATCTATGTTATTATATATATTCTATACACCATAAGATGATATCTTCACACAGTATGTATTGAATTTTTATGCTAGGTTCCCTCTTTTATGTTGTTTACCGTGTACTATAAATAACTATAGTTTTTGTTGAAGCCCACAGATACAAAATTTAGATGGATTTTCAATCAAACTCTGATTCTTTTTCATAACAGTGATTCCAATTAATTATCATCAAATGTTAGTCTTACAATTTTCTAGAATTATTCTTATTAAATTAAAAATACAATAAAAATGGAATGAAAATTGATCCAATAAGATCATAATGGAATAAAATGTTATCAATTTGATATTTGAGTCATTTTCGATCAATATGAACCATCTACACATCAATATGACACCCAAATTATTTGACATGATTGAAAGTTTTATTTGAAATTCTCATTATTTTTAAATGGTGTTAAAACTAAGAAAAGTTTCTGTAACATCCTAAGTTTTAAGAAATAATCACTATATTCAATAGCATTAATTATACTCTACATCGAGCTTAAATAAAAAACTAAATATTATTATTTTAATGTTAACTTTGTATCCTAAACATTAAAATGGATGTAATGAATAATTTTGAATGAATTATGAAAATACGGTTCACACATGTTTAAATAATGATTCATTGGTAAAAAAATTTATAAATTAAAGAAAAAAAAAATTGAATATGACTGATGTGTTCATATAAAAACCTATTTAAAAAGAGAATAAATGAGTTTATAAAATCATATAAGGGTTAATGGATTTTTATTTAATGAAATATATATTTTATATATTATATTTAGTTTTTTAAATTCCTACTATATATTTTCTAGATATTATATAAGAACAAATTCAATTTTTTAGATAAAAAGAGTATTTTTCTAATTGCAATTTTACCGCCTTTTGATGGACAACCGATTTTAAATATATTCTTTGAAACATTTATATGTTCTATTTGAAAAATTCTATTCTTATTTAGAAGCAAGGCATAAAAATTTATAATCTATGAATTTTTGATATTTTTATGATAACTATCATGTTTTGATGTATAGAAAAAAAAAGATAAATTTTAATTGAAAAAAACTTTTTACATCGAGATAATTTATATGTTTAAATCACATTATTTAAAATTTTAATGAATACATAGAATATATTTTTTTAATTTAAAAAAATATTGGTCATTAGATGTAATTTCACATTGAAATTGGACACAAACACATGTTAATCTTTTGGTTGTTTTTACTTCATAAAAACAGGCTTCCTCGCATTAAAAACGGGAATTAATTATGAATAAATTCTTATAATTCAATATTTGGAATTACAAAAAATGCATTCCATATTTGGAATCAGATGTTCCAATTTGTGTGCATCGGGAAATTTTATTTTTCGACATTATGAATAGTAACTTCAGAAATCATTTTTATTTACCATGGTTAAATGGAAAATTTGGTAAATAAAGGTAAAAATTAATTTTATAATAATATAAAACTCTTCTAAATCTGGTACTAATCCAATTTAATGAGTAATTTCTATCCATGATAATCTGGAGGCTAGTATTTTGGTATATTTAAGCCATTTGGGAGTGATAATGACATGTTATAATAATTAATTTAATGTTAGGATAAATATAACATAAATATGTATCTTATTACTAACATAATTTTATATGGGGTTATATAACTGTTATATTCGACTATAAATAGTCATTATAAATATAAAATTATTTCCTATGTCATGATATTTTATTTATAATTTTTAGAAATTAATTTAGTAAATTTAATTATGACATAATGATGATGCAGTGATTGCTTCATTAATAAATGTTTCAAATAAATTAAATTATGAGTATAAAAATATATATTTTTTGACATAATTAAATTAATCCATGAATTCTCTAGTTGAATATGACATGTAATAATTGATGCAATGTTTCTTTTTTCAAGGAAAAAAGTAGTTACGAATTTCAAAAAAAATCAAGTATGAATAGTGTCCAAACATGACATAATTCATAAATAAAAATATGAAATAGTTTATTAAATGATATTTAATTCCTAAAAAACTATGATTAATAAAAATGGTTAAGATAAGTCCAGGTATTTCATAAATGATTTTTTTTTTGTATTTTTACATGATATTGAAATGGAATTCACCCACAATGTGTAAATAACATGATATCCATTTAAGATTAAAATTTTAAAATAAGGGTTAAACAAAAAATATAAGGATAAATAATCATTCAAAACAAATATAAAAATTATTGGATGATGGTTATTTGAATCAAAATCATCTAATATTTGAATTAAATTTGTTTTGGACCATTTGAAATCGAAATTTAAATTATAATAAATTAATATTTCAAGACTTTCCTAAAGTGCTCATCCTCTCTCTTATAAAAGGACACCAACTCAACCCACTTACGTACACCTCTCAATCCCCATGTATCATCAAATTATAATCAAATAAAAAAAGAAAAACCATAATTTCTTCCTATAATCTTTACCTTGGGTAGTAGAAAACTTAAATCCCTTCAGTTAAATTCAAAAGAAGTTACCTTATTTCGAGGTAGTGTCTTCCCTCCATTTCCTTTCCCTTGTTTTAATTCCCTAGTCCCAATTGTATTATAATTATTTTATTATATAATTAGCAAGTATCTTAAATATAATATGATGATTTTATGATAATAATGTGAACAACACTTACACACACCTCCATCTGATGGATACAAACATATTGTTTATGTGTATAGAGAACTAATGCCTCGAGAAACGATGATTGTTAAATTTTACCCTACCACATCTCATGGTGTCTATTATGAGGTAAATGTATTTATATATGACTTATATTATATTTATATTGTATCTATAATTCAGTAATTTTATTTACAATATATCATAATGATTTCCATGATGTGTAAAAACGATAATTTCATTTGCAGAAGTGTGGACTTCCACCCCCTCAAAGTGAAATGACTCATTCATGATATATATAGAACTTATAAAGTATGGATTTATTAAACTATGATACATAAATTAATTAAATATAATAATAGTATTATAATATATGTTTATATCATTTTATTGTTATTCTTTTATTATGATAATGAAATAAAAGTAGCATTCATGCATACGTACGGCATACCATCTCCATGAACGGTGAATTTAATTTATTATCTCCAAATATTATGGAAATTATAAATACATATATACTATATATATGTTATATTTAAATCATGATTAATAATCTGTGATGATTGAATTTTGACGACATGGACAATTTTCATAAAACAAGTTAATTTTTCACACAAGTACTGAATATAGACCAACAGACCGATATGAACATAAATATTTATGTAATTTTTATAACCTGATGATATGTAATGTAAAATGAATAATAAACATGAAAAGGGTTCTAAAGAATTTATAAATTAACTTAATTTTATTATACGGGAATCCAAAGAACAGATGAGACAAGTCAAACTCGAGGTAAGGGAAATTCTTAGCCCAATTTCAATTCATTAGGTCGACCGTCCACTTCTTGACTATGTCATGCTATGATTATGTGAGTAATAATTTTTCATTTATTATATTTTATTTATAATATCATTATTTGTATTTATATTGAATACACATAATAGATCTATTTTACTAACAAAATGATCTTGTTAAGGGAATTTCTAAACTGAATTTCCCCTCATTGGGATTTATGCATACGTAGTTGATTATATTATACCAATATTATGTGTAGAATCTCATTTTTGTTTATTTATGTTGTCATTTCCATTTCACATTGTGTGGATATAATATTTCTATACATAATCACCCCATTCATAAATTCTTATGCCATTTATACAAACATTGTAAGGGAACTTCTAAACCCAATTTATATTTTTCAGGTTAATCTTCCACATCTTGATTATGGCGTGATATGATTATTTGAGAAATAAATTTTTATATACAATGTTATATTTATACTTGATTTATGTGTATTTATTTTCAATACACATAATCAATCATGTTTATTAACTAAATGATCTTTGTAATGTAAATCTTATCTCAATCTCAATTTATTGAGTTAAATATCTCTATCATTAGTTTTTTTTTCAAGAATATGTGTGAATGAACCCTGTTTGTTCTATAATTAATATCCACTTATATTGGGTGTATTTAAATTTTTCACACATAATTATATAATTGATTTATCCTTAATATAATGATACGATCATTGTAAGGGACTATATCTCAATCTCATTTCATTGAGGCACATCTCGATATTGTGCACCTTTGATATCATATAAGATGTATATAAAACCCTTTTGACATTTTATTGCATGAATTTATATATTCTAATGATATTTAATTTTTTAATTTTTTTATTTAATTATATCTATTTAATTGTTTCTCAAGTGTTATGAGTCTCTTAAACTAAAATATGGTCTTAAATGTTTTAAATATTTATTATTTTAATTCTTTCTCATTAATGACAGTTTTTTCAAATGGTTTTAAGGATTTATTTATATGTACATTAATTTTCATAAACGATAACTTATTTTAAATGATTCAATGTGGTATGGGACACCTTGATTCAATAATATCTTTATTAACTATTGTAAATGTGTTTGGAAATGGATTGAATATTTCAATATCTTGAATTGATTTCTGGGGATTGATGAGTGAAATGATTATAATTTAAATCTTTTAAGTGTTGTGATTATGTAATTGTACATAGAAATTTGACTATTGGTTATGTGATAAACCAAATACAGGTGGTTCCGTGATAATCTTATGGTGGGTGAGCCCGTGATATCTCTCCATTACATTAGGTATCATGACATCAATAAATGATAAAATTTCTCCTTTGAGACTTATGAAATATACAATGTTGGGTATTCCAAACGTAACTATGATGGTCACTCCCTATGTAGCTAAAAAAGCTAAATTGTAAATATTATATGGATTCCAAAAGTTAACTTTATGTTTTATCAAATATATAATGATGTATAGAAATCTTATGATTACATAATGTAAGATAAATTGTTTATGTTTTTTGGGGTAAAATGTATGATTTTGTGAAAATGATTTCATGGGTCTTTAGTATTCATGGACTAATGGTTTTATTCCTTATATTATAACCCTTACTAATCTTTTAACTCCCATCCCATATTTTTAAATATTTTTCACAGGTTATTAGAAAGTGTAAGAGAAAATAATAATTCATGAAGATTTTTATCAAGAAAATAATTCTTTTATTAGTCATTTTATTGTTGTGAAAAAAATTGGATCGAGAATAAGTGTGTACATTATACTATTTTTGATGTATGTTAATAGTTATGGCCAAATTATATAAAACTATAAACCTTAAAATATCCTCAATGTGAAAGAGTGTAAATTCTTGATCAAAATAAAGATTTTGTACTATTTATGGTTGGGGCCTTATAGTTTGTCCTAGAAGAAAGGTTTAGACAAAATTAGTGGTTATGATGTTTTCTAAAGGGTTAGGGATATAATAATGGGTTTATAATTTTATAGTTGATCAAAATTTCAAAGTATTATAAACCCCTTTTCAGGATTTATGATCAAAATATTAAGGTTACTAATGGTATTTTTGAAGACATTATCCTTTGAGGAAATTATTTGTTATTAATTATTGGGATTCAAAATGTGAGTTATGAGGTAACCTTTGAGGTTAAAATATGTTATTGTTATATTTTAGGATTTTATCTCTTTTTTAGTAATGTTATAAAATTATATTATTTTTGAAAATCGACAATATGCAGACCAAGTGCCAAACCATCATGTCAGAAAAATATATAGGAATCAGAACGAAAATCGAAGTGCGACTGGGATTTATCTCCTACCACTAGAATACATGAAGTCCCTATTCAGTATGACTTATTATTTTCAGCTAAATGGTTCTATATATCAAGAATAAATTTATTTTGGAATCTTGTGTCTTATCAAATGGATATCCTAAGTATAGTATAGTTATTTTGATTAAGCGATTAATGTTATTTTGGAAGACATTCACTCTTTTGGAAACACTATATTCCTAAGGAAAATAGAATACTATGCGATTTCATTTGAGTAGTAACAGTTGAATTTTTTTGGAGGAATATATCCTTTTATTATATACATATGGAGATTTGGTTTATTTATGTAAATGATTATCATATCATATAGAATATATGAATAGGTTGAATACTTTTAATTGTGAGACTTTTAGAGTAGTTGATGTTTTTTGGAGATAAATGTTATGATTTATCATGGAAGATTGCGTGATCAAATCCTTCAGAATTTTGGGTTTCAATAATTTTTTGGATTTTTTGATGAATTTTAAAGTCAATTTTTTTTGAATGGTCTCTGTTGAAATTTTGGTATTGTTTGTAAAATTTTGGATATTAAGAGTAGTATTTCTTTTTATAAAGGATTATTATTTTATAGTATTATATGACCTTGTACTAACCATTTTGGTTTTGTGTTAAATTCTAAAGATAAGGAAAATATATAGTTCATCTTTCTTATATTATGATATTCTCTAGAAGTTGATTCAAGAAATTGAGATGTGACCATGTCAACTTCAATACTCATCATTTGTCGAAAATAAGAGTTTGTGGTAAATATTTATTAAATAATGAAACTATACTTGTAATGTAAGTATGTTTCCTTATGTTCTTATTCGATGTAGTAAAAAAATTCTTCAAATTTATGAAATGGACCATAAAAAAACATTTTCCAATTATTTTTCCTACTAGGAAATCAAAGACTGCAAAACAAATCACAAGTTTTTGTATTTTTGGTTATTAACTTTTTATTAATAATTTTTTTATCGCCCATCATCAGAACATGACAATTATTTTTTCTTCCATATCCATGTTTTCCTATATAGAACACTAGTATATGTTATCTCAAGTGACCTTTGTACTTCTCTTAATTTCGTTCATTTAAATTAGATGTTTTATTAACCCTTTTTTTGATGTGGGATTTTAATGAAGTTAACAAACCAAATATTAAAATCATGAGGTTGAAATTTAAAAAAGTGTGGAATGATGGAACACCCTCAATTTTAATAATGAAACACTGTATTCAACAGCATATATGTAATGATACATTGAGCTTAAACGAATAACTAAATATTATTATTTAAATGTTACCATTATAGACTAGATGTTGGAATGGAGGGAATCAATAGTGTCAACTGAATTATGAAAATATGGTTTACACATGTTTAAATAATTATTCACTAGTTACCAAAATTTTTATAAATTAAAATAAAAACCAATTGAATAAAAAGGATGTGTTTTTATGAAAACATATTTAAAAAGATAATAATTGTATTTATAAACTCATATCACTCTTTATTTATTTTTATTTAATAAAAAATATGTGATATATATTAAATTTAATGTTTTAAATTCATCTTACATATTTTATAGATATAATATAAGAAAAAATTCAAATTTTCAGGTAAAAGAAGTATTTTTCAAAAAAATTATTATTACTGCCTTTTGATGGTGAATCATTTTAAAATTTAGTTTTTAACACCTTTATATGTTCTATTTGACAAAATAAACTTATTATTTAGAAAAAATACATAAAAATTTACTTTTAATTAATTCTTAATATATTTTTGATAACTATCATGTTTTGACGAATAGAAAACATACACTAAATTTTAATTGAAAACAACTATATACATCAACATAATTTATATGGTTAAATCATATTATTTACTTTTTTTAAAGTATAAATGGCATATATTTTTATAATTTAATCTACTTTTTTTCGTTATATGTAATTTAACATGGAAATTGCACATAAACAAATGTCAATCTTTTAGAAGTTTTTACTTATTGAAAACATGCTTTCTGGTTCTGACAACGAGAATTAATTTTAAATTAATTTCTGCCAATTATGCATTTTGAATTTAGAAAAATAGATTCCATATTTGCAATTATATGTTTCAAATTATTTTAATAGTGAATTTTTATTTTTGGACATTAGGAATAGTGTTTTCAGTAATTATTTTTATTTACAATGGTTAAATGGTAAATCTGGTAAATAAGGGTAAAAATTAATATTATCATAATATAATACTACCCTAAAACATGTCCTAATACTACTGGATTAGTTTTTTCCGACCATGATCATACTTATGCCGAACATGGTTCATTTGGGATCCACTTGGGATTAATAATTACAAGTTTTCATATTTAACTAAAAGTAAAGAGAAATATAACATAAACATGTATATTCTTAGTAAAAGAAATTATATGGGGTTATATAACTGATATCTTCTATTAAAAATAGAAATTATAAATCAATACCTATTTATTACATCATTATATATTATTTAAAAATTTTAGATATTAAATAAATAAATTTAATTATGTCAAAATGATAATACATTGATTGTTTCATTAAAAATTGATTCAAATAAATGAAATTATAAATATTAAAATAAATATTGTTTTACATAATTAATATCATCCACAGATTCTATTGGTTAATATGAAATAATAGAATTGATTCAATATTTTTACTGAAAAAATAAATTTTTTATAAATTTTTTAAAAAGTCTTGTATGAATAGTGTCCATAATTGACATAATTCTTAACTTAAAATATAAAATAGTTTATTAAATAATATTAAACTCCTAAAAATAAAAGATTTGTCAACATAGTTCAGATAAGTCCAAATATGTCATAAATGAATTTTTTGTGGGTCGTTTGACATGATGTCGAAATTAAATTAACCCATAATGTGTAAATAACATTATATCACTATAAGATTAATAATGGTAAAATTAGGGTTAAAAAAAAGATAAGGATAAAAAATATTCAAAATATGTCTAAAAATTGTTGGATTTGGTTATTCGAACAAAATCATCTTTTCCGACATTTAAATGAGTTTTGGACCATTTTTATTTGAAATTTAATTTATAATAAATTAATATTTCAGGACATCCCTAAAGTGCCCCTCCTCCTTCTTATAAAAGGTCACCAACTCTACCCACTTACTCAAATATCTCAATACCCTTGGATAATCCAAATTATACACAACTAAGCTCCAAAAATCCATCTGTTCCTCCTTGATGCCTTACCTTGTGCATTAGGAAATTTAAGAAATCAATTTGGGTCAAATCAATCGATGTTACCCTAGTTAGATGTAACGTCTTCTATCAAGTTCCAATACTTTATTTTCCTTATAAACTCCATATTATTTTTTTATTACATGATTAAATAAGAACACCAGTATCCTCAATATACTATGATGTTTTATAAGATTTATTTGAACTACACATATACACACCTCTATCTAATGGATACAAACATATTGTTTCTGTGTACAGACAACTATTGTCTCACGAAATGATGATTATTAAATTTTACGCTACCACCTCTCATGGTGGCCATTATGATGAAATTTTATTTATATATGATATATATTATATTTATATATTCTCTATGATTCTTAAATTTTTAATTACAACCTGCCTTTATGCCTTTCACTATGTGTAAATATGATAATTTCATTTGAGGAAGTGTGGACTACCGCCCACTCAAAGAGATATGACTCATTGATGATACACATGGAATGTATAGATAATGGTTTTATTAAACCTGTGATACTTACATGACATAAATATAATACCAGTATTATAATATATATTTATATAATTTGATTATTATTCTTTTCATATGATAAAGAATTGAAAGTAGCGTTCATGCGTACGTACAACCTACAGTCTCCAAGAAAAGTGAATTTCATTTATTATCAGCAAATATTATGGAAATTATAAGTAGATATATAATAGATTTATATTATATTTCAATTCATAATAATATTTTGGAGATGATGTAATTTTGATCACATGGATAAATTACATCAGACAAGTTCATTCTCGTCTCAAGTACCGAATATCGACAAACCGATCGATATGAACATAATTAATTATGTAATTTTTATAACATGATGATAAATTATATAAAATTAATAATAAAATTGTATAATATTTTGGAGAATGTATAAATTAATTTTGGTTTTTTATTCAAGAATATAATGAATGAATGTGACTAGTCAGACTCTAGGTAAGGGAACTTCTTAACCCAATTTCTATTATTTTGGTTGATCTTCTACTTCTTGACTATGTCTTGCAATGATTATATGAGAAATGAATTTAGATATCTTATCATGTATTTATAATTTCCTTATGAGGATTTATAGTGAATACACATAATTGATCTATTTAATTAACTAAATGATTGTGGAAATGAACATTCTAATCTCAATTTACTCTCATTGGGTATTACACATACTTCGTTGATTATATTTTTCCAAGATTATGTTTGTAATCACTGTTTATTTATTTATGTTTAAATTTTCATTTCCCTTTGTGTGTATATATTGTTACTACAGATAATCACCCCATTGATAAATTCTTACGTCATTTTTATGATCTTTTTAACGGAAAATATTAACCAAATTTTCAATCTTTGTGTTAATCACACTCTTCTTGATTATGTCATCCTATGATTATATGAGAAATAAATTTTGATATACTATCTTGTATTTATACTTAATTTATGTTTATTTATTTTTAATACAAATAATCAATATATTTTATTAACAAAATTATCTTTGTATGGGAAATCTTATTTCAATCTCCATTCATTGAGTTAAATATCTATGTCATTGGTTTTTTTTCCAAGAATATGTTTGAATGACCTCTGATTTTTACACTTAATACACGCTTATATTGGTTATATATATATTTTTCACACATAACTATGTCGTTGATTTATCTTCAATTATATAATACGATCATTGTAAGGGACTACGTCTCAATATCCTTTCATTTAGGAATATCACGATATTGTTAACCTTTAATATCCTATAAGGATTATATACAACCACTTTGAAACTTTATATCACGAATTTCTATATTCTCATAATATTCAAAGTTTCATTTGATTTTATTCTTCAATTATTTTTATTCTATTTTTTCTCAACTAGTACGAGACTCTTTAACTAAAATATCATTTTAAATGTATTAATGATTTATTTAACTAAATAATTCTCATTAATGACTATTTTTTAGAAATGGTTTTAAGGATTTATTTATATAGACATTATTGTTTTTAAATGTTAATATATTTTAAAAGATTAAATATTTTATGCTATATTTGATTAAAAAATATATTTATTAAATGTTTTAAATTGTTTTGGAAATGGATTGAATATTTGAATATCCTGAATTGATATTTTTTTGATTGATGAGTGAAGTGTTGATAATTTCAATCATTTATGTGTTATTATTTTCTGATAGTACATGGACATTTCATGGGTAGTTACATGATAAACCAAATCTGGCTGTTTCCATGATAAACCTAGGGAAGATGAGCCCATTATATATCGCCAAATAATTCGGTAATGTGATAGAGGTAAACGATAATGTTTCTCCTAATATATTTAAGTAATATATTGTGATGGGTATTCCAAACGTAACAATGAAGTTTATTCCCAATGTAGCTGTGAACGCTATAATATAAGTATGATATGGATTCCACATGTAACATTTATGTTTTATGATTTATACGATGTTTTTTAGGATTCTTATGATTATATGATATAAGGTAAGTAGTTTATACTTTATAAGAGAAAAGTGTTATTTTGTGAAAATATTTCCACGGGTTTTAAATATTCATGGACTAACAATTTTATTCCTTATTTTATAACCCTTATAATGATTTTTATGATAATCCCATGTTTTTTAGATGTTTTTCACAAGGTATAAGGTATTGTAAGATAAAGGAAGACATAAATATTATTTTTATTAAGAAAATAATTCTTTTTTTTAAGGAATTTTATTATTTTGAAAAAAATTATAATATTATTAGTGTCTAATTTTAAATATTTTATAAATAATTTAATAGTTATGTCCTAATTTTCTAAAACACTAAACCTGAAATGATACTAAATGTTAAAGAATGTAAATTTTTTATCAAAATCATGATTATGTAATGTTTAAAAATGGGGACTTATAGGATTTCATAATTCCATGAAAATTTATAACATTTATGAATTGATTGTAGATCAATCCATCATGTGGGGTGGTAATAATGACCAGACACACATTTTTATAAGATCTAAAATATTTGAAAAAATCCATATCAGTGTTATAACAAATAAAAAAATGAATATTGTCACTAAATAAATGAAAAATATACATCATTTAGTTTTTGATATTTTGGAATATATGACATGTTAATATGACTTTTGGTTTGTTCCAAATGACCAAAAGTACATTTTTATTGATTTAAATGTCAAAAAAACATGTATCCTAGGGTAAACAACTAGCTAAAATAATCATATTTTTTGTTAAATATTTGGAATTGACAATCATTTTTTTTATTCTACAATCAAACATGTAGTTATTCAAAAATGTATAGTAGTGGATTTTCATTGTTTTAAAAATAAAAAATAATTCATTAATGGTTTAACACAATGAAAAATACCTAAAGATGTCATAAAATTATATGAAATTGATTATTGATTAATTTATGAAATATATAAATAGATATCACATCAACGTAATTTGAAATGTAGTCGGAATGAATGGAAACACAATTTTGATGGACATCAGTCTGTAAAAACATGCATCAAAGATTCCAGTCCAAATAAAAAACCTCAAATTTTGAGCTTCCTACATTTATACAATTATTCAAAAATAACATTCCAATGAAATCATGATCATCTATGATCATTGCATATGTTTTGAACCATTTATATTTTCTTATATTTCTAGGTATTTCTTATTATTTCTATTTTAACTTCTTTAACTTCATCTTATTATTTATGTTATTACGCTCTAGTTTTTACTAATGTTTCTGTTTTTTATTTTAACACCAAAATTTGGTTTTTCGTATTCTATTACTCCTTCCTTAGTATCAATTTTAAATTTTTTTATAACTTTAGTTTTTATCTTATAATTATAATTCATATTTGGGTACTACTTCTAGATTTTTTCCTAATTCGGATAAAACTTATATTTTTTTATTCTTAAATTTTTTTCTTCAGAATTATGGATTTTTTTCCTTTTTATTTACTATCTAATTATTTTACTTTTAGTTTCATTCCTTATTATTTTTTGTATTCTAATTATTTTATTTCACATATTTCGTATCTTCTCCATTTACTTCCATTTCAATATTCTGGTTTCAAACTTATAGATTTTTTATTTGATTTTAATTTTTTTATTTTTCTTATATTTATATTTAATTTTATGTTATACATCCAATTCAATATTCTTTCAACAATTAGTTCTATTTTTATTGGTTAAGAATTATCATCATGAAAAGTGAAAATTATAATTCATTAGGCCTTTTCTTCTAGTTATACATCCATTTATTGTTTTTTCATCTGACACATTCACCATCGACCTTTGAATTTTTCTCTTTCATTAATTTTCCTCTATGGGTTTAATTTCTTACTTTTTTATTATTCTTATACTTCCTGATTTCAGATTTTGGATTCAATCCTTTTCCTTAACTACTAGTTTGGTTGTTTCTTTTATTCAATTATTTCTCTTGGTTTTATTTTGATAATAGATACAATTTTTTTTCTTCTTCCATGTTTTCCTATATTTTTTCTATTTTAGTTTAAGTTATTATATATATTTCATTTACTAAAAATTCGTATTTTACTTATGTATTATCTCTTTTATATTAACTTATAACACTAGTTATTCATTTTACCACGATAATTATCCTTTATAATTCATCAAATTTTACTTATTATTACACATATATTTTCTTACTTTAGTGTAATACCATTATTTTTATTATTATATATATCTAATATAATTTTTCTCCTACTTCCAAACCAATATTTAGGATTCTCCTTGTTAATTTTTTATTTTTAATGCTCTTTCACCTTCTATTTACACTTTGGGGCTACAATCAAAAATGGTTTTAACATATTACTTCTCATTATTATTTTGGATTATGGTTTTATAATTTTTACTTTGATTTTAGTTTTCCCATTACATTTAAATCAATTCATTATTATACATTTTTTTGAGTTTCAGTATTGGAATTTTCTTCCTATTTTGATCATTTATTACAACATACCCATTTATGCCTTCTACTAATTTTTCATTTATATTTTATCTGTTCACAATTATTTTTTCTTAAATCTATTATCATTCTCTCTAGTACATTATAAAACCTCTTTATTCAATTATTTTTTATTCTACTTTATCATTCACTTTGAATTTTTCCCCAAACTCACATTCCATCATTATATTTTGATTGAAAATTTTATCTTTATCTCTTATTGGTGATTTGAAATTTTATTCATGATATCTATGTTTTGAGTTTCACTTTATCATCAACTAACTCTAATGTTATTATTTTTCCTATACCTCTACTTTTGAATTTTCTGTTTTCATGTCTACATAGACATCCCATTTCAGTTCCTCTTACTTCAATATTTTTTTACTGGAATTCCTCTTTTTCCAAATATATATTTTGATACTACATTTGGGTCTTGTTCATCTTATTCTTCTACATATTCATATTGTTTCTTAGTTTTTTCTAAATATTATTTATTTCTTTAAATTATTTTTCCTTCTAACGATTATCGACTTCCTCTTCTACTACATTTTATACTAACTCTATCCCTATACGCATTTCAATTATCATGCAATGTGTTTTCATTTTATTTCAGTTTTTCCTTTTTATTTTTTTATTTTAAATTTGTTTTATGTGAGAACTAATTTGATGATATACAAATTATCACTCTCGGAGGAGAGTGGGTTTTGGTTTTTGTGGTTTTTATTTTAATTATTGTTATTTAATTAAATAAATTTATTTTATTTTAACAATCAAAATTGAAATGAATAATGTGTTTTTAAACAAATACGAAATTATATTTCAAACAAGGTATGATATTTAAACATCATTGGTGTAGAATTACGTAGATCAATGTATTTACGATGGAATGATAATTATTAAAATTTTAATTTCAAACCAATCAGAGACCCTTACATGGTGGTGTGGTTCCCGAAGAACTATTGTAAGAAAAAATGAATCATTAGAGGTGTAAATAAAAATCCTACTAATTTCTATATTACTTTATAATTATAATATTTGATTTGAGGTCATAATATAATGTTTAATTATGTGTTTAATTTCATTTTAATTTCATTTTCCTTAATTAAATTTTTTTACTAGAGTTGGATGATGTTGGATTCTCAAATAAATACATTTACCTCTATTAACTATGAAAACATGATCAATTAGTGGTTACCCTGGTGAAAATGGGTCAACCACCACTTCCATTGGTGGCTGATTACTATTCATTTTACTAAATGATATATACTAGATCCCTGTTTTGATAAATAACAATAATTTATATATTTTAGTTAAGTTAAATTAAATTGTTTTTTTGATAAATTTACAATATCATATAGGTCAATTTTTGGTGGTTTTAGTTGTATTCTCGGTGAACTCACATTTGAGTAATATGGGGAACATCATTCTATAGATTATGGGGCGGGATTATATGAAAACATATCCAAATAGAACCTATGGAGATCATTCCACTTTCATTGGTCTATGTTGGTTGGCCCACATAATGGAGTAATCACAAAAATCATGTCTGAGGCATCTTGGGGAATGGGTGAAATCTATTGATCCTAAAAATGAAATGTAATATTATATTTGTATAGACTTAAATCTTATAACTATGGATTTTCTATTCTCCTATATGTGAGATTTTTTCTATGAGTTATTGAGGTGTAGATTTCATATATATTATATTGGATATGAATAGTACTACTAAATCTTATCACATTTGGAGATAAGCTATAGATTCTTTATTTAGGAGGAAACAACACTCAGTAAATCATTCTACTACTAAATCTGTTTTTATTTTCTTTAAGTTATTTTCCCAAATATTGTGGTTTTAGAACACACTAAATGATTCTTTATGATTATATGGATTCCATTTCGTTAAAATTAACTTTTAATCTCCAAATTGTTTTATTTTATTATCTTTACATTGTAAAATCTCTTGAAAACGCATATGAAAAACTGAGAAAAAAAGATTGAATTGGAATAAAAACAAAGGAAAATGATATTCAAGTCATTTTCGACCTATATGAACCATTTAAAAGTCAATATAATAACATAATTTATTAGTATGATCAGAATATCCTTTTGGATTTCAAAATCATATTAAATTTCATTAAAGCATAAGAAATGAGTTTGGATTTTCATGAAAGTTTATGACATTATGAAGAGACAGCATGCTAATCTGATATGTAGTTTGTTCATAATGAATGACGATATAGTTTTATTATATTTAATATTTTATGAAAATGAACATATGAGGTTTATATCCTAGAATACGACCACATATTTTCCTTCATTCAAAATAAATTTTCTGTTGTTTACTTATAGATCTGTCGGAACATGTTGTGCATCAATATGAATTATGATTTGATTGAAATTACAAAAATTTAATCTTTATTTCTCTAATTGGAAATATACATGAATCATTAAGTGATAACATAGAAAAAATGTCAAATTGTAGTTATAAATTATAAGAAACCAATATTTTAATTATTTCCATGTTGTTATATGCCCCTGATGAATCTGATAGGTGGTTTACCTAAAATAAATAAATGTAGATTTTATTGATTTAAATGTCAAAAAACAGGTTTCATAGGATCAATATAGAAAAAACAACTATTAATTATCTTTAAAAAATATGGCATAAACCTTTGATTAATTTTTTAAAATTATGAATATACCCCACATCAATCAAATATGAAATGTTTTCAAAATGGCTGAAAATTGTTTTATTGGACATAAATTCGTTAAAATGATGTGACAAAGATTCAAAACCTAACATAAAACCTTAGACTATGAGCTTATCACACATCAAATTGATATATTTTTAATTCCCCTAGGTCAAAAATCATTCAAAAATAAGTATCCAATGATTTCATGATAATCTGAGAAAAGTTTCTAGGTTTTGGATACTTTTCCATTTGTTCTATTTCTAGGTACTCTATTCTACTTCAACATTTCATTCTTTTTCTTCATCTTGTGAATTTTACTAATATTCTATGGAATATGGAATATGTTTATATTTTTATTCCATCATCTTATATATTTGATTTTGTTTATAAAAATTATTCCTCCCCAACATTAACATTCACATATTTTATGTCTGAGGATTCTTAATTCTACATGTATTATATATTCAACTACTATTTAAGGATTCATTCCTACTTCATACCCAATAGCTACTTCTATTTTCATAACATTTCTTATTTTGTATTGTCGATATTTTTTTTATATTTTTATTCAATTTCCTTTAATTATGATTTTATATCTTATTATTCATTTGTTTTTTATTCCACTTATTTTATTTCAACTATTTCCCCAATAACTTAAGGATCTTCTTCTATTTTAGTATTTTTACTTCAACCTTTTGGATATTGATATAGATTTTAAATTTTTGAGTTTTCTTATGTTTATATTTTATTTATTGTTACTAATTATGTTTTTTGTTATAAAATATCTTTATACTATTACATTTATTTATATTTCTTGGGAATTATTATCTTGTATTAAGTTTTATCTTATTGGTGCAACAATCGCCTTTAATTATGCTTCCAATTAATTTTAGTTCATCTCATGCTCTAATATTCTAACATTCAATTTTACTTTTTCATTCATATTATATTATTATTTTTATTTTGAGTTCATGATTCTTCTTATACTTATAAATTTTTTCTTTTGACTTCTAGTCATTAATTTTTCATCTTTATTAATTCCAATTTTTAATAAAAATATCTTTCTCTGTTAATTTTTATTTGTACATTGGATTCCATTTTCTTATTTGATTTTTTAACAACCTGATATTTTATGAGAAATATATTTTTTATGTCTTATGTTATACACAACATCAAAGGAATCTTTCACTACACACAGTACTAGCTTGGCTTGTGTTACACACAATCATGACCCTCCTCAATAGCGTGTGTAGTACGCAATACCGACTTTCACTAAACAATGATATATTATTATAATATTATAAACTAGCCATTATGAATAGTATTAACTGAATTTTGAATTTTATAACATTATTATTCATCTTACATATTTTCTAGAACATGGTATGAGAACAAAATAAATTTTAAGGGTAAAATAAGTATTTTTAAAAAAACATAGTTTTGCCACCTTTTGATGGTGCACCCACATTAAATCTAGTTTTTGGAAAGATTATAAGTTCAATTTGATAAAATAAAATTATTCTATGGAATTATGATATAAAAATTAACTTTGGAAAAAAATTTCATATTATTCTGATAACTTTTATATTTTAATGAATAGTAAAAACACGCTATATTTTAATTAAAAACAACTTTTTTCGTCGTAATAATTTATATGGTATAATTATAAAATTTAATGGTTTTAAAGTATAAATAGAATATATTTTTACCATTTAATATAATTTATTTCATTATCATTCATTTTACATTGAATTCATAGGTAAAAACATTTCAATCTTTGGCAAATGTTTTAACTTTTAAAACCCATTTGCTTAACAACGGGATGAATTTTAAAGTAATTACTGCAACTTCTGTGTTTTGAATTATGAGAAATGGATTCCATATTTGGATTCATTGGGTCTAAATTATGTTAATAGGTTACTTTTATTTTTTTGATATTATGAATAGTAACTAAGGTAATTTTTATTTAATGCACTTAAAGGTAAATCGGGTAATTAAGGGTAAAAATAAGATTATAAAATTACCCTAAAACCTGAAAAAAAAAATTAAATTGTATGACTAAATATCGACCCTTATCACCTAAGGGTCAGAATAAATTCATTTTATGGACTTTTTAACGTTAAAATAATTTAATTATTTTTAAAACCAACGAAAGTGACAACTTGTCACTCTCATAAATCTTATAAGTATAATAATTTAAATTTAGTTATAAACTTCATGAAACTTCAAACATGAATAGTATAAAGAAATATAATAAAATTATATACATCATGTGAATTTATTTATAATTTTTAGGGATTATATAATTATCATTAATTATGATACAATAGTGATGTTGAAGTTATTTTATTGATTGAATTATCAAATAAATTATTTTAAAAGTATTAAAATAAATATTATATGAACTATTTAATGTGCTCCAATAATTTTATAGATAAATATGAAATGTTATTAATCTATTAAATCTTTTATTTTGAACATATGTTCTGTGTATATTTTATTTAAATTCAAAATAATGAATAGTGTCAAAATTGACACTATTGTTATTTTATAAAGATTACATATTATGAAATTGTTTAAAAATCACAAAAATATTTATGAATTATAAATTAAAATTTATATGTTCTAAAATGTAATAAATTATACAATTATATACAATTCAGAACATATAAAAATTATTTATAATTTTTTAAAATTTAGAATATTATTACCACAAATAAAATTAAATAGATTATATAAGGATAAATCATGTTGATAATGTTTAAAATAAATTCCCAACTTTTCTAAATTTTGTTGTTTTATGATATTAAAACCCTATATCATCTATTATTCGGATTTTAGTCATTTTTGAGGTTTTTATGTGGGGTTGGAATTTATAATAAATTAATATTTCTTATAATTCCATTGGTGCCCCTCTCCTCCCTTATAAAAGGGTACCTCCTCAATATCCTCCTCAAACCACATTGAGCCTTCAAGATCATCCAAACCATGCCAAGTTTTCTAAGAAACTTCCCAAGAAGCATAATAGAGGTCCTGGTCTTCTTCAATGACCAATATTAGTGCCCTAAGAAGAGGTTTCAAAGAGGCGTGTTGAAGAAGAGCTAATATCCGTTACCGATTCTTCCAAATTTATTTCTTCTTCTACTTATTCTTCTTTAGTTTTTTCATTATGAAGTAACAACATTAGTACCACTCATATACTGATACGTTATTATAAATATGAAATAATTATATTTCACCTTCTATCCATCCTACGTAAATGGAAATCACCGCGCGTGCGTACATACAGAATACCATCTCCACGTCGTGGTGTAATATGTTTTCCAACACGACCTTAATTGGATGGGTATAATGGTTTAAAGAATAACTATATATTATTATTGTAAAATTTTATTGATCCTGAAATAGTATATATACCCTTCAATACAATTCCACGATCATGGGAACGATATCATCGCTCGAGCGTACGTACAGCCTACCATCTCCACGATGTGATGCGACTTGTTCTACATGAAATTCATTGAATAATGATTATATAAATGAATTTAATGAATATATATGATATATATTACATTAATAAAATTCTTTAAATGAGGTATCTATAACCTAAAAAGAGTAATAATAATTTATTCGACAAAACATGCATAAGAACAGAAAGCAATGAACATTCGAATAACAAGTAGCAATGAAATATTACTAATAAAAAGATAAGAAAATGATTATATATGATATGATAACTATGAATATTATTCTGTAATAAGTCAATGACATTATTTAAATTATTATACAGGAGGTTCAGATATGTAAAAGCATATCAGACCTAAGGTTAGGGAAAATCATGCAATCTCATTTTATCCGAGATTGTTTATACATAAGAATTTACTGGGGAATATTTATCATCCACATCTATGTTTACTTAATATGTAAAATTATTTATATCCTCCTAAAATTGTTGAAATCTAATTTTACCCATTGTTTAGTATTTAGTAAAAGATATGACAGGAATCTATTTTCGTTTTTAGTAAAAGGTACTTTTTGACTTTTTCAGCCAATGTACGAGAAGAATGTTTTTTTAAATTATATGGCATGAATGGATTTTTATGATTTCATAGAACATTATTTCCATGATGCTTCCTTTAGAAGTTTTCATGTTTATTTTTAATAAACTTATTTTAGTTTAAAATTGTATGACATGGTAAGAATGTAAAAATGTTTTTGAAGTAGAAAGGATATTTTCCTCATGAATGGAGTTCAAGTGTTTTATCAAGATTATTTTCCATCTAATATAATATAGGGTTCTGTTTATATCCATATTTTTACATTGATATGATTATGTTATGATTGAATTATTTTTATGATGTCCTTTTATGGATTATATTATGATGACATGATGTTTAAGAATCCCATTTTTATTACATGGGTTATGTTATGATGTATGATATATGATTTTGTGGAACACATAATAATGGTTTCATTATGAGATTGGTGGGACCTATATCTATAAGGCCCCGACCTTAAACCTTGCTTAATATTGAATTAATTAAATAATTCACATTGAGGATCTTTTCAGGTTTAGAGTTTTATAGAATTAGAACATAACTATTACATCTCAAAAGATTACAAAGTAGACACTTCTACTAAGTTTCCATAATAAAAAAAGAAATCTTAAAAAGGAACATGTCAAGTTCCACGTTTTATATCGCATGACATTCCATTGATCCCATCCTTGACCCTACTCCACATTAAATCCTGTGAAAAAAATTTCAAAGAAACTTGGGGTGAGCATAAAAAGCTCAGTAAGGGATACACACAGAATGAAAACTGTTAGTTTTTCAAACATCAAGTAAACCATGTATACTTTATCAAAGTAATACCTTCACCTTCATGAAGTAGTAAAAACTCTTCACTGAATAAAGTATCATTACTTACCTTTTTGTAACCAAAGGATTACCATAAAACCCATACAAAGAACACATAACATATATAAAGGTAACTTGGGACATAAACATACTTAAGTGAAATAACCATACGGTCAGCTTCCACACATATCACTTAATGGAATAGCCATACGGCCAATTTCCATACATACTTAATGGAATAGCCATACGGCCAACTTCCATACCCAATGAATTGGAGGTTATAATGTAACCACCCATCCTGGTATTCACGGCACCACCCTTCATATGGTTTATCACGTAACCACCCGTCAAATGTCCAAGTACCAATATAAAATCATAAAACATAAAACCAATATAAAGGAATGATAACATTTCCAAATTTCAATCACAATATATCATTTAAATATATTGACATAATAGAATCCTTTACCAAAACCATTTTCAATACCAAAATACATAAAAGTGTATATGGTATTTATTTTATTTTAAAAACATTACAGCTTTTTTATGAAGCCAAAGACCAAATAATACTCGCGGCGGCGGAAAAGGTCGTTGTCACCACGTACGTTAAAAAAAACATTCCTTTTTGTCGTTTAGTAAAACGCTTCGTAGAAAAAGATTCATTTTGTTTAAAAGTAAAAGTCAAATGGGTTTATACACCGTATAAAAGAAAGTTGTGTATAAAATGAAATATGCCTCAATGAAAGGAGATTGAGACGAAGTCCCTTACCTCGGGTCCGACTTGACTCGATCGTTCTTTAACATCCTGAATAATAAACTTTAGTTAATATAAATTTACTTAAGAACATTTTTCAAGTTTATTATTCCTTTTATATCACTTATTGCCATGTTATAAACATTATGTAACCATTTAAGTTAATAATGTTTGTTTTGTCGATATTTGGTTCTTAAGTCGAAAGTGGACTTCTTACAATTACATGATGTTCGTGTGGTCAAAGGTTCTCTATATCCAGAATGACATTCCTGATTTGGATATCATATATATCATATATATCCAGCATATACATGTATTTATAATATTACATAATCATTTAGAGGTAAGAAAGGAAATGCACCGTTCATGGAGACGGTAAGCCGTACGTACGCATGAACGCTACTTTCATTTCTTTGTCATATTAATGGAATTAAAACTAAATGAGAGGTATGTATATTTTAATTCCAGAATTATATTCATCATTTAGATATATCATTCATTATATATATCCATTATATACATGTACTTTTAATAGTACATTACATTTTGGGATAAGAAATGAAATGCACCGTTCATGGAGACGGTAAGCCGTACGTATGCATGAACGCTACTTTCATTTCTATCTCATACTTTAATGGAAAGAAATAATAATGATATAGAGGTATATTATAATTCCAGTATAACATCAAATATATTAACTTTAAATCCATCCTTTACACGTCCCACATATGGCATTAACGAATCACATCACTTTGAGGGGGTGGTAGTCCGCACTTCCTTAAATGAAGACATCGTGTTTACCCATAATGGAAACCATTAAGGTATGCCCAAAATGAAAAATACAGAAGCTTAAGTAAAACATAAACGTATTATCTATCATATATAAATATAGTTTCATCTTAATGTCCACCTTTGAAGGTGTTAAAAGAATGTTGAACAATCATCGTTTCGGGAGGCAGAAATTCACCATCCACGGAAACAGTATGTTCTTTAACCATTAGATGTAGGTGTGTGTAAGTTTAGCTAGAATCCTTATTATAAAAACATCCTAGTATATTTAGGATACTTTATTTGTTACAAAAGAAAATAATAAAAAGAGTTTAGGGGGTTGGAGAAGCAAAATAAAACAAAAGGACTCAAAAGAAGGCATTACCTTAAAATCGGATAACTCCCCTTGGTTTGAGCTCAAAGGCTTTCTTGTGAAGACTTCTGCCCAAAGTGAGGCTTCAAAGAGTAAGAAAGGGATGTGGAGAGCCAAAATGGGCAGGGTTTGGCCGATCCAAATGCTTTGGGAGTGTGGGTAAGGAGGTAGAGTTGGGGGCCTTTTATAAGAGGAGAGGAGAGGCACTCTTGGAAAGTAAAGAAAAGTCACTTTATTTTAAAATGGTATTCGGATTTAAGAGGTCCCACATTAATGTATTTCTAGGATAAGGTGATTAGGGTTATAAATCCACTCATCCAATAGGTTTTGGACATTTTTAGGTCTTATATATTACATTATCTTTCCATTTTATTTAAATCGTTAAATAATGAGGTCATCGTTGTATCATCATGATGTCATAAATAATTTAATTTATTTAATGTCTAAAAATTATAAAACAAATACTATGATGTAGTAAATATTTTTATCTTTCCAATGACTATTTATAGTCTAAAATATGACTTGTATAACCCCATGTAAAATTTTATTTAGTAAAACATCTCATGTGTGTGTCATTTTTACTTTAACATTAAATAAAAAGTTATTTATGTCATTTCCCAACCAAAGTGGCTCCATGGGGTCCCAAAGTTGACCCATGGCTTTTCTTGGTAGGCCATGACACATCCAATAAGGGTATGACATGTGTAAAGGTATTTTCATTTTATTATAATATCATTTTATCCTTAAATTGCACTAATTACCTCTAATCGCGATTAAAAACTTAATAAGTTACTATTCACCAAAAAAATATTTTTATCTCATTGAACAAAATTTTACTTCTTAATGACAACCATGTATGTCAGATTGTTTAAATTAAAAACACAGAAGTGGTAAAATTTCATTTAAATGAAAAATCAGTTTTTATAAGTACCACTTAGTGGTTTCACTATTCATCAAAAATTGAAGTTTTTCAGAAAAATATCAAAAATTCACCCTAAGCTATATTTGATATTCCGAATTCAAAAATGAAGTCCATTTTACAAAATTCACAACATATAGGTTTCATTAATTAATTTAATAGTTAATTCCCGATGTCAGAGCAAATAGCGTGTTTTTATGAAACAATAAGTATCAAAAGATTGACACTAGTTTAAGTCCGATTTCAAAGTGAAATTAATTCCAACGACCACTATTGGATTTAATGATAAAAATATTTTCTAATTTCACTTTAAAACCAATTCAAATGATAATCTAATCATATAAATAAATTATATTAAAAAGAGGTTTTGAATTAAAATAAAACATTTTACACTTCATTAAAAAAATGAACTTTTTCGGAAAGATACCAAAAATTTACACAAAGTAAATTTTGATGTCCTGATTCTAAAGAAGAGTTATATTTGGTCCAATAGAATTTATAAGATTGATCAAAACTATATTTAATGATGGTTCTCCATCAAAAGGTGATAAGTGAACCCTTAGTGAAAATTAGGGTATAAATACCTAAAATTGAATTCTTTCTGTATTTTAAGCCTTTATCTTTTATTGGGTAAATGTAAAAACATTTAAAAACATATATAATCATATTTTAGTTATTTCTATCTATTCCCGCCAGTACAACGGCTTCGTGTTAACTAACATTTAAAATAATATTATTTTATTACTAGTGTGCAACGTAAGTTTTCAAAGGAACTCATCGTTGCGTATGGGGTACGCTATCGATCATAGCAACCCCTTTAAAGTAAAATTAATATTTAATTAGTACATATTAATAAATATGAAAATTGTTTATTCTTTATTTACCTGTGATGTGACATCCTTCCCCCCTTTTGGGAATTGCGTCCTCGCAATTTTATTCACTTATCAAAATAAGTGGGGGTATTTATCCCACATAGCATTTTCAGATTCCCACGTTGCCTCTTCACTCACATGGTTTTTCCACAAAACCTTTACCTGATGAATCTCCTTATTCCGTAACACCTGCTCCCTGTGGTCAAAAATCTGGACTGGTTGTTCTTCATAAGATAGGTTCTCCTCCAGCTGAACTACCTCTGGACTCAAAACATGAGATGGATCTGGCATATACTTCCTCAACATCAAAACATGAAAAACATTGTGTACCTGAGATAAACTCGGAGGTAAAGCCACTCGGTATGCAACTGGTCTAACTCTCTCCAGAATTTCATATGGTCCAATGAACCTTGCACTCAGCTTTCCTTTCTTACCAAATCTCATCACACTTTTCCATGGATAAACCTTCAGAAAAACATGATCACCTACCTCGAAAGATAGATCCTTCCTCTGGTTATCCGCATAACTCTTCTGCCTGCTCTAAGCTGTTCTCATGTGTTTCTGAATCAACTGAACTTTTTCTGCCATCTCTTCAACCAATTCTGGTCCCATCAGCTTCCTTTCACCCACTTCATCCCAAAATGCTGGAGTTCGACACCGCTTCCCATATAATGCCTCAAATGGTGCCATCTGTATACTGGAATGAAAACTGTTATTATAAGAAAACTAAACCAAAGAAATATGTTGATCCCAACTTCCCTGATAATCCATCGAACAATCTTGTAGCATATCCTCCATGGTCTGAAGTGTTCGTTCTGACTTCCAATCTGATTGCGGAAGAAAAGCGGTACTAAAATTTAATTCAGTACCCAACGACTTCTGAAGGCCTTTCCAAAAGTTAGAAGTAAACCTGGGATCACGGTCAGATACAATGGAGATAGGAACTCCATGTAACCTGACTATCTCTTTAAGATACAAACAGGAAAGTTGATCTAGGGAAAAAGTATCTCGTATATCAAGGAAATGAGCAGATTTAGTCAATCAATCAACAATAACCTAGATTGCATTATTACCTCGAGATGTCCTTGGTAATCCCACAACAAAGTCCATGGATATGTTTTCCCATTTCCACTCTGGGACTGGTAAAGGCTGAAGTATCCCTTTAGGTAACTTCCGCTCTACTTTAACCTGCTGACAAGTCAAACACTTCACAGTAAAATCAGCAATATCTCTTTTCATTCCATCCCACCAGTAATACTCTCACAGATCTCTGTACATCTTAGTACTGCCAGGATGAACTGAAAACGGGGAACTATGAGCCTTACATAACAACTCTCTCTTCAACTGTGAATCACAAGGCACACACAATCTCATCCCAAATCTCAAAACACAATCACTATCAATTTTGAATTCATGGAACTTACCTTTTTGAACCAGCTCTACCTTTTTCTGCAACTCACTGTCTTGCTTCTGTTCTTTCTTGATTCTATCTGATAGAGATGATCTCACTAATACCTGAAACAAAACAGAAGGACATCCTGCACCAACAACTTCTTTGCCAAAGTTCATCAAATCAAAAACCAAATGATCTTGTTCCAAACGTAGCATGGTTAATGAAGCATTACTTTTTCGACTCAAAGCATCAGCCACTTTATTTACTTTTCCCGGATGGTAGTGAATTGTACAATCATAATCCTTGATTGATTCCAGAAATCTCCTCTGTCTCATGTTCAATTATTTCTGAGTGAATATATACATTAAAGTTTTTTGATCAGTATATATTTCACACTTTACTCCATACAAATGATGCCTCCAAATTTTTAAAGAAAAAACAACAGCAGCTAATTCCAAATCATGTGTCGGGTAATTTACCTCGTGAGTTTTCAACTGACGTGAGGCATAAGCAATTACCTCATCATTCTGCATAAGGACACATCCAAGTCCCTTCAATGAAGCATCACTGTATATAACAAACTCACCATTCCTGGAAGGAAGTTCCAAAACTGGAGCATTCACTAATCTTCTTTTCAACTCCTAAAAACAATCATCACATTCTTTTGTCTAGATGAACTTAACACCCTTACGAGTTAGCTTAGTCATTGGACTAGATAACCATGAAAAAATTTCATCAAACCTTTGGTAGTAACCTGCCAAACCAAGAAAACTACGGATCTCTGTTACATTTGTGGGTCTTGGACATTCTTCAACAACTTTTGTTTTAGCGGGATCAACAGTTATGCCATCTTTTGAAACAATTTGACCAAGGAAAGAAATTTGTTGCAACCAAAACTCACACTTGCTGAATTTCCCATACAATTTCTTTTCTTTAAAGATTTTCAAAATAACCCTTAAATGACTTTCATTCTCCTCTTTACTTTTATAAAACACCGAAATATCATCAATAAAAACAACCAACATTTTTCACCTGAGTCAACTGAGCCATCACTGCAACAAACTATTTAGTTTTGATTCTGACCATCTCAGGATACTGATTTGAAATGTCATTTCCCTCTGTATGCCTTCCCAGAAAAGATGTTTTATTTCCTATATGAAAAACCATTCTTATCACAGAAATACCATAGGTGAAGCAACATGGTAATCTGTAAATGCTATATCATTTCAATCATACCATAAATTAACATATAATTTTACACTTTTCTAACTCCTAAAGTTGTCTAAACCGACCTCTGATACCAACTATAAGGCCCCGGCCTTAAACCTTAATTAATATTGTATTAAATGAATAATTCACATTGAGGATCTTTTCAGGATTATAGTTTTAGAGAATTAGAACATAACTATTACATCTCAAAAGATTACAAAGTAGACACTTCTACTAAGTTTCCATAATAAAAAAACTCTTAAAAAGAAACATGTCTAGTTCCATGTTTTATATATCATGACATTCCCTTGATCCCATCCTTGACCCTACTCTACATTAAATCCTGTGAAAAAAATTTCAATGAAACTTGGGGTGATCATAAAAAGCTCAGTAAGGGATACACACAGAATGAAATCTGTTAGTTTTTCAAACATCAAGTAAACCATGTATACTTTATCAAAGTAATACCTTCACCTTCATGAAGTAATAAAAACTCTTCACTGAATAAAGTATCATTACTTACCTTTTTGTAACCAAAGGATTACCATAAAACCCATACAAATAACACATAACATATATAAAGGTAACTTGGGACATAAACATACTTAAGTGGAATAACCATACGGTCGACTTCCACACATCTCACTTAATGGAATAGCCATACGGCCAATTTCCATACATACTTAATGGAATAGACATACGGCCGACTTCCATACCCAATGCATTGGAGGTTATAACGTAACCACCTGTCCTGGTATTCACGGCACCACCCGTCATATGGTTTATCACGTAACCACCCGTCAAATGTCCAAGTACCAATATAAAATCATAAAACCTAAAACCAATATAAAGGAATGATAACATTTCCACATTTCAATAACAATATATCATTTAAATATATTGACATAATAGAATCCTTTACCAAAACCATTTTTAATACCAAAATACATAAAAGAGTATATGGTATTTATTTTATTTTAAAAACATTACAGCTTGTTGAGGAAGCCAAAGACCAAATAATACTCGCGGCGGCGGAAAAGGTCGTTGTCACCGCGTACGTTAAAAAAACATTCCTTTTTGTCGTTTAGTAAAACGCTTCATAGAAAAAGATTCCTTTTGTATAAAAGTAAAAGTCAAAGGGGTTTATACACCGTATAAAATAAAGATGTGTATAAAATAAAATATGCCTCAATGAAAGGAGATTGAGACGAAGTCCCTTACCTCGGGTCTGACTTGACTCGATCGTTCTTTAACGTCCTGAATAATAAAAATGAGTCAATTTCTATTTGCTTAAGAACCTTTTTCAAGTTCATTATTCCTTTTATATCACTTATTGCCATGTTATAAACATTATGTAACCATTTAAGTTAATAATGTTTGTTTTGTCGATATTTGGTTCTTAAGTCGAAAGTGGACTTCTTACAATTACATGTTGTTCGTGTGGTCAAAGGTTCTTTATATCCAGAATGACATTCCTGATTTGGATATCATATATATCCAGAATATACATGTATTTATAATATTACATAATCATTTAGAGGTAAGAAATGAAATGCACCGTTCATGGAGATGGTAAGCCGTACGTATGCATGAACGCTACTTTCATTTCTTTGTCATATTAATGGAATTAAAACTAAATGAGAGGTATGTATATTTTAATTCTAGAATTATATTCATCATTTATATATATAATTCATTATATATATCCATAATATACATGTACTTTTAATAGTACATTACATTTGGGGATAAGAAATGAAATGCACCGTTCATGGAGACGGTAAGCCGTACGTACGCATGAACGCTACTTTCATTTCTATCTCATAATTTAGTGGAAAGAAATAATAATGATATAGAGTTATATTATAATTCCAGTATAACATCATATATATTAACTTTAAATCCATCCTTTAAACGTCCCACATATGGCATTAACGAATCACATCACTTTGAGGGGGTGGTAGTCCGCACTTCCTAAAATGAAGATATCATGTTTACCCATAATGGAAACCATAAAGGTATTCCCAAAATGAAAAATACAGAAGCTTAAGGAAAACATAAACATATTATATATCATATATAAATATAGTGTCATCTTAATGGCCACCTTTGAAGGTGTTAAAAGAATGTTGAACAATCATCGTTTTGGGAGGCAGAAATTCACCATCCACAGAAACAGTATGTTCTTTAACCATTAGATGTAGGTGTGTGTAAGTGTAGCTCGAATACTTATTATAACAACATACTAGTATATTGAGTATACTGTAGTTGTTATAAAAGAAAAGAATAAAAAGAGTTTAGGGGGTTGGAGAAGAAATATAAAACAAAAGGACTCAAAAGAAGGCATTACCTTAAAATCGGGTAACTCCCCTTGGTTTGAGCTCAAAGGCTTCCTTGGGAAGACTTCTGCCCAAAGGGAGGCTTCAAGGAGTAATCGAGGGATGTGGAGAGCCAAACTGGGTAGGGTGTAGCTGAGCCAAAGGCTTTGGGAGTGTGGGTAAGGAAGTAGAGGTGGGGGCCTTTTATAAGAGGAGAGGAGGGGCACTCTTGGAAAGTAAAGAAAAGTCACTTTATTTTAAAATGGTATTCGGATTTAAGAGGTCCCACATTGATGTATTTCGAGGATAAGGTGATAAGGGCTCTAAATCCACTCATCCAATAGGTTTTGGACATGTTTAGGTCTTAGATATTACATTATCTTTCCATTTTATTTAAATCGTAAATAATGAGGTCATCACTACATCATCATGATGTCATAAATAATTTAATTTTTTTAATGTCTAAAAATTATAAAAAAAATACTATGATGTAGTAAATCGTTTTATCTTTCCAATGACTATTTATAGTCAAAAATATGACTTATATAACCCCATTTAAAAATTGTTTTAGTAAAACATCTCATGTGTGTGTCATTTTTACTTTAACATTAAATAAAAAGTTATTTATGTCATTTCCCAACCAAAGTGGCTCCATGGGGTACCCAAGTTGACCCATGGCTTGTCTTGGTAGGCCATGACACATAAAATATGGGTAGAACATGTGTCAAGGTATTTTCATTTTATTATAATATCATTTTTGCCTTAAATTGCACTAATTACCTCTAATCGCGATTAAAAACTTAATAAGTTACTATTCACCAAAAAAATATTTTTATCTCATTGAACCATATTTTAATTCTTAATGACAACCATGTATGTCAGATTGTTGAAATTAAAAACACATAAGTGGTAAAATTTCATTTAAATGAAAAATCAGTTTTTATAAGTACCACTTAGTGGTTTCACTATTCATCAAAAATTGAAGTTTTTCAAAAAAATACCAAAAATTCACCCTAAGATATATTTGATATTCCGAATTCAAAAATGAAGTCCATTTTACAAAATTCACAACATATAAGTTGCATTAATTAATTTAATAATTAATTCCCGTTGTCAGAGCAAATAGCGTGTTTTTATGAAACAACAAGTATCAAAAGATTGACACTAGTTTAAGTCCGATTTCAAAGTGAAATTAATTCCAATGACCACTATTGGATTTAATGGTAAAAATATTTTCTAATTTCACTTTAAAACCAATTCAAATGGTAATCTAATCATATAAATAAATTATATTAAAAAGAGGTTTTGAATTAAAATACAACATTTTACACTATTCAATAAAAAAATGAACTTTATCGAAAAGATACCAAAAATTTACACAAAGTAAATTTTGATGTCATGATTCTAAAGAAGAGTTATATTTGGTCCAATAGAATTTATAAGATTGATCAAAACTATATTTTTATGACGGTTCGCCGTCAAAAGGTGATAAGTGAACCCTTAGTGAAAATTAGGGTATAAATGCCTAAAATTAAATTCCTTCCGTATTTTAAGCCTTTATCTTTTATTCGGTAAATGTAAAAACATTTAAAAAAATATATAATCATATTTTAGTTATTTCTATCCATTCCCACCAGTACAACGGCTACGTGTTAACTAACATTTAAAATAATATTATTTTATTACTAGTGTGCAACGTAAGTTTTCAAAGGAACTCATCGTTGCGTATCGGGTACGTTATCGATCATAGAAATCACTTTAAAGTAAAATTAATATTTAATTCGTACATATTAATAAATATGAAAATTATTTATTCTTTATTTACCTGGGATGTTACAATATCTCCCTCCAATGCATTGGGTAATGATTTATATCTCATGATATAGACATCACTGGAACGACAAGTTAAACCGGTTCAGTGATACAGGACTAGAACGAGGAGTGAACTCCATTCAAAAATGGACTTTGTCCACTATGATAGTCTTGGAAATGAGTGTAGAATAATATGAAATGATTTTCTATGATTATGTGTGTATGCCAAAAAGTATCATGTTTTATGTTATGATTATTTTGGATTACATTTCACCACAATTATTTATCCCATGTTATGATATTATGATCTCTTTTGTAGGTTAAGATATTCAAAATGTTATGTTCTTATAAATATGATATGATTGATATTTCTTTTTTTTAACCCTTACTGAGCATTTGAGCTCACCTTTTTGTATGTTTTCTTTTCCCCAGGACTGGATGATGGGTATTAAGTAGAATATGTCAAAAGGGACTCTAGATATGATGAAATAAATGGGAGACAACGTAGATGATTTATGAACCAGTTTTTTATGTTTCCCAGTTTCTAAAGACACTATAACTATACGGTCCATTCATGGTTTTGTTATATGTTTTAATAATTATGCTTCAATTATGAAGTAATATCATTTTATGTAAAGTATGGGTCGTTATAGTTGGTAATAAAGGAAAGGTATAGTCAACCTTTGGAAACTAGGATGTGAAAGCCTTAGTAAGAACTCTAAGGATATGTCTAATCATAGAACACAATCCTAGTATTTTAGAAATGTCCATGAGTAACCTATGATAATACCTTAATCGTAAAATGTTATTCTTGATTATGTGGTTTTACTATTATGATTAGTGTTTCTCACACTATGATTATTGGTTTTAGTCAATTGTTGGAACCCGAACGAACTATTTTAATGCTGAATGCAATGGTAAATACAATGATTGTCCCCCTGAGCAACCAAACGTTATGGGAGATGTCATGAAAAATCATGTATCCATGCTCACACGACATTCTCAAGCTATGAACCATGATGGACATCCAAACGAGCAAAGGAAGGAGAAACATTTTTTTGAATCCTTCATGAGGCAGCGTCCACATTCATTCAGCGGGTCTTCTGATCCATTAGTGGCTGAACACTGGATTTGTACCACTGAAAAGATATTTTCATTTCTACAATTTTCTGAACATGAAAAAGTCATCTTAGCAGTGTATCATTTGGATGGTGATGCTGATCAATGGCGGAATCTTATCAAGAATACGAGGCTAAGAGATGAAATTGAGTCTATGGTATGGGAAGTGTTCAAGAACATATTTTTCAATAAGTACATCCCTCGTATTCTTCAAACAATGATGTAAAAGGAGTTTCTTGAACTGAAGCTGTTGGATGATGAATTGGTTGGTACCGACGAAGCAAATTTTACAAGACTTTCAAGGTATGCTTCCAGAATTTTTATCCAACCTGGGACTAAAATTGATCGATACATTAGTGGCTTAAAACCAATTTTTTGAAGGGCGTTAGACATACGAGACTTCAATAGTTACGAGTAAATTGTTCGATGTGCTCTCAAGGTTGATATGGAGATTAGAGTAACCCACCAATCATATGGGTTTGATAAGAAGAGGTAAATGGAATTCAAAGGAAAATCTAAAGGCCACAATGAAAAGAAGATGAGTTTTACTTTATGCTCAAATTGTGGAAATAAACATGGAAGGAATTGTATTAAAGGGACAAGAAAATGTTCTATGTGTGGAAAAGAAGGTCATCGGGCAATTGAATGTTGAAATAATTGGAAGAAGATGTCTAATGATGCGAACAATGAAAGGGATACACAGAATGCACCTCCAAAAAATCAATGTTTCATGTGCAAGGAGATGGGGAATTATGACAATAAATGCCCTTATCCAAGGGTTCTTGATGATGATCGACGTCAACAAACTCTTAAATCCAAAGAAAAAGGAAACTCACATGAAATTACTATCGGCGATGTGGAGTACTATAACGAAGTGGTGAATGGTACAATTACCATCCACTCTAAAGTCACAAATGTTTTATTTGATTCTGGATCCACCCACTCATTTATTTCTGAACAATTTTCTAAGGGTATCGTCGTACTACCTCAAAAATTAGATGTTGAGTTAGCTATGACAAATCCTAATAGCCCAACAGTCAAATCAAATGTTTACAATTCTTCTCCGATTACAGTTTTTTGGAAAGTGCTTCCTGCAAATCTTGTGATCCTTCATATAGTGGAATTTGATGTGATTCTTGGTATGGTTTTTCTTTCTTTATACAGAGCTCATATAAATTTCCAAAGAAGTGAAATAACATTTAATATTCCCAATCAATCTACTATCGTCTATCGAGGCAATGATGAATATAACCGTCAAGTGGAAATTTCTTCCATCTTATGTGTCTTGATTCCAATAAATGAAGGTTATTTATCTCAAAAGGTTGTTAAAAAACTCATTATTAAGAATATTCCAATTGTACGAGAGTGTGATGATGTCTTTTCGGAGGAATTTTTATGTCTCCCACCAAATCGTGAAGTTGAGTTTTCAATAGAACTATTACCGGGTGCTATGCCTATTTCAAAGACACCTTATAGAATGGCCCCAATTGAGTTGTAGGAATTGAAAAAGAAACTCCAAGAGAATCTTGATAAAGGATTCATACACCCTAGTGAGTCACCTTGGGGAGCACCTATTCTGTTTGTTAGGAAGAACGATAGATCAATGATACTTTTCATTGATTATCGAGAACATAAAAATATCACTATCAAGAACAAATATCCTCTCCCGCGCATTGATGACTAATTTGACCAACTATGTGGAGCTCAATTCATTTCCAATGTTGATCTTCATTTAGGGTATAATTAATTAAGGGTCAAAAAAGAGGATATACCAAAGACGGATTTCCGTACAAGGTATGGACACTATGAATTTATAGTGATGACATTTGGTCTTACTAATGCCCCTGCTATCTTCATGGATCTGATGAATAGAGTCTTTAGAGACTATCTTGATCAGTTTGTGGTAGTCTTTATAGACGATATTCTTGTCTATTAAAAGATAAATGAAGAACATGAAGATCACATGAGAATTGTTTTAAAGACCCTGAGAAAGGAGAAGCTTTATGGAAAATTTTCCATGTGTGAATTTTTTCTTCAAAAAGTTGTATTTTTTGGTCACATAATCTCAAATGGGGGGATATCTGTGGATCCAGAAAAAATTGAGGTTATCGAAAGATGGTCGAGACAAACAACAGTAACTGGATTCGAAGTTTTCTTGTTTTGGATGGATATTATCAATGTTTTGTGAAATATTTTTCACGATTATCTAATCCACTCACCAGGTTGACTGGAAAAGGAGTTATGGTCATGTGGATAGAGGAGTGTGAAGAGAATTTCAAGGATTTGAAAAGAAGGTTATCCAGTGCACTTATGCTCACACTTCCTTTTAGTGGATAAAGGTTTGTGATCTACAGTGATGCAACCAATAAGGTATTGGGGTGTGTTATCATTCAAAACTATATGTTGATAGCTTGTTCCTCGCGAAAGTTGAAAATCCATGAGAAAAATTACCCAACTCATGATTTGGAGTTAGTTGTGGTAATCTTGGATTAAAGATTTGGAGGCATTATCTTTATGGTGAAAGGTGTGATATTTATGATGATCATAAATGTTTAAAGTATATTCTCACACAAAAGTAGCTGAATATAAGCCAAAGAATATGGTTGGAGCTGATCAAGGATTACGACTGCTCAATTCATTATCACCCTGGAAAAGCAAACAAGGTAGCAGATGCATTAAGTCGAAAAGACCATTCTAGCATATCCACGATGAGGATCACAAAAGATCCAATATTTATGGATTTACAAAGGATGGATCTTGGATTTATAATGGAAGGGGTAAATATTATCTTTCTCAAATAAATGTTCAACCATCTATGCATGTGAAGATTAAAGAGACACAAGAAGAAGAACTATATTTACAAAAGATGGAGAGAAATGTTCCTGAATTCAACCTTGATTGTGATGGGATAATAAGGTTCTGGAATCGTGTTTGTGTTCCTCCCGTATCAGAATTTAAGAAGGAGCTACTAGATGAGGATCATAGTTCATTATTCTATATTCATCCTGGAAGCACGAAGATGAATATGGTCCTGAAAGAGAATTTCTGGTGGGATGACATGAAAAGAGATGTTGCTGAATATGTCTCTCGATGCTTTGTTTGTCAGAAAGTTAATGCTGAGAGACAGATGTCTAAGGGGATTTAACAACCATTACCCATAACTGAATGGAAATGGGAAAACATCACTATGGAATTTGTCACTGGACTTCCTAAAACATCCAAAGGAAATAATGCTATATGGGTTATAGTTGATCGTCTTACGAAGTCGGCGCACTTCATTTCTATTAGTGAAGATTTCCCTCTAGATCATATTTCCAAGATATATGTAAAGGAAGTGGTAATATTTCATGGAGTACCACTTTCCATTATATCTTATCGGGATATGAGGTTTACCTCGAAGTTCTGGCGAAGACTTCAGCATACTCTAAATACAGAGTTGAGTTTTAGAACTTCTTATCATCCTTAGACAAACGGTCAGTCTGGGAGAACAATTCAAACTCTAGAAGATACGTTGTGAGATTGCTCTATGGATTTCAAAGGTGGTTGGGATCAACACCTTCCTTTGGTGGAATTTTCTTTTAATAATAGCTTTCACTCCAGTATTCAAATAGATCCTTATGAAGCACTCTATAGAAATAAATGCTGAACTCCAAATTTCTGGGATGAAGTTGGGGAAAGATATCTATTAGGACCTGAACTTGTTGATGAGATGGCAGAAAAGGTATGATCTATTAAACAACACATAAGAGAAGATCAGATTCGACAAAAAAGTTATGCAGATAACCGAAGAAATGACCTAGAGTTTGAAGTGGGTGATAAAGTGTTCTTACGAATATCTACTTGGAAGAGAGTAATGAGATTTGGAAAGAAGGGCAAGCTAAGCCCTAGGTATATTGGTCCTTTTGAAATACTGGATCAGGTTGGGAAAGTAGCTTACTGATTGGTGCTTCCACCGAATCTATTTCGTGTTCATGATGTGTTACAAGTATATCTCATGAGAAAGTAAATACCCGATCCTTCACATATACTCAGCTCAGAAGTTGTACCGCTAGAGCAAGATCTTTCTTATGAAGAAAAACCGATAAGGATTCTGGATTGTAGAAAAAATGTTCTACGGAACAAGACCACAGGCCTGGTGAAGGTTTTATGGAGGAACCACCAATTAGAAGATGTTACATGGGAGCTTGAGGATATGATGATGGAGATGTATGCTCATCTGTTTGTTACGAAGTGACGAATTTTGAGGGACAAATTCATTTTATGGGGGGTAAAACGTAACAACCTGATATTTTATGAGAAATATATTTTTACGTCTTATTTTATACATAACATCAAAGGAATCTTCCACTTCACACAATACTAGCTTTCCTTGTGTTACACGCAATCACGATCTTCCTCGATAGCGTGTGTAGTACGCAATACCGAGTTTCACTAAACAACGATATATTATTATAATATTATAAACTAGCCGTTATGAATAGTATTAACTGAATTTTTAATTTTATAACATTATTATTCATCTTACATATTTTCTAGAACATGGTATGAGAACAAAATAACTTTTTCGTGTAAAATAAATATTATTCAAAAAATACAGGTTTACCGCCTTTTGATGGCACACCGACTTTAAATCTAGTTTTGACAAGATTATAATTTCAATTTGAAAAAATAAAATTATTCTTTGGAATAATGATATATAAATTAACTTTGTATAAAGTTTTCATATTATTGTGATAACTTTCATATTTTAATGAATAGTAAAAACACACTATATTTTATTTAAAACAACTTTTTTCGTCGTAAAAATTAATATGGATTAATTATAACATTTAATTGTTTTAAAGTGTAAATAGAATATATTTTTACCATTTAATATAATTTATGTAATTTTCAGTAATTTTACATTGAATTCATAGGTAAAAACATTTCAATATTTGGCAATGTTTTAACTTTGAAAACCTATTTTCTTAACAATGGGATTAGATTTAAATTAATTACAGCAACTTCTATGTTTTTTATTTTAAAAAATGGATTCCGTATTTGTATTCAGAGTTTCTAAAGTATGTTAATAGGTTACTTTTATTTTTTTGATATTATGAATATTAATTACGGTAATTTTTATTTACTAGAGTTAAAATGTAAATCTGGTAGTTAAGGGTAAAAATAAGATTATAAAATTACATTAACACCTGCCAAAATTCTATTGGATGACTAAAAATTGACCCTTATCACCTAAGGGTCGGAATAAATTCATTTTATGGACTTTTGACCCTTAAAATAATTTAATTATTATTAAAACCAAAGAATGTGACAACATGTCACTCTCTTAAATCTTATAAGTATAATAATTTTAATTTAGTGATATATTTCATGAAACATTGAAAATGAATAGTCTCCAGAAATATAATAACATTATATACATCATGTGAATTTATTTATAATTTTTAGGGATAAAATAATTATCATTAATTATGACACAATAGTGATTTTGAAAATTATTTTATTGATTGAATTATCAAATAAATTATTTTAAAACTATTAAAAGAAATATTATATGAACTATTTAATATGCTACACTATTTTTCTAGATAAATATAACATGCTATGAAGCTATTAATTCTTTTAGTTAAAACATATCTTCTGTGTATATTTTATTCAATTTCAATTAAATGAATAGTGTCAAAATTGACACTGTTTTTATTTTATAAAGATTGAATATTATAAAATTGTTTAAAAACCACAAAAATATTTACAAATTATAAATTAAAATTTATATGGTAGAAAATATAATAAAGCATACAATTATAGATAATTCACAACATATAAGTAATTATTTATAATGATTTAAAATTTAGAATATTATCACCACAAATAAAATTAAATAGTTTATATAAGTATAAATCATGTTGACAATGTTTAAAATAAATTCCCAACTTGTCTAGATTTTATTGGATGATGTGATTACAACCCTATATCATATAATCTTCATATTTGAGTCATTTTTTGAGGTTATTAAGTGGGGTTGGAATTTATTATAAATTAATATTTCTTATAATTCCAAAGGTGCACCTCTCCTCCCTTATTAAAGGCACCTCCTCCCTCTCCACCTCACACCACTTTGAGCCTTCATGCTCGGCCAACCCCTGAAAATTTCTCTTCTCCACTTCCCTAGAAACATCCCAGAGGTATTGATATTCTTCAAATACCAATCTTAGCGCCCTAAGAGGATGTTTCAAATATGGGTGTCGAAGAAGAGCTAATATCTGTTACCGATTCAACCAAATTTATTTCTTCTTCTACTTCTTCTTCTTTAGTTGATTCATTATGAAGTAATAACATCAGTATCAATAATATACTGATATGTTATTATAAATATTAAACAACCATATTTCATCTTCTATCCATCATACGGAAAATGAAATCACCGGGCATGCATACGTACGAAATACCGTCTCCACGCCGTGTTGTAATCTGTTTTCCACCACCCCCATACTTGGATGGGTATAATGGTGTAAATAATAACTATATATGTTTATTGTAAAATTATATTTATTATGAAATAGTAAACATACACTTAAATACAATTCCACGACCATGGGAATGATATCATCGCTCGTGCATACGTACGACCTACCGTCTCCACGATGTGATGTGACTCATTCTACATGATATTCATTGAATAATGATTATATACATGAAATAAATGAATAAATATGATATATATTACATTAATACCATTCTGTAAATAAGGAATCTATAACCTCAAAAGATGAATAATAATTTATTCGACAAAACATGCATAAGAACATAAAGCAATGAACACCCGAATAACAATTAGCAATGAAATATTTCTAATAAAAAGATAAGAATATGATCATATATTATATAATAATAGTGAATATTATTCTATAATAAGTCAATGAAATTATTTAAATCATTGTACAGGAGGTTAGGATACATACAAAGCATATCATACCTAAGGTAAGGGAAAATATCGCAATCTCATTTTATCCGAGATTGTTTATACTTCAGAATGTACTGGGGAATATTTATCATCCACATCCATATTTCCTTAATATTTAATATTATTTATATCCTCCTATAATAATTTAAATCTAATTTTACCCATTGGTGAGTTTTTATTAAAATATTTGAAAGAAATTTTTTGTCGTTTTTAGAACGAGGTACTTTTTGACTTTTCCAGCCAAAGTACGAGAAAAATGATTTTTAACTTATACGGCATGAATGGATTTTTATTATTTCAAAGAACATTATTTCCATGATGCTTCCTTTAAATTTTTTCAAGTTTATTTTTAATCAACTTCTATTCGTTTAAATTTTTATGACATGTTAAGAAGGGAAAAATGTTTTTGAAGTAGAAATAATATTTTCCTCAAAAAATGGATTTCAGGTGTTTTATCAAAATTATTTTCCATCTAAGATAATATATGGTTCTGTTTATATCCATATTTTTACTTTGATTTGATTATGTTAAGATGTAATTATTTTTATGATTTTCATTTATGGATTATGTTATGATGACATAATGTTTAAAAATCCCATTTTTTACATGGGTTATGTTATGACGTATGATTTATGATTTTGTGGGACACATAAGAATGGTTCCATTATGAGATGGGTGGGACCTATATCTCCCTCCACTGCATTGGGTAAAGATTTATATCTCATGAGATAGACATGATTGGAATGGCAAGTTAAACTGGTTCAGTGATATAGGACTGGAACGAGGAGTGAACTCAGTTCAAAAATGGACTTTGTCCGCTATGATAGTCTTGGCAATGAGTCTTGACTAATATGAAATGATTTTCTATGATTATGTGTATATGAAACAAAGTATCATGTTTTAAGTTATGATTATTTGGGATTACATTTCACCATTATGCTTTATCCCATGTTAAGATATTATGATCTCTTTTTCAGGTTAAGATATTCAAAATTTTATGTTCTTACAAATATGGTATGATTGATATTTCTTTTGTTTACCCTTACTGAGCATTTGAGCTCACCCTTTTGTATGTTTTATTTTCCCCAGGTCTGGATGAAGGGTATTAAGTATAATATGCCAAAAGGGACTCAAGATATTATTAAATAAATAGGAGACAACGTAGATGATTTATGAACCCATTGTTTATGTTTCCCAGTTTCTAAAGAGACTATACCTATACAGTCCTTTCATGGTTTTGTTATATGTTGTAATAAGTATGCTTCAATTCTGATGTAATAATAATGTATGTAAATTATGTGTCATTATAGATTTTTTCTTCTATTTTCTTTATTTTCTTTTATTTTAGAATCATATATATTTTTCATTTAATATTACTTTGTATTTTTCTTCAATTATTTATATTCACTCATCTAGATTATCTTCTCCCTATAGTAATTAGTTTTTTCTATAGAAATCATTTACATAATGTAAAAAAATATTCATTATTATTATAGTTACATCTTCATAATTTTTTTTAGTGATTTATTTTTATTTTCATATCACAAAAATACATTTTTTCTTCCACTTCAATCCACTTTTGATCTCATCCTTCGGACTTTTAGATTTTTTATTTCGGTTCACTTATTATTTTATTTTTTATATTGTATTATTTTTTGTTTCTTCCACATTTTCATCTAGAATATGATTTTTATTTTCATTTTTAGTATTCTAAATATTTCATTTACTCAATATTCTGATTCCACATCTTTTATATAAATTGCTTATTCAAGATTATCTTCTATCTTTGTTTATTACTTTTTTGATTTTGCATTCTCCTACCAAATTTCTTCATCTTTTCAATTTTTTTATTCCTATTTTCTTAATTTTTCATAAGTATATTATTTTTATTATCATATCAAGATAATATATATTTCCTTTTACTCTTAATCGACTCTTGATCCTCTCTATTAATTTTTTTCGATTTTCGATTCATCTTCATATTTTATTTCAATATATTGCATTATATTCACAATGGTTTTTGACATATTCATGTTTCTCCTTATTCTTGATTATGGTATTTTTATTTGAAATTTGATTATAAAAATCCATTCATATTTACCTAAAATCAGTCTTTGTCTTTTTTTTTACTTAAAATTCCTCTTCCACATTTGATAATGTATTATAAATTATTCATGTGCCCGTAAGGGGCTCTGGGAACTAGGTTTTCACCTTGTCGTCGTCGCTTCCTTCACCTTGGTTTAAGCAGAATCCCTCCTCAAACTCAGCCATATCGACCACCATTGCTTGTTCCCTCATCTCCAGATAGGGTTCCATGGCGGCTGGATGACGGTCCAGGGCTGAGGGTTTCTTCGTGGAGGATGTCTTAGTTGGCAGTGACAGGATCTGTAGTGGGGCTACCTTCTAGAATTCTGGTGATGGTTTTCTGTCTTCCATATTTTTTGTTCTTTTGATTTTAGATGCTGTTTTGATGTTGTGATGTTGATATGATGGAGTTTAAGAGGGGTATGGACCGGGTTTTTCAGATCCAACGGTTCAAGATGATGTTTTCTATTGAGTTGAGTTGTTGAAGCCATTGTTGATAAAGGGACTGTAGGTTTGTGAACACATTCGGTGATGCCATTGATGTTGCTCGGGTATTCACCGGCGATATGGTTTGGGTTGACCATGATGGTGACTGGTGTGTAGGGTGCGCTGCTCGAGGGTCTCACAGTGACGATGCTGACGTGTGCTGGTTTGTTTTATTGAATTTGTTTGTGAGTGATATGCACTTTGGTTTGGTGCCTCCTGCTTTTCATTTGGTGTAATGTGTGTTTTAGTTGGTGTAATGTTTTTTGTATGTTATTGTCATGGATGAAGTTGTAAGGTTCCAAATTATCCAAAAAATTGGCTCTATATTCTGAAAATGAAAAAAAGGTTTTAGCATATTATAAATTATTCAGATATTCAAACATCTATTTTTTCATTTATATTTTACCCTTTCATTTTTTTTCATATTTTTTCTTGTTTTTTCTATTTCATATCTCTATAAAAAATTTGAGAATATTTTTCTTTTTTATTGATTTTTTAATCTTCTATATTCTCTACTAATATGTTTTCCCCAAATTCGTATCTGATCATAATTATCAGATTTGGCAATCTATAATTATTTTTATTTATCTCATTCACTTTTGATTTATGATATATATGTTTATAGATTCACATTTTCTTTAATTTTTTTAGTGTTATTGTTTTTTCTTCTACAAATACTTTGGAATATTTTTTTGGATTGTTTTTGTTGACGTTCTTGCTTCATCATTTGTGAATGTTTCTATGTCTACATTGACTTCCCCTTAAACTAAAAATATTATTTGAAACTTTTCTTTCAACTCCTACTCTTGATCAGACTCTATCTTTTTGAACTATATTTACATCTATTTAGTATTTTTCTTATTCATATATATAATCATTTAAATTTTTTTACAACTCTTCATTGTTTTTTCTACTTTTGTCTTTATAACATTATCGGTTTCCACATCTACTACATTTTATACTTACTCTAATTCTATGCCCATTATTATTTTAATTTTTATTTTTAATTATATTAACTAATTCATTTTTTTTCAAATGTTTATTCAAGTTTGGACACGTGTCTTGATATATAAATACTCCCCCTGATATATGAGTGTGTTTTGATGATTGTGATTTTTTATTTATATTTTAGTTATTTAAAATAATTAAATTATTAAATCATAATAATTAACATTATAATGAAAATGGATGTTGAAATAAATCAAAATATATTTCGAAAGAGATCATATAATTTAAAACCATCAGTGTTATATTTCATTGGACAATGTATTTTTTACAAAATAAAAATAATGTTTTTTAGTATTGGATGTTTAGTAAAACCTTTCATATTGAGGTGGTCCCCAGATCACTATAACAAGATTGTTTTTGACGATTTTTCATTTTATTTTATTTCTTTGTACCATTTATGACATATAAATTTTTCACTTTTTTTTCAACTTACATCTTATATTAATACGATCATATTTGTGGAATATTTTAATTATTTCGTCTTGAACATATTTATTTCCTTATACCACTTCCATTACATCATCCCCAACATTAACACTCACATATCTTATGAATCTTAATTATAGATTCTTTATCAATTTTAGATTCAACTATTACTTTTTGATTCTTGTATACATACGATTCAACATCTAGTTTTAGTATCATAACTTTTCTTCATTTGAATTTTGGAGTTGTTTTTTTATTTTAATTTTTTCCCTATTTGATAAATTTATGATTTTAGTTTTTGATTTGTCTTATGTTTCTTATTGAACTTATTTTTTTTCAATATTTTTTTATCATTCTTATACATCTACTTCAATTTCTAGATTCAGAATTTAGTATTCTAGAAATTTTTATATTGATTTTTCTTCATATTATTGAGATTATTTTTAATCATGTGTTTTTATTTGATTTCATAGTTATATTATGAATTATATTTCCATTTATTATGAATTATTATTTTGAGTTTAACCTCTTCTAATTAGATTGAAAATCACTTCTTGTTATGCTTCCAATTATGGTTTCCTTATCTGACGACTCGAGCTTCTTCCTCTAACATTTTAATTTTTTATTCATTTATCTTCAAAAATTTATTTTGAATACTTTATTATTATTTTTTTAGGGATTTTTATTATTAAAAATATATTCTTTTACATTAATATCTATCTTAATTTTCATAAAATTTATTTTTTTATTTGTTTTTATATTTTTATATTGGATTCCTTTATTTTTTTATTTTATTAATTTTTCATTTTTTTATTTCTTTTACTTTAAAGAATTCTATATTTTTAAAATAATATTAATTATAATTATAATTCTTTATTATTTCTTCTATATTATAGATTATCTTTTAGCTATATTGTTTTCATATTGACTGAATAATTATTCTACATAATTTCTATAACTTTTAATTATTTTTGATCTACTATTTTATTCCAATTTTTAAAGTATTTTATTCTAATTTTTATATTAAAAATACATTTTTCCTTCCAATTATAATCAACTTCTGATCATATCCTTCAGAATTCTGGATTTTGAAATTTTCTTCACTTTTATTTAATTATTTTACTACATTCATAATTTATTTTGACAAATTCCTCCTCCCTATTCATATGGATAATTATTTTTATTTGATCTTTGATTATAGTTATCAATTTTTGTTTTCATCAAATAATTATTCTATTTTTATTTTTTCGTTAAGTTATTCTTTTACTTTGGCCTTGTATTATTAGTTATTTCTTTATGCAAAATTATGATTTATATTTTATATTCTATCTTTTGATTTTGTTTTTACATTATTTTTCTTGTATATTTTTTAAATCACTATAAATCCTTCCTAGACATACATGTTGTTTAATGATTTTAGATTTTACTTCATCATATTTATCCACTTTTTCCTAACTTTAACAAACAACCACCATTTCTGATTTCACATTTTTTCTCCATACATGGTTGAAAAATTTATATTTAATTCATGACAACTATATTTTTGGTTTTAAATTTTCTTCATCATATTCTGGTTTCGTTGTTTTTCTTCTATCATTACATTTGAGTATTCTTTCTAATTTCATTTATGATAATTTTCTAGCATCATCATTTTCTAATGTTTTCATGTTGACATTGACTACCCATTACACATCCATATATTCTTTTAAACATTTATTTCAACTATTTCTCTTCTAATAATCTAGCTATGGGATTGCATTTACATCTAGTTTATCTTAACCTTCTTTATCTCTATATAATTTTTCAATTTTTCCCAACTATTTTTTATTTTTAATACTTCAATCCTTAAAAATATTATCAATTTCCCCATCGACCACACTTTCTAATGACTATATCACATTTTCCAGTTCTATTTTTATGACTTATGTTTTCATTTTTTTTATTTTCTTCCAATTATATTTTTGCAATATATTATTCTTTGGTGAACTTTTTTATTGGTACATAAATGTTCATCATGTGAGAAGTGTACATTTTGATTATTGTTGTATTTTTATTGAAATCATGGTTATTAAAATTGTTAAAATTATTATATTTTAATTGATAACATGAAAATGAACAATGTTTCTTTCTATAAAAATAATAATAAATTTCAAATGAGATATCATTTTTAAAAATTAGAAATGTAATTTTATAGAGAGGAATATATATTTTTGTGGAAATAAATTTAGAATTCTTGAGTTTCAGACCCTATGGAAACCCCATAATGGGGAGGTGGTTCCCAGATAAATATAGTGAGTAAAGAAAATTCATCTATAATATGATTGTTATGCAAATTAATTTAAATTATTCTAATGAATTTAAAAATTCCCATTGAGATCATAATATGGTGGTTTATTATGTTTTCAATTTATTTTAAATTAAATATATATTAATGGAAATTTAATTTAATATAGATAACGAGTTATATATTGTTAATGTTTTACAATGTCCCCCTATTGTGTATAATGAAAGGATAGGTTCTTGGTTACACCAATGATAGAGGGACATCCATATCCATCATTGGAGGGAACATTCGATTTATATTCAAAATGCATATATTCTTGATCATTGTTTTGATGAATCACAATATATATTATATTTTAGTATGGTAAAATTGAAGTGTGTTTTTATATTTGTGTAGAATCCTATATTATATCTTGTAAATTGATATATTTATAAATAATAGTTTATTATTAAGTGTTATTCATATATAGATTACATAGATTTTATAATGGATAAGAAATGTAAATAAAGAAATTTTCACTTCCTAGTTGAATTGTTAGATTCTTATTCCATGTAAAAGAATCATTATATATAATTTTATAATATTTAAGTTGAATATTTTAGAATTTGGAACTTATTATGGTCAAATTTTGTGGATATAGCACACACTCATGGATTTTGGAATGATTTTTACTCAATATCTAATTCATTTTGATAATAATAGTTCTATTTCATTAACTATAAATGACCCTTTTGTGCTTGTTTATAATTATTTTCATTAAATTGAAAAACATCACAATAATGAGGTTATAAATTTTCTATATGTATTTGTATTAAATCTTCGTGAAAGTACAACAACTATTTCAAAATATCATCAAATGAAGGATAAAAATCTGTCCAATATATCCTATAGAATGAAACCTTTTTAAATCATGCTAACATTTTGTTCACATTAGAATATATCTTTTAAAGGAAATCTACATCATAAATAATTATCTTATTGAATCACTCTGGATGATCACATCATTTTGTGTGAATTTACTCTTATATAGTATAGACAAATCCAATGCATGATGATCTCAAAAGAACAATAAGTGTGTTTCTAAAGATTTAAATTCCAATAAACACATTCTTTAAAGGGCTATAAAATCATAGGAGAATGGTCTATGATTAATTTTTTACATGTAGAGAGAGATTTCACTTCAATATGACATGTGGTTTAGCTGGATTGACCTATAAACAAATTTTATTAGATTCAAAAATTGTTAAAACATACCTTAAAGAGTTCAAATCATGAATATGACCCCATATTTTCACGAATTCATAGGTAAATGACCTCTTTTTAATTCTTTACATGTAGGTAGAAAGCACGCATCAATCTAATCATAGTTTGGTCATAATAACCAAAACTACATTTTATTGATTTAAAAGTAAAAAAGATTTTACATATGGGTAAAACCTATTATATGACTTCATATAATAATGAAATCCTATGATGGATCACTATTTAATTTTTTACATTACATATACATTTCACATCAATCACATCATGGATTGGTTATAATGAATGAAAATGATGTCTTATTAAAATTAATTCTTTAAAAACATTCATCAATGTGTCAAAAATGATTATTTTGAAATCATAGGACTGATCATGAATTTATTTTTGACACATTTTGGTCCAATTTACGTCAATCTAACACGAGATTCCATAAGAATGACTGAAAAATATGTTTTATTGGGTTTAAATGTTTTTTTAAAAACAATCATCAAAGGGCCAAACCCTAGAAAATGAATTCTGATTTCCATGAAATATTTTAATGAGGATATTTGTTTAATTGTTTGAACTATGTGAATATACCCTACATTTATCATGTGTGTAGTGTGGAATGAATGACCAAAATAGTAATTTTTTTTAAAAAAATCCTTATCAACCTGCACCAAATTGTGAAAATATTAACAACTTCATATTATTGTGGAAAAAAAGACAATGAACTCCTTTTAGATTCTGAAATATAGAAATATAAAACATATCAATCTGACATGTGGTTTTTATGGAATGAAAAAAATTTGTGTGTATTAGTGATTTAAAATTCAAAAAACAAGAACCAAAAGGTAAAAACAAAGCAACTGATCGAATATTTTTGTGAAATCCTAGGAAAAATGTTTTGATGAATTTCTTACATTTATGGATAAACTAAATTTAATTCTAAAAAATGATGTGGTCAAAATGACTGTAAAAAGAGTTTATTTATATTTAAAAAAAATTCAAAACAGTAATTAAAAGTTCAAAACCAACAAAAAACCACATATTTTTGTGAAACCATTGGAAAAACTTTTCAATTAATTTTTGATGTATACAAATATGTTTCAAAAAAATATGGGGTGTGTTATTTTCATAATGACTTATAAAGAAGATCATTTAGAGTTAAATCTCATCAAAAACATGTATCGAAGGATTTAACCTTATAAAAAACATCAGATTATTATTAAATCATTGGAAAAAAACCTTTTAATTTTTTCCATATTGCAATATACCACACCTCAATATAACTTATGGTTGGATGAAAATGACCAAAAATTCATTTACATTCATTTAAAAGTCATAAAATATGTGACATAGGGTCAAGACCTAGAAAACCCCGTTGATTGTCATTAAATCATAAGAAAACTACAATCATTTAATTTTTAACATATAATAACAAACTAAATGTCAATATGACATGTTTTTTTATATGACCAAAAGATGTTTTTTGTTTATTTAAAATAAAAAAACGTGAATTGATGGTTCATAACATGAAAACCCACATATTATCATTAAATCAATGTAAAATGGCCGCTATATAATTTTTGACATGTAGGAATATACCCAAAAACAATCCACTAAGTGGTTTTCTGGAAATTTTAAAAAAAATGTGTGTTTATATTTATTTAAAAATCAAAAAACATGTATGAAACAATTAAAACATATAAAACGACTTAGAGTTATCACAAAATTTCATTACATAAATCATTGATTAATTTTTTACTTGAATTAATATAATATATACCCTTCCTACAGGCATTATGGATAGAATGACTGAAAAAAAATATTATACTTAAAACTATTTTAGAACATTAATCAATTTTTCAAGACCTAACAAATGACCTTAGATTATGACCTCACCACAAATAATATTTATAGGTCTTTTGTTTCAACTTGTTAAAAATTATTCAACTAGAAATGTAAAATAATTTTACAAAAAATCGAAGTTCATATTCTAGGTTTTGAGACATTTTCATTATCTTGTATTTCTAGGTACTACTTATGAATTTTTCCTTTACATATATATCTTAATCTTATGAATTCTGATAATATTCTTAGGATTATGACCTATGTTTCTACTTGTGGATTTATCGTATAAATTTTATTATGCAGCTATGATTACCTATTCCCAAACATCAACATTCACTTATCTTATGACTCTATTTTGAATATTCTACTTCAGATTCAACTAATAATATTATTCTTTTCCCCCCATTAGATTCAAGTATGAATTTTGGATTTGTTGATTTTCATATGTCGGATTTTTTATTCTTGTTTTTATTTTAATTACAATTTCTATTTATTTTAATTATTTTTTTTATATTATTCATATGTTTTATATTGAACTTATTTTTTTCAACTATATCTTCTTGTACTTGTGAATATATTTCCATACCTTGATTCTAACATCATGATTATGAATTTATTATTACATTATTTGATTTTTATGATGTTTATACTAGAGTTTATGCTATTAGATATGTTTTTTGATTCATACATTTAGTTCTACCATCACATATATTTTTATTTATTATGAATTCTTCCCCTCGATTACACCTCTACTCATTAGACTAACTTTCAATAATTGTTATAAATCCATTTAAGTATTTTTCATCTGATACCTCCAACTTATACATTTGACTTATCATTTTTAATTCCTTTTACGATCTTATTATTCATTTGAATCTTTTATACATCTTCCGCTTCAAGATTTTTGCCTTTATGTTTATCCATTGATATGAATTCTATTTTTTTACTTTTCCTTGAAATAATTTTACGATATTTATTTTTATATATATATTGGATTAAATTTTTCTTCTTCTAAATTATATTCTATTTCATTTTTTATTACAATCATGTCATTTAGTTTATTCATTTACCATAAATTATTGTTTTTCTTAATTTTTCTGGCATTTATCTTCTATATTGTTCTTATACATTGAACTATGATTTTTCAAAATTTCTCTATAATTCATCTACCTAATGTATTTAAAATTTCATGGTTTTTTACTTCTATTTTAATAATTTTTCTTATGTAATTTCTTTTTATTATTATATCATACTAAAAAATTTCTTCTTCTACACCAATCTGCATTTGAGATTCTCTTTTTGAATTTCTGATTTTGGATTCCATTCAACCATTTATTAATATTTTTTTACTATATTCACAATTGGTTTTTGTTGATTTATATTTAAACTTATGGATTGTTGTTTTTTTATTTGATCTATGATATGAGTCATATTTTTAATTTGACATCAAATCCTTCATCTATTTTTTTATTTTTTTCTATTTAATTATTATTCTAATTATTATCTTATATTATGACTTCTAAATTTCTTCCATTATATTATATTTTAACTGTTTTGATATATTTTCAATCTATCTACATCCTTTCAATCACCTCCTTATTTTTTATATAATTTTTTATCCATCTTCATATTTTTTATTTAGTTTTTCCCCACTTTAATGTTTGATAATCACTTTAATATTTCACATATTAGATTCATCACTAGTTGGTAGTTTTTATTTTTATTTATAATATATATGTTTTGAGTTTCTCTTTGTTTTAAATTTTTTTAGCATTTTTTTATAATACCTATATATTTTAATATGTTTATGTCATTAATTCTTTATTATTTTCTTTCTACAAATTCTGATACAAATTTTCTCTCTATTTTGAATTCCCCTTACACTTCACTTCTATCAAACGTTTCTTACAGCTTCTTCTTTTACTCCTACTCTATCGTTGGCAATTGGATTTTAATCCAGTTCATTTTATGCTACAACATATGGATATTATTTTTCAATATTTTTCATACTCACATTATTTATTCTAATATTTTCCTTATAACTATTAGCATTTTCATAATATAAGGAATTTTTTATAAATATATCGCTACACACATTTCCATTTTCATAGAATATTTTTTCAATTACATTTATATTTCTCCTTTTATATTTTAATTCTATATTTTATTATTGTATTTAATAATGTATTGATGTATAAAGGATCTCCCTAATAGAGGATTGGTTTTGGGTAATTTCTATTTTTTTATTCATAGATATTAAATTATTAAAAAAATTAATATTATATTGAAAAAATAATTTTGAAATAATTATGAAAATATTATGAAAATGAAATATCATATTTAAAAGTCCTTAGTTTTATTTTGATTAATGATTTTTTTACTAAATTTAAAGTATAATTTTTTAATTTGTAAGCCTTAGTAGATCCTTACATTGGGAGTTCGTTCCCAGGGAACTGTAGTAAGAAAAAATGAATCATCTATGATATTAAATGTAACTCAGTGTACCATGACATAATTTCCTTCACTGTGGTATGAAGTCCTCTAGTCATGCCTTTTTCTCTAATAACCACAACCTCAAAATATTTTAAATATTATAAATATCATCATTTTAAAATACAATTAATCTAATTTTGATCTCCATCATAGGGTATAATCATTATTAACATGTCTTATCCATTCCTCATGTAAAATTTTGTGCATTGTGATTGCCACCAAGGATGGTTGTCTGTTATAGAATAACATTAGAAACCCAAATAAAATCCATGGAATCTAGCGTGAAAAACCTAATCTCCCAATTATTGTTAGTCCTATGTGGTGATTAACATGAACCTCTTAACACCATTTTTGTCTCCCAATTTCTCGTAAGGATCTATGTGTGATACCATAATTACCACTATGCCCATTTTGAGTCACAAAATCCCATTTCTGTTCACCCTTCACCTCCATAATGTTCTCTTTGGGATGGATATATAAATTATTCAACATATGATAGTAAAAAATTGATATTTTTCTAATAGATTATAATCATCATAATTATGAAATGATAAATTTCTAGTAATATATTTTATGTATGATGGGATTAAAATAGTTAAATTAAAAAATATTTTCAATATAATTTTAAATAAAATAAAAATATTTTACAAAAAGATATATATTATAAATAAGATATCATTTATTATTAAAATTGTTAGATCTAACTATTCATGAACATCAATATTTAATTAACATAATATTTATAAAATTGATGAATTAAATTCTTGAATTATCAGTATCTGTCTAAAAAATATTATTTTTATTTCCAAGAAAATCAATAATTTAATATATATCATTATATAGTTTATCTCTCTAGGTTTTAGGCCATTGGTAGAGGCATATTTAGTTGATAGAATAAAAATTCAACGACATGAAGAGATGACCAATGATGACTTCGACTGGCCAAAAATATGTTTTTAAATGGTCAAATCCTAATGAAGAAAATCAGATTATTATGAAATCATAGGATAGTGATTAAATCATAGGATTGTGATGAAATCATAAGATAATGATCATCGATTTATTTTTATCATTAACTAAGTGATCAAGTATCAATTAGATTTTCATTATGGTAGAAATGACCATGAAAAAAGATTTATTGTATATAAAATCCATTGAAAGTATTTTTCAAATGGTAAAAAACTTGTAAATAGGATTATATTTTCGTGAAATCATTATAAAAAATATTTTTTTTATTTATGACAGGATGTAACAGACTTCAAATCAATCCAACATGGGTTTTGATTTTGATGACCAATGGATTGTTTTTATTGATTTATGTGTAAAAAACATGTGTTAAAGGGTCTCCAACTAGAACGTACCTCTAATTGTACTAAAATCATAGGAAAATGATTGTTGATTAATTTTTGATATTTATGAACTGAAATAAAATCATTCTGAATTGCGGTTTTCCAGAAATGACATTGAATGTTGTTTTTTAGTTTCATTTGTATTTAAAAACAAGCATAATAAATTTAAAACCTATAGAACAACCATGTAATAAAATATAACTAAATAATAATGTAATATATTTCACTTATGAAATGTATGATTATGCTACTTGTCATCATGACTTTTAATTTTATTATAATGATAAAAAATGTATTCTAATTGATTTTAAAATCAAAAAACATTTACCAACTGTTAAAAATATGAAAATGACCTCAGATTATCTTGAAATCATATAAAAAATGTCTTCTATTAAAAAAATGTAATATTATAAATTTAAAATTCAAAATACTTCTGTTTAATTATCAAATAAACTCAAAATACCCCCTTATGACTTACTCAAGGATCCGTGATCAAATTCAACACCAAGATTTTATCCCTTCATGTTTATTTATTTCAAATATAATTTTTTGATAATCATTAATTCATCATTACATTATTTAAAAATTTAAAATGAAAAAATATATATTAAATTTAAAAAATAATTATAAAATTTTGGTGGGTTTTATATTATATCTACTAATCTTACAAACCATATTTTTATCCAAAACAGAGTCACATGATTTAAAATTAAAACATTCAAAAGGAATCAAATATAAATAAAGTCAATATTAAGTGCGGAATAAATATTAATTTGAGTAAAATAAAAATATTAACTGAAACTGAGTCCACCTTGATAAACTACCCTCTACTATGGCATGACCTCCTCCAGTGATTTCTTTGAAACCACATGTCACACCACCACCAATGCTTTATTTTAATTTAATTATTTTGTGTCTCACTTTTGAGCAATAGAATGAATCAGTTTTATTTTGAATGAAATTTGGTTCTTATATGCGTGTGAGACCGTACGCGTGACCATGCACTCGACCAAACATGAGACCGTGCACTCGACTACACATGTGACCACGCATGCAACCTTGCGGGATGTCTAACCTTAGTTAATAATGATATTATTATTTTGGTTGGTTTTATTATTTTAGTTTTATTAGTAGTATTAGTATTATTTAATTTAATGTTTCAATTAGGTTATTATTATTATTAAAATTTTATTTAATACTTTAATTTGGTCATTTCTATTATTTTGGTTTTTTAGTTTTATTACTAGTATCATAATTTGTTATTATTAATTATAAATTTGTTTTATTAATTTTATTTTATTTTATTTCCTTTTTATATTACTTTATTTTATGTCTTCCTCTTTTTTTCATTTCTTCCCTCTATTTCTCTATTCTATTTTTTCTCTCTTTTTTCATCCCTATCTCTTTTTCTCCCCTCTCTCTCATGCGAAAACAACCCTCTCGTTTGTTTTGCGCAGTGGCCCGCTCATAACCCTTCCCACATCGCAAGCCCCCTATACCCCCTTTCTCTCTATCTCTGGTGAACTAGTCAGCACACCTCCCCCTCGAGCTGCCTCTCCCTCCTTCTCCCATCCAGTGTTGCCCGATCGGCCTACTCCCGTCAGCCGCTACCCTATCGACCTGCTCCTTCTTGGAACCACCCCTTCGGCCTGCTCATTTCTGGCTCCGCCCTATCAACTTGCTTCTGTCTAGCACCTCCCTTTTGGACTCTTTCTCCTATTCGACGCCCCACCATTCATTCTTCCCTCCAGATGCACCAACCAGCGACCCCTCTCCACACACCTTTATATTCTCCTTGCACCGACACATGCTTCCTTGTCCAAAACATGATGAAATCATGTCATCCCTACTTCCACTCACCCCCATACCCGCAGATCCATCTTTTTGGGCTAGGTTTCGGGTGTGGCGCACCTCCAGCTGTCATCCCCTTTCTCAGTTTTCCATCAGCACCATAATCGCAGGTGAATTTTTCTCCGGTTGTCAATTTCTTCCCACCTTTGGTAGAGTTTTGGTTAGGTTTTGGGTTTTATGTTGGTTTGTTTTTAATGCCCTTGATTGGATTCCATGTTTTACAGATTTCATTAGGTTCTTTGTGGTGCGATTATAGTGCAATGATACTTGCACACCAAGTTGCGAACTCCGCTACCTAACGGTAGGTGTTTCCACATCTAATTATTATTTGATTAATTAGTTTTAATATTTAATTAGTTAAGAGTGTTATTTAATTATTTTTTGTTTCTCAAAGTTTATTTTCTTTGAATATTGATATGCAATGAAATTGTTTAGTATCATGGCATCATAATATTTGTGCTCTCTGTAGAAATATCATATCTGGTTAATTGTTAGGGATTTTTTTAAATTGTACAGTTTGCATAATAATAAATTTTTTTGTGTGAATTTAATTTTTACTTGATGTTTATTATGTTTTAATGTGTTTATTTCGGAGTTTATATGATATGAGTGTGTTTTTCAAATAAAAACCAATGTCGAACTGTTTAGTAGTGTTTTATAAATTATGCAGTTACTTTGTTAAGATGTGAAAATAGTGAAATTGGTGTTTTTGTGTAGTGTGTTTATGCATTTTGTCTTAAATGAGTATTCGATTGTATTTTTGGTTTTTAAAGACATACGTCGTATGTTTAAATTGTATAATAAGTTCTTTTAATGATTTGTTTAACCGTGAAAGTGATTTCGTTGACCGTGCATGGGTTTTAATTAGTTGTGTATGTAATGAAGATTTAGTTTGGACAATTTTATAGAGCGTGTAGTATTTTCAAATGGTTTAAGTTTTATTAAATCCTGGTGAAACTCTTTTGATAATGATTTATAATATTTTTAAATCGTTCATTAAATTATATTAATCTTCTGAAACGTGTTTGGATAATTTTTTAGTGTGGGTGTTCTCTCAAAATGGTATTTCTGATTAAAATTAGTTTTTTTTGGCATGTGTACTATATTTTTTCTTTGGGTGCATAAAAATTACATGTAACATGAACTCAAAACTTGTTTGAGAACAAATCGGGAAGATCGGGTAGTTTGGAGGGTGGACAAGAATAGTGGGCTAGTGATCCGAAGGTGGCTTTGGCCCTATTTCTCTTAGTAGGAATAATGACTACAACACTAACTAAACATATAAATGACAGAGGGTCATAATTTGTAATCCATTTTTTCTGAGGGTTTTGGTTTCTAATCCATGATGAATAATGGTCATTGTTTCTAAGCCATGTATACTTATTTTTGTTGTTTTTATTCCACCATTCACCGAGAAATGAATATTTAGGGACCCAGACTAGCTAAAACCCACAAGGCCTCTCTCATATTTTGTTCTCCTAGGTCTCTTTACACTCATTGGTGTGAAACTTTGGTTATTTTAAAAGTAGGTGTGTGTGTTTTAATTTAGGTTGTCTCATTTGAAATTGTATTCTTTAAACCTATTTTCTCTAAAACTTTTCATGCATTTAGTTATTTTCATTAATTGAAATTTCAAATGTATTTGTAATTTAATAATTATGAGAAAAACATTTTCTCGATGCCATCGTAATGGGATTTTGGATCACACCCTATAGACACATTTGGGTGTGTGTAGATATTGTTTCTTTTGTATTCTAGTATGAGGTGTCGTTCATAGCATTGATGATCTAGGATGTATTGGTTTATCCTATTATGTGATTCATTTATGAAAATATGATAAATATTACGTTCTATGTTTCTTAAATGCATTCCTTTATCATGAAAATGTATTTGAATGTAAATAATATAAATTTAAAGGGTAAAAAATTTGTTTATAATTGATAAAAAAATTATAATCTACTTATGGTTAATGATTTTTTCCATATTAAAGAGTTTAGGAATTATGAGTTTTCCCTTATAATTTAATAAAAAAATGTTCTAAGATTAATTTTGGTTTTGATGATCATTTCATGAGTAAGTAAATTATAATTTTTATTTCAATATTTTATTATATATAGAGTAAAACTTCATTATTGGTTATCATAATTTTTATAATAATTAATGTATTTCCATTATTTTTATATCACTTACTGAGATTTTTTTATCAAACGATGTTTTTGGTATTTTTTACAAGGATTAAGTATGTGTAGGGATTATAGTTAGATCAATGGTGACACGTATTGAATGAGGATAATTATTCATAAATAAAACATGATTATAAACATAAGAATATGTTTTTATGGAAAATATATATTGAGTAAAAGTGTCCACTTTATGTTGTAAAAGTCTGATATGTAATATTTTTACCTAATTATTCATAACACTAAACCTAAAATATCATTATAATATAAGTAATGGTAAAATTTGTGATAGAATCTATCAAATGAAATTTTTAGATAACATTGTATGTTCTAATGATTCATATAAGAATATTTTATTAGTCATGGATACCATCAATGGTTTTTCATATAATGTTTGTTCATAATTTTAATGTTATAGATACCCCTATTGAGGTTTTATGTGATGATATTTGAATACTATTAATTGTATTTTTAGATTCATATATAGGAATTCAACCCCTCTATTTAGTATTTTTTTAGGTAAAATAATATTTTATAAAGAATTTGTTTGGAATAAGTTTAAAGGTATGGATAACCATTAGGGTTAATGCATTCAATAATGCTGATGTAATTATAGTTTACTAGTACAAGGGGTTAATTAATTTTGGTCACACATGTTTTATCCCACAGACTACAATGATATTGGAATGTGATTTGGTATCTAAGTTATTTTATAATATGTTAACTATATTTTTCAGAAAATTATATGAATCATATTCAATCATTTATTTTTTCAAGTATGATATTTTAGGTCAATGTGTTTAATATTAATTAATAAATATAGATTTATTTGTCTTTTTAATTCACATATCTCTATATATATTTTATAGTAACCCAGGTTATTTATAGAAAATATTATAATATTTTGATGAATATAAAATTTGGGAGTATAAATTTGTCTTAGTATGTTAAATTATGAGTGATTAATACTATTTGGATTTAAATTTTATGTTGATATAGGAAGAATACGTAATGAGATATTTAATATTATTTTTGGGTTTCAATGTTGTTCCATATTATTTTAAACGGTTTGAAGGTTACTAATTTATATAAGGATTTATTTTGAAATTCATTTCTTTATGTTATGTATATTGATGTATTATTGTTACACATATTGGATATAATCATATATTGTACTAACAATTATGATAGTGGTTATTGTCTAATGAATGTAGGAATATGTTTTTATTATTTCATAAATCTTAAAATCCATTAAAATTTAGTTTTAGTAATATTTGAATGAAAAAACTCCATGTTTATTAATTTGAAATGAAGAAGTGGTGAAAAAGTTGTTTAAAACAGTTGATGTATAAAATTTTGTAAACAAATCAAGTTTAAACATTTTTTTCATATTATATACCTCAACGATAAAATAATTCCTCAACTCAAGAAATAAAAAAATATATACATCTAGTATTATATGGATATAATCACTAAGCTATCATGTTTTTTTATTGCAAACATATTACCAGAAATTTTTCATGATGATGTACATCTATTGAAATAAAAAATTTCCTATTCATTACCTTGAAATTTATGTTTATAATAAGATAAATATAGAATTTTATTACTTTGTTATGATAAATGCATTTTAATCAAATAAAAATAATGTTACAAGGATGAAAATTCATTATGTTTTTTTCAATTAAAACCATTTTATTTTATTTCAAAAATAATACTATATTTGATTTCATATACCACATGCAATATCAAAAATAAAAAATCGACATATTATTAAAATGTTATTATTTAAATTTGAACATTAAAAATTATCTACTCGATTTAATGGTGTGAATTAGAGTAAAATATTGTGAAATATATTATTATATTATTTCCCTCATAAGAATATACTAATTAGTTCCAATGAAATAATAATGTAGTATTAAATAAAATCAAATAAGTTTAAATGATATATTTTTCAGAAACATAGTTTAGTGAAAATCTTATTTTTATCAATGTAAATTATGTTAATACCTACATATTAATGCTTTAAATGAAATTTATATATAATTTATTTAATAAAACTGATTAACATGAAACTAATGGTGACGACAAGATAAGAAACAAAATAAATTCTCATTAGAAATGAAAAATACATTTTCTTAATAACAGTTCTCATGAAATTTTGTATACGAATAATAAGATTATTTTATTCTACTATTAAAATTTATTTTTACATTATGAAAATCATTTTTGAAATCATTTTTTTAAAATATCAATATGCTGAATTTTTTAGACTTTCACAAAATATATATTTTTGAGTTAACCGTGAACATATAATTGATTTGAGAAACCCTATTTTGTTTTCATTAATTAATATAATTTAAACGTTCAATTGGATTTTTTATTTGGGTTTATGTTATAATTAGACAGATTTTATGTATCATAATCCAATAAATATCATAGGAACCAACATTATACATGATTTTGGTCTAATGTTATTTTTAATCATAAACATACATTTTCAAATAACCGGTTTTATATTGCATATTCAGTTATAATATTTATATTATTTTATGAAAAATATAGAAATTGAGTGATGAAAAATATATTTTTTATTTGGAATTAGGAGGTTATAATTTAATATTGATTTAAATTTCATTTTTTGTCATAATTAATAATAATCATGGAAATTTTTTATCACAACAGTAAACGGTGAAAAAATTAATTGGGATTAAAACTATCTAATAAAATGAAACATTATTCTCTACAAATGGGTGAATGAGTCTTTTAAAACAAATTTTTATTTAGTTTTTCTATTTATATCTATTTTCGATCCTCCTGACATGATGATGACATGCCTCTTATATTAATAAATTTACATTTATGTAAATATCACTTTATCAAACTTAATATCATAAAAACCACATCGTAGTGATAAAAACAAGTTATTAATGGCTATAAAAAATCTATTTTTAATATTAATAAATGGTTTTCTGATATTCAGTTTTTTTAAATTTTAGTGATGGTATAATTACCTTGAACACTTACACGGCACTGGAGAAATTCGTGTAAAAACATTTGATAAATCAATCAATGCTTTGATGAACATTAAAAGGAATATGTTTTGGATAAAATTAGGTGTTTAATGAATTACTTGGAAGTTTTTAATGGATTGGTGATTGTTAATGTATTTATATTATAATTCTCTTATTTTATTGTTGTATTTAAAATTAAATTTTTTAAATAGTGTTGAAATTCGTCTCATATTATATATAATGTTCTAAAATAATTTTAAAATATTTAAAAATAATTAAAATACTATTCTCACTTAATTATAAGGGATATTTTTAGCTTATAATTTAAAATTTTTATATATTTCACTTGTATGTTTTTAAAATTACTTTCATTACTCATAATGATTGAAATTTTGTAAAAATCGGATTATTTTTCACTATTAAAATAGTACTGAATTAATCCATTTCAAAACACATTTAATTTTCATATTTATCTCCAATATATACCCAAGTACACATATAATCATCCATTACCACCACCCAAAGCCTTTTTAGTGACCATAAACCTCTCCTTAAAAGGCGTTAATATCATTCGAATGGTGTACATCTAAAAAGGAGGTATAAGTTTAAACTTAAATCTTTTATAATTGTTTCTTATTCTACCACCTACAAATATATAATAAAAATAGTTATATAATCAAATAATTATTTAAACTATACTTAAATTTTATTATGCTGATGTCAAAACCCATTTCCATCACTTTTTTCAGCCAATGGAAAATGGACACTTTGCTCATGAATGCGTACGGACTACCACCTCCATTAAGTGATGTTTTTCATTTTTCATCACATCCTCAAAGAGATTATAATAAAGATGTAATTAATTAATATTTAATATTTTTATAGAATTATTAAGATTCTATTAAAATAATATATCATCTACCATCTAAAACATTTATACGATGGAAAAAGATAATGTTGTTTGTGTGTATGTGTGGACTACTTCCTCTATGAAGCGACGTGATTCATTTTTCATTACTGTATAACTTGGTCTATCATAAGGATGGAATTAATGAATAATTATTACATTAATAACATATTTATCAATATTTAAAATCAAAATTTAATTTATGTATATCTATTCCTCCTTTTATACTAATGAAAATGATATTTATGCATATGTATGGTTACGGTCTCCATGAACAAGTATGATTCATTTTTCATGATAGCATTACATTGATGGTTATAAAATAATATTTAATTTTTTTTAATTATAATTATAATATGTTTATTATTATATATATGATGAAAACATGACAATCGTGTCACGACCCGTCCCCCGGGACCCATGTCGTGACTACCCCAAGCCCACCATCCATAGGCCAGGGGCAAGCGACTAGCACCAAAGGCGTAATTCCCTAAATCTAGGAAGGCATTGCCTTTATAACCTGAAAACGAACACAACAGAGTACAAGGTGGGAGAAATGTTAAAAGGGGCCAAAATACATGGCCAACTTGAATGTACAAGAAACTGAATGTACATGTTCAGGAAAAAGAGAAAACAGCTCCTGGATCGTCCACTGGGAAATCATACCTGAAGGGTGGGTACAGATAGACTCTATTGCACACCACATCTGTCTGTCTCCTTTTTGTGTAGTCACGCCGTGTGATCCACCTCCGGGTACCGTCTAGTCCTAGTACACTTAGCCTCGATCAGCATTGTCCATCGTTTGTATCCAACACATCGAGGTGCGGGAATAGCCCGTGAAGGGGTGAGTATAAAGATTCTCAGTAGGTAATAGTTGTTAGTGCTGTCGAACCCACACAGGATCTAAGAACAGTCATCAATGCACAGCCATCCATAGGGTTCCGCACAAAGCATGCTTGATTCCGGGAGGGTCCGCTCCTCAAGCCAAGTGTTGATGCATCAACTACCACAATGTACCAAGAAGAAGTATTCCAAAGGTCTGTCATGTCATAGGGGGCTAACCCAAAAAAATGTCCAATATACTGAGGAAAAGATGACCAAACCATTTCCCAAAAAGTACATGGCATGTAGCAATGAGGCACACACCATGTCTTCAGACCTTGGGTACTGCCCGTGTACAATGACCCATGTCATAAGGCAGGTCATGTAGAAGTGAAAGTACACGGCATGTGGTATGGTGACACGCTGTGTCCAAGAAACTGGGGTCGGCTTCGTGTATGCTGGCCATGTGCCCGTACACGGCCTCAACCTATGTTTTCCAACCTGTGTAACTAGTACACAGGGTAGCCCATGCCACTGGCTATGCCTATCCGTGTGGTGGATTACATGCCCTCGTACTCCACCCAATGTTTCTGTATCCCTAGGATACATGTCGTGCCTTGCGATGCCACTTCTGCCATTCTGTGTAGACAGTACACACCATGTGACCGGGGTCACACGCTGTCTGTTACTTGTCTAATGTCTAGAAATCAAGCCGTGGAATGCCTGTATATCATGGCATGTTCGTCAGAACTACACGCTGTGTATTTTGTAATTTTCCAAAAACGGTGCCTCCGTCCAGTGCGCCTCATGGGAAGTCTGTTCTTCGTTCTGACAGTCCGTTCTTCACGAAACTTCAGACACTAGGTCTCCCTGATTTCCTGTAGTCGTCTCCGGTGTTTTCAGGCCTCTGATTGGCTCTAAAAATATGATTTGATTCACCCACTTGAAGAATGGTCGAGCAACAGTCCTTCCCATTCTGGTCAGATCTGTCACCCGCTATTGTCATCGCACCTCTGATAGGTCATTGTGATGTTGGGTCTTCAATTTGGGAACTTTGTGTTGCACAACTGACTCGCAATGACCCGTTGTTCATCACCCATGTAGAACGCGTAGAACACACAAAACATATACAAGAATGGTGGAGGGATCAGACGGTGTTCGTTTGGCCCGGTCCATCCACGTTAGTTTTGTAGAAATCAGGTCAAGAGAAACAATCATGGAAGGAAGAATCAACATTGCTCAAATCAAAACACACCCCTACCATTGATCATTGATCATCAACGTTGGCGCGAGAAAGCGGACGTCGATTCATTGATGTCAGGAAAGAAGATGAAAAATTTGAGGATGGCATCGTCGACATTCATCAAGGATGACACTTCCTCCCTTTATCCAGTTGAAGATCAATGCAGAGGACGTCTGTCATTAGCGGATGAAGTGTTCTTCGTTCTTCTATGGCCGTTCTTCATTGGGAGGAGCGTTCTTCGTAGGACAAAAAAAATTTCTCCAAGTGCTCTTCCATCCCCTCTCCCAACAAAGGAATGGAAAATAGAAATTAAAATATTATTTAATAATTTAATTTAAATTGAACAAATTAATTCAATAGGTGTTGGCATAAAAAAATTAGAAAGGTGGGTGGCACCATTAAGTGGGGAGCTCAAAAGGATTCTCCCCACTTAATTGGGAGTTCAAGAGTTTATAACCTCAGGTGGTCCCCACCAAAATAATCATGAAGAGGGTGGGTTAGGTTTGGGTGGGCCCCACCACCATAACGTCTCATGGGAGGTTAAGGTGTGGTGGTCCCACCTCCAACTTCCTTGTGAAGGTTTTAACCAACAATAAAAATAAATCCACACACTTTATTTTTATTTAAAACATTCTCTAAAAACCAGAAAAGTAACTATTATTCTTGACCCACTGTTATTGAAGTAAAAGTCTACTTAAGCGAATATCGGCACTGCGAGTTCAATGGTGCCCTATGATTTCAATTTCGAGCACCAGTTCCAAAGTTATAAAAACCCGCTCGTATGTTTTCTAAATGTACCTAAACAAAACTTCAGAAATTGATTCCAGGCACACCAGGCCTCGAAATCATATGTTGTTAGTTTTCGCGATCTCATAAAATTCCTATGTATTTAAGAAAAAAATTACATGGAAATTCCTGGTCTTTACATTCTCCCCACCTTTGAGATTTACGTCCTTATAAGATACAACATGATCTAAGGGAACAAATGGGGTACTGAGCATGCATGTGACCCTCCCGCTCCCATGTGCTCTCCTGGAGGTTCTCAAGCTGCCAGCGAACACGCACCATAGGTATCGAGTATCCATGAAGGACATGCTCCTATCGATCCAAAATCTCCACTGGAACCTCCATGAAAGTCACCCAATCATCGACGTCCATCTCTCCATGGTCAATGATGTGATAAGGGTCGTGCACGTATCTCCTCAGCTGGGATACGTGGAAGACGTCATGCACTCGGTTCAACTGATGTGGAAGAGATAAGCGGTAAGCCACCTCACCAACCCTGCTAAGGACTTGGAAAGGACCGATGAATCTTGGAGATAACTTGTTGTCTCTGCCAAATCTCTGTTGTCCTCATTGAGGTGAGACCCGTAGAAAGACATGGTCGCCATCCTCAAACTCTAGAGGTATCCATATCATGTCGGAATATGACTTATGCCTACTCTGTGCAGTCTTCATCTTCTCCTAGATGATCTGCACCTTCTCTGTGGTAGCTCGTACCATCTCTGGTCCCACTAGTGCTGACTCCCCAAGGTCAGTCTAGCACAAGGGTGATCATCAAGGTTGCCCGTATAAAGCCTAAAAAGGTGCCATCCCTATGGTGGAGTGATAGCTGTTGTTGTATTCAAACTACACCAAAGGTATGTGATCCTCCCAGCTACAACCGAAGTCGAGGACACAAGCACGCAACATTTCCTCGAGGGTCCGAATGGTCTACTCAGTCTGGCCATCCTTCTGAGGATGGAAGGTGGTGCTCAAACAAAGTTGTGTCCCGAAAGCCTCCAGCAACACCTTCCACAGCTGGGAAGTAAACTGCGTGTCACTATCAGAGACAATAGATGAAGGTATTCCATGTATCCGCACAATCTCCAGCACATAGAGGTGTCCCAGGCTCTCTACTGAACCCTTCTCTCTGATCGGTAGGAAGTGGGCCGACTTGGTGAGTCGGTCAACGATCACCCAAATCGAGTCGTGACCCCTGGATGTACGTGGAAGTCCTGTCACGAAGTCCATGGATATCCCATCCCACTTCCACTATAGGACCTCTAAATGTTGATCCAAACATACTAGTACTTGATGCTTTTCCTTCACTTGCAGACAAGTGAGGCACCGTGAGACAAACTATGAAACTACCTTCTTCATCCCCGGACACCCGTGTTGTTGTCGGAGATCGTGGTATATCTTCTCCACTCCTGGATGTACCGCTAGAGGGGATGTGTAAAACTCCCTAAACACGTCCTCCTAAAGTGACACTGGCAACATCGTACGCCCTCTAAAGAGGATGAAATGATCTCCACCTTCAGAAAATATATCAAGTGCCAGCCCTGTGGATATCTGAGCACGTCATATCTCGCAGTCAGCATTCCCATGCTACGCCACCCTGACTCGCTGAAGAAGTGGGGGAGTGACTGTAAGAGACTATATAAAGGTTGCTCCATCTCTATCCATAAAGGGTATATGTAAAGCAGCCAGCTGCTCTGTTACCTCGCCTAGCAGCTATATACTAGACCTCCTGCTGTGTGCATCTACAACAATGTTCCCCTTCCTAGGAGTATAGACAATATTGAAGTCATATTATTAGAGGTCATGGGTTTCATAGTTATTCTCATGCTATATCAGCTGATGAGAACCATAAGCGATCACTTCTCACTCCTGCATCAGGACATAGCCAAGTTTAGTCCCTGATGCATCGCAGTAGACTACATACCCTATGCCCTCCTTTGGAAGCCTCAAGATGGGTGCACTAGTCAGCCTCTGCCTTAGCTCCTGAAAGATCTTCTGGCATATCTCCGACCACACGAAGGTTTTCCCCATCTTCGTCAAGGCTGATAGTGGTGCTGCAACTCTAGAGATTTCTGGCATGATCCTCCGGTAGTACCCATCCAATTCCAAGAAACTTTGTACCTCTGTCACACTCCTGGGTGGATCCCAATCAAGAACTGCCTCAATCTTCGTTGGATCTACTAAAACTCCATCCTCTAAGATTACAGGTCCCAAAAAGTGAACCTATCATATCCAAAACTGGCACTTCGAGATCTTACCATAAATTTGGTGCTCTCATAGTGGGTCCAGTACTACCTACAAATGGTAGGCATGCTCCTCCTCAGTAGTCGAGTAGGTCAGAATGTCGTCGATGAAGACTACTAAAAAGTGATCGAGGTATGGATAGAAGATCTTGTTCATGAGTCCCATGAACACTACTAGAGTGTCTGTTATGCCAAATGGAAAAACCAAAAACTCATAGTGGCCATAACAAAATCTGAAGGTCGTCTTCTGCACATCCTCATCTCGAACTCTGACCTGGTGATAGCCTGATCTGAGGTCTATCTTCGAGAACCACTTTGATCCCTTCATCTAATTAAAGAGGCCATCAATCCTTGGGAGTGGGTACTTGTTCTTCACGGTCAACTAGTTCGGGTGACGGTAGTCAACACAAAGCCTCATGCTCTCATCCACCTTCTTAGCGAACAGAATTGGGGCTGCCCAGGGAGAAACTCTTGGCCGGATGAAACCCTTCCCTTTCAAGTCCTCTAGCTCTACCCATAGCTCACGAAGCTCCACGAGAACCATTCGATATGTTGGTGTAGATATCGTTGTCGTCTCGGTGTACAAGTCAATGTAAAAGTCTACCTCTCTGTGAGGAGGTAGACCTGGGACATCATCAGGGAAAACATCCACATACTGGTCCACCACTACAAGATATCTCGAACTCTCCACATCAACTACTCTGAGGGTAAGGCATGCCAACTGATGAGTAATCATCTGCACCCTCCTCCGAGTAAGTCTATCCTATGATGCAAAGGTTCCCTTCTCGCCGGTGAAGGTAAACCTAGTCCCATCCATGTAGACACACCACACATTGAGCCTAATATAGTCAATCTGAGGATGGACTGTAGATAACCAGTTCATACCCAATATGACGTTGTAAGGCCACGACGCCACTACTTAGAGATCCCAGCCAAAGATCTATCCTCCTAGAGTAAGCTCACATTACTGGTACCAGTGCGTAATCATCGAATCTTCTCCCGTATGAGTCTCTTGCGGTAAGGAACGAGCCAACAGCTCCAAAGGAATCTCTGAGCTCTGAACGAGGGTAGTGGAAATGAAAGAGTGAATGGAACCTGTGTCTATACGAACTTCATCTAAGGTGGAGTAGACACAAACCATACCTCGAATCGTCTCTGAAGCTCCCTGATCGTATGCCTCAGCTTGCAGGAGCTGAACTCTCCCCTATCCACCTGCTCCCTGTAGTCGGGGTGGACCTCCTGGTGGTGGGGGTTGTAACAGCTTGTAATGTCGTCCACCACCAGCTTCACAACCATCTCCTCTACCACGTCCTCTTGCGCCCTGCAGATCACCTCGATCGAACCCATGCCTCTACCTGGGAGGTATCTCAACTATCTGCTGATCATCTAAACGGAAAGTCGGACAGTCATGAGCCATGTGCCCATGCTCGCCACATGTGAAACACTTCATGTTCCTCGAATGATTGGCTATATCTCATGTGTCTCACAAAACCGAACCCTTGTGCTGAGGTCGTTCAGCGGATGGTCCGGTCTGCTTGGACCTCTGCATCATCTGCCTGCAGCAAGCTACAGAAGAGTCCGCTATGTGATGCCTGATGGAAGGTCTCGCTACTGGAGAGTGATCAGTAAAGAAACTCTCCACTAGTAGGGATCTCTCCAACACCCCTTCCTGCATTGGGAAACTTAGGGAGATCATCAAAGCCCTGATCTCTCGCCTGAGCCCATGCTCGAAGGTTCAGGCCCTAAAGAATGGATCCCACACCATATCTTTGGAGTAGCGTGAGAGGTCTATGAACCTCACTGAATACTGTTCCACCATCAAGAAACCCTGATATAGATGCAGTAGCTCCTGTATCTACACCACACATAGGGTGGTTGGGAAAAACTCCACCCGAAACAGGATCTCGAAGTCTTCCTAGAGAAGTGTCACCTCGTCATGCACCTGGAGCATCAGGCTCCACCATCTTTCTGCTACTGCCTGAATGAGACTCGTGGAAAAGATCACCATAAGGTCTGCCAGTGTCCCTATCAGTCTGAAGACACTCACCACATCCTCCAGCCTATCCTCAGCTACTTTTGGGTCTGTCTCACCCTTGTACCTAGGCGGCGTCTGGCACTGGAACTCATGCAATGCGCTTAAGTAGCATCCACTCTCTCCTGTTGGGGATGGTGGCATCGGTGGTCCAACAGTTAGTGGTACTGCTGGTTCCTCTACTGTGATAGGGCCCTACACCAAGGCCTCATCACCCAGTGGTCTACCATCTCGTACAAAGCCTGAAACACTGGCTGGCTGTCTCCATGGGGCCATCCTGAAAATCAACAGGTGCGTCATGTTCAATAAGTTATAATTGGTGAGATGACTCAAAAATATCACTAAGAAAACTCTTGAAACAAACACGCAATCATTTTTTTTGTATATTGAGTCAAAAATCAGATGTCGGGGTCCTGTTGTAGAGATACGTTGGCTTCCGCACCAACATTGGACTCCCTGAACTGAAAACCACACTCACTATACTTAACAGTACTGATTCATATAAAATATTAGAGTCCTAAGTTCTGTGGTAGAACCGACTCCTCTGATACCAATTTTGTCATGACCGGTCCCCCAGGGCTCGTGCCATGACTACCCTAAGCCCGCCTTCCATAGGCCAGGGGATAGAAACTTGCACCAAAGGCGTAATTCCCTAAATTTGTGTAGGAATTTCCTTTATAACCTAAAAACGCACACAACAGAGTACAATATCGAAGCAAAGTGAAAAGGGGATAGAATACAAGCCCAACTGGAAAGTATAATAAACATAAAGTACAAGTACTGGAAAAAGGGAAAACAACTCCTGGATCATCCACTGGGAAATCCTACCTAAAGGGTAGGTACATATAGCCTCCACAGCACACGACGTCTGTTAGTCTCCTCTGTGTATAGTCACGTTGTGTGATCCACCTCCGGGTACCGTCATGTCCTGGTACACTCAGCTTCGGTCCGTATTGTCCATTGCCTTAATCCAACACAACATGGTGTGGGCATAGCCCGTGCAGGGGTGAGTATAACGATAGTCAGTAGGACCCCGAGAGCCTCATGGTCTCCAAAAATCCACCACAGATAAACCACATAGTATGAAAACAATATATAACCCCACATAGGTATATGCCCATATATATACCTATGTTATCAAGTAATAAATCTCAATCATGAGGAAAACATAAAGTTACTGACTCATCTCATACAGGTATAAAACATTAGAGATGATTAGATGTAGCCACTGAATCATCTATTCTGTCGAACCCACACAGGATCCTGGAACAGAAATCAGAATTATCGAACCCACATAGGATCCAGGAATAGTAAATGGAGTTGTCGAACCCACACAATATCCAGGAATAGTCATCGAAGCTGTCGAATCCATACAAGATCCAGGAATAGTCGTCAGTGCTATCGAACACACACATGATCCAGGAACAGTCATCAGTACTGTCGAACCCACATAGGATCAAGGAACAGTCGTCAGTGCACAGATAGCCACAGGGTTCCGCACAAAGCATGCATGATTCCAGTAGAGCTCGCTTCTCAGGCCAAGTGTCGATACATCAACTGCCATGACATCCCAAGAAAATGTTTCCCAAATGTCTTCCACGCCATAGGGGGCTAACCCGAACAAAACCTTTCCAAGATACTATGGAAATTATGACCAAGCCATTTCCCAAAAAGTACATGGCGTGTAGGAATGAGGCACATGCCATGTCTTCAGACCTCGGGTACTGCCTGTGTACAAAGACCCATGTCGTAATGCTGGTCGTGTAGAAAGGAAAGTATACTATGTGTGGTATGCTTCCATGCCATGTCCATGCAACTGGGGTCGGATCTGTGTATGCTAGACATATGCCCGTACACGGCCTCAACTTGTGTTCCCCAACCCGTGTAACTGCTTCACGGGGTAGCCCATGCCACTTCCCATGCCTAGTCGTGTGGTTGAGTACATGCCCGTGTACTCCACACCATGTCCTTGTATCCCCGGGATATATGTCGAGTCTCATGAAGCCACTTCTTCCATTCTGTGGAGACAGTACACACTGTGTGACCGGGGTCACATGTTGTGTGTTACTTGTCTAACGTCTGAAACTCAAGCCGCAGAATGCCCGTACTATATGGTCTATTCGTCAGAAGTACACGCTGTGTATTCTGTAATTTTCCAGAAACGGAACCTCCAACTGGTGCACCTACCATGAAGTCCGTTATTCATTCTGACGGTCCGTTCATCACAAAACATTAGACACTAGGTCACCTCGATGTCCCATAGTCATCTCCGGTGTTTCTGGTTCTCCGATCAGCTCTGAAAATATGATTTGATTCACTCGCTCGATGAACGGTCGAGGAATGGTCCTTCCTTTTCTGGTCTGATCTGTCGCCCACTATCTTCATCACACCACCATAAGGTCGTTGATATGTTGGGTCTTCAATTTGGGATCGTTGCATTTCACATCGGACTCGCAATGACCTATTGTTCGTCACCCATGTAGAACACGAATAACACACCAAAAATTTACAAGAATGGCGGAGGGATTAGACCGTGTTCATTTGGCCTGGTCCTTCCACGTTAGGTTGGTAGCATTCGGGTCAAGAGAAACAATCATGGAAGGAATAATAAATGTTTCTCAAATCAATAGACACCCCTACCATTGATCGTTGATCTTCGACGTTGGTGCGAGAAAGCGGACATTGATTTGTTGACGTCGGGAAAGAAGATGATGAAGTCGTGGATGATGTCGTCGGCATTTTTAAGGACGTCGCTTCCTCCCTTGTTACGGTTTAATATCAAAGAAAATGATGTTCGTCGTTGGTGGATGAAGTGTTCTTCGTTCTTCGATGGTCGTTCTTCGTTGGGAGGAGCATTCTTCGTTGGATATAATAAGTTTCTCCAAGTGCTCTTCTAACATCTCTCCCAACAAAGAAATGGTCAATATAAATTAAATTATGTTTTAATAATTTAATTTGAATTGAACCATTAATTCAAGAGGCGTTGGTAGAAAAAAAAATTAAAAGATGTGTGACACCATTAAGTGGGTAGCTCAAGAGGTTTCTCCCCACTTAAAGGGGAGTTCTAGAGGTTATATCCTTGGGTTGTCCGCACCATAATAAACATGAAGAGGGGGTTTAGGTTCAAGTGGGCCCCACCACTATAACTTATCATAGGTGGTTACGGTGGTGAGGTCCCACCTCCAAATTCCATGTGGAAGTTTTAACCAACAATAAAAATAAAGCCACACACTTTATTTTTATTTAAAACATTCTCTAAAAACCCAAGAATTAACTATTACTCTTGACCCACTGTCGTCGTAGTGAAAGTATCCTTAAGTGAATACCAGTGTTGCGAGTTCAACGGTGACCTCGGATTTTAATTCCGAGCAGCAGTTCAAAAGTTATAAAAACATGCTCGTACGTTTATTGAATGTACCCGAAAAAAACATCAGAAATTGATTCCGGGTACACCGTGCCTCAAAATCATGTGCCGTTTGTTTTGGAGGACTAGTAAAATTCCCATGTATTTATGAAAAAAAAATTCATGGAAAATCCAGGTCTTTACAAATTTTTTGTGGACCAACATTTTCAAATCAATACATGCATTAGAAGTATCACCGTTAACACATAATATTGATTTTAAGAAATAATTATAATTAAATGTGTAAAAAGTAGTTATTATTTAATGGTAAATAGTAATATAGATATATATATTATTATTATATAGCTTTATATTAAGTATAAAGTTATTATACTAGAGGTAATATTTTTTCAACTAAATAGATGTGCAAGGTAAGTGAGTTCCCATCTGAATTCATTTTCATTGATAATTATTCCATTTTCATTACATGTATTTTTTTTTAGGATTATAAACAACCATATAGATGTATTCAATCATTTAAATAAAAATATTCAATTGTTTTTAAAATTATGTTGATGTTCTACCCATTCATGTTTCTTTTTATTCAAAATTTACTAAAGTATTAAGTGATTTTTCTTCAAAACAATATTTTGAATTTCTTAAAATCTATCAATTAGATATAAATGTCAATAAAAATTTTTCAATAAATTTCTATTTTTAATGTAAAATATTTCTTAAATAACTTGTAATATTTAATTGAATTATATTAATGTTTTTTTTAAAATAATATTTTAACCATTTTTCATACGGGTCATGATAAACTCTTTTTAACCGAACTATAAAAAAATTTATTTTTAATGTATACAAAATTCATAATTGTTTTCATAATTATGTACTTTATTTGTTATCCAGACTTATTTGAAATATTTATATTTTTTAGAGAATAATTTTCAAACTATTTTTTGAATTTATTATTTTCAATTTTTTTAAATGAAATGGATATTTATTCTAATATTTATGAGATATTTTGAAGTTTTCTTTCTTATCAGATGAAAAGAAAATTTTAAGGTTTTTATGATGAAAAGTGTATGTTATAAAATGCTCATTTTTTATTATATGGTGAAAATGGTAATTTTTTACATGTTTTTATATTAAAATTTGAATATTGGAAATATTTAATTAATGTATTAATTGGGAGTGAACCCAAACCCTTATAGGACTATGTCCATTGTATAAAAATTAGGTCTATTAAATCCCTCAAATGAATTAGTTAATGATATAGAGTCATATAATATAAGATAATAATATGAGAATGTGTATGGATTTAATTACTCCAATAAAATGAGTTAATTGTTTTATGTTACTCCTAATAAATTGTGGGTGGTGGTAAGTACTCCTATAGAGTAACAGAGTGTGCTAAAAATAGTTAATCTAAATAGATTATTGTAATTATTTTTTTAGTTTTGATTTATTCATCTTGTTATTTGTTTTATATTTATTCATTCAGGTAAATCTTTCCCATGTTTTATTTTTGATACCTGGGCACTCGTTCTAGCCCGTAGGGATCGGGAATGCACCTCATGCCTTACTATGGACCAGGTCAGGTGTCATTTTGATGGAGACATGATTTGCATCATGAAAAAATGGTATTAGATTAGGCTGTGTTCTTGTTATTTTGGGTGTTATGTAGATCGGGGATATGATTGGTTGTACTCGAATGGTAGGTGCGAGAAAAGCACAACAAACACTTTCTTGATCTAATCCATGATTAACTGGGGATAGTCTGGGATTTATGTATTTTTTTGTCTTTATGGATGGGGATTATAGTAGGAGTAAACCTATTCTACACGGAGTCTCACATGGAGTAGCGACCCATGTGTTTCCCGAGAGTATGGTTTGACACTCATAGTGGTTTGTGCCTACCTTTGGCATGGTCTGGTAAACTATGTATCAGGGTTAGGCATGAACTCTAGTTATCTGTCTAGGTTCATTAGTGTCTGTTATGTATTGGTTCTTGTTTTTGGTTGGCGTGAATGGTTTTTTAAGAGGAATGTTGACATTGGGTTTTCTCGTATTTTAACATTGTGTGATTTTGGCATGATTTTTGGGGTGTGTTTCTTTTAGACCTTGTTTTTGGAATTTGGAATTTGATTTTTTGAGATTTAATGTCTAAATTAATATACATGTTTATTTGAAATTGACGTTATTAATTTAGGAAATGGGAATCATTTTGGAATTGGGAATCATTTTGAAAAAATTTATTGAATTTATGAAATGTTTTTGGAAAAATGTATTTTCGGAATATTTGGAATGTTTTGTTTTGAAATCGGAACAGACTTATTTCATCTAGTGTTATACCTATGCATGCTCATTTGTGAACATGTACGTGAGTAATATGTAGTTTTTGGATCTTGTGGACGAGTGCCTTCGTGGAACATAAATGAATATTTACGAGGCATATTGGAATATCCGTGGTGGTTGATTGATTCCTAAGGATGCTTCTTGTTTCCCGAAAAGGGGGTTTTCTATAAAATGGAATTTTTTGTTCTTAAATTGTTTTAAAAATTAGAAAACGGGTTTCAGGCCGGAATGAAGGAAATGGTTTCAAAAGACTATTTTGGATTTGTTATAACGTTCTTAGTTCTTCTAGAAGGTGTCTTTCTTTAAGGATGTGTGAATGTTTTTAATTGGAATTATTCGATTTGTGTCCAGAATGTGGATGTTTGTTTTATGAGGTTCATGGTTTTTTGGAATTCCAGTTTTGTGTTTCTTGTTCGGGGTATTCCCCCTAGAAAGGCCCCATGGGTTTTATTGCACTCATCCTGTATTAATCATGGTTTAATGATCAAATATTTCATTAATGATCACAAATCTTATTCAATCTAGTTAATTCTTATAATGTATATCAAATCATGTGTATTTTTTTTTCAAGTTATCTCATGCTTTATAATAGTTCTGATCAATCCATTTCATGCATATCACTGCTTAATTCTGAATACACTTATTTGCCAAAGTATGAGACACCGTGAAGCCAGAGAGACACCGTGAAACCAGAAAGAAATTCCGAAGACATGAAGACACCGTGAAGCCAGACAGACACCGTGAAGCCAGACAGACACCGTGAAGCCAGACATACACCGTGAAGCCAGACAGACACCGTGAATCTAGATAGACACCGTGAAGCCAGACATACACCGTGAACAAGACACCGTAACCGCGAGACACGGTGAACAAGACACTGTGACTGCGAGACACTGTGATCAAGACACCGTGACTACAAGACACCATGAAGGAGACACCATGACACACAGACAATGTGTGATGGAGCCATTATTTTCATAACTTTCTGTGACACCGTGTGTTAACCTATTTTGTCATCTTTCAATTTAATTTATAACGGTCATATTTGTTTCCATTAATGCGCTGACATAATTAAGGTTTCCTTGAAGACATGTCATCAGACAATACGAGGTACGAGGTGTAGAACACATGCAACTTGTCGGCTAAAACTCATGAATTAGAAGTTAAAAAGTGAAGTGTGCACAAGAACAAGAGATCGCGATACTCAACAGAAAACAAGCCTGTGAGCACAACCGCAAGAACACAGTGCATGATTTTCAAAAGAAAGCTTCATCACAAACATGCAATCTGACTCTGGTGAAGAACATACTAGGTACACTGGAATCCAGAGAATATCTTCACATTATCAACACACATGAAGAACACAAGATGAATTAAGACACTCTGTTTTTCAAGACAAAAACCAGAGATGGACTCAGAAGCATTTTTTGTTTAATAAAAGGAGTCCAGAGATACACATCAAATCATAAGATCATTCTAAACTCATATCTACTCTCTCTTAGTGATGCTTTTACTTAATTTTTGATCAGTATGTGTACTCTGTATATTACATACACACACTGACTCCTATACTAAACTAGAGGATTTATAAATCCTTACTCGAATCTCTTTATACCGTTGTTTACCCACAACAACTGTGGAAGAGGACCATGTGTCTCCTGGTTATTTTTTTTGTTTAGCCACGAACATAGTGGAAGAGGTCCATGTGATACCTGGATAGTCTGTGTATTGTTGTTAACCCTGATCCAGGGTGGGGATCAAAGGTTTATTTATATAAACTACATGGTGGAAGGTGATCACAAAGTGGAGTGGACTAGGTCTCGCCTTGAGACTGAACCACTTGTTTCATATCTGTTGTGCTGTTTAAATTTAGTCTTCTCTGTTTTACTGCTTTTTTGAATAATCTATAAAACACTAAATTTCACTTTTATAGTTAGTATTTGAAAGAAGTTATAACTAGTATTTTTGAGTAGGATAACATCAAAAGTGAAATTAATAATACATATTAAGATTACTGAGAATTATTCAATCTTCTAAGAAGTTGTTTAAAAAGTCAAATTCTTATAACAGTATAACCTTGATTAATTGGGATGTATCTATTTTTTGGGAAACCATTTATTTTAGAAATAATATTATTTTAATATAAATTCCTATAGTTACTCAATTCACCCCTCCCCTCTTGAGTAAACTACTCCGACCAACATTTGGTACTAGAGGTTGCTTTATTATGACTCTGTGCAATCTTAATCAACTGTGATTGTATTTGTACTTCAATGATCTGTAAATTTCTGTTAATTGTAAATTTATAGCTCTTTTAATGAAATAATTTAATATGGATAATAGATTGGAAGGTGCTACAACCAACAGACCACCATTATTTAATGGAACCAACTATGCTCAATAGAAGATTAAGATGAATATGCATCTAGATAGTATGAGTTTTGAAATCTGGTCATCCATTATAGATGAATACAAACTTCATGTGACTAATAGAGTTACCTGGGATGAACCTACAAAAAATGCCTACAATAATAATTGAAAATCCAGGATTTTTTATAATTTTCCATAGGATATGAAATATTTAATAGGATTTATGCTTGTAAAAATGCCGATGAAATCTGAGATACCTTGTCTGTCTCACATGAAGGTACAACTAGTGTAAAAGAGATGAGAATTAACACTTATACTATAAAATATGATAATTTTAAAATGAATCATGATGAGATTATTTTTGACATGTATCACAGGTTTAATGAGATTGTCAGCACACTAATTTCTCTTGGAAGAGAAGTCACTGCTAAAGAACAGATCATGAGAATCATATTTTATCTAAATGACAGATGGAGGGGAACCTCTGTCTCTATTTGAGAATTGTGCGACATCAGCAAGCAACCTATGAAAGAACTCATTGTGAAACTGATGATGTGTGAGGAAGAACTGAAATTCGATAAATAAGAGGAGGATAAACCAAAGAGGAAATCTATGGCATTCAAGACCACCACCTTGAAGCACAAAGAAAAGGGGAAACTAGAATATTCTGTAGAAAGTTCCACCACTGAACAATCATCACCTGATAGTGATGATGAGATGGGTCAACTGGCTAGATGGTTCAAACGTTTTTACAAAAAGAATAACTTTTTTAAAAGCCTAACTTCAAGGGAAAGTATGATCAAAAAGGAAACTGGAAAAAGGACTGGAAATGAAGTGACAAAACTAATGAAATTGTATGCTATGAATGTAAGAGCAATGGAAATATAAGGGATGATTGTCCAAAGCTCAAGAATAAGAAGAAATATGAGGACAAGGAAAAGAGGTAAAAAAGGCAATAAAGGAAACCTGGAGTGCCTCTAAGGATAGTTCAAGAGACTCTGAGAAATCACATGATGAACAGGCTAACAAAGGAAATATGTGTATTATGAAAAACACATCTGAGGTAACACTGAACTCTTTTGTACACAATTCATACTATCTTGAATATGACAGTGACTCTGAAAATATTACTAATGAGGAAATGTTTTAATATTGTAACATGCTGAAGTGCACTGTGTTGCATTTGTTGTCAATGAGGCATGCTGTTGTCTTAGAATGAATGGATGTCAAGGAATGTCAAGATGTGAATGACAAAGGTTGTGATGATGTTGGTGGTGAAGGAGAATGTCCATGGCACTAAGTGGTATTGTAAATTGTGGTTGAAACATTCTCCATGTAAATCAGACGATTGATGAGCTGATCTTTAAAGTTCAAAGAACTTGTATCAACTGGATACAATGTCACAACATGATTAGAAGACCATGCATTGTAGTGACAATGCATGAAGAGTTGAAGAAGATCCATCCACAACTACTAAGTGGATGATGTGCATTAATAAAGTCCATGCACTATCACTTAGTGCATGAGAATCAGAAGAAGATCCAATTGATCTCTGATTTGATCAACGAAGCCCATTGAAGATGTTATGTGATTCAGGAGTTCGGTTGATGAAGATCCTTGAGAATTCTCTCCTAAGTAGAAAATGAGATGATGAAGAAGAATCATAAATTGAGGAGTTGTTTCCAATCAAGTATATTAATGTTTGAATTCTCAAGAAGAAGAAGAGAGGAGAAGAAATGAAGAAGGGAGAAGTGGCTTGGAATTTGGCATTTTACATATGGGATACTTTGTTTTTTAACAAAGTGTTTATTCATGCCTTAGCCAAAAAATAGGCCAGCCAAGGCTAGCCCACGGGTTCAACCCCAAGGCACTTGTGAGCCTAAGGCGTCACGCCCATGGGGGATCCCATGGTGCAAGCACAAGGCGGCAGGGGGCCGTGTGTAAGCCCCCGAGGACACGCGGTGGTGAAACCCGCGCGCCCGAGGTGCATAGTGGGCGCTAGGAGCGCGCCCGCAGGAGGCATGAGTGGGCGCAGAGCGCGCCCGCAGGGAGAACACGGTGCGGGGCGGCACCGTGGAGGGAGAGGATTCAACTGAGACGGCTGGGGGAGCGCTTAGTTGATAAGGCGCGGAGAAACCGGGCGCCATTTCGATGTGGGACGCGGAATTTTTCAGCGGGAGCGATCCTGGCCGCACGATCGATCGCGCGCCAGATCCGAGCCGCACATCTGATCCGCGGCGAGATGATCTGATCCAGGCCGTCCGAGATAAATTGAATCGCCGATCCAACGGCTGCGAGACCGCCTTCAACCCCGAGCTCGTCCGAAGCCACCCGCAAGCCGCCGCCTGAACCAGAGCCCTCCGAGCATCGGATTTCGAGTTCCCGGCTGTCTCTTTCGAAGCCGAAGGCACCATCGTGCTCGTATGATCATACTGAACATTTCCATGCATAAAAAAGGAGAATGCACACGATGTATGGGAAATTGGAGTTCGGCCGAGGCATGCGAAGCTGCCGAAGGCCATGAGGATTATAGCTGTGCATGGATCGACTTAAGAGAGCCATACACACGTTCTGCGAAGCATGAACGTGGAGGAGGAAGAAAAATAAGGGAGCCCGCATCAAACCGAGAATAAAAATCAAGATTTGGAAATATTTTTGAAGATCCGAAGATCTCGGGATTTTGAGTTGGATCACGCGGATGAACCGCCTCTGCCTCGCCTATAAAAGAAGAGCCCAAGGCTCCAAAGATTTTTGCTGATGTTTTCTTGAAAATTAGAAGACCCGTGAGTGCCTGTGCCTCGCGAAGTAGAAGCCCTGCGCAAAGAACTCGCGCGGCTGAAGGTTCCGGAGCCACCCGAGGCTTCGAAGGTTCCCTGCGCGCATTATTTGTGCGACAGGAAGAGCTCTCCCTACCCGCATACTTGCGCGGCAGGAGTAGCTTGCGCGCCCAAGGTGTCCTCACCCTTGTGGCTTGCGCGCCCTGCGGCTTGGTGCCTTGCACCCAAGGCTTACGCGGTCCTTGAGGCCCGTGACACCTTGTGCGGCTGCCCCTTGCACCAAGGCCTTGTGTGTGTGCTAAGTGAACAAGAAGACCACAACTAAACCTAAGTTAGTGTGTGCCAAAGAAAGAAGAGGTCTTAGCCAAGTTGTGTGTGCAAAGTGCAAATACACCCTACGGGCATTTATTGTGTGTTTGAAGAAGAAGGCCGAGACCACACCATTATGTGTGTGTTCTAAAGTGAAGGAAGTAAGCTGAGGCCAAGTGTGTGCCAAGTGGAAAAGAGGACCCGAGGCTTTCAAGCCTTGTGTGTGCACCAAGTGAAGACACATTTTGTGTGTGCAAAATTGAAGAACAACCTACGGGTTAAGGGTGTGCAACAAGAAGTGGGAAGAGGCCCAAGTCAAGTGTGTGCAAAACAAAGAACAATTTATGTGTACTTGAACAAGTAACAAGAAGGCCGAACCTAGGTGTGTGCACTAAGAAGTGTGTATACACTTAGAAGAAGAAAAGGGAGGACATCCACACTAAAGTATAACACACATTCAAGTGTGTAAAAAATTGAATAAAGTGTGTGAAGAAGTGAGAAGTTGGTCTGTGCTTAAAGATACTACACCCTTTGTGGGTTTATTTCACCGAGAAGAAGAAGGGGAGTGCATGCATGCATGCATGCACGTGCACACGTGAAGAAAGTTAAATCAGTGGTGTGCATCTGAGTTGTCCAAGACAGAAGATCTTGAAGTATTGAGAAGGCCATGCTATCAGTGCATGAGGATGAAGAGCTGCCATGCACTCAGTGCATGAAGTGAAGTTGAAGTGAGACTGAAGCCAGACTGAAGTTAAAGACATCAGCTTCCTGAGTTTTCAGTAATTGAGAAGACCCTGATCAACAGAAGTGATCAGAAGATTTGAGCAAGACCAATAGACCTTTTCAGAGGCTATTGAAGATTCTTGAAGAGTGAAGCCAGGTCATCCTGAAGAAGGAGATAAAGCCTGAGCTAGACGAGAAGCCCTGATCAACCACAAGTGATCAGAAGAGAAGAGCAAGGCCAGCAGCCTTTATCCCAGGCTGCTGAAGTTACTTTAAGACCTTAAAGAGAAGAAGAGCTACTTGTGTGACTCGAGGAGCCAAGAGAAGACCCTGTGGGACTCAGGGAGAAGAAGTCTTCAGTGGGATTCTGGAGCAGGCCAGTGGGACTCTGGTAACACTGTGTGAAGCAGTATAAAGACCCTCCTGTGGGACTCAGGAGAGATACAGTGGGACTCTGTATCGACCATTGTAATTTTAACAGGTTATAATGGAGAATCCATGCTGGGAGAGCATGGCAAGGATGTAGGCCTTTGGTGCCGAACCTTGTAAATCCTTGTGTCCTGTGCCTTTTCATTACTGCATTATCCGGGAAAGGTTGAGAGAGACAAGAAGAGTGGATCGAGGCTTTAACCAGCCATAGAGGTTTAATTGATAAGAATCAATTAGTAAAAAGTTTTAAGGGATCACTGATTCACCCCCTCCCCCTCTCAGTGATTCACACTGATCTGGGCACTTCACATGCTTTAAGAGACATGCAATTAATTATAAGATAAATATAATTCTTTGAAGAAACATCATTCTCTCACTGTAAATTTTAAATATAAACTTACTACTGAAAAGGAGAAAAATTCTCAACTGCTCAAATAAAACAATGAATTAAAAATGTCTAATGAAAAATTTAAAAGTGACTTTGAAATGTTTACTAATGGGAAAAATACATTTACCCAATTCCTAGTAAAAAAAATTTCCCCAAAATATAATATTGGAATTGGTTATCAACCAGGTAAAATAAACCTTGGTAGAACAAATTTTGTTTCAAAGTATAGGACATATAATTTTGTTCCCAGTTCTGGACATAACTCAACTAGCTCATGTCGTGATACATAATCTACTGTTTCAAGTCTTTCTGGACCAAATACAGTTTATTTTTCAAATTCATTACATAATTCTTATAGGAAACCTTTGAGACAAATATGGGTTCCTAAAGAACTTATTACTAATGTTACTGGACCCAAACAAGTATGGGTACCAAAATGTGCCTTTTCTTGATCATGTTATAGGAAAGCTGTTTAAAGTGATCCTAAAAATATCTATGGTATTTGGACAGTCGATGTTCAAGGAACAGGATATGAGACTACTGATGCTTCAGGAACCTGATAAAAGTAGATGGAGGACATGTCACATTTGGTGACAATACCAAAGGGAATATCATTGGATTTGGCCATATTGGTAACACTGATTTGATTTTAATTTCTAAAGTACTCTTTTTTAATGGGTTAAAATATAATCTTCTTAGTATCTCACAACTATGTGACGATGGATATCATGTCAAATTTGAAAATAATGCTTGTAATGTCTTTAATTCTAACGATCAATTAGTATTTTCTACATCAAGGATTGAAAATGTTTATTCTTTTAATTTAGATTCTTTAGTTTTTTAGAATGATTCATTGTTAAGTGTATTTCCTAAAGAATCATGGCTCTGACATAGGAGACTATGACACTGTAATGTTCAATCTCTTAGAAAGATAACTAGAAAAAGCATAGTTAAGGACTTACCCAAACTTGAGTTTCCAAACGACAAATTGTTTAATCCCTATCAAAAGGGAAAACAACACAAAATCTCTTTCAAAACTTAGAAATACGTTTCTACTTCTCAACCTCTTGAATTGGTTCACATGGATTTGTTTGGACCAAACTTGAGTTTCCAGACCTGTCACAGTCTTGATCTTGGGAATCGAAGATGATTCCACTAACACACTCTCTTACCCACGAAGCCCTCCACCATCTAGCATATAGATGTGATGAAACTAGTCAATTGTTGGTGGTCCCTGCTTCTCCACAGAAACACGTCTTCATCAACCACCACATTCAAGAGGTATCATTATTCTCTACCAACCCCCACCTCATGTTCGGGAAATTTTTCATATTATATATTTCCAAACCCATGGCATCATGCGGGGATTCCCGAATCGCTGCTGACCCCACAATGGATAGGGGTCTTCCTTCACATTTTACCCCCACTACTAGTGGGGACCTTTCACAATTTCATGGGGAATTTGATCAACATCTTCAGTCTTCACCATCACCGTCTTCCATTAATATTATGGATCCTTTGATGATGCATTTCCCATATCCCCCACATGAGGAATCTAACCACTAGCCCAAATATTATGGATCCTTCGATGATGCATTTTCCACATCCCCCACAGAGGGAACCAAAGTACATTCCCTCGCTTCATGCATGAATTTTTACTCATCGCTACCCATGGTTTAACCCCATCATCATAGGGGGGGTAAATTTTGAGAGGTTATTTTTTAATATTTTTCAAAAAACCCATAGGTTAAAAATAATATTAAAAATATGCTCTAATGGTGGCAGCAGCACTTCTGCCTTTCTAGTTATGTCGAAAGGCGGCAAAACCATTGTCGTCTTTCTTCTAGAAGGAAAAAAAATACTTTTTTGTATTTTAAATTTTTTATTTTGATTATATATATATATATAAAACCTCTAATTATAATTTCTCTATTATTTAATATCCAATAGTAATACCATTACAACAATATAGATTCTGACAGAAGCTATCACCCACTACTCCCTTTTATAAGAGTTTTTACCCTGGAAATCATTCTGCGTTTCTGATGTGATATTCTGGTACTCACTTTCCTACGCAGAACATTCAACATTTCTGATGTGGGAATATGTTTCAAGTACATGGATTTTAAAAACAGTAAAATAAAAACTATAATACCAATATAAATGAAACATAAAAATTGGATTAACCATATATGAAAATGTAGAAAACATAAATAATTTCATAAAAAATGATGATAAAAAAATTATAAGCATTAAAAACATTCTACCTGAAACTTAAAAATGTTTCAAGTAAATGAATTTGAAAGCCTATAAAATTTAAACTTTAAGGCCAACATAAAATAAACATAAAACATGGATTTAACATATAATAGATATTTGAAAATAAAAAAAAATCATAAAAAATGTAGATGGAAAATTATTTATAAGTTTTCAAAGACACCTACATGAAACATAAAAATGTTTCAATTTTGTGAATTTGAAAGAATATAAAATATAAACTATAAGACAATGATAAATGAAACATAAAACATGGATTAAATATATAACAAATAGTTTAAAATAAAAATAATTTCTTAAAAAATAATCATGAAAAATAATTTATAAGCTTTCAAACCCAGCTACATGAAACATAAAAATTATTCAACTATGTGGCTTTGAATGACTATAAAATATAAATAATAAGACCGATATAATTGAAAGTAAAAAATCGATTAAAAATAATAAAATATTTGAAAATAAAAATAATTTCTTAAAAATTGTGGGTGAAAAATAATTTATAAGATTTAAAAAGCACCTAATTGAGACTTAAAAATGATTCAAGTATGTGGCTTTCAAAGACTATAATTTATAAACTATACGAAAAATATAAATGAAACCTAAAACATGGATTAAACATATAATAAATAGTTAATAATTAGTTATTTAGATGGTAATATAATTATTAATTTTATAATTAGTAATTATATAGAAATTAATTATTTTATCAGTAATATAATTAGTAAATATTAATTATATAATTAATTAGTTAATTAGTAATATAATTATTAATTATATAAAAATTAATTAGTAATATAATTATTAATTATTTAATAATTAATTTGTTAATCAGTAATATAACTATTAAATATAAATTATTTATTATTTATTATTAATTTTTTATTATTAATTATTAATTATATAATTAATTTTTTTATTAAAAATATCCATATTAATTATATAATAATGAATTAGTAATAAATTTATTAATTATATAGTAATTAATTTGTTAATTAGTAATATAATTATTAATTATATAATAATTAATTAGTTGGTCAGTAATATAATTAATTATTTTATAATAATTAATTAGTTAATTAGTAATATAATTATGAATTATAAAATAGTTAATTAGTTAATTAGTAATATAATTGTTTATTATAATTATTCATTATTCATTAAAATAAATAATTGTATAATAATTAATTAGATAATTAGTAATAAAATTATTATTTATAATTATTAATAATTATTTATATAATAATTAATTACTTAATTAGAAATATAATTATTAATTAGAATTGTTAACTATTTATTATATAATAATAAATTAGTTAATATTTAATATAATTGGTCATTATAATTAATAATTATATTAATAATTAACTAATTAATTATTATACTATTAATAATGATATTACTTATTAAATAATTAATTATTATATATTTAATAATTATATTACTAATTAACTAATTAATTATTACGTAATTAGTTATTAATATTTAATAATTAAATAACTAATTATTATATAATTAATAATTATACTGAATAATTATAATGAATAATTATATTGCTAATTAACTGATTAATTGTTATTTAATTATTTTTAATAATTAAAAATTAAAAATTATAATGAATAATTATAATTTATAATAATATTACTGATTAACTAAATAACTATAATATAACTAATTATTATATTACTAATTAACTCTTTAATTATTATATAATAATTTTTAATAATTACAAATTATTATTTATAATGAATATATATAATTTATAATTATGTTACTAACTAACTAGTTAACTATTATATACATAATAATTATATTACTAATTAAATAATTAATTATTATATAATTAATTATTAATAATTACCAATTAACTAATTAATTATTATATATTTAATTATTAATAATACTATTTAACAAATTAAATAATTTATTATATGTTTAATCCATATATTAACATTACATTATATGAGTCTTATAGTTTATATTTTATAGTCATTCAATTCCACATACTTGAATCATTGTTATGTTTCCTGTAGGTGGTTTTGAAAGCTAATAAATTATTTTTCTTTAACATTTTTTACAAAATTATTTATATTTTGAATTATTTGATATATATTTAATCCATGTTTCAAGTTTCATTTTTTTTGGTCTTACAGTTTATACTTTATAGGCTCTCGAAGTCACATAACTGAAACATTTTTTCCTTTCATGTAGGTGACTTTGAAAACTTGTAAATTATTTTCCATCAACATTTTTTATGAAATTAATTTTATTTTTAAATATTTGTAATTTTTTTAGAATCTTTTATTTTGGTCTTGTAGATCATATTTTCTAGGATTTCAAAAGTTAGATACTGGAAACATTTTTATGTTTCATGTACCTGGTTTTGAAAAAATATAAATTATTTCTCATCCTTATTATTTATAAAAAAAATCAACAATTTCAAATATTATAAATCCATGTATTATGTTTAATTTATATTGGTATTATAGTTTATATTATATAGTCTCTAAAAACTATGTACGTGAAACAAAATCTCATATGAGAAATGAAAAATGTTCTGCGTAGGAAAAGGAGAACCAGAATCTCACATCGGAAATGAAGAATGATTTCCAGGGTAACCCCTCTTATAAAAGGGAGCGCTAGATGATAGTTTCTGTCAGAATAAAGACTGCAATAATGGTAGTACTGCTGGATATTAAATAAAAAATAAATTTTTGTGAATTTTGTTGTTTTATTTATTTATATATATATAAACAAAAAAATAATAAATATAGAAATACAAAATTTTAAAATATAAAAATAGTAATTGTTTATATTTTAGAAGAAAGTTGGCAGTCAGGTTACCATCTTTTGACTTAACCTAAATGTCGGTAGCATCGCTACCACGTTTCACCTGATCCTAAAGGCGGCAACGATGCTTCCGCCATTAGAGCTTATTTTAAAAATATTATTAACCTATATGTTTTAAAAAATATATTTTTAAAAATTATATTTTTTAAAAATTATATTTTCAAAGAAACTCAAAATTTTACCTTTACACATTAATATATCATTATTTCCTCTTCAAACATGTGAGGATAATCAAACCTATCCATCAAGGAAATGTGTTTCTTAACCGCTACACATGACCATCCTTTTCCATTGAATGGGAAACTAGATTTCTCATACCCTCACAACCAAGAATCATTCAACTTGACACCTCATGGCCTTCATGTTCTTGGGATATCAGCACTCACCACTGACCCCTTCTAAATGATAGAGTTTTACTTTAGCATTTCTCATAGCCTTCCCCACATTGGGTTATCCATTTCCCATAATTATTATTTATACTAATCAAATTGTTACGTTATTATTTATACTTTTAATAAATATTTTTCTTAGTGATATTTTAATTTATTTAGTAATATTTTTTATTATACATTATTATGTATGTGTTATAATTAATAATAAGTAACATATAATATTTTATATTAATTATTAATTTTCATATAAATTATATTAATATAATAAAGTATATATATATTGTGAAACAAATTGAAAAATTGAAAAAAAAAGAAAAAAAAATAGGAAAATGTGTTATATGAATTGATAACTTTGGTAGAGATGGTGGAGCATTAATCCATTCGACACCGCTAGTCAAAAATCCCTATTCCTAAAAAATCATAACCTATTTTATTCAAAAACCCGTAATAGTTAATTTTTCAATTTCAGGATAATCAACAATTTATTTAATATCACATTAATAAAATTGAATAATTTTAGGTATGAACAGTCAGTCAGAACCCTAAAAAAGTTATTTTTATTCATATAGTTTTAAAAGTTTTATCTTTGAGGGGATTCTTCATAATTCTAGTAATTATTGTTTCCCAATCCTTATCTATAACAGATCGATGGTCAACTCCCCACCCTATCTCTTATTATGCCTCCACCTAAACCTTCTCGTATCCCCTCATGCCCTACATTTAACCTCTATTTTTTACTCACAATTCACAAGATGTGAAAAAACCATACTAGGCCCAGCCTTGGGGAAACCCTAGCAAGCCACCAATCTAGAAAAAAGCATACACAAGCCACAATTCCATTTTATTTCTAGTATCCCAAAAGAGATGATGCCTCCCATGTGTTCTTCCTCCTATGGTGCCTCCATACATCCCCAACCATCCTCCACCTAATATCACCATGCCTCAAATCTTTATATCCACTACTCTATCATCCTCCTCTAGAGCCCTCCGAAACATGCTTCACATGCATGATCTTAAACCAAAACAACTCCGTCTTTTACGCCTCCACATCACCATTTTTGTACAAATATGTTCAGCCACGCCATTCCTCATCGGTTTATCCTTCTGGTCACAGTTGTTGTGATCAAATATCATGGGGATGGTGAATTAAATTAAAAATAAATACAGAATGATAGATATCCACTATTGATTTTTATGTCCTATATACCTCCCTCACCAGATACACATAATCCATAAACCCATCCTCGTATTTTTCTTGGGTAATTAATTTATTACGATTTTTGGAAATCATCATTTATTTTCGTTTCTAATCATGATTTTTATGAGGTTTTCAATTTAGTTAATTTTTTATTCCATTTGATAAGAACATATTGAAATGATAACTAAATCCCTTTCTAGATATCGATTATGCATCATTACCTATTTGGTCATGGAGTATGACTATTTTCTATTCCAAGAGAAAATTTATTGATGAATCATCTTTTGGGTTCAATCCCCATTCTACTCTACCATCATCGAAAAACGTTACCAACCTTCCACCAGTATTGGTTTCTATTATTTCTCAATTTCCTCTAACCTCATTAAAATTTTCAATTCAGGAAAAATTAAGTTTATTTTTTATTCAATTATTATGGGTATTCCAAAAACACAATTATTATTTTTTCCATTTTCAATGCATAAAATTCACATTTGTTTTTTATTTAAATTTTTCATTCCTCTAAAAGTTGTTATCCAATTAAACTATGCTTTATTTTCTTCCCATGTATATATACATGTACACATGTCCACCCTATTATGTAAATTAGATTGATTAAATTATAATTTGAAGCTAAACCTACACATTACTTTTCAATATTGTTATTTCTCTTCAGTAAAATCTGTGGTGATTCATGTTATTTTGTCACACTCTATCAAATTGTTTTTAATTCATAATTTTATTCAATCAATAACCAAATGGGAGATCTTAATCTTTAGATAAGTATGTGAAAACATGGGGAAAAATAATAAATTATATTGGAAACATTTGGTGATGTATTGTCATGATATTTTCCATCTTCGCCACTTTAGATGTTGATATCATCCACTGAGGTAAGTATTTATTTTCCAATTTATTGAGTTCATAGTTTATGATATGTTTAACATGTTACCTTTTTTATGCTAATAATTTGGCCAAAATTGACACATGGACGTTACCCATAGAGGTATAAATTAATTTTCCTTACATTTTAAGTCATAGTTTTTTATATATTTAATAATTCACAATATTTATTATACCTTTTTAAATAATGAATGTTTGAAAACATAAAATTATCAAAGTATCTTTGTGACATTTTTCATTAATAAATAATAAAATTATAGTCTTAATGCACGTAATGTTATTTTTATTATGGGTAGGGAGAATTTAAATTGTTTCTATTATATTTCATTAGAAAAAATGCTAAAAAATTCTTAGATATAATTACATAGAACATGAAAAAAATTAATCATTAGATGAAATGAAATTAGAGAACTCTTCTCATTATAGCTCTAAGATCCAATAACGCCAACTCTAGAAACCTCACCAATATGATTCAAAACTCATCCCATGATTGAAACAACAATCAAATATCTATTATAGTCATAAATACATCAAAATTACCAAAATAACCAAATACGACCTGATTATCATTATTTCTCATGGAATATGTTAAATGGAACCCGGAAACCCTACCAACTACATCCCACTGAAAATCCACCATATCCTAAATGTGAAAATAAGGAAAATGATCATGAAAAAAAGATTAATTTCCTAATCTATCATCTCCCATAGGATATATAATACATATAATTGTCCATATAGAAACATAACCATGGCCTCTAAAGTTATGAATATATTCTGGATGAACCTGATCTACTATACTTTCTAAAAATCAAGGTGGCTCAGACTAGGTTTCCAGATATTGGATGTCCAACTTATGCCTCAATACAAAAAAATGGGTGTATACGGCTAGTGGGTAGATGATAAAGGATATAGTAAACCCTTATAACCATAGTCTTAATGGTAAAAGGAGCATAATTGTGTGAAACATGTTTCTTAAATTCTGATGGAAAGTCGAACTTATAAGCATGAGAGGTGAGCTTAACATGAACCAAATCACTAAACTCAAAAAGAGCTGGACATCTTTTCTAATTTTTTATGCTATATATAATTTTCAATAATTAATATATTGGTTCAGATATATTAATGTACCATATCCCAATTAGCTAATCTAGAATTGAGGTTCTCATGTACTATCTTTCCATGACAATAATGAGGAAAATAAGGAGGTTGTAGTCTATAAATAATAACAAATGGTGTCCGACCTAAAAACACAAAGAAATATATTTTATTGGAAAATTATCCCATGGAATCCAACGAACCCATTGTCGAGGGTTATCTAATGAAAATAGATGACAATAGGTATCAAGGCTATAATTAACATCTTCAGTTTGACTATATACCTAAGGATGACATGAGGAACTCATCTTAAGCTTAGTTCCATACATTAGAAATAACATGTTCGAGAATAAACAATTGAACAATGTATCACAATAACTTGAATAGTAAATATAAATACCCTGAAGGAAAAAAAATCATTCATGAATTGTGTTACCACATCCTTGGATTTATAAGGATTCAATAATGATAGGAACAATTCATAAATTGATAGATGGTATAAAATAACCATTATAACATCATACCCATGATACTTATGTGTGGGGAAAACTTAATCCATAGAAATTTCATCATTTATCAAATTTAGAATCAGGAGGGGATATAAGAAACAAGTCAAACATAATTTATGGTATTTTTTAGAATTGAAAAAAATCATCATTTTGAACAATGTTCTTCACTATGATCATTATACCCTTCTAGAATTATTCTCACCATTTTTATGTTTTGAAAAAACCCTTATTCCCATTCCTATAGTGGAATTATAATAATGGAGTAGCATCATAATGAGGAATGAGTACATGGATAGTTCAAAATTTCCATGAAATTGAAGAAAATTGATGTGAAAGGTAAATCTATTAGGAGAAGAAAAATTATTTTCTAAAGCATCTATATGGGAATACAAGTTGAGATTAGATATAACCTCACATTTATATTATTTCATTTAAACCAAATATTCTACAAAAACTTCTAGTGGATGCTCTGTATCATCCTGACTGTGTAAAGAGCAGCAAAAGCAATATTAATACATATGATGTTATATATTATCTCAAAATCATAGAAAAAATGATTCACCATCCTGAGTTGCTAGTCTATGGATGTGGTCCGCTAACATAACAAATTTTTAAGACTATTATGATTGGTTTGATAAATTAAATGTCACCCCCAATAAATTTTGTCTCTAATGGTGAATTTCATGATTCAAATCCATCAATTCTTTTTTATAAACATATTTATCTAGATTGAAATTAGAAAATACATTTTCAAAGTAGGCCATCTGCTTACCAAATTTCCTAAGAACCACCCCTATAACCCCCCAACAAAGGAATCACATTCCATAAGAAAGGCTATAAAAAATTTAGAAAGGGTAGGATGTGAATTGAGATCATACACTATTTTAAAATAATCAAATGCATATTGAGAAACAATTCCACACTGAATGTTATGTTTTTTTTCAAATTTGTAAGTAACCGTGCTACATTACCATCATTATTTATTAATATGTAATAATAAATAGTAAACCCTAAAAATCCTCTGACCATATTAACATTTATAGGAACATGCCACTCTTAGACACTTGAAACCTTGTGTGGATCTAGAGATTCCAAAAAAATAAATCTGATGCCCCAAATATTCCACAATGGTGTTAAAAAAGTTTCCATTTTAATGTTAATATACAAACTATTGAATTTAAAAAAGGTGAAAACCTAATGTTAATATTTAAATGGTCTATCCACCTCCTCCTATAGATAAAAATGAAATCAAAGGATTTCATGACACTTTATATATATATATATATATATTTAAATATGGTGTTCATGGTATATTTAAATTATGTTGGGATATTCATAAGTCCAAAAGGAAAATACTATTTATTTCTAATGTCCTTGATGATTGAAAAAACTATCTTTTCAATATCATCCTCTCCTATATGAACATGGTAGATACCCGATTTGAAATCTAATTTATTGATATAATAAGTTCTGAAATTCTCATCTAAAAAATCCTCAATTATTATAATAGATAATCAATCTAGAGTCATTATTTTATTTAATGCATGATAATACACATATTCCTTATACACCATCATTCTTTTGGACTAAAATTACAAATATTGAATTGGGACTATTACTACTATGAATTACTCCATCCATTTACATATCATATTTCCAATACTCTAGTTAATCCTTTACTATTTGGGAAACACAATAAGTAATTAAATTTCCTAGATTAGAATCTTCCTTCAAATGGATTTCATGATATTTCATACATCATTGGGGAATACCCCTAGGATATTCTAATGGATAATAGAAATCCATTAAAAATATTTTCATCTCCATTTGATAATGCATATCCATATATATTCATGTTTCATCATTAGTGATCCCATTATGGTAATGGAGTCCCTGAGTGAATGACTTGTTGCCTTCCTGAATTGATTGTAGAGATATATGTTTATCTTTTTTGGGATGTATCCCATGCAATGAACATTTTCAATTTTTAAATTAAAAATTCATGGTCAATTTCATCAAATTATATGTTACATAACCAAGAGTTTGATGCAATTTTGTGCTAAAAATTTGATATCATAACACTTGAAATTATACCTCACCTATTTTAAACTATAAATACTTACACATCCCACAATACCCCATGTGGTTTCCATCTCCCATGTGAACCCTAAAAGATATAGTGTATGTAATAGGGAACAATTTGATTTAATAAATTATTGTTGAAAAAAGTTTTTACTGGATCCACATTCTATATAAATAATTTTCACCCCAACAACAATTCATTCCATCATCATAGACCTGGAACCGTGGTCACCATGTCCCGCTACATATCAAATAACAATTACCTTTCAATCCAAATCCAAATATACAATTTCCTCGGTAGGCACAGTAATGTTTCATTATTGCTTCATGTCAAAAATCTGACCTAGAGGTTTCATATATTCCCAAACCATCAACCACATTCCATTCTGTGTTGTTCTATGTGCTGGAATGAATTTAAATACAAAAGAAAAAAAATCCACTTGTCCCTCTATTTATCATATTCAGTCCTAGAATTATTTCTAGGACCCTTCCTCTTTCTAAAGAAAACTTTTCTCTCAAAACTAGAAGTGGTAGAAATTAAAACTGGTATAACCATACTGTTATTTTCTGAATAAATAAAATTACAAACCTACTATTCACCCACAAATAATATATGTTGATCACCACATTCACAAAAAACTCATACTCAATGGTTCATGAAAAAAATATGATCATGGATTTTTTGTGAGGCTCATTTGTGGACATGGAAATTTTAATTTTTTTTCCAAAACCACCATAAAAAACTAATACACCATGATTCCTATAAATCGACTATATAAAAACTATATTTTTGAAATTAATTGATATAATCTCCCAAGAAAAATGTATACTTAATTCATTCCGAAAATTTCAAATGATATATTTCATGTGAAGTTCCTAACCGTCTAAGTAGTATATCCATAAATAGTTTTGAAAATAAAATCATTCATTACGATAATAAAGAAAATACCTAATGGTTTAATATTCCCTCCATGCCTATATAAACTATTAGAACTTGAAATTTATTTTGATTTTAAAGGATTATGAATTATATATCAACATGTTTGATCCACACAACTAGATCATTAACGAATAATGATTTAATTTCTAGGATCATTTTTTAGGAACACAATTTTATCTTTAAACAATATTATTCCATGATTATTTAATAATCCAAGTGTTACTTCCGATCTCATACCTAACTTACTATTATTTACCTATGTTTATTAGATTTTAGTTAAACTATTTCGTCATTAATGTATTCTAAATTCATTTCAAATTACCCCATGTCAAGTTCCTCCGACTCTGAAAACATTATATATGAATATTTTGGAGTAATTTTTTTCCCAGTCTAACTCAATTTGGGGAACAACAAGATCATGAACCTACCACATCCGAGAAATTAATGATGACTATATCTCTTTCATTTTATATTCATAATCACAATGATTAACGTATATATGAATCAATATGGTATTATTAATATCCATATTTTCCTACCCCTAAAAAATTCAATCCAATACTAACCGGAGTGATGATACTCATGACTCCATTTTAGATTTAAAATTTAGTCATTGATCTCTTTTACATCGGAATATTGACTCTAAATGAAAGTAAAAAATGTTATAATTCACATGGTTTATATTATATTTCATTATAAAAATGTTCTAAATAGACTTAGATAAAAAAAATAACCCAATGAAATGAAATCCATACAAGAAAATAAATCATAGAACTCTCCATATTACAACTCTAGTAGCCATATTCACCACCTCTAATATCCTCACAAAGATTCTTTCAAACCCTTCTCTTGTTTGAGCATTTAAAAAAAATATCTCTTGTAGTCAAAAATTTATCACAATTATGGTACTACACTTATAACATTAGATATTGTTTATAACTTCTTGAATAAGTTTTAAGTAACATTGACACCTTATCAGAGATTTTTTTGTACCGATATCGATCAAATAAATCTCTTACACCTATTAAACTATATTTATAATAAAATATTACTATTCATGGTATTGGGATCATTGTAGAGTAGGGAGCCTTAAATAAATATCAATGAACCTTCCCGTAAAAAAATAAATGAAGGACTAATATTTTTAGTAGCACTACAGCTGAAATTTTTTAGTTATATTATACACATGTTAAATCCTAAGCTTTCACATTCCCATTATATTCATTTTTAAAATACTCAAAATACAAAAAACTGATATGAAAACAAATAATATCAAGGAAAAGTTATAGGATTAATTCATACTATAATAATAAATTATTTCATTGATACTGAAATTAATAAATATAATTTTATTTACCATTATTAATATAATTCACATAAATGAATACAATGGGTAGAATATGAATCAATAAAATACATGACATGAAAACTAAAATAATATGAAATAATGAAAATAAATCACCAAATATATATGTATCAAAAAAGCTTTAGGATATTTAATGCATCATCATTTTAATGATGAATGTTAGTAAAATTATGAATATATTGTTGCTCTAGTTTCTAAATGACAATGATTTAATTAAAATTCCACTCGTGCGTCAAATTGATAGAAAAACATTTTAAATTAGATTTAAAAATTTTTACAAAAAAATTTCAATGTGTCAAAATCCAAAAATAAATATTATATTATCATGATTCAAATAAAACTAATTTTTGTTATATTTGTGACATGTATGAACCTAAAAAACATCAATTTGACTTGGTATTTTCTTAGAATCACTGAATGTGTGTTTTTATTGATTTAAAGGTTAAAAATGTCTATCAAAAGGTTAAAAACCTAGATAATCTCCTAAAAATATCATGAAACAATATTATAATGATTATTATATAATTTTTAATGTGTATGGATTTAATTCTTGTCAATGTGACATGTATTGTACTATGAATGACTCAGAAATAGTTTGATTGTATTTAAAGGCCATTAAAAAAGTGTTTCAAAGTGTAAAAACTAGAAAATGACATATGGTTGTTTTTTTAAAGGTTGGGGCTGAAGCCTCAATTTATTATTTTAAAGCAATGACCTCTTTAGACAGGGTAGAGGGCGACCTATTACATAGCCCAAAGGCCCAAGGCCAAGTGGCATGAATACAAGGCTACTAATGGCTGTTGTGATATTACAAGATCATGAAAAAAATTAATTTTTAGCATGTTTAAACAAACCACACATAAAAAAAATTAAAATTTTCTCTAAATTACAAAAATTTAGTTTCATTGATTTAATGGTAAAAAATATGCACTAAATTCTCAAATCCATGAAAATGACCTCGTATTTCGTTTAAAATAATTGTAAAATTATCATTAACTAATTTTTGAAATATATTATTATATAGAATGTCAATATTATTTTCATTTTGTTCATCATGACTAGACATAAAATTTTAATAGATTTAAGTCTTTAAAACATTCTTTATTGGGTCATAACATTGAAAAAAACTATAATTGCTGTTAAATCTAAAATAACATCTAATGTAAAATTTATGACATGAAGTAATTAAATGCATGTAAATCTAACTCATGGTATGTTCAAAAAGATAAAAACTTATTCTTTAATAATTTAAAAGTAAATAAATTATGTTAATGGGTAAAAATAATATAAATGGCCCTTATATTAATGTTAAATAATTATAAATTACCTTTATTTAATTTTGAAAATTGTTCAATAGACCCGATGTCAATCTTAAAATTGGTTTTCCTGAAATAAACAGAAGTGTAGTTTTATTGAGTCAAAATTCAGAAAATAGTTTTTCAAAGGGTTAAAACCTATAAAATTAACACAAATATTCATGAAATCACATGAAATTGATATTTTATTAATTTTTTACATGTAGGAATATAAATCATTTCAATCTATTGTGAAGTGTGATCGGAATGATAAAAAAACATATTAGACATGAATGTACTTAAAAACATGTGTCTAATATAAATGATCTAATAAACAAACACATGTTGTGTGCCAACCGCATGTTATATTGATAGGAAATCTGTTACTACATATAAAAAATTATTTATCAATCACTTTAAAATAGTTATTCATAATACAAGAATAGTCTCTAGGTTTTGAAACTTTTTAAATTAATTCATTTTATAGGTACTATTTATGGATTCTACATTTACATTTTTTTTCTTTTGGCTTTTTTCATTATTTTTATATGATCAGCTTTATGGACATTGTTTCTACTTTTGACTAAAAATTGAATAGTTTCTTATTCATCTAGAATTATTTATTCCCTATCACTAACAACAAATATTTTAATGACTATTATTTCTTTCTTATACTTATAAATTAGATTCATCCACTACTCCTACTACCTATCTGACTCCATATTTAACTACTTGATTTGGAATCATACAATTTCACCTTTTGGATTTATGGTTCTCATTTTTTTTGGTTTTATTTATTTTTTTCTTTGATTATTATTTCATATCTGGTTCTTATAATGTTTTATATTCCACTTATTTTATTTCAACTATTAATTATCTTACTTTTGAATCTACTTACATTAAATGCTTATATATTTTATCTTCTTAATTTTTAATTATTATTTTATGTATTTTGATTTTTCTTAAATTAATACATGTGTTTATGTTATTATTTATGTATTTTTATTATATATTGTATTTACTCTATTACTTATATATTTATTTCATATAAATTCTTCTTCTTGATTTCACCTAAGATCATTGGTTTAACATTGTCTTTTTATTATGATTCGATTTAATGTAATTTCATCTAATATTTCCATTAGAAACCATTAACCTTTCCTTTATATTAATTCCCTCTTCTGGTTTTTATTTTCTACTTGTTTCTTCTTCTTATTAAATTTTTTAGGATTTTTATCCTTTTTTTTCTTCCAATTTTTTTTTTCATAAAATTATTTTTCAATTTTTGGTTTTACTTTAATATTGGATTAATTATTTATTTCTTCGTCTAATTTTTTTAGATTTAGGTTTTACTTTTACGTTGAACTCTTAATTAATTTTCAATTACTCTAACTTATGATTCTTTTTATATCTTCTTCTTCTCTCTCTATTCCATAATATCTTCTAACTATTGTTCTTAATTTTTTCATCTACCATTATTCTATATAATGTATTTATCATTTCCATGTTCTCGTAATTATATTTTTTTAATTTGAATAATTCATTTCATATTATTTATATATCTAACTAATACATGTTTACATGTACTTCCAATCATATTTTTGACCTTCTCCTCTGGAATAATGGATTTATGATTTTGCTTAACCCAAAATTTCCAATTTTGGTGATACAATCACAATTTGATTTATGTTATTACTTCTCCATCAGCTTTTGGATTACCATTTTTTTAGTTTGAAATTTTCCCCTAGTTCTCCTTTAACTTATACAAAGAATCATTTTCTAAATATGTTTTTTTTTTCAACTTCAAAATATTCTTCAACATTTGTGCATCTATTATAAAGTATGTATTTATGCATTTATGTGAATTTTTTATATTCATCATCTAGTTTTTGTTTTATATTTTTTTTTCTATTTTCAGTCATCGTACTTACTTCTTAAAACTCATTGTAATTTACAAATGTTGGATTCTAAATCATCATCATCATAAACTTTTACCCCACATGACATTTGATAACCATGTTCAGATTTCACATTTTATCATCATCTATTTTTGGTGATTTAACATTTTATTTATTATATATAGGTTTTTAGTTTCACTTTTTATTCAAATTTACATAGTGTTATTATTTTTATTTTAGCACTACATTTGAATATGATTTTGGATTAAATTTTACCTTATTCTCTTACATTATCATTTTCAATAGTTTTGGTGTCTATTTCGGATCATGCCTCCACTTCCACTTCTAATTTCAAAATCGTATTACTAAATTTCCTATTTCTCCCACTATTGTTTTACCAATTTCCTTTTTCATCTATTCCACATTATTCTTCTTAAAATATATACACCTTTTCAGTTAGGGTTACAAATCTTATTTATTTTCTCTATATTTTTTCCTTCTAACTTTTTTTTTCTAATCCACTAGATTTTATACTAACTCAATTTCCATGTACACATCCATTTTCATCCCTTGTGATTTAATTTACTTTTCTTCAATATTTTTTTCTTTTTAGAACAAATGTACATGTATATAAATGATCACCTTGATTGAAGGGTGTTTTTAGGTGATTGTGAGTTATCTTTAAATTATAATTATTTAAATTAACAAAATCATTTTATTTTAATAATTAATATTATATGGAAAATTGATTTTTAACAAAAAATGAAACAATCTTGTAAATGAGATTTGATATTTGAAAATCATCATTGTAATAATACATAGAGTAATGTGTTTTTAAGGGAATAAAAATTTGAAATTTTTAGTTTCAAACCCATTAGAGATCCTTTACTGTGGTGATCAATCCCAAATCACCATATAATGAAAAATGCATTGATATGATATATGATTAATAAACACCTTGTATTTTATTTTTATCATGAATTTTTATATTTTATTTGAAATTATAACATCATGCTTAATTGTTTTCCTAATAATATTTTAATTTAATATATCATTATTAATATTAAATTTCCTAAAGATGATTGATGATTGATTTTAAAAGATTTAAATTGAATCCTCTCAAATATGATGTCGATATCAATTCTTGGTTATACTAATGATGATTGGAAAACCACCACCCCCTTTGGAGGGAAGCTAATATTCATTTTCCAAAATCATATCTTCCATATCCTTGTTTTGATGAATCAAAACATAATTTTTATATTAGTTTGGGTAATATGATGTATGTTATTAAATTAACATTCCAATAGCCTATACATTAACTTGTGTGGGTTGCAGATGTGTTCCCATGGAACTTGAGTTTGAGATCTCAGGGATACATGATTCTGATTATTATAGATTTGGATAGTGGGCCAGCTAATCCTGATAAGACCCATGAAGATGAAGCCATTTTCGATGATATATACTTGCTAGCACACCCAGTGCATTATGTTACCTATTGAGTCACATACATTTTGGAGTAATGGGTAAAATCCGTTGATCCATTTTATGGAATGTAAACTAAGGTACATGTCGAATTCTATCATTTGACATTGAATTTTCTATTCTTTAGTTTCTTATTTTATTATAAATAAATATTTTGATGTAGATATTATGGATATAGAATTAAAAAGAAATTTACGTCAATAAAATGTCACATAATATGTCATGCTTTACTTTCTAATCCCAAAAAAAAACATCATTCTGAAAAAAAAATTCCACAACTGAGACATATTAGAGTAGTTGGAAGTTATTATGACCAAATTTCAAGAATGCAACACACACCCACTAATTATGGAATGTGTTTCGTTAAATATAAGACTCTTTAGGATGATACCAATTCCATTTCTTTATATTTAAATGTTTATATATATTTTTTAGAATATTATTTTTCATATATTTAAAAATATCCTATAAAAAAGGTGTAAAAAATCAATTAGACAAACCCATATTACTAATATAACATTGTGTTATTATATTCGAGACATTTATGATATATAAAAACCAACCAAATCTCAATGTATAATCCATATTTCTTAGTATAATTGAATTTTTTGTTTTTCCTTCACATTATTCTCATTTGGTGTCAAAATCGAGGAAACATGTGTAGATTTCATGAAAACTTTATTTCATGTGAAAATTGATATCATCTCAATCCATTATACGGTGTGGTGATAATGACCAAACATACATCATTATTAGATTTCAAAATATTTAAACAGATGAATATGTGGTTCATAACCAAGAAGTTGGTTTCATATTTTCTTGAAATCAATAGAAAACATCCATTTTCAAAACGAGACATGTTGGAATATGTCATTGGTTAACCTAACACGTGATTTATTATGAATGACCAAAAGTGCACTTTTATTGATTTAAAAGTAAAAAACATGAACTAAAGGGTTAAAACATAAAAAATACCTCATATTATTTTCAAATCATACAAAATATTAGGTTATTTAATTTTATTTTTTTTCATATACTCTACATCTAATTATAATATAGTTTTTTTAAATGAAAAAAATTGTGTTTTAATTTATTTAAAAGTAAAAAATTGTGTGTTAAAGGGTTATAACATGAAAAATGGCCTCATGTTGTCATGAAATCATATAATATTGTTCGTGAATTAATTTTTGACAAGTATAACATGACCTCATATCATTAAAATAATTCTTATGGTCAGAATTATAGAAACAAGTAATATATGACTTGAAAAACAATTAAAAACACACATCAATGAGTTGAGAAATCAAAAACAAATTAGAATGTGAGCTCAAAACATGTCATATTAATGCTATATCTATTCCCACATGTCAAAAATTATTCAAAAAACCACATTTCAAGGATTTCATGATAATCCAAGATCGTCTTATACGTTTTGAACCCATTTTATTTTCATATATTACTAGGTACTGCTTATTCCTTCAGGTAATACGCTCCAATTTTTGTCTTATGTGTCTAATTTTGGATTCAAATTCTATTTTATCTTCTTAATACACCATTACATAATCCCCAAAATTGAAATTCACTTATTTTATGACTCTAGTTTTCATATTCAACTTCTACATAAAGTTTCACTATAATTTTTAGATTCTTACCTTCCACAAATCCATCTATAAATTCTGGATCCTTTTCCTTTTCTTCTTTTTAATTTTTTATTTTGATTTTGATTTTAATTTGTATATATGTTTATTTTATTTTAGTTTTTATTTATAATTCATATTTTTTTTATTCAACTTGTTTAGATTCAATTATTTCTTATCCTACTAATGAATCTATATCCATCACTAATTTATGACATCTAACCTCTAGAACATTGATATTGAGTTTTAATTTTTTAGGTTTGTCATATGTTTATACATTATTTTATCTTATTAATTATGTTTTTAATTATAAAATATCATTTTAATAATACTTATACTTCTATTTCATTTGAATTTATTTCCTTACTTGTTCTTCTACTTTTTGGTTCAACATTCACTTCTTGTTTTTTTAATTAATGATCCTTAATCGGATGGTTCCAGCTTCCACCCTTTTATTTTTAGTTTGCTCTTTTTTTTTACATCAATAAAACTATGCTTCCCAATTTTATATTTTTACATATAACATTTTAATTTACATATACTTGTGATTTTTAGTACAATTATCTTTATACAATAACTATTTTTAAAATAATTTGATTAACTTTTTTGTTTCTTCTCATCCTTTTTTTATGTTTTTTATTTTTATTTGAATTTTGAGTATTACATATTTATCATTTACTCATACTACTAATTCTAATTCTTTATTATGTTTTTATATTTTCTAGATTAACATCTAACTCTTGTTCCTCAATTTTCTTCTATCATTCTTATACTTGGTGTCCTTAATTTTTTCCTTAATCTTATTCATCTATTTTCTTCCTTTTCAATAAGACATTAATTTTTAATTAACATATATAACTAACAATGTTTTACTACAAGTTATTTATCTCTTTTGATAATATCATTATGTATTATGGATTTTTTATTTGGATTCACGTTCAATTTTATATTTTGGAACTACATTCACAATTAATATTGGCTTATTTCTTCTCTTTCTTCTTTTGATATATGTTTTTTTATTTGAATATTTATTCCAGATTGCTTTTTAAATTTTAAAAAAAATACTTATTATAATTTTGATTTTATTCCTACTACAAACTATTGTTCTAATTTATGTCTTGTATTGTCACATAGACATTAATGAAGACATTATTTTTTCATTTATATTCTACCATTAAAATTTTTATTTTCATTTTATTATTATTTTTCTTTTATTTTTAATATCTCTACACCCTTCCAACACGCCATTCTTGTTTATTGATTTCATATTTTTCTTCATCTTCTACTTCGAATTTTTCACCAACTTTCATATTCGATCATCGCTTTCAGATTTCACAATTTTGCATTATCCATAGTTGGTTCATTGAATTTTCATTTACAATATCTATGTTTGGAGTTTCACTTTTTCAAGTTTCTCTATTGTTATTTTTTTCTGATACCCCTTTGAATATGTTTTTGGGTTATTTTATTCTTATGTTATTCCTTTAACTTTTTGTATTGCTTATGCGTCTACTTCATCTTCCAATCCTACTACCACTTGATCTTTTATACTTTTCTTACTACTTCTTTTCTTTCTCATACTCTAGATATATAACCTAAATAGTCATCTAGTTTATCTTATTATTCTCCAAATGTATATGTTTTATCAATCATAATTTCAAACTCTTCTTTATTTCATCCACATTTTCCATCTAACTCTTATTATTTATGAAATTTACTATATTTTCTACCAACTCTATCTCAATATACATTTCCATTTTCATTCTTTGTGTTATATTTTTCATTTTTTTTATTTTTTCATCTCAATTTTCTTTTTATTAGAACAAATGTGATGATATATAATTTATAACCCAGGGAAGGGATATGTTTTATGTGATTGTGGTTTTTATTCAAATCACAGTTATATAAATTAATAAAATTATTTTTTTAATAATTAATATTATATTGAATAATGGATTTAAAATGAAAAATGAAAATATATAGAATATGAGATATTATATTTTAATATCATTAGTGTAGTATTTCTTATCGCAATGTGTTTTTTATTCAAATAAATTTAGTATTTTTTTTATTCTCAGAACCTTAGGATTCCATTATATAGAGAAGTGGATCACATATCTATAGCGAGAAAAAATGAATAATTTTAAATGTGATTACTAATTAATTTAATTTATATTTTTTGTATATTTTTTAATATATGATTTTAGATCATGACATAATGTTTATTTGGGAATCTAATTTAAATTCAAATAGATTTATGTTAATTAAATTTAAATTTAATAACTATGAAGTAGGATTGATTTTTGAATCATTACACTACCCACCCTAATTGACTATAATTAAATTATCAATTTGTAGTTTGGTTAATGATATTAGAGCAACCGGTACATTCAATTGAGGGAGGTATGTATTTATTTTCAAAAATGATATCTTTTGGATCCTTGGTTTTGTTCTTCATAATAAGCTTTATATTTCAGTCTTCCAATAACTTTTAGAGAAGTTGATGGGGGTTTCATTTGTGTTCCTAGGGAACTCTGGTTTGAGTTCATGGGGGAACATAATTTTCCTTATTATAGGAAAGGTTAGTTGGCCAGGTGATCCAGATTTCACCCATTATAAAGAATAAGGTAACATAACATTACCCATATTGATATAATTTTAAATATATGATTATAATCCTTTGTTTAGGTATTGTTCAGTGGTATTTTTGGTGATTTGGAAAAAACATTATAGGTTTTTTGATCTGAGCACGGTTAGTACACGGTTAGGGAAAACTCTGCATCTTATCACAACAAATCGTTTTCCATGTTTTAAGGAACTGGAGGGTACCATATGGTACGATACATCCTCGAAGACTCAACTCCAAATCATGTGACCTCAACTAAAAACATGTTGTCTTGGATGGGTGGGTTTGAATTTATGGTGCACAGTTAGTCAAAAATGTTGAAAAATAACAAACCCTTTCACGAATCCTAGTGAGTGCGCACAGGTAAGTTCATGATTACTACTAAAATTGCAGCCAATCCCAAAACAAACTGTGATAAATTTTTAACCCTAGAATGAATAAATTAAAATATAGAATCCCCTTTTAATATTCCGACCCCATTATCTTAAAACATCATTTGAATCATTGGATTTTTTGGGGCCCTATAGAAGAATTATTGGATCATTTAATAATTTTTCTCTTAGATCAAAGTATTGGTGGAAGTGGTTGATCTATCTCAGGTAACATAATTTACTCTTGATTGGGTAACCCTCCTTTGTGTCCTTCTCTATATTTATAAGAGGGAATAATCCTCATTTTTTTATTCCTCTTATTATAGTCATGTTTTAATGATCAAAAATCATGTTAACCATTTTTAACCTATCACAAATCATCTGTATAAATATTTGGTTTCTCTATGCTTAAATTCTTACAACTCATGGTCTACAATTTTATAATATCATGATTAAGAATCTAAAAAATCATGTTTAATCTTGTAAAATATATTTGATCTTATTAAATTATTATTTATTATATTAAATTCATAAGTCTAGTTCATTTTTTAGGTATTATTTCTTAAGATAGTTTTACAGATATTTTGCTAAGCTCGAGAATCCGTAACTATGCTGCTGGTTATAGATTTTTGAAAAGACACTAACACCATGACCCTGACACTTTAATCTAGACATCGTGACTCAGACACCATAATTTAGACATCGTGACTTTGACACCGTAACCAGTTTCAGATTTTATATAGTCTGTGACACTGGTTCCATGATACCATCTCCAAGACATCGTTCAATGTATTGATAAATAACTAGACACCATTACCTAAGACACCATGATCCTGACACCACATTGGTGCTACCAGTTCATGATCATAATGGAACTATGGAACCATGACTGTCTCACTGCTCACATTCAAAGGAGAAGACACCATTTTCAGTGACAATGTTTGAATACATACTCTGATACCATTCCTTACTTTCTTTATTTTTCAATTTAATTCAAATGTAATTTATAATGGTTATATTTTAGTCATTTAAAGACACAAACATAATTTATGATTCCATGTTGACATGTCACATGAAATATTGATGTACGAGGAGTAGAAATCGTGATTTATGTTGGATTCAAGACATGCACGAAAAATAATAATAAAATCATGAGACTCGGAGATATAGAATGAGTGATACATACTAAAGAACTCTGCAACACTCCTGTAACCACTGTGAACTCAAGAAAAAAAAAGAAGAACACATGAGGAAATCTCAATTGACCTACACATTGAATTGAAAAATCACTTCAGTATAACAAGGATGAAGAATAACATACCTGAAAAACCATACATACAGTTGGAATCCAGATTACGACACTCTGTTTTAGTGTCAACTTATAGAAGAGGACTCAAACATCATCTCAGCTATATCATAGGAGTCTAGAGCTACATTTCAAGACACACAGATCCTTATAAATCATCTCTAATTCTTCTTTTATCTATCATGTTTATTTTTACAGACCTTTGATAAGGGTCTGTATCTGTCAATTAATAACACACCGTCTTCTCTATCAAAATGAATTATACAAGATAAAAATCCACTCATATTCTATTACATTTGTTTACTCCCATGAATAATGGTGGAAGATGTCCCTGTGTGACCTGGTAGTTTATGCCCTCAAAGAACAGTGGGAGAGGTTGTGTAACCTAGACAGTCATATGTACTATTGTTTACCCCGATCTAGGGTGTGGATCAAGTTTATTAATATAACCTGCATGGTGGAAGATGATATCCAAGTGGAGAGTATTAGGTCTCAGCTTGAGACTTAACCACTTGTTTTATCTACAATGTTTTTTTATTTAGTATTTCATTGTATTAATTTATATTTTATAAAAATAAATATTACTTTGATAGTTAGTCTTTTATATTATTTATAATTTTTTCCTTATTATAATAGTTTTAGAAGTTGTATAAATAACACATATTGATACTAATAAGAATTAATTAATCATATGAGAAGCTATAATAATAGTCAAACTCTTATAATATTATTACAATGAATAACTAGCTTGTTTTAATTTTAATTGGGTGAATCTTTAATGTGACCCTTTTAACATAAATTTTTATAATAACTCAATTAACCACCGTCTTGAGTGTCCTAAATTGACAAACATTTTATATCAAAGGGTGTTTTTAAAATATCTGTTTTAAAATTTTTATATTGTTGATCTGTTTAAAATATTTTTCTTCTGTGATTTTAGTTGTGTTTTAAAGATATTCAAATTTGTGTTAGTTATAAAATATTAGTTATTTAAAAAAATATACAATTTCTTCTCTATGTATGTAAAATATATTTGAAGGTTATTCTACCAAAATACCTGAGTTATTTAATGGAAAAAATTATGCACAATAAAAAATTAAAATGGAAATGAATTTATAAAGTATCGGTTTTTAGATTTGGTCCTAAATTTTAGATTAATATAAGATTCTGGATACTCCTAGAACCACATGGGTTGACCCTACTAAGTCTACTTATAACAATAATTTCATATACATGAATTTATAATACTGTTATTTAGGAGATAAATAATTTAAAATAATTTTTGTGTGTAAAACAACCCTTGAAATTTGGTATACCATTCTGTTTTGTATGAAGGAACATGTAGTGTTAATGAAATGAAACATAACACATATAATATTAAATATAATAACTTTAAAATGAAGCCCGGTGATCCTATTTCTGAAATGTATCATAGGATTAATGAAACATTGGACATTATGATCTCTCGTGGAAGAGATGCTTCTACAAAAGAAAAAAGTATGAGGATTATCAGATTATTACCTGATAGATAAAGACGAACTGCAGTCTCCCTTAGAGAATCAAGTGAAATCTGAAAATAAACTTTCAAAAAACTCATTGAAAAACTGATGATGTATCCGGAAGACCTTAATGCCAAAAACGAAGATAAAGATAAACCTACGATAAAATATGTAGCATTCTAGAAAACTACCTCTAAGAACTAAGAAAAATAAAAGGTTATATCCTCTGTTGAAAGCTCCATTAATGCAGAATTAATATTATATAGTGATGAATATGTGGATAATTTGTCTAGAAGATTCATGAAATTCTATAGGGAGAAGAAGTTACTCAGGAAGCCCAATTATAAAAGATGATATAATAACAATTAAATTTTATAAAAATGACTTGAAAATAAATGACAAGTCACCAAAGATTGTCTAATATATATGTAAGATGAGAGGACATGTCAAATATAATTTTCCAAAATTAATGTACAAAAATAAGTATGAAAATAATGACAATAATTATAAGAAAGATATGAAATCCACTAGAAGCGACTTTGAAGATAGCTCCACTGACTCAGCATCATCTCATAATGAGAAATATAATATAGAAAATATTTTTTTAAGATAAACACATATGAGGTAACCTTATATTATCCTGCCATCAATTATTATTCTTTTGGAAATGAAATTGATTATGAAAATATGAAAAGTGAGGAACTATTTGAATATTGTATCATGATCAAAGTGACATGAAATGAACTAAAAGATAAATATAAATCATTAAAGAAATAAAATACCCTTACTGTAAGTTTCAAGTATGAAATTACTACTAAAATGTAAAATAATTCTCACGTACTCAATGAAATCAATGATTTAAAAATTATTAATGAGAAATTGAAGATAGATCTAGAGAAGATTACCAATGGAAAAATGATCTTACTCAAATTCTTTCTAAACAGTTAGATTCTAAATAATGTTCTGGTATTGTATATCATCATAGGAATAGAAATCCTACCAAATCAATGTTTATAACAAAATATGTAAAATCTATTTTTCTACCCAAAAATGAAACAATAGCTGCTAGTTCCAGTTATGAACAATTTTCTACTACCTCTTGTTCTTCTGGACTAAATAGTTTATATATTTAAAATATATTATATAATTATTATAGGAAACCTATGAGGAAAATGTGGGTTCCTAATGAATTGATTACTAATGTCACTACACCCAAACAAGTCTAGGTACAAAAAAATTGTTTTTTTATTATTTTGTAGGAATATTGATTGAAGAGGTCCTATAAAATCTTATGGTAATTCGAATGTAGAGACCCGAAGCCTGACATTCATGGAAATTACATTAATTTTGTGGAATACTTATTACATTACAAAAACACACACACAAGGACCGTAATAGTTTAGTGTCTTTGGAACTCGGAATATAATCTTCTAATCATAGTGAAAGATCTTCAACATCTCCCATAAATATCTTCCTCTTTTTTTCTACCTAAAACCTTTCTTTATATCCTAGGGAAAAGAAAACATAAAAGGGTGAGCTAAAATGCTCAGTAAGGGTAAACAAAAGAAATATCAATCACATCATATTCATAAGAACATAACTTTTGGAAATCTTAACCTGCAAAAAAGATCATAATTTCATAACATGGGGTAAATCATAGTAGTGAAATGTAATCCCAATACTCATAACTTAAAACATGAAACATTGTGGCATACACACATAATCATAGAGAATCATTTCTTATTAGTCAAGACTCATTTACAAGACTATCTTAGTGGACAAAGTCCATTTCTGAACCGAGTTCACTCCTCGTTTCAATCCTGTTTCACTGAACCGGTATAACCTACTGTTCCAGCCATGTCTATCTCATGAGATATAAAATCATTACCCAATGCATTGGAGGTAGATATAGGTCCCACCCATCTCATAATGATACCATTCTTATGTGTGCCACAAAATCATAAATCATACATCATTGCATAACCCATGTAGTAAAAATGGGATTCTTAAACAACATGACATCATAAAACAATTCATATAAGATAAAGGAATTCATAAAAATATTTCCATCACAAAATAATCAAATCCATGTAATAATAGGGATAGAAAAAGAACCCTATGTTATCTTAGATGGAAAATAATTTTGATAAAACACTTGAACTCCATTCTTGAGGAAAATATCCTTTCTACTTCAAAAACACTTTTCCTTTCTTAACATGTCATACAATTTTAAACTAAGAGAAGCTGATTAAAAATAAACATGAAAACTTTTAAAGGGATATTTTTGGAAATAACATTTTAAAAATCCATTCATGCCGTATAAGTTAAAAAAAATTCTTTTCGTACTTTTGTCAGAAAAGTCAAAAAGTACCTCGTATGAAAAATATCAAAAGATTCCTTTCATATCTTTTACTAAAAACTCACCGAAGGGAAAAATTGGATTTAAACAATTGTAGGTGGATGGAAATAATATTACATATTGAGGAAACATGACTGTGGATGATAAAATACACCCCATTAAATACCAAAGTATAAACAATCTCGGTTAAAAATGAGATTGTGATATTTCTCTTACCTTAGGTCCGATTTGCTTCGTAACTGTCCGAACCTCCTGTATAATGATTTAAATAATGTTATTGACTTATTCCAGAATCATACTTATTGTTATGATATCATATATGGTCATATTCTTAGCTTCTTATTAGTAATATTTCATTACTACTTGTTATTCGGGTGTTTATTACTTTTTGTTCTTATGCGTGTTTTGTCGAATAAATTCGTATTCTTCCCTTTAGGTTATAGATAACTCATTTCCAGAATGGTATTAGTGTAATATATATCATATTCATTCATTCAATTCATTTATATAATCATTATGCAATGAAGATCATGTATAACGAGTCGCATCACATCATGGAGACGGTATTCCGTACGTACGCACGGGTGATGATATCGTTCCTATGATCGTGGAATTGTATTGGAGTGTATGTATACTATTTCAGAATCAATATCAATTAATAATAGTCATATATAGTCATTATTTACACCATTATACCCATCCAAGTAAGGTGGTGGTGGAAAATAGATTACACCACGGCATGGAGACGGTATTCCGTACGTACGCACGCGCGGTGATTTCTTTTTCCGTAGGATGGATAGATGATGAAATAGGGTTGTTTAATACTTATAATAACATATAAGTATATGATTGATACTGATGTTATTATTTCATAATGAAACAACTAAAGAAGAATAAGTGGAAGAAGAAATAAAGATGAAAGAATCGGTAATGGACATTACCTCTTCTTTGACGTGCTTCTTTGAGACCTCCATTTAGGGCACTAAAATAGGTCTTTGAAGAAGACCAGAACCTCTAGGATGTTTCTAGGGAAGTGGAGAGGAGAAATTGGCAGTGGTTGGCCGATCTTGAAGGCTCAAAGTGGTGTGAGGAAGAGAGGGAGGGGGTGCCGTTTTATAAGGGAGGATAGGGGTACCTTTGGAATAACTAAAAATATTATTTTATTATAAAGACAAATTCGGTTTTAAATAGCTCCAAATTGATTTATTTCGAAGCTAAGGTGGGTATGGGTCTAAATCCTCTCATCCAATAGAATTTATACAAGTTTAGGTTCCTATGTTAACCTTATCATTTAGATTTAACATTAAGTTAAATAATTTTACTTTTACCGTGTCTTCTTGTGTTCTTACACTATAAGGTTAATGAACATACTATAACAAGCCAGAAGAACCCCAATTTGTTTATTATTAATATATATAACATTATCTAAGTCATTTGGCCGAACATTAGATTTTTAGGAATAAAATAACAATTAATAATATAATATTTGTTTTAAAAACTATTTTATGTTAATTTTGACACTATTTAGTAATTGATTTTTGTAAAGATCGTAACAGAATTATTAGTTCAGAAAAAGTTAATTAAATAAATAAAAACATGTCATATTAACCTATAAAATTAGTGGAATTCATAAAAAGTCTCAAATTACATTTATTTTGGTATTTATAACATCAATTATGTCAATATTTCATTAATAATATAATTACTGCATAATAATTGTGTCATAAATAAATTAAATTATTTAATGTCTAAAAATTACAAATAAAATACCATTATGTAGGAAATAGTATTATCTTTCTAATGAATATTTAAAATCTAATTTATCTTATTTATAACCCTATATTAAAAATGTTTTAGTAAATAAACTTTGATTTTAACTCTTTTAACTCTTCTTTGAATTAAATAATAATAAATGTCCTATTCTAATACAAGTGGGCCTAAATGGTCATATTTTATACCTAAGGTTGTTTTTGGTCGAATTAAACCTATCCAATAGAATTAAGACATGTGTTAGGGTAATAATAATATCATTTTTACCCTTAATTACCCTATTTACATTTAACCGTCGTAAAAAAAGTAAAAAGTTACTATTCACCAAAAATTATTTTCATCTCATTGAACCACATTTTACTTACTGACATCAACCGTGTCTCTCGGATTTTTGAAATTCCACTCATAGAAGCGGTAAAATTAAGTTTTATGAAAAATTCATTTTTTTTACTACCACTTAGTGGCTTCACTATTCATCAAAAAATGAAAGTTTCCAGAAAAATACCAAAAATTAGGCCTAAGCTATATTTGATATTATAAACTAAAAAATGATGTCTATTTTACCAAATTCAAAACATATTAGTTGCGTTAATTAATTTAAAAAATTAATTCCCGCCGTCAAAACAAATAGCGTGTTCTTAAGAGATAATCACTATCAAATGATTGACACTTGTTTATAACTGTTTTAAATGTGAAATTACATCCAATGACCAACATTGTATTAAATTGTAAAAATATATTCTAAATATACTTTAAAACCACTCAAATTAATAATTTATCACTATTAATTATTTCGATTAAAAAGTTGTTTTTAATTATAATTTAGTAATTTTCACTACTCATCAGAATATGAAAGTTATCCGAAAAGTACCAAAATTTCACCCTAAGCTAATTTCGATATTCAGATTCCAGAAATGAATTCCATTTTGAGAGATAAAATTTCTAAAATTTTAAAAGGTGGTTATTACTATTCATAACGGCTAGTTTTAATAATATTTTAATAGCATATCATTATTTAGTGAAACTCGGTATTGCGTACTACACACGCTATCGAGGAAGGTCGCGATTGCGTGTAATGCAAGGAAAGTCAAGGATGCGTGTTGTGCAAGCTCCTTTTGGTGTATCTTACAACACAAGACATTAATGAAATTAAAAGGAAAATTTTTCATAAAATCTCAGGCTGTTATATTCTACCCCCCTTAAAAGGAATTTCGCCCTTGAAATTCTTCGGGGTTGTAAATGGTTTACTACTCAAAAGATTCTTTAATATAAACCCACATCGTAAAAAGGAATACCAAACAAATGTTTAAAAACAAAAGTATGAAACGTAATGGTTACCCAAATAAACTAATCACTGGGTTTCCACATAGGTGAAAATATGGATATGGAAGAGAAATCTAACCATCATGTTCTGATGGAGAGTGGTAGAGAACATGGTTATGGAAAAGCCAGCAATCACAAAGCCATAAATTTTTGATGATCTAAGGTACCATCTGATTCATCAGATATAAGATCACTAGGACAACATTTTTGGTTTTCAAGATCATTTCCCTAAAGTTGATGAAATTGGAATTAGAATAAATACTTTCATGATTTTGGTATAGTCTCACCGTTAGTCATTCTTTGGAAAATTTCCACTTCATCTCTTAAAGAAATGAAGTTGAATTTGTCATTTGCGATGTCTTAGAAGATCATGTGATAGAATGATGGGTCATTCCATCTGTCTCAAACAAAAGGTTAGAAAAGTTATCAAAAAATACATAAGTCCATCTATAGTGATATTAATCATATATGGTTCCAAAAATGGACTTATACTTCATATATCATACTGCTTAATATAATAAAACTAGTTTCTACTAAACAGGGACTTTCTGTAGGCCAGTGGTAGGCGATAAAGTCCAGTCGCACTTCAATTGTGGGTTTGATTCCCACGGCCTTGTCCGACGCGATGGGCTGTCGCCCGTCCTGTAGGTTGTCCTTTTTCTAAAATTATATTACTATAACATCCCATCAATAATATCAAAAAAACTTCTATTCTTAAACAATACTAACTTATGTCCAACATAATCCATTACAATCTTTAGGCTCATCCATAATACTTCATTCCACTCTCATAATATAGTGAAAACGATTACCAGAGATTTAATACCATCGTTGATCCCCATATATCATAAGATATGTCTTGTTGGTCATATTCAAAACATTCAAAGGCCTTAATCATGTATTCTCTTGAATACCCATTGAACCTTAGTGAAAACATGAATGCTGTTAAAAGTTAACTCTTTCCACATACCAAAATCCTCAAAATTCTATATACTCTAACTATGATATCACTTAGTCCTTATATCAGTCATGAGCTCATGAATACTGTCAAACATTTCATTTTCTCCTTATCCTTTCATTATGCTCATATCATCTACTTTCCAAAATGTTTGAATCACTTTTCATGGTTACCGGTACCTTAAAATTATTGAAAACCACAATAGACCAATACATAAATATTTCAATACACCATAAAAGTACCTCAACAACATTATTCTTGAATACCAATACATAAACACTTCAGTCCATCCACTTCAATGATTGTCCTGTAATAAGTCCTTCCTTGATTTAGAAGTAACTTTTTAGGTCAGGGCATTGCGTTGGGTAATGCCCATGTTCTCCACAAATAAGACATTGAACTCCATAACATTCTGTCACTCTATGACCGTTTTATCCACACAGATAACGTCGGTCCCTCCATTTGAGGTATTCCTCAAGGTTCTTCTTCCCTTCTTTAGAAATCTCAATCTTCCTTTCTTTATGCTCCTCAACATGCGAACATGCATAATAGTTTATCTTCCTCTTCTTTGATGAATTAGGCATACCACTAAATTTCACCTTGTTAATCATATATCATGATGACTGATTCGGCATAATCACAATATCTTTCTCTCTATGAATTACACAATTTTGATTCTCATAGTCACCAATTTTTCCATTGGATTCAATGTTAACCGAATTCATTCTGGTTCCCTCCATTAACTAAAACACAAAAAGAATCTTGTGAGAGGAAAAAATCATGCTAGAGAAAAAAACATAGTAAAGGGGGAGTACCCTCAATATCTAACATCTTAGGTTAAATTCTAAGATCGTTAGCGCACTTCTAGGACTATAACATATACGTATACTTAACCTTAGAGACATCCCTAGACATACCATAGAAATATCTCTAGGGATCTCACTAACATTTTCACATCCTAGTTTCCAAAGTTTGACCAAACCTTTGCCCTGATACCAACTGTAGAGACTCGAAGCCTGACGTACATGGACATTACATTACTTTTGCAGAATACATAGTACATTACAAAAACACACACACAAGGACCGTAATAGTTTAGTGTGTTTGGAAACTCGGAATATAATCTTCTAATCGTGGTGAACGATCTTCAACATCTCCCATAAAGATCTTCCTCTTTTTTGTTTACCTAAAACCTTTCATTATATCATGGGGAAAAGAAAACATAAAAGGGTGAGCTAAAATGCTCAGTAAGGGTAAACAAAAGAAATATCAATCACATCATATTCATAAGAACATAACTTTTGGAAATCTTAACCTGCAAAAGAGATCATAATTTCATAACATGGGATAAATCATAGTAGTGAAATGTAATCCCAATACTCATAACTTAAAACATGAAACTTTGTGGCATACACACATAATCATATAGAATCATTTCTTATTAGTCATGACTCATTTCCAAGACTATCATAGTAGACAAAGTCCATTTCTGAACCGAGTTCACTCCTCGTTTTAGTCCTGTTTCACTGAACCGGTATAACCTACCTTTCTAGCCATGTCTATCTCATGAGATATAAAATCTTTACCCAACTCATTGGAGGGAGATATAGGTCCCACCCATCTCATAATGATACCATTCTTATGTGTGCCACAAAATCATAAATCATACATCATTGCATAACCCATGTAGTAAAAATGGGATTCATAAACAACATGACATCATAAAAAAATTCATATAAGATAAAGGAATTCATAAAAATATTTCCATCACAACATAATCAAATCCATGTAATAATAGGGATAGAAATAGAACCCTATATTATCTTAGATGGAAAATAATTTTGATAAAACACTTGAACTCCATTCTTGAGGAAGATATCCTTTCTACTTCAAAAACACTTTTCCTTTCTTAACATGTCATACAATTCTAAACTAAGAAAAGTTGATTAAAAATAAACATGAAAACTTGTAAAGGAATATTTTTGGAAATAATGTTTTAAAAATACATTCATGCCATATAAGTTAAAAAAAACATTCTTTCCGTACTTTTGTCGGAAAAGTCAAAAAGTACCTCGTATGAAAAACGACAAAAGATTCCTTTCATATCATTTACTAAAAACTCAAAGAAGTGTAAAATTGGATTTAAAAAATTGTATGTGGATGGAAATAATATTAAATATTGAGTAAACATGGATGTGGATGATAAAATACACCCCAGTAAATACCAAAGTATAAACAATCTCGGATAAAAATGAGATTGTGATATTTCCCTTACCTTATGTCTGATTTGCTTCGTAAGTGTCCGAACCTCCTGTATAATGATTTAAATAATGTTATTGACTTATTCCAGAATCATAATTATTGTTATGATATCATATATGGTCATATTCTTAGCTTCTTATTAGTAATATTTCATTACTACTTGTTATTCGGGTGTTTATTACTTTTTGTTCTTATTCGTGTTTTGTCGAATAAATTTTTATTATTCCCTTTAGGTTATAGATTCCTCATTTCCAGAATGGTATTAGTGTAATATATATCATATTCATTCATTCAATTAATTTATATAATCATTATGCAATGAAGATCATGTAGAACGAGTCGCATCACATCGTGGAGACGGTATTCCGTACGTACGCACGAGTGATGATATCGTTCCTATGATCGTGAAATTGTATTGGAGTGTATGTATACTATTTCAGAATCAATATCACTTTATAATATTCATATATAGTCATTATTTACACCATTATACCCATCCAAGTATGGTGGTGGTGTAAAATAGATTACACCACGGCGTGGAGACGGTATTCCGTACGTACGCACGCGCGGTGATTTCTTTTTCCATAGGATGGATAGATGGTGAAATAGGGTTGTTTCATACTTATAATAACATATCAGTATTTTAGTGATACTTATGTTATTACTTCATAATGAAACAACTAAAGAAGAAGAAGTGGAAGAAGAAATAAAGATGACAGAATCGGTAACGGACATTACCTCTTCTTTGAAGTGCTTCTTTGAGACCTCCTTTTAGGGCACTAAAATAGGTCTTCGAAGAAGACCAGAACCTCTAGGATGTTTCTAGGGAAGTGTAGAGGACAAATTGGAAGGGTTTGGCCGAGCTTGATGGCTCAAAGTGGTGTGAGGAAGAGAGGGAGGGGGTTCCCTTTTATAAGGGAGGAGAGGGGTACCTTTGGAATAACTAAAAATATTATTTTATTATAAAGACATATTCGGTTTTAAATAGCTCCAAATTGATTTATTTCGAAGCTAAGGTGGGTATGGGTCGAAATCCTCTCATCCAATAGAATTTAGACAAGTTTAGGTTCCTATTTTAACCTTATCATTTAGATTTATCATTAAGTTAAATAATTTTACTTTTACCGTGTCTTCTTGTGTTCTTACACTATAAGGTTAATAAACTTACTATAACAAGCCAAAAGAACCCCAAGTTGTTTATTATTAATATATATAACCTTATATAAGTCATTTAGCCGAACTTTAGATTTTTAGGAATAAAATAACAATTAATAATATAATATTTGTTTTAAAAACTATTTTATGTCAATTTTGACACTATTTAGTAATTGATTTTTGTGAAAATCATAGCAGAATTATTAGTTCAAAAAAAGTTAATTAAATCAATACTAACATGTCATATTATCCTAGAAAATTAGTTTAATTCATAAAAAGTCTCAAATTAAATTTATTTAGGTATTTATAACATCAATTATGTCAATATTTCATTAACAATATAATTACTGCATCATCTTTGTGTCATAAATAAATTAAATTATTTAATGTCTAAAAATTACAAATAAAATACAATTATGTATGAAATCTTATTATCTTTCTAATTAATATTTACAATCGAATTTATCTTATGTATAACCCTATATTAAAAATGTTTTAGTAAATAAACTTTGATTTTAACTCTTTTAACTCTTCTTTGAATTAAATAATAATAAATGTCCTAATCTGATCCAAGTGGGCCTAAATGGTCATATTTTATTCCTAAGGTTGTTTTTGGTCGAATTACACTTATCCAATAGAATTAGGACATGTGTTAGGATAATAATAATATAATTTTTACCCTTAATTACCCTATTTACTTTTAACCGTGGTAAAAAAGTAAAAAGTTACTATTCACCAAAAATTATTTTCATCTCATTGAACCACATTTATTTACTGAAATCAACTGTGTCTCTTGGATTTTATAAATTCCACTCACAGAAGCGGTAAAATTAAGTTTTATGAAAAATTCATTTTTTTTACTACCACTTAGTGGTTTCACTATTCATCAAAAAATGAAAGTTTCCAAAAAAATACCAAAAATTAGGCCTAAGCTATATTTGATATTATGAACTCAAAAATTATGTCTATTTTACCAAATTTAAAACATATTAGTTGCATTAATTAATTTAAAAAATTAATTTTCGTCGTCAAAACAAATAGCGTGTTCTTAAGAGATAATAACTATCAAAAGATTGATACTTGTTTATAACTGGTTTAAATGTGAAATTACATCCAATGACCAAAACTGTATTAAATTGTAAAAATTTATTCTAAATATACTTTAAAACCACTGAAATTAATAAATTATCACTATTAATTATTTCGATTAAAAAGTTGTTTTTAATTAAAATTTAGTAATTTTCACTATTTATCAGAATATGAAAGTTATCCGAAAAGTACCAAAATTTCATCCTAAGCTAATTTCGATATTCTGAATCTAAAAACGAAGTCCATTTTGAGAGATAATATTTCTAAAATTTCAAAAGGTGGTTATTACTATTCATAATGGCTATTTTTAATAATATTTTAATAGCATGTCGTTGTTTAGTGAAACTCGGTATTGCGTACTACACACGCTATCGAGGAAGGTCTCGATTGCGTGTAATGCAAGGAAAGTCAAGGATGCGTGTTGTGCAAGCTCCTTTTGGTGTATCGTACAACACAAGACATTAATGAAATTACAAAGAATATTTTTCATAAAATCTCGGGCTGTTACATCGAATGTGGATGTTCAAGACACCTGATAGTATATTAGTCAAGATTCATGAATCTAATAAATATTGAGGGTCTACATGTCACCTTTGGTGAAAATTCTAATGTAAAAATAAATGGATTAGGCCAGATTGTTATCTCTAACTGAGTTTTAATTTCTGAAGTAATTTTTGTTGATGGACTAAAATATAATTTTCTTGGTATTTCACAATTATTTATTGATGGATTTCATGTTAAATTTGAAAATTATTCTTGATGTGTTTTAAAATCTAAAAATGTACTCATATTTTCTTCTTTTAGAAATGAAAATGTGTATGATTTCAACATGGATTCTTTAGTTTATCAAAAATGTAACATGCTTAAGTGTATTTCAAAAATTGTCTTGTATTTGGCAGAGAATACTAGGAAACGTCATTATACACTCCCTTAGGTAGCATAACAGAACATTCTTAGACAAAGACCTACCCAAACATCAGTTTCGAAATGAAAAAGACTGAAATCCATGTTAAAAGGTTAAACAAATAAAGATTTCCTTAAAATCAATGAAATAAGTTTCAACTTATCAACCATTAGATATGGTTCACATGGACGTTTTTAGACCATCATGATTTTATATACTAAATGGGATGCTCTATGTTTATGTTCTTTTAGATGACTATTCTTGGTATATTTGGACTTATTTCTTACCTCACAAAAGTGAAGCATGTACTTACTTCACAAATTATGCTAATATAGTGGAAAATCTAAGAGGAATTAGAATAAAATCCATACGAAGTGATCATGGTCATGAGTTCAAAAATCAATATTTTGAATTTTTTTCTCACAAAATGGCGATAGCCGTAACTTCTCTGCCCCTCGGAGACATCAAAAAAACGGATTTGTAGAAAGAAGAAATAAAACCTTACATTAAATTTCTAGAACAATGCTGAATGAGTATGACCTACCATTTTAATTTTTAGATGAGGCCATGAATACAGCATGCTAAATAATAATGGAGTCTTTATTAGACCAATTCATAAAATAACTCCCTATGTGTTGTGGAATAAAATGAAACCAAAAGTTAGTTATTTCAATGTTATTGGTTGAAAAGTATATATTCTTAATACTGAGGATAATATGGAAAAAAATTTCATCCATGAGTGATGAAGGAATCTTATTAGGTTAATAATAATCTAGTAAATCATATAGAGTCTTTATCAAAAGAAAAAATGTGCGGAATAATTTTTGCATATCAAATTTTATGAAATAGATCCACATGAACCTAATACCTACCAAGAGAATTTTGAAGATGATATAGAAATCCTAGATATAAATGAAAAAAATCTAATCCTATTATCATTCAATCTATAAATAAAACATTTTTATAAATCCTCCAGAATATGGAAATGATGAACCAAAATATATAGAAGAACCGGAAATTACTAGGCCCTCCTTTTCTGTACCAACTAGAACCCTCAAATAACCATCCTTTAAATGTTGTTGTCGGAGATTTCGATAAAGGGACACAAAATAGAGCATCACATAGAAATCTGGTTGAACATCAAGATTTCATGTCACAATATGAACCTAAAAACATTAATAATGCTATTAACGATGATATTTGGATGATGGCCATGATTGAAGAGCTAAATCAGTTTGAAAGAAATAGATTTTGGAAACCTACGGATAGACCCAAAGACACCTCGACAATAAGAACTAAGTTTGTGTTCAATAAAAAAGTAGATAAATATGGAAAAATTGATAGAAATAAATCTATATTGGTTTCACAAGGTTATAGTTAAGAAGAAGGAAATGACTATGAAAAAAAATTTCACCTATTTCTGGACATGAGGCTATCAAAATACTGCTTGCCTATGCTACCCATTTTAATTTCAAAATTTATGAAATGGATGTTAAAATTTCATTCCTAAATGGGTATATATTTGAGGATGTTTCTATTGAAAAACCTCTAGTTTTACAATCCCTCATTCTCAAAATAATGTTATCAAATTACCAAAATATTTATATAGTTTAAAATAAACTTTCAGATCTTGGTTAGATAGACTATGTACTTTTCCAATTATAAAAGGTTTTACAAAAGGAATTATTTATCCTACTATTTTTATAAAACAAATTTATAATGTTTTTTTAGTTGTTCAAATTTATGTAGATGTTATTATTTTTGGTTCTTCAATTAATTCCATACGAATTGATTTTTCTAAAAGGATGAAAACTGAATTTCAAATTAGTTTAATGGGTGAGCTAAAATTCATTCTTGGATTTAAAATAATTCAAAATAAGGATGTTACTATTTTAAATAAATTTAAATATACTGAAGATCTTCTAAAACGTGTTGGTTTAGACAAATCAAAAAGTAGTGATACTGGAATGAGTTCTACTTGTAATTTGGATCTTGATGAAAATGGTAAATATGTTGATCAAACCACTTACATAGGAATGATTTGGTGTTTTCTCTACATAATGTATAGTTGACTTAATATTATGTTTAGTGTTTAGATGTGTGCATATATTCATGAAAACCCTAAAAAGTCAAATTAAAATTATGTTAAAAAAGTTTTCAAATAGCTTAAACATACAACCAATTTAGGATTGTTCTATCCTAGAGGAAATATTTTAACTTAGTTAGCTCTTCATATGATGGTTTTGGTGGTATTAAGTTTGACATAAAAAGAACCTCTAGATCATGTAATCTTTAGGAATGTCTCTAGTGTCATTTAGTAGTAAGAAAGAAAATTCAGTTTCATTATCTTCTGTCGAGGCTGAATACATAGCTGATTGTAGTTTTTGTGCACAAATTTTTTGGATGAAGCATACATTACTAGACTATAGATATAAATTCACACATGTATCATTCAAATGTGACAATACAAGTGCTATTAAAATCTCAAAGATTCATTTTTCACACTCTAGGACAAATCATATTGATGTAAGACATCACTTTTTGAGAGATAATGATCAAAAAAGGTGATGTCACATTTGAATTCATTGTTACTAAACATCATCTTACTGATATATTCACTATACCATTAAATTATTAATGGATAAATTACATTATTCTTGATTAAGGAATGATAATTCTTAAGTAAAATATTTATGGTCTCAAATATATTGTCTCACACTTACTATTTCACAGTTTACAGTTTCATGGATCATAGTTTCACATGTTACTATCTTGGAATTACTATCTCATGTTTACAGTCTCACTGTTACTATCTTACAGTTGATACATTAATAATATTATTTCACCATTTGGAGTCAAACTTTAATTATGACATTGTTACAACTTATTCCAGTCTCATAGTAATGACTCAGTTTTCTTTTCTTTTTTTTGAATTTTATTTCCCATATCATTGTATTGATTATTTTATTTTATTTATACTGTTTTTTTAATTTGTGACATTTGAAATCCTTAAATGACAGAAAACCAATATATTTTACTCCTCTCATCACTCGAACTTCCTTCTCTCGAAACCAAAAAATCTCTCTTTCAAACCGTTGGTCCTCATTTATTATTTCATCATTCTCAAACCCGAGCTGGATGCCCAGAATGAAGCTCTTATCTTCATCGAATATTCAGAAGCTCATATATCAGAAGAAAGTGAAAAGGCAATGAAATTAATGCCTGAGTGACTTTTGAATTAGAGTCTTGCTGATAGAATAGTATTACGAAAAAAAGAATTCTTTCATAAGTGGTTGCTAATGAGTAAGTCAATCATTTTGAAATTACTTGAGGAGAATGGATGGTTGAACTAGTTCACAAACGAGAAAAGGCCGATTTATCCCAATTATATTTCTTAGTTTTATCAGTATGTTCAGTATTTAATCAATATTGAAGAATAATTTTTTGTAAGATGTTGGATTAATGGTCAAAGGGTTACCTTTTCTTCAAGGATATGGGATGTCTTCCTAGGGATACCTCATAAAGGAATATATGAGGATTACTAAAGATTTCATCCTCCTATTTGGAATTTTTTTATCTTAGAAGAGGAATTAGGAAGATTTACTAGAAATAAGATGAAAATAAGGGCAACTACTGAAGAGTTGGATGGTGAGACAAGGCTGCTATTTAGGTTTATCCAAAATCATATTTTTCCCAGAAAAGGATATTTTTCTACTCTTATGTATCAAGATGTATTATTGCAAATCTTATGAAAACAATCCACTAGAATAATCTATTTTAGTATAATATCCTTCACAAGTGTCAAATGATCAAGAAAAATTCGAAATATACTTCTATGATTTATTCAAGACTTATCTCTGCAAAGTTTTTTTCTAAAGGAGTAGTTGGCCCAAATGAAGAAGTTATATAAGATTATGAGTTCTGTATCACAATGGATAAATCAAAAGGATGAAAATTAGTTGGAATCCAGGAAAAATGTCACAGGTGGGAGACAATGAAATGTTGTATGAATTGTTTAATCCAGTTGAGAATCCTTTATAACCTAAGAACAAATCTGACCCTGGTTTGGAACAAGATAAAGTTGTTGATTATTTGGATGAAGGAGTAGAAGATGTAGTTGTTATACCTATAGAAGTAATTTTATTAGACAAATAAAACAGTGTCCTACCTGTTCAACAAAATATTATTATAAAAGATGAACCTATTGCTAAAATAATTGTTGACTCAATGAAAGAACCTTCTTTTTAAAAAGAATCAGTTCTTGAAAAAGAACCTTCTTCTAGTGTAGAGGAACCAGACATTCCGGAAGAGCATTTAGAAGAAATTTTTATTGAGGAAGTGGTTTTTATTGGGTAATAGTCAAAAAAATATGAACCTGAAACAATCATATCAACTGAGGAAAGAATGGAACATTCCATTAAGCTAGATTTAAAAGAGATGGGTAAGCCTGTTGGAGATGAAAATATGGAAATGGGTCAAGAAACTGAATCTCTTATCCCCAAAACTGATTAACATTTTGAGGGGGTGAGGCACCCCAGTTTAGAAAGTTCTCATGTTCTAAATCTAGTTTAAAAAAGCACTATGGATACCGATATAATTTTCCTAGATATTTTTATTTGGAAAATACCCAATAATCCTTGGTTATAGACATATTTCTTAAACTATGTTTCAATAGAAATTAATTTATTCTCTAGAAGTAATCTCTACTAAAGATCCTGAACCTTTTTCAGCTCCTATTCCCAAAATTACACAATAATCGTCTACATATGTGAGTCACAATGATCTGAACAGTTTTGGAGATACATTGTTAGCTGGATTTGAAAAGATAATGAAATCACCACCTTCTCCTGCGACAAGTCTTAGTGAAAGAGATGTGGTCTTTCTATTAGATAAAATCATAGGGAAAATAAATCTGTGAATGCTTCATCAAATTAATGAAGTTAGGATTGAGAATATATAGTTTAGTGATGAGGTGAAGTCTCTTAGATATATAGTTGATTATATGAATAATTTTCTTCAAACTGATCAAGTTTCTGATTCTCATCCTGTTGAGGATGGTAGAGATTAGATCCCTCGGAATGTTTTATCTCTAATTTAACCAAATTTGAATTCAATATAAAAAAAGTGGATGAGAGAAACATCAAGATAGTAAATGAGATGAGTGAGCTTGTTTTTGGACATAACAAGATGACTGATGAGTATATGGGATGTTTAAAGAAAGTTATATATCAACATGAGTCTCTCACTTTAGCCATTATAGATTCAAACAGCTCTGGACAGTCATCTCAATATATAACTGTGATATGATTAGAACTATTGTAGACGAATAATTTTGATCCTTGTTAAGTGATGTTGATAATGAAATTTTATTTTTCATCATTAAAAATATTAAATGAGTATTTTTTTTTGTTATGATTTATTCAAATATATCCAGTGATTCTCAAGAATATATTTCTAAGAAAGTGTATTTCTACATTAATATAATTTACTCTAAGAATGATCTAGTAAATCCTTTCGAATACCTTGTACTGAATTTGAAAATTCCTCATATCACATAAGCCTTCAAGGCTCAAGATCAAATTCTAAAATATTTCACTCCTCTGTTGGACATGTTCCTCGATAACAAAGATGATTTTGAGAAGAAAATGTAGTATGGTGGTGAGATCATTACTGATTTATTTATGTTGTTGAAGTGTCATCTTTGTGTGTAAATCACTGCCATTGTGGGTCATACAGCTTCACCTTTATAACCTGGCTCAACCACTTCCTCATATACTACCTCTTCTCCTACTGCCAATTCTGTATCTCATGCTCTACGATAGATCATTCCTGTGATCTTTCACCAATCATTTCCTCGGTCTTCATCCAAGAAACTCTGGAACCTTATATTTTTGAAGGAGTCCCTATTCCTTCTCTCCCATGTGGCTTAATCCCTTCTCCAACCTCTACTTCTACTAATGTGGCTTCATTTCATGTTTCTTCTAGGGGAAATGTGAAGACTTCTAGTGCTGAAGAAAAGTGATGGATATATTTTTATAGGGGTGCTCTTTATTTTTCCTCATGATCCTAATGAAGTCTATCTTTCTATCCAATGAAATGTGAACTATTTTTGTTTACATTCTTACATTCCTTCATTATATGTTAATTTTATTTTTCGTTTTTATTTTTTATAATTCCTAAAGTTGGAGAATAAGAAAAGACATTTAAATTCCATGATTTTTGATCATCAAAAAGTCAGAGATTGTTGGACTCCTCATTTTTAATCACGTTTTACTGATCACAATTCATGTTATCCTTGTTTGAACCATATAAAATCATGTGTAGAAATAGTTGGTTTCCCTGTGCTAAATACTTACATATCATAGTATAAACTTTTACAATATTCTGATTCATAATATCACAAACCATGTTAAATATTGTAAACTATATTAGATATTATTCTATAATGATTTATTATATAAAATTATTAAGTCTAATTCATTATGTGAATATTATTTCTTAATACAGTTTTACATATATTTGGATAAGTCTGAGAAGACGTATGTGTGCCTCCTGTTTTAGATTTTTGCAAAGTCACTAACATCGTGGCCCTGACACCGTAATCCAAACATCGTGACTCATACACCATAATCCAGACACTGTGACTCTAACACTATAAACAGTTTCATATTTCATAATGTCTGTGAGACTGATTTCTTTCTACCATCTCAATAACACTGTTCAAAGGGTTGATAAAGGAGAATACACCGTTACCGGAGACACCGTGATCCTGACATCACATATTTTTTACTAGTTTATTATCTCAATGCAACTATAGAACCATGACTATCTCACTACTCAACGGAAAGGATAAGACAACATTTTCAGTGTCATCATTTCAATACATAAAGTGACTCCATTCTATAATTTCTATCATTTTCAATTTAATTAAAAAAAATTTCTAATAGTCATATTTGAGTCATTTAATAACACTGATATAATTTATGTTTCTTTGTAAACATGTTTCCTTATGGTGCGAGGTACGAGGTGTAGAAATTTTTATTCCTAATGGCTTCAACACATACACCCAAAATAAAAATAAAATCACGAGACTCAGAGATATATAATGAGTGTGACATACTGAAGAATTATGAAATGCTCATGCAACCACTTTCATCTCATTAAAAAAAATAAGAACACACAAGGAAATCTCAATTGATTTGTACATCGAATTGACAATCCACTTTAAAATATCATGGTAGGAGGAGAATACACCTGTAGGTCCATACTTTTACATGGAAGCTAGAATAAGTCCCTGCGTTTTTATGTGAACTTCCACAAGGGGACTCAAACATCATCTCAGCTACATAATAGGAGTCTAGAGCTACCTATCAAGATAGAAAGAGCCTTTTAAATCCTCTATCATACTTATTTTCTCTATCATGTTCGTTTTTACATACCATGGAGGAGAGTGTGTATATGTCTGTTAAGAACACGTTGTCTCCTATATCAAAATGAAGGATACAATATATACTTACAATCATATATTATTACGTCTATTTACTCCCACAAATAAGTATGGAAGAGGTCCTTGTGTAACCTAGTAGTTTATGCCCACAATGAACAGTGTAAGAGGTCATGTGACCAGGAGATTAATGTGTACTATTGTTTACACTAATCTAGGGTTGGGGTAATTTTTAATAATATAAAATACATAGTGGAAGGTGATCACCATGTGCAATGGATTAGGTCTTGTCTTGAGACCGAACAACCTTATTTATCTGCTATGTGTTTCTATTTACTATTTATCTATTTTAATGTATATTTCAGAAAACTAAATTTTACTTTAATAGTTACTCTTGGATAGTAGTTATATTTTTTTGGCTTATTAGAATAGTTTCAAAAGTTGAATAAATATCTCATGTTGATATTACTAAGAATTAATATATATTTTGAGAAGTATTTTGAAATGATAAACTCATATAATCTTATTACCTTTTTTAACTGGCCTATTTTAATTTTAATTGGGTGAATCTTTTAAGTAAGCTTTTTTAACAGAAATTTTTATAGGAACACAATTCACCCCCTCTTGAGTGCCCTACTCCAAAAAACACTCATTATGTTTATTGATTGGGTCATTGATTTGACAAATTTTAATTATAGTTATTCCTCTTCAATATTCCTCACCTTGGACCCTTTATTACTAGTCATTGTTTTTTTTGGATTGGATCATGTGATTAAATATAGGTGGTTTAATAATGGTTTTCCATATAATTGAAAACCAAATTTTTATGATTTTTATATAATGGATTCTCAATTATTTTTCAAACAATCAATTGAAATTATTTTATTTTTGATTTTTGAAGAGAAATGAAATTTTTGAAAAATATATATTTCAAATTCCATGAAACATTTGGGTGAATTTGAGAATATATGATTGAAAATAATTTTTTTTGATGAAATGATTTGATGTGGATTATTTAAATTAAAATTAATTTAATGTAATATGATATTGAAAGGAATGAATATGATGAGACCATATGATTTGGATGTGAAAATTAAATGGTATGTTGAAAATTGAAAATGTGAATTTGAACCGTTAATGAAGAATTTAATTAAATTAAATTGTTTTCCAATGACTGATTTATGGATTGATTGGTTGAAGAGACATATGATCCTATTTAGTTAATAGTTTATTAGTACAAGAACACAAGGGCTCTAACTACCTAGAAGTGTACTAACTATGAAAACTCTAACTAAAAATATTTGGAAATATTATCCCCTATAGTGTGTTGATAGATTTGTTTCAACGGCCCGGGACTTAGCCATGTCTTAAATCCTTGATCTGTGTTTTATTTATAATAATGTGTGAGGATCCTAGAGCCATTAAATAATGTTCTTTATGGTATATGAACATGTTTTTTAGTTTGGAATTATTTATTATATGTTTGTGATTTCATGAACTAATTTATTCCTGAACTTTTTATTTTATGAAAAATGTTCATTAATTCCTATTTTTGATATAGATCTCATCCAAATTGTTAGATATAACTTTTAGATGAAAGTATAAAATTGATTTTCCAATTCATTTTATTTAATTTAATTAATAATTTATTTATTTTTTATGGATTTTAATATGTGACATTTGGTGATATCTTACTGGTCTATTTTTCTCTCATAATACCGTTACCATCATGAATATAAAGATTCTTTATGCTAGGTCTAGGTAATAAGAATGATACACTTAGAGCTGGTGACAATTATTTATTATTATGACTTTGGGTGATGGTTGTGACCATTGGATATATGATACACTGGTTACATTAGATATTTGGAGACTTTTTCTTGATGGATATTGTGTTGTTTTTTGATGGTGTTTCAATTGGGATTTTTTATATCTTATTTTTTAACATTATACATAAGGAATTTTCGCTATACCAACATTTCACTTTTTTATATTCCATTATTTTAAATTTTTTTTTACTAATGAACAAATAATTCAATTTTACTCGGATGATTTCTAGGCCCTGGTTACCAATATATGGGGATTAGTAATGACTTTTATATTGTGACAGTTCCTGGTCAGGTATTGGTGTACTATGAAAACTATGTTAGTTCATGAAAAATATTCTTTTGTTTATCTATACCACGTAACCTACCAGGGGAATTATCACAACAACCCGATTATAATAATATTTGGGGTAGGGGTAAAATCATTAGATCATGGGGATGAATTGTAAATTTCAGCCAGTTCATAATCAAATATATTCACTTTGAATTTTCTATTCATCTGGATCTGTGTGTATTCTTATGTGTTATGTAGATATATATTTCATAGGTTATATATTGGATTTTAAAATAACTTCCAAAACTTTTCACTTCACAAGAAAAGGATTAGTTTAATTTCTTTTCGAATTCATCAGATTATAAAAAATATTCAATATTGAAGTTGATTGTAGTAGGTAAATGTTATTACATCCCATTGTTGTGGATGCAGCACACACTCCCTGATTTTAGACTGATTTTTACTCAAACTTGGATTATTTGTGATAACAACAGTGATATTTCGGAAACAATAAATGTGTATGTTATTGTTTTATTGTGTCATTATTTTTTCATTTAAAATCATCTTGAAAATGGTGGAAAAACAAGGAAAAAAACTAAGAATGGCCTACAAAATCGTAAAATTTTATTTGAGTAACTTTTATATTTTTACAAACAAACTAAACATTAATTGGAAACATGAGATTCTCCAAATGATAGAAATTGTTGTTTGTTCGTGAAATGATATTTGAAGTGGGTTAAAACTGAGTGAATGATTTCATATTTCCATGAAAAATGATGAAAATTATCAACAAAAAACATTGAAGCTGGATTTGTGGTGTGGACATAGTAAAAAAGTTTTAGTTTTTCTTCGATTCTAATGATTTTGAAAATTCTGGTTTGATTTTCATAACCAAGAAAACATCCCAATAATATTATTAATTCAAATTAAAACGTACATCATTTTATTATTTTACATGTGCGAAGATACTTCATGTCAATTTTACTTTTGTTTTTTTATGAAATAAAGATATTTTTTTATTTTAAAGCCAAAAAATATGCATCATTGGGAGAAAACCTTGAAAAATACCTCACATTGTTGTTAAATCATATGATAATTATTGTCGTATAATTATTGAAAAGTTTCACCTGACCGCACAAAAATAAGACATGCATTCTACCCGAAAAAAATTGAAGCACATTTTTATTGATTCAATGTCAAAAAACATTCTTCATTGTTTTAATACATTGAAAAACCCCTGAATTATTTTAAACTCATAGGAAAATAATCACTGATTAATTTTTCGACATGTATAAATTGACCTTAGGATAATCTAATGTGCCATGTGGTTCAAATGAAAAAAAATAAACAACTAAAATTTAAAGCATTTGTGACAGGTCATTTACAATGGGGTCCTGTCGCAAATGACACATTGCAGAAAATGGCATCTGAAATATTTTTTTTGCAACTACCCATCATAAAAAAACTATTTGCGATGAGTTCCCTTTTCGTTGAAAATTTCTTAGCTGGGTTTTTTAAAAAAAATATTTTATGATGGGATCATCGCAGAAAAACATAATAATAATAATAATAATAACATAATATGAATAAAAGTTAATAAAATTATTATAGTGACAATAAAATAATAAAATAATATAAATGAAAAAAAATTAAAAAATTAAAAAAATGAATGTAATTAAAATCATAAATATAAAAAATATTAAAATAATGAAATAATAAAAAAAACACAATATATAGAACAATATTAAATAATAATAATATAATTAATAAATAATAAAAATATAAATAAATATAAAAATATAAAAATAAAATAAATAAAATATAAAATAATAAGAAAGTCTGAAAAAAATAAACATCATAATATTCATAAAAATATGAAAACACACTATATATGAATGTAAATATATGGATTAATAAAAATAATTACAAAAAAACATTCAATTTTTTATTAGAAAATCAATATAACTCCTTGAGGGGTAGAGTCATTTGGAGTTAGTGGTGAATGGAAATCCATCCCTAAACCATGAGTCATATAACACATGCACTCCATCGTCTGCTCGTGTTTCTCCTACTATCATTAAAACATCTTCTCTTATTGTTATTTCTGATATTGACAGAGTTCTTCATACTCTCTACGCATGGTCTCTATAAACTCAACCTATGCTTGCAGCTTCTCCTCAAACAGTGTAATAGATGTTGTTGACTCTCCATGAGCTCCTCTCAAGATGCACGATGACATTAAAATATTACCATAATAACTCTCATGTATCAATCAAGAGTTGATACCAACAACATAGCCTTTCTTGAAGGCATACCGAGTCACATGCATCCATGCTGCATCATCAAATCCTGTTGCACTAGAGATATGATCCTCCGTATTGAACTAAATCTCAACCTGTGTTTGTGACATCGTGGCCTCATATTACTCCTTCAATTTCAATTTAAAATTAAAATAGTTAAAATATTATTTTCAGTTAATTTTAAAACTCAGAATGAAATTATACGGACCACACTATGACACGAGCAATCCCCTCTAATCACTATTGTGAGAGGATCATTGTACAACCTACTATATTCATCGAACTCTATAAAATTGTTTTGTTCGAGTAACTATATGAGTATAATATAAACAGTTTAAAATGAAGTTTATATAAATTATTAAAAAAAGTACTTACCAAATTTTTTCGATGTTTACTGAATTTATTACTACCAGCTCGATGTGTCGCCTCCTGTCTCCCCCGATTCTCTTAACCTATTCATACTCTCCAATTAAAAGTACCTCTCATCTAGTATGAACATAATATTTCCCAAACGATGAGATGAAATATAATACGGTTGGTGGGTGTATCAAAAATGATCAAAATTTTTGACTCTTGCTTTCCACATTGTTTTCCTCCTATGATTGTGAAAAAACTGATGGAAACGGTCACACCTAAAGCCCTATCATTCCACATAGATAGATTATTGCATGTTATCATTTACGATATACCATAAACCCTTCAAAGTTATCAATTATGGAAATTTCAAAATAACAATAATTTATTTACGTACCATCCAATGATCGAACATGTGGTTCTAAACATTAATGAGAATATTATCCTATATAATCCATTCCCAAGAAAAATAATTCTTTAATATAGAACTTCCCTACCAAACTTCTATATGTAAAAAGTTGTGAAAAAATAGAAAAAATAATAAAACATTTTAGTATATTAATATATTAATGAAAATTAATGAAAACTAACTTAAATACATACCAGTACAAACCTTTACATTCATGGATCAAATTCAAGACATGGACATCACTCGGGGATAGCATAATAAATCATCAATATCCCAATACCCCAACCCCTTTGATCTATCTCTAAACCACCAACATTCTAAAGGTCAGATGATGAAACCTCAGGCTCATCACTATGTATATCAGCCTCCTCCACCTCGAAAAATAGATCAGATCCCATTTTAAAATGAAATTATTTTTGTTGGAAATTAGTTTAAAACAACTATTATATACATATATATTATTTATTTTTATATTCATCATTTAACAATATATGTCAATATTCATCTCCATCCTCATATTTGTATATGAAGTTGTCAATATCTTCATATTCCTCCTCAATATCATCAATTTAAATTGGAGTATCAGTTTCTTCATCTCTTTCAAATTCAACTTCATTTGTTACATTAATAATATCATTGTCACCATTTACCAATATTTGTGGGGATTCCTTGTATATATTCATGACTGTTCATGGAAAAGATTGATTTGGAGTAGTCTCTTAAAAAAATTCAATTCCTTTCACTTTAGAAAAACCCCATTCACATTGGATAAGCGGAATTTATTGATATTTTATTTTTATTATGCTCCATCAATCACTTAACTCTCTCCAAGTAGCACAATAATTTTCACAATAAATTTAATGTTCTTGAGGAGCCAACAAAAATTGTTCATTTACTACAAGAATGATTTTATACAAAATATCCACAATTCCATGGAATGGATGGACACACAATCCTCCATTAGTATCCAAAAAATTATATTTAAATATATTTATTTAATTATATCCAAGATAAAATTGTTCAATTATTATTTCTACAATACCTTAAATGTAAAAATTACTTTTTATATGTTGATATCCACTCAAAAAAACACAACTATTCAATTTTATTATTCACCATATGCACGTGTATGAAATTGAAAATCGTTCACCACATATGTATTATAAGATTTAGCCATTTTGGGTAGTGGATTAATCAATATGCCCAATCTATTATCAATTTTAGCTGCATACTGAGATACCTAAAATTTTTAAAAACTATTATCTATATAACAAGTAATAAATTTATTTTATATGTTAAACCATAAACAATTTATTTTACAATTTTTTTGAAACCAGTAGAAAAAAATATTGTTCTGATGTTCTTCAAGAGAAGCTGTCAAAATTTGAGGAATCTTTTTTTTTTGATATTATTATCATATAATGTAAAAATAAAATATTTTTAATCTACTATAAATGAAATATTGAATAAGTGATAGGAGAACTCACAAAACAAATAGTGTCATTTCTTCATAGTTCAGTAGAACATATATATGAGGCATGTGATGTTTATCATATGAAATCCACCATTCATATACCCCACCAGTGCAATGTTCATGCTAATTAAAAATAGATCATTTTTTATTCATTTCATTGTCATCATTTCCCTCATTAAGAACTACAATGTTATGTTTTGAGGGGTATTTATAAAGAAAAAAAGAGAAAAGAAAGATGAAATTTTCTCCAAAAAAATAAGATTATTCAATTTATTCTTCAACTGACGATTTGTTATATACCTTTTTCTTCAATTTTTAGATTCATCTCTTCAATGGGTACATCCATCATAACTATACCGAACAATTTCATTTTTCTTTATGTGGAAAATGTAATATAAATGTTCCATTGAATTAAATAAAGATGATGATTATATTTTTTTCACTTTAAATAAAATTGAAGAATATCTTCTTGTAGTCTACATAGTGAATTTTAGTCTATTCAAACTGATTAAATGTATTAGGAAAGATAACATATATCTATTCATGTATCCCAAATCATAAAATCAAATAGAACACTAAATATAATCAGTAGAGGTCTTTCCATTATAACATGAATTTCATGAAATTTTAATCTGGTATTATGGCCATTTTTAAAACATATATTCAAAATAGAAACATAACAATCTAGAAGCCCTGAATATGCAATCCAATGGAAAAACAATAAATTATTTTCTTTGAAAATTTTATAATCCTGTTTCTAATTCATTAACTTCTTTGATATGTCATTTTTAAACATTTCAAGTTCTTGTTGCTTTCAAATTTGGGAAAGATCTAATTATTCCTTTAAATTATCTTTGGTCTTACCACATGTGTGAAAAACTAGATAAGATATATTATAAAAATAGTTCTTCTCAATATGCGTGAAATCCAATATGTGACAGACCACAAATCATACCAATATAGAAAATCCCAAAAATAATTTCATTTAATCAATTTTTTTTCTCTCCCAAATCCCTTTATTTTTTTTGGTTTACTGTCTGTCTAAATATAATGAGAGGTAATTAAGAGATAATGGATTTTAACTCAATACCTAATATCATTGGTGGAGGTCTATCTCTTAATTTTACCTTTTATAAAATGTTAAATGTTCCTTCGAAAAGGTTGTTTGTTAGGAATAAATAATTTATTGAAATCTAAGAAACATGGTTTTATTCAATTGATAATCATTAAATCTTTGTTTTCTTTTATATAGTACAACCATGATTTTGGACCATGTTTACTCTAGCCAGATAACTTTCCATATACTGGGAAGTCGCTAATTATCCACATCAATGTAGCATTCATTAGGAATTTTTTTTTGAAACAACATCATACAAACCAAAACAATTACTCCAAAATAAATTTAACTCATCAGTAAATGGTTTCAACTAAACATAAATATACTTATTTGGATGTCCTAAAATTAATATAGTCAAAAGATATATGGATCATTCATCAATATCTAGGGATGTAAATTCTACATAGTTATAAATATGGGACAACAAGATTATTGACTATCATAAAAACCAAATGGATATAAACCGTCAGTACAAAGACACAATCATATGCTTCAAGCTTCTAATGAAAATGAATGATGTACTTGGTCAAAAAGATTCCATGAATTACCAATAATAGGATTGTTTAATCCTTTACCAGTTTAAATATTTATTTTTTTCAATGACATTAATAATGTCATGTTCTGAGATAGAAATAATTGCTGCAATCGAGGTGCAAGTCAGAAATACCTCAATTTTTTTATTATAATCAATCCAAACTTCCCTAGTTGAGCCTCTTTGTACGTAATTTATCCACATGTATGACAACTAACTAATGAATCATTTTTCATCATAATATAAGATTCAATAATTTCAACATGAATGAAACTTTTTATAACCAAGAACCAAATTATAAACAAGACTCTATATCTCATAGAAATTTTTAGGAAACACATTTACTTCAAGTAACATTGTCGTAACCAAAGAGAATATATGATCAAAATATCTATTTTACATTTCATTAACTGATTAAATAGCCATAAATTTTGAAACCAATTTATATTTTATTATCTTACAACCATGTATACGAAATCCTTAGTAGACATCAACAACTCATAAAACTTGGATGGTTCCAACTCATCAGCTAAATTAATATCATCCTAGTTTTCATTTTATATAAACGACAGGCCATCCATAACATGTACTAATTTTGAAACGGTGAGGGATCTGAATCAAAATTATTATATCTTCTCCAAAAATGTGTTCACCATGTTGATACCAAAGAATATAATATTTTCAAAAACAAAATCACCATAGTTGACAACCAAAATTTTCAAATGTTCTAAAAATCCATAGATCACATTTCAATCATGGGAACATAATTGTACCTTCTAAAAAAATCTGTTTTTAATGATGAAAATGATAAGAATTATTTAACAGCCTCAATATATACAAGATTTATACCATAACTTTTTGGATTCTTATGGTGATTTTTCCAATCCTAATCATGTAACAAATATTTTTTTGACTTCATTGCATTATATAAATTTGAAAAATATAAAATAAATAATTTTTTTGATTAATTTGATATAACAAAATGATGAACCAAATTTATGAACCCATATCTTCATTTTAGGTTTTCCTTTCCTTTTTCTGGAGTTTTTGAGAAAAGAAGTGTTTTTGGAAAATTTTGAAGTACATGCCGTGTACTTTCTGAGTACATGTCGTGTACTCCCTTGCCGCGCTTGGTCGTGTGTTGACCATGTGCGGTCCACACACACAGTGTGTAGGGGTGAGGTTGAGGCTGTTTAAAGAGGAGTACAGAAAAATGGAGTACACGCTATGTACTCAAGAAGTACATGCTATGTAGTTTCTTTTTTTGATTAAACACGCCAGGTTTGTGCCTGATGGATAGAACACTTTTCTTCTTCAGGTTCTTCATCTGAGAGAGACCCGTATGACCGCAATTCTTCTCCAGATTCAGATGCCTCCATATGGACTCCATTTCAGCCCCTCTTGATTGTGTTGGAATTGCAGCGGTGAGTTCTTCCTTCTCCTAGAGCCTTGATTTCCAATTCCTAGTCTTTCTAAAGATTTTGTTGGTTGAGTATTTTTGATGTTTTCTCAGATCCTCGATGTTCTAAAGAGAATCAAACATCATGGTTCACGTATATCATTCTACTAGCATCGAGGTCAGTGGTTTGTGCCTTTCTATTGGAAGTCATTGAATATTATGTTCAATCTTCACAAATACCCTTGAATGGGGTATTGTGTGTTTCCTTTTTCGCCCATGTTGTTTCCTGCGTTGCTTGATTGCTTGAGTAGAGGTAATTTCTTGTGAATAGGGTAATTTTTATTGTACTATGGATGTTTTTCCATGGTTGTTTGCTTGTTCTGCGTTTTCCAATTTCCATTCCGAGTTGTTGGATAGTGGAACTGATGTACTATATTATTGTTGTGCCTTAGAATGATAGCCATGTAGTTCTTGAGGTTTACATGGGCCGATACGCGCGCTATGCATGTTTTTTTACACAAGGTTATGAGAACCTAGTGTAGTGGACCATAGGGAGAATGGACGTAAGGGCTTCTCGAGAGTGTCATTAATTTACAATGTGAGACCATAGGGAAAATTGAAGTAGATTTCTTCCTCAAAGAGTTCGTAGTTCCTCAAAGCGGGCCACAGTGGGAATTATACATTGAGTTATTCCCTAGAGAGCCTTTAGTACGATACAAGACTGTTGGGGTAATTGACGGTGAGTACTTCCTCAGAGAGTCTATTCTTTAGATGAACCAGAGGGGTGAGACTGTCTGTGCCTCCCAGAGGGTTGATAGTACTTGTAGGTTGAGCCTTAGGGGTTAGACTGTGAGAACTACCCAGAAGTTTCCTTTTTGTTCTACTTTCTTGAGTGGTTGTTTCTTTTTTGTAGATTATATGCTAGAATGTGTGGATTTTTACTGCTATGTATTATCCTGTTTACTGCTTACTGATTATTACTTACTGTACTTTACATGTCATATATTCATTGATTGTTAGGAACAGATCTTTGGGTGGTTGCCTATTGGGAATTTTTCTCACACCCTGTTTGGGTCCTGATTTTGGGCCCAAATAGATTATATTGTTGCAAGTATAGATAAGGGAAAGATCCCTTCTACTTCAGGTTCTTGACTACACTAGAGCTGGAGAGAATGAGACCAAGTCAAGGCTTGCGATGCTGGGTATTTGCTCATCTGTTTTTCTTTTGTACATAGGAATATTACTATATTTATCATTATGACTTGTTTTTCTATTTTCCTATACATATATGTATCGTGCATCATTTACATATATTTCTTCTCAAGTTGTTTATTTATTAGTATTATGCTGTTTATTGTTTATTCTTGTATGGATGTCTACTGTTTTTACTGTTGTTGTTATTTGTTTTCTCTTACACTGTGTACTCTGCCAATGAGGGCATTGTTTCCCCACTATCACACCCAAGGCCCTCGCTACTGGTCAGCATCCTATGGCATTCGGGAAAATGCGGTTGAGTCCATGTGACCATCCAGGTAAGGGGCGCCTTTGGGTGGCTTCTGGAACCGGGACGTTAAAAAGTGGTATCAGAGGAGTTTTGTTTCTCTTGATTTACTATTTGGAGCCTTTATCCAGGGATAGGATGGATTTGGTACTTGTTATTAAGTTATTCTCAAGAGTAGATAAATCGTGTACAGGGAAAAGCCATACTACCTTATTAATTGCAGTTTTCTAGTTTTTGAGATTTATGGTTGATATGATTTCACCTAGAGTGATTCACATGCCTTGTGTTGTTATTTTGTTGATATTGTGGTTCTATTTCTATCACAATCCAATGAGATGAGGGTATTCCATCTTATGAATCATATAGGCACTTGTTAGAAATCACATGCCATGGATTCTTGCCATGCCATCTAGGGTGCATTAGCGATTGCACGTTGTCGTGATAGACATTGTGTAGATTATGCATGCTGTTGTGATAGATGATTTGATAGAATCTCTACTTTTTGAAAGAGGATTGTTTGAATTGTATCTTGTTTAAATGAATGCCAAATTTTGGTTCTTGAGGTGTTATGGGCCCTCTTGAATCGGAATTAATGAATCATTGACATGTTTTCCTTATATATGACTGTATTGGATGCCAAGCTTTGATTCGTGGGGAATATGGGCCGTCATGAATCAGAATTTTGCACCTTCATGCTTGTTATTCAGTGTTTTCTGGGATTCAGTGCAGTTTCAGAGCAACTGCCTAGAAAAGCAATGATTTCACGGTGTGTACTTTATTTATACACGCCGTGTAGCCTTTAAACTGTGTCACTGACTATGTGAGCAGAAACACGGGTTGTGAAAAATCTCGGGGAACACGCCTTGTAGGGTAAGTACACGCTGTGTAGTAGTAAGCTGTGTACCGTGCCATGTCACTAACTACATGGGCCATGGAAGCTCGAGTATAACACACCGTGATGGTAAAGAACATGCCCTGTAGTCATGTTCCATGTACCTGGCCATGTCGCAAACAACACGGGTTAGTGTTATCTGCTCCTATACATTCCGTTTTTGTTCAGAACATGGCGTGTAGTCTCATCCGTGTAACCGGCCGTGTAACTAACAACACGGGTTGTCGAAATCATGTCTACTACACACCATGTCCACAGTGAACATGTCGTTTAGTCTCAGTTTAAGAAGACCGTGTGGGTTAGCCGTGCAAGGAGACATGGGCAGGGGAATAGAGTTAAGTACATGTCGTGTAGAGTTTTTACATTCCGTGTAGTTATATTTTGTAAATCTTGAGTGTTTCCTTCTCCTATTTCCATTTTGTACTCCTTTGTTCTATGTCCTTGTTTTCTTGATCTAAGTTATGATTTTGATCTTTCAGAGCTATGCCTCTGAGACGTCCCCTGATTGTATGTCAGTTTTCAGGTAGTGATCAGATGCCAGATATGGATGATCAGGGTCTTTCTGTCGATCCTCTAGTCAGACCAACCTTGGCATCGACTGTCATACCAGTTGTAGGCGTGGATGCACAGTTTAGGGGAGGTTTATGAGTATGATTCAGACCTTTTGGGGATCACTGCCTCATGCCATGACTATGGAAGACTTGATGTGGGTTTTCAAGCAGCAACATCCTCCTACTTTCTCGGGGGAAGGAGGAACACAGGATGCAGAGTCATGGTTGGTAACCATACTGACTATATTTGAGTATCTGGAAACACCTCCAGAGAGGCGGCTCAATCTCGCCACCTACATGATCCTAGACTCCGCCAAGAGGTGGTGGGACGTCATCTCCCAGGAAGGTCATTAGAAAATTATGTCTTGGATGGTGTTCCAACACGTGTTTTATGACTACTTCTACCCGGAGACCCTGAGGTCCGATCGAGCCCAGTAGTACATGAGTCTAGAGCAGGGTACTCTTTCAGTCATGGAGTATTCCTCTAGTTTCACCGGTCTGTAGTGTTTCACACCCCTCCGGGATGGAAGTGGGGTGTTCTTAGCATGGAAGTTTGAGGATGGTCTCAGGTGGGAGATCTGCTCACAGTTGAATATCTTCCAGTTAACTTCCATCACTTCCATCGTCAACCAGGAACTGATTGCGGAACGCAATCTGGGAGACTTCGGAGCTACGAACCATGGCGGTTCTGCTTTTAGAGCTAGTGTTCCTCCAGTTGACAGCAGGAAGCACCATAAGGAGTCTACATATGTTGATCCGAGGAGGCGAGATACATCTTCAGGTACCCAGGTAGAATGCTACCAGTGTGTCAGGGTAGGGAACACGAGGCCGCAGTGCCAGAGAGACCCAGTTGAGTGTCGATCTTGTGGCAAGTTTGGTCACCTTCAGCGTTTCTACCAGGTTTTCTCACCAGTAGCTGGTGATGGGGGTTCTTTCATGACCCCTCGTTCATGAGAAGCACCACCAGATTCTCACCAGTTGGGGGACTGGAGTTCTTCCGATCGTTCGGGACGAGGTCGAGTCGAGGACGTTCCAGTCAGTCACCAGTCCTTCACTACCAGTAGGGAGGATCATCTCAGAGTCGTCAGGCAGGGTCACATGGTCGCAGGGTAGGGAAGACTTTTGTGGTGGAGCAGACCTATCAGTAGCAGGATCCCAGACCTTCTACAGTTTGAGGTATGATTTTAGTAGCCTCAGTTTTATCTTCATCACTTTTCGATACTGGTGTTATGCATAGCTTTATCACTATTGCTGTTGTGCAGAGCCTTGGGCTCTGTATCCTTTCTTCTGCCAACTTGTTGACACTAGACACACCTTTGGGGACAAGGACATCTATTGTACGTCATTGTAGATAGTTCCCTCTCAAAGTTGCGGGGTATCATTTCTTATGGTATCTCTATGTCCTAGAGATGATAGGATATGATGTTATCCTTGAGATAGACTGGTTGGATCTCTTTTAGGTAGTCGTCGACTGTTATCGCCGGAGGTTGAGTTTCATTTCACAAAAGGGTTAATCTTTTCTTCATAGAGGCGAATGAGATGTTCAGGCGAGTCAAGCAGGACTCGATCATCATGGGATATGAAGGGTGACAGCCCAGATGGCTAGTCTTTATCTGGATGACTAGGGGACTTCACAGTTGGAATTTCCTCCAGTGGTGGATCGTTTCAGGGATGTATTTCTAGAGGACTTTTCAGGTCTGCCTCCAGATCATGAGGTGGAATTCTCTATTTAGTTCCTTCCAGGAGTGGCACTGGTGTCCCTTCCTCCCTATAGGATGGCTACACATAAGTTGCAGGAGCTCATGAAGCAGTTGGAGGAGTTACAGGAAAAGGGATTCATTTGACCCAGCACTTCTCCTTAGGGTTCACCTATCCTGTTTACGATGAAGGCAGATGGTACCCTTAGGCTCATTATGGATTATCGGGAGCTGAACCATTTGACAGTCAAGAACTGATATCCCATGATGCGGATCGTTGTCCTATTTGATCAGATTTGAGGATCCCGAGTGTTCTTGAATATCGATTTGACGTCCGGTTATCATATGTTGCACGTTAGACCATTAGATATACCTCTGATAACCATTATAGCAGTTATGGTCTCTATGAGTATACGGCTATGCCGTTCGATCTCATGAATGCGCCAGTAGTTTTCAGGGCACTGATGAACCGAGTGTTCCATCCTTATTTTGATTCCTTCGTCATGGACTTCATGGACGATATCTTGGTGTACACTCACACTCAACACGAACATGCTAAGCACCTTGATATCATTCTAATTACACTGAAAGAGAATCTAATTTGTGCTAAACTCTCAATGTGCCACTTTTGGATGGATCAGATTCACTTCTTCGGTCACGTCTTCTCAGAGGTGGGAGTATCTGTGAATCCAGAGAAAGTGAGATCTGTAGTTTCCTTGGAGTTGATGAAGAATGTTTTTGAGGTACGGAGTTTCCTAGGGATGGATGGTACTACTGATGCTTCATTCAAGACTTTTCCTACCTAGAAGCACCATTGACAGGTCTGACCAAGTAGGGGGCGATGTTTTTATGGTCAGATTCATGTGAGTCAGCCTTTCAGAAGTTGAAGGGATGGTTGATGTCAGCACCGACACTTGTCTTGCTAGTGCCAGGCAAGAGCTATACTATTTATTTTGATGCTTCAGGTATCAGACTAGGCACTGTGCTTATACAGGGAGATGGATTCATTCCATACGAGTCTCGACAGTTGAGGCCACATGAGAGGAACTACCCGACACACGATCTAGAGTTGGAAGCTATTGTTTATGTCTTATGTTGATGGAGACATTACCTTCTGGGAGATCACTTTGTGATTTTCACCGACCACAAGAGTCTCTTGTAAATCTTCACTCAGCGTGATATGAATCTGATAAAACGCAGGTGGGTCGAGTATCTTCAGTCTATTGATTTCAAACTTTCGTATAAGCAGGGAAAGGGTAATGCAATGGAAGATGTGTTGAGCAGGAGAACTCAGATTCAGACAGTTCAAGAGGCCACCAGTGACTGACAGCTTATGGCTCTGTTCTCTGAGATTTATCTGGAGGTGAACGACATAAAGTGACACACATTACTATCTTCTCTAGCTGTTACATCTACAATACTTGATCTGGTATGAATGAGGCAGCTATCAGACTCAGAAGGCTTAGTCCTGCGGGAGAGTGTGTCAGGAGAGGACCCTCTTCCTGGATGGACAGTGTGCGAGGATGAGGTCTTGCATTTCTAGGGATGGGTATGGGTGCCAGCAGACATACGCGAGGAGCTGATACGAGATTTTCATTAATCAGTTTGGGTAGTTCATCCTAGTGTCACCAAGATGTATCGAGATCTTCATCGCCAGTACTGGTGGCCAAGTATGAAAAGGGATGTTGATGGTTTCGTCTTGAGGTGTTCTACTTGTCAGCAAGTGAAGGTGGGACATCAATGACCATCAAGCCATTTACAGTAGTTACCCAGTCCGGAGTGGAAGTGGAACGATGTCGTGATGGACTTCTTGACTGGAATGCCAAGGTCACCTCGATGGAACGATGTTGTTTGGGCTTTCGTCGACAGACTTACGAAGGTTTCTCACTTCGTACCGATCAAGGAGACCTCCAGTGTCGATGATCTGGGATGAATTTACATCCAAGAGATTTTACGACTGCATGAAGTTCCACACTCCATTTTTTTAGATAGGGATGCGTGTTGTACTTCTCGTTTCTAGAAGTGACTTTAGAATGCTTTGGGCACGCATGAACTATTGAGTACAACGTACCATCCCCAGACAGATGGCCAGTCTGAGAGTACGATCCAGGTGCTTGAGGATATGATCCGAGCTTGAATTCTAGACTTTTGATGTTCTTAGGAGAAGCAAATGCCACTGGTGGAGTTCTCCTACAACAACAGTTTTCAGGAGACTATTCAGATGGCACCTTACAAGGCTGCGTACGGTTGGCCATCCCGATCACCTTTATACTGGATAGATGTAGGAGAGGCAGCTTTATTGGGACCTCGTCTTCATCAGGAGACCTCAGAGCAGACAGAGTTGATTCATAAGAGGATGGCTACATCACAGTCTCGACCGAAGTCTTATGCTGATCAGTAGAGACAACCTCTGGAGTTTGAGGTTGGGAATCAAGTTTTCTTACGTGTCGCACCGAGGATGGGACACAAAATGATTTTGAGATAGGGTAAGATCTAACCACAGTACATCGGGCTGTTTGAGGTATTAGAGAGAGTTGGGTCGGTCTCCTATCGGTTGTAGTTACCTCAGAGGTATCAGGCCATGCATGACGTCTTCCACGTATCTCAGCTCCGACGTTACATTTCAGACCCGTCTCATGTCCTTCAGCCCGAAGAAGTTGTGCTTGAACCAGATACATAGTTTTAGGAGCATCCTCTCAGGATTGTCTAAAGCAGTACAGAGGTTCTCCATGGGTGGTATGTTCCTCTAGTATGGGTTCTATGGAAGCACAGGCGAGTACAGGATAAGATCTAGAAAAGGGAGGCTGATGTACGATCGCAGTGGCCGGAGCTATTCTAGTTTTCTTCTTCTCTGCCTCGTTAGGGGAATTCGTGGAAGAATTTCTTTAAGGGAGGAAGTTTGTAAGAACTGAGATCTTTGTTTTTGGTATGCCCTTCCTTTTTTTTATAAAAGAGGAGTTTCTAGATTATTTTTAAGTACACGCCGTGTACTTTCTGAGTACACACCGTGTACTCCCTGGCCGTGCCAGGCTGTGTGCTGGCCGTGTTCGGGCCACACAAAAAGTGTTTAGAGGTAAGGTGGAGGCCTATTAAAGCGGAGTACGAAAAAATGGAGTACACGCCATGTACTCAATAAGTACATACCGTGTAGTTTCTTTTTTTTCATTAAATGCACTAGGGTAGCGCCTGATGGACAGAACACTTTAATTTTTCAGGTTCTTCATCTGAGAGCGACCCGTACGGGTGAGATTCTTCTCTGGATTCCCATGCCTCCATATGAACTCCGTTTCAGTCGCTGTCCATTGTATTGGAATCACAACGGTGATTTTTCCTTCTCCTAGAGCCTTGATTTACAATTCCTCCTCTATCTCAAGATATCTTTTGTTGATCATTTTTGATGTTTTCTCAGATCCTCAACGTTCTAAGGAGAATAAATCTCTGTGGATCACGTATATCATTATCCTTGCATCGAGTTAGGTGGTTTGTGATATTCTGTAGGAAGTCGTTGAATATTATGTGCAATCACCACCAATACCCTTGAACGAGATATTGCGTGTTACCTGTTTTTCCCTTGTTGTTTCCTGCTTTTCTTGATTTCTTGTGTAGAGGTAATTTCTTGTGAATAGTGTAATTTTTATTGTACTCTGGATGTTTTTCCATGCTTGTTTACTTGTTTGGTGTTTTCCAGTTTCCATGCCTAGTTGTAGGATAGTGGAACTGATGTACTGTACTGCTATTGTGCCTTAGAATGATATCCAAGTAGTTATTGAGGTTTACTTCGGCCAATACGTGCACTATTCATGTTATTTTACAATGGGATATGAGAACGTAGTGTAGTGGACCATATGGAGAATAGAGGTAAGTGCTTCTCTAGAGTGTCTTTAATTTACGATGTGAGACCACAAGGGGGAATTGATGTTGAGTGCTTCCTCAAAGAGTCTGTAGTTCCTCGACATGGTCCACAGGGGAAATGAGACGTTGAGTGCTTCCCCAGAGATCCTTTAGTACGATACGAGACTATAGGGGGAATTGACGGTGAGTGCTTCCTCAGAGAGCCTATTCTTTAGCTAAACTAGAAGGGTGAGACTGTGTGTGCCACCCAAAGGGTTTCTAGTGCTTTTAGGTTGAACCTTAGGGGTTAGACAATGAGAACTACCCAGAGGTTACCTTTTTGGTCTACTTACATGAGTGGTTGTTTCTTGTTTGTAGATTATATCTGAGAAACTGTGGATTGTTACTGCTCTATATTATCCTATTTTCTGCTTACTATTTACTTCTTACTGTACTATACATGCCATATATTAACTGACTGTTAGGCATAGATCTTTTGGTGGTTGCCTATTGGGACTTTGTCTCACACCCTTTTGGGGTCATGCTTTTGCACCCAAACAGATTACATTATTGCAGGTATAGATAAGGTCAAGCTCCCCTCTACATCAGGTTCATGATTGCACTAGAGCTGGAGAGCATGGGACCAAGCCGAGGCTTGCGATGTTGAGGAGTTGCTCATATGTTTTCCTTTTGTACTTTGGCTTAGTACGGTATTCATCATTGTCACATGTTTGGTTATTTTCCTAGACATATATGTATCATGCATCATTTAAATTTATTTCTGCTCCAGTTGTTTATTTATTAGTCTTCCATTGTTTATTGTTTACTCTTGTATGGATGTCTACTATTTCCGCTATTATTTTTATTTGTTTTCTCTTCCGTTGTGTACTCTGCCAATGAGGGCATAGTTTCACTACTATCACACACAAGGACCTCACTGCGATTCGGTAGCCTCAGGCATTTAGGGAAATGCAATTGAGGCCATGTGACCAACTGGGTACGGGGCACCTCTGGGTGGCTTCCGGAACCGGGACATTACACTGAAAATTACTAAAAAAATAGATCATAATTTACATGGATGTATTTTCAATTTTTTCTATTTTCGCTAATTTTTACTAATTCCGATAATTTTTTATTAATTTTGACTAATTTTAAAAAATTATTAGTAATTATTACTAATTATTAAAATTTATTACTAATTATTACAATTTATTACTAATTATTATAATCTATTACAAATTATTAGTAATTATTACTAATTATTAGTACTTGTCACACCCCAAACTATGATATTATATTATTTTATTCTTTTCTTGGCTTTGGATCTCTTTGGTTGAGGATCAGGTTGACCCATGATTAATATTTTTTAATTTTTGATGATTCGAGTGAGTTTTTGGCCTGTTCACGGTTTGAGCATGGTCAGGGTAAGATGTGTGGCCTTCCCGAGTAACCGTGCGACCTATATTGGGTGTCTAGTAGTAAGGAAAATGGGTTTCGCCTGATTTGGAAAATTTTGCGGGAACCAGGTGGTTCGGTTCTATAAATGTACATTTTCATGCAATAGGGTTAGTGTACGTTTTGGAAATATTGTGGCCAGCCTATGTGTGTGTCCCTTATCTATAGTATGGTACACACAATTGGAAAATGGAATGGAAGAACATTTACCCAAAACCATGTGTCCTTCTTGTATTAAAAAATAAAATAAAATAAAATGTAAATAAAATAAATTTTAAGAAAGAGTTATAATAATAATAAGAATATTTATTATTATTATTATGTTTCGTATTAAATTTATTTCAATTTTTCTTTATTGTTCTTTATTTTTTGTTTCATTTTTTTCTCCTCTTTTCCTCCCCTCTCTCTGGCATGACCTGACACCCACCCACTCCTAGCCATGTGCCTCCCCCGCCGTTCGGCACCACCATCAATCAGAAATTCCACCAGATCTCATAAAATTTCTCAACCATCACCCCAAGGTAGGATCTCTACCCCCTTACCTTCCTCACATTCAGAATTTTCTCCCCTCCACATCTCCCATTCATGCTTTACCAAACCCTAGGATTTTCGGTGAGAGGGTTTTTTGCGTTTCTCTCATTAATAGGGTCTGTGATGGGTCTTTCGGGCCTCCTTCATGCATATTTTGGTGACTTCCATGGAAGGTGATGCATTTTGGACTATTTCAGTCCACACACCACAATATTTGGAAAGGGTTTTCAATTATTTAGCTAATGTTTAATTTTAACATAGAGGTTTAGTGATATCTGAGTTGTTGTTAATGTTTATTGAGTGTCTTGGATCTCACTGCGGTGGCATTGGGATGTGGGTGTCAGGAGTTCCTATATGTACATGCAAAATGTAAGGAATATATATAAATATTCCCTATTTGTATATATTCCTCCTTGGAGAGGGGAATATATAACATGCAGCTAGGGGTCGCTACTGGAAATTTAGAATATAACAACTATTTAAAACTGTTGGTAAAGGTTGTATAACTGTTGGTAAAACATATACCAACGATTTAGGAAACCATTGGAATGAATGTCGTGGGGATAAGATTATACCCACGGGTTATAAAATAATAGTTGGGATAAGGCACCTGAAATTATATTATACTTCCCAACGATTTAGAAACTATTGCAATAGATCTTTACCAATGGTTTTTGAAAACCATTGGTAAATATTGAGAACAACATTCCTTTACCAATGGTTTCAAAACCCATTAATAAATATTTAACTAACAGGCCTTCACCAATGGTTTCTAAAAACCGTTGGTATAGATTGAGAATAACTGACTTTTACCAACAGTTTTAAACCATTGGTATAGTGTTGGGTTTTTAATTCTACACCAATGGTTTTGGAAACCGCTGGTAAAGATCCTACAATTCCCCCTGTCTTGAAGCAAGAAGATTCCCTCTGTGCATTTACCAGTATAATAACATAAATTTCAGAATACCAAATACCTATCATTTTATTCAACTGTTCTATAAACTCACTTCAGGTGTATAATGATCTCCCATATTCAAAACCATAAAATATCATATTATGTCTTAGGCTTGAATTTTATAATTTGCGTGTTGAGTTGACTGTAAAATATATTTTTATGAGGGATCTATTTTAATAACCTTATTTTGAGTAATTTCAAAATGGTATCACATGTTGATTTTTTTAATGTACATCCTCTATGACTTGGTTAATTATCTCTTATTTTCACTGTTATCCCATGTAGAAATAAAGTAGATTAACCAAAGTATCTTAGGTAGGTAGTCATTGAAACTTTAATTCTCTCAAAAGGTGATATCGGATGTAATTATGATTAATGTAGGGATAAGATGGTATCTTTTAGATACGTTAAATGAAATGAGAAGATCCCAAGATATCATTTTTATTTATTATTAATAATGAAGAAAAAGAAAAAAAATATTGGTATAAGAGTTGTTTGTAGGTATTGTAAAACTAATTAAAAGGAGGAAATTGGTGTTCTTATTGATTGGGTTGTATTTTTTATCAATTATTTTCGAATGATATAGTGTTGAGGAGTGAAATAAGCTATTGATGTTAAGGGGGTGGGGGATATCTAGGGGTTGAGGTGTTGTCCAGGTGGGTAAGGGATGTCCATGGGTGGGGGTGTCTAGGGGGTGGGGGCTATCCAGGGGGTTGGGGTGGGTGTCTTAGGGGGGTCGGGGGTTTCCAGGGGTGGGGGTGTCTAGGGGGTATGGGGGGATGTCTAAGGGGGTAGGGGGTGTCCAAGGGATGGGGTCCAGGGGGTGGGGTGGTGTCCAGGGGGTGGGGGCAGTCCAGGGGGTTGGGGGCAGTCCATGTGCGTAGGGTTGTCCAGGGGTTGGGGTGGTGTCCATGGGGGTGGGGGTGTCCAGGGGTGGGGGGTGTCCAGGTGGTGGGGGGTGTCCAGGGGTGGGGCTATCTAGGGTTGGGGGTTTCCAAGGGGGTAGGGGTGTCTTGGAATGGGTGGGCTGTCTAGGGGGTAGGGTGTGTCTCTGGGGGTGGGAGGGATGTCTATGGGGGTGGGGGTTATCCAGGGGGTAAGGGATGTCTAGGGGTGGGCTGGCTGTCCACGGGGGTGTTGGTATTTCCAGTGGTAGGGGTATCTCCGGGGGTGGCAGGGCAGTCCAGGGTGGTGGGCGGGCTGTCCACGGGTGTGGCAGGGCTGTCCAGGGGGTAGGGGTGTTCAGGGGCGTGGTAGGGTTGTCCACGGGGGTAGGGGTGTCCATGGGGGTGGGGGTGTCCATGTGGGTGGGGGAATTATTGGGGGTTGGGGGTTGTTCGAGGGAGTCATGGGTGTCTAGGGGGTGGGGGTGTTCGGGGGGATGGGGGGACTCCGGGGGTGGTGGGGGTGTCCAGGGGGTGGGCGGGCTATCCACAAGGGTGGGGGCTTTCCAGGGTGTACGGTGTGCCTAGGGTGTGAGCGGTCTATCCACAGGGTTGGTGGGGCTGTCCAGGGTGGTACATGGTGTCCAGGGGTGGAAAATCTGTCCACATGGGTGGTGGGGCTGTCCAGGGTGGTACATGTTGTCCGGGGGTGGGAAAGCTGTCCAAAGGGGTGGAAGTGATTTCTAGGGGATGTGGCGTGTCCATGGGGGTGGTAGGGCTTTACACGGGGGGTTATGGGCTTTCTAGGGGGTATAGGTTTCCCCGGGGGTGTGGGCGGGCTGTCCACGGGGGTGGAGGGGTTGTCCAGGGGTTATGGGGTTTCCAGGGGTGGGCGGTCTGTCTATGGGTGTGGGGATGTCCATAGGGTTGGGGTGTCCAGGGGGTGTGCGAGCTATCCAAGGGGTGTGGGGGCTGTCCAGGGGTAGTAGGTTTCTAGGGGTGGGAGGGATTTCAACAGGGGTTAGGGGTGTTCAGGGGGTGGGTGTTGTCCAGGGGGTTTGGTGCTCTCCTAGGGGGTCTGGGTGTCCATGGGGTGGGGGTGTTCAGGGGGATGGGGTGTCTGGGGTGTGGTGGGGGTGTCCAGTGGGGTGGGCGGTCTATCCATGGGGGTTGGGGGCTATCCAGGGGGTATGGGGTGTCCAGGGGGTTGGTGGTCATTCCATGGGAGTGTGGGGCTTTCCAGGGGTAGTGGGTGTCCAGTGGGAGGGCGGGCTGTCCACGAGGGTGGGGGGATATCCAAGGGGAAGGGGGTTCCCACTTGGTTGGTGGGGTTTTCCAAGGGGTAGGGGTGTCGAGGGGGTGGGCGGGTTGTCCACAGGGGTGGGGGTCTGTCCTGGGTGTGGGCGCGCTATCCACGGGGGTGGTGGGGATTTTCAGGGGGAAGGGGTGTCTAGCGGGTGGGTGGGCTAACCACAGGGGTTTGGGGTGTCCATGGGGGTAGGGTATTTTTATGGTGGTGGGGGAATATCTAGGTGTTGTGGTTTTCCAAAGGGGTCAGGGTGTCCAGGGTGGTCGGGGTGTCTAGGGGGATTGTGGGGGGGTATCTGGGGGTGAGGGTGTCCAGGTTGTCGGTGGGCTGTCCACAAGGATGGTGGGGCAGTCCAAGGGGACGGGGTGTCCATGGGGTGGGCAGGCTGTCCACGGGGGTGGCAGGGCTGGCCAGTGGGGTACAGGGGGTGTTTAGGGGTGGTCTGGTGTCCATGAGGGTGAAAGGGTTGTCCATAGGTGGTACAGGGTGTCCAGGGGGATGGGAGTACTGTCCATAGAGGTGGTGGGGCTGTCCAGTGGTACGAGGTGTCTGGGGGGGCGGGTTGTCCATGGGGGTGGTGGGATGTCCAGGGGGTACGTGGTGTCTAGGGGGTGGACGAGATGTCCACGAGGGGTGGCAGGGTTGTACAGGGGGTAGGGGTGTCTAGATATGGATGGGATGTCCACGGGGGTGGCGGGGTTGTCCAGGCATGTAGGGGTTTCCAGGGGGTGGGAGGGCTATCCACGGGGGTGGGGGCTCTCCATGGGGGGTAAGGGGTGTCCAGGGGTGGGGGCTATCTAGGGAGGTCAGGTGTGTCCAGGGTGGTGGGCGGGCTATCCATGGGGGTTGGGGGTCCAGGGGCGGGGGTGTCCAGGGGAGTGGGGGGGGGGGCTCTACAGGGGGTTGAAGGATATCCAAGGGGGTTGGGGTTTTCCAAAGGGGTGGGGGTGTCCGGTGGGATGGTGGTGTCTGGGGGGTGGTGGAGGTGTTCAGAGGGGGTTGGTGGAATGTCCACGGGGGTGGGGGCTTTCCAGGGGTATGGGGTGTCTGGGGGGTGGGTGGGATGTCCATGGGGGTATGGGGTGTCCAGGGGTTAGGGCGGGATGTCTAGGTGGTACAGGGTGTCCAGGGGGTGTCAGGGATGGGGGTGTCCAGGGTATGGGTGAACCAGTCACAACAATTCAACATGTAATTTTTTTTATTTATAGATAAAAAATAAGGATAATGTGACGTACCTAATCAGAGATATATTCAGGAACAAAAAATAAATAAAATTCAAAGGTCATTAATATCATTCAAAACTGTAATGGATCAATCTGTCCCTCATAACCATCCCTATCATCACCACCATCATCAGCCTCACCTTCATCCTCATCATTGTCCCAAACATTGTCCCTGTCCTCCTAAACGCACTCCTCCTCAACCTCATACTCCTCCTAGAACTCCTCCTCGCCATCAACTCGACCACCACTAGAACTTCCACATAGTGCACTATATATTGAACGCATAGACGACATATATTCATTGGAAGTTGTGCTAGCCTCTGGTTTATGTTTTGAAGATAAAACTTCAATCACTTTCATAAATGCAGTGTTTTCCCTGACATACTATTCTGTCATCTCTATGGCCCTTTTTTTCTACCGGTTATGCCTATTCCTTAACCTTCTAGAACTAGGTGGCTCTACAAATCATACCGGAGGATGGACAATACCTCATAGGAAATATACTCTTCCGCAGTTGGTAGTATACTCTACCAAGTTACTCATCTCCCAACACCTGATGTAAGTGATCATTTGGCCCAAAATTGTCAGGTTCTTGGACATCAAGGGACTCTAATAAATAATGTTACAAATATAAATAGATTATTAAGTTAAGAAATAGAGATTAAAATTTTAATCCAACAAAGTAAAAGATACAAACTACTGCTGAGTCTGTTCATTAACCACACTTCCATATTTCTCCCTTCTAATCGAGCAAAATAGTTTTTCTCGAGACACATGTTCTTCTATATGCAGTTTATGCATCAAAGACGACATTGAATATAGGAAACAAAAATTAAAAATAGGATAACAATAATTAATTTCATAACTAAAATTAGATAACAACTTTATCAATCGAATAAATTATGGAGGAAGAAATATAATGTGCATGTCCTAAAGAAAAATTATAAATTGTCACACATATTTCCTCTCATGATATGGTATTGTAGTACGTCCCAATGTGTTGAGGTATTTTTTTGCATCATTTTTTATTTAATCCAGATGATTCTAAATAAAATTCTATAATTATTATTAACTATAAACCTTAAAACATTCATTTAAATACCTCAAATGTGATTAATACCTTAAAATAGATAGTCATCTAATGAGTTATCCTCTTTCGATACCATTATAATGGAAAATAATCTAAGACATAGACTGCCTTTATCTCTATTCAAACTATAGCACACGTTCCAATATAAAACTAGTGCTTATAGGCCCTACAAAGCTCACTTAAATTATTTAAATAGGCTAGCCATGAACCCTCGCCATTGGGGAAATTAAAACAAAGCTGACACCAAAATATTAATTCATATAAATAAAAAAATAATATATTTCATTAAATAGAACATATTTTTTACCCATATCTACGCACAAGCATTATACTTTACTTCACTCGGAAATGGTCTCCATGAGAGCGCGCTAACAGGAATGATGTCATATTATTTGGCAAGCGTCGTCAAAAACCTCCAACATTGTTGCCCGGTTTTTTCAATCATTTGACTATCTTCATTGTAGTCCCCCATAAATTTAGTTCAGCAGTTCCACATTGCACGCATGAATGTACTCTCCCACCCCCTACTATCATCATATGCATCTGTAATGAAAGAAAAAAATATTTTATCAAGACATGTAATAATGAAAATAAGTAATGGTGTAAAAATTTGATATGGTTATATAATATAAATGAGGTAGTCTAATAAATGGGAGCCGCTGGATTTGCAGAAACTGAATGAACACCAGGTAGAAGTTGAGTGGGTCCCAATGTATGATCTGTAGGGATAGACTTTTGGAGAGTAGGATTTGAAGAAGATGGATTATTAAATCCTAGAGAGAAGAAAGCAGAAGTAAGAGATTATGACAGGGATGGCTGGTCGAATGTTGGATGGGGAGTGGGAAGCGCCATCGAATATGGTAAATATAGGTGAGGAGGCAAAAATGTAAAGGGTGGTGAAAACATGGAAGGGCTATATATCTCATTTGTCCTTAATGATTCATCAGGATCAGAATGTGGGATGGATTATATGTCACTAGAGGGGCAGGGTCTAATCGGGTATGCCGACCAGATCGTATAGCACACGTACCCCCCCCCCCCTTCGTATGAGCACCCTGAGTATTGGGACAACTACTAGGTTGCAATAAAATAACTATCGCCTAATAGTAAGATCCTGAAAAAATCTTTAAAACAAAATTAATCACATGACATTATATAATATTTAAATACATATATTAAAAATAAAATACTCTATACAGGCAGTAGTGGTGGAATGCCCATCTCAATCATGCGATGGTTGTTGTCCATCATCTGTTTTTGTCTCCTATCTTCAATTAGTTGCATTTCATGCATTTGAAAACAAATATAGAGTTAATGATAAATGGATAACTAATGAGTTACACAAAAAACCAAATAAATTAGTGGGAATATGGGGACTAATGGTTAATATAACAATCCATTGTATTAGATGAGCTTGAATAGATAAATTAGGAATATAGTAAATCGTACAAAATGTAACAATGAAATTTATTTTTTAGTAGGATGGTTATTTACTACCTGTAATCAATATACTAATATTGTGGAACATTGATTCTACTAGATTCATAAGGGGTAATGCAGATATCAAAATTAAGGAAAAATATAATTTCTTTAGCCTAGGCAGATGATGTATGATTCTATACATGTTTTGAAGGATAATACAAACCATCATGTTCTATACCTGGTAAAATATTAATGGGAGTTCTAAGAGTAATACTAACTTTATACATGGTCAATAAAGAATTGAAATGTTCACCAAGAGAGAAATGTTGGTTTCGTAGGTTTGAATACAGTTCAATTACAAATTATAATATGAAATTAAAATAAAATTGCAAACAATAAACATTGAAAATTCTCTTAACGGTAAAGTCATAAACAATATATTTGTAATAAATATTAAATAAATTTTAATATTACCGTCCATAACAACACATGTCGCGGTAAACCAAAATAATTGAGAGCATGAATGGATGATTTTATATTTTGACCATAACAACTTCAGGTTCACTGTCAAATCTAACAATTGCGATATTAGAGTCATCAAAAGTAATAAATGGATTTTTTCCAATGGAAATAGTGATAGTTTCAATTCCATAATCACCATCATCAAAAATATGTTTTGGGATTACATCAATAATGACACCAAATTCAGGTCGAAGATGGCCTTTGACATAAAAAACTTGTTTCGCCTCTGATGCCAATACATATGGTTCATCAGTAGATAGAGTGTGAGTCATATCAATTACTAGGAATCCAAAATCTTCATTAAATTTGACATGCCTCATCATCGAATCAATCCACTGGAATTTGTTCATTGTGACTATTCCATGAGAATAATAACCCAATATTAATTTTTTTTCAATGACTCCATAATAACCTACATTTTTAAATTGCGGTCTACAATCTTATGCACTAGAATAATAGTATTTTGTGGCACTTACCATAACACCATAATGTTGTGTTATCATGTTCTTTTCTCATTCAGTGATAATAAATATGTACCCATTGATAACAATTGACTTACAGTCACGAACCACGATATTAAGAACAAAACCAAAAGTTCTATTTTCCTCAGAGACAAAGTCAACAGGATTACTCAAAACCTGAAATATAAATGAATAATAAACTTAATTAATTTTTTTAATCATTTTAAATACTAATATTATTACGATCAATTTTAACCAATCAGAAAACACGTTGCTATGCAAAGTCTCCCTCCTTATCCACGATAATGGATGATGTTTCCTATTTATCAATGGTTTATGTTCCCTTTGGATAAAAATAGAAATAGTTTAACAAATATATATATATATATAAGATATAAATATTCAATTTACATATAAGATGTAGTCATCGAACAAATCACAGTTGAAAAAACTTGTCCGATGTGCCATCTCCCACTCTTCAAGACATAATGTAATCAATGTCTATGATCCAAGAATTAATTCTTTTTGAGGAAGTGATTGAAAAATGGGTTCAATTTTCTCATACTATTTTTATTCATTTCACATTGGTATATTTATTCTGGTAGTAATATCAGAAAAATACATTGGGCAGAAATCCATACATTCTTGAGAAAAGTAAACGTACACAATAGAACATTCGGGATGATTCTGGTTACGGACATAAGACATTGATGCGTACATATTTTTTTAGTTGGATACATCCAATGAAAAGAAATCTGTCCTCTAATAATTATTTCAGTTTGAATATGGACAGTCAGATGCAACATTCTTGTGAAAAATGACGGAGGAAATATTTTTTCTAACTGACAAAACATTAATGGGGCATCATCCAACACCTTTTACAAAAAATTCATGGATATATTCTTAGCACAAATATCTAAAAAAACGGCACAACCAAATTATAGCCACCCTTACATTATTAGAAAAAATATGACTAATTTCTATTGGAATCAACTTATGTAGAAGGATGTGATAATCATGAGTCTTTAAAGATTTTATCTTGAAATATATTATATTGACCTGTTTAGATAAGTTTCTTGAATAACCATCAGGAACATTAATAGTCTCTAGTAATTAAATAACATTCTTCTTTTTTTAGGTTTAATCACATAATAATCACATGTAACTTTCCATTTATTTTCACTAATACACACATGATGCAATGCTGGTCTGATGCCTCAATCCACCATGTCACGCCGAGATCATAAATCATCTTTTCATCTTTCCCTTAAAATTTAGAAGAATCGAATGCAAATTTTCACTTATATATTTTTTAGTGCTCATTACATCTATGAAATGACATAACAAATTGGTTAACCAATAAGGAAAATCATAGAAGATACATCTCTTCTTCCAATTGTAAAATGTATTAGTGGAAACATTATTTCTCTGTCCAGATTTCATTTGACCCTTCTCGAATGAAAAAATGAAATCTTTAAATTCCTTAAGCACATCAGTTTCATAAATATGCAGAGGTGGATCATCGGTCTCCATGGTATTGTCAAATATTTGATGATATTTTTATATTGATGGTCCATTGGAAAGAATCGTTGATGTCCCATAAAACTAAAACTACAATATCGTTTCTGTCTTTTTGATCATGTATTCTTCATAAAAAAAATACATGATAGTTTTCCCTATGTACTTCTTCGAGAAATCATTGCATAAGCTATAAAATCATTGATCATCCACATAAAATCAGCACACATTTGAAATATTTTTTTCAAACATGCATCGTATGTGCGCACACCCACATCCCAAAGAAGATTCAACTCATTTATTAAAGGTTTGATGTATATATCTATATCATTGCTGGGATCAGAAGGGCCAGATATGAGTATACTCATGAAAGTGAATGGTTTTTTCATACAAACCCATGGGGGAAGATTATAAATTTTTATAAAAAACAGCCATGTTCATTGCGATGTAATCATTTTCCCAAAAGGATTAAAAACGTCACATGAAAGACCCAACCTCAGATTACGTACGTCAAATGAAAAATTAGGATATCGAGCATCAAATCTGTGACATGAAAATTCATTAGCAGTGTGAACAAACTCATCATTAGTCTTATTTCTCTTGGTATCATTCCATTGCATTTTTAAGGATATTTTATGGGACATAAAAATATTCTGTAGTTTATATATCAATTTAAAGTGCAACATTACTTTTTGTGGCACACAAGATGGTGTTCCATCATCTTTTGTCTTCCAATGGGATGTTCCACGCTTTATACAATCATTTAATTAATAAATTTCTTCCAAGAATAAACTATAATATTTTGGGAAAGATTGAATTTTGTTTCTTGAAAATCCAAATTCATCAACTAACTTCTATTTCATATAGTGTTTTGAGGTAATATCAGCATCATTTGGAAGTAAGTCCTCTAAGAAGGTAAGAATTTAATTGATGGAAGTATTTGAAATCCCATTCATTGTGTTCCCATGAATCAATCGGATAAAAATTCCATCTTTTTCATTTTACCGCAATGTCGATATTCTGGATTCGTGGCAACATCATTCTATTTTTTCACCCTGACAGCATCATAATTTTCATAGACACATCATGTTTTCTCATAATGAAATCTTTTTGAGTTGGAATCCTTTGTTTTTCATGATGAAGAATAAATAGAAACTGGTCATATAACAAATTCTACAATCTAGTCCTCTCATTTGGATCATCAGAAATTTTAGATTTCATTTTCTCTCCATTGTGATACCACACCGAGTAGTTTACTTGAAAAACATATTTTGTTATGTGGTATTTGAATACTTCATCACTCGACCAAGGTCTTCCAACACAATTTTAATAGGGGCATTGTATGTGACCACTAGCTGTAACATTGTAAAATGAAAAATATAAAAATCTCCTCAAACTGTTTTGAACATCAGTTGATATCTGGTCGGTTTCAGACATAAACCTACTATCCATTATGAAAAAAATTGTTATATGTAATTTCATTAAAATAAATTCAATATTATTGAAGTTTCATTTAAAAAATATTTATGTAAATGAGAATTTTTCACTTTATATGAAACCATAAGTGAGACACTACTCTATTTGTGAATAATAATATAAAAGAAAAAATATATTCTATTTATAACAAAAAATCTTTGAAGAACTATACATGATTGTATGAGATCATGTAAACATATCAAGGATAATTATTCAGGAGTTGCGTAAATTTTATATCGAGGAAATTTTATATTTAACTAGATTATATGAGTGATCACATACACTACCATAGGTGGGGGGTGTCTAGGGGTGGGGTGTCTAGGTGATGGGGGGCTGTCCCAGGGGGTGTTGGTTGTCCATGGGGGTCAGGGGCAGTCCATAGGGGTTGGGGTGTCTAGGGGTTGGGGGTGTTGGTTGCGCCCAAATTTACCCTACATGTATGCAGGTGTTGTAGTACAGTTTGGGGTTGAATCCACAAAGACCGAAGAAGGAACCTGAAGACACTCTGATTTTGGAAGGATTTAGCTATGAAGTGGCCAACTATTCAGATTGAATTGAACTGAATAACTAGGGATTTAATTTGAAGAAAAAAATAAAAATAAACATACAATTACATATTCTAAAGCAATTAATGCGTATGCGATGATCCTATGTTGTTACTTGGGTTAGTTTGGATGTATTTATTTTCTTATAACATTCATTTCACTAATTCAAGACGCATCCACAAATTGATATAATTCCCCAACATCATTCATCAATTTAATCCCTACACAATTCCAAGGCTAATCACCAATGCACGAAGAGGATCAATTTAATTATCACATAAATGAATTGAATCATACTAGAACTCAAAATGTGTCATTGTTAAAGTTGGCAAAGACGAAGAAAAAAATAAATCATCAAATGGAAATCTTAATGTAATGAAATGATTACAAAATTTAAGAACATAAAATAACATCCATTCTTCCCCATGCAACTCCCAAGGAACAACCCATAATGGTTTAGCCCTACATTAATTCTATGATCTCAAAGGAATCGGAAAGTAGACACATAGGGGAGGAATTGAAGAAGTAAAAACAACAACAACAAAAATGATCACTCCACAGTTGTGTGATAAATCACAAGGTTCGGAGTGAAACATTTAACAGCATGAGGAAACGGTATCAAGGTGATATGAATAAGAACAAAAAAAAGATAATAATAAGAACTTTTATTGAAAACTATGGTGATTCCAACAACTTACAAGAGAAGGATAAATTCTACAAAGTCAATTTGGCTTAATAACATTACAATCAAAACAATGCTCCAAGATCCCTAAAATACACCACCACTACTACCTTAAATAGGAATTTTGGAAATATTTGGACAATACTCCATCATCCCATGTTCCTTTTTATTAATTGTGTTGGGGAAATGTGGGTGGAGAATTAATGGAGATGCGAATTTTCAATTCTTGTCCCGAAGTGGAATCCAGCTTGCATCCACTGGAAAGACGCGGAGAAATGACCTTCTAGGAGGCCTAATTGTAGTGGGATATAGAATAATTAGATGAATCCCCAGATATCCCCTAACATCCTGTAATCTTTCTGCCCAACATAATTTCCCGTTCGCGAGATATGATTTAAATGGTGGGCTGTTTTTCTGGGCCGCAGAATCTGGCACAGAATTTCATCTTCAACTTGGGCCGCCTTAATCACCACATTTAAGACAGATTATCACTAGCTACATGAAAATTATTTCTTTCCCTATATGTCTTCTAGCCTCCCAGTAAATTTGGGCTTCATTGGGCCTATATTGTGGGCCCTACATTATCATCAGTGGGATGATATGCAATCCACCTTCTCCAGAATTGTTTCCTTTCATCGCCAATTATCCCCATCATCCTTTATTAATCCTCCATTGATACATAAATAAACAATGTTCACATTTATGTATATATCCATTTCCCAAAATATCAAATTAAAATATGTATAATTACATTCTTCAAAATCATATTAAACATTGGTCCTAAATTTGTTCACATTAGGAATGAAGTGCACAAATGATGAGAATGGATGTTCAAAACTAAAATCCACTAACTCAGGCCCATAAGATCAAAAATTAACATTTAATACCATTACAATTTAATCAACACATGTGTTTTTATTGGATAATCACACCCCCCAACTTGAGTTTTGCTAGTCCCGAGCAAAATATTCTCACAAAAATGAAATTGAAATGACCTTTTCCAAAAACATTTTAATACACATTTCTCCCCCAAAGACCTCATACCAAAAAATTATGAAACCCATAAAAATCATTTAAAACAAGCTAAGTCTAGAGGAATAACCCAATCCCAAACCCACTACTTTGTTCAAATTCATCTCCATATTTCATCAAATTTCAATTAATCAAGACAAAGTGTTGTGCATCGCAATAGACATGGGGGTTCATTTTCATTCAAAGGGAGAAAAGATAGAAGAGCTTGGGGGAATGATATTTTCATATTATGATGAGTATTCAAAATAATTTTGTTTTTTTATTTGTTGTTTTTTTTTCAACTTGTTTTTGTTTGTTTTTTTTTTTTTTTGATTTTTTTGCAATTTTTCCATGGTAATTGAAATTGAACTTAATCAAGTAAACCCATGTAGCAAGACTTTGCCGATGACTCTCAGGCTCAAAGACCTTACGGAACCAAGTGAATCTCACATACTCGGGCATCATCTCAAGTTTACTCAATCAAAACCAAATTCAAATTACCACAAATAGAGATAAAATTCCCAACTCTGGGCCAGACAACTACGGAGTCTCATTCCCCAAGTTCCGAAAGCCACACATTAGGTCATTTCATTTCTCTACGTGCAAATTTATTTATTTTTTATATTTTTTGAATACTCATATTAAAACTAAAATGACCACCAAACCTAAGCTATTTATTATGGGTCCCCAAGAACTCAAACTAAAACCCCACAATCTAGAGGACATGAATTGTGTTTTTTTATTAAATGGATGAAAATATAACGATGAAAAATCACATCAGACAACCGCACTTTCCAAAATCTTTGCACATGAACATAAACATGCATTATAATCATAATCAAGGTATGAAAAATTCTTTGATATCCAAATTCAGAGTTTGAAATGTCTATTATCATGTTCTTGGTTAATGAAATTTTTCCTTCCACACATTTTTTTTGCACAAAAGATCAAATTTTTTTATTTCATCTACCCCCAACATAGAATAACACTTTCCTTAGTGTTTAAAGAAAATAAAATTTAGAAGTGGGGGAATGATAAGAGTTCAAATAGGAAATTGAAAATGATAAACATGGAACAAATTCACCTGGTTTTTTGAATTTGAAATTCATGATGCTTTAGATTACTTCTTTGATCTCTTGGGGGATGTAGGCACCTCCTTGTTTGAACATTTATCACCCAAAATAGTTCCTAAACCATACAATGAAGAACAAAGAAGACAAAAAAACAAAAAAATCAAGTTATTTAATACCAATTATCAAAAAAATTATGGTTTTCATTGTTTTTTATTATTTTTTTTAAATTTTAAAAAATCAAATTGATGATACATTGTCTTCTTAAACTTTTCTGGGTATGGTATTACTCAGGGATCACATAGCATGAAACAGATGAATATGGTGCTCCCCTTTCATACCCATCCTTTCTCATAAATGAAGAACATGTCAACAATCTATTTTTTTAATTACATACAAAACATAAAATAAAATAAAATAAACAGATGATACATTATCTTCTTCAAATTTTCAGGGAAAGGTATTACTCAGGGATCACACCGGGTGGCATAGAGGAATACGGTTCTCCCATCTCATACCCATCCTTACTCATAAAATAAGAACAATTCAATAGTCTGAAGTACTAATTAAATAAAATAAAACATGAAAACCACAGGTTGCCTCCCGTGCAGCGCTATTGTTTAACGTCTATAGCTTGACATGGACCCCTATCTTACCCAATACCAACATTCAACATTTTAAAGACCCCATATTTCTCCACATCAAAATTATTGAGAATGATTCTCTCTTGTGATTTGTAAAATGTTTTTGAATTTGATTCATGTATAATCCTATTTTCTAAAATGAATGGGAGAATGGAAAGAGTATCAGAAATGGTTGACCTTTTTTCTTCTGTAGTCATTCCTAATAAATCAAAGATCAAACACCCTTTTTGGGTTTCATGAGATGAATGAATGAAAACCCTAAGATCTTTCCTATCACAAATAATGGAATACTCGAGTGGGGAAGGAATGAAAATGATTTTGATTTTAGGTTGATTGAAATTTCCTAACGAAGATTGAGAATTTGAATGAAAATCAGTTTCTTCTCCAAAAAATTTAGAATGAATTGGTTCCTTATAAAAATATGTTTTATCCCCAAAAGTGTCAATTTGTATTCTATTAGTATGTATGGGCTCAATGTTTGGGATTTCTCCTAATTTTTCTGTGATCGGTGGTCCAAAAAATTCACTAATGAAGCCATGTTCAGGAAAATCAATCCATGATGTCAAGTTATTATCTTTTTAATTCAAAAAATAAATTTCATCCTGATTTAAACACTCTTCAGCTTGGCTTTCAACATTACATAACCAATTCACTTCATTATCTAACTCTGATTTCCCAGACTCTAAAGTGGGTTCTTCACATGTTTTAATTTTTTGTAGTTCTAACCTCAAAGATGAAACCTCAAAATTCATTATCTCCAATTGATTACACAATTTTTCAAGAAATGATTGAGTAAAAGATAGGATGGTAGGTTGAACATTATGGACTTCACTAAGATTGGACTCTTTTATCATCCTTGAGAGGGCATGAAATTGATTATTTAATCATTCATTATCCCATTGATTTCACATCTCATCGGGTGTAGGAAAATTAATCAAGGGTTGATGAAACAAATTTTCTAATTTATGGAATTCCTAATATTAATTTTCCATTTGATTCCAAAACGAGTTTGTGACATAGTAATTTGGAAGATACACCATTAGAGAAGATAGGAAGTTGGATTCTAGATTCTCAGGACACACACAAACAGAAATGTGTAAAGATAAGAGAGATGGGGGTGAGAATATAGAATGTGGGGTGAGGAAAGGATAATGCATGTCAAGGTACTTACTTGGGTCCCCGACAACAGCGCCAAAATTTGGTTGCGCCAAATTTACCCTAAAAGTATGCGGTCGTTGTAGTACAGGTAGGGTCGAATCCATAGGGACCGAAGATAGAACCTAAAGACACTCTGATTTTTCAAGGATTTAGCTATGAAGTGGCCAACTATTCAGATTGAATTGATTTGAGTAACAAGTGATTTAATTTAAATCAAAAAATAAAAAGAAACATACAATTACTTAGTCTAAAAAAATTATTGCATATGAGTTGATCTTATGATCTTACTTGGGTAAGTTTGGATGTATTTATTTTCTATTAAAATTATTTTCACTAATTCAAGACGCATCCACAAATTGATATAATTCCTCGACATCATTCACCAATTTAATCCCTACATAATTCCAAAGCTAATAAATAAGGAACTTAGAGGATCAATTTAATGATCACTCCAAGGAATTGGATCGTACTAGCACTCGAAATGTGTCTTTGTTAAAGTAGGCAATGACGAAGAAGAAAATAAATCCTCAAATGGAAATCTTAATGTAATGAAATTATTACAAAATTTAAGATCATAAAATAACATCCAATCATCCCCATGCAACTCCCTAAGACCAACCCATAAGTTTTTATCCCTCCATTAATTCTATTATCTCAAAGGAAGTGGAATATAGACTCATAGGGGCAGAATTGAAGAAGTAAAAACAACAACAACAAAAATGATCACTCAACCATTGTGTGATAAGTCACAAGGTTTGGTGTGAAAAAGTTCACACCATGAGGAAACAGTATCATGTTGATATGAATATGAACAAAAAAATTATAAGAATAAGAACTTTTATTGAAAACTATGGTGATTCGAACAACTTAAATCAGAAGGAAAACACTACAAAGACAATTTGGCATAATAACATTACAATCAAAACAAAGCTCCATGAACCGTCAAATACTGCACCACTAAAGCCATAAATAGGCATTATGGAAGCCTTTGTACGAGCCTCCATCATCCATTGTTCCTTTAATTAATTTTTTTTGGGAAATGTGGGTGGAAAATTAATGGAGATGTGACTTTTCAATTATTGTCCCGAAGTGGCATCCAGCTTGCATCAACCGGAACGATGCGCAGAAAGGACCATCTAGAAGGCCAAGTTTGAGTGGGGCATATGATACTTATATGAATCCCTGGATATCACCTGTCATCCTGTAAAATTTCATCCCAACATAATATTCCGTTCGTGATATATGATTTAAATGGTGGGCTGTTTTTCTGGGCCGCATAATCTGGCACAGAATTGCATCTTCAACTTGGGCCACCTTAATCACCACCTTTTTGGACGAATTAGCACTGACTTCAGAATACTTATTTATTCTTATATATTTCTTCTAGCTTAAAACGAAATTTGGACTTCATTGGGTCTGTATTGTGGGCCCCACATTTTCATCAGTGAGATAATATCTAATCTACCATCTCCAAAATTGTTTCTTTTCATCCCCAAATATCACCATCATACTTTATGAATCCTCCATTGATCCCTAAATAAAAAATGTTCATATTTACGTGTGTATCCATTTACCCTCATATCAAATTAAAATATGGATAATTGCATTCTTTAAAATCAGATGAAACGTTGGGCCTAAATTGGTGCACATTAGGCATGGAGTGCACAAATGATGAGAATGGATGTTCAAAATTAAAATCCACTAACTCAGGCCCAGAAGATCAAAAATGAACATTTAATACCATTAAAATGTAATCAATATATGTGTTTTTATTGGCTAATCAGGTGTCCGGAGGGATGGGGGTCCATAGGTGGTGGGCTGGTGTCCGAGGGGGGGTGTTATCCATGTGGTTGGGGGGGGGGGGTTGTCCAGGGGGTAGGGGGTGTCTAGGGGGTTGGGGGATATCTAGGGGTAGTTGGTGTCCTAGGGGTGGTCGGGCTGTCCATGGGGGTGGGGGTGTGGCTGTCAAGGGGGTTGGGGGTTGCCCATGTTGGTCGGGGGTGTCCGAGGAGTGGGGGTGTCTAGGGGGATGGGGGTGTTTGGGGGTGGGGGTGTCCGATGGTGGGTTTATCTAGGGTTGGGATGGATATCCAAGGGGGTGGGGGCTGTCCAGGAAGGTACGGGGTGTCCAGGGTGTGGGTGGGCTTTCCACGGTGGTGGCGGGACTGCCTATGGGGGTGGGGGTGTCCATGGGGTGGGCGGATGGTGGCTTCCCATGGGGGTTGGGGTGTCTAAGGGGTGGGCGGGCTGTCCAGGGGGGTGGGGTGTCTAGGGGTGGGGACTTGTCCAGGGGGTTGAGGGGTTGTCCAAGGGGGTTGGTGTGGTCCAGGGGTGGGGGTTTCTGAGGGGATGGGGGGTTTGGAGTGGGGGTGTCTAGGGGGTAGGGGCTGTCCATGGGGGTGGGGTTGTCTAAGGGGTTAGGGGGCTGTCCATGGGAATAGGGGGTCCATGGGGTGGGGGTGTCCATGGGGGTGGGGGTGTCCAGGGTGGGGGTTGTCCAGGGGGTTGAGGGATGTCCAGTGGTGGGAGCTGTCCATGGGGTTGGGGGTGATGTCCACGGGGGTAGGGGTGTCCAGGCAGTGGGGGTGTCAAGTTGTTGGGGGGTGTTCAGGGGGTGGGGGTTCTCTAGGGGGATGGGGGTGGTCTGTCTACGAGGGTGGGGGTGTCCAGGGGGTGGGGGAGTCTGTGGGCTTGGGGGGATGTCTAGGGGTTTGGGTTTCTTTCCTAGGGGGTAGGGGGTGTCAGGGGTGTGGGGGTTATACAGGGTTGGGGTGTGTTCAAGGGATGAAAGTTGTCCTGGGGATGGGGGTTGTCCAGGGGGTGGGGGTGTCCTAGGGTTGGGGGTGTTTTCCAAGGGGGTAGGGGGTGTCCGGGGGGATAGGGGTTTCCATGTAACATTTATAATCAAGAATCGAAGTTTCATAACCCTATCAACCAATAATTACCACTTGATATTGGTTCATTTCTCACATGTCCAACACAAACCTATCACCATATAATTATCCACAAATATTATGAAAAACTAAATACTCTAATATTGATTCCTAATGCCCAGAATAAATTAAAAACAATAGAATCCCAGTAAGTGCACAAAAACACCTCAGGTACACCTCCACAGACTTCAAATAATATCAACTAGTAGTGAATAATTATGTGCACATGACCATGATATTTTGTTTTGTGAGATATATATCAGAGTGTAAAAAACTTGTAGGCATGAATAGAATTGGTGAGTTCTATTATGGTTATACTCCTTTGATATGGGTTCCTTCCTAGGATATAAAATCTTATAAAAACCTTAATAATGCTTTATAACTACCTAAGAAAATTGTGACATGAATTCCTAACAATTAATTCCAAAAAATATTACTGGTGAATGGAAGAACCGCTTGATGGAGTATGAAAAAATGATCATGTAATAGAGTAAATTTTGGTTATATCACCATTCACGAATGAAAATTCCCCCAAACCCACTCTAGTGGTTCCGGTGGATGTTCCACTTCATTGAATGAGATATAGTGTGGGTATCATCATCTTAATGTTAGAGTGTTATATTTAAAAGACAACATTTTGGGGTACATTCATAACGCATGATTATCCTATCATTCCTATGGGGATAATAAATTCTAAAATTGTATTTATGTATAACCAACAAAATACTGTCAGTAGACCATAAATTTAAAATAACCAAGGATAAAATAAATCAAGATCATATTGACCTATTCAATATCAATAAAAATTATTCTATACTAATAAATCAAAACAAAACTGCAACCTAAAATGATAAATTTTTTTGTGTTTATAAGGGGATGATAATACAAAGTAAATTTAAATGAAATGGAATGAAAAATATAAAATAAATGAAGTCACATGTACCTATTTAAAATGGAAGAACAAATTACTTGAATCTAAGATAGATTCCCAGTTGGAAATTAGAGTTAGCACCCTTAAGAGAAGGTTGGGAAGTAGGGTTTGAACCGCAACCTAAAATGATATATGCCTTCTGTTCGTAAAGGGGTCATAATACACAATACATTGTAGTGAAATAGAATGACAAAATCTAATATAAATGAACTCACATGTATCGATTTAATGTGTAAGAATAAATCATTAGGAAAACAGACATGTTGTGCTGGGAAGTATGGTTCGCATAGAGATTTAGGAAAAAATCGTAGATATGGTAGATATTTAGGGAAAAATATTTGATATGGTGTGTCGAGCTCTCGTTTATGGAATAAATTTTGAGATCTATGGAGTTCAAGATCTCTAGAGGCTGTGATTTGTGGGGATTTTATTTCCCAACTATTTACAACCGCTGGGAAAAAACGCTTTACCAATCTATACCCAATTGTTTGTTTAAACTATATGGAAAAATCCCATAACCATACTACAGCCAACAATTTCCTTGAACCATTTGGAAATAAAAAAAAACATTAGATTATACCAATGGTTCTAGATAACCGTTGGTATAGTGGCCTTCTCCCAATGGTTTTTTAAACCATTGGGAGCATTGTGATGGTATAGGTGGTATTTACTCCAGTGAGTATTTATATAAATATTTATATATGTATAAATTCTTGTGAATGTAAGTGTGATGTGTCCATTCTGGTGGTCTCCAACCAAGAGAGGCATGTTTTTAGAAGGTTCCCTATGACCGACCCCTTAATTTGAATTCCATAATTGCTTGATTTTTTTAAATAAAATGTTTTTTAACAATGTAGTATATGTACAAACTATGTAATATAGTTTTGATTATTAAAAATTGTTCTTCATTTGTTTTTCAATAATTTTCTATGTTTACAACGTGTAATTTTCTTACTTATATATGATCCCATCCTTGTTTTGAAAAAACACATGGGGTTTAATATGAATTTGCGGTTAATTAGTAATTTTCCTTTCATAATCGTTTTTTCTTATTTTAATCATGCTTTCAAGCTAGTTTTTAAAATAGTGGTATCTTGGTTTTTAAATTGGGAATTTAAATGGCTTTGGAATTTGTTCTATGATTATTCTATTCTAAATGTAAACTATGCCTTTCAAAGTATTGAGGGATGTTTGGCACGTTAAAAATGGGTTGTGAAAATTTAAAACCCCTCTTAATGCATTCTACCAATTGTTTTACAAAAATTATGTGTTTATTAAATGTTTAATTTGTGATATGTGCCTAGATAAGAGGCTTTTGAATCACTGTGTTACTTAGAATGGGGGATGCAATTAATGAGGGAGATCATTATTGTGACATTGAATGGTTTTGTGGATAAACAATATTTTTTTCATATAATTTTTCTAGATAAAAGCTCACCCTTATTTTTAATAGATCACACTAGTAACCCTAGGTACCCAGCTAGGAAGACTAGGTCTTGTTCACTAGATTATTCGGAAGTGGTTCATCCTATTTTTGTCTAGAAGGATTTATGCTACAACACTAACTAAACATTTTTGATGATTGGAGACCACTGATCCCATGGGTTTCCCCTCCTATTGTCTTTTACATGATAAATCTATTAGTTTTGGTTTCTATACCAAATTTCATTGACGTATAAGGATCCTAGGTCCCTAACTAACACTACCTACTTTGGGACTACCCATGGTGCCTATGATGTGATTTTTGTATTAGTTTTTTCTATTATTTATCTCTCTTTTCTAAAGAACATATTTTAATCTCAGTATATATCCTTTAATTTTAAAATTATAATGCATGGTTGGAATCAATATTGAAAATTTAGTGGAATTTAAATTTTTTTCATGAAAAATGACAAAATGTTACATGAATTTGAAAGAAATAAAAAACAGTTTTTATTATGTCTTATTTTCAAAATATAATGATTTGGGTTTCTTTTTCAGGGTATGTTCTGTAGGTTCTAGGTGCAGCAGATGTATGTTGGTGGGTGTACCTGAAATTAAATTTATTGTTATCAATGATCAATCTGAGAACTGTCATGATAATAAAATGTGGGATCCTCATAATAAAACAATGAACGAAACTGAAAGTTGGAAGTCCCAAAACCATAGAGAGAATCATCATATGTTGGTTATAATTAATTTAATTAAAATACAAGAATTACCTTGATGAAATTATCTATTCATTGATGTTTTTGATCACCATTTAATGTGATCCATCGTTGCATCATAGAATCCATGTGTAGGCTTCCTCTAGCAGTGATCCACATGTGCTCAATGTATCTATGGATGTTGTCAAAGGGATCTCTACATGATAGCGCAGAATATCCCTCACTTGAGATTTCCACCTTCAATCACCTTGATAGCTTCTTCCAAAGCGCACTCCTTGATCCGATAGAGGAGGATCTCTCTTGTATCATTATAGTGTTCATATAGGAAAAAGAGTTCCCTCTTATTTTAAGATCTTTCTGCAAATCTGTTGTGAACTACCACAGAGAATGGCTAGGCTTATGAGAATAATATAATTTGGATTTTAATTACATAGAATAATAATGTGAATTAATTACACGAAATCATTTATTCATTTCATTTAATTCATAGCAAGACCCTATGTCTAATAATAACAGTAGACTATTATTATTACTTGACATGAACCCATCAAATTACACCTAGTATTATTTAATTAAATAAATATTATTACTTCTCACACATTCCCAGAAAAACTGCACGGCTTGTATATTAATAGACATGGGGTGTACTTTTGTTTTTCAATTTTCATTATTTCCTCCACCACATTTATTAGACTGCTAATAATGGATATTTATTTAATAAATAAATATCACTGCATTACTCCCTAATAAATATATTATATCATCAACAATATATTCTATTGAATAACTAGTGTTGAAATAAATGCGATCATGCATCCTTTAACAATTATTAAACCAAAATCGTGAATAATGTTTATTAAACTTGTTAAATGAATTTTTAACTATGATATTTGGACACACATAGTGTGTGACCCTCTAGGCCTCTTTATCAGTGGTGTTACTATAATGAAGAATAATTTCCATGGTTTGCATCTAGTAACATGCCAAGGCACCCACCGAGAAAGAAATTAACGCTAAAATGATGTGTCACCTCCTATGAACACTTATCGTGTTATGTAATCGATTATTCTCGATATCTCGAATTAAGAGGGTTACATGCTAGTTCCATTAACCCATGTGCTCGGTGAATTTTTCATTGACTTTCCAGAATTGAACTTTCCCATTCTTAACCATAGACATGGATTTATTTAGGATATATCAATTCTATCAAGGGGAATAAGATATCAACATTAGTTATGGAACAGAATGGAAATATCCTTTCTCACATTATCTATTGACTCAATATAACTCGTGAGGCACCCAACATATCCTACCTCACTATGAACAGTGTTGGATAACTATTTTCATCAAAATATCTATGTGCGTGAGTTGTAATACCCATTAATAATAATCATAATGTCTATGGACCTATACACACGTCCACATATAGGAACATCCAATGAAACAATGGAATGTGGATTTCCTACTGGATGGTCTTGTTCTCATAATATCCTCATGGATATTACTATGGGTGCACGCCATGAGAAAATTGCCTCAAAAATTTTATGAGACCTCGCCCCTAATGGACTACATTATTTTTTCCCTCAAATAACATAATCTGGCCATATAACATATATTCAAGAATATTTTTTTGGAACTTCGAGGTTCTCAACCGAGTAGGGATCCTCTATAACCATTTTTAAAAAAAGCTATACTTTGTAAATTATCGCATGCATTGTCATGCAGACGAACAATCAAGATGTGATAAGGTATTAATTAATGAATAAAGTTTAATGCAGTTTGTTCTAGGCCACCAACTCCAACATAATCTCACATGGACTAGAGCCAACTATTAACAACCTTTATCCCGATATCTCTCACATGATATTCATGCTTCTGTAGATATAGGCCTTTAGTTATGGGGTCCGCCACATTCTCTTTTGTTGACACTCTTCTCAATACAAGTTCACCCCTTTGATAGAAATCCTTCAAGAGGTGATACTTCTGGAAAATTTTCATTGTACGTAGATGTGACCTTGGTTATTTTTAAAGATCCACCATGACAGTATTATCACAATACAATGTGATAGGATCTTTAGTACTAGGCACCACATCAAACTCCTGGACAATGTTCTGAATCCCTAAGAATTCCTTGGTTGCATCATAAGCTGGTATATATTTTAAATCCTCTATATAATAGGAGATAACTAGCTACTTTGAACTCTTTTAGCTCACAGATCATCTGTTGAGAGAGAAAACATATCTTGATTGCGACTTCAGATCAATCTGATCTGTTTGAAAACCAGTATCAGCATACCCTATGATGACATGCTCCTCATCTCATCCATACACCTGGAAAATGTCCTTAGTTATTCTCAGATACATAAGTATAGTCTTAACATCAGTCCAATGTTGTTCTCCTGGATCTTCTTGATATCTACCTACCATGATCAGTGCATATTAAAATTCATGCATGGTACATAACATGGAATACATGATGGTTACTATAGACGATGTGTATGGTATCTTACTCCTCCTATAATTCTCCTGTAGTTTCTGAGGACATGATTTCTTATAAAAATGTAGGATATGTGACACTAGAACCAATCCTCTATTGGATTGTTTCATACTAAATCTCTTTAGTATCTAGTAAATGGATGTTCCCTAACATAGTCCAAGAATCCTCTTGGATTCATCCTGAATGATCTTATGTAGGATACTTCACGTAATTATTTCATGGAGAAACACTTGTTCAACCAGTCCTTAACTTTCTATAAGACTGGTACCTCATTTCCAATAAGTGATATTTTGAAAAAAAAATACTACTAGGATAACGACTGCATTACCATTAAATTGTTTATAAACACATGGATCACATTTGTAACGACCCAAAGTTTCATTAATAGAAAACCCCTCTTGATCCAGTTAAATGTTTCTTTATGAAAAATGTTTTTATAAGATGTCAACTTCTTTAGTTTTACGTTAAGATTTGTGACCGTTACTTTTATAGCTGTTGAACAGTGATCATCTGAGTAGTATAAATATAAGGCTTTAACGAACCCATTTCTACTCAGACAAAGGAAGCGATGGCCTCATCCAGTAGAATTGCCCCCTACGAAGCCCATTTGTCAGAGCTCGGAAAAGAGGTGATGTCTTTGGGCTTTTCCCTTGACCAAGCCCAAGCTGAGCTTCATCAAGTCAAGCTCAAACGTGATCGTCTACGGGAAAAGTGGAAGTTGATTGAAATTACCACTCGAGCGATGTTATCCGAGCCGCCCAAAGAGTCTGTCACCATCGCACACCTTACCCTTAGGTCTTATGCGGCTATTTTAAGGGGTTATGTAACAAATAAGTAGCACCATGTTCATGTACATTATTTTTGTATATAATAATGAATATAATTTCTATTCATTTTTGATACATTGTAATTAGTTTTTAAAGTACAAATGGTGTTTTTAGTTATTATTTAATTAAGAATTATATTTTTTTAAATTAAAGGATTTTTGAATTAAATAATATTTTAATAAAATATTACTATTAATATTAAATTTATTTTTTATTAAGTATAAATGATCTTATAATTTTATGAATGCAATTAAAATTTTTATTAAGGTTTGAAAGCCATTTCTGTCAAAACCCGTGAATTTTTTTATAAATGTCGGTTTTTATTTTAAAAGTGAAAAATCAAATATTTAGAAAATTATTTAGATAAAATAAATATTATTTTTGGAATCAGGACGTCGAAATTATCCAACGGTGAATTTTTCATAATTTTCTGAGACAGTCAAATTTTTGGGTAAAAATTAAATACCGTTTAAATATATAATGTGTTTTATGACATCATAATGACCCAATGGTGATGTAATAAAATAAAATAATCCTTATTTTCGGCCAATATGTATTTTATCATTAAAATAATGAGGTTTTGGGTTTGTTTGACTTACTTTTCAAAGCATTAATGGAGCCCTCAAGACTTATTCAACACTTTGCCTTTTTAAATTAATTTCAATGGGAGTGTGACTCACCTCCACATAAGCAACCCTAATTTTTTAATACGTTCGGACCTTGGACTTGTAAAATATTTTTTTCTTCTTTCCTTTTCCAGAAACTATGGGCAAATACCATGGGATGGTTTGTGGTTTGGATTATTTTAATATAAGGGGTCCCAAACCTAAATAATAAAGAATTTTCTCACCTTTCCTATATAAACCCACCCAAGCTCCCACTTCCTCCTCACTAAAATCCCTTGAAGTTCGTCCAACCTCTTCCATACTCTCTCTAGAATCCTCCCAAGGTGCCCCAAGCTCCCAAGAAGCCTCTCACAAGCCTCTCTCTATCCTTTGGAAGCACACTTCCAAGTAAGGGTTTTTTTCTTCCTTTCTCATTTTTGTCAATTTTCTTTAAGTTGTATTGCCCTTTTAATTTCAATTATGAATGTTGGGGTATGGTTTAAAACTCCCCCATACTGCCCTCTTATTTTTTGAATGATGGGAGACCCCTTTCTCTCTCATTAAATGCCTCCCATGTACACCCGTTACTATGCCGAAATTCCGAAAGGAACTTTTTTTCTCCTCTTTTATATTCAAGAAATACTTTTGTATCATGAATATAAATTCCTTTTCAATTGTTGGGACATGTATCTATATGACCTTCTTACTGTCCATTACGTGTAAATATGATGAGGAACCCCTTTCTCTCTCATCAACCATTTTTATGAATTCTTATGTCACGCCGTTACGCTGCCGAAATCACACCGATTTTCTAATCCAATATCATTGTGTATTGAATACCATGCCCATTTCTCCATCAAGGGTATTCACCTTTATTCACATTTACTTATTGATTATAAAGTTTCATGTATGAATTTTACATTCCTTTATCGTGGAATAAATGATTATGTTTTATGAATCCATGTTTTATGATCCATGTGGCACACTTATGCATGAAATGAAATGTTTAAGAAGGGTGCGCCCTTTATAGCGCTCCAATGCATTGGGTAAAGTATAGTATCATGATACGTCATGTGCAGTGAGTGTTGACTCATGCTAATTCAAGTGCAACTAGGGTTTACTCGTGCTTCAAGTGCATTGAGGGTTTACTCATGATCCATGTGCAATGAGCCTTGGCTCATGCTAATTCAAAGTTAAGTGTTGTTGCCACATTTCCATGTTATGGTTATCATGCTTTATCATGCCTTTATGTTCATGTTACTCTAATGATCTATTGATGTTCCTATTGCCTAACATGTATTGTACTCCTCATGTTATTTATTGTGTACTCCCTTACTGTGCTTTATAGCTCACCCTTTTCTTATGCATGTCCTCAGGTTATCCCATGCAATACTAAGTACGAAGGAATGTAGTGGTCATGTAAAGGAAGTTTTCAATAAAGATGTTGTATTTCAAGTTTAAAGTTTTTATGTAATGATACTAAGCCCCAAATACACTAAACCTCTCGATCTTCTTTGTTGTATCAAGTGAAGTTTTATGTAATAAAGCATGCTTAAGTTGTAATAAAAAGAAGGGTTGTCATAACATTCATTCTTAATGAATCCAAATTCCTTTATATCTTCTTCAAATCAATTATTCCATGACATGGAAGCTTTCATTAATCCATAAATGGATTTTAGTAACTTGCAAACCCATTTGGAATCACCTGTTGTCGCAAACCCTTATGGTTGTTTCATATACACATCTTCCTAAAGATTCCTGTTATGGAATTCTGTTTTGACATCCATATACCAAATATCGTAGTCATTGTAAGTTTCTATGGGAAGTATGATTCTTATTTATTTAAACATGGATACTGGTGAGAATTTTTCATCATAGTCAATTCCTTGACAATGTCGGAATACGTTAGACACTATCCTTGCATTATTGGTGATATCTTGACATTCTATTTCCATGTTTCTTTTGAATACCCATTTTCATATAACAGGCTTTAAATCAACTGGATCATTGACCAGAACACATACATGGCTCTAATACATGGAATCCATCTAAGATTTCATATTCAAGACATCTTCCAACATCTAAGCTCTCTACTACTTCCTTTTAAAATATAGGTTAATCATTGTCAAATAATAATGACTCACCATCCTTAGTGACTAGAAAACCAAATCTCTCTTGTTCCATTAACTCTCTTGAGCTCCTACACTGTACTTGTGTTTCTGGAACCTCTTCCACGGGGACCTATAGAACTTGTTCCTGTACCAACTCTTGTATATCTTGAGAATCATCTTTATCGAAGTCAATCTTTCTCCCACTATCCTTTTTGAGGATGTGCTCCACCTCATCTATGACTGATTGTCTGGTGAAATTTACATTCTTGTCTACATGATTATATAGGTATTATCCTTTATTTTCCTTGGTATATCCTATAAATATTCCCCTTGTTCCCCAGGCAGATAGTTTGTTGCCTGAGAAGGCCTTAACAAATGCCTTCCAACCCAAAACACATGTGTGTGAAAAAATGGATTTCGTTCCATTCCATAACATAGAGGGAATTCTATTTTCTTCCTTAGATGTTACTTGGTTTAATGTGTATGTTATAGTTTTAAATTCATATCCCCAAAAGTATAATGGAATATCTGCATTACTCCTCGTCAAGCTCACCATGTCCAACAAGGTGTGGTTCCTTCATTCAATAACATCATTCCACTTTGCTGTGTAAGGAAGAGTGAGTTGAGATATAATCCTAGACTCCCGTAAAAGATCGATGAACTCTTGTTTTAGATATTCTCCACCTTCATCTGATTAAATCTTCTTTATCTTCTTACCATGATTATTCTCTACTTCATTCTTGAATTCATTAAATTTTTCTAATGACTCTCACTTATACCTCATTAAGTATAATTATCCACATCTACTCAAAACATCTATAAAAGCAATGAAGTAAGAATATCCACCTCTAGATTCTATTGTAAATGGTCCACACAAATATGTGTGTACCAATACTAGAAGATATGTGGCCCTTTCACCCTATCCGCCGAAAGGTGGATTGGTCATTTAACCTTGTAAACAAGCATCACATCTATCAAGTGGTTTTAGCTCAGTAGAGTTTATATAACCATTTTCATAGAGCATTGTCATGTGAATCTCATTTACATGACCAAGATAGTGATTCCAAAACTAGGTGTTGTATGAATCATGTGAGTTTATTTCATTATCGATTGACTACACTTGGTCTTCCTAATGTCATACATAAAAATAATCATTTAAATACTCCATACCATAACATATCTTGTCCTTATAAAAGGAACAACCCTTATTTCCAAACATTAAAATAATTATATCCATATATAAACATGATACATAAATTATGTTCTTGGTAATAGTAGGGACAAAATAAAAATTATGTAAAACCAAAAGCTTCCCAGTTGGTCATGAGAGACGGTAATCGCTAATGGCCAACACAGCCAGCATCGCGTCATTGTTAGCTTGAAGATCCACCTCTCCTATGTCAATACTTCTAAATATACCTGGTTCCATCATTTGAATACAGATTTGATCTCCACAGGCTATATCTAACACCCAATGTGTTGAAATGGAAGGATTACAATCGATAACGAATGCACCTTTAGCGTCCCCACACTTATATGTATAGTCCTTCTTCATGTGGCCTAGATTTACACATGAAAAACATACCACCTCCCATTCCTTTCTCTACGATAGGATATTCCCCTTCTAAGAGGGAAGGTATTCAGGGGCTTCAGATCATTTATTAATACTTGTCCCCTTTTCCATTTCCTTCCTTTTCTTATTAACCATAATGACTGTTGGTTTTTTATGCCCCATATCCTTATCTACTTGGAGAATTAATATCAGATGATCAGACAAACTCTTTTCATTGTTTCTCATGTTTTAGTTGACAATAAAGCTAGAGAAGGTCTTGGACAATGATGATAGGATGAGATCTGTATGCAACTCATCTGGGAATTTATTCCCTAAGATGTCCAGGCGTTCAATGTAGCCAATAAGATTCACTACAAGAGTTGCAACAAGAACATACTCTCAATATTTAGTAGTGAACTAAGCATTGGAGATCTCAAATCTCTCCTCTCTCTCCTTCTATTGATAGATATCCTTAAGGCGATACATCATTCTATACACATCCATGTTTTCATTTACTTTAAGATATCATTATACATGGTTGATATAATTAAACATTGGACATATGTTTCATCATCCATATGTTTCATATTGAGAGGTAGTTCCTCTCCAATGTCCTCTTTTCCAGGATCAACTTAAATAGGCTCCTCGAGCATATACAATTTCCTATCATGGTGAAGGATGATGCGTAAATGCCTCTGCCACTCCTAGAAATTGGTGCTTGTGAGAAGGATTTCCTTCTCGATTATGGTTTACAATGATATTTTTGAAGTCATTTTTTTTGTCGATTCTACAAATTAAGATGAGAAAATATTTTATTACTTTATCATGATAAAACTAAGACAAATATATAAATTAACACTTATCAGTCTCCCACTATTTTATCAAAATACTATAGCCCTCAATATTGATTTTAGATTGTTATGTTGCATAAATATTGTAGTGGAATGGATCTGTATTTCCCTTCACATTACTCAAACTATGGTTGGTAATGTAACTTAAGGGTTTTATATAGGAATTCCAAATTCCAACTACATTATCTCATAGTTCCTTGATCCACTAAGTGGACTCCCCAATCCTACAATACTTTTATTTTGGATTTTCTCAACCTTTTCCTATTGGTCAAACTAAGTGCTACTGTGGATGTCTACCATTGATATGAATGAAGTCAATTAAACCCAAAACCTTGAATTATAATTACCCGATAATTGAAATCACCCCAACTAGGGAAGGTCAATCACATTGAACTATGGTTCAATTCTAACAATGATTATGGAAGGATATACCGACTAAATATGTATTTAAGGGATTTTATCATTATATGTAAAAGTCTATTTTATTATATTTCATACATGATGGTTAATATTAAACGGGATATACTTAAGTGACTAACAATGTTTAAGATAATATTTACACATAATCTGATCTTATTTTAGTACCATCTTGCATGCATATTTAATTCATTAATTGTGTGATTGTGAAAACACACCCATAATAAATGATAAAATAGACAGAAATAAAATAAATTATATGATCATGAGATTGTTTTATTGGTTAGTTTATATAGCGGTTGGTAAACTAACCCAATACCGAGTGGAGAAACACATTTCACCTTTTTTGGGTTCATGGTTATAGCTTTCCACGTGTCTAACTTTGTATCTCCTTGGATTGGTTTCATCTTTGATCCTAATGTGAGCCGCCACTTCTAGATCGGGAGCTCCATCCATTACATATGTGTTTATCTCACCTGCAGGTGAGGAGTAAAAAGGGGTTTTGAATTAAAGAAACCTTGGGCAGGTAAGCCGTACATATTAACGAGGAGAGGGCTCTCAGGCCAAAAAATTCAATTTAAATAAATAAATTAAAAGAAACCATACACATACAAAGGTCATGGCCTTTATCATTATCATTCATGCATGCAACGATATTTATGGATAAATAAAAATAGAATTCAATTCATTAATCATTCTTGTTTATGATAAATCGTAATCGAATCAATTAATTATCTTTAATTAATCAATCATTTTATCTTAATCCTTTTTTTTAATTTCATTTTGATTATCATCCATCATAATTTAAAACAAATAAATTCATTTAAAATTATCTTTGTACGTAACTTGTAACTTGGAGGGAACCAAGTGAATTACTATTCATAATTACCCAATGAGTAGAAATTAACATTGATCATATGTTACATTAAACACATATATATAAAACACCTATCATGTGTTGTGCCACAACTTTACGCCCACACCATGGTACACATCTCAAGGTTTTGTATAATATAATAATAAATTTTAATAAATATGCATAATTTGGATGAGTACACGGTGTGTAGTTCCAACTACACAGCATGTACTATCATTCACTGTCCATCTAAAGTACATGCCCAGAGACATGGTGTGTAGATGTTGTTTGGAAACCATCAGAGTACAAAACATATCCAGTGGACCACATGTCGTGTAGTTCCGCATTATATGGTCTCCAGCCAGGAAAGCTGTGTATGGGGTACACATTCCAACCCTAATCGAAAGCGACTACAAACCGTGTTTAGTGGAATACACGACCAATAATCCCGAAACAGTATGCCACCTATTCCTGATCAACACAGAGGGTCATTTAATCCATAGATAGACTCCATCACACATCTTCATTTGGCATACCAATCCTAGTGCATGGAACGAAGACTATATGGAGTGTATTGCCTAATACACGTCGTGTGTTCTGGTGTTTTATGGACATGAAAATGTTGCAGCACGGGATGAGATCCTCTGTTTTTTTTTGATAAAAATTAAAATAAAATATCATTTTCGTATAGTGAACAAAAATGAAAGAGGAGGAACAGATATCGAGATTCATATTTAAAGAACGATTAAATTGAATTGAAACATCTAAATTATTAAATGTGTAAATCATCAACAAAAAACTAAATAATTATAATCAACGATATGACCACTCTGTTACCACTTGTAGGATCCAGATGCAGTAAAAGCACATTGGTGGGTGTACCCAACATTAATTTTACCATAAACAATAATAAATTCTAGATCCATCACGATAATAATATTCCAAATATTTGGAATAGATTTAAGAATGAAAATAAGAGGGAAGTCCCAAAACCATAGAGAGGATAATCATATGTTGGTTATAATTAATTTAATAAAAATATGAGAATTACCTTGATGGAATTATATCTTTGTTGACGTTTCTAATCACGATCTGAAATGATCTGTCATTGCGTCATAGAAGCCAAGTGTAGGCTTCCTCTAGCGGTGATCCACACGTTCTCTATGTATCTGTAGACATCGCCAATAGGTTCTCTAGGTGATATCACAGAAGAGCATTCGCTTGTGACATCCACCTTCGATCACCTTGAGAGCCTCTTCCAAAGTGCACTCATTGATCCGGTTGATAAGGACCTCTCTTGAAACTTGAGAGAATTATTGGACGAATAAAATTCTTTATTGGCTTGCGAGCTTTCTCCAAATCCATTTTGCATAACCACAGAGAATATATAGGATTATGAATATAATATAATAAGTATTTTAATTACTTAGAATGATAAAATGAATTAATTACATGAAATCATTTATTTATTTTATTTAATTCATAGTTATATCCCATGTCTAATAATAACAGTTGACTAATATTTTTACATTAACATGCACCCAAGGAATTACACCTAATTTAATTTAAATAAATAAATGATTTTATTTCTCAAAAATCCCTAGAAAAACGACATGGCGTGTATATCAATATACACAATGGGTAATTTTGTTTTTAAATTTTCTTTATTTCCTCCACAACATTTATTACACCTCGAATAATGGCTATTTATTTCATAAATAAATATCACCACATTACTCACAAATAAAAATATTATTTTTCCCACAATATATTCACTCTAATAAATAGTGTAGAAACAAATGATATCAGTCATCATTGAATAACTATTAATCCAAAATCGTGAATAATATTTATAAACTTGTTAAATGAATATTTAACATAGATACTTAGACACACTTAGTGTGTGACACTCTAGGACTCTTTCTGAGTCGAATTAAGTGGATCCTAGCTAATGTCCAAGGTTAGCATCTAGAAACACACAATGAACCCCATAGAGAAATAATTTAACTCTACAATGACATGTCTCCTCATACGAAAAATTTCCATGTAATTTAATCCCCTTGTCTCGATATCTCAAATCAAGCAGGTTTTATGCTAGTGTCCTCAAACCATGTGATCGATTATTATGTATTTGACTTTTTGGAATTGAACTAGACCATTAATCACTATGGGAATAGATTTATTTAGGCTCTATAAATTCCATCAAGGGGCTTGAGATATCAACTTCTTTTATAGAACAGAAGGGATGAATCCTTTATCGCATTATCTATTAATAAAATATCACTCGTGACGCACCCCACATATTCTACCTCAATGTGAACATTGTGTCATTCTAGTTTTCAACAATACGTCTAAGTCTGTGATATTTAATAGACATTAATAATAATCTTAATTTATATGGACCAACACACACTTATGAAAATAGGAACATCCAATGACACTATGAAATGTGGATTTACTACTGGTGGGTATCTTTCTCATAATATCCTCCTAGATATTACCAAGGGCTCCCACCATGAGAAGGTTATTCAATTTTTTATGAGTCTTAACCTCTAATGGCATGTATAATTTGTGTCCCTCAAATAACATCATCCGGCTATATAACATATATTCAAGAATAGTGTAATGGCACTTCCAGGTTATCATCATAGCTGGGATCTGCTATGACCTTTTAGTGCAACAACTATCCTTATGGCATTATCACAAAAAATTTCACACAAAAGAACAATAAAGATGTGATAAGGTATTTATTAATGAATAAATACAATGTAGTTGGTTCTAGGCCACCATATCCAACTACTTCATGGGGTGTTTTTTATCGTTAGCATTCCTACTGAGAATATCAGTTCACATGAATAATCTATCCTTCAGTATTAGGTTCCTCTAGTTTTGGATATCTACTAGAGCGAGTGTGGTTTTGTGTTTTGTGGAGACCCACGTGGTCACTTAGTTGTGTGTTTGGCTGTGAAACATTATTTTTTTCCACTTCTAGTATTTATCTGTATTATTCATTTTATAATTAATCATTTTTAATTTTTTAATGGGAAAAATCATTCCTAACATTTTAATTTTGACACCCGACACTAGTTGTCAGCCCAAGGGGGCCGGCAAAGCCCTTAGAGCCTTATTACAGACCAACTTGGGTGACCGGTTTATGTTTCTCCTGGTTTGGTTGGTGACATAATTGTATGAAGGAATTTTTTTTATTTGGGGTGTTAGGTAGCTTGGAGATTAGGATTGTTATGACTTGAGAGGTTTTGCAAGAAGGACATCATGAATCCTTTCTTGTCCTGAGCCTCGAGTTTCTAAGGGTAGTTCGAGATTTGAATATTTTATTTGTTCGGTATGTGTGGATAATGGATGACGACCGGAGTGAGACGGTGTTATGTGACGAGAATTCATGGATTAACAAGCCATGTACAACCTGAGTTCATGGTTCATGATACTTCCTATAGTTGATGATCACTCAGAGCATAGTCTACTAAGTAATGTTTTTAGGTTGGCATGACCACTAGTTCCTTATTTTTGGAATTTTTTATGTGAGTTTTGTTTGGGATTCATTTTGGTTTGAAATATTGGATATCATTAATGAAAATGGTTATTAGGAGAAAAGGGGTTTCCAATGGGTAATTAGGTTTTTGGACTGGAAGAATTGTTGTTGAAATGGAAATTTATTTTTAATGTAAAGTGTGGTTTGAAAAGAAAAAAAGGGTTTTGGAAATAATTTTGATATTTTGGAAATAAATTTTGGAAGATAAATTGAAAATTCGAGAGAATTTGGAAAAATGATTCTTTAATGATGAGGGGAAACATTAAATTAGTTGAGAAATTTTATTTTATGTTGAATGATATTATTTGGAAATGATAAATGTTTTGAATTGACCCTTCATATTTATATGAATGATCAAATATAACGATGTACGCATGTGGAAAGTTTATAATTGGTGGAGTGTGTCAATGGGTTCTTGATCTAGAACAACGATATATATATATGTGTGAGACATCATGGAATTCCAATGGTGGATATTTAATCTATTTTTTTTATGAAAAATGGTCTTCAAAAAGGGTGATTTCAATGTTTTGAAAAGTGATTGAGAAATTGTTTAGAGATTTTTTTCAATGATTAGAATCCTTTTCCATGGGCTTCTAGTTTTTACATACTGAAAATGGGGTTGAAATGGTGATTTTAGTTTAGGTTTTGGTTTGAGATTGATGTTTTGAATTTTTTATTATGATGCATGTTGAATCATCTTCATGCTTATTATTTTTGAGTAAGCCCCATAAAAGTCTAGGTAAAGAGTGAACAGTCAGAATCCAGGATGTCTTCCTTTGTGTTTTGTTGACGTCTGGTTTTGGGAATCGGTGTTGGTCATAATTTAGTGGCATTAACATGTGAAAACTTAGGTGGTTATGGTTTTTGAGGAAATTATGAATGAGTGTTTCTCTGAGTATTCACATTGATGACTCGACAAATATTGTAAATTGAGTGGTGGAGATAGAGCATTACCTAGCCTTAGACTACACCCAAAACTTCTTGGATTGACACCAACCTTCATTAAATGAAAAATAGAACATATCAATCTTATATTAAAGGATGTTATGTTCATCATGGTCATTGGAGTTATTTAAGGGGGTTCTATGAGTCATACTATTAAAAGAGAAATCTTATTTGAGATCGTGAACTCTTGACTATGGGGAGGACCTTGGTCTGGATTTTTTCTCTAGTGATGGAATGATGATGGTTTGAGATATCTATTGTAGCTTCCTTGTATTTGATATTTTTTTTATTAGAGGTGTATAGGAATCATTTCCCCATATTTTCCATTGTTATTTTATTACTCCATTTTGCTTATAATATGGTGTAGTTATCTCATTTTCTTATAATTCCAGTGGTTGTTCCTTGATTACCCATATTGAAGATGCGCCCATATGGGGCATCGCAAGAGCTAGGTTTACCCTCGTCACCGCCTCCTTCCTCGTCTGGATCGGCACGTCCCTCCTTCACTCTCGGTAAGATTGTGGTGGTGGATTTATGTTGCAGTGGCGTCGACGACGTCGTGGACTCGTTTTCCCCAGCGATTTGCACCGTGGATGGCCACTTCATTCCAAATTCCTCCTAAGCTGGATTGTGTTTCTCATGGCAGCTCGGTGTCGGCCCGCAGCCGAGATCCAGCTCCTGCGGTTTTAGATTTGATGTCTCGTCCCTGGTGTGTGCGGTGGTTGGTTGCAATGTTCTTCACGAGCGACTCAGACGGTGGCGACGAGAACTGTTTTACAGCGGTATTCCTCCCGGAGGAATGTGTGTCGGGATGTTTCTCCAATGGTGAAGGTAGTGACAGTCGCCGGTGAATCTCGTCGGTGTCCCTGTTTGAAGCAGATTGGTATGAAGTCGCGCCTGCTGTAGAGATTCGAGGTGATGCAACAATCCAGAGGTTCCATTTTTCGAGGTCGGCGCGTGATGTCTCGATGGGATCACATGTCGAGGCTCGGGACTCATGGTGATGATGACAGTGGAGTTGAAATTTGAATTTTTATGTTTGAATTTATGTTTTTGAATTATCACGGTTCCCACATTCCGAAAAGTGGCCTTTTATAAAATACCAGTGGTTGTTCCTCCTAAAATGTGAGCCTTTGAACGGTTTTCTCTCTTGTGTGGTTAGCCCTTTTGGTGTATTGTTCTTATTTTATGTTTTTTCCAACTTGGATATACTTTTATATTGTGGCGATGATGAATTTTGGTTCAGTTAACTGTTTGGTTTGGGCTCTTTCTGTGGGTTTCCCTGTGTGTTAGGAGTTTTATGTTTGGGAAGGAAATTTCTAGTGGTTGTGTTGGTCAGTCTGTGTGGGAGTTTTGGTCTGTAAAGACTCAGAAATTCCATGTAATTTTTTTTTAATTATATGACAATATTACGAGTCCGAAAAAACTGACGGTGCGTGATTACGAGGCCCGGTGTGCCCTGAATGAATTTATGAATTTTTTTTTGGTACATTCTGTAATCGTATGGGCAGGTTTTTGTAACTTTTGAACCGGTACTCGGAATAGAAATTTGAGGACACCATTGAACTCGCAGCACCGATATACACTTACGGAGACCATCACCTTTACCGTAGTGGGTTGAGGGTGAATGATAGATTTTCACTTTTTCTGGAAATAAAAATAAAATAAAATAAACTTCCAATTTATTTTTTTTGTTGAAACCTACCATGTTAAGGTTATGGAAGTGGGGAACACTGATGTTAAAACCTCCCAATTTGATTTCTAGTGGTGGGGACCAACCAAACCACTATAATGGGAGAAAAACACTCATCTTCCCTAAATCAATTATGCCAACTCCCCATTTAATTGTTGGAGAAAAATAAGAGTTAATGAGATGTGTTAGTATTTTAGTTGTGCCAAAACAATTAATATACTTAATTAAAATTATGATTGCTATTCATTTTTGGTGGAATTAGGGAACGGGTTGGCAACGTAAAATTCGGAGAGAACATTGGAGGGATTATTGATCCTACAACGAAGAACACACTCCAGAATTAAAGAATGGGGATGACGTTCGAGCCGACATCGGAAAAGTCTTGCGAAAGCGATGAACACCGACACCATTATCCCCAACGACTTAATCTCCTTCCTCCGGACCTCCATCAACAAACCTCCGAGGTAGGGGTTAAATTATGTGTGATTATAGATTCCCAGGTTCATCCCTTCTAAACAAAAAATGCGGATCAACTCTCTTACTATTTGATATGTGGATGATTTCTTTTTGATGGTTTGGGAATAATCATTACCACAGGTTGTAGGGTTTGACGTTCTTCATACAGGTTTGTTTAAGATGCTTTCTACCTCTCTAACATGAAGGGTTCAGGCCAAATTAACATGGCCCTACCTCTCCGCATTTTTCTTGAGTTTTTGTTGTGTTCCTTGCAATGGAAAAACGCGGCGACCAGTGCTGACGAATGGCACCAGTGGGACTCGGATACAGCGGCCGGCACACCGTTAGTCACGATGAAGAGGACAGTGCAACTGCGACCACCACACTGCCCCACGGCCTTCGCGCCACCCTCCTACCCCCGCGCCACCCCGCGTCCCCCCCGCCCCATGGTCCCTATGTCGCCCCGCATCCCACGCGCTGCCCCGCTGCCCCCGCGCCACCCCATGGCCGCACGCCGCCCTACGGCCCCCGCCCCGCACTTCAGCCACCCTGTCGCCCCGAGTCGGGCGACTCTAGCTGGGCCGCCCAGCGTGGTCCGAGCCAGGCCGGACCCCACGGGGCACGGCAGACCTAGTTGGCTTGGTTGACTCGAACCAGTTTGGGTCGCCCCATGTCAGGTCGGGTCGGGTCGGGCCGACTGGGTCGGACGAGACCTAGGTTAGCTTCGACCAATTTTCACTCTATTGGCCATAACAATGGCACCAGACGTCCGTTTGACGAACCGTCAGTGGCATTAGAAACCATGGAGTGAGACAGACCGTTTTGTAAAACCCACTAGAGTTTTGGGTAAATTTTGGGTACGGTCGGGTTGGATCGTGCATGAATCCAACCGGGCCCTCGGGACTAAAAGGCAAATAACATACAAATTTGGCGTCTGATTGACGCACTGTCTGTTGCGTTGAGACCCATATGATGTGGCGGTCCTTTATGATACTTCTTACTGGGATTTCGTGGTAGATGGATTATCATATAGTGGCTTGAGGATCAGACCCTCTTGGAGACGAGCAAGCTTAGTGCGGGAACCTTGTAGTTGGCGGTGATGACGTACTGACGATGTACTAGGATCTTGCATGGGTCTAACAACGTACTGATGATGTACTATGATCCTGCGTGGGGCTGACCATGTACTGGTGATGTAGTAGGATCCTTTGGGGGTCTTACGACATACTAACGTTGTACTTGGATCCTGTGTGGTCTGACAACGTACTGACGATGTACTAGGATCTTGTTTGGGTCTGAAGACGTTATGATGATGTACTAGGATCTTGTGTGGATCAGACAACATACTGAAAATGTACTGGAAACCTGTGTGAGTCGGATGACGTACTGACAATGTACTAGGATCATGTGTGGGTCTGACGACATACTGATGATGTACAAGGATCCTCTGTGGGTCTGACAATGTACTAGGATCATGTGTGAGTCTGACGAGGTACTAGGATCCTGTTTGGTTCTGACGATGTACTAAGATTTTCTGTTGGTCTGATGAAGATTTAGGATCCATCTTGGGTCTGCCTATTTATAGAGTAAGATTATTTAGTAGTTATATCTAATCATATCTACAATTGTACCTAAGTTATACCTTGTGTGAGCTGAATCTGTACCTGTTTGGTACTTTCATTTGTGGTAATACCTTGGTGGTATTATTTTTTGTGTTGTACATGTGTGGTACTTACCTTCATGGTTTTTCTTCCTTTGTGGAATAGTTGAGCTTGGGGATTTTTAGTTGGACCATTTGTTTCCTCATGATTGAGATGAGATTACTTGATAACTTTGGTATATGGATAGGTATAAACCTATGTAGGGTTGTCAGTTGATTTCATTCTTGTGGTTTATCCTTTGTGAATTTTGTGAGACTTGAGGGTCTCAGGGTCCCTACTGAGTATCGTTATACTCACCCATGCACGGGCTATGCCTACACCCTGTTGTTTTTGGTGTAGAAGACGGACAACACTGACTGATGGTGAGGGTACCCGGACTGGAGGTTGCTTGGAGGTGGACCTTAGATGAGGCGTACGATAGAGACGACCATTCGAGAGCTATACCTACCCTTCAGGTAGGATCCTTGGCAGGAGTACACAAGACCTGTTTCAGTTTACTTGTACCTTTCTGTTACATGTATTCTCTAGTTGGGCTTGTATTCTCGCCCCTTTTTCTTACTGTACTTACACTTTTACTATACAGTTTACCTATGTTCGTATCTTACTGTGTGCTTGGTTGAGTATGTATATAGGATATAAAGTCAATGTCTTCTTTGTTTTAGGGAATACGCCTTTTGGTGCTATTCTCCTGCCACTGTCCTATGGAAGGAGGGATTCGAGTAGTCACGGCACAGGCCCCGGGGGACGGGTTGTGACATTTTGTATCAGAGGAGTCGGTTATACCGTAGAAAATAGGACCCTAATCTTTTTAACAACAATATTGTTAAGTGTAGTGAGTGTGATTATCAGGTTAGGGAATCCAGTGTTGGTGCAGCGGCTGACGTATCCATACACCATGACCCAAACTTCTGATTTTTGACTCAGTGCACGAAAACACAGATTGCGTGTGTGTTTTGAAAATTTTTCTTATGTTTCCATGATTCAGCTCACCAGTTATATCTTAATGATGGTGGCGCAAATGTTCATTATCGGGATGTCGTTGCGTAGACAGCCAACTAGGATTCCCGAGAGAGTACACGATCGAAGCCCACCAATCGATGAGGTTCCGGTGCATGGCCCTCTTACTTTGTTGGCACCATCGGATTGTGTACCAGTACCGCCATCACCCATTGGGCAGTAGTTACCACCATCCACACTAGTGGACGGTGCACGCCGACTGAGCATGTTGCACGAGTTAAAATATCTGAGGCCTCTGAGGTTTCGAGCCGAGACAGTTTCCCACGCAGCTGAGAGCGTAGTGGAGGCGATTGATAGAGTTTTCCGCCTAGTTGAGACACCAGTAAAGCAGATGGTGATTCTAGCTACTAGTATTTTTCAGTGAGTGACCATGAGGATGGTTCTCATAGTGATGAGGCATCAGTACGTGGACCATTACCCGAGATAGTATCTTCGGGTAGTGTGTCGGCTATATCATTGCCTATTAGTCACCTGTTACAAACGACGGTACCGGTAGAGGACACATACAGGATTAGTGCCTTACGTGTGATTCAACATCAGATACACCTCAGGTTTCGAGGCAAGCCTGACTCACAGGCGGATGAGGAATGGCTCGGGGAGGTGGCTGAGAGTTCTCTAGATCTTCTACAACTTCTGTAGTATGACATGTTGATATGTGAGTATTCATCGAGGTGTACTGATCATTCCTGGTACTCGATGAATACGATATGATCAGTTCTTCGGGGATTAGACCTCAGAGTGAGGTGTGTTTAAGGACATCCGAGCCAACACTATTCCTCTATGCATTCTTAATTATGTTATGGTGCTATAGAGAACCTTTTTGGTTGAATATTCTTTGGATGAGAGGATGCACCCTATGAATGTTAGTAGTGGGAAAGCAGGAAACTGGAACTAGTCTCAGACACTTGGGTGTGTAAAATGTTTTGGGAAGAAAAAGTGTTTGGGATAGATGAATCTGTAGGGATGCAGACGTGGAAGTATAGATAGGGAAGCATCATGAGGTGGTGTACATTTCTACATGTTACAACCACCCCGATTGTGGTCCCATCCAGGCTTAAGGAGTTGGAGTAAAGAGGAAGGGAATAGCTACATGAGGTCAAGGAGTGAAAACTAAGGTCTCTAGGAAAGATTCGAGGTACAGTCTATGGCTACTACCAGCTATAAGATCAATTTACATAGGCATTTATCATTCCATCCTTCCACGAAACTTGTCCAAGACCTAGACTTTTCAGTTAATCCATTGACTTGACCGTCACGTCTGGATATACCTTTGGGAGGAGACTGAATAATAACACTTATGTTGACAATGTGATCTGACACTTGAGGTGAGAGTTTCGGTTGTAACCACATGGTGGCAGCATCGAGGCTTTACAACATTAGTTTGGGTATGGACTGGATATCCATAGTTCATACTCATATTGACTGTGTTAGGGAAAATGTTGTGGTGTATCTACAACATTGGAATTCGGTTTTCCTTGGTTGGTGAAAAAGGAAACCTAGGCATCATAGGATAAACTCATGCATAGGAGGGTACAACCGATCACTCTTGAGTCAGCTAGACATACCCTGAAGGTAGTAGGAGTTCTGAGTTTTCAGTTCCAAACAGCAGTGGCAGATCATGGGGGCATCTTTTCAAAAGATGTTTCCAAGAATACCAACCTAAAGGGAGAGGGACATGTTCTATTGATAGGTACTACCGGTGATTTGTACCCGATTTCTCAATAGTTTCAACACCTTTATTTGAATTGATAAATAAGGGGAAACCCTTAGTTTGGTTAGGGAGATGCCAGCATAGTTTTTAGGAGATGAGGCAGAGGCTGACTAGTGCCCCCATCTTGAGGCCACCGGAGGAGGGCGTTGAGTACATAGTCTACTCCAACGTATCAGGGACTGGGCTCAGATGTGTCCAGATGCAAGAGCAAGTAGTGATCATATATGGTTTTAGATAGCTGAGACAACATGAGAAAAACTACGATACCCATGACCTAGAGTTAGCAGCAGTGGTCTTTTCCTTGAATATTTGGGGACATTAATTGATTGGAGATGGTTTAACAGTCTACTCAGATCACAAGATACTCAGGTATATCTTATCTCAGAAGGACCTGAACCTGAGATAATGAAGTTGTCTTAAGTTCATCCAGGACTATGAAATTGAGATAGTTTATAATCCTAGGAATGGGAACGTTGTAAAATATGCACTCAACAGGAGATCTGGTATACAGCTGCAAGGTTAGGTGACTGATCAACTGGCTTCTTAGCAGATATCCTTTGTGGATTAAGATGGAATAGCTTTTCGTCCATCTCTTATAGTCACTTCCCCATTTCTTCAGTGATTCAGGGAGGCGAAGCGTGGGGACACTGACTACGTGGCTCGACGTGCTCAGATATCCATAGGAAAGGCACCTGATGGATTTTTTGAAGGTGGGGAGAATGTCATCCTCTTCAGAGGATATACCATGGTACCAGTGTTTCTTTAGGGGGAATTGTTGAGGGAGTACCACACATACCCTCTAGAGCTACATCGAGGAGTGGAGAAGATGTACCCGGACCTCTGACAACAACAATAGTGGTCGAGATTGAGGAAAGAAGTAGCATAGTTTGTCTCTTGGTGCATCGCTTGTCAGCAAGTGAAGGCAGATCCTCAGGTACCAGAAGGCTTCGTTCAGCCTTCAGATGTCCCGTAGTGGATGTGGGATGAGAAATTCATGTACATCATGACATTATTTCCACGTACATCCAAATTTCATGATTCTATCTAGGTGATCATCGACCGACTCACCATGTCGGCCCACTTCCTACTGAACAGAGAGCAGGGTTCAGTAGAAAGCATGGGAGGCCTCTATGTGCAAGAGATTTTGTGGCTACTTGGATTACCCTCGATTATTTTATCCGATTGTGATTCATGTTTCACTTCCTAGATCTGGAAGGGGTTGCAGGATGCTTTAGGGACGCAGCTTTGTTTGAGCACCGCCTTCCATCCTCAGACGGATGGACAGACTGAGTGGATCATTCAGACCCTCGAAGACATGGTGCATTCTTACGTCCTCAACATTGGTCACAGTTGGGAGGATCATTTTCCCTTGGTGGAGTTTTCATACAACAACGGCTATCACTCCACCATTGTGATGACACCTTTTGAGGCGTTGTACGGGAGACCTTCCAGATCACCTTTGTGCTGGACTGACCCAGGGGAGTCTGTACTCATGGGACCAGAGATACTGTGGGCTACCACAGAGAAGGTGCAGATCATCCAGAGTGGATGAAGACTGCAAAGAGTAGGAATAAGTCTTATGGCTATAGGAGATGGAGACCTATGGTGTTCGAGGATGGAGACCATGTCTTTTTATGGGTCTCACCTCGACGAGGTTTGCGGAGATTTGGCCGAGGTGGCATGTTATCTCCGAGGATCATTGGACCCTTCCAGGTCCTCAATAGAGTTACTGAGGTGGCATACATCATAACACTTCCCCTTTAGTTTCACCAGGTGCACGGCATCATCCACGTATCCCAGCTGAGGAGATATGTGCACGACCCTTCTCCCATCATCGACCACGACAAGCTAGACGTCGATGATGGGGCGACTTTTACAGAGGTTCTAGTTGAGATTGCGGATCAAAAAGAGTGGGTCCTTTGTGGGCGGTTGATTCCTCTTGTGCGCATTTGTTGGCAGCACGGGAACCTCTAGGAGAGCACATGGGTGCGGGAGGCTCAGATTCATGCTCAGTACCCCCACTTGTTTTCCTAGTTTTGTGATGTGGCTTATGGGGACATAAAGCCCTGAAGTGGAGAGAATTTAAAGACCCAAAAATTACATGTAAATTTTTTAATTATATGGAAATATTATGAGTCCAAAAAAATTGACGACATGTGATTCCAAGGCCCGTTGTGCCCGAAATTAATTTCTGAACATTTTTTTCGGTACATTCAGTAAATGTGAAAGTGAGTTTTTTAACTTTTGAACTGGTTCTGAGAATTAAAATATGAGGACACCATTGAACGTGATTTGATGATACTCTCTTAAGGATACCATCACCTAGACCGCATTAGGTCGAATGTGAAAGATAGTTTTTCACTTTTTTGTGGAAATAAAAATAAAATAAAATAAACTTATATTTTATTTTTTTGATAAAACCTCCCATGTGAAGGTTATGGTGGTGGGGACCAACGAGATTAAAACCCAAACATTTGAATTCTACTGGTGGGGACCACCCAAACCCCTTTAATGGGATAAGACCTCTCAACTCCCCTAAATCAATTATGCCAACTCCACATTTAATTATTGGATCCGAATAAAAATTAATGAGATGATTCAACATTTTAGTTATGCCAAAATAATTGATCTACTTAATTAAAATTATGCTGGATATTCATTTTTTATGGAATTGGGGAAAGGGTTGGCAAAGGAAAATTGGGAGATAACCTTGGAGGGATTATGTATCCTCCAACGAAGAACGCAATTCGGAATTGAAGCACGTGGATGACGTTCATGTCGAAATTGGAAGTGTCTTGGAGAAGTGATGAACGCTGACGCCATTATCTCCAATGACTTCATCTCTTTCCTCAAGACCTTCGTCAACTAACCTCCGAGGTAGGGGTTTAATTATGTGTGATTATGTATTCCCATGTTCTTACCTTCTAAATAATGAACTTGGATCAACTCTCTAACTAGTTGATCCATGAATGATATCTTTTTGTGGGTTTGGGAATAATCATTATCAGAGGATGTAGGGGTTGACATTCTTCAGACATGTTTGATTAAGCCTCTTTCTACCACCCAAAAGCGGAGGGTGCGGGCCAAATGAACACGACATGACCTCTCAACATTTTTCTTGAGTTTTCGTTGTGTTCCTCGCAATGGAAGGAAGCAGTGACTGGTGCAGGTGAATGGCATTAGTCAGGCTCGGATATAGCAGCCGACACACCACCGGTCGTGAAAATGAGGACAACGCAACCACAACCATCACGCCGCCCCGCGGCCCCGGCACAGCCCCACGGCCGCCCCCCGGCCTTCACGCCGCCCCGCGGGCTCCGCGCGGCCTCACGACCCCCACGCCAACCCGCCGCCCCCGCGCCGCACCGTGGCCACTCTTCCGCCCCGGTCCAGGCCTACCAACTCAGGTCGATCCGGACCTAGCTGGCTGGGGCAGACCCAACGGGCTGGGTCATGCCAGGTCGGACCAGGCTTAGGCCAGCTTCGACCCTTTTTCGCTATATCAGCCATCAATTTATCATCAGACATCTGTTTGAAAAACCATCAGCGACATTGGAAATCATGGAGCGAGATGGAACTATTTGTATACCCCACTAGAGTTTAGGGTAATGTTGGGTTATGGTCGAGTTGGATCGAGCACGAATCCAACCAGGCCCTCGAGACTAAAATGCTAATAACATACAGATCGAGCGTCCGATTGACGCACCGACTGTTGCATTGAGACCCATATGACGTGGTAGTTCTTTGGGATAATTCATCATGGATGTTATTGTCGTTTGGAGTTTCAACCGATGGCTTGAGAAGTGAACCTGTCATAGATGAGCAAGCTTAGTATGGGAACCCAGTAGTTGGCTGTGATGATGTACTAACGATGTACTATGATCCTTTGTGGGTCTGACAACGTAACGACGATGTACTAGTATCATGTGTGGGTTTGAAAACCTACATATGATGTAATAGGATCTTTTATGGTTCTAAAGACGTACTGACGATGTTATAGGATCATGTGTGGTCCTGACGGCGTACTGACGATTTTCTAGGATCTTGTGTGGGACTGATGACGTACTGACGATGTACTAGGATCCTGTGTGGGTATAACGACGTACTGATGATGTACTTGGATCTTGTGTGGGTCTGAAGATGTATTGACGATGTACTAGGATCCCGTGCGGGTATGACGATTTACTGATGATGTACTAGGATCTTGTGTGGGTCTGACGACGTACCGATGTTGTACTAGGATCCTGTGTGGGAATGACGACGAACTGACGATGTACTAGGATCATGTGTGGGTCAGACGATGTACTAGGATCCTATGTGGGTATGACATGGTACTATGATCTTTTGTGGGTTTGATGATGCACTACGATCATTTGTGGGTCTAATGATGAATTAGGATCCTTCATGGGTCTATCTCATAATAGAGTAAGATTATTTAGTAGTTACACCAAATCATCTATACTATTGTACCTATGTTATAAATGGTGTGAGCTGAGTCTGTACCTATGTGGTACATTCCTTCGTGGTAATACCTTGCTGGTCTTCTTCTATGTGAATTACCTATGTGGTACTTACCTTAGTGGTTTTCCATCCTTCGTGGAATAGTTGAGATTTGGACTTTAGAGTTGGACCTTGTGTTTCCTCATCATTGAGACATGTTTACTGGATAACATCAGTATATTTATTGGTATATACCAAATTTGGGTTATCATTTGATTTATTGCTTGTGGTTTATCCTCTGTGGATTTTTTGGGACCTTGAGGGTCTCGGGGTCCCTACTGAGTATCGTTATACACACCCCGACACGGGCTATGCCCACACCCTATTGTGTTTGGTGTAGATGATAGACATCGCTGACTGGGAACGAGGGTACCAGGACTGGAGGTAGCTCGGAGGTGGAACATAGATGAGGCCTACCACAGATATGACCGTTCTAGAGCTGTACATACCCTTCAGTTAGGATCCTTGGTGGGAGTTCACCGGAGTTGTTTCAGTTTACCTGTACCTTTGCGTTACTTGTACTTTCTAGTTGGTCTTGTATTCTGACCCCTTTTTTTTACTATACTAACACTTTGACTATACACATTACTTGTGTTCGTATATTTTGGTGGGCTTGGATGCGTGTGTTTATAGGATATAATGGCAATGCATTCTCGGTTTAAGGGAATACGCCTTTTGGTGCTAGTCTCCAGCCCCTTTCCTATGGAAGGTGGGCATGGGTAGTCACAACCGGAGCCCCGGGGGACGGGTCATGACATGGTCTGTGAGGGCAGTTTTCGCATTGGATCATGTTGGAAGTTCTAAATTTATCACGTTCTGAGAATCTCAATATGGTTTGTGCTAGTCGGGTACTCATGGTGCGGAGAACCCTCCCCTTATTCCCTATGGTTCCACTTATTGAATTTCTTTGAGATGGTTGGCCATGACTTATGGAGTTGAATGGTTACCCCGAAATTCATAGTCTTATCTAGAATTTTTCACATTCCAAGTTTAGTTTTGTTCATCTATCTTTTGGGTGACTTTTTAGGGGAAGCAATTGTTTATGGTGGGGAAAATTGTCACACCCTGACCTATGATGTTATTTTATATTTTTAGTTTATTGTATTTGGATATCTTTGGTTGAGGTTTGAGATGATTATCGGTTTAATTTTCTGAATTTTAGAAATCTCAGGTGGGTTTTTGGCATGTGCATAGTTTGAGTACGGTTAGCATAAAGTGTTTATCCCTTCCCCGGTAACTGTGTGAAATATGTTGGGTGTCCATTATTGTGGCAAACAAGTTGCACACTGTTTGTAAAATAGTGTGGTTTGGTTCTGTAACTGGACAGAGGCGTGAAACATGGTCATCACATGGTTTGGAAAACGTAAAGCCAGCTCGTATGTGTTCCCATTCTCTCCAGAAGGGTGATCATGGTTGGCACACAATCTGTCATATCGTGCAGCCAAAATGTGTGGGATTCCTGTGTTCAAAAATAAAAATAAATAAAATTGAAATAAAATATGTAAATAAAATAAAAATTAGAAATGTTTTTAAAAAAATATTATTATTATTATTATGTTAGGATTTTATTATTTTATTTTACAATATTTTTCATTACTTTTCCCTCTCTTCTCTCCCATATTCCTCACGCAACCCGACCCCTCCCCCTCCCAACAACATGTTTCACCCTCCACTCGGCGCCCCTTAGTTTAGAGATTTCAATAGACCATCTCTGGTGTCTCGGTCATCGACCAAAGGTAGGAAATCTTCACCCCTTACCATCCTATATTTCAATGTTTTCCACTTCCCCATGAAGCATTCATGCTCGGAGGAACCCTAGGGTTTTAGGAGAGATGATTTTTTGTATTTATATCTCAAATAGTGTGTGTGATGGGTCTTTTGGGCCTAATTTAGGCATGTTTCGATTTCTGTCGCTGGAGGCGATGCATTTCGAACCGTTTCAGTCCACCCACTAATATTTGTAGTAATAGGAATCAATTATTTTACTATAGTTTAATTTTAATATATGGTTTTCGTGAATTTTGTGTTTCTGGTAATGTTTATAGGGTCTGTTGGACCTCACCGGGGTGGTTTTGGGCCGTGAGTGTCAAGAGTTTCTATATGTACATTGATAGGCTAATGAATATATATATAACCTCTTTATAAACATTATTTCATGGAAAAGAGAATATGTGAAATGTATCATGGGGTATTTATATATATATATATATATATATATATAAGTATAAATTCATGTGCATATAAGTGTGATGTGTTAGTTTTGGTGGTTTTCATCGAAGAGAGGCATGTTTGAGGATGGTTCCCTATGCCTAATTGTTTAATTTAAATTCCATTTTTTCGTGATTATTTTAAAACATTATTTTTATATATATTTAGTATATATAGATGCTATGAAAACTGTTTGTGATTTTTAGAAATTTATCTGCATTTTTTTTTCAAAAATTTTCTTGGATTTCAATGTGTTCTTCTCAGGTTCATATATGCTACTGACCTTATTTTGAAAAAATGTATGTGTTTTGTTATGAATTTGAGGTTAATTTTTAATTTCCCTTTATTAAATGTTTTTACTTGTTTTAAGAATGGATTCAAGCTAATTTTTAAAATTTTGGTGCCTTGGTTATTTAATTGGTATTTTAAATGTCTTTGGAATGTATTGGTTGATTAAGCTTTTTTCTAATAAGAAAATATACCCTTCCATGTAACGAGGCCCATTTGGAACCAAGAAAATGGTTTGTCAAGATGGAAAAACCCTCTTAAGGAATTCCCCAGTTATTTTAGAACAAATAAGTTTATGATAATTTTGTTATTTATGATATGTTCTTAGTTAAGAGGATTGCACATTATTGTGCAACATAAAATGGGGATGCACTTAAGGAGGGAGATTGGTTGTGCAATATGGAACATGTTTTTGGATAAATAATGTGGTGTGTGAATATATTTTTTTCTGATAAAATATCACCACCATTGGTAATAGAGAACATGGGAAACCCAGTCTACCTAGGATGGAAGACTAAGTCTAGTACACTAGTTGATTAAAAAATGGTTCTCCCGAGTTTCTTCTAGCAGGATTGACACTACAACACTAACTAAACATTTTTAATGATTGGAGACCACTGGGCCCATGGGGTTTCTCCTCCAAGTGGTGCATGCATTAGAACACTATTAGTTTTGATTGTTATACTTTGTTTTACCAAGGTACGAGGATCCTAGGTCCCCGATTAACAATAACTGCTTTGGGACTACACATAGTGCCTTTGATGTGATTTTCATATTAGTTAGTTCTTACTTTATGTCTCTTCTATGAAATCCATAATTTAATCTAAATTTCATTCCTTTAATTTTGAAATGTAAATTCATCCTTGGAACATTTCTTGAAAATTCGGTGGATGTGAAATGATTTTCTTGAAAAATGAAAAATTGTTACTTGAATTTGAAGGGAATAAAAAACATTATTTTATTTTATCTAATTTTCAAACTAGCATGATTTGTGTTTATTTTTAATGATTAGGGTATATGGTGTGGTTTATTATTGTAATTATTGGTGAGCATCTTGGTACTCATGCCTACATTATCTTTCAGTTTCTGGTTCATCTAGTTTTGGATTTCTATTTGTGCGAGCATGGTTCTATGTTTAGTGGTATCCCACGAGGTCACTTGGAGGTATGTCTGTCTATTCTTCTTTCTTTTATTTATGTCGCTAGTGTTTATTAGTTTTTGTCAGTTTGTATTTTTTTATTTTTCTTTTCTCTATGGGAAAAATGATTCCCAACTGTTTTATTTTGTTGTGTAACACAAATCGACAGCTCGTGGGGATCAAGAATTCTCTTCAGGCTTGTCATAGACCAACTCTAGTGATCCGTTCAATGTTTAACTAGGTTGGTTCTTGATAGTAATTATTAATATTTGTAGGTATTACTATTTTATTCTATTTATTCTTATTTATTTCTATTTATTACTATTTATAACTAATTACTACAATTTTTTATTAATTACTACTAATTACTACTAATTAATTCTAATTAATAGTAATTATTAAAAATTAGTAGTAATTATTACTCATAAATATTAATTTTTACAATTTATTAATATTTAAGGCTATTTATTACTATTTATTACTAATTATTACTATTTATACTTTTTATTAGTATTTATTACTAATTAGTGCTATTTATTACAAATTAATACTATTTTTTACTAATTAATACTAATTACTACTAATTACTATTATTCTATAGTAATTACTACTATTTACTACTAATTACTGATATTTACTACATATTACCACAATTTGATACAAATTACTAATATTTATTAACAATTTCTCCTATTTATTACGAATTACTACTATTTATTACTTACTACTACTATTTATTACTAATTACTTCTATTTATTTCAAATTTCTACTATTTATTAATAGTTACTACAATTTATTAGTTATTATTAATTACTTTTTATTATTAATTATAACTATTTATCTCTATTTAATACTATTTACTACTAATTGCTACTAATTACTATTAATTACTACTAATTACTACTATTTACTACTAATTAATAAAAATTACTTCTAATTACTACTAATTACTACTTATTATTAAAAAACACTACTATTTGATTAAGAATAACTACTATTTATTAAAAATTTCTTCTATTTATTACTATTTATTACAATTTAATATTATTTATTACAATTTAATACTATTTATTACTAATCATTACAATTTAATACTAATTATTTTTTCTAATTACTTCAATTTATTACTAATTACTACTATTTATTAATAACAACTACTAATTATTAATATCTATCACTATTTATTACTAATTATTATTAATATATACTATTTATTACTAATTATAACTATTTATTACTAATTACTACTAATTACATCTAGTTACTACTAATTACTATTATGTACTAGTATTTACTACTAATTTCTACTAATTTCTACTAATTACTAATAATTATAACTAATTACAAATATTTACTACTAATTACTAATAATTACAACTAATTAAAAATATTTACTACTAATTATTACTATTTATTACTATTTATAACTGTTTATTTATAATTATTACTAATTATTATTAATTATTAATATTTATTACTAATTGTTACTATTTAAAACTCATTATTACTAATTATTACTATTTGTTACTATTTATTACTATGTAATTATAATTATTTCTAATTAATACTAATTATTACTGTTTATTACTAATAATTACTATTTATTACTATTTATCACTAATTATTACTGATTATTTGTAATAATTACTAATAATTACTATTTATTTCTAATTAGTTCTAATTTGTACTATTTAATCATAATTAGTACTATTTATTACTAATTAGTATTATTTATTACTAATTATTTTTAATAATTATTACTATTTATTATTATTTAGTACTAATCAGATTATGCACTCCACAGACATCATATTTATAGGACATCTATTCATGCTTGTAAAAAATTAGTCAACAATCCTTGTCCAATGATTTCATGATTATATGATATTGTTTTCTAGGTTTTGATCATTTTTCATTTAATCAAATTTGATGTATTGCATAGAATTTCAAATTTTTAACTTCCTATAGTCGGCTTTTTTCCTTATTCTATTATGGTAATATTTATTTCATATGTTTATAATCTTGACTTTGATATCTATATTTTTTCTATATCTTCCAATACTAATTACACAACATCCACTTTCCCTTCATTTGTAACTCTAGTTTTTAGTTTATACATCTACTTTAGATTCAACTACTAATTCATCCCTGATAACTAATTCATATTCAATTACTACTTTTGGCTTCTTAACATTTTATACATATTTTGAGGTTAATATCTATATTTTTTTCTACTAACTTTGATTACTGATATTAAATCTATTTTTACGTTTGATGAATTATTCTCCTAACTTTGACCTCGTCTCATTAGAATATATTTCACTTATTGCGACGATTCTATTTAATATTTTTTATCTAATGCTTTAAGATTCTACATTTGAATTTTTAATATTCATTAAGTTTCCCTTCGGTATTCTTTTCACTTATTTCTTCTTCTTCTACATCTTGATTTTGGCCTTTTTTCTTCTAGACTTTTACTTTTTTTCCAATTTTATTTTATTTTTTTTCAAAATTATTTTTCTTATTTTAGTATTATTTTTTATTACGTTATTTTTTATTTCATCCATTAACTTTTATTCTATTTTTTTTAGTTTTGGTTATTCTATATTTTTCATTTAATCCTAAATTATATTTCACATCTATATTCCTTCCTCAATATCGACTTCTAACTCTAGTTATTTATTTTTACTCTATAATTCATGTACCAAATGTCTTTAACATTTCCTTGTTCTAGTACACATATTTTCTTCATTCATCAAAAGTACATTATTTTTATTGTTCTATCTAATGAATTAATTTTTTTCTTATAAATTTAATCCACTTTCTAGTATTATCATTATGAATTTTGGATTTTAGATTCTACATCACCTTCTGTTATCACTTTCGGTGCTACAATCATAAATGGATTAGACTTAGTATTTCTCATTCGTCTTCTAGAGTATTGAGTTTTTATTTTAACATTGAATACAGTTCTCCTTTTTTAATTACATCAAATCTATCATCAATTTTGTCTTTGTTTATAATTAAAAATCAATTTCTAATTTTTATCATGTATAATGACTTGTAAATTATGCCTTATACTTATATTTATTTTATATTTAAACTTTTTTACATTTTAATTTTTCTAGTTGAACTATTTTCAATCTCTATATTGCCTTCTAGAACCTCACTATTAATAGATTTTATATTTTTCATTAACATTTACATCCACTTTTCCCCGAATTCAGCATTCAATCGTCATTTTCAGATTTCACAATTTTGCTTCATTTCACGTCAGTTCGTTGAATTTTTATTTATGAAATTAATTTTTTTAGTTTCACTTTTACCATTAATATATATAGTGTTGTCATTTTTTATTTTACCTCTACTTTTGAATATTCTTGTGAATTTATTTTTTCTTATATTCATGCATCATATTTTGTTAACGTTTATGTGTCTACATTAACTTCCACATCCACTTCCCCTTCTTTCAAATATTTATTACTATTTCAATTTTTTCTCTTGCTCTTGATTTGGAATCTATATTTGCATATAGTTAATCTATTTCTTATATATATATATATATATATATATATATATGATTTTTCAATTTTATTTATGTTTATCCTTTATTTATCCACTTTTCCCTCCAACTCTTAACTTTTTCCTCATCTACATGATTTTCTAATTACTCTATCTAAATTTCCGATTATTTTTTATCATGTGTGTTTTTATTTTAATTTTTCCATCATATTTTTTATTGATACATTTTTTTATCACTACTGTGTTGATATATAAATGGCCATCATAAGAGATTAGTTTTTTAGGTTTCTTTTTTTATTGAAATCATGGTTATTTAAATATATAAAATTCATTTCATTTAATATTAATAGTATAATAAATAATCTAATTTGAATGATAATTAAAATTATCTTGCAAATGAGATATTATATTAAAAATCAATCATATTAGTATTTATTATAAAAATGACAATTTTTTTAAAAAAATATAGAAATATTTAGTTTTTGAAGCTATGGAGACCCTTTCATGGTGAGGTGGTTCCCAGGGAACTATAGTGTGCAAAGACGATCATCTGAGAAATAATTACTAATTCCCTTAATTTATATCTTCATCGTGCATTTAAATATTTTATTTTAGATCATAATATAATGTATTATAAGTAATTAAATTATATTAAAATAAAATTTATCATAATTAAAATTAAAATTAATAATTTTGTAGTAGAATTGATTATCGAATCTTTACACTCTCCTCTCTTGACTATGACATGTTCAATTATTGGTTACCCAAATTATGAGGGGATAACTACCATATCCATTGTTGTATGATTACTTTTAATTTTTCAAAATGATATCTTCTTAAAACATGATTTTATGTTTCACATTAATATATATATATATATATATGATAAGGTAACCGGAAAAGGGTTTTTTATGTCAATAATTCAATATCATGTAGGTTATAGAGTGAGGGTGGTCGATGTGTTCCTTGTGTTTTCAAGTTCAAGAGATGGGGATAATGATATTATACCTTTTATGTGGAGGAATAATGTGTCTACTAATCCTAACAGAACCTAAGTAGATGAAGTCAGTTTCAGTGATCTGTACAATATGGGACTCTAGGGGGTATTATCGGCAGTACTAGATCATATTCATCTTGGGTGAGGGGATAAACCCTTTGATCCTTTTACTATAATGTAAAATTAAGTCTCCATATACTTTGAAAACTATTATTTTGGATTCATGTTTGTTCTTAAGAGTTATTCAGATGTATAACTCATAGCTTTTAAAATAGATAATAAATTTACATCCAGAACATATCCAATCATTTGAAAATCTATAGTTTCTCTAGCATACAAAAAAAAATCATTCTATAAAACATTATGCTCTTGAAGCTGATTATGGGATTTCGAAGATCTTACCCAAAATAGTTGTTCATGAAGCATATAGTCTCTGATTTTAAAAATATTTTCCCTGAAATTATGAATCATTATGATAAAATCAATTTAAGTAATTCAAATATAAATTTTAATCTACCTCCTTTCAAATGTTATTCTCTTGACATTTAAGACACCTTGAAAATTAATGCCAGAAATAGAGGAAATGAGCTATGATTGGCATAAAAAATTTAAAAAATGGTGTTCGATTTTGTGTTTATCTATAAAAAATCCACAAGCCAATTTTACATCATAAATTTTAGCTATGATATGATGTTCCATTTAAACATAACATTTTTATGAAATCGGGCCAAAATAGAGCAAACAAGTTCAGATTTCATGAAAATTTATAACATGTAGGAAAAGATTTCATGTCAATACGACATGTTGTGTTCTCATAATGAAAGAAAATATATTTTTCTATATTTAAATTTCTTAAATAATGTACATATGGGGTTCATATCCTTTAAAACAATTATGATCTTTTTTTAAATCATTTAAAAATTCCCATAGTTTAATTTTTTACATGTGGGAATAGACCGCATGAAAATATGGATTTGTCTTTGTTTATAATGAATAAAATTTCATTTTTATATATTTAAAATCCAGATAAAAATAATAAAATGGTAAAAACATAGAAAAATTCATGTGTTTTAGTTAAATAAAATTAAAACAACTATCATTTAATTTTTCACACATTATATTAGACCCCACATCAATCCAACATGAAATTTTCACTAAATGGATAAAAGTGAAAATTTATTTATTTAAAATTAAACAAATATGTGTTATATGGTCTATACATAGAATAAACATCAAATTATAATTAATTCAGCGGAAATTGATTGTTCATTAAGTTTTAACATGTATAAATATACTTATGGTCAATCCAACATGAAGTGTGGTAAGAATAACCGGAAAAATATTTTTATCAGAAATAAAAACCATTAAAAACATTCATTAAAGAGTCAATATTCAAAAAAATGACGTTATATTGATAGCTCTCTGAACATCATATTTATGGACCTACAATTCCTTCGAGAGTAAAATTATTCAAAAATGATTTTCCAAATACATGAAGATAATCTGAGAACATTTCCTATATTTTGAACCATTATCATTTTCTAATATTTGAAGGAACTATTTTTGACATCTTTTCTTAATTATTTTTCTTCAGATTATGAATTCTAATAATATGATCTTTTTTATGGATTAAATTTCTATATTTTTTTAAGAAATATATATTTTATTTTTCAAGTACCATTTATTCTTCCACAACATCGAATATCACTTATTTAATTACTCTATATTCTAGATTCTCTATTTAATACATATTTAACTACTATTTATGGATTTTTTATACTTTATAATGAACTAATAATTTTGGATTCTTATATTTTTTTTCTTTTGTATTTGGTATTTTTTTTTCAATTTTTTCATTCACTATTATTACTTATTTTATTTCTCATTCTTATTATTATTCTCATTTCACTTGTTTTTTTGGATATTTATTCTCTAACATATACATTTAGTTCTATTTTATGATTTTAACTTAAAAAAATTATATTTCTGATTTTATTTTTAGTTAATTATAAATGATATATTTTTATACATTTATTTATGTTATCAATTATGTTTTTTTCTTCTATCATTTTTATGGTAATAATTTATCTCAATTTTATTAATTATTATCATAGATTGTGCCTCATATCATTGGATCAACATTCAATTCTAATTTTATTTCAAAATAATGATTTCAATTTTTTTCTCCTAGATTTTACCTTTCACTTTTTCTCTTTCATTCATTTTAATCTCTTATTTTACTTTTGAATTCCTTCTAATTCCTCTACTCCATGATATAAGCTTTTGAATTCAAGTCTATTATTTTACATGTCATTTTTTCATGATTTTTTATTTGTAGAATTTATTTTATTCATTTACATTTTAATATATTTTTTATTTTTCTTTTCCTTTCAAGGAATCTTTATTATTCATTTACTCTTACATCTAATTATAATTTTGTCTTCTATCTTCTCTCTTCATAATCAAATTATATCTCTAGTTATTCTTTCTTCCACTAGTATCCTTAGAACTAATTTCTTGATATTTTTTTCTTGTATATATATTTTCTCGATTTTGTAGAAGTTATTAATTATTATTGTTATATCAAAATAATGTTTTTTAATTTTACTCTAATCCTATTTTGAGATTATAATTTGAAATTTTTGACTTGTATTTCCACTTCACCATTATTTTTTTATATTTGATCCCTTTTTTTCATCTACCTTTTATTATATTTTTGGTTTTTTAATTTTATATCAAGTCTTAATGAATTTTCATATACTATTACATATGATTCTAATTTTTTCTTCTACCTTCCCTATTTTAGATTAACTTATAACTTTGATTATTACTTTTTCAAACATTATTATTCTACCTAATTTCTTCAGCATTTCCTTTTTCTTGTATGTCTTTTTTTAATATTTGGAATATTCATTTACTTTTTTTAAATGTCTATCTAATAAAATTATTCTCCCAGTTCGAATCTAGTTTTGAGCTTCTCCCTATGACTTTCAGATTATGGATTTTTTATTCACCATATATTTCCAATTTTGGATCTATACTGATAATTAGGTTTAACTTATTCCTTATATTTCTATTTTTGGTTTATATAATTTTTATTTGAACATTGATTCTCCTACTACTTTAACTTTTATATGAAATACTTTTTAAACTTTTTCTATACATCAAAATAATATTTATTTATCTATCCTGTATTATGAGTTATATATGTATGCATACTTTATATTATTATTTTAAATATTTCATTATGATTTTTTGGATTTTCTTGTTTTTTCTTCTATTTTAAATATATATACTATATTCAATCACCCATTTATTTTTTATAGACATCATATTTTTATTATTCTTATACATTAAAATTTTACAGCACTTTCACATTTGATTACCATTTTTGTATTTCACATTTTATCATCATATCTTGTAAATTCATTGACATTTTATATTTGATATAAAATTTTTTGGGCTTCACTTTTTCATCAACTGTTTTTTAATTTTTTTTATTTCTTATCTTAATAATATCTCTCAATATACATGTGGAAATTTTTTCTTATGCTCTTTAAATTTTTTTTAATGATTCTATTTTTATTTTGGATCCCCATTCAAATTCCACATCAAATTTTAATTATTTTTTACTTATTAATGATATGAAACTATGGGTTGACATTTACATATTGTCATGTGTATAGATGGATTTGTAAGACCCTATTATGCAGGGAAGATTGAAGTGACTATAAGATGTATTGATGTCCCATATCCCTGCATTCAATGGACTGAGCCAAAGGTTCATTTATATAAGTAGAAAAAATGATAATTATTAATTTCGTTTAATCCCAAATGAGATACATGAATCCCGTGAAAAATTGTTTAATGAATTTAAATTACAAGCACATTGGGGAATCCCCAATGTCATCCATAGTCATGATAATGGAAATTTCAATTGGTATATGCATTCAACGTAATGATATATACTTTTTAAATAATATTATTTTTCAATGTATTTATTAGTGTTTTAATCTTCTATAAATTATTCATTAGGAATAATCATTCCAACATTAATGGGACAAGGTATGTTTCGAATTTATGAATTTATGGTATTTGACCATTGACTATTATATCACCCCTTGACTACAAATAGTCACCCCATGTATGTTGTATTTCATCCAAGATTGTATTAGATAGATTATTTTTTTCTATATTGTGTGAGTATTTTTTATGATTATTCCCCATTCTATTTTTTATTATTTCCTCATTTGTATGCATATTATATAGACCATAAAATATCAAAATCCCCCATTTATTGAATTAACCCATGTATGATATTGTATGGATTGACCCTCAAAACCTTCACATAAGTGTGTTTTATTTGTAATAAGTCAAAATACTCATACATATGGTTTATTACTTTTATCCACTATCCAAACCCATTATAAGACACATTTACTAGAACTGCTTCCTTCACCAACTAATCTTCATCGATAATATCAAGACACTTCATGTGTCTCACATAAATTTGTGTCATATCTCTGGTTGATATGTATTGTATATATCCCTTCATTTACATTACCTATATCCCTTACAATTATTAACATCCCATTTTATCCATGCATTAAAAAAATCCCAATAAAATCCGTTTTTCATACCTCTATGGTTTTATTATATTATACAGGCTATAATTATTTTATTATGATCCAATTATTCATCAATCTTTTTATTCATATTTTATTCTCTATATTTGGTTTGTACCCCAAAAAATAAAATTCTCTTAGCTTATCATTTAGATCTTTTCAAAATTTACCACACTTTCTTTCTTTAAGAGACCTCAATAAAAAAACATCATACTATCCATTCAAAATCATGTGCTTTAAAACACTAAGAAAAAAATATTTTGGTGGGATTTGATAAAACAGAAGAAAAAGAGTGCATAAAATTATATATTCACATTTTCTCTATATTATTATCACATTCCATTACTATAAATAACATTAAAAACCGTTTTACTTCATCACCATATCCTATTAGGATCATATTGATAATAGTTTTACTTATATTTTACAATTGGGAAAAACCCACATAGTACACCTTTCTTCCCTTTTCAACCTTTTACCCATTTTTCTGCCCTGTTTTTACAATTTTCTATTTTTTAATTCTTTACCACTCAAAAAGGTTGTGCTAATATATTCCCATATGTGATATCTTTTGGGAAAGGATTGGTAGCTCATGATATTAATAAATAAGGTATTATATTTATTAAATTATTGGTATATAAATTGATTATTGGGATTAGAGAGAAAATATATATATTATTGAGTGTTTATCAATATTTCATGTGTTTCTACATCTTATGTGTGTGAATGTGTATCTTTGTGTGTGCGAGGATTTACATCTTGTGCATGTGTGAGTGTGTCTTCTTGTGGTTGTGAGTGTGTATCCATTCATGTGTGAGTGTCTATAGCTTATGAAGGTGAGTTTCTACAACATGTGTGACAGTTTGAGTATCTTTTCTTGTGGGTGTGTGGGTATCATCAATTGTGTGAGAGTGTTTGTAACATTGCATGTTTGAGTACATGTATATCAATGTTTCTATTTCTAGTCATGTGTGTTTTATTTCATATAATTTATCATAAGAGAAGAATGTGGGAATATAATTGATCATAGTAGAAATGATGGATGCCAATGTATATCTCCAACACTACAACCTACAAAAATCTATAAACAAGATTACCTAATCCATTTTGATAAAATTATTATTAGGAAAAATGAACGGAAATAAATGAATATTCAGAACCTAGAGAATCAATAAAACCTAGGGATAATCCATGGAACACCATGATGTTCCCTTAAACCAAGCCTACCTAACATCATGGGGGAGGATATGGAGAATTTTGTTGATGATTTTTTAGGACGTCCCACTGTTTTGATGTGGGGGGGGGATGCTGCTACCCACAGTTTATTTTAAGAAGGCTGAGTTCTATTTAATCACTCATGTTGGGTGCACCATTTTTTCTTCAAAACTCCCAATGGTTCTGTATCCAATGATACATGGACATTCATTCCAAAGGCAGTCGTTCACTGGGTGATTTGTCCAGCGACACTTAAGAACTCATATTGGTCGAGAGGATGAGATGTCGGTCAAATCACACCCTATTGGTGGGGGGATTATTGCCTATTACGAGACTCCCTTATAGATTTAAGATGTATTTGTATGTTCACGAATGATTGGTTTATCCCCAAGAACAGTATCCCCGGATTATCTATGGTTTGTAATGATCAACTAAGCATATGGGATTCAGAATCATTTAGGCCCGAGGTTTACCATCCCTCATTGGATTAATGAATTCGAGGAATTTGGACTCATTGAGAAATCACGGTTTCAAAACCTCATAACTAGGCACTCTGGAGTTTATTTTCATCCAGGGGGGACAGATAATGACTTGAGCGTTTTGATCGAACTAGTGATACGGGCTTCCTACATATCCTTGTGAGAGGAATCAGAATCCACATAGCTCAATGCCACTCAACAGGACACATCACCTTTTAAGGTTATGTGACAAGGACCCAACCGTACAGTTTAATGTCATGTTCCAAGGAAACGTGGGTGAGAGATACCTGGTTAATGCTGGGGGGGACTTACACTGAAGCTGCCTAGAAGACCTAAGGGAAGTGATTTCTAGGGCCCAGAAATGGTCCTGTTGGGCTATAAGTACATGGTCTGACAGGAAAAAAGTTGTATGTATGAATTAAAGATTCTTCTGGCACCTCAAGGAAGTTTCCTATGTATCCCAGTTGGTTGGGAAACAAGTTCCACGCATTTATGGAAGATTAGGGCTTACACGTGACAGTTTCTTGTTATTGGGATTAATCCTAGGGGAGGCATCCTACGTACCCTATTTGAGAGACAGGGATCAAAAGCCACGTAGTTCGTTTAACCTATGCCGTTTTGCGGATGCTAAGACCACCACAAATCACTAATCCATTTTGAGTCATTCTCGGTGTGAGAAATAAGATAATGCAACAGACTTGGAAAGCCTCGCACTTTTTCCTCCTCAAGGGAAGGTGGCAGGAACCGCAAGACTCTCCTTCTCCCTGATGTTAAAGCGGGACAAAGGTAGTAGTCGTGCAGTAGAAAAATGGCTATGGGGGGGGGGAGAATGGTCTGGTGCCATTGGATTCTCCATCTTCCCGATGATGGAGGGAGGTAGAAGTCGCGTTGGCAGGGGCTGAGGATAGAGAGGCGTAGACGTGAACCTTCCTGGAAGGGAGGGGAAGTCCATTGACTTCCGGCGTTGATGAAGTGGGGCTTACTCTAGAAGGGATGCGCAGCCACTCCCAGTAGAGTGGAGAAGTGCTCACCACTGGTCCTCATCAAAAGGAAAGGCCAGTGGGATCCCTCAATCCTGGAAAGTGATGAGGCACAAAGGGGACTCCCGGGCTTAGACCCTGCACTACCGTGGGAATATGAACCCCAAAATGCTTTGAGAATCCGCTAAAGGGTCAGGGAAACCCCTTTTTCCTTGCCTACCATGGGTATGTAAACTCACAATGGTGGAGTGACGCACCTGAATGTTTCATCATACAAGTCTGGTGGATTCGTTAGATGCCTTGCCTCGCGGCCGGTGAATAGGCCAATGATGGGATTGCGGATGATCAGGCTGGATTGGAAGGGTTTTATCTAGCTTGGGGAATGGAAACACCGAAGGAGTTGGCAGGACACATGGTTACATGAGGAGTGGCACCCTTCGCATAAGGGAGTGCTATGCGGTTGGAGAGGTCATCCTCGAAGGAGGGTGCTACAAGGCGCGTTGGATCAATAAGGGGCATAAACTCCCTGGTCCGCGGAGAGTACATCTGTGGAGGTTCCATGGCTCACTGCATTAATTTTAGTTCGTATTTCACCAATTTATTATATGTATTTTGATTCTTTATCAATTTCATTCCAGTTCAATACTTGTACTAGTTTGTGAATTGGATCTTTACGGTTTACAAAATCCTAAGCTCCTTCCTTTGAAAAGTCGCTCCTTCAATCTCCTCCAGCCTCTGAATATCCAAGAATCCGAATATGAATACCCTTTCTTCTTCCCCTTGATGTCCTTTTATAGAGGGGGGATGGTTGTATTGTGATAATCCATCACATTTTTCAGAGGCCCATGACTTAAAACCTTGCCTATTGATGACTTTTTCAATCTGAGGTTCGCGGGGGTTCATTGAATGCACCTCACCCACAAACCAAGTAGGTTCGAGGGGTGATTCGCGACTGCGCAGGGCTCTACCTCTGTTCCGCGAACGAAAATGCACTCGGCATGGGCCAGTCTGGCATGGTTCGAAGCTGGTGTGGTTCACTGCGGGGGACCGGACAAGCATTCGTCCTAGTCCACACTCGCGTAAGGGCTACCCCTTCTGTTTTGCGGATGACTCTGGTCCCCGAGTGGCTCACAGAACCAGCTGTGTGCCACTGATGTTGAACCGGTACGCGGACCAGTTGGTCATTTTTCAATTTTATGTATTCTTCATGTTTTTCCCAATCGTATAAGGGAAATTGGGTAGAATCCTTTCTCAAACTAAGGGGGTATTCCCATTCCTCTTTTCGGATTTTTCAGGACCATACAAATGCCCCATCGGAATTGGGTCCGATCGAAAAGAAGAGGAGGATATTCTAATGTAGAATGGTCCTGAAACATGGGTAGTTTGTGGTAGAGGTGTGGACTCAGTTGGGGTCCATGCCTATAAAAATGGGGGGGGGGGGGGGGTCCATGCCTATGTCATTTACCAGATTCCTTGCAAAAAATGAGTTTTCGCTTTCTGTCTCCGTGCACATGCCTCCTTTGCGAAAAACCTCATATACGATCCATATTTTGCTTCCATGAACCACTCCTCATTCGCGATTCCTGTCACCTATATACCAATCTCCCCATACACGAACTAAAACATTTAATTAATTAAAATGTAAGTCACGACGGGCCGCGTAGGAAATTTATACGCAGTTTCGGATGTTCAGCAGACTAGAAATCCTACAATCATTGAAAAAAATTTAGGTTTTCCTAACATAAACATTTAAATCCGGAATTAAGATTCGGGAGAGCTGCCTAGTTTGCAGTCTGATGGCCAACACTCCGCGGTCCAGAGTGTTGCTGACTTCTTTTGCATAGATCTTGTCCACAGGATGTAGTCATCACGAACTACCTTTTGAGGTCAGCCCGTAAATCTCATCATGAAGGATCCATGATGGAGTGCTTTTCCAAATACTTGGTATTTTCCCAAATTTTATCATTTTGGACTAACCATTTGTCTAGTTTTCATAATGTAGGGAGAAAATATGTTTCCTCTTTGACCTGCACCTAGGACTTCCTCCAAGCCTCTTCCAATTGGTGACCAACACCTAAAGGATGTGGCCAGCTTTGTCCAAGAAAGAGTCTGTGTCACTCTGTTGTACCAACCCCTTCCAAAATTTCTTTCTGAGTCTCAACGAGAGTATAATTTATCCAATAGCCTACCTTCTTATGGGTTCAGCTTTTTGTCTGATACACCTATCCCAGTGTCATCTCACAACAATCATCCTGCAGTATGGATATTATCCAGTAGTATCCCCCGGGTCGTGATATTATCCAGGGCTGGCTTATCCCAAATGACACGGTTGTTGGGTCTGTACTGAATCACATCCTTGTGTCCCTGACAGGTGAACATCATTGAAAGGATGGGGCAATTCATTTTTACCATAGTATTTCCCAGAACACTATAGTTAACGACCAACATGGTTGGTTAGCTGACCGAGAACTCAGGCCTGGAGGGGTATTTAAGATGATGGATTGGTGGTGGCCCTTTTGGGTTCTCCAGAGCTTCGAGGAATTTGAAATGGAACTGTGAGCCAAGGGTTTTTATGAGGCTGTCTGGGTTTCCCAGACCTATACCGATCAGTCTAGCACTCTTTCCAAACATCTTATGAGCTGTTGGAGTCCAAATACCAACACATTCCACCTAGTCCACAGGTAAGTGGGTATTAGTCTTTGGGATGTCTTCCAGATCTCAGGAGTTCCAATAATCAGTGGAATGTATGAAGAATTATTTCCTCCCCCATTATTATGGGATGATGAGGAGAGGAATCCCCACTTTATGAGACGACTCGTTTATTGAGACCGGAAATGTTCGTCAATGATATCTATGAAACAGTGCATCCCATATCGTGAATGGATCAAAGCTTTTTCCATAGAGGGAAGATCCATGGATCTTCCATAAAGGCCCAAGATCTGTCCTTCGATGGAGTGCTGAAGACATAGGGACAACAATTGGATGATTCTGGAGGAAGGCCAATACAATGGTAGGGGCTGGGAAACTGTGCCGGGCGTTGATCGGCTACTCCAGCTGGTAGTGTTTCAAGCCATGTTATTGAGTGGCTGGATGTTTCCCATACGCGAGTTTGGTGGCATGTGGGTCTCTACTTTTGACATAGTGACAAAGATGGCCACCATCAATGTTATCAATATGGCCATCCCAGTCTTGGAAAGGATTTATCGGCTGCTTGGCAACATTACCGGGGGGAAACAGCCAAACCGAGTGGCCAGCCATTTTCAGATCCTCTAGGGCTGGTTGGGAGCGCATGTGAAGAATTTCTATACTATCATCAATCCTTCACAGAATACTGGTACTGCGTTCTGGCCGTATCTGTAATTGACCAGCGGGGTTATGCCCGAGGTATGGGCATGAAAAGAGGACGGAAACCGGACGGTTCAGAATAAGCTATTGATGTCGATCCGAATCATGAGCTATGATCATTTCAATTTCCATACATACCCCTCCTCATCTGGCGCAATCACGAATGCCATATCATAGGATTTTAACAAGCAGGGCTACCTCTTTTCCCACTATGAGGGTATCATGGTGGATCGTATTAGTGGGTAACCGATCTGCGAGGGGTATGCGCCCTACCAATTTAGATGTCAGTTTGGCTGCATCCAGATGTTATGTCACCCATATCTTAGTGGTTCCTATGGGAACCGCCATCTGATGGTGGCTAGGAAACTGTGGCTTATGTTTACCCGGGTGGACACCCATTGTGAGGTTATGACCCCCATGTTTGTAGACCCTATTCCTTTCTTATCAAAAAAATATACTGACTCCTGGGTGCAATCAAACCCGGGTGGTCAGTTAGAGCTCTGGGTGCCAACTATCCCAAGATCCAAGCCATCAAAGTGGAAGAGGATGTGGAAGGGGGATAGTGCTCCAATCTGACCGAGAATGGTTCTATGTTACCCTACCGGTCCCATCCTTTTGGGGAAGGTTTTGACAGACACTGGTGTCTCCTCACATGCCCTTGAAGCTGTCTTGGGACATTTGGTCATACCCGCTGATTCTACCTTCCTGACAGCCAAGGGCCAATGGGATTAATTCAAAATCCAGTCACCCTTCCATAGCCAGTACCCTTGTTCTTTGTGGAAGTTTCTATAGGAAGCTGAAATGGAATTCGATGGGTTGGGCTAAATATCGGCACCTGCTGACATCTTTTATGATGTGGACCCAGAGAGGGTCAATCGTTATCTCCGATAACTTGAGGCCTACATTCATGCACAACGGGGTTATGCGGTGTTAACTCACCATTTCCAAGCCATGCTACGGTTGTTGACGTATGAGGAGTAGGATGGGAGCGATCACTCTTCAGGGGGTGATGATTCCACTGGTTCCCCTATTGCGGCCGAGGAAAGGGGATTTCCCTCTCCGCCTTTGAGGTCCCCCACATAGGTAGCTCTAAAAAGTTCTATGGCGGCTGTGAGACCTAGTAAAAAACAACGGCTAATAGTTCCCCCACCAGCCCCCTTCACTGCATGACCGTCTCATGTCGATCCTCCTGACTAGATGTTCCTGTTACAGTTATGTTTCTTCCCGCGTGGAGAATGTGGGATAACCTGAGGGGAAATGACTCAAATGAAGAGGTTTGGATTCTACTTCAAACGGCCCCTCTCCAATGTCCGGGTGTCAGGAATATATTTTGTCCTCCTTATTTATCTTTGGAAGAAGATCTAGATGAAATAGTCTCTTCTTTGAAGGAAATGGATGCATATGTGCATTCACTTTCTAACTGAATTTACTGGTCTAATCGGGTGTCCATGATGATAATGCATCCTGAATCGTCTGATGTCGAGGAAGAGGATTCCCTACTCATCCATCATGGTCTTCTCCCTTATTCATTGTAATGGTTCTAATGTTTCGTTTCCTTACACAGGGTGCCAATTAATTTCAGGGGGAAATTCCTTCCCCAGAGTATAGTCCTCGGGGTACCGCAACAGGCAAACATGCACCTTTGACTACGAGGTTCATCGAGGAAGGGTCTCCAGGTGTAGTGGAGCACATGGAAGCGACTATTGCGGATTCGACCAGGGTCTTTCCTCCTCTGGCTCCTCCTAGCAGTCCAGGAGGTGAATTGACCCTTCGGAATATCCAAAAACGTCGGTCGGCATCCCAATTATTGGAAAGGCTCAGAAAAGGAATAACGCTTAATTATGATTCCTATTTCCCCAATTATAAACTCAGATGTTCTGTCTCCTCCAGTTATTAACAATTTTTGGTGTTGTGGTGCAGAGCCTATCAGTGACCTGGCTGAGCCTACCCAAGTTGTCGTACCTCCCACCCCTTTACTATTAGAGGGACCACCCACGGCCACGTCTGAGAGTGATGAGGTGGCGGGCCCTACCGAAGGAGTTAGTGGTACAAACGCCTCCATTATGTCTTCAACAATCAGGAATATGAAAGAGGAGGAGCAGCTGGAAGATGAGACTCTTGTTGATCACACAGCCTCCATAGCTGCAGGTGAGGATGTGATGCTTTTGATTTCTAAGGAGGCCACAGATCTGACAGGGTCTCCTGTCTCAGACCCCATGGATCCCATTTTGACGGAGGAAGAGACTGCTATCATTCCAGTTTATGAGAACCCAGATCGGGCCATTGGTCTATTTACCGATGGAGTAATTTCCCCATCTTGAACATTGTAGATGACTACCTAGGGAATGATTTGGGAGTTTTTGGCCTTGGGCGTGGCCTTAGGTCCTGGGCACCACCGGGGTTTCTAGGACTACACTCCCAATTGAAAACATAGAATCTTCTTCGAGCGGTAACGATGGTGTAGAGTTTGAGGTCAATGATGCCTTGATGATCGAGGGTAAGCTTCTTGATCTATTGCCTCTAAATCCCCTCTATTCCCTTTTCTGATTAGGGATACTAATTCGACTTATTGGATTTTGGGCTTTAGGACCACAATCGTCGGCGCTGGCAATTGTGCCATTGGGTCCAATCATGCCCTTGACCACAACCACCGGGGGAGAAGTTACTGCGGTGTCAGAGCTTGCGGTTGAAGCCATACAGGGTCCCTACTTGGTTACATTCATCCTAGAGTATACCTCATCGTTTGGGAGTGACTCGGAGCCTGATCAATGACCCTCTCTAGTTTACGACCTACTCTCCAAAGAGCATGGGAGAAGATCTATAAGCTGATTTCTCAAATTCCCATAGCCAAGATGCCAACCAAAATGTCGAAGATGTGCGATCTGTTTATCATGCTGGGATTTGACGACATTGACTATCATGGTATTTATTACATAGTCAATCAAGTGGTCACTGGTCGGGAGAGGCTTTGAGTTTTTGAGTCTCGCCTTTCTGCTGCTGTGTCTGAAGCCTACCTTGCATTAACCTGATAACTTCATATGGCAGAATCTCATGACCATGAGAGGGTTATTACAAGACTTCATGGGGAAGTTATTAAACAACGGTCTCGAATGGAGGTGTAGAATAGTGACTTCTAGCAGTTATGGAAAGAGAAGGCTAATTCTATGGCCATAATTGTTGAAGGGGAGCGGTATATAGAGGAGAAGATGAGGGCGACCTTAAAGGTTGAACATGAGGTGGATGCACTATGGGCTGATGTGGAGGATGAGATGGCCCTATTGCAGAATCTCCATCAAGCGATCAAGGATTATCACCAGCGCCTGATACAACCGTTTGAATCTGCTGAGAGTCTCTAGTAATAACCTTTCACTACTAGAAGTGGCTCCAAATTGTGGAAGCCCTTCTCATCAATCTCGTAATAGGGAAAAAGATTTTTCTTTTTTTTCTCTTTTAGCACTCTTTACGGACTTCTCCTTTGATGAAAATTTTCTGGCATGTTTGTTGTATAAATAATAATTCGCCGATCATCGAATAATCAAGGATTAAGAAAATGATAAAATAGAAACAAGCCCTAATTTTTTCCTGGACCAAGGGATCCAGCGAGCATAGTTTGACTATTGCTAGTATATTATAATAAAAACCCCACAAACTTTTTGTCTTTTCCGATGATACCCTAATTTTTTTTCCAAAACCTTTTAGTGTGGACCTAGCGAGTATATCTCGGTTTTTTCTTAGGTCTTACTTTTTGGGTTTTCAGTGTAACATGATTTGTGCCTCTTTTTGTGAGTGGTTTCAAGTCTCGCCGATAAGACTATCATCACTGATGTTTTAGGTCAATCAGCTTTGACCAGATATGGTGGGGTGAGGGCCCCAATGAAGCTTGGTTGATTAAAAGATGTCTTAATACCTTTCAGATGCATGTGATGGGACATGTTTAAATTTGAGAAACATGCAGGACATGTCTCGAGGCATAGGAGTCGTTTCAGTGTACATAGGTAGAAAAAGCATTGCCTAAGGATGACTTGCCTTTGGTAGACATGCCATGGGTGATCAATATGAAGAGCCTCTATGGTAATGGTATTCATAGTCATGAAATGGTGTCCTTGAGTCAATGATTTTCCATTTATGATATTCTGAAGACATTATTGAAGTTTGGATTTAGGGGAGTACTAGGGGTGGCTTCAAAAGTTATGAAAACCATCAGGGGTGGCTTGGGAAGGTTATGTGATGTCTGAAATGTCTGGTAACAACTATGTTAATAAAGGGTATGGACAGGGGGTCACTTTCCTACACATTTAGCTAGCGTGGAGGATGGTTGGAGCTTGAAATAGTTTAAAGTCATGCAGGTGGGACATTCTATTAAAATGGAAATAATTTCCCTGGTTCTCAGTAATCATGCCAGAGACGTTCCACCATACTTAGGCAGGGTTATGAAAAAGGATGGTAAACTATAGCTCAGAGGGTTTCCAAATCCCGGGATGGAAATGGGGGCTCAAAGTCCAAGAGGCGTACGAAGAGAAGCATTGCCTAAGGAAATCATGCCTTTTGTAGATGGGCTAGGGGCGATCAATATGATGATCCTCTAAGGGCAAGGTATGCATAGTCATGCAATGGTTTCCTTTGGTCAATTATTGTATTCTCTTGGTAGTAGGGAAACTTCAGGGAAGTTGAGATTTGGGACCAGTAGGGGTGGCTTACCAACGTTCAGTTCTTTCTGAGTATAGTGTGTGATTTTCAAATATAGGGTGCCTGGATACGAGAGAAACATCATGGTTAAATTTACCAGGAATGGGTGAAGTGATCTATTCTCACACTGGTGTGAGACGGTGGTTTGTGAAGGTCTAGACCATGCGCTGAGGGACAGAGGAAATCCTCCATTCCTGACTGATCCCGTGAAGGGTCTAACCGTGCAATTTAATGTCATGTGGTGAGGACAAGGGAATTTAAAATTCCGTACAGTTTAACATCATGCGGTGAGGAAGGAGTGAATTATTATTATTAGATACTATGAAGTTCATTGTCATGCAGTAAGGATGTGAGAGTATTTTAAATTGCATGCAGTTTAACATCATGCAACTAGGATGGGGGGGGGGCATTTTTAAAACCATAAAAATGCTTGTAGTTTGAGTCATTTCAATGGATGTTTAATGCTTGGTCTTTGGAGTTCCATGCCATGCGGCAAAGACATGCTCTGTGCAGTTTTAATGTCATGTGATATGGACTTTATTGCAAAGGCCACTCTTGATTAGAATGTAAAATGGCTCAAATATCTCAGCATGTCCATGACATGGAGAGGGGTTGATGTTGTAAACCGTGGTTCCAGGGCTTCTTGGATCAGGAGAGATGATATGGGGGCGCTGGGTTCGTTGAGCGTACGAAGGTAGGATGAGTGTCGCCTGGGGAAATCTTTCCATTGGTAGACGAGCCAGGGGTGATCAATATGCAGAGCTGCTGAAGGCATGGTATGCATAGTCATGAAATGGGGTCTTCAGTTCGATGACTTTCCATGTTCGACGGTCGTGGAGGTTTATGGGGATCTGAGATTTTCTGGGCCACGAAGATTGTCATTTGGTAAGGAAATATTTGTACATGTCGGGGATGCTTGTCCCTAGTTTCTGTTAAAACGTGAAGGGTTCCCAGTGCTGATTTATCTCGTGCATGGGGTGTACCTTTAGTCCATTCAGTTTAACGTCGTGTGGTAAGGACGAAATACTCTCAGTTTAACAGTCATAGAGTTCAGACCACTAGGTGACTATTGATACAATCACCAGAAGGACAATTGAGTTATCCTGATCTAGTATACCCTGAACAAGGTGGGGTATTAAGGGTGTAAACTGTAACATTGGGGATTCCTGGATCACGAGATGTGGTGTGGGGACTTTGAGGATGTTAAGTTTACAGAGCTAGGAAGAGTATGGCCTGAGGAAATCATTCCTTTGGTAGATGGGACATGGGTGATCAATATGAAAAGCCACTGAGGGAATGGTATGCATAGTCAAGAAAAGGTGTCTATAGGTCGATTAATTTCAACATCCAATGGCCATGAATGGTTATGAAGATCCATGATTTTCTCATCGCACAGAGTCTGACATGTGGGGATAATTGTTCCCTAGCATACAAGAAACATATTCATTGCAATTGTTTGTAGAGTCAAAGTAGCCTAGCCCTGTCTTGGTGCTTGCGGATGTAGATCGTCATATGAACCACGAGCAGATACATAGGCTAACCAGGTAGGGGTACCCTGGAAATGCTTGTATGTGAGGGGGGGGGGGGGGGCGAACCTATAAAACACTGATCTATCAATTTTTGGCTCGGAAGATATGATATGGGGTCTCTGAAGGCGGTAAGTGTACGGAGCTAGGAAGAGTGTCGCCTGAGGAAATATTTCATTTGGTAGACGGGCTAGGGGCAATCAATATGCATATCCGCTGAGGGCATAGTTTGCATAGTCATGCAAAAGGTGACTACAGGTCTATGAATTTTCACTTACGATGGCCATGGGATGGTTATGAAGATCAATGCTTGCTCCGAGAACAGAGTCCTACATATGGGGATAATTGTAACCGAGCATACAAGAAACATCTTAATTTCAATTTTTTGTTGAGTCAAAGTAGCCTAGCCCTAGCTTGGTGTTCGCGGATGTAGATCGTCATATGAACCACAGGTGGATATATAGCTAACTAGGCAGGGGTACCCTGGAAACACATAAATGTGAGGTGAGGAATGAACCTGTAAACCACTCCTCCAACAATTTTTGCATCAGGAGATATGATATCGGGGCTCTGAGGATGATAAGCGTACAAAGAAAGGAAGAGTGTCACATGATGAAATCATGACTTTGGTAGACGGGACATGGGCTATCAATATGCAGAGCCGATGAGAGTATGGTATTCATAGTCATGCAAAGGTATCCAAGAGTCGATGACTTTCCAATTCCGATGGCCATGGGTGGTTATGAAGATTCACAATTTTATGGGTCGCAGATTCTGATGTATGTAAATAATGCATTTGAACACGCAAGGAGTATTCCTGTCCCATTTTTTTGTATATCTTGGGTGGGTCACGATGATTTCCGTGCAGTTTATCCTCATGCAGGGAGAACGATTTCCATCCAGTTAAACGGTTTGTGGTGAGGACGATGACAAACCAGCATGCAAGGGGGATTCCATGCAGTTTAATGTCATACGGTAAGGACACATGACTTTGCTATTTAATGTCATGCAATAATGCCGAAGGTTATTTTTAACTCTGTGCAGTTTATCATCATGCGGTAATGACGTGAAATGATCAGTGGTTGGGCTAGGGGATAGGACTCTGGCGTCGATATGTATCCTGCGAGGGAAGGAATCAAGCCACATGAAGTTCTTTCAAGGAATACACCCTGTGTAGTTCTGGTCCATGCACAGGGGAAAAAGGGCATTCTGTCTGTTTTTTAGGGCAGCTGGGCCAAGATATAGAATCATGAGTTTCTATATATCCTGCAAGGGCAGGAATGAAACCACATGTAGTTCTTTCGAGGAATACACCACATGCAGGTCTGGTCTGTGCATGGGGGAAAAGGGGCATTTTGACCTTCATTTGGGGGTGGCTGGTCTAGGATGTGGAACCCTGGCGTCGCTACATATTATGCAAGGACAAGAATCATGCAATACATAGTTCTTCGAAAGGGATATTCCCTCTGAAGGGTTGGTCCATACATAGGGGAAAAGGGTATTTTTAACTTCATTTGGGGGTGTTTGTGCCATGATGGGGGACCCTGGCGTCGCTATGTTTCCGACAATGAAATGAATCAAGACATACATAGTTATATGGAATCTGTGTAGTTTAATGTCTTGCAATAAGGAAAAAATACTCATAGTTTAGGGTCATAGAGTTTGGACCAGTGTAGGGCTTGGCAGTTTAACGTCCTATAGCTCGGACAAACGGGTCTTGGCAGTTTAACATCCTGAAACTTGGACAAACAGGGATTTGCAGTTTAACATCCTACATCTTGGATGATCGTGGCATGGCAGTTTAACATCTTGCAGCTTGGATGAACAGGCCTTGGCAGTTTAACGTCCTGCAGCTCTGACGAATGGGGCTTGGCAGTTTGACTTCCTGCAGCTCGGACGAACGAGGCTTGGCAATTTAACGTCCTGTAGCTCAGATGATGACTGTTATTGGTTATGAGAAATATTTCTTTAGGAATCTAGAATTTTTAAAAGCGGGAGTGAACTTCCCATACATGGAGATTAGGGAATACGTTTTGTTGGAGTAGACCATGTGTATAACATATAATCCCTCCATCTTGGGCTCCAGCTTTGGAGGATTCTTTCCGGGTATCATTGGGGTCCAGAGGACCAACACCAATTCTCCTTCAAGGAAATACTGAAGGTGATCCTTTTTATTTAATGCTCGTGTGATCTGTTTGTGATATACTTCTAGATGGTGCAAGGTGTGCAACTGCATTTCATCCAGCTGTTCCAATTCACTTAGCCGTTTTTCTGAATTCTCATCATTGGATAACTGATCACAAATGGAAATGCGGAGCGAAGGAAATTGGAGCATAATGGGAAGGACCGCTACTGTTCTGCATACTAATGAGTACGGAGTATCCTAGGTTGCGGTAAGGATTGTGGTCCGATTTTCCCAAAATGCATGGAGGATTTTTTCTGGCCGTGACATCTTTTCTTTGTCCACCATTTTTTGGAGTATGTTCGATAGGGTCTTGTTGAAAACCTATATCAGTATGTTAGGCACTACATGGTAGTGGGATGAGTAGTTAGTTTTGATTCCATATTCTTGGTACGACTTCTAAAATTTTTTAGAGCAGAAGTTGGTGTCGTTATCTGTCATTATGTTATGAGGGATGCCTAATATGGTGATGATATTAGATTCCACAAAGCTGATAATGTTTCTTGCCCGGACATCCTTGAGGGGTATATCTTCTACCCATTTGGAAAAGAAGTCAGTTGTTGTGAGGATATACTTCAATTGTTTGGTCGTGGCGGGAGGGTATGGTATCACGACATCCATTCCCTAGACGGAAAATGGCCAGGAGTACTTGGCTTGATGAAGTAACTTCAGGGTTGATGAATGACGTTGGAGTGAGTTTGGTAGGAGTGACATTTTATGGTAAAGTGCACGCAATCACGTGCCATGGTGAGCCAATAGTATCCATGCCTTTAAACCTGAAGGGAATTCTTAGACCCATACTGATGTGCTCCACATACTACGGCATGTACTTTGTTCATGACGGAAGTAGTTTCTTCTCCATCAATGCATGTGATGAGAACTCCGTCGAGGCCTCTCTTTTAGAGGACCTCTTGCTGACCCGTTCTGCCATATAGGGCAATGATGATTTCCCTTCTCCGTATTTTCTCTCTTTCAGCCCTGCCTGATGGAAGTTCTCCCTTTTGAAGGTAGTCTACAATGGGGGTCATCCAGCTGGTAGTAGTAGTATATAGCACAGGGATAGGACTGACTTCATTGATTTCTTATTTCTTAAAATGAAAAAATGGTTGGACCATCCGACGATGAGCGATATGGATAATTGTTTCATCCCGGTCTAGGTCAACTAGGACTGTGGCCGCATTAGCTTATGCATCGACATGGGAGTTCTGAGATAGAAGAATATAGGTCAATGTTGGTTCTGTGGAGAATTCTACCATTAAACCTCGAACATGGTCAAATATGGGGAGCATCTACTCCTTTTTAATATTATAGTCTCAATTGAATTGCTTGATGACGACTTCTGAGTCAGCGTTTACCTCAAGGTGCTGCACTTGCTCCTGAAGTGCGAGCTCTAGGCCTGTAATGAGGGCCTGATATTCCACCTAATTGTTCATACATCCTTCTGATAAGAGAAAGGAATATGGAAAAACTGATTTTTCGGGGGACATGAGTATGATCACGAACCCCACTTTGTTAAATTTGGGATCCTCCATCCTCTTCCCTGTCGGGCTTCCGGATGCACCATCGAAGTACATTTCCCTTGTTGGGGGATCCTCTTTAACCGAGAAGATGTCTTCATCAGGTAGCTCGATGTCCGGTGCGGTGGTCCCTGTCAAGGGATGTTCTTCCAGAAAATCTGCTAATGCCTGGCCTTTGATGGGTTTCTGAGGCACAAACCATATGTCAATCTGTTGTAGGATGACTGCCCATCGGGATAGGAGCCCAGTTAACATCAGACGACTGAGGATATATTTGAGAGGGTTACTACGCAAGACCAAATGGACTTCATGATGCTGCAGATAATGTCGCAAATTCTGAACTGTGAAGACCAAGGCCAAATGCATCTTGGCAGTTGTCTATCCATCAGTACGTAACCCCCTTTTTCAATAACCTGGTGAAAGGAAACCATTAACCCGCCAGGTTGGCTATGAAATTCCTAATGTAGTCTAGGTTTCCATGGAGTCCTCTTAACTCAGTTAGATTACGGGGAGGTGGTAAACCAAGGAAATACTTTGTATTTTTAGGGTCAACATCGATGCCATGATGGCGTAAGACGAAGCCAAGGAATTTTCCTCGGCTATCCCCGATGGCGTACTTCAAGGGGTTCATCTTCAGGCAATGTTGTCAAAGTTTACTGATGACGGTTTCAAGGTCTAACTGAAGATCTGAGTGCTTTCTTGACTTGACCGCAATGTCATCTATGTAACATTTGATGACTCTCCCCAGGAATGGTTTGATGATACAATGCATGACACGTGGATATATGGAACCATCGTTTATGTGACAAAAGGGCACGACCCCATAACATAATATTCCTTGGGGGCCCAGAAGGCAGTTTCTTCTTCGTCTTCTCGGGCCATCCTGATTTTATTATACACAGAATAGCTATCCCTAAAGGAGAGAGATTCATATCCACCTGCTGTGTCGATTAATAACTCGGTGACTGGGGCTGGGAAATCATCTTTCAGGAAATGCCGATTGAGATCCCTGAAATCGATACTGACATGGATTTGTCCATTATTTTTCATGACGAGGACAATGTTGGCCAGCCAATAGTGGTATTGGACCTCCTGAATGAAGCCTTCTATGATAAGATTATCGACCTCAGCCTCTATTCTGGCAGCATGCATGGGGTGCATCCTTATGGCGTCTTTTTTTACAGCCCCATTGGATTTCTGGCATACCTAAGTGGTGCGTCGCCACTTCTGGATCGAGTCCCGGCATTTCTGTGTAATTCTAGGAAAAACAACTCATTGTTTCTTCAAGAAGGAGGTGTATATCTAGTGCTCATCAGAAGACATGGATGCACTAATGAGAGTGGGCCTTGGTTCTTCCTCAGTACCAAGTTTTATTTCCCTGAGCTCATCCACAGTGGTGGATATGCCTTCCTCGAACGTGGTAGGTGCATTCAGAAGGTCTTCCTCCTCTTATTCTCCCACATCATCATCATCTTGATCTTACTGTGGGAGAGCTCTTGACTCAGGCTCTTTAGAGTCCATAGGCGAGGCATTATGGGCGTCCTCACTCAAGTGTTCTCTCTCAAATTGAGGGTTAGCAGTCGTTTCTACACTACTATGCTTGGGCATCACCAACAAAGTCCTGAGGATAGCTGTGTATGTATCCGTACTTGAACCCCTACTCTCAACATTATTGATGGGCAATACTTAGTCTTTGCTGAGCTTCTTGAGAGGGTCATCCGGAACCATTTCCAGACTGTTTTGAGTGGGGACCCAGTCGATACCATTGATCGAAGGTTTCTTTTTCTTTTTCTCATAAAAACCAGCACCGATGTAGTGTAACTCAGAGTTCTCAAAAGTGGCCTTATCAGCATGCAATGTCCCACTTTGTCCATTGATGCAATATTTGATACACTGGTGGTATGATGAAGGAATGGTCATGTGCTTTTAGAGCCATGACCTTCCCAATAGGGCATTGAATGTTGTGTTCTTCCAAACCACCAGAAATTATTAGGAGGCCACAAGGTCTCCAAAATGGGTTTTGATCTTGATTTGTCCCATTAGCTTCTGTTCACTCTTGTCGTACCCCAAAGAGTTATAGCTGAGGGTATTAAATCATCCTCACTGTAGCCCAAATTACAAAGAACCTGTAGGGAAAAGAGGTTATCTCTGGAGCCGTTGTAAATAATGAATTTCCAGATCTCGACATCATTTAGTGTTCTAGACACATATAGTGGTTTGATATGTCCTTGCAAGATGGAATCATCATCCTGATCGGTGAAGGAAATCACTGCATTGCATTCAGTTGGGATAGTCTCCATCTGGTAAATCACGATGGGGACTACTTCAACTTGAAACTCCTGGGGGATGAGCAAGGCATCTATAAGCACCTCCCTGAGGTCTTCTGACAAACTCTGGGCATCCAGGATTGACCGCATGGATGGAACTGATGCCAGCTGCTTAAGGATGTCGTATTTCTGCTCTAGCGGCCGACGCTTCTCCGTTGGTGGGAGAGTTTTAACATGCACTTTCGAAACTGGAGTGTGCAATGACGAGGGACTGGCCACATAGTCGGATGTCAGCGGTGTTCCCGCTTTCTGGGGACTCGTCCTGGCTGGTCTGTTTGTGCGCACTAGGAAGCTAGACACTTATTCCACCTCTGATGGGTACCACAGAATGATCGGACCAGAGTGGCTACTTGTGGAGGTGGAGGGATATTGTTTCTCCTACTGAGTCTGTTGAAAGGATATTCCGCGGGTTTCTTCCATATTAATAGTTTGAGCTAGGGTAAAACCATAGGGTTGGTTTCGGCCATGACTATGCCTCCCCTGGTATCCCCTAATTCTGTGATTCCTCCTCCCGGTCCCTTGTGTTAAGAAATCGGGTTCATAACCATACCCTTCGTCAGGTAACAGTTCCATTAGATGGACGATATTGATGGAACCAAATATTAGCTCCTCTTCCTGTGACATGTCAGCCTAGTTGGTTGTCCATGATGGTGTCGTTTGGTGGGTTGGTTCCCGTGGCACAAAGTTTGATGGCAGAAAATCCGACAGCGTTAGAGATAACATTGTCCTTTTTTCATACAACACTTCTTGTGCTTGCTTCCTCCCTTATTGATTATTCCTGGATGACCGGAGTGTGGAGGATTGTGAAGATGATATTGTCCATTATGCGGCATTAGGGGCTGCTGGCTGCACCACCGGCTGCTGTTGCTGAGCTCTGAGTATGCCACGAGCTCGGTTGATAGTCTTTTGATTCATCGAATCATCAAATTTCTGCCACTTTTAGATGCTGACTTCCTGCCACCCATCCCCGTCATCATGGTTGGTGGTATAAACTTATGCTACTTGAGCCGGGGTAGTCCCACCTCGACATGCCTAGAGTCTACCATCCTTTGCATGAGGTATTTGATGACGAAGCATTCCTAGATATTATGTCCCAACATTCAGTGGTAGAGACTGTAATCTGACATTTCGGCGCGGGAGACTTCTTCAGGTTTCCTTGGCCTCGGGAGGTGGAGCATGTTGCAATTCATGGCGGCGATGAAGTAGATGCGGACTTGGTCTTCTCAGAATGAGTATACTCTATGTCATCGTTCCTCAAGCTGGTTCCGTTTAGGTCCAATCTGATCGTCCCACTGGGGTGGAGGCAGCCTCTAATATGCAGGGGGGCCTTGACGATTCGCTGGAGGCCTAGGCGGTGGAGTTGGCACAGGGGCTAGATTGAGTGAGACAGAGGATGCTTCAGCCCTAACTGCTCTCTTTGCAGGTGCCTGTCAGGCTATTTGAGACTTCATATTAGTCCGCTGCAGGGAGTGTTCAATTCTCTCGGCGATGGAAGAGAGATTTTAGAAGCTAGTGGTGCACTCCACTGTTATGAGCAGTGTTCGCTGCTCATCTCAGTGGTTATCAATGCAGATTGTGAGCATCTCGTCCTGGGGCAGTGGCCTCTACAAAGAGTAGGTCAGACACTTATATCTGGCGATGAGGTCTGAGACCATCTCGTTCCACATCTGTTTGCAATTCATGAGGTCGCTGACTATTTTTAGGCAACGTTGAGCTGATGTGGAACATGAAATGATGTTGAAGGTCTTCCCAGCTCTTTATTGACTGAGATGGAAGTCTCGTATACCAGACTAAGGAAAATCCTCACAAGGTTCGCATGAAGAATCTGAGTTTCACTACTTCTTATTGTTCCAGAGTTCCAATCATGGGGTCGCAATAAGACATGTAGTGTATCAAATGTTGTTCAGAATCACCTGATCTATTGAATATAGGGAATAAAGGGCTCCCAAATCTGGGCGAAGGAGGTGTGATGCTCCCCCAATCTGGATAGGGCTTTCCCTCTGGCTATATCGGAGCACACTGACCTTCCATCGCTTCTAGTCGAGCTGTTAGTGCCTCGATAGTTTTTGAGAGACCCTAATTAACATCTTTCTGAGCTCGGTCTGGGTGGGTATAGCTCGAGTTTTTTCTTGAGGATCCGTATTGGCCGTTACCAACGGTGAATATTCCATTTGTGGCACCATCGGAGGGTTCAAACATACTCTCTCCAGTTGCTTCCTGAGTGGGGGGAAGTCTTGGTATTAATCCGAATCTAGGTTTAGATAGTTGACGGGCCGAGTGTCATACTGGGCGGGGGCCCTGATCGTGCTTCATTTTCCAGGGAGAACCTTGTTATTTTAAGTGAACTTGCTGGGAGTGCAAGGTGCGGCTCTTCTTAAGAAACACTTTCAATAAGTCGGTTCCTCTGGAGCAGTTCAGTGTTGACCCGTCTCAATTCGTTCATCTCTTAATCCTGTCGAGCTAATCTCTCCTCGAGCGTAAGTGGCTTGTTTTTACTGAGAGGAGGCGGGTTAAGGGTAATCAGGCCTTTGTTATCCTTGTTGGGGACTTGCAGGGTATGAAGAGGACAGTTGGCTAGAGGGGCGTCCATATTTAGGGTAGTCCTCTGGTTCCAGGTGTGCCCACCTGATGGTTCGTTGTGGGTCACAACCTAAATGGAACCATCATCTCTTGACCCATCCGGATTCGCATCATATTCGGTGTCACAAGTGGGGATAACCTCATTGGCGTTGATGGATGCATACTTCAGGGTGGAGGGTATGTAAACTTCCAAATAGGAAGAGGATCTTCTGCGCCTTTTACTAGTCTTCCCCTTCCTATCCCGGGATTTCTTTCGGGCTCCATGATGATGCTACACGCAGAGAGTTCTTTTATGCGACCTTATGGTATGCCACCCTCTCGGAGGGGATGGTGAATGAATTGAAGGGATAGGGAAGGAACCCCCTCTTCTGACTGTCCTCCCCAGACTAGAGAATACTGATTCTCATGGGGGAGGTTTTTGTTTAGGTAATAAAAATTCCCCTAGCCCTGGGGGCTGGGGTCGAATCCACTCCTTGTACGTTGCCTCTCTTCCCACGCTTATTGGTCTTATGGGGGAAATTTTTGTTATAAATTCCCCTAGCCATACAGGTTGGGCTTGGCACCAGATTGCAGTAGTGGATGCTACTATCGATACATGCCTGATCTTGTGTGCCCCTATTTGGGGGTGAACTGGATCTGGTGCCAAGTTCACCTATGAATCAATTCCCTATGGGGAGGCAATAAATGTTTCTGATTGGCCTCTCTTAGGTGAGAGGCCTACTATATGATTTTGGTGGCCTGATTTAGGAGATCATTAATGGCTAGTTTTCGTCAGGCCTAACGATTCTGAGACTTACTCATGTCCTGTCTCAGTCAGGTGGGTCGCCTTTCCTGAATAAGGACCCCACTCGATTGCTTCCTTGAAGCGATGACGTTGAAAGACATTATGTCGAACGAGCTCTTCTGGGTGGGGAGGGGAGTGAAATGCAGAGGTCCATGTTCTCCCCTTCCTCTGAAATAGACTCTCATCAGGGCGTCATCAATGAGGTGGCGCAACTGGTGTAGTTTACAGAAGGAGGCTAACTCAAGGATTACTTTACACCTCTCTTATCGGGGTTGTCGCGCCGAAGGAAGAGCATCCAAGTCGATGTGATGCAATAGGTCTCCTATAATCTTGACATTCTCTACATATCCATCATAGGGTAGGAAAATTGGTTTCAACTTGAGGAGGGTTTTCCATATATTGGAGCAAATTTCATTCACACATGCTTGTGACAACTTTCTGGGTATGTCGAATGGAGAGGTGGCTGTGGGCCAAAACATGACCGGTACATCATCCTTGTCCCGTCCTTTCCTCATGTGCAACATGTCGGCATAATCCTCTGTCAGTGATTCCTTTAACTCATCAACCCAACTCAGACACTCACCGATATTGTGGTCAGAGGTAGTGGGGCTGGTAGGTATCAAACTACCATGTGGGTGGTTTCGGGGTGGCTCAGAAGATGATCATGGTCTCGGACCGCCCCCTGATTTGAGAAGGATGTCGTTGGGGACTGGTTGGGAATCTTTCATGCTGGATCTCATCCTTATGAGTGCCTTGGCATAGGAGGGCTTTTCTGTTCTTTATTCGGCAGGGGGAGGACCTTCCTGTCAATATGATATGACACTACAGGGAGGACCTCCACTATCCGTTACTTATGGGTGAGGGATACTATTTTAGCTAGATGTCCCACTGCATAGCGGAATTTTGCAGTGCATACCCTAGGGAGGACATCCAAGTCGTATCGCAGTAAGGGGAGGTCCTTCTGGCTGCGCCGCGCTGTTACGGGGAGGACCTTTGCAACAACTGCTATCATGGTGAGGATGACCATCATGGTTTGACATTCGATGTGGATCCTGGGGAGGACCATCAATACACACTACGACAAGGGGAGTATCTTCTTGTTGCGGGAGGGGGGGGGCATTGAGGGGAGGTCCTTCGCAATGGTGGTCGTGGTGGCGAGAACATCAATCATAGCTGCCTCAATGGCGAGGACAACCATTACAGCTGCCACAGGGAGAATATCTGCGGGGTACACCCTATGGAGGGCCTTCATAATGTACCCCAACGAGGGGAGGGCCTTCTCGTTGCTTGATGCATCTACGGGGAGGACCCTCGTTATCAGAGTGGCAAGGACTACCACTGTGATCTAATGCCTAGTTGTGCAGAGTGTCGTTGCAACGTAACCTCTGGGAGGACCTTTAGGGTAGGCCATGATAAGGGCATGGCCTTCTTGTCATGATGAGACGTCACTGTGGGGAGGGCCACCACATTTGCGACTCTGATAGAGAGGGATACAATCATAATATTTGGTCCCATTACACGGAGAGTGTTTTTAGTGTATGGGGGTGGACCTTCAGGGTGGACAGCAGTAAGTGGAGGGCCTTCTTGCTGCTCGATCTTCTTATAAGGCCCCAACCTTAAACCTTACTTAATCTTGAGTTATCACAAGATTACACATTGAGGATCTTTTCGGGTTTAGAGTTTTAGAGAATTAGATCATAAAACATGCATTACAACCCACATTTAAACAAAGTGGTTACAATAAAAGATAGTAATATTTTTCCCATCAATGGAAACATATTGAAAATAAAACATGGATTCTTTCTTGACATTTCCTTGACACTATCATCTTATCATGTACCTTTCCCATGACCTGTGAAAAACATTTCAAAAAAACATGGGATGAGCATAAAAAGATCAGTATGGGTTATATAAAAAAACAAGGAAAGGAAACATGAGTTCATATATACATAAGAATGAAATCATACTTTACCCATAAAACATAGACACTTTAACATACCTCATAAAATCATGAATAAATCATAGCAATCATAAGACATAAAGTTAACTTGAGGCATTCATAACATTCTTACGTAGGGAGTAACCCTCTTGGTTACGTTTGGAATACCCATCACAGTATATTCCCTAAATCTCTTCGGAGAAACCTTAACGTTTCACTCCTTCGCGTTACCCAATGCATTGGAGAGCTATATCGGGCTCACCCGCCCTTAGTTTATCACGGAACCACCCGTCTTCATAATAATGCCCAAGAACCTCAACATAATCGTATCACATAAAACATGCATAAAGGAAACATAAAATTTCCACCTTTCAATCACAAGATATCAATACAACACATTGATATAAAAACATTATGAAAACCATTTTCAATACCAAATCAAAATAAAAGTAAAACATGGTATTTATTTTTTCTTTTAAAAAGAAGGTATGGCTTGTAGAGGAAGCCGAAACTCAAATAAAGGTCACGGCGGCGGAGAAGTCGTTGTCGCCGCATACGTACGACAAAAACATTCCCTTTTGTCGTTTAGTAAACGCTTCGTATAAAAAATATTCCTTTTGAATAAACGTAAAAAGTCAAAGGGGTTTATACACCGTATAAAAGAAGGTTGTGTATAAAACAAAATATGCCTCAATGAAAGGAGATTGAGACGAAGTCCCATACCTCGGGTCCGACTTGACTCGATCGTTATTTAATGTCCTTAATAATAAACTTGAGTTAATTTAAACTTTCTTAAGAACCTTTTTCAAGTTCATTATTCCTTTTATATCACTTATTTCCATGTCATGAACAATATGTAATTATTTAAGTTAATAACGGTCGTTTTAACGATCATTGGTACTTGAGTAAAAAATAAGCCCTTTATAATTACAAGTTGTTCTTGTATCCATTATATCCAGGATTATAATCATGATGTATATATCATATATATCATATATATTCTGTATATACATGTATTTATAATATTACATCACATTTAGAGGTAAGAAATGAAATGCACCGTTCATGGAGACGGTAAGCCGTACGTATGCATGAACGCTACTTCCATTTCTATTTCGTATTTTCTGGAATGGATTCATAATGATATAAGAGTATATTATAATTACAGTATAATAACATATATAATATCATTAACTTTATCCTTTACACATCCAACATATGGTATTAACGAATCAAATCACTTTTAGGGGGCGGTAGTCCGCACTTCCTAAAATGAAGATATCGTGTTTACCCATAATGGAAACAATAATGGTATGACATAAATGAAAAATACAGAAGCTTAAGGAAAGAATAAACATATTATATATCATATATAAAAATAGTGAAATCATAATGGCCCCCTTTGAAGGGGTTAAATGAGTATTGAACAATCATCGTTTCGGGAGGCAGAATTTCTCCATCCATGGAAACTGTATGTTCTTTAACCATTTGATGTAGTTGTGTGAGAGTGTAGCTCTAATAAATCTTATAAAAACATCCTAGTATATTGAAGATACTAGTGTTGTTACAAAAGAAGTAAATAAAAATATTTTAGGGGGTTGGAGAAGCAAAATAAAACAAATGAACATGAGAGAATGAATTACCTTTAAAAGTGTAACTCCTTTTGATTTGAGCCTAAAGGCTTCCTTTGAAAGGATTATTCCCAAAGGGAATCCTCTAGGATGAGGAGAAAGATGTGGAGAGAGTAAATGGGAAGGGGTTGGCCGAGCCAAAGGCTTTGGGAGTGTGGGAAAAGAGGTAGAGGTGGGGGCCTTTTATAAGAGCAGAGGAGGAGCACTCTTGGAAAGTAAAGAAATATTACTTTATTTGAAAATGAGTTTCGAATTTAAATGGTCCCACATTGATATAATTCGAGGATAAGGTGATAAGGGTTTGAAATACACCCATCCAATAGGTTTTGGACATGTGTAGGTTTTAGATATTACATTATCTTTCCATTTTATTTAAATCGTTAAATAATGAGGTCATCGCTGCATCATCATGATGTCATAAATAATTTAATTTATTTAATGTCTAAAAATTATAAAAAAATACTATGATGTATTAAATCTTTTTAGATTTCCAATGACTATTTATAATCAAAAATATGATCTTTATAACCCCATGTAAAAATTGTTTTCGTAAAACATATGATGTTTGTGTCATTTTTACTTTTACATTAAATAAAAAGTTATTTATGTCATTTCCCAACCAAAGTGGCTCCATGGGGTCCCCAAGTTGACCCATGGCTTTTCTTGGTCGGCCATGATACAAACAATGAGGGTAAGACATGTGTCAAGCTCATCTCATTTTATTAAAGCATTATTTTTACCTTAAACTACACTAATTACCACTAATCGCGATTAAAAACTTAATAAGTTACTATTCACCAAAAAATTATTTTAATCTCATTGAACCACATTTTATTTCTTAATGACAACCATGTATGTCTGATTTTTGAAATTCAAAACACAATGATGGCAAAATTTCATTTAAACGGAAAATCAGTTTTTATAAGTACTACTTAGTGGTTTCACTATTCATCAAAAATTGAAGTTTTTCAGAAAATTACCAAAAATTCACCCTAAGCTATATTTGATATTCCGAATTCAAAAATGAAGTCTATTTTACCAAATTCAAAACATATAAGTCACATTAATTAATTTAATAATTAATTCCCGCTGTCAGAGCAAATAGCGTGTTTTTATAAAATAATAAGTATCAAAAGATTGACACCAGTTTAAGTCTAATTTCAAAGTGAAATTGATTCCAATGACCACCATTGGATTAAATGGTAAAAATATATTCAGATTACACATTAAGACCAATTCAAAAGATAATCTAATCATATAAATAAATTAGATTAAGAAGCAGTTTTGATGTAAAATGCAGTATTTTTCACTATTCATTAAAAAATGAACATTATCAGAAAAATACCAAAAATTCACACAAAGTAAATTTTGATGTCCCAATCATAAAGAATAAGTTTATTTTGACAAAAATAGCTTATAAAATTGTCAAAAGATAGATTTAAAAATGGTTTTCCATCAAAAGGCAGTAAAACAATCTCTTAAAAATATTAGTGTATTCCATGCTTAAGATTGGATTTATTTTCATTTTAAGCCTCTAAAACACTATCTAATTCATTAATAGACATAGATAAAAATATCTATTATTCATTACTTACTTGGGATGTTACATCCTTCCCCCCTTTAGAAAATTGCGTCCCCGCAATTTATTTACTTATCAAATAAATGGGGGTACTTATCCCTCATTTCATTTTCAGATTCCCATGTTGCCTCTTCAATCATGTGGTTTTTCCACAAAACCTTTACCTGGTGAATCACCTTATTCCGTAACACTTGCTCCCTGTGGTCAAGAATTTGGACCGGTTGTTCCTCATAAGATAGGTTCTCTTCCAGCTGAACTACCTCTGGACTCAAAACATGAGATGGATCTGGCATATACTTTCTCAACATCGAAACGTGAAAAACATTGTGTACCTGAGATAAACTCGGAGGTAAAGCCACCCGGTATGCAACTGATCCAACTCTCTCCAGAATTTCATATGGTCCAATAAACCTTGGACTCAGCTTTCCTTTATTACCAAATCTCATCACACTTTTCCAAGGAGAAACCTTGAGAAAAACATGATCACCTACCTGAAAAGATAGATCCTTCCTCCGGTTATCCGCATAACTCTTCTGCCTGCTCTGAGTTGTTCTCATGTGCTTCTGAATCAGATGAACTTTTTCTACCATCTCTTCTACCAATTCTGGTCCCATCAACTTCCTTTCACCCACTTCATCCCAGAAAGCTGGAGTTCGACACCGCTTCCCATATAATGCCTGAAATGGTGCCATCTGTATACTGGAATGAAAACTGTTATTATATGAAAATTCAACCAAAGAAAGATGTTGGTCCCAACTTCCCTGATAATCCATAGAACAAGCTCGTAGCATATCCTCCAAGGTCTGAATTGTTCGTTCCGACTGCCCATCTGATTAAGGATGAAAAGCTGTACTAAAATTTAATTCAGTACCCAAAGACTTCTGAAGGCCTTTCCAAAAGTTCGAAGTGAACCTGAGATCACAATCAGATACAATGGAGAGGGGAACTCCATGTAACCTGACTATCTCTTTAAGATACAAATGGGAAATTTGATCTAGGGAAAAAGTATCTCGTATATCAAGGAAATGAGCATATTTAGTCAAGCGATCAACAATAACCCAGATTGCATTATTACCTCGAGATGTATTCGGTAATCCCACAACAAAGTCCATGGATATATTCTCCCATTTCCACTCTGGCACTGGTAAAGGCTGAAGCATCCCTTTCGGTAACTGCCGCTCTGCTTTAACCTGCTGACAAGTCAAACACTTCACAGTAAAATCAGCAATATCTCTTTTCATTCCATCCAACTAGTAATACTCCCACAGATCTCTGTACGTCTTAGTACTGCTAGGATGAACTGAAAACAGAGAACTATGAGCTTCACATAACAACTCTCTCTTCAACTGTGAATCACAAGGCACACACAATCTCTTCCAAAATCTCAAAACACAATCATTATCAATGTTGAATTCAGGCAACTTACCTTTCTGAACCAGCTCTACCTTTTTCTGAAACTCACTGTCTTGCTTCTATGCTTGCTTGATTCTATCTAATAGAGATGATCTCACTGATACCTGAAACAAAACAGAAGAACTTCCTGCACCCACAACTTCTATGCCAAAGTTCATCAAATCCTTAACCAAAGGATCACGTTCCAAACGCAACATTGCTAATGAAGCATTACTTTTTCGACTCAAAGCATCACCCACTTTATTAGCCTTTCCCGGATGGTAATGAATTGTACAATCATAATCCTTGATTAATTCTAGCCATCTCCTTTGTCTCATGTTCAATTCTTTCTGAGTGAATATATACTTTAAACTTTTGTGATCAGTATATATTTCACACTTTACTCCATACAAATGATGCCTCCAAATTTTTAAAGCAAAAACAACAGCAGCTAATTACAAATCATGTGTAGGGTAATTTACCTCATGAGTCTTCAACTGTCGTGAAGCATAAGCAATTACCTGATCATTCTGCATTAGGACACAACCAAGTCCTTTCAATGAAGCATCACTGTATATAACAAACTCACCATTCCTGGAAGGTAGTGCCAAAACTGGAGCATTCACCAATCTTTTTTTCAACTCCTGATACAACTTCATTTGATGGCCCAACATCTGCTGAAGTAGTTGCAAAGGATTTCACCACCCCTTTCTGCTTGTAGTATAACTGCTTCCCATCACTCAAGCTCTTTGTCGGACACTCGTTTTCATAGTGACCCATCTCATTGCACTTATAAAATTTCACTAACTGTAAATCAAATTTAGTCTTACCTTCACCTTGATCCTTTTCAGTGCAATCACGAGCCTTATGTCCCATCTTACCACATCGGTAGCACTTTCCAGAATTCAGAAGACATTCCCCAGCATGCCTTTTTCCTCATTTATCACAAACTGGAAACTTAGTTTTCTTACCATCAGACTTTTTTGAAGAATTCTTACCTTTCTCCTGCCACCTCGGTCTCTTCTTCTGTTGGTTGTTATAGAACACTTGATCATCGGCAAACTCCATTTCCACCTTCTCAGCACATCGAACAATCTTTTCATAACTTTTAAACTCACGAGAAGCTAATGCCCTTCGATATTTTGGCTTTAATCCTGAGTAAAAATGATTGATTTTACTATCAAGGTCTCAGATAAAATTTGGAGCATACCTTGCCAATCGAGTGAACCTTTCTTCATAGGTAGCCACTGAGTCTTCCTCTTGCCTTAATTCCAAGAATTGCTTTTCCATACTAAGTCGAACAGCCTTAGGAAAATAATTCTCAAGAAGCATACCTTTGAATTCATCCCAGTCGAGAGCATCAATCTCATCAGCGTCCCTGATATTTTTAACCATCGACCACCACTGATCTGCCTCACCCTCCAAATGGTAAATAGCAAGACTAACCTTTTGATTGTCTGAACACCCCATGACATCGAAAATCTTCTCCAGTGCTTTAATACACCCTTCAACTAGCACAAGGTCAGATGATCCTCTGAATTATGGGGGATTTTGCCTCATGAAATGTTCCACCACTGTCATGTTCCTCTGCGGTTGATCTGGCTGATCTCGTGTATGGATACCACTGCCATTTATCGCTTGAGTCAATTGCGCCATTACTGCAAAAAACTGTTCAGTTCCAATTCTGACCATCTCAGGATGTTGATTCGGAAGGTTATTTCCTTATACATGCCTTCCTAGCACTGCTTCCCTGTTTCCTCCGCGGAAAACCATTCTGAACAAACATGTCTTAGATGAAGAAACATGGTAATCTTCAAATGCTATATCATTTCAAAATTTTTTTTGGATAATCATTTAATAGAATTCTAACTCCTAAAGTTATCTAAACTGACCTCTGATACCAACTATAAGGCCCCAGCCTTAAACCTTACTTAATCTTGAGTTATCACAAGATTACACATTGAAGATCTTTTCAGGTTTAGAGTTTTAGAGAATTAGATCTTAAAACATGCATTACAACCCACATTTAAACAAAGTGGTTACAATAAAAGATAGTAATCTTTTTCCCATCAATGGAAACATATTGAAAATAAAACATGGATTCTTTCTTGACATTTCCTTGACACTATCATCTTATCATGTACCTTTCCTGTGACCTGTGAAAAACATTTCAAAAAAACTTGGGATGAGCATAAAAAGCTCAGTATGGGTTATATAAAAAAACAAGGAAAGGAAACATGAGTTCATATATAAATAATAATGAAATCATACTTTACCCATAAAACATAGGCACTTTAACATACCTCATAAAATCATGAATAAATCATAGAAATCATAAGACATAAAGGTAACTTGAGGCATTCATAACATTCTTACGTAGGGAGTAACCCTCTTGGTTACGTTTGAAATACCCATCACAGTTTATTCCCTAAATCTCTTCGTAGAAACCTTAACGTTTCACTCCTTCGCGTTACCCAATGCATTGGAGAGCTATATCGGGCTCACCCGCCCTTAGTTTATCACGGAACCACCCGTCTTCATAATAATGCCCAAGAACCTCAACATAATCGTATCACATAAAACATGCATAAAGGAAACATAACATTTCCACCTTTCAATCACAAGATATAAATACAACACATTGACATAAAAACATTATGAAAACCGTTTTCAATACCAAAATAAAAGAAAAGTAAAACATGGTATTTATTTTTTCTTTTAAAAAGAAGGTATGGCTTGTAGAGGAAGCCGAAACTCAAATAATGGTCACGGTGGCGGAGAAGTCGTTGTCGCCGCATACGTACGACAAAAACATTCCCTTTTTTAATTTAGTAAACGCTTCGTATAAAAAAGATTCCTTTTGAATAAACGTAAAAAGTCAAAGGGGTTTATACACCGTATAAAAGAAGGTTGTGTATAAAACAAAATATGCCTCAATGAAAGGAGATTGAGACGAAGTCCCATACCTTGGTTCCGAATTGACTCGATCATTCTTTAATGTCCTGAATAATAAACTTGAGTTAATTTATAATTTCTTAAGAACCTTTTTCAAGTTCATTATTCCTTTTATATCACTTATTTCAATGTCATGAACACTATGTAATTATTTAAGTTAATAACGGTCGTTTTAACGATCATTGGTACTTGAGTAAAAAATAAGCCCTTTATAATTACAAGTTGTTTTTGTATCCATTATATCCAAGATTATAATCATGATATATATATCATATATATCATATATATTCAGTATATACATGTATTTATAATATTACATCACATTTAGAGGTAAGAAATGAAATGCACCGTTCATGGAGACAGTAAGCCGTACGTACGTATGAACGCTACTTCCATTTCTATTTCGTATTTTATGGAATGGATTCATAATGATATAAGAGTATATTATAATTCCAGTATAATAACATATATAATATCATTAACTTTATCCTTTACACATCCCACATATGGTATTAACGAATCAAATCACTTTTAGGGGGCGGTAGTCCGCACTTCCTAAAATGAAGATATCGTGTTTACCCATAATGGAAACAATAATGGTATGCCATAAATGAAAAATACAGAAGCTTAAAGAAATAATAAACATATTATATATCATATATAAAAATAGTGACATCATAATGGCCACCTTTGAAGGTGTTAAATGAGTATTGAACAATCATCGTTTCGAGAGGCAGAATTTCGCCATCCACGGAAACCGTATGTTCTTTAACCATTTGATGTAGTTGTGTGAGAGTTTATCTCGAATAAATCTTATAACAACATCCTAGTATATTGAAGATACTGGTGTTGTTACAAAATAAGTAAATAAAAAGAGTTTAGGGGGTTGGAGAAGCAAAATAAAACAAATGAACATGAGAGAATGAATTACCTTTAAAAGTGTAACTCCTTTTGATTTGAGCCTAAAGGCTTCCTTTGAAAGGCTTCTGCCCAAAGGGAATCCTCTAGGATTATGATAGGGATGTGGATAGAGTAAATGGTCAGGGGTTGGCTGATCCAAAGGCTTTGGGAGTGTGGGAAAAGAGGTAGAGGTGGGGGCCTTTTATAAGAGGAGAGAAGAGGCACTCTTGGAAAGTAAAGAAATATTACTTTATTTGAAAATGAGTTTCGGATTTAAATGGTCCCACATTGATATAATTCGAGTATAAGGTGATAAGGGTTCTAAATACACCCATCCAATAGGTTTTGGACATGTGTAGGTTTTAGATATTACATTATCTTTCCATTTTATTTAAATCGTTAAATAATGAGGTCATCGCTGCATCATCATGATGTCATAAATAATTTAATTTATATAATGTCTAAAAATTTTAAAAAAAATACTATGATGTATGAAATCTTTTTATATTTCCAATGACTATTTATAATCAAAAATCTGATCTTTATAACCCCATGTAAAAATTGTTTTCGTAAAACATATGATGTTTGTGTCATTTTAACTTTTACATTAAATAAAAAGTTATTTATGTCATTTCCCAACCAAAGTGGCTCCATGGGGTCCCCAAGTTGACCCATGGCTTGTCTTGGTCGGCCATGACACAACCAATGAGGGTAGGACATGTTTCAAGCTCATCTCATTTTATTAAAGCATTATTTTTACCTTAAACTACACTAATTACCACTAATCGCGATTAAAAACTTAATAAGTTACTATTCACCAAAAAATTATTTTAATCTCATTGAACCACATTTTACATTTTAATGACAACCATGTATGTTGTATTTTTGAAATTCAAAACACAATGATGGCAAAATTTCATTTAAACGGAAAATCAGTTTTTATAAGTACCACTTAGTGGTTTCACTATTCATCAAAAATTGAAGTTTTTCAGAAAATTACCAAAAATTCACCCTAAGCTATATTTGATATTCCGAATTCAAAAATGAAGTCTATTTTACCAAATTAAAAACATATAAGTCACATTAATTAATTTAATAATTAATTCTCGCTGTCAGAGCAAATAGCGTGTTTTTATTAAACAATAAGTATCAAAAGATTGACACCAGTTTAAGTCTAATTTCAAAGTGAAATTGATTCCAATGACCACCATTGGATTAAATCGTAAAAATATATTCATATTACACATTAATACCAATTCAAAAGATAATCTAATCATATAAATAAATTATATTAAGAAGCAGTTTTGATGTAAAATGCAGTATTTTTCACTATTCATTAAAAAATGAACATTGTCAGAAAAATACCAAAAATTCACACAAAGTAAATTTTGATGTCCCAATCATAAAGAATAAGTTTATTTTGACAAAAATAGCTTATAAAATTGTCAAAAGATAGATTTAAAAATGGTTTTCCATCAAAAGACAGTAAAACAATCTCTTAAAAATATTAGTGTATTCCATGCTTAAGATTGGATTTATTTTCATTTTAAGCCTCTAAAACACTATCTAATTCATTAATAGACATAGATAAAAATATCTATGATTCATTACTTGGGATGTTACACTGCTGGTCACACAGAGGGCTTCTGTGACTCATATCAAAAGAAAAGCTCTCAAGATCGATCGTTATATGCTCGTGGGGGAGGCCCCCATGGGTTCATTGAGAAGGACCTTCAGAGCTGCTGGTAGGGACATTGCAGGGAGGACCTACGCAACTGAACCTACCACTCCCATAATATGGAAATGGGTGGGCAAGGTTATGATACTTCGACATGTTCTTAGATGCTTAGGGAACCCCAACATCCAATAGAGCGTAGTCATGAACCCGCTCTATATTTTCTGGCTACCTTCATCACGTTCGGGGTGCTCTCTTGCAGGCAGCAGGGACCGTCTACTGTTGATAATGGCCATCACATTTAGTTCCATGTCTAATTGGGTCCCGTGATGCAGCCGGGATATGATGACGAACATCTTGAGTTATAGCAGGGATAAATGCCTACTTTGGAGCATCTAATGTGATGGACGGGTGTCCCCCAATTGGAACGAGTGAAGATGCTCGATCCGGTTTCCCTTTTATCACGGGATATGGCCGACGACCCTCCTAGCTGGAAGGAGGGATGCAGATCTGCCCTGAGGTGGCTATCTCGTCTCTTAGATGAGTCACCTCAATTGGGGAGATGAGCTCCTGGGCATGGGTCTTTTATCTTCCCTCCGATGCAATTACATTATCGCAAGTCTCCAAGATATGATGTGGGGTCGATACCTTCTCCTCCATCATTTCCAGGATATACAGAGAGAAATCATTGGATGGAATAGATATGAAGACCCATTCCGATATCGGAGAAGGATTATCCTGCTCCAGCCCTCCAGTGGTCAGTGGTATTGATAATTCTCCTATGTCAGGGAAGGTGAAGGAGTCTGCCCCTATGCCGGGAAATGATGGTTTACTTCTCCTTTTTCCACCGCATCAGGGTGATGACCTTTACTTTCATCTGCAGGGAGATGGCCCTCCATATGTTAGTTCCCCACCGTATCGAGATGGTGGAATTTGTTGACAGGGAGACGAGCCCGTCTATTAATTTCTGCCACATCTAGATGGAGGGCTTTGTTGATTGCCACCATATAGGGATGGTAGGCATCATTAGCATCTTCTAGGAGCTTTTCCTGCAGCCGCTGGGTTTACACCACGTCTGGTTGGTGGGCTTCATGGCCCCAAGCAAGGAGAAGTGCATGTCAGGTAGGTGTCATCCTGTGTTGGTGACGAGCTCGACGAAGCTCAGCGAGAATGCTCACCTGATCGTATGATGACACCATTTCGGGATGGCGGGCTTTGGTGGAGCGGATAAGTGTATGTTCCTGCTCGTGATATGTCACCGTGACTGGGCAGCAGAGCTCCTCCTCAGGGACAAGGGTGATGATATGTACTTGATTACACGTTTCTCTCCCTCGTCGGGCGGTCCAAGGGGCCGGAGCTCGGGGAACATGGTCCTGGATCCTTGGGGTTATATCCTCCCTAGTGTGAGGGTATTTAGTCAAGGAATAACCGTGACGACATCCTCCGGTGGGGGCCTTAGAGCGGAACCCCCATTCAACGGGGATGAAGTCCTCAGTGTCAGCCTCATCCACCTCCCTATGATAAGGTAGGTATGCATTGTGCCATTATGGGGATAGACTCCTGAAATGGTTTTAGATGGAAACAAGAGTCGTCTGGACTTGCTTTCACAGCTGCTGCAGGGCAGGCGGCCGATGGGTGTTGGCCGACTAGAGGGCGTTCATGGTCGTCTCCACCGTCGGGAGACTACTGTTCTAGTGGTACCCTCGAAACAATGCATCTGAGACCCAGCATTGATGATTCTGAGTAGGTGACGTGGTCCTTCGTTGGTGGGAATAACCAGTCATGGCATTGCTTGAAGTACGGGTCTACGAGTCCCTTCATGATGCCATTGGATCAAAGAGAGTTCTGATTTGTACCTGTAAATTATTTTAACAAATACATACATCAATCTCGTCAAAATAATCATCTCATAATCACATGCGTAATTAATGACCTTCCCTATCCCTCCTCGTGAGTATGAGGGGGAAAAAAGTGGGATTAGGTTAAATCCATCATAGTGGTTAAAGATTCACGACAGGTTCACATTTTTGTTTCGACGCAGGGGGGAACGCTGCTACCGACCGTGGATTTTAAGAAGGCTGAGTTCTATTAAATCACTCATGTCGGGTGCATCATTTTGGATTAGAGATGCCCTACGATTCCATATCCAACGATACATGGACCTGCTTTCCAAAGGCAGGCATTCACTGGGCAATTTGGCTTGTGACACTTAAGAACTCACATTGGGTGATTGGATGGGAAGTCGGGCTCATCACACCCTTTGGGGGGGGATTATTTCCTATTCCGAGACTCTCTTATAGATTTAAGACATATTCATATGTTCACTAATCTTTGGTTTATCGCCAAGAATAGTATCCAATGATTATCCCTTGTTGGCAATGATCAACTGAACGTTAGGATTCAGAATCATTTAGGCCTCAGGTTTACCATCCCTCATTGTATTAATGACTCTAAGGAATTTTGACTCATTGATACAGCCCGGGTTTAAAGCCTCATAACTGGGCACTCTAGAGAATATTGTCATCCTGGGAGGATAGATAACCACTTTTGAATTTGGATAGAACCCATGATATGAGCTTCCTACTTATCCTCATGAGAGGAATCATAATCCACATACCTCGATTCCACTCAATGATACTCATCACCTTTTATGGTCATGTGATAAGGACCCAATCGTACAGTTTAATGTCATGTGGCAAGGACACCCGGGTGAGAGATTCGTGGTCAAAGCTTGTGCGGGACATATGCCGATGCTACCTGGAAGACCCAAGGGAAGTGATTTCATGGGCCCAGAGAAGGTCATACTGGGGTATAAGGACATGGTCTGACCGGGGAAAAGGTGTATGTCAAAAATAAAGACCAGGCATGCACCTCGAGGAAGATTCCTACGTATCCTGGATGGCCGGGAATCAAATTACATGTAGTTTTGGAAGATTAGGGCTTACACGTGAGAGTTTCTAGTTATTGGGATTGAAGCTTGGGGATGCGTCCTATGTACCATGTTTGGGAGATAGGGATCAAAACCCACATAGTTCGTTTAACCGCCGTTGTTGTGCAGACTCCGCGACCACCAAAAATATCTATGCCCATGTGAGTCATGATCAGTGTGAGAAACAATCGAATGAAATATACTTGGAAAGGATTCCACTTTTTCCTCCTCAAGGGATGGTTTCCAGAACCACAAGACTCTACTTCTCCTTGATTTCAAAGTAGTGAAAAGGTAGTAGCCATGCGGTAGAGACAATGGCTATGGCGGTGGAGAGAAAGGGTCGGTGCCGCTAGATTATCCCTCTTCCTGATGTTGGAGGGAGGTATAATTCACGCAGACAGGGGCCCGGGATATGACAGTGTAGGAATGAACCTTCCTGGAAGGGAGGGGATGGCCATTTATCTTCGGTGAGCATGGTGTGGGGCTTACTCCAAAAGGGATTCCCAATCACTCCTAGGAGAGGGGAGAAGTGCTCACCACTGGTCCTCGTCAAAAAGAAAGGCCAGCAGGATCCCTCAATCCTAGAAAGTGGAGAGTCACAATGGGGACTCCCGGGCTCGGACCCTGCATTACTGTGAAAATGTGAACCCAAGAATACTTCGGGAATCTGCTCAAGGGTTGGAGAAAACCCATTTTTCCTCTCCTTCCATGGGTATGTGAACTCACATTGGCGCGCTAACGCGCCTAAAGGTTTCATCATAAGAGTCTGGTGGATTCGATAGAGGCCTTTGATCAGGGCCAGTGAATATGCCAATAAAGGGATTGCGGAGGATCGTGCTAGATTGGAAGGCTTTTATCTGTCTCATGTAATGGAAACACTGAAGGAGTTGGCGGGCCACATGGGTACATGAGAAGTGACGTCCTTCGCATAGGGGAGTGCTACACGGTTGGAGAGGTCGTCTGCGTACCAGGGCAGTATGCGGACTGATGGGTCTTCTATGTACCAGGGCGGTACATGGCTTCAGGTTTGCCCCACGTACCAAGTTGTTACGCGGTGCTGGAGTCCACACGAGCAGCAGCGGCCTAGGGCATAGCCGGTCCGGGCTGTGTCTGCATAGGAGGGTGTTGCGCGGCATGTTGGATCGAAAAAAGGGAATAAACTCCCTGGTCTGTGGGGAGAACATCCGTGGAGGGGCCATGGCCTCCGGATTTAATTTTAGTTCCCGGTTCACCAATTTTTTTATAGGTTTTTTGGTTCTTTATAAATTTGTTTCATGTTTTATACCTGTACTGGTTCACGAAATGGAACTTCGTGGTTCGAGAAATCCAAAGTTCCTTCCTTCGAAAAGACACTCCATCAATCTCCTCCAGCCTCCAAATATCCAAGAATCCAAATCAGAATCCCCTTTATTATCCCCCTAGACCCCCTTTTATAGAGGATGGGAAAGGGTTTTATTGTGGTCATGCGATACCTTTTTCGGTGGCCCATGACTGAAAAACTGGCCTATGGATGACTTGATCAATCAGAGGTTCGCGGGGGTTCATTGAATTCACCTCACCCGTGAACCATGTTAGTTTGAGAGGCGCTTCGCGGCCGCGCAGGGCTCCGCCTCCATTCTGACAATGACAGCACGCTCGACATGGTCCGGTATGGAGTAGTTCGCGGCTAGGGCGGTTCGCGGCGGGGGACCGGCCTAGCATTCGTTCGGGTCCGCGCCTGCGTAGGGGCTCTCGCCTCCGTTTCACGGATGAATCTGGTCTGTGGGGGACCTGATGAACCAGTTGTGCGCCACATATGTTGAACTGATACGCGGACCGGTCGGTCCTATGTCAATTTTTAGTATTTTTCAAGCTTTTCTTATTTTTCTAATGGAAATTGGGTATAATCTTTTCTCAAACTAAGGGGGGATTCCCATTCCCCTTCACGGATTTTTCATGACCCTACACCCACAAAGGAGGAGGTTGATCCAAAAACCATAGGATACTAAAGGAGACAACATTATGGTGAAATTCATTGAGTTATTAAGGCTGGGAACCCCTCTTCTAAAGGAAAAATTTATCCAGAGGGATACTTTGAGTGGGTGATGCGGACCGAGCAGCTCTTTTCATGCCATGTATATTTTGAGAAGAAAAAGGTTAAACATGGTTCCCTTGAATTTTATGATTATTTCTCAATTTTTTGTCATAATATTCCAAAATTGGTGGATATATATTCTAGACATTCCATCAACAATTTGGATGAAAGAAAATATTCCACGTGGAAGTGCATTGATCCCCTCGAAAACTATAGAGATCTCCACAATAGACATCAAATGATTAACCAAGGGTGTAAGATAATTTTTTTATTACTATATAGAGATTCATATTTCTATTATTTGTGAAAATAAGGGGGAGGATACATAGTCATCCATGGAATGATTTTTATGTAGTATCAATTGGGATATTACTGATAGGGTAGAAATTAACCATATAACACCCCATACATTACATACATTGATATTACATCAAAGTTGAAGAGTATTCATTAAAATATGTAACAAATCCATGAATGGACCATATAGGTTTAGTGTATTTAGAAAATTAGAAACATAACCAACTGGTTCATAAGACATCTTCATTGTCTTATACTTAATTACTCATAACTAGTCCCTTGTTTGACCTTCCATACTTAATAACCATAATCATGACGTGGGGAAAGAAACATATGAATAGGTGAGATTATATTTTCAATAAGGTTTAACAAGGAAGATATCAATCATATCATAATCATAATTCATAATAACATAAAATTTAAAAAATTTATTTGTTCATACGAATGATACTAATATCATTCCATTGCATTAATCATGAATGTAAAGAAGAATAAATGAATGTAATCCCAAAAGTCATAACAAAAGACATGATATTTTTTACATACACATTAGTATAGGAATTAGTTTCATATTAGACAAGCCTCATTTCCAAGACCATCATAGAGGACATTGTTCATTACTGAACTGAGTTCACGCCTCATTCTAGCCCTGTGTTACTAAATAGAGATCATTTCTCATTCCATACATGTCTATATAATGAGATATAAATATTTAACAAATAAATTGAAGGGACATAAATGATACATCCATCTCATAATTAAATCATTCTTACTTTTTCCACAATAATGTAATTCATTAATCATAACCCAAGGAATAAAGTGAGTTTCTTTAAACATCATTCCACCAAAACATAATCCATGTAAAACAAATGGATTTCATAAATATAATTTCTTAATAAACACAATAAAATCATATAAACAATAAGTATGTTATACTTGAAACATAACCCTATTAAATAATTCCTTCTTAGATGGGAAATAATTATGATATAACACTTGAAATTAATTCTTAAGGAAAATATCCTTTCTTCTTAAAAAATGTTTTCTTTTCTAAACATACCATGAAATTTTAATAGAAAATAAATCATTTGAAAAAAATTATGATTTTTTTTAATATTCATGGAAATATGGTATTATATATATGTAAAATCTATTAATTCTATATAAGTTAAAAAAATGTTCTCCTCGTACTTTTTATGGAAAAGTAAAAAAGTATCCTGTATCGAATGACAAAAAAGATTCATTTCATACCGTTTAATAAAAATTCCCCAATGGGTAAAATTAAATGTAAAAAATTTAGAAGAATATAATTAATATTGAGAATTTCAGAAATATGGACATGGATGATAAATATACCCTAGTAAAAACCAACGTTTAAAAAATATTGGATAATAATGATATTTCAAAATTATCCCTTGCCTTTTCTGTCAGATTTTTTTTTTTATGTATGAAAACCTCCAATATAATGATTTAAATAATTTAATTTACTTATTTTATAATCAAAAATAATTTTTCAATATCATATATGATCATATTATCATCCATTTTTTAATAACATTTCATTATTACTTGTTATTCCGGTATTAACTACTTCATTTTCTTATGCATCTTTTGTCGAATAGGTTCGGGTTCGCCTTTATAGGTCATAATTATATAATTACAAAATGATATTAAAATTTTATATATCATATTTTTTCTTACTATAAATTTAAATAATCATTCTTTAATAATGATTATGTAGAATAAATCACATCACATCATGGAGACGATAGGTCGTACATATGCATGAGTGACGAAATCATTCCCATAATGGTTGAATGGTATTGAAATGAATGGTGTATAATATTTAAGAATCAATATCATTTTACAAAAATCATATATAGTATTTATTTCCATCATTATCACCATAAAAGTAAGGTGGTGGTGAAAAATAGATTACACCACGACATGGAGACGGTAAGCCGTACGTACACACGCGCAGTGACTTCATTTTTCGCGGTATGGATAGAATGTAGAATATTATTATTAAATATTTGTAATATCATCTTAGTATATAAGTGATAATTGATTTATTACTTTATAATGGAACAACTCATGAAGAATATATAGAAGATGAAATAAGTTTTAATTAATTGGAATAGGGCATTGCCTCTTTTCGATGTGGTTTCTCAAAATCTCCTCTTATAGCACTAGATTTGGTCATTGAAGAAGACCAGAACCTATAGAATGTAACATGGGAAGTTTAAAATAGAATATGGAAGAGAATGGATGAGATTTAAGCCTCAATGTAAATTGAAATGTGTAGGGAGGAGGTTCCCTTTTATAATTGAGCTAAGGGGAACTTTTGTGATCTCCAAAAATATTAATTTATAATAAAACTCCAAACCCATAGAAAAACATCCAAAATGTCCCAATTTAAAAATTAGATGACATAGGGTTGTAATCTCATCAACAAATATATTTTATACATATTTTTTTTTGTCAATTTAAACCTTAACATTTTAATTAAAAGTTATTAATTATATTTAATTTTTTTATTAGCATAACAAACTATTTCAATATGAAAAGAGAGAAATATTTACATATATGATGTAAATTAGACAATAAATAAATAAATTAGAACATTATAGACCATAAAATAATTATTATATTATATTTGAATAAAGATTAATGATTTTTGAAAATTTTAATAAAACATTATTTTGATAAACAATCAATGGTGTCAATTTTGACACTATTCAATTCATTGATTTTTAAAAATAGTATAATAATAAGTTAACAATAAAACAAATATTTTATTATATTCATACGAGGTAATGGTGATATATAAAATTAATTATACATATTAATTATCCAAAATTATATTTATTTTAATATTTTTAATAACATTTATTTATTACCTCTATTAATGAAAAAAATTACAACATTTATTTTGTGTAATTATTTAATATACATATTTTTTGAATAAAAATTAAAATTAAAAACAATGATGAAGATAAATCTATTTTATTTAATAATAACATATTTAGTCTAATTTATATTTTTGAAAATCCATTATTTAAAATGTTATACTTATCAAATTATGAATCTTTCAAATTTAACATTACTTTAAATAAAATGATATATGTTTCACAATCTCTTATATAAGGCTCTAAATGGTCACTAACTCAACCCTTGTATGGTTATGGTCATTATATAATCAATAAATGGGATTTAGTCAATATTTTTGGACTTTATATGGTTAATACAAATTGTTTTATTGATTTATCATTAATTAATTAATTTTTACAACATCAATGTATAAGTCTTTAAGTTAATTATTTATTTCCTAAAAATTACAATGAAATCACCATGATAAAGAAAAAAATTTAAATTTGAAATGAATATTTATAATCAAATTTATCTTCTATATAATTTATTTTTAAAAAATTAGATATTTGTTAAAATTAAAAGAGAAAATATTTTTAAAAAATTCGGGTTTTACATTCTACCCCCCTTAAACATAATTTTACACTCGAAATTCATCACTTTGATACAAAAAAATGCGGATATATCTCCCTCATAATATTATCAAGTTCCCACAAAGATTCCTCAAATTGGTTGTTCTGCACAAAACATTTACCAAGGATGTGGTCTTGTTTCGCAAAACATATTCACTATGATACAGAATATCTATTGGTTGTTATTCATAAGTAAGATATGGCTCCAACGGTAGGAATTCAATGTTTATTACATGTGAAGTATCATGATTTTAATTTCTTAGTATATTTACAAGGAACACATGATGATCTTGAGAGATATTTGGTAGACGTTCTAATTGGTAAGCAACCCTCCCAACACGATCCAGAATTTCAAATAGACATATATACCTAGGGCACATCTTTACCAATTATTCTAAATAAAATTTATATCTTCTGGGGAGATATTTGTAGAAAACCCTTGTCACCCAATAAAAACTCTTGGTCTTTTATTCAGTTGTCAACATAATTTTTTTTTTCAAATCTGACCTTCTATTATGTGTTGCTAAATAGATATGAAATTTTCATCCATTTCATCACCAAGATCAGTTCCTAATAGCATTCTTTTCCCAACATCATTCCATCATGTTTTTGTTCTGCACTTCTTTCCATAGAGGGATTCATAAGTATCCATCCGAATACATGAGTGAAATATATTGTTGTTAGAAAATTACACTAAATATAGATTTTATCCCAACAACCTTGGAAATCCATAGAACATGCTCTAAAAATGTCTTCTATATTTTAATTGTCCTCTCAGACTAACCGTCTATCCGAGGATGATTAATAGTGATGAAACATAAAATTGCATCCATATCTAGATGAATACTTTTTAGAAATTCAAGGTAAACCTCATATCCCAATATGATATAATGGAAAGTGGTACTCTAATAAAACAATTTATTTACATATATCCTAGAAAAATGATTAATAGGAAAATACTCTCTAATAGTAATGATGTGTGCCGAATTAATAAAGAGATCAACTATAACCCATATAGCTTTATAGCATTTAAATAGTTTGGGAAGTCTAACGACAAAGTATATTGTGATGTTTTCTTATTTCGATTATAGTATGGGTAATGGTTCTGAAATCCACTTAGACTTATGTATCTCATCCTTAACTTGCTAACAAACCAAGCATCAAGATATATATTCAGTAACATCTCTTTTTATTCCATCCCACCATAAATACTCATTATGCTCCATATACATCTTTTTTTCCATGGTGGATAGAGAATGAAAAAATAAGATCCACATAAAATAGATTCTTATTTTATTCTGAAATGGGAGGAATAAGAACCCAATTAATTAAAATTTTTATTCCATCATAATCATGGTTGAATTCAATAATATTTATCACCATCATATGTAGCTCTATATCTTCATTTTATGCCTCCTTAATATTCACCTGTGTAGATGGTTGAAAATTCATTTGAGAAAGATAATATTTATCCCTTCCCTTTAAAATTTCAATATCAATCCTTTTAAAATCCATTAATATTGGATCTTTTGTGATCCTCACAATGGATAGGCTATCATGGTTCATTCGACTCAAAGCATATTCCACCATGTTCTCTTTCCCATGGTGTTAACGTATTGAGTAGTCGTAATATTTAATTAACTCCAACCATGTTATTCCGTGCATATTCAACTCATATTGTGTGAAAATATAATTTATTGTTTAATGATCATTATAAATATCAACTCTTTCCCCATAAACATAATGAATCCATATATTTAATGAAAATATTACTGTAGATAACTCCAAATCATGAGTGGGGTAATATTTCTCATTGATTTTCAATTGTCGTGAGGTATAATCTATCACTATATAATTTTTCATGAGAACACATCCCAAACCCTTTTCGGATGCAACCCTATAGATCATAGAACGTTCTTTACTACAAGGCTATGTGAGCACAAGTGCACTAGCTAACTTAATTTTGAGCTCTTTGAAATTCTATTCACATTCCTCCATCAACACGAACTTAAAACATATCCGAGTGATCTTGGTGAGTGGATTATATAGTCATGAAAAATCATTCACAAAATAAAAATAATATCAATACAAACCTAGAAAACATCGGATCTCAATTACCATTATTGTTATCATCCAACTTTTAATAACTTCTGCTTTTTATGGATCCAAAAATATCCCCTTTTTTGAGATTATGTGACCCAAAAATGAGACTTTCTAAATCCAAAATTCACACTTGGTAAATTTTCCATAAAGATTCTCCTTTCTCAAGGTCTTTATTACAATTTTCAAGTGATCTTAATGTTCTTACATGATCTTAGAATATATAATGGTATAATATATAACTAATACCACAAACTAATCAAGATAGTCTCTTAGGACTATGTTCATTAGAACTATGAAGATAGAGGGGGAATTATTAAGACCAAAGGCATCACTATAAATTCATAGTGTACATACATTTTATGGAATGCAGTATTTAATATATACTTCTTCTTAACTCTTAAATGATGATATCCTGAATTAATATGAATCTTATAAAATTACCGATATCTTATTTAGTTGGTCGAAAAATCCATCAATGTGGGGAAGATGATACTTTTTCACGATTGGGATCTTTTAAGGTTCTAGATAATCAATGCAGAGTCTCATTGATCCATCATTCTTCTTATGAAAAAAAGTTTCACCCCAAGGTGACACACTAGGGAATATGAATCCCTTTTCAATATTCTCTTAAAGTTACTTCTTCTATTTCTGCAACTCAATTGGGGCTATTTTATAAGGTATCCTTGAAATAGAATAGCACTCAGTATGAGTTCTATTGAAAACTGAACCACAAAAATCATTGTAAGACCCTGAAATTCTCCCAGAAAGAAATAATGAAACACCCATACGATGGGTGTATTATTAATTGTGAGTTTCTCCGAAACCATTTTAGATACTAAACCTTAATTTATAAGAATAAAGACCAATAAAATGGAAGAAATTTTCACTGGAAGGTCATACTCATCTATAAATCGATAAATGATCATAGATTGATCTGTAATATGAAATGTGACTTACCTTCCTTGTAAATTGATATGAGATATATATAGATAAATCTAATCCATGACAATAATCACATCAAACTCCATTATAGGATGGATCACAGTATTTTCAAGAATCAGTTCCACACAAATGTCAACTAGAGAGGAATTATAAACTTTTTATGTTACCGTTGTTCCATTAGAAGTTTTCGGAGCTAACTCAACATCCAATTACTGACTTAATATGGTGATACCGTTAGTAAATTATTCTAAAATAAAAGAGTGGGTGGATACTGAATCAAATAAAATATTTTTTACATTATATTGGGTGGAAAGTGAACATTTCACGGCTTCATTAGCATACTCCACATCGTTGATAGTGATCGCATGTGGCATTCCTTTTTCTTTTGACATAAGAGTTTACTAACATCGATCATTATTAATAACCCTTGGATTAAGGAATTGGAAAGAATAATTCCAAATTTCCTTTGACTTGTAACATTGATGTGTAGATGTTTCATTTTGTGTATCCTTTTCTCTATTTCCATAATTAGACATATTTTTCTTATCAAATCAACATTAAACTGCCCGATGAACATGATTTCCACTATTAAAACATATACTAGTAAACTTAAGACAATTTCATCTATGGTTCTTTCCACAAATTGAGAATATAGGATAACTCATATTATTTTCATTACAGTCTTCATATATTTCATTGAATTTCATTTAACTCATCTTGTTAAACCCATAGTACTGATGGGTTACTCTAATCTACATATTAACATTGAGAGAACATAAAATGATATAGTTGTATCTATTTAAGTCCCTGATGGATAACACCCTTCAGAGACACAGTTTTGATCCACTAAATAATTGATCAATTTTACCATCATGTTGGATAATAATTCTAGAAGCGTAACTTACATGTCTTGTAAATTTTCTTTGTAGGCACCAACAGATTCATTATCCTTTTTTAATAAGATCAAGTAACTCTTTCAGCATATTTTTTGATGAATGTGAGTAAATTACTTATTGAAAAATAATTTTTTAAACTTGTCCCATTCCAGGGATTCAATTTCATCTCTTTTCCTCGTATTCATGATAAGGTTCCACCATTTATTAGCTTCACCTTCCAAATGATAAACTACTAAGATAACTTTATTGTGTTATAAACATTAAAGAATAGAATATATCTTTTTAGTGGATCTGATTTAGTGTTCATCAACTAATGAATCAGAAGGCCCGCTAAATGAAGGTGGATGTTGCATCATGATAGACTCTACATATTGTTTTCCCACCTGTTCTTATTTTTATTTAATTCAATATTCATAGATTGAGAAAGTTGTTTGATCATAAGTACATGATTTCTCTTTCCATATCCCTTAAAATTTGGTTGCTCAGGAGGAAAATAATTTCATTTTATATCATATTCTACATTAACATGATTCCTTCAGGGTACACCCGTTAACTAAAACTAAGAAGAATAGTGTGAGAAACACTAATCATAATGAGAAAAACAAATAATCAAAAATAATATTTAAATTCAGTACAAATTAGGTTTTATCCCAGGTTACTCAGGATCATTTCTAAAACACTAGAATTGTAACTTATACTTCGACATATCCTTTTGGTTCTTACAAAGGTTTTCTCCTCCTAGTTTCTAAAGGTTTACTATAGCATCCCGTTGATACCAACTATAATGATTGTACTTTACATACATTGATATTATTATAATGTTGAAGAATATTCAATAAAAAATATAAAAAATAAAAAATATGATCATATAGATATAGTTTCTTTAGAAACTAGGAAACATACACAACCAGTTTATATGACATCTTCATTGTCTCGGACATATTTCATCATAACTAGACCCCTTTTTTAAATATCTTACTCAATACCCTTTTTCATGACCTAGGGAAAAGAATCTTTTGAAACGGGTAGATAAAATGCTTAGTAAGGGTAAACAAGGTATATATTAATCATATAATAATCATAAGACATAAGAATAAAACATTTAAAAATTATATTCCTACATATAAAAGATCATGATATCACACCATGGGATAAATCATGATTTCTTATAAGAATTACTAAAAATAATCCCAAATGTCATGACATAAGAAATTAAGTTTTGAAATAAACAAATAATCATATAAAATCATTTCATATTATTCAAGGATCATTTCCTAGACCATCATAGTGGACAAAGTCCATTACTGAACTGAGTTCAGTCTTCGTTCTAATGCTGTATTACTTAAACAAGATCATTTCCCATTCCAGCCACGTACATATCATGAGATATAAATCCGAAGCCAATGAACTGGAGGGAGATATAGGTCCCATAAATATAATAATTAAATCATTATTTCGTATTTTGTAATAATATAAACCATTCATCATAACCAAAGGAATAAAATGGGATTCTTTAAAAATCATTCAACCGTAACATAATCCATGTAAAACAAATAGATTTCATAAATAACATTCCATCATAAGCACAATAAAATCATAGGAACAATAAGTATATTATACTTGAAACATATCCCTACTATATAATTCCATCTTATATGGAAAGTAATTTTGATATAACACTTGAAATTAAATCTTGAGGAAAATATCCTTTCTTCTTCAAAAATATTTTATTTCTCAAAATGCCACATAATTTTAAAAGAAAATTTTTATTTGAAAATAAAAATAATATTTTGTAAGTATTTATAATGGAAATAAGGTTTTATGAATATATAAAATGTTTTTCATTCCGTATAAGTTATAAAAAACATTCTCTTCATTATATTTTTTCGAAAAAAATCAAAAAGTACCTTGTATCAAATAATGAAAAAAGATTTATTCAATATATTTTAATAAAAAATAAAAAATTGGAAAAATTAACTATATAAAATTTTAATATAATATAAATAATATTACATATTTATTAATCATGGTCATTGATGATTAATATATGCTAGTAAATGCTTACATATAAATAATCTTAGACAATAATGAGATTGTAAAATTATCCCTTACCTTTTAGGCCTGATTTCCCTTGTATGTATCTGATCCTCCAATGTAATGATATAAATAATTTCATTAACTTATTTCATAATCATAGTCATTTATACTTTATCATATATGATCATATTATAATATTTTTCTTAATAACATTTCATTATTACTTGTAATTTGTGTATTATCTACTACATTTTCTTATGCATGTTTTATCGAATGAGTTCTGATTCTCCTTCATAGTTCATAGTTATATCATTAAAAAATGATATTAAATATATATATATATATATCATATTTATTCATTCTATTGATTTACATAATCATAATTTAATGAAGATCATGTATAATGAATCACATCGCATCGTGGGGACGGTAGGTTGTACGTACACACGAGCGATGATATCATTCCCATAATTATTGAATGGTATTGAAGTGAATGGTGTATAATATATAAAAATTAATATAATATTATAATAATCCTATATAGTTATTATTTCCACCATTATAACATCCATGTAAGGTGGTGGGGAAAAATAGATTATACTACGACGTGGATATGGCAAGTCATACGTACACACGCGTGGTGATTTCATTTTTTTATAGGATGAAGAGAAAGTGGAATATTTTTGTTCCATAACCATAATAACATCTCAGTATATGAGTTATAATGGAGTTTTTACATTATAATTAAACAACTCATGAAGAGGAAGTGGAAGGAGAAATAAGTTTGATAGAATCAGAAGAGGAGATTACCTCATCTTCGTCGTGATTCCTCTAAATCTCATATAAGGGAACTTGATTTTGTCTTTGAAGAAGACTAAAACCTAAAAAATTTAACTAGGGAAGTTTATAATGGAAAATATTAGGGGATTTAAAATTTTAAAGTCTCTATTTAATGTGAAGTGTTTATGGAGCAGTTACCTTTTATAATTGAGATGAGGGGCACTTTCGGGATCTCCAAAAATATAAATTTATAATATAATTGAAACCCCATCCAAAAAAATACAAAATTTCCCATTTTAGAATATGAGTTGATAGAGGATTGTAATATCATCATCAAAAATATTTTATACTTTTTTTACATAAATTTAATTATTTTAATTAACACATATTTATTCTATTTTATTTTTTATCTAGGGTAAAAAATGATTCAAAATTTAGAGGGTGTAATATTTACTTATTTAATGTAAATTATATCATAAATAAATACTTTATATCAATTTATATGATATAATAATAATTATATTTTTTTACAAAAATTGTTTTATGATTTGTCGATAATTTAATAAAACATTATTTTGATAAACAATCAATGGTGTCAATTTTGAAACTATTCAATTCATTTATTTTTAAGAATATTAATATAACAAATTAACATAGATCCAAATATTTATTATATTACTAAAAGGTCAAGGTAACCTAGTAAATTCCTTATAAATATTAATTATCCCAAATGATATTTATTTTAATACATTTAATAATATTTTTTTGTTATCACTATTAATAAAATAACTACTACATCAATTTTGTGTAATTTTTTAATATATAAATTTGTTGAATAAAGATTTAAAATGAACTACTATAATTAAGATATATATTCTATATTTCATAATAATAAATTTTTTCGAATTTATCTTCTGTAAAATCTAATATTTAAAATGTAAAACTTATTAAATAATTATGTTGACAACTTTAACATCACTTTAAATAAAATAATATATGTGTCACAATCTATTCTATAAGGATGAAAATGGTCACTAAATTGACCCTTATATGTATATGGTAGATATATAATCCACCAATAATATTTGGTCAAGTTTTTGTGTCTTTTTTGGTTATTAATATTTTAATAAACATTATTTTATTGATTTCACATCAACTAAATAATTTTTTTATATAATTAATGAATAGTTCTTTAAGGTTATTATTTATTTCCTAAAAAATTAAAAATAAATTACCATGATAATTAAAAACCTTTTTGATTTCAATTAAACATGTATAATTGAATTTATATTTTTTATAACCTTATATAAAAATGATATAGTTATTAAAATTTGAGTAAGACATATTTATTTTTTCTTTAAAAAATATAAATTAAATTTCCTAATATCATCAAAGCGGTTTTTGAAAGGACACCATTTTAACCGAAGGATGATTTTGGTAAAAATACACTCATCCAATGATATTAGTAAAAGTGTTAGGGTAATTGTATAATAGTATTCTTAACATTAATTACCAAATTTAGTCTTTTACCCTATAAATAAAAATTACCAAAGTCCCTATTCATAATGCCCAATAATAAGATAATTTTTTACATAATTTGGACCTACTAATTCCAAATATGGAATCCATTTTTCAAAAGTTGAAATACATATGTTTTGTTAATTAATTTAAAATTGATCCTTTTTTCGGAAAGAGAGAACATGTTTTAAAAGTTAAAACATTAAAAAATATTGAAATGTTTTTACATCGGAATTAAATATATTTAATGATAATGACATACATTATATTGAACGATAAAAATACTGTCTATTTAAAATTTAAAACCATTAAATATTATTATTTATCATTTTAAATTATTTCAGTGAATAAAAGATGTTTCAATTAAAAGTTAGTGTTTTTTTACTCTTCATAAAAATATGAATGTTATCATAAAAATATTAATAAAACATCCAAGTTAGATTTTTATATCCCACTTCAAGATGACATGATTATTTTGGAATATAAAAATTATTAATGTGTTGAAAACATAATTTAAAATGGTTTCACCATTAAAAGGAGAAAAATTACCCTTTTGAAAAAATATAGGTTTTTAGATATCAGATAGAGTTTATTCATAACCTATGAAAAAAACTTTATTGGATGAATATAAATAATATTTTATTGAGTATATAAAAAATATATATATTTTTCATTTATTAATAGTAATTAAGTAAATTTACTATATATAAAAATAAAAATATATAATTGATTTATAATTATCATAAATAAGTAGTAGCAAATGAATCCACCATAAATTTTCATTAGTTTGTTATATTTATTTCCAATAACCTAACAACTAGGTTAAAATGGTAATTTTATACTAAGGATATCTTGTGGTTTTTTTAAACGAATGATTTTTTGTAATTCATGATATTGAAGAATTAAAATTATTTAGATAAAATATTTCATAAAAACAACCAGGTGTTAAAAACTATTATATAGAGAGATACTATTTGATATAATAATCAAACAAGATCAAGAATGAAAAAATAAATGGGATAAATATGAGGAATCTCACTACCCAGTTCACTGTATGGATAAATTTGGGGAAGGAGTTTAGAGAATAATTAAAGCCAAAATAGGTGGTGTATTAAAAAAGTGACAAGATAATTGTTCCACCTAAGAAAGATACATTTTAGGCTAACCAAATGAGGAAATGGGATATTTAATTTTTAAAATTTCAAGAAAGGGGACACATTTCTAGTAATAAGAAAAACCATCACATCATGAAAATAATTTTTTTATATAATTTGAGATCAATGGGGAGATCTTAGAGGAAGAAATTGATTATTCCCCAAAAAACAAAAAAATGGGTATTTTTCTGAAGAAATTGAGCTTCTCAACACAAGGTAGGTTTTGAGTGATCAAATGATTTCCAATGAGAAAGGTCAAATTGAAAAAGGTTCTATATTTAATTCCAAAACAATGGGAAATTATATAGTTTCATCGTCAATGGGGTTGTTATAGAACTGTGGAGAGAATTGAGTTGGAGGAGAATTTAGTGCTTCCAAAATTGAAAAGAAAACATCCATAGTAGCTTTAGGGGTTAAATGAATTTTGATTTTTTGAATACCACCAAGAAGATGAAGTAATTTTTTAGTATCACTAAGTATATGGATGAGATTACATTGGATGTTTTACTAAGGAAGACATATGACTTTCTACTCGAGTGAATATGGTAATAAGATTGACATGTTTCAATTGATGGTTTATAAAATAGTAAATCTTTTTTCATCTAAAGGGATACTATAACCATTACCAAGATGTCCCCCAAATTTGATTTTCAAGATCTCATTTTTAGAGGGAATACAAAATGAGTTAACATTAATATATAAGGGATAACAAAAAAAATATGAGAATGGGGGGAGAGCTGCGAATAATAGAAGAAAAGATATAGTCTTTAAAGAAAATTCAAGAGTGAAAATAAAATTCATTAAGAGGGAAAATGAAATCATTATAGAGAATAGATATGTTAATTATGTTTTGATTTCATTGAAAACATGTATTTACTAATATTTTAAGAGTTAATGGTACACAAACCACATAACACATTATTTGTAAAATTTTGTTGATTCATTGTATCATCTGGATTATAGTGTCACTATTAAGTAAAAAATATGTTTTCAACCTATTATAATGATAAAATAAATTCAAATATCAATTAAAATATTCCTGATCCAAAATGATTTGAAGGAGTTTCTACACCATGTATAGCTTTCTAACAATAGTTGAGATTACTATATAGATTAATTTTATCCATCTGGAAATACTTTTGGATTATTCCGCCTTACCCCTATTGATATAGTTTCATTTCATTTGAATGAATATTGAAGTATGGGAGAAAAATTACATGATAAGAATCATCACTAGAATGAACTAAAAATTTATAGGTTTGAAAATAAATAGGAGTCATGGATAAAGATACATGTAGATGTACCATACATAGTTCATGATATGATTTATTATAATATATCTTTTCATGGTGTTTGCAATGATATGTATAAACTCAATTTTTTAACCTTTACTCATATTTAGATATATATATATATATAATGATGAGTCGAGGAAAATCCTTTTCTAGAGAGGGTGTATTATATGAAATTGGGGGGGGGGGGTACATTGACTTAATTGTATATGTAGAGTTGGAGTTGCAAGGCCCAACCATGAAAGGAAGATTGAGGAGACTATAAGTTAAAACAAGACCCCATATCACTACATTGATATGATATAACACATTTTGAATGTATATAAGTGGAAAATTGGATTATTATTACACTTATTTAATTCTTATTAAGATGTATGAAGCCTATGAAAAATGGAATCATGAATTTTGATTCGTAATAACTTTAAATAATACCAAAATATATCTATAGGGAAAAATGTGTGGGATAGAAACTCTATGTCCTGATGTATATATTTTTTCCATGTGATTAATCAATGTAAATATATATGAGATACGTTTCTAGAAATTATTTATTAGATAATATGTTTTTATAATTATTTTAAAAGTTTGGTTTATACATTATATTGTTAGGGTATTAGACCATTGAAAAATATATCACCCCTTGGATATAAATAGACACACCATTGAACATTAAATTCAATTGAAATTGTTTTAGAGATATTATACGTTTTTTCTCTATTGTGTTAGGATTGTTTAGATTATTCACATATATCTTATTCTTTTTTTATTGTCTTTATACATAAGAGAATGATGATCCATGTTCATAAAACCCCCATTTAAATTCCTCAATCTATGTGAGTTTTTGAGTGAATTTTCAATTACATCCCTCACTTTAGTGTGTTATTTATGTAGTAGGTTACATTGTTTATATAATGGGTTGAAAACATTGATCCATTTCCCAATCAAATCTCCAAAACATAGAAACGAAACACATACTTCATCTTTCACCCTACGCTATAATGACAGGGACACCCCATGTATCTCAGATCACTTATTATATTGCTCATACCCTATCTTTGACAAATACCATTTCATGTATTTCAACATTTTCATTTGCATATATATATATATATATGTATGTGTGTGTGTGTGTTTTCAAATTTTTTTCGGATTTTCCTTATTTACTCTCTGTTTTTTCTTATAAGTCATATTTATTTCCCCATCCACTACATTTTATAGTTACTGTATCTATGACCATTTCTACTTTCTATACTTGTTTTTTATTTATTTTATTATTTATTTTTATATTTTTTATTTTAATTTATATCTCCGAAGAACTACTGTATTGATATATAAATGATCTCCCTTTGAGGGGTGTGGTTTTGGTTATTATGGTTTCTTACTTATGTCGTGATTATTTAAATTTACAGAATTAATTAATTTTAATTAATAAAATTATAATTATGATTCCCTCACTGATGAAGTCTAAATATGGTGCCATACATTATTACATTGACATGATAACAAGGAATAATATCTCGATGGACTGATCAGTTTAGCTATTTTGGAATCTATTTTACATACATGATATCCATTTTATATGAGGAATATAAAAATTAAAAATTAAAAATAATAAATAAATAAATAATCTACATATCATTATAGAAATTAGTTCTAATAATTTTTCTTCATATCCTAAGGAATATAATAAAATATGAGTAAACATAGATTAATAGTTTGGGATATGTACATCTGATGTAATAATGAATCAATAAACATAATTAATATGGGAGGGAAAATAACCAAACTCAAATGTCATATAAAGAACTAGATATGGAAAACTCAATATGAAAAGGTAAGTAACTAAACAGGAATGCCATTTGATCAATATGTTATTAATAAAATGTATCCATAGATTTTGTTTTAGTGAAAATATCATGTATAAAAAAACTGCTTATTTAATGAAGGTAATGCTTGATTATTGGATGCCATGGATGCTATGTTTCTTTTGTACATGGTACCTTTACCACCAACGCATATCAAAAGATAGTTGATAAATATATTAGGTATAAAAAAAACATATTTTACAAGTGACTCCTCTCATGAGAAAACAGATGAATTGAGTGGATATCTATAACTGGTCCCCACTTATGTCCACCAATCCATTTTAGATGGAAACCAATATGAGGTGTTGGTCACAACCTAATTTTTCCTATGAGTCTATTGATGTATCAAGGGGATATCTATAACTAGGCCCTACCCATGTCATCCAAGTCTAAATAATTCCACATATATCAAATAATCGATTTAATTAATAAAAGATTTTCCTTATTAACAAATGGACATATTGAATAAATGATATAGATTTATCATTATCTACACATTTAATAACATAATATCTAAATTAAAAATTGTTAATAAAAATTGGTAAAAAATATAGAAAATAATAATATCTATTATACTAGAATATGGATATTTAGGATAAATTTAATGACAAATAGAAATTGATCACAATAAACTTTTTTATTCCAGAGTATATTAACAATCATAAAAGAAGGTGAGATTGTTCAATAACATTTACCAAATTGTAATTTTAAAGTCAAATTCCATTGGACTGAATAATTAAAAGTAAAACATAAAATAACATGATGAATGAATTATTTATGACAATAATTCTTGGGGGAAATTATATACACCACATATAAGTGAATTAAATGATAATAATAAATAAGTCTAAATGGAATCTATATCAAGATGAAATAACTTACACTAAGTTTCATTTAGGATTAACATAATTCAACCTTTTGTATAATGGATTTAATATTGTTAAAAAAATATTCAAAATTTTACTTTTATAATATTATATATGATACAGTTATAATATCTTATCACCCATTTGTTAATAATCTTTAATTATTTTCATATTTTCAGGTGATTTCTACTATGTTTTTAGACTATGTTTTGACATGTTATTTTTGTTCATATTAATTAGATCATGATTTAATAATATCCATAATTTATAAAATTATATAAATATCATATTTTTTCATTGTATATTCATTTATAGCAATCCATAATATTTAGTGAATGAAATGAAATGAACCATTCATGGAGACGGTCGATTGTATGTACGTATAAACACTAATTTCATTTCCATGTCATATTAAAAGAATGAAAAGTAATTACACATATGTATATTATAATTATAGTATCATATTTATGTTAGCTATATCATATATTAATGTTAAACTTATCATTAATATATTCCTTGTAAATCATTAATGAATCACATCCCTTCGAGGAGGCCGTAGACGACACATCCACAAACAAAGTTATTGTATTCTCAAAAATGGAAATCATGAAGGAATGTGTTACATGATAATTAAAAAATAATTAAGACATAATATTTATATTACAACACAAATATATACTATAAATTCATCATTATTCCCATCCATTAAATGTTGGAATGGAATAATGAGAGATATCTCTTCGCGAGATGGTAGTCTATTGTACACATGAATGATGATTATGTAACCAATTTGATAGAAGTGTGTAAATTTTTATGTAGTAAAATTAACATAAAAATATATCATTATATATATATATGATATTTATGTTACTTTTCATGAATTATATATTAATAATTCAAGGATATGGATATGAAAATTAAATTAAATCACTTTTAGAAAACATTAACTCTCCATCATAATTCCTCCTTAGGTTTGTAGTGAAACTATATAAGTTTTTATTTATGAATAATAAATGGATTGTAGAATTATTTTAAGGATTTTAGGAGATTTTTGGGTATTTTTCTTACAAGATAATAAGCTTTATAGGTGTGGATAAGGGAGGGGTGAGTTCCCTTTTATAGTAGAGGAGGAGTGGCATTCTTGTACATACCAAAAGGTAAACACCATTGGGAGGTCTCCCTTACATAATGTGCCTAAATTAATGAAATTTTTTAGATACAATTGGGGATATGGAATAAATATTTCCATCCAATGGGTTTTGGACACGTTTGTAAGTCATTTGTCCCATGATTATTAATGATTAAACTCAAGTAATCTCATTTTTTACTTTAATCATTACAATTAATTTTCATTATTACACTAATATGTTTGCTCAGAAACTAAGTTAAACATTGTATATATTATAAATTATTCATATTAAAATTATTAATTACATTTTTCCAAAATAAATTCACATATATGGCCAAAATTAATTTAAAATTAATCCCACACATGTGACGGGAAAGTGGGGTTTTAAAGTGAAAATTTCCAACAGTTTACTATGTTTTATATATAAATTCATTATGAAAATGGTTAAATTGGATTAATATATATTAAATGGATCTAATTTTACTTTAAAACTAATTAAACATATAAATTAACCTTATAAATTATTGATTATGAAGCAGTTTTCAATTAATATTCAGTAATTTTTACTATTCATCAAAAAATGTAACTTCTTAGAAAAATATTATAATTTCAGCATAAGAAAATTATGGAATTGCAATTTCAAAAAGTTTGTTTATTGTTTCATATAAAATTTTTATATTTTTAAAAAATTTAATTTTAAAATAGGAACTTCATTAAATAGTGGCCTAACTGCCTTTAAAAAAATAAAACTTTTTATGAATAAAATAGAGTTTGTTATTATATTCTGCATATAAAATTGGTTGTATGATGTAAAAAAATTATTGAATATATAAATTTATTTAATATCATCCAATAATATTAATTAAATTATTTTTTTAAGATAAAAAAGCATTTGATAAATAAAAATGTTTTTTATAAAAACATTCCTTTAAATATAAATTGTTCATTATATTCATTTCTAATTAATTGGAATCCAATGAATTAAAACATATATTTTCATAAATTATTTTATCCTATTATTAACCTCTAATTTAATGGCTAAATTGTATCTGTTATATTAATTTATAATATTAATCATATTCGGTAATACATAATCTTCCATGAAAAACATGCTATCGAAGGAACACTATAATGTGTGTAACATAAGTCAAATTAGTGTTGCATTTAGTGAAATACTAACATGGTTTTGCGTATAAACCAATATTTCAAAATAAATTAAATTCATTATAAAAAGAAAATATTTTATTGTCTTGTGGTGTTACATTCCTCCTACCATAACTAAATTGTTTCCTTTCATTAAAAACTAATCTCTGTAACTATGGATTTGAAATTTTAAACTACTATTGTTAAAAATCCTACATAATAAATTAATTAATAAAGAATATTCCTAAAACTAAGTAAAGGGAAATGTGAAGGTCCCCACAGAATAAGGATTCTAAATATTAGAATATTATTGAAAACATGGACATGAAAGGAAAATATAATTATCATGTTCTTGTGGAGAGTGATAGAGAACACTGATCACAAAAAATGGGTGATAAAGAGAAATTTAAAATCCATAATTCCATATACCGCACAGGTGTAAAAAATAGTATATTTATATCATAGAAAATGTTGATAATAGGAAAAAAATTCAATAACCATTTCCGTGTGTTGAGGAATTCATCCACTCTCTAATTGTTGATGGAAATATACTTACTTGATATGTTTCAATTTCATAATCACAATATTATCCTTTTGTGGTGACTTTTACTATTTCTACATCATATCTTATAATAGGTTGAATCATATGGTGAAGTAATACATGAATCTCCAAAACCATGACAAATATCAAATTAAAACATTTCATAAATGGTTAACCTTATGATCTTTTCAAAATATCAGGATATGAAACTTTATAAAGAAAAGCAATGAATTTATAAAAATGAACTTATCAATAAAATCTCAAATGATATGAAGTAGATATTAATTTTCACATAACCAAAATATGTGTACCATTATCACATATTTTGTTAAAACATGTTAATAACATGAATTACAATAACCCCATAGTGAAAACATGCATTCTTCCTTATTCCTTATGTAAAAAATATATTATTGGATATATTTTTTAAATAGGAAAACAAAATCCACTCCATCTGAAGTGCCCAGATCAATGTGAATCACTGAGAGGGGGAGGGGGTGAATCAATGATCCTTTAAAACTTTTTACTAATTTATTCTTTATCAATTAAACCTCTATGGCTTGTTAAGGCCTCGATCCACTCTTCTTGTATCTCTCAGCCTTTCCTCGAGTGATGCAGTAAATGTAAAGGCACAGGACAGAAGGATTTACAAGGTTCGGCACCAAAGGCCTACGTCCTTGCCATGTTGGTTATACGCCCCAACATGGTTTCTCCCATTATAATCTGTTAGTATTACAATGGTCGATACAAAGTCCCACTGTATCTCTCCTGAGTCCCACAGGAGGGTCTTTATACTGCGTCCCACAGTGTTACCAGAGTCCCACTGGCCTGCTCCAGAATCCCACTGAAGACTTCTTCCACCCTGAGTCTCACAGGGGGCTTCTCCTGGCTCCTCGAGTCACACGAGTAGATCTTCTTCACTTTAAGATTCTTCAAGTATCTTCAGCAGTCTGTGATAAAGACTGGTGGCCTTGCTCTGTACCTCTGATCACTTGAGTTGATCAGGTCTTCTCGTCTTGCTCAGGCTTTATCTCCTTCTTCTAAGGATGACCTGGCCTTCTCTCTTCAAGAAACTTCAACAACCTCTGAAAAGGTCTGTTGGTCTTGCTCAACAACTTCTGATCACTTCTGTTGATCAGGCTCTTTCTCAATTTACTGAAAACTCAGACAACTAATTTCTTTAACTTCAGTCTGGCTCAGTCTCACTTCAAAACAACTTCATGCACTGAGTGCATGGCTACTCTGCATCCTCATGCACTGACAGCATGGCTTCTCAATAATCTTCAAGAACTTCCGGTCTTGGTCAACTCAGATGCACACAACCAGATTTGAGCTTGTTCACGTGTGCACGTGCATGCATGCAAGCATGCACTCCCCTTCCTCTTCTTGGTGTGATAAACCCTCAACGGGTGTATTCCTTTTTAGCACACACCTTCTTCCTTCACACACTATGTTCAATTTGATTACACACTTAAAAGTGTGTTTTTCTTTAGTGTGAGAGTCTCCCACTTCTTCTAAGTGTATACACTTCACTTAGTGCACACACTAGGTTCGGCCTTTTTATTCCTTTGCACACACACCACTAAGGTAAGTCTTTAGCCTTCCTCCTTCACTTTGCACACACACAAAATGTGTGGTCTTCACTTGGTGCACACACATAGTCTTCGACCTTGTTCCTCTTCTTGTTTTGCACACACACAAAATATGTTCTTTTATTTGTTCTTCAAAGTGTGCACCCACAAGGCTACGACCTTCCTCATTTGCACACCCACTTCCAGTAGGGTGTTCTCCCAAGTGGCACACACACAAGGTGCAATCCTTCCTTGCACTTAGCACACACACAAGGGGAAATGTGGCTACGGCCTTCTTGGATTCTTCTTGCACACACCCGAAGGCTACGACCTCTTCTTAAAATTCACACACAAAGTGTGTTCTTCAATTAGGCACAACCAAAACTAAGGTCTCGACCTTCTCTTGCTCACACCCGAACACCAACCCAAAGAGGCGCGCAAGTGGTGCGGCCTTCTCCTCACTTTAAACACCACGTTGGGTGTGGGTGTCACTGGCCGCGCAAGTGCACAAGGCCACAAGGGCGCGCAAGTGTGTACTGGCCGTGGGGCTCGCAAGTGCAACACCCGCGTGCACTTCCTCCTGCCACGCAGGTTCACGGGCAGTGAGGGTGCCAACCTCGAGCGTGCAAGGAGATGCGGCTGGGGTTCTTCCTGTCGCGCAAGGGAGGCACGCAGGGGACCTCCCTTTCGTCTTTCGCGCAAGGAGTGCGCAAAAGGAACCTCACAGAGCCTCTGATGGCTCCGGGATTCACTGCCGCGCAGGGGGCGCGCAGGGTGTTCTTCGCGAGGCTTTGAAGCACTCACGGGACGTCAGGTTTTGAACAAAGGATCAGCAAGCCTCACCGAGGGCTCGACCTCTCTTTTTATAGGCAAGGGAGAGGCATTTCATCCGCATGAGATATTTTTAATCTCCCGAAGATTTCGGGATTTCAAGATTTCCTTAAATCTTGTTTTCTTCTCTCTATTCACGCTGGTTTGCTTTTTATTTTCTTCAGGTGCATGCGACTTAGAATGCATGCCCGACTTCTGTAACGCCCCGACCCCAGCTACCCAGAGTCGGTGCATTACTTCGTAACATTGGCATGATCACAAAAGATCAAGTCTCGAAAGACCGATTAGTTTAGTAGCCTTGAAAACACTAGATACATTCATAAGTGTTACATTACATCATAAAGTGAAAAACTAATAACAAAGTCTTCATAGTCCACACTCATATCCTCTTATGACTATCCCTGCAGGTCATTCCTAAAATACTTCTTCACATCCTGGAAAATATTAAAACATTGAAAGGGGTGAGCTCAGATACTCAGTAAGGATAACAATATTGCGGAAGCTTTCATAAATAAACATTAACATTTAAGGCAATGTATAACTAAAACAAAATCCTTTTAAACATGAACTTCAACATAAAATGGAAAAAGTAAAATGAGATAATGCCATTCACTTCTTCACATGGATATTCTACTGGTCGAATAATCACATGCAATATCAATAACCACTTTCATAATGAGGAAATGTATAATGCCAGACATTCTGAAACATTTTGTCAAGGCCTCGGCCAAGACGTCTAAAATGATTAAGGCCTCGGCCAAGACCATAAATCAAATTGGGAAAGGGCCTAGGCCAATTCCATGTCTAGTTGTCTCATGAGACCTACCGATGCATCGAGGAGCTATAGCGGGCTCCACCCGTCACTTATTAAGTCCAATGCATTCCTCATATGAATAGGTTTAAACATATCATAAACCATAACATAATCGTATCACATAAAACATGCATAAAGGAAACATAACATTTCCACATTTAAATCACAAGATATCAATACAACACATTGATATAATAAAAACACTTTCAAAACCATTTTCAAAACCAAAATAAAAGAAAGTTAAAACTTTGTATTTATTTTTCATTAAAAAAAAGTGATGGCTTGTAGAGGAAGCCGAAACTCAAATAATGGTCACGGCGGCGGAGAAGTCGTTGTCGCCGCATAAGTACGGAAATAAAAACATTCCCTTTTTGTCGTTTAGTAAAACGATTCGTATAAAAAGATTCCTTTTGAATAAACGTAAAAGTCAAAGGGGTTTATACACCGTATAAAGGAAAGTTGTGTATAAAACCAAATATGCCTCAATGAAAGGAGATTGAGACGAAGTCCTTACAAAGATCACTTTTAAAATAAAATAGATCTATTATGTGTATTCACTATAAGTACACATAAATAAATTACAAATACAATATAGGATATAATAATATCATGACATAATTTGAAAGTAGGAGATTAACCCAAAGAATGGAAGTTGGGTTAAGAAATTCTCTTACCTCGTGTCCGACTTGACTCAACCGTTCTTTAACCTCCTGAATAATAAACTAGAGTTAATATATACATTATTAAGAGCCATTTTTAATTTCATTATCCTTTTTATATCACTTATTACAATTTTATGAACATTATGTAATTATTTAAGTTAATAACGGTCGTTTTGTCGATCTTTGGTACTTGAGTCAATAATAAACTTCTTATAATTACAAGTTGTTCATGTGGTGAAATATCCATTCTATCCCGAATTATATTCCTGATGTAGTTATCATATATATAATATATATCCAGTATATACATTCATTCATAATATTACGTAACATTTAGAGGTAAGAAATGAAATGCACCGTTCATGGAGACGGTAAGCCGTACGTACGCATGAACGCTACTTTCATTTCTATTTCGTATTTAATGGAATGAAATCATAATGATATAAATATATAATATAATTCCAGTATAATATATCATATAATATCATTTAATCCATCCTTTATACATCCCACATATGGCATTAACGATTCACATCACTTTGAGGGGGCGGTAGTCCGCACTTCCTAAAATGAAATTATCGCATTTACCCATAATGGAAATCATAAAGTATGCCATAAATGAGAAATACATAAGCATAAGTAAAACATAAACATATTATATATCATATATAAATATTGTGACATCTTAATGGCCACCTTTGAAGGTGTTTTATGAGTGTTGAACAATCATCGTTTCGTGAGGCAGAAATTCGCCATCCACTGAAACCGTATGTTCTTTAACCATTAGATGTAGGTGTGTGTAAGTGTAGCTCGAATACTTCTTATAACAACATCCTAGTATATTGAGGATACTTGTGTTGTTACAAAAGAAATGAATAAAAAGAGTTTAGGGGGTTGGAGAAGAAAAATAAAACAAAACAACATTAGAGAAGACATTACCTCAAAATCGGGTAACTCTTTTTGATTTGAGCCAAAGGCTTCCTTGGGAAGAGTTCTGCCCAAAGTGAGGCTTCTATGAGTAATAGGGGGAAGTTGGGAGAGTATTTGGGCAGAGGTTGGCCGAGGAAAATGGCTTGAAAGTGTGAATGTGGTGGTAGAGGTGGGGGCCTTTTATAAGTGGAGAGGAGGGGCACTCTTGGAAAGTAAAGAAAATTCACTTTATTATAAAATGAGTTTCGGATTTTAGAGATCCCACACTTATATAATTCGAGGCTAAGGTGATAAGGGTTCTAAATCTCCTCATCCAATAGGCTTTGGACAAGTGTAAGCCTTATATTTTGCATTATCTTCTCATTTTATTTAAATCGTTAATTAATGAGGTCATCGCTGCATCATCATGATGTCATAAATAATTTAATTTATTTAATGTCTAAAAATTATAAAAAAAATACTATTATGTAGGAAATCTTTTTATATTTCTAATGAATATTTATAGTCAAAATTTGGACTTGTGTAACCCCACTTAAAAACTGTTTTAGTAAAAAAACTCATGTTTGTGTCAATTTAATTTTAACATTAAATAAATCTATATTAATGTCATTTTCCAACCAAAGTGGCTCCATGTGGTCCCCAAGTTGACCCATGGGTTGTCTTGGTCGGCCATGACTCATCCAATAGGAGTAGGACAAGTGTCAAGCTCATCTCATATTATTAAAACATTATTTTTACCTTAAACTACACTAATTACCTCTAATCGTGATTAAGAACTTAAAAGTTACTATTCACCAAAAAATTATTTTAATCTCATTGAACCAAATTTTACTTCTTAATGACAACCATTTATGTCGGATTTTTGAAAATCAAATCACAGAAGTGGTAATATTTCATTTTAACGAAAAATCAGTTTTTAACAACCACTTAGTAGTTTCACTATTCATCAAAAATTGAAGTTTTTCAAAATAAGGCCAAAATTTCACCCTAAGCTATAATTGATATTATGAATTTAAAAATGATGTCTATTTTACAAAATTCCAAAAATATAAGTTGCATTAATTAATTTTATAATTAATTCCCGCTGTTATAACAAATAGCGTGTTTTTAAGAAACAATTTATATCAAAAGATTGACAATTGTTTATGTCCAATTTCAATGTTAAATTAATTCTAATGACCACCATTGGATAAAATGGTAAAAATATATTCTAATTATACTTTAAAACCACTAAATAGTATAATTTATCGGTATAAATTATTTTGATTAAAAAAGTTGTTTTTAAGTATTTTTCACTATTCATAAAAAATTAGAAGTTCTCAGAAAAATACCAAAAATTCAACATAGGCTAATTTCGATATTCCGAATCCAAAAATGAAGTCCATTTTGATAAATAAAATTTATAAAATTTCAAAAAGTAGGTATTACTATTCACAACGGCTAGTTTAATTAGTTGTGGTGTGTGTTAGAGCTCGAGGTTGCGTACAACACACACTATTGCATTATTCGAAGGGAAACGTACCGTGGAAGCTTGGGGTGTTACATTCTCCCCTCCTTCAATAAATTTTGTCCTCGCAATTTGAAATTTTTCTTTGAAAATAAAAGGTTGAAAATTGAAAATACCTTTGTGGAAAACCCACATCGGAAATAAGGTTAATAAATATATAACATTAAAAGAAAGCAAGATAAGTACAAAGGTCACCCGAGATAGCCCATTCTAGGATTCTATGAAAATATTGATATGGAGGAGAAACAAACCATCAAGGTCTGATGGAGAGTTATAGAAAACAGGATTAGGAGAAAGTTTAACTACAAGAAAATCACAAACTGGTGATTGGTTAAACGGTCATTGAATCTCCAGTTGGGAAAGTTAACCGACAACATTTTTGTTTTAAGTTACCTTTTATAATGTTGAGGAATTTATTTAGGAGATTTACTAAGAACATAAGGGAATATACATACTTGTTATGTATACTTTCATTCGTTAATAAATTTTTACCACAAACCCAACTTTTACTCCAAATGGTAATGGAACTCAAAAATATTCTATTTATCCTAATTGTATAAGGTTCCAAATGTTAACACATACCATTTAGATTAGTAAAATTATTTTGTAATAACCAGGGACTTCCTGTAGGCTAGTGGTAGGAAATAAAGGCTTGTCGCACTATGGTTGTGGGTTCGATTCCTGCAGCTTAGTCCGACGCGATGGGTTATTCCCCACCCTGCAGGTTGTCCTTTTCCTAAAACTATAGTATCATAATATTCCAAAAATAATCTTCATAATTTTTTTAACCTTAAACATTACTTATCCAAAGATCAACTTAATCCACTACAACCTTTATAGTTATCCAAAATACCTCTGTCCAGACTTTCTCTAAATGGTCTCTTAATTCCAAAATCAATTTATCAGATTCCCCAAACAAAGTAAAGTTTCTCTTATTGTCACATACTAAAAATATGATTACCTTAATCATATTAAAACCTTACTGAAACAACAAGTACTGCAGTACAATCCTTATATATATATCACATTATTATAATAATCAGAATATAATCCATGAGTCCAAAAGCACCAATACATTAATTATTCTGCATCAACTGTAGTAACAGCATAAGATTGTCCTTGATCCCTTGGCCTTTTCTGAGGTAAGTTTCCCTGACGCTTAGGACATTCATTTGTATAATGTCCCATTTCTCTACAATTGTAGCATTCAACTTTGATAGCCTCTTTCTTTCCCTTGCAATCACGAGCCTGGTGACCCTTTTCTCCACATTTATAACAAACTCCCATTCCTTTTAGGCAAGTACCATGGTGATTCTTCCCACAATTATCACATAATGGAAAATCCTTCTTTCCCTTTTTCCCTTTATCCGTCTCTTGTTCCACCGTTCTCTTCTTTTCTTGCTTTGCTTTAAAGTCATGAGACTTAGAAAATTCCTTTTCCGTCTTGATTGCACACGAGACAATATCTTCGTATGTTGAGAAAGATTGTGATACTAAATCTTGACGGAGAAATGGTTTTAACCCATCAAAGAAACGATCAATCTTACTTCTCGGGTTACGTATATAATCTGCAGCATACCTCGCTAACCTTGTAAAGTTGGCCTCATACTTTGTGACATTCTCATCCTCCTTTTGTCTCAGACTCAGAAATTGCCTTTCCATATCTGCTCGATGGTCATGTGGAAAGTATTTTTCTAAGAAAAGATCTTTGAACTCTCTCCATTCCATATTCGATACGTCATCATCTTCCTTTGTGTTTTGAATCAGCGACCACCACTGATCGGCATCTCCAGTGAGGCGGTAAACTGCCATGACAACCTTCTCCCTTTCACTACTCCCCAAGGCATGGAATATTTTCTCTAAGGAATTTATCCATTGCTCAGCTACTATATGATTTGTACTCCCATTGAAGGTTGGTGGTTGTTGCCTCATGAAACGGTCTAGCATTGATCCTCCACGTTGCGGATCAGGGTGCTCCATACGAGTAAGGTTATAATTCATAACCTTAGTGAGTTATCCCAGTATGGTAATAAGTTGATCAGCACCAGTTGTATCTCCAGCTCCACAATAATTATCTTGATCAGGTGGGCAATCCCTACACGGAGTGCGTGCATTGATACGGTTTCCATTCCTTCCACTAGGCGCCATTTCTAAACAATGGCATAAACTAGATTAGTTTATGAACTAAAATATATAATTCCATATTTGTAAAACACTTTACATAAATTGAACTATTTATGGATATAATCCATAATCATAAAAAGAAATGTTTTCTTTGATAAAGTATATACTCATAACCCCTCATAGTGGTTTTTAAAGAAAATGAGAATTATCCTAAGCATATCCCCCGGGAGTGTCGTAACCAAGAGTGCAGCAAGGCCCGTTGTCGTGCACCAGTTCCCATTCGAGTCTAGCTCAAAGTGGTGTTTTCGGGTTTTAACCCTAGGTACATCTGTGCCAGAGCCTCCTCTACCTGATCGTATCCAGACAGGGATGTATTGCTCGGAAAACTCACAACATCTCTACAATACCAAAATTCTAGGAAGTTCTTCTATACTAATCCTCAAAGTCTATCTTCGGGCTATGTGCTCTAATCAGAGTTTATCTAAATCTAGCTTCCAAGGTTAGTACTAAACTGCCTCTGATACCAACTATAACGCCCCGACCCCAGCTACCCAGAGTCGGTGCATTACTTCGTAACATTGGCATGATCACAAAAGATCAAGTCTCGAAAGACCGATTATTTTAGTAGCCTTGGAAACACTAGATACATTCATAAGTGTTACATTACATCATAAAGTGAAAAAATAATAACAAAGTCTTCATAGTCCACACTCATATCCTCTTATGACTATCCCTACAGGTCATTCCTAAAATACTTCTTCACATCCTGGAAAATATTAAAACATTGAAAGGGGTGAGCTCAGATACTCAGTAAGGATAACAATATTGCGGAAGCTTTCATAAATAAACATTAACATTTAAGGCAATGTATAACTAAAACAAAATCTTTTTAAACATGAACTTCAACATAATATGGAAAAAGTAAAATGAGATAATGCCATTCACTTCTTCACATGGATATTCTACTGGTCGAATAATCACATGCAATATCAATAAACACTTTCATAATGAGGGAATGTATAATGCCAGACATTCTGAAACATTTTGTCAAGGCCTCAGCCAAGTCGTCTAAAATGATTAAGGCCTCGGCCAAAACCATAAATCAAATTGGGAAAGGGCCTCATCCAATTCCACGTCTAGTTGTCTCATTAGACCTACCGATGCATCGAGGAGCTATAGCGGGCTCCACCCGTCACTTATTAAGTCCAATGAATTCCTCATATGAATAGGTTTAAACATATCATAAACCATAACATAATCGTATCACATAAAACATGCATAAAGGAAACATAACATTTCCACATTTAAATCACAAGATATCAATACAACACATTGATATAATAAAAACGCTTTCAAAACCATTTTCAAAACCAAAATAAAAGAAAGTTAAAACTTTGTATTTATTTTTCATTAAAAAAAAGTGATGGCTTGTAAAGGAAGCCGAAACTCAAATAATGGTCACGGCGGCGGAGAAGTCGTTGTCGCCGCATAAGTACGGAAATAAAAACATTCCCTTTTTGTCGTTTAGTAAAACGCTTCGTATAAAAAGATTCCTTTTGAATAAACGTAAAAGTCAAAGGGGTTTATACACCGTATAAAGGAAAGTTGTGTATAAAACTAAATATGCCTCAATGAAAGGAGATTGAGACGAAGTCCTTACAAAGATCAATTTTAAAATAAAATAGATCTATTATGTGTATTCCCTATAAGTACACATAAATAAATTAAAAATACAATATAGGATATAATAATATCATGACATAATTTGAAAGTAGGAGATTAACCCAAAGAATGGAAGTTGGGTTAAGAAATTCTCTTACCTCGTGTCCGACTTGACTCAACCGTTCTTTAATCTCCTGAATAATAAACTAGAGTTAATATATACCTTATTAAGAGCCATTTTTAATTTCATTATCCTTTTTATATCACTTATTACAATGTTATGAACATTATGTAATTATTTAAGTTAATAACGGTCGTTTTGTCGATCTTTGGTACTTGAGTCAATAATAAACTTCTTATAATTACAAGTTGTTCATGTGGTGACATATCCATTCTATCCCGAATTATATTCCTGATGTAGTTATCATATATATCATATATATCCAGTATATACATTCATTCATAATATTACGTAACATTTAGAGGTAAGAAATGAAATGCACCGTTCATGGAGACGGTAAGCCGTACGTACGCATGAACGCTACTTTCATTTCTATTTCGTATTTAATGGAATGAAATCATAATGATATAAATATATAATATAATTCCAGTATAATATATCATATAATATCATTTACTCCATCCTTTATACATCCTACATATGGCATTAACGATTCACATCACTTTGAGGGGGCGGTAGTCCGCACTTCCTAAAATGAAATTATCGCGTTTACCCATAATGGAAATCATAAAGTATGCCATAAATGAGAAATACATAAGCATAAGTAAAACATAAACATATTATATATCATATATAAATATTGTGACATCTTAATGGCCACCTTTGAAGGTGTTTTATGAGTGTTGAACAATCATCGTTTCGTGAGGCAGAAATTCGCCATCCACTAAAACCGTATGTTCTTTAACCATTAGATGTAGGTGTGTGTAAGTGTAGCTCGAATAATTCTTATAAAAACATCCTAGTATATTGAGGATACTGGTGTTGTTACAAAAGAAATGAATAAAAAGAGTTTAGGGGGTTGGAGAAGAAAAATAAAACAAAACAACATTAGAGAAGACATTACCTCAAAATCGGGTAACTCTTTTTGATTTGAGCCAAAGGCTTCCTTGGGAAGAGTTCTGCCCAAAGTGAGGCTTCCACGAGTAAGAGGGGGAAGTTGGGAGAGTATTTGGGCAGAGTTTGGCCGAGGCAAATGGCTTGAAAGTGTGAATGTGGTGGTAGAGGTGGGGGCCTTTTATAAGTGGAGAGGAGGGGCACTCCTGGAAAGTAAAGAAAATTCACTTTATTATAAAATGAGTTTCGGATTTTAGAGGTCCCACACTTATATAATTCGAGGCTAAGGTGATAAGGGTTCTAAATCTCTTCATCCAATAGGCTTTGGACAAGTGTATGCCTTAGATTTTGCATTATCTTCTCATTTTATTTAAATCGTTAATTAATGAGGTCATCGCTGCATCATCATGATGTCATAAATAATTTAATTTATTTAATGTCTAAAAATTATAAAAAAAATTCTATTATGTAGGAAATATTTTTAGCTTTCTAATGAATATTTATAGTCAAAATTTGGACTTGTGTAACCCCACTTAAAAACTGTTTTAGTAAAAAAACTCATGTTTGTGTCAATTTAATTTTAACATTAAATAAATCTATATTAATGTCACTTTCCAACCAAAGTGGCTCCATGTGGACCCCAAGTTGACCCATGGGTTGTCTTGGTCGGCCATGACTCATCCAATAGGAGTATGACAAGTGTCAAGCTCATCTCATATTATTAAAACATTATTTTTACCTTAAACTACACTAATTACCTCTAATCGTGATTAAGAACTTAAAAGTTACTATTCACCAAAAAATTATTTTAATCTCATTGAACCACATTTTACTTCTTAATGACAACCATTTATGTCGGATTTTTGAAAATCAAATCACAGAAGTGGTAATATTTCATTTTAACGAAAAATCAGTTTTTAACAACCACTTAGTGGTTTCACTATTCATCAAAAATTGAAGTTTTTCAAAATAAGGCCAAAATTTCACCCTAATCTATAATTGATATTCTGAATTTAAAAATGATGTCTATTTTAAAAAATTCCAAACATATAAGTTGCATTAATTAATTTTATAATTAATTCCCGCTGTTACAACAAATAGCGTGTTTTTAAGAAACAATTTATATCAAAAGATTGGCAATTGTTTATGTCCAATTTCAATGTTAAATTAATTCTAATGACCACCATTGGATAAAATGGTAAAAATATATTCTAATTATACTTTAAAACCACTAAATAGTATAATTTATCACTATAAATTATTTTTATTAAAAAAGTTGTTTTTAAGTATTTTTCACTATTCATAAAAAATTAGAAGTTCTCAGAAAAATACCAAAAAATCAACATAGTCTAATTTCGATATTCCAAATCCAAAAATGAAGTCCATTTTGATAAATAAAATTTATAAAATTTCAAAAAGTAGGTATTACTATTCACAACGGCTAGTTTAATTAGCTGTGGTGTGTGTTAGAGCTCGAGGTTGCGTACAACACACACTATTGCATTATTCGAAGGGAAACGTACCGTGGAAGCTTGGGGTGTTACAACTTCGGTTTAGGCTAATCCATACAAAACATAAATCACGTGGCCTCGCACCTCCGGTTGCTTCGGCCAACCTCTAATTCTCCCATACGTTGCATGCATGCCCATTTTTATTCATGGATATGTTCAGTAGGGCCAGACGAACCGAATGGAGCCTTCGGTTTGATCGGAGGTGGCCGGGAACTCAAAAACACCACTCGGAGGCACCACTGGTTCAGCGGCGGCTTCACAGGTTGGTCTTCGGCTGAGCTCGAGGAAGACAATGTGGCAGCCGTCAGATCAGCTCTTTAGACGGCCGCGATCAGAAGATCACGTGCGGGATGCGATGAGCGGTCCAGATCGACCGTGCAATCAGATGAGTGGCCAGGATCACTTCCGCGGCAAAATCCCGCGTCCCACATCGAAACGGCTCCCGTTTTTTTCACGGTTTATCAAAGTTCTGCTCCCATGAATGGCCAGTTGAATCTCCTCCCCTCTCGGTGCCGCCCCGCACCGTGTTCTCTTAGCGGGCGCGCTCTTGCGCCCACCTCTGCTCCCTGCGGGCGCGCCACTGGCGCCCACTATGCACACACGGGCACGCGCTCTGGCGCCCCGGCTGCGCAGGCTTGACCCTCTGCGTGGCCCCGGCTTACACACGGCCGCGGCCTCTCGGGCTGGCCCCATGGGATCCCCTTGGGCGTGGTGACCTAGTCCCACATGTGCCTTGGGTTGAACCCTCAAGGCTGGCCCTTGGTGGCTAATTTTTTGCTTAAGTGTAGAACCTAGACTTTGTGTAAAAACAAAGTTACTAAGTACCAAATGACAAATGCCAAGACACTTCTTCCAAGCCATTCTTCCTCTTCTCCATTCTTCTTCTTCTTCAAAATAATTCCTCCAATTCTTCTTCAACATGAATTCAATGCTTAGGAATGGAATTCTTCTTCAACAAAGCTCCTGAATCACATAAATTCTTCAACGAACTTCATTGATCTAATCAGAGATCAGGTTGGAACTTCTTCAGATTCACATGCACTAACTGATAGTGCATGGACTTCATTAATCCACTTCATCCACTTAGAACTTGTGGATGGATCCCTTTCATCTCCTCATGCATTGTGAAGACAATGCATGGTCTTCTAACATTGTTGTGACATTGTATCCACGTGATACAAGTTCTTTGAACTTAAAGACCAGTTCAACAATCGTCAGATATAATGATGATGCTCCATCATCATCCATTCTTCAAGTGGTGTAACTTAGTATCATCTTGATACAAGTATTGAAACATTAAGATCAGTTCTAAAATCATCTGATATGCATAGAGAATGTTTCAACCACAACATCCTATGTCACTTAGTGAATCTCCTAAGTGACATGAATCTTAGTACCATGGCCATTCTCCTTTCCTCACCAACACCATAACATCCTTTTTCATTCACATCTTGACATTCCATGACATCCATTCATCTTATGACAACATCATACCTCATTGACAACAAATGCAACACAGTGCACTTCAATCTCCCCCTTTGTATTTGTTGTCAATACACTTCTTCATCACATATGAATGGGTCAATATGTGTGCCAATATTTTCTCCCCCTTATTGGCAATCAAATGCAAAGGTGTGGTGTGGTTCTCTTCAAAATATTTCTTCCTCCCTTTGAATAGCATCTTCTTGAAAATCACTAAGAGAGGGATGATGTCACATGTACACTTTAGCAAAGAACCTTTAGTAAATCATCTCTAAGTCTACTTGGGCTAACCCGGTGTAGAAAACAAGAGTGATGTAACCAAGATTTTTCAATGCTGTCCACATTTTACTATACAAGTGAGATCATGCTTAGCTTCCAGGGGTTTGAAATTTTTCAGATATAATAATAAATTGCTAAATCCTGCACATGCTTCACAAAACTCATTAGAAAGTTCAGGTGCAAAGATAAAGCTCCCCCTTTCAACCATTTGTCTTCAATCAATACTCCCCCTTAATTTTCATTATTAATACAATTAAGAAACAAGGGATGAAAGTATGATTGGAATACCTTCACTTTTCTCAAGATGGTATTAAATCTCAGAATCCCATCTTCTACAGATTGGCTCCCCCTCAAGGGGTGCACTCCATTCTGTCCAAACCACTCTCCAGATGAGAATGATCATCATCTTCAATTCCCTGCAATGTTAGCACATGTAAATACCAGAAGTATAAGGGAATAAGATGGAACCTCCTTGGTTCATCAATGTGAACAACAAGGTTGAGAAGATTCTCTCAACCGAGATGTCCCATTTTCACCATTCTTCACACTTGCACATTTGATCTTCAATGATGTTGGTGCTGGTGTGGATCTCAATACATCTTCATGTGAAATATTCTTCTTCCCTTTTTCCTTAGCAATTGCCAGAACTTCATCTTCAGCTCTTTGCAGATCTTTGGCAAGTTGCAACTGATTTGGCCATATGACTAGTAAGTCACTTGGAAGTGTGGCCTCAGTTCTGGATATTCCACATGGTTCCTTTGATGATTTCAAGCTACCTTTCTTAGGCAACTTGTTTTCAACCAATCCCTTCTGCTTCATCTGGATTGATTGTCTGTTTGAGTCCAGTCTGCCTCTATTGAATTTCATGGTTTGTTTACAAATATCCATGATATGTCCTTTCTTTCCACAGTAGAAGCATGTTTTCTTCTTGGTGGTCCTTCTGGATACATCACCCTTCTTGGATTTAGACTCCAAGGTCTTCTCTTCCTTTTTCATAATCTTCTTGGGAGCATCTTCCACTTTCTTATGCTTGCTTCCCAAGGATTCTTTCTGAGCCAGGTTCTGTGATATTTTCTTCTTTTTAGCTCTGGTTACAGTTGGAGATTGACATGTATCCTTTTGACCACTTTTGCAATCATCCCAGATGTTGTCAAGTAATCCAAATCTATTTGCAGTAAACAGATGTCTCTGGACCTGTGGATGCTGCTTCTTTTCTTCTGGCTTTCTCCCCCTTGGCATGGGCTTCCTTTGTGCTTTGACATTCTGTGGATTGTACCAACAATCCTTTGCACAGTGCCCATACTTATTACAACACCAACACTGACCCACAAATCTTGACCTCTTCAGTCCTTCTTATTGTTGGGTACTTTTCTTGACTTGCTGTGTTGTTTCAGGAGATCTCTCTTTCTTCATTGTCTTTATCCATACTTGTTTGGAATTATTCTTCCATCCTGCACTTTTTGTGGAAACACATTTAGAAACATGAGTACAAGATGGGATGGATGGTACCTTCTTTTTAGAAGTTGTTGCCCTTTTATTAGAGGATGTATTTCTTTTAGAATCATCCTGATCAATGCATACTTGAGTAGCAACATTTCTCCTTTCAGCTGACTGAGAGGCTTTGGCTTTAGGTGATTGCTGAGTTTTCAATATCACCTCTAGTTCTAAGCATTTCATATTGAGGGAGTTCTTCTCATCCTCAATAGTTCTTAGCCTTCCTTCCCATTTCTCTTCCAGCTGCTTTATCTGGTCTTCATGTACCTTTTTTATTTCTAGCAATGAATTGTCCAGCTCCTTCACCCTTTTGAATTTGTCTTCTAGTTGAGCATCTTTGACAACCATTGAAACTCTGTGCAATTTTTCCAGTGCATGGAAAACTTCTTTGATCATTATCATAAAGATTTCTTTCTCAGAAAGGATTCTTTGCAAATCTTCACAAGTATCTTCATATCTATCATTGCAAAGAGAAACTGTTTCATCCTTAGCCTTCACCAGCTTTCTGAGAGTGTTGGTTATGCCAACCCTTTTAGCCAACTGATCTTCCATTGTATTGGCTTCTTCTTCTAGCTGTAATTTTTCTTCTTGAAGATCAAGGATGCCTGTAGCTATACACATTTCCACTTCATTGGGGAATGTCTTCTGAAGATATTCGATTGCACTTTGAAGATCTTTCATTGTTCCAACTTCATCACAGCTAGGACAGACTTTCTTCATCTTCTTGGCCTGTTTCTTCTTTCTATTTTTCAGAGTCTTGGCAGATATCTCCATTTGAGGCCGGTCACTCATTTCCTCAAATCTGCACTTCATAAAGACTCCCTTGGATCTTTTAGAGGTAACCTCGCTCTGATACCAATTGAAGTGCCCAGATCAGTGTGAATCACTGAGAGGGGGAGGGGGTGAATCAGTGATCCTTTAAAACTTTTTACTAATTGATTCTTTATCAATTAAACCTCTATGGCTTGTTAAGGCCTCGATCCACTCTTCTTGTATCTCTCAGCCTTTCCTCGAGTGATGCAGTAAATGTAAAGGCACAGGACACAAGGATTTACAAGGTTCGGCACCAAAGGCCTACGTCCTTGCCATGTTGGTTATACGCCCCAACATGGTTTCTCCCATTATAATCTGTTAGTATTAAAATGGTCGATACAGAGTCCCACTGTATCTCTCCTGAGTCCCACAGGAGGGTCTTTATACTGCGTCCCACAGTGTTACCAGAGTCCCACTGGCCTGCTCCAGAATCCCACTGAAGACTTCTTCCACCCTGAGTCTCACAGGGGGCTTCTCTTGGCTCCTCGAGTCACACGAGTAGCTCTTCTTAACTTTAAGCTTCTTCAAGTATCTTCAGCAGTCTGGGATAAAGACTGCTGGCCTTGCTCTGTACCTCTAATCACTTGAGTTGATCAGGTCTTCTCGTCTTGCTCAGGCTTTATCTCCTTCTTCTAAGGATGACCTGGCCTTCTCTCTTCAAGAAACTTCAACAACCTCTGAAAAGGTCTGTTGGTCTTGCTCAGCAACTTCTGATCACTTCTGTTGATCAGGATCTTTCTCAATTTACTGAAATCTCAGACAACTAATTTCTTTAACTTCAGTCTGGCTCAGTATCACTTCAAAACAACTTCATGCACTGAGTGCATGGCTACTCTGCATCCTCATGCACTGACAGCATGGCTTCTCAATAATCTTCAAGAACTTTCGGTCTTGGTCAACTCAGATGAACACAACCAGATTTGAGCTTGTTCACATGTGCACATGCATGCATGCAAGCATGCACTCCCCTTCTTCTTCTTGGTGTGATAAACCCTCAAAGGGTGTATTCCTTTTTAGCACACACCTTCTTCCTTCACACACTATGTTCAATTTGTTTACACACTTAAAAGTGTGTTTTTATTTAGTGTGAGAGTCTCCCACTTCTTCTAAGTGTATACACTTCACTTAGTGCACACACTAGGTTCGGCCTTTTTATTCCTTTGCACACACACCACTAAGGTAAGTCTTTAGCCTTCCTCCTTCACTTTGCACACACAAAAAATGTGTGGTCTTCACTTGGTGCACACACATAGCCTTCGGACTTGTTCCTCTTCTTGTTTTGCACACACACAAAATATGTTCTTTTATTTATTCTTCAAAGTGTGCACCCACAAGGCTACGGCCTTCCTCCTTTGCACACCCACTTCCAGTAGGGTGTTCTCCCAAGTGGCACACACACAATGTGTAATCCTTCCTTGCACTTAGCACACACACAAGGGGAAATGTGGCTACGGACTTCTTGGCTTCTTCTTGCACACACCCGAAGGCTACGGCCTCTTCTTCAAATTCACACACAAAGTGTGTTCTTCAATTAGGCACAACCAAAACTAAGGTCTCGGCCTTCTCTTGCTCACACCCGAACACCAACCCAAAGAGGCGCGCAAGTGGTGCGACCTTCTCCTCACTTTAAAAACCACGTTGGGTGTGGGTGTCACTGGACGCGAAAGTGCACAAGGCCACAAAGGCGCACAAGTGTGTACTGGACGCGGGGCTCGCAAGTGCAACACCCGTGTGCACTTCCTCCTGCCACGCAGGTTCACAGGCAGTGAGGGTGCCAACCTCGAGCGCGCAAGGAGATGCGGCTGGGGTTCTTCCTGTCGCGCAAGGGAGGCACACAGGGGACCTCCCTTTCGTCTTTCGCGCAAGGAGTGCGCAAAAGGAACCTCACGGAGCCTCTGATGGATCCGGGCTTCACTGCCGCGCAGGGGGCGCGCAGGGTGTTCTTCGCGAGGCTTTGAAGCACTCACGAGACGTCAGGTTTTCAACAAAGGATCAGCAAGCCTCACCGAGGGCTCGACCTCTATTTTTATAGGCAAGGGAGAGGCAGTTCATCAGCGTGAGATATTTTTAATCTCCCGAAGATTTCGGGATTTCAAGATTTCCTTAAATATTGTTTTCTTCTCTCTGTTCACGCGGGTTTGCTTTTTATTTTCTTCACGTGCATGCGACTTAGAACGCATGCACGACTTCGGTTTAGGCTAATCCATACAAAACATAAATCACGTGGCCTCGCACCTCCGGTTGCTTCGGCCAACCTCAAATTCTCCCATACGTTGCATGCATGCCCATTTTTATTCATGGATATGTTCAGTAGGGCCAGACGAACCGAATGGAGCCTTCAGTTTGATCGGAGGTGGCCGGGAACTCAAAAACACCACTCGGAGGCGCCACTAGTTCAGCGGCGGCTTCGCGGGGTGGTCTTCGGCTGAGCTCGAGGAAGACGATGTGGCAGACGTCAGATCAGCTCTTTGGACGGCCGCGATCAGAAGATCGCGTGCGGGATGCGATGAGCAGTCCAGATCGACCGTGCGATCAGATGAGTGGCCGGATAACTTCCGCGGCAAAATCCCGCGTCCCACATCGAAACGGATCCCGTTTTTTTCGCGGTTTATAAAAGTTACGCTCCCATGAACGGCCAGTTGAATCTCCTCCCCTCTCGGTGCCGCCCCGCACCGTGTTCTCTTAGCGGGCGCGCTCTTGCGCCCACCTCTGCTCCCTTCGGGAGCGCCACTGGCACCCACTATGCACACACGGGCACGCGCTCTGGCGCCCCGGCTGCGCAGGCTTGACCCTCTGCGTGGCCCCGTCTTACACACGGCCGCGGCCTCTCGGGCTAGCCCCATGGGATCCCCTTGGGCTTGGTGACCTAGTCCCACATGTGCCTTGGGTTGAACCCTTAAGGCTGGCCCTTGGTGGCTAATTTTTTGCTTAAGTGTAGAACCTAGAATTTGTGTAAAAACAAAGTTACTAAGTACCAAATGCCAAATGCCAAGCCACTTCTTCCAAGCCATTCTTCCTCTTCTCCACTCTTCTTCTTCTTCAAAATAATTCCTCCAATTCTTCTTCAACATGAATTCAATGCTTAGGAATGGAATTCTTCTTCAACAGAGCTCCTGAATCACATAAATTCTTCAACGAACTTCATTGATCTAATCAGAGATCAAGTTGGAACTTCTTTAGATTCACATGCACTAACTGATAGTGCATGGACTTCATTAATCCACTTCATCTACTTAGAACTTGTGGATGGATCCCTTTCATCTCCTCATGCATTGTGAAGACAATGCATGGTCTTCTAACATTGTTGTGACATTGTATCCACGTGATACAAGTTCTTTGAACTTAAAGACCAGTTCAACAATCGTCAGATATAATGATGATGCTCCATCATCATCCATTCTTCAAGTGGTGTAACTTAGTATCATCTTGATACAAGTATTGAAACATTAAGATCAGTTCTACAATCGTCTGATATGCATAGAGAATGTTTCAACCACAACATCCTATGTCACTTAGTGAATCTCCTAAGTGACATGCATCTTAGTACCATGGACATTCTCCTTTCCTCACCAACACCATAACATCCTTTGTAATTCACATCTTGACATTCCTTGACATACATTCATCTTATGACAACATCATGCCTCATTGACAACAAATGAAACACAGTGCACTTCACCATCCATGATATTATAATCAATTCATTAATATGTTTCAATGTAGTCTGTATAATCCAATATACATTATCCATAAAAATCATCTCATTTTCCAACCAGTATTATCTCGATATTAGGAACATATTAAGGGTTCTTAATTATTTTTTATCCAAGATGATAAATATATCACGAAATTATTTTTCATGTTCATTGGTATAATAAAACATATTGTTTAAATTCTATAATTAAATAGTACTGTAGTATAATCCTTATATATTTCACAATTCTTATGATGGGAATATCATAAATTAAATACTTTTATAACATTTTTATTGGATCCATATACACATGAACATTAATCATTCTGCTTCAGTTTTATCAATATCAAATTCCTAACCATGATTCCTTTTCTTATTCTGATCAATATTTTCATGTTGCCTTGGGAATCCATTTATATAGTGCCCCCCATCAACTCATAGTTGAATCACTAAATAAAAGTGTTTTATTCCTCCCCTTCACATTCCTTTTCCTATTGTCCATTTCCTCTATGCTAATAATAAACACTTAATCCCTTCACGAATTTCCTATGGCGATTCATTCCACAATAATCACATGTGGGAAAACCCTCAATTCCTTTCTTCCATTTATCCATATTTTTCTAATCATTCCTCTTCTTCTAATAATTCCCATTTAATCCATAGAACTATTAAAATTATTTATCTTTAGTGATTGCACATAAAATTATTTTATCATATGAAGAAAATGTTTGAGACATCACCACCCTTCGTAGACTTGGATTCAGACCATAAATGAAGTGGTCAATAATACACTCCTTTTTTACTTGTAATCAATATAATACCTTGATAAACATGTAAAGGTATCCTCAAACTACAAAAAATATATTTTTTAGTTTTTATTTAATTTAAGGAACTTTATTTTCATCTCATTTTATTACTAAAGAGGGAATTATTTATTAGAGAATGTCACCTTAAAAAAATTCTATTCCATGAGTTCTATTTTCTTTTCCTCGTAAGAAGTTTAGAACAACGACAACTATTTATCATAATCACCGTTGAGAAAATAAACTCTAAATGCTACATTTTCATTTTCCCCACATCCCAAGGCCAAATGATATTCTCCAAATACATCATCCATTTTTCCGCCTCTATAGGATTATTACTACCACTAAATGATGGTGGGACCCATCAAATAAAGTGATCCATCATCACAGAATATCATTATAGGAATGTTTTATCCATACTGAAGAGGTTATTTTTCATAAATTGTTTTTTCTTATCTAATATATCAAAAACATTCTCAGTCCCAATACACTCTATTTTTGATTCCTCAACAGGAAAACCCCTAAATTGGACCTGTTAATTAATAGACTTATTCCTTATTGGGGCCATTTCTAAACACCGTAATACACTAGATTATATCATAACATTATGTCACATAATGTTTAATCCCAAAACTTTTGAAGTTATTTTCATAAATTGATACATATATCCATTAATAATAGATTAATCATAATTGTGGGTTCTTTGGGGATATATTTAATTTCAAAACCATATTATTTTTTTGTAATGAAATTTTGAATTATCCAATGAATATCCCCAATGAGTGTAAAACAAGGTGCACAATAAGGCTCATTGTCTTACATCAGGTTATGCTTGTGTCAAACCTGATTCTCCCTTTTCATATTTATTTATCCTATGTACATATGTGAAAGAACTATGTCCTATTATAGTATCCAGACAGATATGTATTTCTAGGAATATGATGATAATATCTATCTTACAAAAAAAATAACGTTCTTATATACTTATCCTAAAAGTCTCTCATAGTGTTTTGTTTAATAATATAGTTTTTCTTAAACTATGTTCCCATGTTTTCTGCAAAACATAATGTGATATCATCTATAATGCTCTGATAATATAATCCCAAAGCTGTTTCATAACATTTTTACATTGTTCATAATACAAGGAATAAAATCCTAATGTACTAATTAGTTTAGAATTTTTGGAAACCGTATTACATACATGATAACAATTTTATGTTAGTAATAGATAAATAAATAATATTACAATAAAAAATAAAATGATCAACATCCTTGAAATTTATTAAGATAATTCATATTCATATCATCGGTAATGGAAAAAAATAAGGGTGAGATCAGATGCTTAGTAATTATAATGTCATAATATTGATAAAAATGGAAGATAAATTTCTTACATGAAATAATTAATATATTATAAAAAAACTCAAAGAACATGTTAGTTTATTACCTTTGAAATTATAGAACACATTCTTCTAATTTGGAGAAATATCATCAAAATCTCCCATATATATCTTCCACTTTAGTTTTCCACCCTAAAATTTTTCATTATATCCTGGGGGAATGGAATAATATGAAAATATTTAGCATAAATTCTCTGTAAGGGTAAAGAAGGAAAATATAATACTAAATAAGAAAATAAGAATATAAAAATATGAAATAATTTTTGAAATATCATACCATGTGTAACATATATCAAAATATCGATTCATGGAATACATCGTTGTAGTTCATAAGGCATAAAAATCATAAAGGAACATGATCCATGAGAATATAGCATTGGAATAAAACATGGAATTTTGGAAAACACCCATGCATAGAAAATAATTTCAATATTATTAAATTCTCATTACCAAGACCATCATATATGATAAATTTCTTACTCATCCTAGTTCACTCCTCATTCCAGTCCGGTATTAATGAACTCGTTTTACAGTCAATTCCAACACTATATTACTGAATCAATATCATTTCCAATTCTAGTCATATATATCCAATGAGATATAAGTATTTACCCATGAATTAGAGGGATATATAGGTCCCACCAATCTCATTATGAAATATTTATTACATGTTCAACAAAAAGATAAATCATTCATCGTAGCATAACCCAATGAATAAATTGGGTCTCTCAAAAATCATTACATCATAACATAATCCATGTAAAAAAATAGATTTTATAAATAAAATTCCATAATAAACACAAAAAAACCATATAAATAATTGTGAGAGTATACTTGAAACATATCCTTATTAAATAATGCCATCTTATATAAAAAATAATTTTGATAAAACACTTGAAATTAATTCTGGAGGAAAATTTCCTTTATTCTTCCATGACATTATATTTTCTTAAAATTACACACAATTTTAAAATAAAATAAATTCTTTGAAAAAAACCATGAAATATTGTAAAGTAAGATTCATGGAAATAAGGGGTTATGATAATGTAAAAATATGTTCATGCTGTATAAGTAAAAAACAATATTATCGTACATTTTCTAGAAAATTTAAAAAAGTACATCAAATATAAAATGAAAAAATATTCATTTTATACCATTTAATAAAAATTTACCATAAGTAAAATCCCCTATAAAAAATTGTATAAGAACATAAAGAATATTTTGGTATACCTATTTAGGAAACATGGACATGGATAGGTTGTGCGCTCATGGAGAGGCTCTAGTGCAAGAGGTGGATCACATATGATAGAAAGGGTGGGAGACTTATTAGGTGGAATGAGTGAGGAGAAGGATATAGGGCATGCGATTTTGATCGGGTAAATCACAAAAAGGGTGGTTTCAGCTATGAATCTTGAGATCCAATTTGATGAATTGAAGAATGAAGATATGGTTTAGGATCTTATTGCAGCGTGGACAAATGATCAAGGGGTATGCAGGTCTGAGTCCAGTGATGAATCTTCTGATATTTCTTCTAGAGAAACTTTTGTTGGTTTTCAATATAGAGGGCCACCCAGCACTGGGAGGAGGAAATGTTATATGGGATGTAGAAAGGGTATAAGGACTATTCATATTTACCACTTCCAATGGAAACAAGATTCAACAAAAAGTAAAAAATTCAAGATGAATGATGGTGATCTCATTGCCACTTTTCTCCAAGTTGATCCCAAGGATCAGGGGTCTGCACCCCTATATGATTCTCTAATCAAGAATTGGGAGTTGGGATCGACCTATGTTAATCCTTTAGAGATTATTTTGAATTTAGATGAAGAGATGATGGAAATTTTTTTGTGATCAATGCCACTGACGAGAAAGATAATATTATCATTGGAAGATTGTTAAGAGTGATTAACAATGGAAAAATGAGTGCATTGATTGAAAATAAATATCTTATACCGATGAAGAGATTTTATGAATGTAAGATCAACCAAGAAGAGTACATGCTTACTTGGGACCAGCTGTAATTTCATTTTGATGACATTTTAATATTTGTTCCAGACACTCTCTTATCCTCTATATCCTAGAAATTATTTAGGGATAATGTTTATAAGAGTCTTAAGTATTTTTTTCAATTTTTATATTATTTATTATGGTTTTTGAACCATGTGGATTGTACATTTTTTCCTTAAAGTTATTCTAGAAATAAAAAATCTAATTTTTAGTCAGTCAAAATTATCCCTTACCTTAGGTTTGATTTCCTTAGATCATGTATGAAACTCATATATAGTGGTTTTAAAAGTATTATTAACTTTTAAAATAATAATAATAATATTTTTTATATCATATAAGATTCATTTATTACTCTATATTACTAATTCATTTAAAAATTTCATGTTAAAGCAACGTTTTAGGTAATAATCGATTTGTTTATCGTACATGGTTTGACTAGTAATTATTGATCTTATTACATAGATAATGAATTTAATTATTCCAAAATGTAAAAAATGATTTATTTATCATATATATTAATTATATAAATATATATAATTGATAGACAAATGAAATGGGAATCACTATTTATGGAGATGATAGGCCATATGTATCCATTTACGTTGTTTCTGTTTTCTTACTGTATTGAATGGAAAAAATTAAATGATACATTTTTATATATTATTCACGTAAAATTATTACTTCATATATTTCATGATTATTCATTATATATATTTTTATAATCATTCTTTAATGGTTAACCAGGAGTATGAATCTCATCGCGTTGTAGAGGAGGTAAGTTGTACGTAAGCACAAGCGACGATATCATTCCTTGAATGGATAAATGTTATGTAATTTGATTGTATATTAATTATAAAGAATCATTATCATGCCATAATCATTATTTATATATATTATGTTCATCATTATACCCATTAAAATAATGTATACCGGAAAAATAGTTTACACCATGGTGTGGAGATGTTAAGTCGTACACACACATGCATGGTGATATTTTTTATAGTATATAAAAAGAGGAATAGGTTTTCCCATAATCATAAAAACATATAATAATGTATTATATGTTTTATTTATTACATTAGTATGGAAATATCTTAGGAAAATGTTGTTTAAGAAGAAAAAAACTTTGAAACTTTTTGTAAAACAATTACTTCTTCTTCGAGTGTCTCTTTTTGATTTTCATAAAAGGACTCCTTATGTTAGATTTATTCCCAAATTTTGAACTTTTAGTTGAAGTGATTATGTTTTAGGGGATTAATGGTTTGGGTTTTTCCAATATAAATGGCTTCAGAGGTGTGAATAAAAGAGAAGGAAATGTGTCATTTTATAAGATAGGGGAGGGGCACTTTAGGAAACTCCAAAACTATTAATTTAATATAAATTGAATTTAGATTTAAAATAGCTCCAAATCGACTTGTTTAGAGGCTAATATTAGTATGGGACTATATTCTATAATTCAATTAATTATATACCTGTTTATGTCAAAAAAGTAACATTATCTTATTTCTTTAATCATTAGTTAAAAAAATTAACTCTTACAGTGTCAACTTATCTTTTTTACACTATATTGTTTATATAGTTATTATAAATTCCAAAATAACCCCAATTGGATCATTTATGATATATTTAAAATTATCCTTGATATTTTCTTGATATTTTTTTTATGAATTTTATATCATTTAATAAAATATTTTTTAGATTCAAATATCATTTTAGTCAATTTTGACACTATTTATCATTTGAATTTTTAAACACCATAAAAACACGATTCCTTCAAAAAATAGATTAACATATCCCTAAAATATAATATTCATCCAAAATGTTTTTTATGGAATAAAATATGTCAAATTATATTTATATTAATATTATTAATTTCATTTATTTGATTCATCCCATAAAAAATCATTTATTTTATCATCATTGTGTCACTATATAATTTAATTATATATTTTTTAAAATTATAAATAAATTAAAATGATGTAGATAAAAATTTTATCTTTTTAATGAATATTTATAGTCTAACATATCACTTATATAACCTTATATTAAAAATTATCTAATTATTAAAATTTAAATATGACATTTTTAACTCTTCATTAAATAAAATATAGTAAATATCCAAATCTAACACATGTTCCATAAAAAGGATTATATTTTTGACCTAAGGATTATAATTTTTTTGAAAATGATTTTCCCAATGAAATTAGGACAAGTGTTAGCATTATTTTATATTATTATAATATTATTTCTACCTGTAATTACCATATTTAACTTTAACTGTGGTAAATAAAATTCAAAATATAACATTTACAATAAATTATTTTTATCTAATTATACCACTTTTTACATAATAATTACAACAATGTATTTCTTTTTTTTGAAATTTAATTCACATAATTGCTAAAATTACATATAATGCTATCCCTACAAATGTGGCTAGATGGTAGGTATAAATGACGTTCAAAAGTTAAATAATTTTTATATATAATTAAATTATAAGATTGAATCCAATTACTTAAAATGTATTAATATGTCTATTATTTATCTATGGTTACTTAAATATAAAAATAAATTTATATAATTATTTTAATGAAAAAGTAGGGTTTAACAACATTGCATTATTTTTCACTATTAATCAATAATTGTATCTTATAAAAAATAAAAAAAATCAACCTAAGTTAATTTTGATACACCAATTTTAAATTTTAAGTTTATTTTGTAAAATATAATATAAATATTTGTTAAAAACTTGAATAAAAATGGGTTCCCCATCAAAAGGCAGCAAAACTGAATTTTTTAAAAAATACTAATTTTATCTGAAAAACGAATTTGTTATTATATCATGTTTAGAAAATATATAGGATTAGTTTTAATAATTATATTAAAAATATTAAAAATATATTTCAATAATAAAATATATCACGAGCGATTTTATTACCTTTTAAATTCATTTATTTGGATTTAAATAGTTTTTCATAAAAAAATATTTTCTTTTATTTAAAAAACGTTTTATTTTCATTTATAATTAATTGATCCCCGAATAATTAATTATATTAAAATATTTATATCATACTGTCATAATTCAGTTAATACTATTCACACCTGTCATTATGATGGGTAGGTTATAAAGTAACATACTAATATTTAGTTGTTCTCTTAAAATCGTTCTTGCATGAAATTTATACTATCAAAAGAACATGAAATTGGGTGTAACAGAAGACAAGAATAGTGTTCTGTATAAGATAAGAAAAAAAAATGTTGTGTTTAGTGAAATATAATCTTAGTGTAGCATATAACATAATACCTCAAAGAAATTAAAATCAATCTATCTCAAAAAAATCTAAAGGTGTTACTCTAAGGGCTAGGTACAGTGGAAACAATAATGAATGAATAAGAATAATCAATATGGAAATGTAAAAAACTGAACACAATTGAAATTTAATCCATAATATGAGCATTATATATATCCATAGATTTTTTCATTGTGAAAATATCATGGATAATAATATGTGAATACTGAATGAAGGTAATTCTTGATTATTGGATTTTATGTTTCCTTGGTACATGATACCTTTACCATCAAGAAAAATAAAATTATATTTAAAAATATATTAGTTATAAACCAATATTACTGGATCAATTATTAATCATATGAGACTTATGATGAATCAGGGGGCTATCTATATCTGGGCCCCACCCCTACCCGCCAATTCATTCTTCTTGAAAACAAACACGAAAGGTTTGCCTCCAACCGATTTCATCTCATGAGACTATCGATGCATCATGGGGATATTTATAAACATGTCCCACACAATTTATACCACTCCAAATCACACATTATACATTAAATAATATATTAAATTAATAAAAAATATTCCTTACAATCAAATTTATGTATTGAGTAAAGGATAAGGATTTATCAATATTCCCGAGTTAATGGAATAACATTCAAAGAGAATACCATAACTAAAAATTAGTACAATTGTTATGAAATAATTTTATAAATGATAAAATAATATGTATATTTTGGATAAATGTAATGACCAAGGAAAAATGATCAAAAATTGGAAAGTATTAAGATATGAGTTATATAATAATTAAGGAACAATAAAAACATAATATATATCATATAAACCATATATAAAATATAAATCAATAATTATTCCATCTCTTGAAATATGGAAATGGATGAACAAATGACATCGGTTCGTGAGACATTAGTCTATTATACACACAAATGATGATTGTGTATCCTTTTTTGATAGAAGTTTATGAATTTTTAGGTTTTAAACATAACATATAAACATATATTTATATTTAATATAGTAATTATACTATAAAATAATGATATTAAATTAATTTCTAGTTTTGGAGAATGAAATAAAATGAAAAATATTTTTATATGAACATTAACTCTACATCAGGTTCCCTCATTATAAATGAACTATATCCTTGGAAATTATTATTTTAGACCAATATAAGGCTTCTAGGAATATGTGGGAAATATTATATATATATTTAAGGGTTTTTATAATTCAATATGCATTAGAGGTGTCAATAAGTCAAGGGGGTGAGTGCCCGTTTATACCAGAGGAGGATGGCCGTTCTTGTAAATACAATAAGGTAAACAATATATGGATCCTCACTTACATCATGTACCTCCAATATAGAACAATTTCAGATAAAATGGGGTATATGGTATATATATTACCATTAAATGGGGTTTTACATGTTTTTAGGGCGTTTTCCCATTAATAATAATGTTTAACCACATGAAATATAGTTTTTACCTTAATCATTGTAATTAATTTTAATTGATTCCACAAATTATTTTGGCCAAAAACAAATATGAACTTACTAAAAATTAAAAATTATTATTATTACAAATATTTAATCAATTTTTCCAAATTAAATGCACAAATTTCTCTAAAATTAATTTAAAATTAATCTTGCATACGTGACGAGAACATGGGTTTTATAAGTGAAAATATCCAAAAAACTACTATGTTTTTATATCTAAATTAAATATATAAATGGTTACAATGAACTCCATTGGGTTAAAAGATGTAAAACATATATAATATAACTTTAAATCAAAATAAAAATGTAATTTATCCTTTTAAATTAATTTTATGAAATACACTTTTAAATAAATTTTAATATTTTTCAGTATTCATTAAAAAAATGAATCATCTCAGAAAATTACAAAATATTCACCCTCTGAAAATTTAAACATTTAAATTTAATAATTGAAGTTTTTTTTATGAAATATAATATTTATAGAATTCTAAAAATTTTGTTTTAAAATATTTACACTATTAAAATGTGGAAAATTCCATTAGAAAAATACATCTCTATATGCGTACAATTGGGTTTATTATTATTTTATGCCTATCAAATCGATTGGATGAATGTAAAAAATTATTTAATATATAAATTCAATTAATACAATCCGATAATTTTAGTTAATATAATTTATTTGGATGAAACACTTTTGTTATATCAAAATAGTTTTTTATAAAAAAAATTCATTTTTATTCAATTGGTTTTTTATTTATTTCTAATTAATTAGTAACCAATGAATTAAACAATATATTTTCTTATATTATTTAAACCTATTCATAACCTATAATTGGACATATATGTTATAACTATTATATTAAATAAAAATTTTAATAGTATTCAGTAAAACAAGGTCTTGCATGCATCCTAAGCTATCGAAGGAACTCAATATTGTTTGTAATATAATACAACTTAGTATTGAATTTACTGCATTCCTAACTTGGTGTTGCATATCAAGGAATCTTGTAACTAAATTAAATATATTATAAAAGAAAAAATTTATAATTTATTGCGGTGGTACAATAATTAAAAATAAATATTTGAAAAAAATGAAAATATCATTCAAATGAGATATCACATTTGAAAGTAATCAGTTTAGAATTACATAGAGGAATGTCATTTATTTGATGTGATTGAAAAATATTTAGTTTTAGACACATGAAATACACTTTTAATGGAAGGGGGTACCCAGGTAACTGTAGTGAGCGCAGAATAATCACCAAATATTTGATTAATAAAAAAATTAATTCGTATTTTTCTCAGGGAATTTAATACTTTTATAATATCATGATATAATGTTTAATTTTGTTTTATTTTAAGTTTAAATTTACTAAAATATTTTAAAAATTAATTTAAAAATAGTTTAAGGAGGAATTATTATTGAATATTTATAATACCTATCTTGACTATGATGACATGTTTGATTTATTGTTATCATTTTTTCCGATGGGACAACCACCACCGCAAATGAAGGGAAGTCTCTTTTTCATATTCCATGATTATATCTTTTAAAATTTTGTTTGGATGAACCATAATAAAAATTATATTTTTTTCTAATCTGACATGAACTATGTTATTTATTTTGACTTTAATGTATCATTTAGGTTAGTTGGTGGGGGATGAAGAAGTGTTCCTATTGAACTAGGGTTTGAGTAATGGGAGAAACTCAATTCTACTGATTGTGGGGAGGGTTGGTGGTCCTACTTATCATGATAGTTTCCACACAGACGAATATACTTTCATTGTTCTATACATGATGGTCCCCCCTGGGGAAATTATTACAACTACCAGGTCAGATACATATTAGGGGGAGAGGTGAAATATTATTATCCTAAATATGTAATATAAAATTAAGTCTCTATAGAATCCTATCAAATTTTTAGGATACGTTTACTTTTAGAATATGAGACAGTTCTTTAATTTTTTTAGATGAAAAAATCATGGGTTGTATAATATATAAGAGAATTTCTACTAGAATATGTCTCTTCCTAATAAATCTTCAGTTTCATGGTTCAACAATAAGTACCATTCTTTAAAAAAATCCATTTCTAATGATAATTATAGCAGTTGGATATTATAGCACTAAATTCATGTGGATGAAACAAACATACATATATTTGGGAATGATTTTCCCTGAAACTATTCTTTATTGTGATAACACGAATTTCATTTCTTCAACATTAAATTTCCATATTCTATATTAATCACATGATTATTTTAAATAGAAAAACACATGAAAATATTGGGTCAAAATCGAACAAACATGCTCAGAATGATACCAAAACATAGTAAAATGATATCCAAGTAATTTTTCAAATGTTAGAACCAACCAAAAATCAATCTTATATAAAAATTTCTTAGAACATCCAAATGTTTTATTTAAGTATCAAATTATTATTAATGGTGGTCAACACCAATAAAATGAGTTCAGAATTCCTTAAAATTTAATGACATGTACAAATAGGTCATAGGTCAATCCAGCGTGTGGTGTAGTTATAATGACCGATCATTATTTTTTAAGATTTAGGTCTTTATAAACATGTGTCTAAGGGTTATAATCTTGATAGAAACTATCAAATGTTGTTAATTAATTGGAATAACATATTTATTTTCAACTTTGATATGTTGGAATATCTAATACATTAATTTTACTCATGGGTCCTTTGAAATGATCATAAGTGATGCCTTATTGATTTAAAATTACAAAATTGTGTGCATATGGATTAAAACATAGTAAAATTATTCAGTTATTATATAATCACATGAAAACAACCAATGTTTAATTTTTTGTATATTAGAACCAACCGATCATCAGGCTAAGTCGTAGTTTTCTAGAAATAATAAAAGAATTTATTTATTTATTTTAAAATAATAAAACATGCCTTATAAGCTTAATATATAGAAAATGCCATCGAATTGTCTTTAAATCATATGAAATTCATTGTTGATTAATTTTATACATATTTAAATAGATCACAGGAAAATAAAAAATATATTGTGGTTCGAATGATTGAAAATATTGTTTTATTGGAATAAAAATTCTTTATAAACATCTTTCAAAGAGTCAATACATAATAAACATCCATAGGTAATTTTCTCAATGAGCATCATATTGATGGGTTTCTTGTTCTTTAATGTAAAAAATTAATCAATTTTTTTTCCAATAATTCTTGATATGACAAGATCATTTATTTGTTTTGGACCTTTATCATTTTCATCCATTTTTAAGTACTTTATATGACTTCTAATTCTTTTTCAAAATTTTTTACTTTGGCTAATAGTATCATGTTGATGGATTATAATTCATCTTTTGGATTTAACTTCTATATTATCTTATGTATCCACCATGAACAACATTTAATTTCACTTATTTTTAGAGTATATTCTCATTATTATATTTCTATATGATATTTAAATAATACTTCTAGATTCATGATAAATTTATAGTCTATTAAAAAAAATTCATTATTACCTTTTTTTTTGTATTATTCGATTTTTTTAATTTTTTTAATTTTTCCTTCATTTTTAGTATTACTCATAAATCATCTTATTTTTTTATTTCAAATATTTTTTAAACTATTTATTATCATAATTAAGAATCTAATTTCATTTATAGATTCAAACTTCATTCTTCATGTTTTTTTATTTTGACATTATGTCTTTTGATTTAAATTTTCATCTCTTGGTGTACTTTTTTAATTCATTTTCTCTTCTACATTTTTTTTAATTCATGGTTCTTCTTCGACTTCTCGGCATTGGATTTTGACTTATAGACTTTTATTTTACACATAGTTTTTTTATAATTTACATTTAGTAATTTTTTAAATTAATTTTTATTTTTCTTGTAGATTTATTTTTTATTCTTATTTTAATTTTTTTTCTAGTATTTATTCTTTTACATTAAAGGTTTCAATATTCTTAATTTACTCATATATCTGATTCTAATTATTTCGTATAAATTCATTCATTTATATTAAAATCTCACTATATTTATTATGTTGTGTCTTCCATTTTTCTACCTAACGCCTCCATGTGTTTATTTTTTTATTGAACTTTTATTATATCCCATTTCCTTATGTTTTTTATTATTACATTTATATCCATATAATAATTTTTTTCTTATACTTCCTATATTCTTTGGATCTTATCCATATGACTTTGGAATTTTTTATTCTTATTCACCTTATATTATTTACCCAAATTATCAATATATTTGAACAATTTGACAAACAAAATTATGCATTTAAATATATGAAAATAGTTTTATTGATTATGTTGACCACATCACATGTCGAATTGATGGGAAATCAGTTCCTACTAGCTACAATTTATGTTATTGGTATGCGATAAGTTCATACATTAACATATTTATTCAAAAAACATTTTTGTATTATTTGATGTCAATTTATGTCATTTTTTATGTTTTAATCCATTAAATATAATTTTTTACCTTTAAATCAATAAAAATACGTTTTGGTTATTTCGAGAAAAACACAAGTTAGAGTGACCTGTTATCTATATCTACAAATCAAAAAATAAATTTTATTAATTTTATTATGATTTTATGATAATAAATGGTCATTTCTATTTGATTTAATGAAAATATGTGGTAATTAATTTAGTTTTAGACCTTAATGACATTTTTGGCATAAATTGTTAAAAATGTACTTTTTACCATTCTAAGAAAAACTAAAGTTGAATTGTACTAATGATTATTCTGATAAAAAAAATAAATAATGGTTGTTATCTAATGATTTAATTACAATCCAAGGTTTTTTTTGAATTTATATAATATTTTTGATCATTTTATATTGTAAAATTTTCTTTTGGATCATTATGACTAGAAATTATGTTGAAATGATGTGGGGTATATTGTCACATTTCATTATTTAATTAATGGTTGTTTTGTTTGTGATTTCATGGAAATATAAGGCCAATTTCAAGGTCATTACAATTTGAATCGTTTTTTCAAATACTAACATATCCCAAAGTATTTATAATCATTAAAAAATTATTTCATAATAGTCTAAGACCATTTAGTAGGATTTGAACATTGTCCTATGATTTTTGAGTTCTAAATCCACAAAACTCACATTAATTTTTTAGAAAAATACTAGTAGTATTAATGTGAATTTTCTTCTTAAAATTCAATTAGTTAAATAGAGGTAATTATCCAATGATCTCACTAAAACCCAAGGACATTTTGTTGACATATTAATGACCATTTATATAGTCTTAAATATAATAAAACTACTTTTTGGGTCATTCCTACTACACTTCATGTCAGATTGATTTTCATTCTATCCATACAAGTCTGAATTTTATTTCCAATCATTGTATTCTGATTTTATAAAAATTCATGTTCTTTTATTGGTTTTGAAAATTTGACACATGTTAATTTGAATTAAATGAATAAAACATCAAATTTTGTTATTTAAATGATTATAACAGTAGGATTGACATGAAATATATTTATAAATGTCAAAAATTAAATTATTATTGGGTTCCTATAATTTAACATTAATCATTGGTCATTTCCAAGGATTAGGTCCTTTGATTCATGCTTTTAAGGACTTTTATATAAAAAACGTCTTTTACATTCATCATGACCACACTAAACCTACCACATGTTAGAATTAATTTTTGTTTATTAAAACATGTCAAATATTCATCTACAATAATTTTTTTGATGATTTCATGATAATCTAGGTTTGTTTACAAGATCTTGAACTATTGACAAACATTTTTAACAATTAATTCAATAAAAACATTCGTTTGTCCATACAAAAAACATTAGATTATAGAAAAACATGAGATCTGTTACTACTTTTAAAAAATTAAATGCAGGACATTTTCCATCAATTTGATGGTAATTCTATGTCATTTCCATGATTTTAATCTTTTGAAACATTATTTTGAAGACTATTGAATCTAAAAAGCAATATTTTTCATTCCTTCCAATAACAATACATGAAAGATTGATGATTGATCTACATCACAAATTATTAAATGATGACATTAGATTTCATGAAAATTAAGGACCATTTTATATGTTTTTTTCATCTGACACATGTTTTTAAAGACTCTATCATTTTATAATAAAACAGTTATAGTCATTTTGTTCCCACCACACATCATATTGATGTGTTTTGTATTAATATATCGAAAAAATAAATAAAATATTGTTTTCTTATAATTTCATGACAATAAATGTCCATTTTCTCAGTTTTATCACATTAAGGCTTGTATTATACTTTTAATACCTTAAAATGATCTTATAGTAATTACAAAAAGGTTGTGCATCAAATTGAAATACAATCTATTTAATTTTTTTTGAAATTAAACCATGAATTTGATTAACATGTGATCTATTTCTATTTATCAAAAAACAAATTTTATTTAATATCCTCTGATTTCTCAATAATCCAAGGTCATGGGATAATTTTAACCCTTTACATGCATTTTTAATGATAATTCAATCAATTAAAATTTGTTTTTTGATCATTCTGACCACACCAAATTTATGTGTGGACTATTTGTACACGACCAAAATTAATTAAATACCAGTGTCTTATAAGTTTCAAAAAAATCCAATGTATATCTTAGGATTGACTTTTTTGACTCATATGTATTGCCCTTTATATAAATAAAATGCACCTTTGGTAATTTTGAGATCAATGTATGTCTAAATTATGTATAGTCAATTTCAATGGTTGAAAAATTAAAAATTGGCCATTTGAATACTATTTCATGTTAATTCGAGTCTTTTTTCTATGCTTTAACAATATTACTTATTTTTAATGATATTTTAATATAAAAAATTTTAATTGATCATTTTTACCATTCAATAAATTAAATGAAATTTGGTCTATTACTAAAGGTCATGAATTAAGTGGTTTTATTTTAATTTTGATTTCACAAAATATGTGTTAATTTACTAGGGTTTAATCCATTTACACTATTTTATAATGAAAATATAATTCTATGAAAACTAAATTTTTGTTATTCTGAACTCACCACATGTTGGATTGATGATATGTCTATTAATTCAATTAAAAAATATTTATGAATCATTTTCATATGATTTAATTTTAATTCATGGCCTTTTTCAAAAAATTTAACTTTAACCCAAATTTTTTTCTATTAAATCCAAAAAACACACTTTTGGTCATTTTGAATAAAACAGATGTTTAATTAACATGAGGTATGTTCCAACATATAAAACATTATATTGATGTAATTTCCATGTGATTTCATGATAATCTCTGCTGATTGTCAAGGGATTTACAATTTGAAATATTTGTTATACTATTTATATGATTTTTTAAAATTCTCTTTCATTTATTCTAAAATAATTTCAATTTATATTAATAATATATAAATTATAAATTGTAAAAAATTATTAAATTTTTTTAGATGATTTAATTATATTTCGAGAACGTTTTTCAAGGTATTACATTTTGAAGTAGTTTTTCCTTTTAAATCCATAAAAACACATTTATGAGAATATTGAGAAAAACACATTTTTGATTGATGTGTAGTCTATTCCAACTTGGAATAAATTAAACAGATGTAATTATATTGTGATTTCATGACAATATATGGTTGTTTGTTAGGTTTTGAAACATTGAAGCCTTCTTTTAAAGACTAAAATGCAATGAAACTTATATTTTAGTAATTCTTGAAACATAAAATGTTAGACTGAAATGTGTTCGATTGATACTTGTCAAAAAGTTGACATAAATCATTATCCTAGATTTAATAACAACATATGGTTGGTTTTTTTTACATGAAAATTTTACTCTTGTTTTTTGACTTAAGTAAAATAGAGTGCATAACATGTTGGACTAACGGTTTTTCTTTAATTTTTTTGTATACGTTATTTTCTATTGAGATGATGGATTATATGGAACTATTATTCTATATTTTTATTATAATATTGATTAATTAAAACTTTTATTTTTTAATTTATACTTTTATAATTAATGAAAATTTTAAATTATTGTTAATATTATTATTCATGTTTTTTTAAATAGATTGGTGATTTAACAATCATAATTGGAATCCTCATTTGGGGTATACCATTACTAAAAAATATATATAATTATTAAACAACCATATATTATCTCGAAAGGTTATTTAAGACCTTCCATCAAAAATGTCCGGTAGAAAGTCACTAATACAATTTAGTGGCCGCTTTTTCACTTCTGAGACATCAATTTTATAGTAATGAAACCCCTAATGTTCACAACCCCTCTATAGAATTTAATGGTAAAACAGAAAAATTTACAATGAAAATCTTATGTACTTTGATTCGTTATTTATATACCATTATAATGATATTTTATTTTTTTAATTTTGATTAATAATATGTGAGTTAGACTAAAGTGTGATCTATTTCTACATATCTCAAATTAGATGGAATTAATTTTGATATGATTTCATGATAATATGTATTTTATTTATATGTTTTAACCCTTAAATTAATATTTTAATTCATTTTTAAATTTAATAAAAAATTAAATTTTTTATCCTGACCACACCGCATTTAAGTGCAGTCTATTCATATATTTCACATATTAATCACTAGTTATTGTTCTATCATTTCATGAAAATATGGGTTCATTGTCACGACTTGTCCCCCATAGACATTTCTATGACTACCCCAAGCCCGCCTTCCAAATGCCAGGTGTTGATGACAAGAACTGGAAAGGAATATCCCAAAAAGGGAAGGCACTTCCATTAAACCTGTACAAACACACACATAGAGAGAGAGACAAGGCATACTTCACAATGCAAACCGAAATGGAAAAAATAGTAAAAACACCCCAATGTAAAACCATTGAAATTAAAAGGTTTAAAATGAATGTAAATTAGTCCATAATACAAGCCCATCTAAAAGGAATTTAAATAAAAAGAAGTATTATCTCTGATGGTTGTCCACAAGGATCCTACCTGAAGTGTAGGTACAACTCATTGTTGTATGTCACTACAAGACACCACGTCTTTCGATTCGACTCCTAGAACCATCTATCCATGGATCCCTAAATTCCAGGTCAAAGATTCCTGTCATCTTCAGAAGACACAATAGGTGCGGGTGAACCACATTCATTGGTGACCATAATAATACTCAGTAGGGAAACTGAGTCCAACTCCATTCTCACAGAAATACACAACGGAATAATACCTCAATGAATGATCTCAAAGTAAATCACAAAGCAAAAGACACAATTTACACTTGGTATAACATAAGTACCAAAGTAAAGAATATTATTCCAAATGCTAGATCATCTTATACTATTGAAAGGCTCTTCTATTGATTGACGAAGGGTCACTCTTCTGTTGATCCGTGAAGAGTCTATCTACTGATGATCCATAAAAGGTCGCTCTACGGCTGATCCACGATGGGTCGCGCTATTTTGGATCCATGAAGGCTCACTATTCCGCTGATCCACGAAGGGTTTCTCTTATGATGATCCATAAAGGTTCTCTCTAGTGATGTCCTATGAAGCATTTCCCTTATGTTGATCTACGATGAGTCTTTTTAATGCTAATCCAGGAATGGTCTCTCTTCATTCTTCACGTCTCATCCACCCACTAGATTCCCAAACTTAGCACACTTTATTTCAAGAGTATATTCTCCAAAATACATCAGTCATTCCTCTACCTCAAAAAATTACCACATAGTGTATCCCATTGGACTGTCTCGTCTTAAGGGTTCCAATGAAATAGACAATGTGTCAAACGGATGCCGAGTCTGTATGATATGAACATTTTATTAAAAATGTACTTAGTTGGTTATGTGTATGATCCACCCTGGCCATACACTAACCTCCTCAAAAACACTCATATATTATCGAGAAATTAATTCCCTATCACATATGTCCCAACACGATAGACGACACATCAATTAGACGCTAGGTTTGAAAGTCAATGTTGTTTTTGTGAAAAGGGGCTGGTTGCATCTTGGCTTGGTCCAACCCAGTCAGACTGACCCGAACAACCCAAATCGAGGGCCCCACATGCCCCTGTTGATTTGACCAACCCAACCTGACCAAGCCAGGGTCTGGGTCGGTCTGGTCTTGGTTGGCCAGTTGGCCAGGCCTATTGGTCCTCGCTGGACCCAGCTTAGCTCAGCCGAGAGTCTAGCCCTCTAGGTTTCCCTAGAGACCCCAGTCTCATATAGCCTGACCTAGTCCGTTGGTTGGGGCGCAACCCGCCAACAGGTTCCCGACCCACATTAGAGCGGGCTAGGGGTGTTTTTCGGGATGCGGCAGCCACTGCCGTGTCCACCTTTGTGAATCCTGGACGGAAATGGGAAAACTTTAGGAAAGGAAATTGTGGCTACGTCATGAGACCAATCAATGTCGTGGCCCAAAGCCGTGACCTACTCCATATGGGACAACCTACTACACAAAATTTGGTGTCATTACGACGCACCGCCTCCGTCACGGTGCGTCGGTGCTACCGCACCGATAGGATCTTTGTAGGACCACCTGACACACTCTGGTGGTCCGTTCTTCACAGCACTTGTGCCTACGGCCATTCAGGAATGAATGTATCCCTACAGTGGCCTTGAATCCTCCATGTTTCCATCTTGGAAATCCAGCCACAATGAAAACACATGTCAAGGGGCATGGGCCTTGTTCATGTCAGCCCACACCCTCCGTTCTAGCATTTCAAAATAGGGGGGAGGTTGTGGGATGATGTTCAATCCATGATAATTCATTCCCAAGGTCAAACCCCAAAACTACCCTCCTACAAGAATTAGAAATCCTTGGATCATCATGTTTGTGTGTTGGATCATGTTCGTCATTTAGAATAAAGAACGAGGAAGACATGTAATAAAAATAATTCCCTTCCCAGATTGTTGGACCCACTACTGACGATGGATGAGATCAGTATTATCATCATCAATATGTGAATTGTTGGTGTTGATCACCACATTAGATGTACATCATTGGAGAAAAATTCCATTGTAGGTTCATCAAATAATCCCCTTGGTTTAATTCTCAATTCTCTAATGCGTTAGTTAAATAAAAAGAAATAAGTCGAGCAATTATGTTACGCAGCGACGTTGCGTCCTTAGTGCAGTTTCATTTATGAAACATGGTAGCAATTATGCTTACAAAATGATCCATCAATGATCATCATTTAATTTTCATCTTTTTCACCTCTTCACTGCATCGTAGCACCGATGTCCAATGCTCAATAGTGCGAACTAAAATACAATAACTTTTTCTAAATTATTTTATTATTTTCCAAAAAGTTAATAAATAAAATTTTCCATCTGACACTTGTCGATCAATGTTAAGTTCTTTCTAGATGAATCCTGGCATTCCATGTTAAAAAATTCCCACATAGTTTTGATCCAAGAATTGGTTCTAATGTTATAAAAATCCACTCAAATATTTATTTAAACGAACCATAAAAAATGTTCAAAAAATAACGTGAAACCTCGACCCACACTAGTCGAGGTTAGGTTGTGACTATGGGGAACATGCCCCTATGACCTCAACGGTATGCTTGGAATTTAAATCTAAGATACCATTTAGGAGTTACAATGATTTGACAAAAAAATAATTATTACATAATTATTTTATTTACAGAAAGAAATCTATCTTCCACTGTTGGCCCACGCCAGAAAATACTAGGATCTTTCTATGGAAAACATAGCCTCGTGAGTTCAGTGGTGGTATCATATTTTTAATACGAGTCACATTTCATGAGTTATAATAATTTTAAAATTAATATAATGATATTTAATTATTTTATTTACGGTTATTCCAATTTTTGGGTTTTCTCAATGGAGGCTTGCACCGACTAATCATAATTCGTGCAGAGGGTAAACCTGCCATCCTGAACGCAACAATCCCCTTAGATTTCTGATATAGTCATTGGTTTAAGAGTTATTCCACATTTTCATGAAATCTGTTGACATGAACTATTTAATGTTTAAAATCATTCGACAGATCATTCTAGGAACTCTGGGCCTCAGAATAGCATGTTGTCTCAGTTCTTGGTCTCCAAATAATTCCATATTAAAAAAATTAAACGACAATTTTAGAACATTAAATTCATTTTCTAGGTTTATATTTTTGACTCACGTGTTTTAATTTTTAAATAAATAAATATAAACTTTGGTTCATTATATGAAAACTGAAAGTTGTATATAGTCTATTTCATTGTAATAAAATGGAATTCAATATTTAGTGATTAAATGATAAGCTAAGGTTGATTGATGTTTTTGACCATAAAACCAATTATCAGTCATTTTTACTATAATGATTCTTATTCAGTTATTTTGGCCACATTTTACATCTTAATGACATGTGGTCGATTTCTTCATGTCACAAATTCAATGGTGGTGGTTGTCCTGTGATTTCAGGACAATCTGAGGATTTTTGGTGGGTATAATTCCTTTGGTTCATTTTTTTGAAACATTTATCATATTTTTAAAAACTAATCTTTATTACGAGATGAGATTAAATTTTAACGATGAGACATTTTTTATTATATAATAAATCGAGGATATTTATTAGGTTTTGACACTTTGATGAAATCTCTTTGACATCTAATTCCATAAAAAAATTATTTCATGAAAATTTCCGGTTGAATTGATGTCTTCTCCATTCCCATATAACGAAAAATTATGTAGATGTCATTTTCATGCAATTTGATGATTATTTGATTGTGTTTTATATGCTTTGACCCATTGATTCATGTTTTTAATGAACTAAATTTGTTAAAATTAATTTTCAGTCATTTAAACCACAATTCACATCAAATAGACTGCACCAATTCATAAATGTAAAAAATTTACCAAAAATAATTTTTTTATGATTTCATGATAATCCATGATAATTTTATAGGTTTTTATGCTATGATTTTAAGTCAATAAAAATTCATTGTTGGTTATTCAGAGAAAATAGTATATTGGACTCATGCACCGTCTATTTGATATATCACATATTAAACAAAGGTATTTTTCATTTTATTACACAATAATATGATATAAATTACTAAATTTTGATCATTTTACACTTGTTTTAAAAGAATATTAAATCTAATACATCTTCAGTTTTAGTCATCATGTTCTCACCATATAATTAATTAACATAAAGTCTATTGGTATATGTCCCAAATTAGTCAGTCATAATTTTACTATTGTTTAATGAAAATTCAGGACCATTTTCTTGGCTTTAAACCATTGAATTTTTTTTTAATTTTAATTAAAAAAAATATCTTCTTTAATTTTTAGAAAACCACATGTCAGATTAATATATTGTATATACTTTGATTTCACAAATTAAATATATATTTTCTTCTATAATTTCATGAAAATTCATTATGGTTTGTTTTATTTTGATCATATAACATGTTATTAATATTATTTTAATATAAAACTATTTATTTATCATTTTGACCAGATATTACATTACGATGAAATGAAGTCTACTCCTAGATGTCTCAAGTTAAGTAGTTATTTTTTACATTATTTCAAAATAATCTAATATAAATTTCTTATACATGACTTATTTAAGATAATTTTTAAAGACTTCTAAATTTTTAAAATTTCAATTTTGGTTTTTCAAATGTCACAACACAACATATATATGTGCTTTTTTTCCTAAATGTAAAATATTATTCAAAAATAATTGTGAAATGATATCATTATAATATGATAATATTTAAAATAATTTCACTATTTATCATTTTTCATCTATTTTAGGTATTCTTTCTAAATTATAATTTTAATTCTTTCACTCAATACTATGGCTTCTTCTTATATACTCAGGTTTATTACTGATTTTATTGCTTTATGTTTCAAACTATATAAATTACTCTGAATTTATCATTTCTTATATCCCTATATCAACTTTCACTTATTTTATGTCTATAGATTATATATTTTACTTCATTTTCAAAATCAACAATTACTTAAGGAAAAATTAATTAACTTATATTCATCAACTAATTATGTTTTCTTAAAATTTATTTATTCAGATTTATTTTTTTTCTCCATTATATATATTTATTATGAATTATATTCCTTTATTGCACCTCTCATTGCTTTAATGTTCAGTTCTAGTTATGTTTCACTTTATAAAGAATTTTTTTGTTTCTTATTCTTGGTTTCCATTTTTTCTGTAACTTTTGAGTCTTCTAGATATTTAATTTACTATAAAATTTGATTATACATCTTCCATATTTATTCTCTTTTCTAGATTAATATGTAACTATGGTTTCTATTTTTCTATCTAAAATTATTTAACCTATTGTATTCATTTTTTACTTCTTTTTCTTTTCAATTTTCAATATTTTTTATAATAATATATTATTAGTATTATTTCCAACTAATAAATTTTTTCACCATATTATAATTATATATTTACCTTCTCTATAATGATTTTGGATTTGGGATTATGCTTCACCTTCTATTTAAACATATAAACATATATTAATATTTTTATTTTTACTTATTCATCATCATTATTATTTTGGAATATGGTATTTTTTATTGGAACATTGGTTTTAGATCACATATAAAATTTGTATCAAATACTTCTTCCATTTTTTTCATTCTACCTCAAATTCATCTTTTACTTTTTATCATTCATTTTGACTTATGAATTTGTTCCTAATTATAATTTCATTTTATCTTATACATTTTAATTTTTAATTATATGTTTTTTCATATATCCTAAATTTCCTTACTGACTTGTATAACCTCCTTATTGTTTATATATATATATATATTTTAATTTTTTTCTTATGTTTCTAATTTCCCCCCACTATCAGATTCTATTATCATTTTTAAATATCACATTTTTTCTTCATCTATGGTTGGTTATCTAACTTATTATTTTTAATATCTATGTTTTGAGTTTCACTTTTAATTTATATTTATCTAGTGTAAATTTCTTCTTCTACCACTAATTTTATAGAAACTTCTGGCCTCCATTTTTTCATGTTTTCTTCTTCATATTGTTCTAATGTTTTAGTATGTAATTAAACATCCCCTTATACATCCACTTTATCTATGAAACATTACTTACTACTTTATCCCTTTCTCCCACTCTATCTTTGGAAACTATATTTTATTATAGTTCATTTCATGCTTGTGTATAAGTATATGGTTTAGTTTTTTATATTATTGGTTTATCTTTTTTCTAATTATTATTTGTCTACATCGACATCATCTTCCCCTTCGACATCTTCTTCCATACTTTTCATACATATTATGATCTTGTTCATAATCTTAATTTGGAAATTTTATTTTCATTTAGTTCATCTTATACTTCTACATTTTTATATTCCATTTCAATACTTGATTCCCACTTTTCATTATTTATTCTACATTTTTTATTCTAACCCATATCATTGAAATTATGTTCTATATTTCCTACAAACTCCATCAATATTTCAATTTCCATTTTCATGTCTTCTGTTTCTTATTTATTTTTATTTTTTATCTTTATTTTTTTCTTTTTTATATTATTCTTTTGAGAACTAATATACAAATATATAAATTATCACCGTGAGAGGGGAGTGGTTTTAGGTTACATTGGTTTTTATAATTACACAACACACATTGAAATAAATAAATGCAATTTATTTTAATTATTAAATTTACAATGAGAAAATTATTTTGAAAAAATATTAAAATAAATTGGAAATGATATATCAAGTTTAAAAATAATTAGTTTTGTTTGGATTAAAAAATGTTTTTTATTGAATGAAAATTTGAAATATTTATTTTCAAACACTTAGAGGCAATTTTATTTAGATTTTGTTCTGATAGCACTATATCACGAAAATAAAAATCATATGATACATGATTACTATACATCTTGAATTTTTTTCCCTATGATTTTTATTATTCGAATTAATATTATATTATAATTTTTAATTATGTTTATAAATTTTTTAACTAAATTAATTTTATTAATGTTGAAGTAGGGATGGTTATCGATGTTTTAGACTACCCCCTCAAGGATATAACGATTTGATAGAATCTTGGTTATTTTGATTACAACAAGAAAACTAATGCCAAAATTGGAAGTTGGATTCTATTCATCATCCAAAATAATTTCATATGGATTATTATTTTTATGATTGAAAATACACATTATATTTTAGCTATATTAATTTGAAATGTGTTTTTCATTTAATGATTCAACAACATGGAGGATAGTTGCTGGGGTTTGTAGTATGTGATTACTATGAACTCATGTTAAAATGTTTGGGATAGATAATTGTACCTTTTATAGGGATGTCTAATGGGAAAGTTAATCATGATAGTACACATATAGATAATGCCTCTTTCGGTGATCTATACTAGTTGGGCCACCAGGAGGTGTTATAAGAACTACTAGGTCAAAAGAATCCTGAGAGTAGGGGTGAAATACATTGATCCTCAATATTCAATGTAAAATTAAGTATATGTAGAATCTTATCTTCTCACATGGGATATTCTATTGTCATACAGAAGAGTTTGTTCTTAATGTATATTTTTATATTGACTTAAAAGGTTTTTGAATGGATTGGATAATGAATTCTTAAAATTTTTACCTCCTTGGGGAACCATTAGTATTTTGTTCCACCAAGAAGCATTATTATATAAATAATTACATTAATGCATTTTATTCTAGTAGATGTATGTTATTACACAATTTTTTTATGTAGTACACACTAAATTATTTTGGAATATTTTCACAAATACTCCGATTCATTGTGATAAAACAATTGAAATTTCTTCAACATTAAATGTGAATCTTTAAACTTTTCTAATATTATTCGTATTACATTTACTTGTTTGGGGAAAATGATTTTCCTTAACTAAGAAACAGATGATTGATTATTGTGAAAATTTAGAAAATAGTTATTCGTGCCATTTTACATCTATATAACTCAATCCACCATTAACATAAATTTTTCAACATGATAAATTGCTCCATTTGACTTTAACATTATTATTAAAGAGGTTCAAAACTAATTAAACGAGTTTGAATTCAATGAAATTTTTTAACTTAAATAAAGTGATTGTATGTAAATATAACGTGCAATTTGGAAATAATGATTGAACATATAGTTTTATTATATATTAAATTGTTTCAAAAAAACATATTTTAAGGTAATAACCAAGAAAATGAACTCATATTTTATTTAAATCAATGTAAAATGTTTTTTTAATTTTTCACATATATAAACTAACCTAATGTCACGACAACTTGTAGTTGGTTTTTTAAATATGAAATGTTCATTTTAAATAATTTAAAAGTAAAAAACATGTATCAAAATGTAAAACATATCCATAGATCATTTAATGTAGATAAATCATAAAAACAAAATTTACTATATAATGTTTTACATGTTGCAAATGTTCCCACTTCAATTTGATAGACTATTTTCCCAAAATGAACAGAAGTGCATTTCTATTTATTTTAAAGTACTAAAACATGTTCCACATGATTAATACAATAAAAATGACCTTGATTTTCCATAAAATCATAACCGTTGATTAATTTTTGACATCATTGAATACATCTGACATTAGTCAAACCTACAGTGCTATCATAATGACTGAAAAACTATTCAATTAGAATTAAAAGTTTGTAAAAACATTTATCTGAGTCAGGATCTAAATAATGACCTTAGATTATGTTGTCACTACTTGTTAGATAGATTTTTAATATATTCTTAAATTTTCATCATTATTAATCAATCATTATCTGATGGTTTCATAATACTCTAAGATTGTTTGGTCAGTTTTTAACCTTTTGCATATTCTGTTATTTATATCTATTCATCATGAAGTCTTTATGTATCTCTTTGTCATAGACTTATTCCATATACTACTATATTCATGTTCATGGATTATGTTCTTTCTTTTCTCTAATAATTTTATATTGTATTTTTTCCACTTTCATTACTTATTCCCCATCACTAACATTATCTTCTTCTATGAATATAGAGTCTATGTTATACTCCTACTTCAAACATAACTAACAATTCTTATTTGTTACCAGCATCAAATTAAAATACTAATTTTTTATTCTTAACATATCTCCTTTGGGATTTTTTTCTTTTTATATTATTTATTATTTTATTTCATATTCCTGTTATATATATTATCTCTATTATTTTTCTTCAAATATTTCATATCATCATAATGCATTTAATTCTATTTCAAGGTTCTGATCTCATGCTTATGGAGTTTTTATTTTTATTTATCGTATACTAGTTTTTGTTTCTACAACAAATTTATCTTTTAATTTTTATCATGTTATATGAGTTATATATTTATGTCTCCTAATTTTTCTTTTATAACCTATATTCCATTTTTTCTAACATTTTTTCGTTTTCCCTTCTATTTTAGATTTATCTTTTAACTTATCACACCTTTTTATTATTTTTATATTTTTTACTCATGTTTATCATTTACTTATATTTTTTCCTCCACATTCCCAATTAATCAATATTTTTGGTTTAACACTTTCACTTCATCTCTTGGGAGTGCTTTTATTTTCGATTTGTTATATCTCTTTTTTGATTCTATCTTTTACAAATTTTTTAATATTATTTTATTTTCTTATACATAAACTTTTTAATATGATTGTTTTTCTAATTTTTTTTGATATGTACTTGCATCATATTTTTCTAAAAAAATTATTTCATATTCAAAATTTACTTCCACTTCTTGCTTCATACATTTCATATAACTTAATCTCTTACACTTTCATTGAAATCATTTTTTTCATGTAGTCCATGTTATACGTCTTCATATTAATATGATTTTTCAATTTTTTTAACTCTTATTTTTTTCATTATATTTCTTCCTTCTAAAACATATGATTTTCCTCATGTACATAATTTTATTATTACTCTATATCTATGTATATTTCTATTATTCTTTCTTGTGTTTTCTAATTGTTTATTTTTTATATTATTTTCTCTTATATATTTTGTTATTATGAGAAATACTGTATGAATATATAAATTATCACGAAAAAATAAGATTGGTATTAGGTCATTCTATATTTTAATTTGAATCTGGATTATTTAATTTGTGAAATTATATTTTTTACGTTATTTAAATTGTAATGAACAATGTATTTTTAATGAAAACTGAAAATATCTTACGAATGAGGTAACTTATTTTAAAACCATCTATGTTGTATTTTTTTGATAAATTTATTTTTTATAAAATGAAAATTATATATTTTTAGTGATATACCCTTTGTAGACCCTTACATGGGAAGGGGGTTCCCAGAGCACTATAGAAATTGATGAATAATCATCTGATATATGATTACTAAACATACTAATTTTTATTTTTCTCTTTAATTTTAATATTATATTTCATATCATAGTAAATATTAATTATTTTTAAAATATAATTTCTATTTAGTTCACTATAGTTAATTTTTTTAATAATTTTAAGGAGGATGGATAGAAAAATCATTACCCTACACCCTCTCGACTATAATGACATGAACGATTCTTTTTTATAATGATGATACTGGGAGAACCACCAAATTAATTTTATGATTGTTTCTATTCATTATCCATGAAGATATATTCTAGATAATTATATTGATGAATAAAAATACACGTTATATTTTAGTTAGTTTGACTTGAAGTGTTATTTTATGTTAACTTATCAATAACCTATAATAAAATTGATTGGGGTTGCAGATGTGTTCCATATGAAATTGGGATCGAGTGCTGGTGGAAACATAATTCAACCTATTATATGGAGGGATGGCTATCCTTTTGATCATGATAGGAACCATATATATAAATCATATTTCAGTGATCTATATTGGCTGGGCCACCTTTTTGTGTTATCATAACTACCGGGTTAATGGCATGTTGGGAGGTGGGGGTGAAATCTGGTGATCCTCACCATGAAATTTAAAATTATGTCTATAAAAAAACAAATATTTTGAATTTTAATTTTAGTATATTCATGATTTTGTTATATTATTAAGAGTAATACAAATATAGATTTCATAGGTTATATAATGGATAGAAAAAGTATTTATAGTACATTTCACTTCCAATGTGAATCTTTAGATTCTTAGAATAACATGATGCATCATTATATAAAACTGTCTAATAGTGAAGCTGATTAAAGTAGATGAATTTCATTAAACCCAATTTTGGTGGATAAATAACACTCTCACTAAACGTAGAATGAGTTTTAATAAAACTCCAATTCATTATCAAAACCATGAAGTGATTTTTTAAACTTTAATTGTGTATTATCCTTTTTCTATTATTATTCTTATTAAATTGAAGACGTGTTGTAAAAATGTGGTCAAAATGATTCAATGTACTCAAATCGGTTTGAAAACACATGAAAATGATATTTGTGTAATTTTTCATCTATATTAACTATCTATACATCAATCTGACAACCAAATTTATCAATATTATAAAAAGATCAATTTTCAATTCAAAATCATTTTAATGGGTTTCAATATTGAGAAAACAAGTGTTGATTTTTAGGAATGTTTACGAATTTATGAATAGATCAGATTTCAATATAATAAATGGTGTAGTAATAATGACTGAACATATAGTTTTAATTTATTTATGTTACAAAAAATTACATTTTTCGGTTTATAACCTGTAAAATGACCTCATAATTTTTTTAAATAAATAAAAAATGTACATTATAGAATTTTTGACATGTATGAATAGACCGTGAAGTGACATGATATTTTAATACATATATAATAAATATTTTTAAATTAATATTATATAAAATACATACAAACCCACCCATGGATCATAAAGGTTTAGTTTCTTCAGAAAATAGTTAAGAATATTCTTACTTTGTAAAGTATCTTCAAAATCTCCCACAATGATATTTCCACATAGTTGTATTCTTTGACATATGATACATAATATCTATATTCAAAATATAGTGAAAGGAAACATAATAAAGGGTGATATCATATTCTTATTATGGATAAGAAAGTGAGATATCAATGGTCAAATAATCATTAAATTAGATAAATATCTATGAGTACATGTCCTTAACATTTGAAAACAATATCCTGCAAATAAAAGATAATAATCATGAGACATGGAATAAATCATTGTAGTTAATAAGACCTGAATCATAATTTAATTGAAGATCATTATCCATGAGATCATAACATAGGCATAAGACATATAATTGGGGCATACAAATATTAAGAGAAAATCATTTCCATAGTACTTCAGGTTCATAACAAAGCCTATCGCAGTATGATGGGTTCACTCCCAAAACCATCATAGAAGACAAGGTTTACTCCCAAGACGATCATTGGGGAAAACATCCCTTATTGAATCAGCATCACTCCCCATTATAGTATGGTCTATATCATGATATTAAATTCTTTTTCCAATGTATTAGTGGGAGATATAGGTCCAACCAATCACTAAATAAAAATCATAAGTATGTATTCTATAAGATCAGAAATCATTAATCATATCAAAACCCATAAAAAAATGAGTTTTATTAACATTTTAGTATATCATTATAGCATGACCTGACGATAAAAGGTAAGATTTTCATATGAATTTCATCATGGTATAACTAATGGAAGAGATATTGGTTTCATAAAAAAAATATTCCATCCTAAACATAAATCATTCAGATAAATAACATGAATGATATACAAGGATAATATCCATATTAAATCATATGTACTATCAAATTATGTCATCTTATATGTATAATTATTTTGAATGATCACTCAAAACGTTTATTTGGGGGAAAATATCCTTTGAACTTTAAAAGAATCATTTATTTTTTTTAAACAATAGAAATCATTCTCTTTGAAAATATCCATTTATTATTGTAAAATATGGTTCGTTTAAATTATTGGTTATAATAGCAGATAATTATACTTATTCAATAAAAGTTAATAAAGAGATTCATTAAACATTTTCAGTAAAAGAAAAATACGAAATATTTGTAAAATGACTTGAATATTTTTGTAAAAAAATATAAAAACTAAAAATGACAAAAAATTATTATAAACATTCATAGAGGAACATTAAAACATTTTTAAAACATATTTAGAAAACATGGATATGTCATAAAAAGATTTTTCAATCAAAGAGAGAAATAAATTTAATTTTACTTAAAAACATTATTTTGGAATATTGTGTTCATGAATAATGAAAAAGGAGGGGAAACCATATATTGAAAATAAATAACTTGAGGATAAGATAATTCATGCTAATTCTTTAGATTTAGGTTATAAATTTCAAAATTGGAAACTTATTCATAAACAACCCCAAAAAAATGATATGACTGTAACAAAAACTCTTACAACCTTAGTTATCTTTTGAATCATAATACCCATTAAATAAATAATATCATCCAATGAAAATTTTTAATTGGATGAAAACATGTGGATTCATGATATAACATATAAAATTTATAGTATACACAACTCATGAAATAAGATAGGTGAACAAAAAAACTTATGTCTAAAAGAGGGAAATTTTAGAAGAAAAAACATTCCTTTAACTTAGTCTTGACTTACGTAGTACGTATTTGGACCTCATTAATAATAAATATAGGTTTATTATAATTCTATTATAGAAAAATAATCATATTTATTATAACATATATGATATACTTAAAAAGTTTTATCACCCTTGTATTAATAATTCTTTGTTAAAATCACTATTTTGGGTAATCATTTGATCGTTTTTTATCAATGTCATCATTCAGTGATTTTTGTACTTATACATTGATAAAGGTTTTATAATACCCATAATGTTAAACATCATATAAATATTATATATATTTATTATATACATATTTAGTTTTATTCATAATAGTAGATGTAGACAGATCATTTACACTATTCATAGATACGGTAGGCCGTGTATACATAATCATCATTTCATTTTTATAAAAGTAAAAGAAATAAAATGAAATTAGGATAAGAGGGCCTAGGGAGGTCTAATGTAATGTAAACCAAGGGTTTCCCCTCTAATCAAATTAATTATCTATAGTTTAAAGTAAGAAATTTTAGATAATATAGGTAAATTGGTACCTTAGTATACTAGAGAATCTAGGTGATCCACTACCTGATTCTCCTAACACTAGGTGTGGGTCACTTTTATACTATTTTGATGATATTTGTATTTATTTATGATTTAATATAACGAACAAGGCAGGAAACCTTTTCCATGCATGGAATCATGAAGGATCATGGAATTAGTTTTCACTTGTGAAAGGAAAACATTCTACTGGATGAAAAGTATAATCCCAGTAAGGACTACCATGGCCTCTTCTTGAAAGGAATTTAAATTACCATAGTGATCTGTAAAAGCTACGATCACACTCCCCCTGTAATACCTAATGACCCACCTCCTAGAATGTCACCCGTATATACACAATAATGTTGTTTCCATTATTTTCATGGATGCAATGAAATAAATGTAAATGATAATTTATCCATGTAGAATTATATTTATTTCATTTATTTGACTTATTTTCATTAAGAATATCCTTATCATGTTCAATGTTAATCATATATGATAGATGAATCACATCGTTTAACGAGGTAGTGTTATGTCGTACATATGAACGTCATTATTATATGTCCCATAGAATTAAAATTAATAAATAATATGTGACAGTATATTTCAAAAAGTATAATAATATTTCAAATATGATTTATATTCATATTCATATAAATCCTTGATAAGATTTTATGGGAAACTAGTCACATCAGGTCACGTGGAGGTAGTGCACCATACACACGGAAGATGTAATCATTTACCATTTTACGGAAGAGGATATAGATATAATTAGTAAAAATAATATAAAAAAAACATAGTATATGAATGTTATTATGGTTATTATATTATCATGGTATATTTTGGTTTTAAGGATTTGGAGGAAAAAATAAAATAAAAACTCTCATTGATGAATGTAACAATTTATTTAGGTAACCTTTTTAGGATTGCACCAAAATCCATCCTAGGTCATATTATATATAAAAATTAGGAATATATTATTAGGGTAGGTAATTAAATAATTTATTTGCATAGTGATCTTCTCGAAAAATAGTTTAGGGATGTTTAAAGAGTAGAAGGGAGGGGGTGTCCATTTAATAGTGAGGGAGACCGAACAATTAATTTTTTTGAAAATAAACAATTATATTCTTGATTTTATCATTCCAAAAGAAACAAAAATGAATAATTTATTTAAAATTAGAATATATAAGCTCTATATATTACCATAAAATAGTAATTGAACAATTTATGGGTCACTTTAAACCCCAATCTTTTAGTTTAATCCTTAATAAACCAGTTTGTACCCTAACCATGGTAGATAATTTTCAGTGTTTTCTCAATTAATTATGGTAAATGTTATGTTACCCTTGTTAGATAATATATGTTATAATGATTCCAAATATGTAATATATTTTTCCAAAATCATGTAATATAGTTTTTATAATTTAATTTTAAATTAACCATGAAGATGTGTCGATAAAATGGTTTTCCAAATTAAAAACATTCAAAATATGAAAAAAATATTATATCAATATCCAATATGAAATTAATTCCAATAAAATTTTTTGCATTAATTAATATATCATTTAAATAATATTATTTTTATAAGAACATTTAAATAAAATGGTACTTGTAAGTTATTTAAATAAAAAGTTACTTTATAATATTTTCTTCCAATATTCTATGAAAAAGAAAACTTTTCAAAAAATCACAAATAACTACCTTAATAAAATTTTAATTCTATTTTTTAAAAAATTAAGTTAATTATTTAAAATACATATTCTAATTGTGGAATGAAAAACTTTTATTATTTTTCCACAAATTTCAATATGAATATTGTAATGTCCCAGAAATTTCAAGGAAATTTTTTTCTTAATTTTCTATGAAATTTTACAAGAACGCAGTTTCTGACGGCGCATGATTCCGAGGCCCGGTGTGCCCGGAATCAATTTACGAAGTTTAGCTCGGGTATGTTCAGTGAACAAACGAGCGGGAATTCCTATCTTTTGAACCGGTGCTCGGAATCAAATTCCGAGCGCACCGATGGAACCACAACGACAGTATTTGCTTAAGAACGGGTATTCCAGAGATTCATTTACTCGAGAGAAGTTGATAAAAATTGTGGAAGTTGAAATTAAAAATTTAACAACAATTTTTATTTTACTCTAAGTGTTTAATCCTTTGGAAGGAAGTTGGGTAACTACCCAACCTCCCATGGGAGGTTATGAGGGTGGTGGGGCCCACACGAACCCCACCCCTTCATATCCTCTAACCCCCTAAACTCACCATTGATATTGTTAACTTAAGTTAATAACTTATGACATTAATGTAGTGAGTTTAATGTGAGTTTTAGAAATTCAAACACTTGAATTTCAAAAGCCATGTTGAGTTAATAAATTAAGTGTGGCTTAATTTATTCTGGGTTAGTTCCTTTGTTGCTTGAGAGGACTTGGGGGAAAAGAAGGCAAGGAGCTTAGAGATCATCTTCTTCATCTTCGACGAAGAACGCGAAGAACGAACGATTCCCAACGAAGAACGCTGAGCCCTCGGAGACCGTTTACCGAGACGCCATACCCGCGACGCGCCACCCTTCATTCTTCTTCCCACGTCAAAGGAAGGGAGACGACGTTCCATCTCGGACAATCTCCGTCAATGTCTTCGAATCCTCTTCCCGCGACGTCTCTTCCCGCGACGGTTTCTCTGCGACGAATTTCTCCGTGACGAAAACCTCGTTCAAGCCGCGCTCGAGGTAGGGGGTTTACGTGTTTTCTATACGTGATTCTCTTCCGTCTTTTATCCGCGTCTATTTGGGCCGCATGATATCAGTTAATGGGAGGAGGCCGGGCCGCACAAACACGGCCGTCTCCCTCCCTTATTTTTTTTCTTATTGTTGCGGATCGAGGGGCAAGGATACGCGACATCATCACACTGCCCGGGATCGAGCGGCAAGCATGCGCGACATCGTCATGCCACGTGGGATCAAGAGGCAAGAATGCGCGACATCGTCACGTCGCGCAATCAAAATTTTAAACTCCCATGCGTGGGTATTTTGATTGCAAGGTGTTCGTATAATTTGTTTTGGATAAATTATACCCTCGTCATGATTAAAACCATGTGTTTATCATTTTCCACTTGATAACACCTAACACGGAGGATGTGGGCCGAACAAACACGGCCCGACAACCCTCCGTAGCTTGTTTACCGATGTGCGGATCAACAGACGATGACGAAGCAGGCCGCTATAGCGTTTTAATCCCTTCGCAGTGAAGGTTGGGTCCCGGGAGGACCGTTGGCGAAGAAGGCAGGAGAAACGAACAACCGGAGCGTGTCCGGTGGTCCGCGGAAGGCGGTGGTGGCGCGCCACGCCGGCGTGGCGGCGCCGGCGACCGGCGGCGGCGGTGGTTCGCCGCCGGCTTCAATTAGCGGCGTGGGGGGGGGGGGGGGGGTTGGGGGGGGGAGCCGCGCACCCCGCCAGCGGCTTCCGCTCGGCCACGCGGGCCGAGCCACGGCTGGCCGGTCGGGCAGAACCGAGCCGGCCGGGCTAGGCCCAGCCGTGTCGGACCCGGGTCAGGTCGACCTGGTTCGGGCCGACCCAGGGGGGGCGGGCTGGGTAGGTCCGGGCCCAGACCCCCCGTTTTCGGACCCTCTTTGGTCTTTTGCCAATATCTTGAGCTGTAGACCTCCGATCGACGCACCGTCAGCGGCGATGAGATCCTTGGATCGAGATGGTCGTTTTGGTATATCGAACTCAAAGTTTCGGAAAACTTTGGGTTTAGCCGGGTTGGTTCGGATACAAAACCAATCGGGACCTCAGAGCGGAAACACTTATATCTTGAGCTCCGGACGTCCGATTGACGTGCCTTCGACTTTGATGGATTCCTCTAAGTGGACAGATATTTTGGCTTACTCTTCTTGAGGTTCGGATGCTCTCAGAGTGCGGTCGGGTTGGTTCGCTCACGAAACCAACCGGGCCCCTGGAACGAAAAAGCCAATAACTCACAGACCGGGCGTCCGATTGATGTGCCGTCTGTCTCGTTGTATTCCTCTTGATGAGACGGAACTTTTGGCATACTTCGCCCGAGTTTTGGTTGTTGTTGGATAGTGGCCGGGTTGGATTGTACCTGAAATCCAACCGGGCCCTTGGAACAGAAAAGCTGTTATCTTTCAGACCAGACGTCCGTTTGACGAACCGTCAGTGGCGTTGGTGATATCGTTGAGAAACGGTCCCTATGAGTATGCCCTATGGGAGTTCGGGGTATAGTTGAGATACGGTCGGGTTGGTTTGCACACGAAACCAACCAGGACCCTAGGACGGAAAGGCTAATAACTCACAGACCGGGCGTCCGATTGACGCGCTGTCTATTGCGTTGAGACCCCTATGACGAGGCGGTCCTTTGAGATACTTCTTCATGGGACATTGAGATACTTGGAGTATCGAACTGTAGCTCATGGAGCGGACCCTCCCCGAGACGAGCGTGTGGAGTACGGAGACCGTGTAGCTGACTGAGACCTGACGACTGGTTGACCGACTCGACTTGGAGTGAGTCGACTAGCCTAGTGGACGGAGCACTACTTTGTTTGGGTGCAGACCCATGGCGGACGGAGCACTACCTATGTGACAGTGCAGACCTGCAATACTCGTCCGGAGAGTACCTCAACAGGCTACTAGGGGGTGTGCTCTACTGTGTTTGGGTGGCATACCCTGGCGGAAAGCACTACAGTGTTTGGGTGGCTGACCTGTGGTACTCGACAGGAGGAGTACCTCAACAGTCTTAGGCTAGTGAGCAGTACCTCGGAGTCGTGACAGGACCACTGTACACTCCAGAGACGGGGCTCTTCAGTAGTTACGGTTTCGATAATGAAAATCCTGGTTTGAGATGAGAATTTTGACCCTTGTATTTACCTCATGATTGAGATGGGTCACTTGATAACTTAGGTATATGTAAGGGCATATACCTGGGTAGTGTTTATCCATTGATTTCATGATCTTGGTGTTTCCCCCATGATTGATATGAGTTACTTGATAACTTTGGTATATGCATGGGCCTATACCTAAGTAGAGGTTATCTGTTGAGATATTATTTGTGGTTATCCATGTTGGTTTTAGTGAGACCTTGAGGGTCTCGGGGTCCCTACTGAGTATCGTTATACTCACCCCTGCACGGGCTATGCCCGCACCTTGTTGTGTTGGTTGCAGACGAAGGACAGTGTTGACGGAGGCCGAGTGTTTGAGGACTGGACGGTACCCAGAGGTGGATTACACGACGAGTCAGTTTCTGAAGGTGGACTTCACGGCGAGATGACACTCAGAGGAGGTTGACGGGCAAGAGCGTTGTGAAGGCTATCTGTACCTACCCTTCAGGTAAGATCTGTACTGGACGATCTAGGAGCTGCACCATCTGTACCTACCCTTCAGGTAGAATCCGAGGAGGACGACCCAGGAGCCGCTTCCATTCTTCCAGCTGTTGTCTTTTTCTGTTGTACTTTGTTCAGTTGTAGTTGTAATTTCATTTGGGTTTGTATTCTGGCCCATTTTTCTTTCAGCACTTCTCTTTGTACTTAGTGTTTTACTTCCACTTGTACTCCGTGGTGTTTTGTTTTCTTTTATAAAGGAAATGCCTTCCCAGTTATCGGGATTTACACCTTTGGTGCAAGTTGTCAGCCCCTGGCCTATGGAAGGCGGGCTTGGGGTAGTCACGGCATGGGCCCCGAGGATGGGTCGTGACAAATTGGTATCAAAGGAGTCGGTTCTACCGCAGAACTTATAACTCTGATATTTTCATTCTCTGAAGCAATAGTGTTAAGGGTACCGAGTGTGGTCTTCAGTTAAGGGAGTCCAGTGTTGGTGCGGGCGGCCGACGTATCCATACACCAGGACCCTGAAAACTGAATTCCGACTTTGTGCACGAAAAAACTGATTGCATGTGTGTTTACAGAAGTTTTATTTAAATATCAACTCAAACTAGGTCAGCTCACCAGGTATAAATCGTTTGACCGTGTCATGTTGTTTCTTTCAGGATGCCTTTTCTCGGACGACCAGCTACAGCCCAGAGGGATGTGCGTACTGAAAGCCTGCTGAGCGATGAGTCTTTGGTACAGGGTCCTCTTGCAGTTGAGGCACCAGCGGAGGCACCATCGGTACTACCATACGTTGGGCCACCGATCCCACCAGCCCCAGTAGTAGGCGATGCACGACACATGAGTGCGCTGCACAAGTTCCAGCGCCAGAGGCCACCCAGGTTCCGGGGAGAGACGGACCCGCAGGCGGCTGAGGATTGGTTGGAGGCTGTGGTGAGAGTCTTCAGGCTAGTGGGGACACCGACAGACTTCATGGTGATCTTTGCTTGCAGCCTTTTTCAGGCAGCAGTAGGCAGGTGGTGGAGCCACTTGTTCCAGTTTTGCGACGGGATGACCTTCGCATGGGAAGACTTCGATAACTTCTTCAGGGTGGAGTTTGTGCCAGTAGCTCTACACCCCGAGCATGTTCAGGAGCTATAGCCTTTTCCGCGTGTTATTCGATCAGTAGCCGAGTCATCTGTGGGTAGTAGACAGATGATGCAGAGGTCCAAGAGGGCCAGATCCAGCCATACGAGGAGAAGGAAGTGTTATGAATGCGGCGTAAAGGGTCACCTAGCACGTGAATGTCCGACTCCTCGTACAGTTGATCCGCAGGCTTTGGAGGAGCCACCGAGGCAGAAGCAGTGGAAGGTGCTTGAGAAACAGCCGAGCAGTGGACAAGGTAGTAGAGCTCTGGGAGCAGGTAGACAAGAGCGGAACTAGTGTATACGTCCCTTGTACTTTTAGTTCCATGTTTCTGTTGTATTTGTGTCTTTGTACTATGAGCTGAAATAATGAAAAGACACTTATCTTTGTTTTCTTTCCTGTCCTTTTGTTTGGTTGATACTGAGTGGTCCCGGTTAAAACTGTTGACTTGACCCTCACTTTCGAGATTTCTACTGGAGGAGACCCAGTGACCTCACACTGATGCCGACAGTGTGACTCAACCCTTGGAGGCAAGAGTGACTGTTGGATCTCTTGGTAGTTACGTCGAGGCCTTACAACGTCATCCATGGCATGAATGCATCATTCATGTCGGGATTGACTGTATTAGGCAATGGGCGTGGTTCATCCAGGGGATGCGACCGAGTTTCTCTTTTCGGCAAAGGATAAATTTTAGCAGCTCTTTCTGATCGTAGGCAAAGAAGGTGCAGATCATCCAGGAGCGGATGAAGACTGCACAGAGCAGTAAGAAACAAGAAACTGGCACCAGTATTGGAGACTCGGGCATGTTAAATGTTTCCATAAGAGGAATATTTAAGGGGAAATTAGTCTGCGAAGCAGCAGACATGGAGGCAGAGCTAGGAGAGCAGCATGAGGTGGTGTACATCTTAACATACTACAACCACCTGCCTTAGTTATCCCTTCCAGGCTTAGGGAGCTGAAGGGCGGAGGAAGAGTGCGGCTGCATGCGGTCAAGGAGTGTGACCCAATGGCTCTAAAAATGATTCAAGGGACAGTCTGTGTCCACTACTAGATGTTGTAATAGCAGACGTCGATATGAATCATTCATTGCTTTCACAAATCTTGTCCCAGACCAAGAGTTTCCAGTAAGCCGTGGACTTGACCCTCACGTCTGGAGATACCTTGGGAGGAGACTCGATAATCACACTTATGCCGACGGTGTGGTGAGACCCTCAATGTGATAGTTTCAGTTGGAATCTCTTGGTGGCAGCGTCGAGGCCTTACGACGTTGGTTTGAGTATGGACTGGGCAATCACATTTTATACACAAATTGACGGTATTAGGCAAAAAGGTTGTGGTTTAACTACGACGTCAGGTTGGGTTTTCCTTGGTTGGCGAAAAGGGAACCCCAGGTAGCATAGGATAACTCATGCATAGGGGGGGTGTGACCGAACACTCTTGAGTTGGTCAACCTTACCCTCGTGGCAGTAGTCGTTTGAGTTTCAGTTCTAACAAGAATTGGAGATCTCTAGAGTTCGAGGATGACGATCACGTCCTTATACGGGTCTCACCTCGACGAGGTTTATAGAGATGTGGCCAAGGCGGAAAGTTATATCCGAGGTTCAAAGGACCTTTCTAGGTCCTCAGCTGGGTAGGCGGGGTGGTTTAATGCTTGAACCATCCACCTCAGTTGCACCAGGTGCACGACGACTTCCACATATCTCAACTAAGGAGATACGTGCTCGACCCTTCGCATATCATCGACCATGAGGAGCTGGACAATGGTGATGGGGTGTCTTTCATGGAGGTTCCAGTGGGGATCGAGGATCGACAGGAACAGATCCTACGAGGATGATCGATTCCTCGGGTGCACTTTCTCTGGCAGTACGGGAACCTCCGGGTGAGCACATGGGAGCGGAAGGCTCAGATGCGTGCTCTGTACCGCTTTTGTAACCCTAGTTTGTGTTAAACCTTTACGGGGACATAAATCCCTGAGGTGGGAGTAATATAAAGTCCCGGAAATTTCCAGGAAATTTTTTTCTTAATTTTCTATGAAATTTTACACGAGCGCAGTTTCTGACAGCGCCAGATTCCGAGGCCCGGTGTGCCCTGAATCAATTTCCGAAGTTTAGCTCGGGTATGTTAAGTGAACGAACGAGCGGGAATTTCTATATTTTGAACCGGTGATTGGAATCAAATTCCGAGGGCACCGATGGAACCGCAGCGCCGATATTTTCTTATGAACGCCTATTCCGGAGTTGCGTTTACTCGAGAGAAGTTGATAAAAATTGTGTAAGTTAAAAATAAAAATTTAACAACAATTTTTATTTTACTATAAGTGTTTAATCCTTTGGAAGGAAGTTGGGTAACTACCCAACCTCCCTTGGGAGGTTATGAGGGTGGTGGGGCCCACACGAACCCCACCCCTTCATATCCTCTAACCCCCTCAACTCACCATTAATATTGTTAACTTAATTTAAAAACTTATAACATTAATGTAGTGAGTTTAATGTGAGTTTTTGAAATTCAAACACTTGAATTTCAAAAGCCATGTTGAGTTAATAAATTAAGTGTGGATTAATTTATTTTGTGTTAGTTCTTTTGTTTCTTGAGAGGACTTGGGGGGAAAAGAAGGCAAGGAGCTTAGAGATCATCTTCTTCATCTTCGACGAAGAATGCGAAGAACGAACGATTCCCAACAAAGAACGCTGAGCCCTCGGAGACCGTTTACCGCGATGCCATACCCGCGACGCGCCACCCTTCGTTCTTCTTCCCACGTTAAAGGAAGTGAGACGGCGTTCCATCTCAGACAATCTCTGTCAACGTCTTCGAATCCTCTTTCTGCGACGTCTCTTCCCGCGACGGTTTCTCTGCGACGAATTTCTCCGCGACGAAAACCTTGTTTATGCGGCGCTCGAGGTTGGGGGTTTATGTGTTTTATATACGTGATTCTCTTCCTTCTTTTATCCGCCTCTATTTGGACCACATGATATCAGTTAACGGGAGGTGGCCGGACTGCACAAACACGGCCGTCCCTCTCCCTTATTTTTTTTCTTGTTGTTGCAGATCGAGCAGAAAGGATGCACGGCATCATCACACCGCGCGGGATCGAGCGGAAAGCATGCGCGACGTCGTCACGTCGCGCAATCAAAATTTTAAACTCCCGTGCGTGGGTATTTTGATTGCAAGGTGTTTGTATAATTTTTTTTGATAAATTATACCCTTTTCATGATTAAAACCATGTGTTTATTATTTTCTAATTGATAACACCTAACGCGGAGGACGCGGGCCGAACAAACATGGCCCGACAACCCTCCGAAGCTTGTTTACCGATGTGCGGATAAACGGACGACGACGAAGCAGGACGATATGGCGTTTGAATCCCTTTGCAGTGAATGTCGGGTCCCAGGAGGATAGTTGGCGAAGACGGCAGGAGAAACGGACCATCGGAGTGCATCCGGTGGTCCGCGGAAGGCGGTGGCGGCGCCGGCGACTGGCGGCGGCGGCGGTTCGCCGCCGGCTTCAATTAGCGGCGAGGGGGGGGGGGGGGGGGGTGAGCGGCGCACCCCGCCCGCGGCTTCCGCTCGGCCATGCGGGCCAAGCCGCGGCTGGACGATCAGGCTGGATTCCTCTAAGTGGGAAGGATCTTTTGGCTTACTTTGCTCGAGGTTCGGATGCCGTCGGAGTGCGGTCGGGTTGGTTCGCTCACGAAACAAACCGGGCCCCTCAAATGAAAAAGCCAATAACTCACAGACCGGGCATCCGATTGACGCGCCGTCTATCTCATTGTATTTATCTTGATGAGACGGAACTTTTGGCATATTTCGTCCGAGTTTTGGTTGCTGTTGGATAGTGGCCGGGTTGGATTGTACCCGAAATCCAACCGGGCCCTTGGAACGGAAAAGATGTTATCTTTTAGATCAGACGTCCGTTTGACGAACCGTCAGCGGCGTTGGTGATCTCGTTGAGAAACGGTCCCTATGAGTATACCCTATGAGATTTCGGGGTAGAGTTGAGATATGGCCGGGTTGGTTCCCACATGAAACCAACCGGGCCCCTGGGAAGAAAAGGCTAATAACTCACAGACCAGGCGTCCGATGGACGCGCCGTCTGTTGTGTTGAGACCCCTATGATGAGGCTGTCCTTTGATATAATTCTTCATAGGACATTGAGATACTTGGTGTATCGACCTGTTGCTCGTGGAACGGACCCTCCCAAAGACGAGCGTGCGGAGTATGGAGACCGTGTAGCTGATTGAGACCTGACGACTGCTTGACCGACTCGACTTGGAGAGAGTCGACTAGGCCAGTGGATGGATCACTACTTTGTTTGGGTGCAGACCCATGGCGGACGGAGCACTACCTGTGTGACAGTGCAGACCCACGGTACTCGTCCGAAGAGTACCTCAACAGGCTACTAGGGGGTGTGCACTACTGTGTTTGGGTGGCATACCCCGGCGGAAAGCACTACTGTGTTTGGGTGGCTGACCCGCTGTACTCGACAGGAGGAGTACCTCAGCAGTAATAGGTTAGTGAGAAGAACCTCAGAGTCGTGACAGGACCACTGTACACTCCAGAGACGGGGCTTTTCAGCAGTTACGGTTTCGATAATGAAAATCCTGTTTTGAGCTGAGACTTTTGACCCTTGTGTTTACCTCATGATTGAGATGGGTCACTTGATAACTTAGGTATATGTAAGGGCATATACCTGGGTAGTGGTTATCCGTTGATTTCATGATCTTGGTGTTTCCCTCATGATTTAGATGGCTTACTTGATAACTTAGGTATAGGCATGGGCCTATACTTAAGTAGAGGTTATCTGTTAAGATCTTCGTTGTGGTTATCTATGTTGGTTTTAGTGAGACCATGAGGGTCTCGGGGTCTCTACTGAGTATCGTTATACTCACCCCTGCACGGGCTATGCCCGCTCCTTGTTGTGTTGGTTGCAGACGAAGGACAGTGCTGACGGAGGCTGAGTGTTCAAGGACTGGACAGTACCCAGAGGTGGACTACACGACGAGTCAGTTTCTGAAGATGGACTTCACGGCGAGACGAAACTCAGAGGAGGTTGACGGGCAAGAGCGTTGTGAAGGCTATCTATACCTACCCTTCAGGTGTGATCCGTGGTGGATGATCCAGGAGCTGCGCCATCTGTACCTACCCTTCTGGTAGGATCCGAGGAGGACGACCCAGGAGCCGCTTCCGTTCTTCCAACTGTTGTCTTTTTCTGTTTTACTTTGTTCAGTTGTAGTTGTACTTTCATTTGGTTTTTTATTCTGGCCCATTTTCCTTTCAGAACTTCTCTTTGTACTTAGTGTTTTACTTCCGCTTGTACTCTGTGGTGTTTTGTTCACTTTTATAAAGGAAATGCCTTCCCAGTTATCAGGATTTACGCCTTTGGTGCTAGTCGCCAGCCCCTGGCCTATGGAAGGCGAGCTTGGGGTAGTCACGACATGGGCCCTGAGGACGGGTCATGACAAATATTTTCTTAGAATTTGTTTTTCAAAACATATAATGACTTTTCAAAAAATTAACTACTTTTTTATCAATATGTTTTCATAATATAAAACTATTATAGTTAATATTTAGGTAGTATTTATTAATATTTATACCAATTTATTTAACATATTTGTTATAATGGTCACATATTAATAATATGTTTTAGTTGGTAACAACTTATTTTTGTTTGTGATGCAACCTAAAATCGTGTGGAATATAACACAAGATATCAATGAAATTAAATTTAATCAAACAAAATTCTTAAAAAATCACGTTGTTATGTCCAACCCCCTTAAAATGATTTTATATATCAAAATTAATTATTACGGTATAATTAATTGTGGATACTTATACCTCATCATATCATCTGGTTCCCATGTAGCTTCCTCAAATTGGTGGTCTCACAAAAAAACTCCAACTAGGGGAGTGGTATTGTTTTGTAGAACATTCAATATATTATCTAGAATCTTCAATAGTTTCTCCTTATAAAATTTCTCTTTCACCAATTGTATGACATCTGAGTTTAGTATATGTGATGGATCAGTTATGTAATTTCTTTGGAGAGATACATGAAACACATCATGATCTTAAGAAAATTTTGATGGAAGAAAAATGTGATAAGAAACATCACCTAATTGATAAATGTTCTCCATTGGACATTATATATAGGGATTAGTTTTTATTTCCTTCCATGTATCATAATGTTCTTCCATGGATAAATTCATATAAATACCTTGTCACCAACTTCAAAATCTTTATCACATAGAATATTGTTAACATATCATTTTTTTCCAATTTTGAGATGTATTGAGGTGTCATTGAATGGATCTAATAGTATATTCAATTTCCCTATCCCATTATAATAACATTATGTTTGTTTCTCAAATATCATCCCAACACATTATAGTTATACATCTTCTTCAATAGAGGAATTCATAAGGATCCATGTGAAGACTTTTGTGAAAGCTATTGTTGTATGAAAACTAAACTAGATGTTGATGATGATCCCAGCCACTTTTAAAATCCAGAGAACAAGATCTCAATATATCATCAATGTTTTGAATTTATATTATATATTGACCATATTTTTGAGGATGATACATAGTGAAAAAGAATTATTTAGTATCTAGAGCCTCCTGAAGACATCTCCAGAAATTTGAGGTAAATAATATATCCCCATCAGATATAATATAATGTTGTAATCAATGAAATCTTAGTACTTCCACAATGTATATTTTGGAAATATGATCAAGAGATAAGTACTCTATGATATAGATGAGATATTAAATCTATTAAATGATATCTACTATGACTCATATATCATTATTCCATTTATAAATTTTATGGAGTCCTATGATAAATTTAATGATGTTGTTTTCCAATTTCCATTATTTTATGAGTAATGGTTATAAAATAACCTTAGAATTTTGTTTCTGAACCATAACATGCTGACATACCAAGCACATAGAAACTAACTTTACAATAGATCTATTAATTCTATCCCACTAGAAATAATCTTCCATATTAATATACATCTTTATAATTCTTGGAGAAATTTAAAATGATGAACTATGATCTTATTATGATAGATCCATATTCATGTCATGTATGGATAGAAAACATATATGATTCTTGAACAATTCCATTGCATCATGATCAAGGTTGAACTCAAGAACAGTTATCACATTTTTTATTTTCTATACTAATTTTTCGTAATTATAATTCAATTATAACTAAGAGAGGGAGTGGTGAATTTGTTATGTATTTTTCTTTTATGTTTCCTTGTAAATGAAACATCCTTCACCTCTGATTAAATATTTCTTTCCTTGCTGAAAAAAATCAAGAACACAATAATTGGAAGTGAAGAATTTAAAATTTTCACTACTCAACAAGAGTTTCTATATCCTTGGTATGGTTTGGAAACAATCCAATAACCCACAATACACTAGAAAAAAATCTGTGTGTGTCGAATACAATGAGTTGGATATTCTATTTCACTCTTGTAGCACTATGTAAACAATCCAATAGTGTGTGTTATTCTTCTATAAAAAATTATGTAATAATTTTTTTTAAAAGACATATTAATATGCTTATAATTAAAATCTCACATATATGATCTATCAAAACCATTATTTACTTTCTTAATATGAATCCAGTAAGAACATCTTGGACTAAGTAATGATACTCAGTATGAAACCTCATTCTTATTTTATCATCAGATTTCTCACAACTGAAATTCCACATTTTTTCATATAGTTAGTTTTCATAAATTTCTATCACAAACCATTTTAGATCCTTTTAAAACTTCTTTGATTACTTAGTGAACTTCCATGATTTTTCTATGAACTCTCTATATCTTATAGGAACTGAGCTGCACTGTGTGGCGTGAGTGATTCACTGATCACATGTTATTCAATGAACTACCTTCTCTTAATGGATGACTTCTTCTCCCATGGACCATATCCTCTTCCACAATTAACCTCTTCTTCCATGGACCACCTCTTATTTTATGGATATACCCTCCTTCCAAAGATGGCCTATGCATCATGAATCGAAAATATTTTAGGACCCGTTTTACTTTGTTGGAAATCGAACTGCAAAAACATCTTCTATAGACAATATAACAAGCCTATCAAACTCCTTCTATAGAAAATTCCTCCTTCATGGAAATGATTTCACACAAACTGCTAACCTTCACAGAATTATCCCTCTCAAACCTCTTCTCCTTCGCAGAATTCTTCCCCACAAAATCATTCAGACTTATCTGAATACATACAGCTGTAATGATCTCATCTAATAAAATTATCTCACTATAAAATGATCTGAGTAGAGGTATTTATATAGGAAAACAAGATCTGAAACCCCCATTAATCTAAATTTCCCAAATTTTTAATGGGGTACAACCATCACTGCATACATCGTTAAGTGGTAGGCATAATGCACGTCTTCCCCCGTGGTGGAAAAGTATTGGTTCCAAAAAAAGCGTTTTAGATTGCCTAAATCACCGCCTCATTCTAAAAATTAGATTCCATCTATGAACTACAAGATTCCAGGAACATCAATCCTTCCTTGAGCTAGTTTACATTTTTTTTCGTGTGGCAGGATTTGTGGTCCATATAACACTTCGCGGTCCACATAGCACTACTATGTGGAAATATTATTTTGATAATATTCATTCACTGTTACACATACCTCTTATGTGTTCGGAGAAATATTCTCTACATTATGAGAACATTTATTCCTACACTTATTTAATGTAAAAATTCATTTTCTACAAAACACACTCCCAATTTTGAGGCACAATAATTTGGCAACACTTGGAAACATCACCGGCTTAAAAATATGCATTGGCCACACCAATAATACTGATTTTCGACCATCTGATTTAAAAAAAACTTATCTATCGTGATTTTTAACCTTTGATCAATTATATTTATCATCATTATATTTTTTAAGGAATGTATTGTAACTTCTATATCTTCCAGTAATATCTTTATTTCCCATCAAACCAGAAAACGATTGGCAACACTTTTTCTCACCCTTTCATTCATAAGACTTATATAACAAGTTATCCAAAAAACATATGATATTTTTGAAATGAAAATAAGAAAATAATCATTATATTTTCTAAAACATTTAAAAATTTATTTCATTTATCCTTTTTGATAACAAAAGACAACACTCTTTGAAACCAAACTTTTCTAGCATAAAAAAACCTTCTTCAACCAACTTTTTCCCATCAATCTCCGCTTTTAGATTTTTTTTCAACCAAGATTCATAAATCACTGAACATTGTAACATTAAGATATGGATTCCATATCAATAATTATAGGCCTATGTGAGATGAATCTTTGTAGGAAACAAGAATTATTGATAGAAAAACCATGCTATTAAAATGTATTGAGTATAAAATCTCTTCAAATTTTATCCCTTGACCTTTTTTCCTCATGTTTTTTCTTTCTTCCTTAGTCTTTCTTCCTCATATTTCCTATATATCATCATAATTCCTTAAATAAAAAAAACTCATTTCATAAAGCCACTCCAACAAATAATTATAATATTTCTCACACATACATGTTGGATTAACAACATACCCAAACTCCCCCTTTATGCATGAATCCATAATGATAGATTTATGAATCAATTATGAACCTTTAAAACAGTATCCCAAGGTAAGATGTGATAGGGGATAGGTACAAATAACTAAAACATGATGAGAAATATGTTGGACACCCATGTTCTTCCTCAACTTATAAAACAGATGTTTTGGTAATGTCTTTGTGAATATGTAGGCAACTAATTACATTGTAGTAATATACTCCAGCTTCAATTCATTTTTTCTCCACATTTTGTTGGATGACGTGGTACATAATATCAATATTTTTTGAATGAGAATGTTGTACCTGATTCCTTGTACGATTGATTCCACTTTTGTTATCACAACCCAAGAGAAAGGGTAAATTTACATTAACATGTAATTTTTCCAATTGAGTTTTCATATAAAAAAGTTGGGTAGTAGCTTTAGTGGTAGAAGTATACTCAGATTTAGTCTTGCTATAAGTTATTGAGTTCTATTTCCTTGTATGCCAACTAACTCAAAATTTCCTTAGAAAGAAAACTCCACCAGATGTGGATCTTATATTATGAACATTTTCTTCCCCATAAGCATTTGAATACCCAAAAAAAGTAAATTCTTTATGATATATTATATCTTATTCTGAAATTTTTATTCACATTGACATATTGGAGAATTATATTTTGGGAAATTAAATGTGATTGTTTAGGATCACTCTAAATTATTTAACACAAGGTTACAATATAAATAATGTTTTGTCTTGAAACAATCAAATATAAAAAACATCCAATCAGATTCCAAAACACTTTCTAATAAACTTATGTTCCATATCCATCTTCATAAAACGTGGGTCCCACTGAAGTCGGTGTGGAATCCGATTTTTAATTTTCCATGCCATACATCATAAGATGTTCTTTAGCATACTTTTCTTGAGAAAGAAAAATGTGTTTCTTCATTTGTAAGATATGTAACCAAGGAATGTATTTTATTTCTTCCAGCATAGACATCTCAAATAAATGTTTTATCTCTTCATTAAATCATTCACAAAACTATTCGTCATTAAAAACAATGATAATTTCATCCACATAAAAAATTATGATGAGGATTTTTTTTGAATTTCCTTGATGTAATGATTTATATAATCTCATACTTTATTAAAATTCTACTTTAGAAAGAAAGTATCCAATTTAGAATACCATGCTCTTGGAGCTTTTTTTATCCCATACAAGGCTTTCATCATCATACACACAGAAATTTAATCATTCCCTACAACGAAGACACATGGTTGTTCAATGTAAACATCATCTTCAAGATCCCCATTAAAAATGAGGACATTGTATCCTTTTAAAAAAAATTATCCTCATTATGCTGTAATAAGAAAAAATATTCTTATTGTTTCTAAATATTCCACTGGAGAAAAAGTCTCATCAAAATCAACACCTTCAATTTGTGAGTAACCATTGAACACTAACCATTCCTTTTTTCCTTATCACATCACCTTATTCATAAATATTATTCCTAAAAACCTATTTTCTACCAATAAATTTTTTCTTATTCAACATGGGTATGATTTCCCAAGTATCATTTTTTTCTATCTAATTAAATTCTTCATTCATAGACTGAACCCATTTCATATGCTCAAAATCTTCATTACCATTATTTTACTCTACCCTTTAATACAAGGATATTCGTGTAACAAGTTTTGATAATCTTATTATTTGAAATTTCTAATTTTGATCACTAATAATGTCTTGTGCCTCCACTTAAATCATTATTCTAGGATGGGTTATTTTAATTTCATCCTCATCACATGAAATAACTGAGTCTAATTATTCTTCTTGAGTTAAATTACCATTGTTGGCATCTTTATTATAATTGTTAAAAAACATTCCTTACCATACTCAATACACTTATCAGTATAAGGTTTTCATATTCCTAAAAATCGTCAACAATCAACAGAATAAAAAAATATTCTTGTTTATATTTTGAAACTGTTTTATCATCTTACTTATAGAGAATAACCAATAAAAATCCAATCTTTACCTCTCAGATAAAATTTTCCATGGATTCCACTTTTCTTCTTTATAACTCATAGATGGTCAAAAAATATTAAGTGTTTCAAACTTGTAGATTTACGTAAATCATTTCATGTGGAGTTATATCTGAAAATGGCTTATAAAAACATCTGTTTTGAATATACACAATATTAACCATGGCTTACCTATAATAGTAATGAGAGATACTATGTTCCTGTAACATAGTTTGCGCAATTTCCACCAGACTTCTATTCTTCCTTTCAATAAACCAATTTTGTTAAGGTGTGTATAGTAAACTAAACAAATGACTAATTACATGATTCTATAGATAATTTTTAAATTGTTCATTATTATATTCCCGACCATTGTCATTTCTTAACTTCTTCACTTAATACTCTAATTCCATCCCACTTTTTCTCCTGATACTTTTAATTATTTTCATAGCATACGACTCATGTCTCATATACATAAAACGAGTATTTCAAGTAAATTCATCATGAAAAGTGATTAATTACTTATCTATTTTGGTTTATTATTTTCTCATTAGCCCACAGATATCATAATGAATATGTTCTAGGGGTTATTTTGAAAAAATATCAACTTTCTTATGCACTGAGATTGTAATATTTTCTTTTCTGTCAAATGGTGCAACACTAATCTCTTCTTCTTGACAAATTAGGAATACCGTGAACACTGTATTTATTTGATAACATTATCATTTTTATTTGACACATATGTCCTATAATTTTATCCAAAAATTTATTTTATTCCATCATACCTAAATAATAAGAATTTTGTATTTCACAAACTAGGAACAAGTTTTATTTTTCATGTTGACATCTTGTAAATATCTGTACATCTTCCTCAATATTCACCAAAAAACATTTTTTCTGAAGATAAATGTGTTACCCTCATCAAAAAATTGTGAAACACTTAATAGTGTGTGTTTCAGTGAATCATCATATAATGTTTTCATGGATTTCATATTTCCTTTCCCAATTATAACTGAAGAAACACCTTTGAATTTCAGAGATTCATGATTCCCAAATTTCACCACTCATTATCTGAATAATTTCACAATTTCAACAACATTGAATATCCTACCATATAAGAAGAACACCCTGTAACACCCGAGACTTTTATGTTATATAAATCATCAAAGGGATATTTTTCTACACAACACTTGCTTGGCTTTCTTTACACGAAATCGCGACCTTCCTCAATAGCTTGCGTCGTACGCAATACCGAGTTTCACTAAACAACGATATGCTATTAAAATATTATTAAAACTAGCCATTATGAATAGTAATAACCACTTTTTGAAATTTTATAAATTTTATTTTTCAAAATGGACTTTTTTTTTGGATTCGGAATATCGAAATTAGCCTAGGATGAAATTTTTGTATTTTTCTGAAAACTTTAAATTTTTGATGAATAGTGAAACCACTAAGTGGTAGTTAAAAAACTGAATTTTCATAAAACTTAATTTTACCGCTTCTGTGAGTGGAATTTCAAAAATATGAGAGACACGGTTGATGTCAGTAACTAAAATGTGGTTCAATGAGATGAAAATAATTTTTTGGTGAATAGTAACTTTTTACTTTTTTTTCCACGGTTAAAAGTAAATTGGGTAATTAAGGGTAGAAATGATATTATTATTACCCTAACACATGTCCTAATTCTATTGGAAAAGTGTAATTCGACCAAAAACAAACTTAGGAATAAAATATGACCATTTAGGCCCACTTGGATTAGATTAGGACATTTATTATTAATTTATTTAAAGAAGGGTTAAAATAGTTAAAATCAAAGTTTAATAACTCAATAATTTTTAATATGTGGTTATACACAAGATAAATTCGACTATAAATATTAATTAGAAATATAAAACGATTTCCTACATAATGGTATTTTATTTGTAATTTTTAGACATTAAATAATTTAATTTATTTATGACACAACGATGATGCATAAATTATCTTATTAATGAAATATTGACGTAATTGATGTTATAAATACCCAAATAAATATAATTTGAGACTTTTTATGAATTCCAATAATTTTATAGGTTAATATGACATGTTAGTATTGATTTAATTAACTTTTTTTGGAACTAATAATTCTGTTATGATTTTCACAAAAAATCAATTACTAAATAGTGTCAAAATTGACATAAAATAGTTTTTAAAACAAATATTATATTATCAATTGTTATTTTATTCCTAAAAATCTAAGGTTCGGCCAAATGACTTAGATTAGGTTATATATATATTAATAATAAACAACTTGGGGTTCTTTTGGCTGCTTATAGTAAGTTTATTAACCTTATAGTATAAGAACACAAGAAGACACGGTAAAAGTAAACTTATTTAACTTAATGTTAAATCAAAATGATAAGGTTAAAATAGGAACCTAAACTTATCTAAATTATATTGGATGAGAGTATTTTGACCCATCCCCACCTTAGCTTTCAAATATATCAATTTGGATCTATTTAATACCGAACTTGACTTTATAATAAAATAATATTTTTAGTTTTCCCAAAGGTGCCCCTCTCCTCCCTTATAAAAGGGCATCTCCTCCCTCTCTTCCTCACACCACTTTGAGCCTTAATGCTCGGCCAACCCCTGCCATTTTCTCCTCTCCACTTCCCTAGAGACATCCTAGAGGTCCTGGTCTTCTTCAAAGACCAATTTTAGTGCCCTAAAAGGAGGTCTCAAAGAAGCACTTCAAAGAAGAGGTAATATCCATTACCGATCCTTTCCAATTTCTTTCTTCTTCAACTTCTTCTTCTTTAGTTGTTTCATTATGAAGTAATAACATCCGTATCACTCATATACTGATATTTTATTCTAAGTATGAAACAACCCTATTTAACCATCTATCCATCCTACGGAAAAAGAAATCACCGCGCGTGCGTACGTACGGAATACCGTCTCCACGCCATGGTGTAATCTATTTTCCACCACCACCTTACTTGGATGGGTATAATTGTGTAGATAATGACTATATATGACTATTATAAAGTGATACTGATTCTGAAATAGTATACATACACTCCAATACAATTCCACGATCATAGGAACAATATCATCACTCGTGCGTACGTACGGAATACCGTCTCCACGATGTGATGCGACTCGTTCTACATGATCTTCATTTCATAATTATTATATAAATGAATTGAATGAATGAATATGATATATATTACACTAATACCATTCTGGAAATGAGGTATCTATAACCTAAAGATAAGAATAAGAATTTATTCGACAAAACACGCATAAGAACAAAAAGTTATAAACACCCGAATACCAAGTAACAATGAAATATTACTACTAAGAAGCTAAGAATATGACCATATATGATATCATAAAAATAAGTATGATTCTGGAGTAAGTAAATAACATTATTTAAATCATTATACAGGAGGTTTGGAAACTTACAAAGCAAGTCGGACCTAAGGTAAGGGAAATATCACAGTCTCATTTTTATCTGAGATTGTTTATACTTTGGTATTTACTAGGGTGTATTTTATCATCCACATCCATGTTTCCTCAATATTTAATATTATTTCCATTCACCTACAATTTTTTAAATCCTATTTTACCCTTCGGTGATTTTTTAGTAAAATATATGGAAGGAATATTTTGTCGTTTTTCATACGAGGTACTTTTTTGACTTTTCCGACAAAAGTACGAGAAGAATGTTTTTTAACTTATACGGCATGAATGGATTTTTAAAACATCATTTCCAAGAAGCTTCCTTTAAAAGTTTTCAAGTTTATTTTTAATCAACTTCTTTTAGTTTAAAATTGTATGACATTTTAAGAAAGGAAAAAAGTTTTTGAAGAAGAAAGGATATTTTCCTCAAGAATGGAGTTCAAGTGTTTTATCAAAATTATTTTCCATCTAAGATAATAAATGGTTCTGTTTTTATCCCTATTATTACATTGATTTGATTATGTTGTGATGGAATTATTTTTATGAATTCATTTATCTTATATGAATTGTTTTATGATGTCACGATGTTTAAGATTCCCATTTTTATTACATGGGTTATGCTATGATGTATTGTTTATGATTTTGTGGCACACAAAAGAATGGTATCATTAAGAGATATGTGGGACCTATATCTCCCTCCAATGCATTGGGTAAATATTTTATATCTCATGAGATAGACATGGCTGGAACGGTAGGTTATACCGGTTCAGTGAAACAGGACTGAAATGAGGGGAACTCGGTTCAGAAAGGGACTTTGTCCACTGAGATAGTCTTGGCAATGAGTCTTGACTAACAAGAAATGATTCTCTATGATTATGTGTGTATGCCACAACATTTCATGTTTTAAGTTATGATTATTGTGATTATATTTCACTTCCATGATTTATCCCATGTTATGAAATTATGATCTCTTTTGCAGGTTAAGATTTCCAAAAGTTATGTGCTTATGTATATGATATGATTGATATTTCTTTTTTTTACCCTTACTGAGCATTTGAGCTCACCCTTTTGTATGTTTTCTTTCCCCAGGTCAGGAAGAAGGTTATTAAGGAAGATATTCCAAAAGGGACTATATATATGATGAAATAAATGGGAGACAGTGTAGACGCTTTATGAACCAGTTGTTTATGTTTCCCAATTTCTATAGACACTATACCTATACGGTCCTTTCGTGGTTTTGTTATATGTTGTAATAAGTATGCTTCAATTTTGAAGTATTAACAATGTATGTAAAGTATGGGTCATTATAGTTGGTATCAGAGGAAAGGTATAGTCAACCTTTGGAAACTAGGATGTAAAAGCCTTAGTAAGAACCCTAAGGATAAGTCTAAGCATAGAACACAATCTTAGTGTTTTAGAAACGTCCATGAATAACCTAGGATAAGATCTTAAGTGTGAAATTTTATTCTTGATTATGTGGTTTTCCTATTATAATTAGTATTTCTCACACTATTCTTCTTGGTTTTACTCAATGGCTGGAACCTGAAGGAACCATGTTAATGCGGAATGCGACGGGCAATGAAATGATTGTCTCCCTGAGCAACCAAACGTTATGGGAGCTGGAATGCAAAATCTTGTAGCCATGCTCACACAACTTTCTCAAGCTATGAATCATGAAGGACTTCCAAACGAGCAAATGAAGGAGCAACATTCTGTTGAATCATTCATGAGGCAGCGTCCACCTTCTTTCAGCGGGTCTACTGATCCATTAGTTGCTGAACAATGGATTAGTACTATTGAAAAGATATTTTCAGTTCTTCAATGTTCTGAGCATGATAAAGTCATCTTAGCAATGTATCGTTTGGAAGGTGATGCTGATCAATGGTGGAATCTTATTAAGAATATGAGGAAAAGGGATGAAATTGAGTCCATGGAATGGGACGAGTTCAAGAACTTATTTTTCAATAAGTACTTCCCTCGTATTCTCCGAACAAAGATGGAGAAGTAGTTTCTTGAATTGAAGCAAAAGGATGATGAATCTGTTGGTACCTATGAAGAAAATTTTACAAGACTTGCAAGGTACGCTTCTGGTATTATTATCCAACCTGAGAGTAAGATCGATCGATTCTTTAGTGGCTTAAAACCAAGTCTTCGAAGGGCCTTAGCCATAAGGGACTTCAATAGCTACGAGGAAATCGTTCGATGTACTCTCAAAGTTGAGATGGAAATTGGAGTAACCCATCAGTCATATGGGCTTGATAAGAAGAGGAAAATGGAATTCAAAGGAAAATCTAAAGAGCACACTGAAAAGAAGATGATCTTTCCCTTATGCTCAAAGTGTGGAAAGAAACATGGAGGGAGTTGTCTTAAAGGGACAAGTAAATGTTTCAAATGTGGAAAGAAAGGTCATCGGGCATTTGAATGCCGCGATGATGGGAAGAAGATGTCTAATGATGCAAACAAAGGAAGGGATACACAGAATGAACCTACTACACTTCAATGTTTCATGTGCTAGGATATGGGGCATTGTGCCAATAAATTCCCTAATCCAAGGGTTGATGATGATGGTCGACGTCAACAAACTCTTAAGGCTAAAGACAAAGGAAAGTCACATGCAATTTCTATCAGCGATGTGGAGTACGATAACGATGTGGTGAAAGGTACACTTACCATCCACTATAAAGTAGCAAATGTTTTATTTGATTATGGATCCACCCACTCCTTTATTTCTGAAGAATTTTGAAAGGATATCACCTTATTACCTCAACAGTTAGATGTTGAGTTAGCTATGACAACCCCTAATGGCACAATAGTCGCATCAAAAGTTTATAATTCTTCTCCGATCGAAGTTTGTGGGAAATTGCTTCCTGAAAATCTTGTGATCCTTCCTATAGTGGAATTTGATGTGATTCTTGGCATGGATTGACTTTCTCTACATGGAGCTCATATCAATTTCCAAAGATGGGAAGTCACATTTCATATTACAGATCAATCTATGATCGTCTGTCGATGCAAGGATGAACATAACCTTCCAGTGGAAATTTCATCCATTTTATGGGTATTGATTCCACTAAATGAAGGTTATTTATCTCAAATGGTTGGTGAGAAACTCACGATTAAGAATATGCCCATTGTACGGGAGTTTGATGATGTCTTTCTGGAGGAATTACTGGGTCTTCCATTGTACCGGGTGCTTTGCCTATTTCAAAGACACCTTATAGAATGGCCCCAATTGAGTTGCAGGAATTGAAGAAGCAACTCCAAGAGAATCTTGATAAGGGGTTCATACGCCCTAGTGCATCACCTTGGGGAGAACCTGTTCTATTTGTTAAGAAGAAAGATGGATCAATGAGACTCTGCATTGATTATCGAGAACTTAACAAGATCACTATCAAGAACAAATATCCTCTACCACGCATTGATGACCTATTTGACCAACTACGCGGAGCTTAATACTTTTCCAAGATTGATCTTCGTTTAGGGTATCATCAATTAAGGGTCAAAAGGGAGGATATACCAAAGACGGATTTCCGTACAAGGTATGGACACTATGAATTTATAGTGATGCCATTTGGTCTTACTAATGCCCCTGCTATCTTCATGGATCTGATGAATAGAGTCTTTAGAGACTATCTTGATCAGTTTGTGGTAGTCTTTATAGACGATATTCTTGTCTATTCAAAGAGCAATGAAGAACATGAAGATCACTTGAGAATTATATTGAAGACCCTGAGAAAGGAGAAGATTTATGCCAAATTTACCAAGTGTGAATTTTGGCTTCAAAAAGTTGCATTTTTGGGTCACATAATCTCAAAAGAGGGGGTATCTCTGGATCCAACAAAAATAGAGGTTATCGTAAGATGGTCGAGACCAAAAAAAGTAACTCAGATCTGAACTTTTCTTGGTTTGGCTAGATATTATCGACGTTTTGTGAAATATTTTTCACAATTATCTAATCAACTCACCATATTTACTCGGAAAGGAGTTAAGTTTGTATGGACGGAGGAATGTGAAGAGAATTTCAAGGAGTTGAAAAGATGGTTATCGAGTGCACCTGTTCTCACACTACCTTGTAGTGGAGAAAGGTTTGTGATCTATAGTGATGCATCCAAGAAGGGATTGGGGTGTGTTCTTATGCAAAATGATATGGTGATAGATTATGCCTCACGACAGTTGAAAATACATGAGCAAAATTACCCAACTCATGATTTGGAGTTAGCTGCGATAATCTTTGCATTAATGATTTGGAGGCATTACCTTTATAGTGAAAGGTGTGATATTTATACTGATCATAAAAGTTTAAAATATATTTTCACACAAAAGGAGCTGAATATGCGCCAAAGAAGATGGTTGGAGCTGATTAAGGATTATGACTGCTCAATCCATTACCACCTTGGGAAAGCAAACAAGGTGGCAGATGCATTAAGTCGACAAGACCATGCTAGTTTATCCATGATGAGGATCACAAAAGATCCAATATTTATGGATTTACAAAGGATGGATCATGGAATTATAATGGAAGGGGAAAAATCTTATCTTTCTCAAATGAATGTTCAACCATCTATACATGTGAAGATTAAAGAGGCACAGAAAGAAGATTTCGAGTTACAAAAGAAGGTGAGAAATGTTCCTGAATTCAACCTTGATTGTGATGGGATAATAAAGTTCAAGAATCGGGTTTGTGTTCCTCCCATCCCCGAATTAAAGAAGGAGCTGCTGAATGAGGCTCATAGTTCTTCATTATCTATTCATCCTGGAAGCATGAAGATGTATAGGGACCTGAAAGAGTACTTCTGGTGGGATGGAATGAAAAGAGATGTTGCTGAATATGTCTCTCGATGCTTGGTTTATCAGCAAGTTAAAGCTGAGAGACAGAAGTCTAAGGGGATGTTACAACCATTACCCATACCCAAATAGAAATGGGAAAACATCGCTATGGACTTTGTCACAGGACTTCCTAAAACATCCAAAGGCAATAATGCTATCTGGGTCATAGTTGATCGTCTTACAAAGTCTGCACACTTCATTGCTATTAGAGATGATTTCTCTCTGGATCAGCTTGCCAGGATATATGTAAAAGAAGTGGTAAGATTGCATGGAGTTCCACTTTCTATTATATCTGATCAGGATCCAAGATTTACCTCGATGTTCTGGCGAAGTCTTCAGCATACTCTAGATACAAAGTTGAGTTTCAGCACTGCTTATCATCCTCAGACAGACGGTCAGTCTGAGAGAACAATTCAAACCCTAGAAGATATGTTGAGAGCTTTCTCTATGGATTTCAAAGGTGTTTGGGATCAACACCTACCTTTGGTGGAATTTTCTTATAATAATAGCTTTCACTCCAGTATTCAGATGACTCCTTATGAAGCTCTCTATGGAAAGAAATGCAGGACTCCAACTTGCTGGGATGAATTTGGGGAAAGAAATCTATTAGGACCTGATCTCGTTGATGAAATGGCAGAAAAGGTCAGATCTATTCAACAACACATAAGAGAAGCTCAGAGTCGACAGAAAATTTATGTCGACAGCCGAAGAAAAGACCTAGAGTTTGAAGTGGGCGATAAAGTGTTCTTACGGATATCTCCCTGGAAGAGAGTCATGAGATTTGGAAAGAAGGGGAAGTTGAGCCCTATATATATCGGTCCTTTCGAAATACTGGATCGTGTTGGGAAGGTAGCTTACCGATTGGCGCTTCCACCGAATATCTCTCAAGTTCACGATGTTTTCCATGTATCTCTCCTGAGAAAGTACATACCTAATCCTTCACATGTACTTAGCTCAGAAGTTGTACCGCTAGAGCAAGATCTTTCTTATGAAGAACAACCGATAGAGATTATGGATCGTAGAGAAGAAGTCCTACAAAACAAGACCACTTGATTGGTTAAAGTTTTATGGAGGAACCACCAATTATAAGAAGCTACATGGGAGCTTGAGGATATGATGAGGGAGAGGTATCCTCATCTATTTGTTACAAAGTGACGAATTTCGAGGGAGAAATTCATTTTAAGGGGGGTAGAATGTAACACCCGAGACTTTTATGTTACATAAATCATCAAAGGAATATTTTTCTACACAACACTTTCTTGGCTTTCTTTACACGAAATCGGGACCTTCCTCGACAGCTTGCGTCGTACGCAATACCGAGTTTTACTAAACAACGATATGCTATTAAAATATTATTAAAACTAGCCGTTATGAATAGTAATAACCACTTTTTGAAATTTTATAAATTTTATTTTTCAAAGTGGACTTCATTTTTGGATTCAGAATATCGAAATTAGCCTAGGATGAAATTTTGGTATTTTTCTGAAAACTTTCAATTTTTGATGAATAGTGAAACCACTAAGTGGTAGTTAAAAAACTGAATTTTTCATAAAACGTAATTTTACCGCTTTTGTGAGTGGAATTTTAAAAATCTGAGAGACACAGTTGATGTTAGTAAGTAAAATGTGGTTCAATGAGATGAAAATAATTTTTTGGTGAATAGTAACTTTTTACTTTTTTTTACCACGGTTAAAAGTAAATAGGGTAATTAAGGGTAGAAATGATATTATTATTACCCTAACACATGTCCTAATTCTATTGGACAAGTGTAATTCGACCAAAAACAAACTTAGGAATAAAATATGACCATTTAGGCCCACTTGGATTAGATTAGGACATTTATTATTAATTTATTTAAAGAAGGTTTAAAATAGTTAAAATCAAAGTTTAATAACTAAATAATTTTTAATATGGGGTTATACATAAGATAAATTCGACTATAAATATTCATTAGAAAGATAAAATGATTTCCTAGATAATATTATTTTATTTGTAATTTTTAGACATTAAATAATTTAATTTATTTATGACACAACGATGATGCAGAAATTATATTATTAATGAAATATTGACGTAATTGATGTTATAAATACCCAAATAAATATAATTTTAGACTTTTTATGAATTAAACTAATTTTCTAGGTTAATATGACATGTTAGTATTGATTTAATTAACTTTTTTCGAACTAATCATTATGTTATGATTTTCACAAAAAATCAATTACTAAATAGTGTCAAAATTGACATAAAATAGTTTTTTAAAAAAATATTATATTATTAATTGTTATTTTATTCCTAAAAATCTAAGGTTCGGCCAAATGACTTAGATAAGGTTATATATATTAATAATAGACAACTTGGGGTTCGTTTGGCTTCTTATAGTTTGTTTATTAACCTTATAGTATAAGAACACAAGAAGACACGGTAAAAGTAAACTTATTTAACATAATGTTAAATCTAAATGATAAGGTTAAAATAGGAACCTAAACTTGTCTAAATTCCATTGGATGAGAGGAGTTCGACCCATCCCCACCTTAGCTTTTAAATATATCAATTTGGAGCTATTTAAAACTGAAATTGACTTTATAATAAAATAATATTTTTAGTTTTCCCAAAGGTGCCTCTCTCCTCCCTTATAAAAGGGCACCTCCTCCCTCTCTTCCTCACACCACTTTGAGCCTTCAAGATCGGCCAAACCCTGACATTTTCTCCTCTCCACTTACCTAGATACATCCTAGAGGTCCTGGTATTCTTCAAAGACCAATTTTAGTGCCCTAAAAGGAGGTCTCAAAGAAGCACTTCAAAGAAGAGGTAATATCCATTACCGATCCTTTCCAATTTCTTTCTTCTTCAACTTCTTCTTATTTAGTTGTTTCATTATGAAGTAATAACATCAGTATCAATCATATACTGATATGTTATTATAATTATAAAACAACCCTATTTCACCATCTATCCATCCTACGGAAAAAGAAATCACCGCGCGTGCATACGTACAGAATACCGTCTCCACGCCGTGGTGTAATCTATTTTCCACCACCACCTTACTTGGATGGGTATAATGGTGTAGATAATGACTATATATGACTATTATAAAGTGATACTGATTCTGAAATAGTATACATACACTCCAATACAATTCCACGATCATAGGAACAATATCATCACTCGTGCATACGTACGGAATACCGTCTCCACGATGTGATGCGACTCGTTCTACATGATATTCATTTCATAATGATTATATAAATGAATTGAATGAATGAATATGATATATATTAAACTAATACCATTCTGGAAATGAGGTATCTATAACCTAAAGATAAGAATAAGAATTTGTTCCACAAAACACGCATAAGAACAAAACGTTATAAAGACCCGAATAACAAGTAGTAATGAAATATTACTACTAAGAAGCTAAGAATATGACCATATATGATATCATAAAAATAAGTATGATTCTGGAATAAGTCAATAACATTATTTAAATCATTATACAGGAGGTTCATACACTTACAAAGCAAGTCAGACCTAAGGTAAGAGAAATATCACAATCTCATTTTTATCCGAGATTGTTTATACTTTGGTATTTACTGGGGTGTATTTTATCATCCACATCCATGTTTCCTCAATATGTAATATTATTTACATTCACCTACAATTGTTTAAATCCTATTTTACCCTTCGGTGAGTTTTTAGTAAAAGATATGAAAGGAATCTTTTGTTATTTTTCGTACGAGGTATTTTTTTGACTTTTCTGACAAAAGTACGAGAAGAATGTTTTTTAACTTATACAGCATGAATGGATTTTTAAAACATTATTTCCAAGAAGCTTCCTTTACAAGTTTTCCAGTTTATTTTTAATCAACTTATTTTAGTTTAAAATTGTATGACATGTTAAGAAAGGAAAAATGTTTTTGAAGAAGAAAGGATATTTTCCTCAAGAATGGTGTTCAAGTGTTTTATCAAAATTATTTTCCATCTAAGATAATAATGGGTTCTGTTTTTATCCCTATTATTACATTGATTTGATTATGTTGTGAAGGAATTATTTTTATTAATTCATTTATCTTATATGAATTGTTTTATGATGTCACGATGTTTAAGATTCCCATTTTTATTACATGGGTTATGCTATGATGTATGGTTTATGATTTTGTGGCACACATAAGAATGGTATCATTAAGAGATGGGTGGGACCTATATCTCCCTCCAATGCATTGGGTAATGATTTTATATCTCATGAGATAGACATGGCTGGAACGGTAGGGTATACCGGTTCAGTGAAACAGGACTGAAACGAGGGGAACTCGGTTCAGAAAGGGACTTTGTCCACTAAGATAGTCTTGGCAATGAGTCTTGACTAACAAGAAATGATTCTCTATGATTATGTGTGTATGACAAAAAGTTTCATGTTTTAAGTTATGATTATTGTGATTATATTTCACTACCATGATTTATCCCATGTTATGAAATTATGATCTCTTTTGCAGGTTAGGATTTCCAAAAGTTATGTGCTTATGTATATGATGCGAATGATATTTCTTTTGATTACCCTTACTGAGCATTTGAGCTCACCCTTTTGTATATTTTCTTTCCCCAGGTCAGGAAGAAGGTTATTAAGTAATATATGCAAAAAGGGACTATAGATATGATGAAATAAATGGGAGACAGTGTAGACGCTTTATGAACCAGTTGTTTATGTTTCCCAGTTTCTATAGACACTATACCTAAACGGTCCTTTCATGGTTTTGTTATATGTTGTAATAAGTATGCTTCAATTTTGAAGTATTAACAATGTATGTAAAGTATGGGTCATTATACACCCACTATCAAGAATCCAAGACCATTCCCTTTTATAGAATGAAATCTGTATTAACAATAAGATATTTCTCTTCTTCATTTTCATTATTTAGCTTTGGATTATAAGAATTGTTTAGATGATTTTATTATGATATTAAAAAAACAATACAAACCTTAGATAGATGTGTAGGTTATTTACATATTTCACAAATATCATCCTATGTTTGGAAAATATTCTCAACATTACCACCATCTTTCTCATGTTTCTTTTGAACATCATTCTCAGACTTCTTCTTTTGAGAGGATTGTCTCTCCCTAAAACCTTCCCTTCGATAACCAATGGAATAGATGTAGTTTTATTGGTTAAAAAAACACATATTTTTTATATCTATTAATCCATAATAATACTAGTAGTATACATAGAAAAATTAATTCCCTCTGAAAATTTTAGATTAACCGGTGTTGTGAGTATACTTCTCAACAACCTTCTTAGCATCACCTTGTTGACCATAAACCTTTCTGTTTTCAACAGATATATTTTTCTCCAGCTAAAATTTCTTTCCAGTTTCACTAGAACTGAATGTAATTAAAAAATTTCTAGACATATATCTTTTAGAAACCATTTATTTTTTTTAACTTTTTTAACTTTAGACACATATATATCCTTCCCATATTTATTCATATTATAAAAAAATCTATCTTTCTTATAAACCATTGTTAGTATCTTTTGTTGATATTTCTCTGGTTTATCCTTTCTAGAACATTATAAAAATTATGAGATAGATTATTTGAAACTTGTATCCCTCTATTCAGCATTATAGATTTTTTGTTGGACATATTCCAAATATTTTTCTTTTTTTCTTTCATCATGTCTTATAAATGTTCATTACAATTCTTTTATTCATAATAGATTTTTTCAGATCAAAAATATCATTTATCAAATTTAATTTCAAATTAATAAAAAATCATTATTTTTTAAAGAGATTTAATTGTTCAGTTTCCAGATTTCTTTCTCTTTCCTTTCAATATTTATCAAAAAATATTTCAATTCTTCTTTAATATGAAATTATAATTGGGTTTCTTATTCTTTTTAATTACTTATTTTAAACTCTTAATTATTACCTGTTTCAATAAAAATAATCTATCTTGAATTTTTAAAAGATTTATTGAATTAAAATTCACATACTTATTATTCACTATCATTAAATAAAAATATTTATCTTTTTTATTTTACGAATTTCTTATCTACCCTTATGGAAAAAGAACTATCTTTATTACTCTATTTTACCCATGACATTCTGGATCTTCATTCTTCTTCATTACTGTTCTCTTCTTTGTTTGAGGAAAATTAGACAAAAGTTCCTAATGGCTCTATATTCAAATCATTTCAAGGGATGATTCCCATTATAGTTACAGTTAACTATTCTAAAAAATTTTAAAAATAAGGAAAAAATACAATCAAGATTTGGAGATACCTCATTTTTGAAATATGATTTAGAAACATCAAATTACTTAAGAACCTTATTATATTTTTCATTCATGGAAGATTTGAAATACATTTTTCAATCGGATTTTGTTTTTCACATCATAATATTCTCCCTTATCATTTTATATGTAATGAGAGTGATATAAAAATCCAATTGAGAAAATGTTTCCAGGTAACTATCTTTTAGTGAATAATATTTAGCATCAAACTTATTGGTAATAATTCTTAAGATATTTTTTTCAAATATATAATCCCATAACTTTTCACCAATACATATTATAGTGTTGATAATTTCATTTACCCTAGTAATGAAGTACCCAACATATTGATACTCACCCATTATCTATTATTCATACTTCAGCCACCAGATTTTTTATTTTTCCTTCTTCACATTTTTATTTCCTTCATAAATGTTTTTCATCTTATCCCAGATTCATGTAGAAATGGAAATAACATTCACTCTTAAAAATACACTTTAATAAAGTGATGAGTGTAACTAATTTTTATCTCTTCTATAATTCTATAGATTCTTCTTATCAAAGGGTGTAAGAGGAACCTTATCTTCAACAGGAGGAAATCCATCTATGGTAGCTTCACGAACTTCATAACCAAGAGACATAAGATAAATAATCATTCTATCATTCCAGATATGATATTTCTTTCCATAAAATATTGAAATCCCCTTAATATTCACACAATTCATATTCTATATCACAACATCTCGAAAAAATCATTAGAAATAAATAATCGAAGGGAATATTCAGCTTTGATACAAAATTGATATTTTCCAGTAATGATACAAGCATCATTGAGAGGGGGAGGGGTGAATCAATGTTTTATCTTTCTTTTATGTTTACATGTAAATGAAATAATATCCACCTCATATTAAAGAGTTCATTCCCAATTGAAATAAATTTAAACACACATCCAATAGAACACCATATTTTATAAGGTTCACTACTCAACAAGAGTAACTACATCCTTTGTATGGATTAGAAAAAATTTAATGCCACACAATCCACTAGAAAACATTATTTTTTGTGGAATACAATGATTTGGATGTTCCCTTTCACTTGTGTATCACTATTTAAAATATCCAATATTGGGTGTGCTTCTTATAAAAAAAATTTAATACCATTTTTGTAACAAAAATGTTACCTTACATGTGGAAAATATTTCATATATATTATCCTTTAGAACAATTGTTCACTTTTTTACCTAGAAGCTGGTCAAAACTTCATGTACTTTGTAATAATAATTACTTCGAAATCACAGTCTGATTTCCACGTCTAAATTTTCACAACTAAAATCAACCATTTCAACATACTTTTTTCTATCAGAATGTATTTCAAAAACCGCTATAGGTCCTTTTAAAACATCCATTAATCCTTTGCAAATTTCCCCAATTTCTCTGCGAATTGTTTGTATCCTCTGCTTTCTCAGCTACAACGTGTGGAATGTGTTATTCATGGATCACCTATTCTCCTAGAAAATCCCTCATCTTCACAACTGACTTTTTATCCTATGGAATACCTCTTCTTACGCAGACATTCTCTTCTTCAACAGATCAACACTTCTTCTGCGGACAACCTCTTCCTCCAAAGTTGAATGATGCATCATGGACCAGATATGCGTTGTAGACCATTTTAATTTGTGGGAAATTTTACCCCACATACCACTTTTATGTACAAGATATCATGACCAGAAAACTCCTTCCATATACTAATTCCTCCTTCATGAAAATGATTCCCTGTGAACTGTAATCCTTTGTGGAATTCTCCCTTTCGAACTTCTTATCCTTGGTAGAATTCTTCCTCAGGAACACTTTCAGACGTACCCAAAAACTTCCAGCAGTGATGATGTATTCTAATAAAATTATCTCAATAGTTAATAGTATGATTAGGTCTATTTATATAGGAATATAAGTTTCTTAAAACCTACTAATATGAATTTATGAAATTTTTTATGCGGTAATTCCTTGACTGTGTACCGTGATATACGATCCACATACCGCCTTTCTTCCCTCCCGGTGATGGTTGTATTCCACAAACAAAACCCTTCATGGTTCCCTAATTGACCACCTCATTCTGAAAAAAAATTCATTCTATGAACTATAAGCTTCCATGAACAACAAGCCTTCTGCGAACTATTTTCCCTACACAGTCTGCATGCCGTGCTTTGCGGTCTGTGTTGCATTACTATGTGGAAACCTTCCTTTGTTTATTTACCTTTTTAATTCCATGTACATCCAATGAAGTTTTTGAAATGTTATTTTCATTCCAAAAACTATGCTTTATGAACTCATTTATAGTAAACCTTCTTTTTCTATAATACAATCTCCCAATTTTGAGGGCTAAAAATTTCGCAAACACTAGGAAACGATGCCATCTTAAAAATACGCTTCGGAAACAACAACTTTACTAATTTGAGATAATATGATTTTAACATGAACCATATATATCATGATTTTTATCATTTGAATAAATATATTTAGCATCGTAATATTTAACAAGGAACACATTTTAACATCCCTATCATCCAACAACAACTTTCATTCCAATCAAACATGAATATGATTGGAAACTCCTTTTATTCCCCTTTGCATTATAATGATGGTATCACAAGTTATCTAAAGATATTATAATATTTTATAAATAAAAAATAGTATAGAATAATCGTATATTATAATACTGTTACAAAGTGAATTGATTTATCCTTTGTGACCAAAAAAAAGACAACACTCTTGAAAAACGAAATTTTCTAACTTCCAAAACCTTTTCCAGTCAGCTTAGTCGTAACATATAAATATTCTTCTATTTATTATTAATATTAAATCATATGGATGATTTAATTCACATTTGAGGAAGATCTTATTTCTCTTCATCCATTAAGATATCTAAATCAATACTTTTAAAATCCATAAATATTGGGTATTTTGTGATCCTGAACATGGATAAGATATAATGAACCTTCCACCTCATAGCATCAACCAACGTGTTCACATTCCCATGGTGATAATGTATTGAGCATTAATAATATTTAATTAGATCAAACCATCTACTTTGGTTCATATTAAACTCTTTCTATGTGAATATATACATTTAACTTTTTTTTATTTGTATATATATCACACTTATCTTAGTAAAGAAAATGCATATATATCATTAATGCAATGATTAACACAATTTACTCCAAATCATGAGTTGGGTAATTCTACTCATGAACAATAAATTTTCATAATTAAATATCTATAACCATGACATTATTCAGGAAAATTCATCAAAATAATTTATTGGATTCATCACTATATATAATAAACCCTTCTCTATAATAGAGAAATGTCTGAAATCTTAGACAAACTGATCATATCTTGATATCCTTAAAATTATCCTCACATTGATCTATTGAAAACAACTTTCACCCATTCCATGTTAACATGGTGAATGGATTAGACATGACTAAGAAAAATTTTAAAAAATATCGATAATATCCATCAAAACCAAGGAATATTTGGATACCAGTCACTGTGGTTGGTCTGGGATATCATTCAATAGAATAATTCTTTCATGGATCCACAACTATACCATATCATGAAATAATATGACCAAAACATCAATCCTCGTATGGATAAATTTCACACATCATAGTTTTTTCATATATTTTAACCTTCATTAGGATCTTTAGTACAATTATCATGTGATCTATATGCTCCTCCATTCTAATTGTATATATGATAATATCATCTACAAAGACTACCAAAAACTGATCATGGTAATCTCTAAAGACTCTATTCATTAAATCAATTAAGATAGTAAGAAAAAATAGAATCACTATATATTAATAGTTTCCATACCCTGTATGGAATGTCATATTCAGTAAATCCTCTTTAAATAACCATTCACTAGAACATTTATAAAACTAAATGGTTGTAATGTTATAATTGTATCCCAAAATATCTTTAATCTTGACAGACTCCGATAACATAATACCTCAAAAGGCGTGTATAATAAATTGAACCTATGACCAACCTTATACTCATAAACCCTAATGTGATCCATAACACTTAGGTTAATGGACACATATATGCTTCCGAAATTAACATAATCCATAAAAGTTTCATGATTCTTATAACCAAAATACCATTATTGAAAATTATTCAGAAACAAAGTATTGTGATTTCTAATACATAAATACATGAATCCATTCACTTATAAAGTTGACATGGAATATTTCATTACTTGGTCTAGGAGTTAACTCTTGGGTTAGGGAATTGACTTGGGTAATTCTTGTGTTCTTTAAACATACTAAAATGACTTTTTTAAAATTATTTCTCGATGACCTTCATTAACACATAAAAAACATCTCACCCCCTTTGAAATATTATTCTAGGTTATTTTTTCCACTTTATTGACATTTAGGGAGAAAATTCATCGTTTCTCTTTGTTTATTATCATTAAAACATTCCAAAAAGTCTATCATAATATTATTTGATGCGTTAAGAGTATCGCCATTGTTCACCTTGTTAATTATACTTAATGATAGCTAATTAAGAATAATTTCAATATATTTTTCTCCATTTATCATCCTCATACAATATTGTTTCTCATAATCTCCAAATTATTCATCACAGTTAGGGTTAACACGATTACTCCTCGTTCCATCCATTGATCAAAACCAAAAATTATTGCATGAGGAACAATAATCATAGTGGAAAATGACATAATGATGAAAATTTAGTTTTAATATTTCAATCTAAGAAACCATAGATTTATGATAGGTTATCTATTATCTATTCAAATTCATCATAATTGATTGTATATGAAATGTGAATTATCCATTTCATATCATCTGAGAGTGTCAAACATGGTGCATAGTATGTCCCTTTGTCATGTACCATGTAATTCTCAAGTGAATCCTAATTTGCCTTTTTAGAGTTATTACCCCAATGTACATATATTCCATAACTACATACACCATTAAAATCTTCGTATAGATGTATATCATAGATAAAATATACACCTTTCTTGACCATAACATGGAATGTTCACCTATACAGAGTATTATCGTGAGGGTTATCAGTACTATACTCCCATAAATGATTCTAAAGGATAACTAAATTGATTCTTTGATACCAAAAAAGTGTCCTGATATCTTCATACATAAATAATATAGTTTTTATATTAATATTCAATACGTTACATAAATGCATGTATGATGATCTTATAATTTTAAGGTCATTAGAAAATATAAGAACAATGTCATTATTTTGTGAAAGATCATCAACATATCCTTAATAGATTTTTCTAAATAGTGATCTTCATAAAAATATCATGCATAATATCTATGTTCATAACAAATAAAATGGAAACATAATAAAGGGTGATCTTAGATGCCCTGTAATGATAATAAAGTGATATATGAATAAGCACATAAGCATAAACTGTGAAACAAGGAATAATATAATGATCATATCATTTGAAAATCATACCCAACATATCAAATATCATAATCACAATATCTGTAATGATGTACGAAAGTTCATAATACATGAATCATAACAGAGTAAAGGAACATAGGCCATGATATCATAAAAAAGGCATAAAACATGGAATTGTGTCTTGCACATAATTAAAGAAAATCACTTCCATTGTAGTCATGGCTCGCTACCAAGGCTATCATAGTGAAATGGGTTTACTCCCAAAACCATTATATTAATCAAATTTTACACCCCATAACATAATAGTAGACAAAGTGCCTAAATAAAATGCATTGACTCAACTATTCCAGTCTTTTTTATATCATGATATATAAATATTTAAAAAATTCATTGGAGGCAGATATAGGACCCACACTTCACATAATATAAATGGAATGTGTTACATAAGTATTTCATCATGGAAATGACCAGGCTAGAGGAATAATTGTGGGGAGATGTGGAATCCATTGATCCAACCTATACAATTTAAAATTATGTTTGTGTATTATTATATCTTTTGAATTTTATTTTTCTATTATTTTGGATTCACGTTTATTCTTAACATTTGTTCAAATGTAGATTTAATAGGTTGTGTAGAATATAATAAACATACATCCTGAATAAGACAATTCCTAGGAAAATCTATAAATTGTTAGTCATTTAAGAATCATAATTTTTTCAAATAACATGCTATCAAGGATAATTGTAGTAGATTGGATGTTATTACATCTAATTATTATGGAAATTGTTATTAATGGTGAGTTATCAAACTATGATTAACACTAGACACTGCTGATCCATGAGATGGCTATTCCATAAAACAATTGGGATCACAGGATGTGGTGTCCAAAATACTGTGCTTAAAATAAATATGGTGTGGAAAGTTCCAAAATAACTTCCTTTTTTACATTGACTCTATACCCCCTTCTAGTTTAATTCTACATAGTTGATGAACCTAAAATGTTCCCATGATCTAAGAGACCCAACTATACTACTTCAATCATAACAACCAATTTTGGCTTGCTCGAGTACTATGCCCCAACCACCCTATCTTATCTCAGGTAGGAAATTCTTGATCTACTACAAGAGTCCCACCCACCCACCCTAACCTCTACCCTATTCCTGTGAGCATGAGAAATAAAATTTCCAAATGAAATAAACCCTTAAGCTTCAAGATATTGTTTTGTGTAATATGTATCACTTTCTGTTATTTTTTATTCTAGAATTTTTATGTATTAATATGTTATCAATTAATTTTTTCTTCTTTTTTACAATTTTATTTTATTAGTTATTAGTATTTCATGTTTTTAGATTCTTTTTACATATATTTATTAAATTTTTCATATTTTTTAATTTATTCTATATTTTTTTAATTCTATTGTTATAAATGTATGAGTGAAATTATATATATGGTTACCTTTTTATGCATGGGGTATTAATTATTGAAATAATATTTAATTACAATACATATGTTAACTAATTTTTTTTATTGTTTTCATTTTGGTTTTATGTATTCAATGAACGGTAAGTAGATTTCCATATGCGTTGTATGTCGCGGAATCCACATTTACACTGGGTTCCCTCATCGTCGTTGCAGGTCATGAACCATAAATAATTTTGGATATTGATGTGATACACACACTAATTTTGGAATGAATTCCAATAATAACCCAATTCATAGGTATAATATTAGAGAAACTTTTTCAACATTAAATGTGATTCTATAAATAATATAATTTTATTCTTCTTACATTGAAAAAACACTTAAAAAAACATGTCAAAAATAATCAAATGAGCTCAGATTATCGAGAATATTTACGAAAATTATTTTTAAGTCCTTTATAATTTATATGAACCAATAACATAACAATATAGAACTCTAATTTCTCGATATGATCGAATGTTACATTTTAAAATCACATTCATATTAAATAGAGTTAAATTTGAGTAGAAAATTTCATATTTATAGAAAATGCTTTATCATTTACAAATGGACCACATTTCATTCTAACATGTTTTGTGGTAATAATGATCAAACATAATGTTTTCATAGATTTAAATATCCTTAAAAATCATGTTTGGGGGACATAATATAGAAAATGAACATATATTACCATTAAATCAGTATAAGACATCCATCATTTAATTTTTGACTATTAGGAATAGACCAAATGTTAATATGACTTATGAGTTATTTAAAATGACGGAAATTTTATTTTTATTTATTTAAAATTAGGAAAACATAAACCAAATAATTAAAACCCTGTAATAACCTCATATTATAATTATATAATAGGAGATTTATAGATGTTTAAATTTTTTTATTCATCAACATAGCCCACATCAATCGAACGCATAGTTTTTAGGAAATGATAAATGAATATTTTCGTAGATATAAAAGTCAAAAAATGTGCATTAAAGTGTAAATACATAAAAAATGACCTAAAACTGTCATAAAAACAATAAAAAAATTATAGAATTATTTTTTACATTTATAAATAGATTTTAAGTCAATACAACATGAAATAGAGTTAGAATGACTAAAAATAGTTCTATTGAACTCAGTATTTAAAAAAATGAGTCAAAGTGTCTGGAGCTAACAACTGACCAAAATTAAGAGGTCACTGCATTCCACATTGTATAGTCTCCTATTCTAACATGTGAATAATTATTCAACAATATATATCCAATGATTCCTGGAAAATGGAATATAATTTTATAAGCTTTTCTATTTAACATTTGTTCCATTTCATTATATTTATTATGAATTCTCTTTTTACTACCTTTTCATTAGCTTCTACCTAATATTATTATGATCAAATTTGATTCTTATGTTTCTACCTTTTCCATCAACTAATATATTTGGTTTTATTTCTACCATTACTTCTTCCCTATTATTGAATTTCATTTATTTTATTACTCTAGTCTCTAGATTCTACTTCTACATTAGATTCAACTTTAATTTTTGGATTATTACCTTCTCTTATTTTAAATTTTTGATTTTTTCTGTATATTTTTTAATTGTTTTTCATTTATTTTCCCTTTATTTCATAATTTATTTTGTATAATTATTATTTTTTAATTATAATTATTCTATTTTTTCTATTTATTCCCTTATGTATCAACTTCTATTTCACTATTTTGACCCCGAGATACTAGATTTTTTATTTTGATTTTACTTATTTTTAAATTTATTATGTTTATACTTATGATTTTTTTATTAATAATGTTTTTTCCTTTAAATTTTCTTTATCATATAACTTATATTTCAATATATGACGAATTATTCTCTTTACAAGACCCTTTTTTCATTCGTTTATCTTTTAATTCAAATTTCTATTCATCTTAATGTTTTTTCATCCGATACTTCCTGTTTATACCATTGACATTTTATTTTTCATTCATTTTATATTTTTTAAATTTTGAATTCATACATATTATTTTACATATCAATAAAATCTTTTCAATTATATCATTTTCTTATACTTATTATTTTGTTTTACTTTTTCTTAAAATTATTTTTATTCATTTTTTTAATTTTTATATATGATTTGTTGTTTCATATTATACTTTTTATATATTTTTTGTTTTTCTATTAATTTAAGGTCATATATATTTATAATTTATTCATACTTCTATTTATTCTTATGTATTATCTGTTCTCGATTAACATATAAATCTATTTATTTGTTTTCCCTCTATTATTGATATAGATAATTTTGTAAACTATTTATTATTTTTATTCATTTAATTTTATATTTTCTTGAATTTCTACTCTTCTCATTGTAATATCCATCAAATAATTTTTTTTTATAATACTTACATTGAACTTTTTGAACTTCCATTTATGACTTTGGGATCATGGATTCTTCTGCACCTTCTATTTCCACTTTTAGCGATACATTGACAAATTGTTTCGAATTAGTCTTTCATCTTTTCACATTTGGATTATATTTTTTGGATTTTAATATTGATTATAGCTCTCCTTTTAAATTAACATCATAAAATTTTCTTCTTTTTTATTGTTTTTACTTCAAATTCCTCTTAAACATTTGATAATGTATTCAGAATAATTCATTTATGAATTATTATGACATTTATTTTATATTCCACCATTTTTATATTTTTTTGTTTATTCATTCTTATATTTTCAATCACTCTACCCCAATATATCACTTCCCATTATATCTATATATATATTATTCAGATTTATCTTCAACACAATTTTTTTTCCTACATTATCATTTGATCATCATATCTAGATTTCACATTTTATCTTCATCTCTTGTTGTAATATCAACTATTGATATATGAAATAAATGTTTTTATTTTGAACATTGAATTAAAATTTTCTATTTCGATTATTTTTTCATCTACCTATTATATTAAAAATTATTTTATATTTCCTTTTTTATTTAATTTTTTTAATGATTCCGTGTCCACTTATACATCCCCTTATTTAAATCATTTCATATTGAGTATACTGTGTCACTTACTCATTCTTTTTAAACTACATTTGAATCAAGTTCATATTATGATTCTATGAATGTATTTTCCATTCAATTTTTTTTCCATGACCAGAAAATTACTTATACTTTTTTCATTCTAAATATTATCCATTTCGCCATCTTCTAAATTTTCTAAAAACTACATCTCCCTGTTTAATTCAATTTTTATTCCACATGTTTTCTTTTACTTTTAATTTGAAATTTTTTTAATTTTTTTTATATATATTTGACTTTTTTTAGAACAAATGTAATGATCTATAAACCATAAACTTGGTAAAAGAGTGGTTCTTTGTTTTTGTGGTTTTATTGTTAAAATCATAGTTATTTAAATTAATATTATTTTTAACGCCCCGACCCAAGAAGCCAAGAGCCAATGCATTATTTTAATATATTGGCATGATTACAAGGAATAGTGTCCCAAAGGACTGATCAATTAAGTTGTCTTGGAAAAATAGATTACATAAATATTATTTATATCACTTTTTATAACATGAAACAAAACATTGATAATAATTTTATAACTCCATCATTACCCAATCTTAACCCTGTATATCAACCATAAAAAAATTATTGGCTTCCAAGGGAAATGAAATATAAGAAATGGGTGATCTCAGATTCTCAATAAGGATAAAAAATATAGTAGAAGTAATCAAAAATAACCATAAACTATTAAGACAATATACAAAATTAAAACACATTACTTTTAAAACATTATCTCCATCACAGTATGGTGGGAATAAATCAAATAATTCTATTTTAATATTAACATGGATATTATACCAGTCAAATAATCACATGGAAATCAATAACTAATCTCATAACGAGGGAATAGATAATGTGGTACATCTTAAACATACTGTCATGGATTCGGCCAGGATATCATACTTAATTGGGTAAGACATTATCCAAAAACCAAACATAATTGTCTCATGAAACAATTGATACATTAAGGGGATATAATGGTCCCCACCTGACACATTTAAATTCTAATGTATTCCTCATATGAAAAGGGTGAAGCATAACTTAAAAAATAGTATTGAAAATATCATACGAAATGTTAATATTTTAACTATAAACCATGAATGTTATAAAAATAACACATCCATAGTCAAACATATAATAAATTATTCAATAAAATATGAAATATTTTTCTGTAATAAATCAACCTCAATCAATGATAACATCTATTAAATGATATTGACATAGATGAAAATAATCAATATAAATATTTGAAAGAATTATCCATTTTTTTAAATCATTTAAAAGAAACTCAATTTAAAGAATATTTAATTTAAAAAATATTTTTGAATTATAGTGTCTCATAAAACTTTGATAATTTTTAAAGGAATTAACCTTATAAAAAATCAGGTCCATATAAATAAATTCTTCAAATCATTTAAAAAACATGGACATTAATTAAAAATATTTAGAAAAATAAATACATAAAACATTAAAAATAATGTTCTAGTTAAATATTCTATTCCATAAAACAATAAAATATTTATTTTGAAGGAAATTTTAATAAACATGAACATTTCTGATAAACATTTCCCAGTAAATACTTTCACATAAACAATCATGGCTAATAATGAGTTTGAGGAATTAACCCTTACCTTTGGTTTGATACTCTCTGTACGTGTCTAAAACTCCTTTATAATGATTTTAAACATATTATTAAATTATATAAAAAAATAATATTTATGATATCATATATATTTTGTTTATTAAATTATATTACCTGTTTATTAAGACTTCTATGTTAATGCAATATTTCGGGTAATAATCATTTTGTTTATTGTACGTGTTTTGACTTGTTATTCTTGATCATATTACTTATATCACAATTTACATGCATCCATAATGTATAATATTATTTATATATCATATTTATATATATTAATAATATATATGATAGATAGGTATAGGAAATGGAATGCACAATTCATGGAGACGGTAGGTCATACGTACGCATGAATGTTGTTTCTGTTTTCTTATCATATGAAAGTATGTTAAAAACATATATGTATATATATATATATTATTACAGTAGAATTATTATGTCATATATTACATAATTCATCATAACATACATATATATATTTATAATAATTTTTGAATGGTTAATGTGGAGAATGAATCTTATCGCGTCGTGGAGACGATATGGCGTACGTACGCACGAGCGATTATATCATTCCTTTAAAGGTTAAATGATATAGAAATGGATTTTATATTAATTATACATAATAATAATCATTTAATATTATTTATTTATGTCTATTATAATCATCATTATACCCATCCTAATAATGTAATATGGAATAACAAATTACACCACGGCATGGAGACGGTAAGTAGTATGACCGCATATATAGTGATATTATTATTCGTAGGATGGATAAAATGATGAATATAGTTGTTACATGATTATAATAACATATCAGTATATGGATGTTACTAGTTTTTTTACATTGGTATGGAATCAACATACAAGGAGGAAGTAGAAGAAGAAAAGAACTTTGAGAGAGAGGATAAAACGATTACTAATTCTTTGGGTGTCTCCAATTAATTTCCACAAAAGGACTACATAAGATGGTGTTATTCCTAAAAGGGTGGATTATATAATAAATTTAGTGACGTTCAGTGGATATTTTGTCAGATTATAGCTGAGATAAGGGGCCTTGGAGTTGTGATTAAGCGAGGAGAAGTTCCCTTTTATAAGAGAGGTGAGAGGCACTTTAGGAAAATCTTGAAATATTAATTTATTTTTAACTGATTTTTGATTTATAATGTTACCAAAGTTAATTATTTGGAGGGTAAGACTATTATGGGTAGAAATACTCTAAACCAAAAGGTTTTATACAATTTTTGGTCATGAATGTAACCTTATCTTTTGGCTTTAACACTTAGTTATAAAAATTTATTCTCACTGTGTCTTCTTGTATTTTTATACTATATGGTTATTATAATTACAATAGAATGACAAGAGAACCTAAAGTGGATTAAAAATTTCATTTTTAACACAATCTAGGTCATTTTGTCAAATCATAGATTTGTATGTCTATTATATCATTTAATAAAATAGTGTTTGTTTTAAAAACATATTTAAGTATAATTTGACACAATTTAGTAGTTAATTTTTGATAAAATCAAAACAACTTCATTCCTTAAAAAAGGAATTAAATAATCCCTCATTTGTCAATGTAATCTAGAAAATTCATGTATGGAATCCAAATGTTCAAATTACATTTATTTTATTATTTATAAATTCATTTATTTGAATCATTCATTAATAAAGTAATCATTGCATCATCATTGTGTCATAAATAAATATATTTATTTAATGTATAAAAATTATAAATAAAATACCAAAATGTAGTAAATAATTTTTGATTTCTAATTTATATTTATAGTCATAATTATAAATTATATAACCATATATTAAAATTTATTTAGTAAAAGATACATCCTAATGTTATATTTTCTTTTTCTTTAAATTTAATATTATAAAATGTCATTTTCAGACCCAAGTGGCTCCCAAATTACAAAATATCAGCCTACGGTTGATCCTAGTTGGAAATATCTCATCCAATAGGATTAATAAAGATTTTAGGGTAGTTTTATATTATTATAATATTATTTTTTTACCCTTATTTACCTAATTTATCCTCCAACCATGTTAAATAAAAATAATTATTGACGATACTATTCAAAAAATAAATGAATAATAAGTTCCTATTTTGAGAATTTTGATGTTTTGATACCAAATATGGAATAAATATAGAAAAATTAACAATAAATAATTGGATGAAATTAATTTAAAATTAATTCTCATTGTCCAAAATAGAATGCGAGTTATAAAGAAGTAAAAACAATCAGAAGATTTTTATGTGTTTATGATCAATTTAAATGTAAAATTATTTCCAATGAACTGAATTATATTAAATGATAAAATTTTAATCTAATTATACATTAAAATATTCTAATATAATAATCTCTCAATATAAATTAATTTGAATAAAAAGCAGTTTGAATTATAATGCAGTATTTTTCACTATTAGTTAAAATATGAATGTTATTAGAAAATTAATTAAAATATATCCAAACTAATTCGTTTCCTGATTATAGATAAGAAATTTATTTCATAAAATTTAATATATAGAAGTGTCAAATATTGTATTTAATATTGGTTCTCCATTATAAGGTGGAAAACTATATTTTTTGAAAAAAGGTTCTTTTTTCTGAAAAAATTATTTTTTCCTTATATTATTTCTAAGAAACACTTAAGATAAATTGTGAAATTATATGGGGTATATAAAAATCTTCAAAATTTGGTTAAAATTTTTCCTAGCCGCTTTTTTCAATGGATAGTCTAATAGGTCATGGTGTGCTCGAACCCGGTGTTGCGTATAGCACAATCTATTCAATTATTAAGAAAAAACATAAAATTGAAGCTTGGGGTGTTACATTATCCCCTAATTTAATAAATCTAAAACTGAAAATTTAATCTCATGATTTAAAAATAGTGTTTTTAAATTTTAAAATATCTTAGATGAATCCCCACAATGAAAAATAGATTAATGAGACCTCTATTATAAAATTAAGAATGGTACGTATAAAGGTTTATAGAAATAACACATACTAGTATAACATGTAGGAAATCATGGACATTAATGAAAACTATAACCATAATGTTCTGATGGATAGTGATAAATAAAATTATTATGATAATGTCAACAATATAAAATCCATGAATCTACAATTATTCAATAAACTATTTAATTCATCCCAAATGAATGCACTAGGATTTTTTTTTGTTTTAGGATATTTTACCTAGAGTTTAATAATTAATTCATAGACTAAGAACACAAGGAGGAATTCTAAATTGACATGTAAAGTTTCATCCATTAACAAATTCCTACCAAAATCTCATCTTTCACTTCAAAAGATATTAACACCCAAAAAGCATAATCTGTTTATCTTAATTGTATATGTTAAAAATATAAACATATACCATTTAAACAATGAGAAATATGTTATACTGACCAAGGAATTCATGTAGGACAATGATAGGTGATAAATTCTTTTCACACTTCGGTTGTGGGTTCTATTCCTATATCCTTTTCTGACATGATGTGTTGTTGCTCAGCCCATGGGTTTCCCTTTTTCTCAAACTAATTTGATATAAAATTCCATAAAAACCCTTAAGAAATCTTTTAACCTTAACTAATACTTTCTAATATTCATCTTTTCCCATTCCAACTCTTCTATTTATCAAAAAATATCTATCCAAGATCTGTCTAAATGTTTTGTCAATATCAAAAAACAATTATATCATCAAATTCCCCAAAAAACATAATTTTTATATTGTTGTCACAAATTGAATATATTATTACGAGAATCTTATTAAAATGTTAATGAGAACAAAAAATTAATGTTGTAAAATCCATATATATATATATATCACATACTTATTATAACCATTATTTAATTCTTGAATCAAAAAACACAAATACATTAATTATTTCACATCGATTATAGTAATACTATAATCTTGACGAGAAATAATTTTTTTGTTATCATGTATATTTCCTTGATTCTTAGGGAATTAATGTGAATAGTGTCCCATATCATTATAATTTTATCATTTCAAAACTTCTTTCTTTCCCTTACAATCATGATCTAATTGACATTTTTGACAACATTTATACCTAACTCTCATTCCTTTTAGGCATGTAACATGGTGTTTCTTCCCACAATTATCATATAATTTAAAATATTTCTTTCCCTTTTCCATTTATCTTTCTCTTTATCCACTATTCACTTCTTCTCTTACATTACATTAATTTTAAAAAAAATAGACAATTCATTTTCTGTCTTGATAGAACATGAGAACATATCATCATACGATGAGAACGATTGTGAGACTAGTTATCATCAGAGCAACGCTATTAACCCATCAAAGAATATACCAATCATAATTATTTGGTTTTTTATGTATCCTGAAGCATGACTTACTATTCTTGTGAAGTTAGACTCATACTTTTCAACATTCTCATCCTAATCACTACTGGAAATCTGACCTTTCCCAACGCTTCTATACCAACGGTTCATAAAAACTGTTGGTATAGGTTCCCTTTCCCAACGGTTTGGCCAAACCGTTGGGAAATCCCACTTTGAGGCCACCTTTCCCAACGGTTTGGGAAAACCGTTGGGAAAGCCCACATTGTGGGGACCTTTCCCAACAGTTTTGGAAAATCGTTGGGAAATGTATACCCTTTCCCAACAGTTTTGGCCAAACCGTTGGGAAAACCCACATTGTGGGGACCTTTCCCAACGGTTTTGGCAAACTGTTGGGAAAGGTCCACTTTGTGGACATATTTCCCAACGGTTTGGCCAAAACCATTGGTAAAGGGTATACCTTTCCCAATGGTTTTCCAAAACCGTTGGGAAAGGTCACCCATCAATCAACCTTCACCCAGAATCAAATCCATGCTCAAAATCTATTCCAACGGTTGTCAAAACCGTTGGTATAGACCTATACCAACGGTTTTGACAACCGTTGGTATAGATCCTTTGATTTTTTATCATTTCTTCTTACCCAGAACATTATATAAATCAAAATTTAATATAATTATGAGAATACATATATATATTTATGTAATTATATACACAAAAGTCATGTTAGGTTAGTGGTTAAGTCGTTCAATAATAAACTAGGGGTGCTGGGATCAAATCCCAGCGAATGTTTTTTTTTGAAATACATATACCAACAGTTCCACAACTGTTGGTAAAGATTTTCATATTAATTATACCAACGCTTTCCAAAACCGTTGGGATAGGTCTATACCAACGGTTTTGGGAAAACCGTTGGTATAGACCTATCCCAACGGCTTACTTGGCCACGGTTCTCCAAACCGTTGGTATAGGATATACCAACGGTTTGGAGGCATATACCAACAGTTCCAAACCGTTGGTATATGTTAGTTTTCCAGTAGTGACTTCTACCTTAGTCTCAGAAATTTCTTACCATATCAGCTAGCTGTTTACAAGGAAAGTATTTCTCTAAGAAAATATTTTTAAACTTCCTAAATTCAATATTTTCTTATTCTTCATCTTCCTTTGTGTTTAGAATTAATGACCACCATTGATCCACATCTCCTAAGAGATGGTAAACTTCCATGACAACTTTATCCCATTCGATACTTCCGAAACAATGAAATATTTTTCTAAGAAACTTATCCATTGCATAGAAAAAAATGTATTTTATTGTCCCATTTAATGATGGATGTTGTTTTCTCATTAAGTTGTATAAAATTGATCCTATGCATTGTGGATGAGGGTACTACATAGAGTATGTTTGTTATTCATAACATGTGTCAGCTGTCCCAATACAATTATATGTTGTTCAACACCAGTTACATCACCGGCTCCAGTATAATTATTTTTCATTATAGGGAAATACCTACATGGATTTCATGTGTTGATAAAGTTTCATTTCATTCCACTAGGATCCATTTCTAAATAATGACATACACTAGATTAGGATATGAATCATAATGAATAATTCCATTCTAGTAAAATACTAATGATAGATTAAAATATTTATGCATATTTAATCCTTAATCATAAATATGGTTCTTTTGAGGACATATTTAATCATAAATCCTTCATAGTGGTTTGTAAATAAAATATAAATTAGAATACCATATCCCCCAAAGAGTGTTAAACCAGGTGCACAATAAGGCATGTTGTCACGTACCATGTTACCCCGAATCAATCCTCCAACACCTTGTCAGAGTTTTCACCCTGAGGTACATTTATACCAGAACCAAATCCACTTGAAGTATCTAGATAGTGATGTATTTCATGAAATATCCATATAATCCCTATTGTACCAAAATTCTAGGATGACCTTATATACTTATCCTCAAAGTCTATCATAGGGTAATGATCTCTAATATAAATTTCAAAATCTATTTCCATTGTTGTTTCTAAACTTCATCTGATACTAAACATAACAAGTAAACCCCACAATCCGAAATCCAGTGCATTATTTTAATAAATTTTCATGATTACAAGGAATCATTTACCGATGTACCGATCAGTTTAGCAGTTTTTGAAAAATAGATGACATACACAATCATCACATCATGATTTCTAAAATAAAACACAACATAAATAACATATTTAAAACACCATTATTACCCTATCTTAACCCTACATATCAATCATAAAATACATTTTAGCATCATGGGAAAATGAAACATAAGAAATGTGGGACCTCATATGCTCATAAGTATAAACAATATAGTGGAATCAATCACAAATAACCATAAACTTTTAAGGAAATGTAATTTTTTTAAAAAAATATCCTTTTAAATATTTATCATAAACATAAAATGTCATGAATAAATAAAATAATTCCATTTGAACATTCACATAGATATTTGACTAGTTGAATAATGAGATTTAAAATCAATAACTTATCTCATAACGAGGGAATTCATTATGCAAGACAACTTAAATACACTGTTAATGCTCCATTAATGAAACCATAAAAAATTGGGTAAGAAATTATCCAAAACCAAAACATACTTTTCTCACGATACTACCTATGAATAGAGGTGCTATAGCAGGAATTGGCCAATACATACAATTTCCAATGCATTCGTCTTATGAAAAGGGTGAAAAATAACATAAACACAATTATTATAACTATCATACGAAGTGTTAATACTTTAACCATAAACCATAAATTCTATAACAATAGAAATTCTATTTTCAAACATATCAGAACTCATTCAATACAATATTGAATATTCTATATTAATAAATCAACCTCAATCAAGAATAACACTTATAAAGGATATTGATATAGATGAAAATAATTAGTAAAAAATCTTTGAAAAAAATATCCCTTTTCATTGAAAATTTTGTAAAGTCATAGAAGTTATAGAAGATGTAATTTAAATATGATTTTTGAATAAAAGAATCCCATACCACATTGAGACTTAAATGTAATTATCCTTTTAAAATAATCATGTCCACATAAATAAATCCTTAAAATCATTTTGAAAACATGGACATTAATTAAAAATATTTAGCAAAATAAATATTTAATAAATCTAAAATGATGTTCTTGTTAAATATCACCTTACATAAAACATTAAATGATTCGTTTAGAATATATTTTTAGGACACATGGACCATGATGATAAATATGTCCTAGTAAATTCATACTCATAAAAAATCTCGTATAATAATGAGATTGAGGAATTTACCCTTGCCTTAGGCCTGATACTCTTCCTACGTATCCAAAACTCTTGTTTAATTTTTCTAAACATATTATTAAAAGACATCGGAATCATAGTAATATTTATGATATCATATAAGATTCTTTTATGACTTTATATTACAAATTTATTAACAATTCCAATTTAATGCAACATTTCGGGTAATAATCAATTTGTTTATCATTCAGGTTTTGACTTGTAATTATTGATAATATTACATAGATCATTATTTAATGACGTCAATAATGTATAATATGATTTATAAATCATATATATTCATAATTAATATGATATTAAGATTTATGAAATGAAATACACCGTTCATAGAGACAGTAGGTAGTACGTACAGATGAACGCTATTTTTGTTTTCTTATCGATTGAAAGTAAGTGATGGCCAAATATTTAAACACACACATATATATTATTCTAGTAGCCTTATCATGTCATATTTTACTTAATTATTAATAATATACATATATTTATATATAATCATTCATTAATTGTTAACTTTGATAATAAATCTCATCGCGTCGTGGAGACGGTAGGTCGTATGTACGCATGCGCGATGATATCATTATATTATTGGTTAAATGATATTGAAATGGATGGTATATTAATTATAAATAATAATAATAATGTCATATTCAAAAATTATGTCTATTATACTTATCATTACACCTATCCAAATAATGTATTGTGGAATAAAAAATTACACCATGACGTGGAGACAGTAAGTCGTACTTACCCACATATGGTGATATTATTATTCGTAGGATGGATAAAATGATGAATATAGTTGTTAAATAATTATAATAACCTCTAATTATAGAAATTATACTGTATTTATTACTTTATTATGGGAAAAACATGTAAGGAGGTAGTTGAAGAAGAAAATAACTTTGAAAGAAGGGATATAATGATTACTTCTTCTTCGGGTGTCTACATTTTAGTTTCAAAAAAGAACACCATAAGTTAGTTTTCTTCCCAAAGGGTGGACTCTAGGATAAATTTTGGAATGTTTGGATGGTAGGTGGTCATAGTTTGGCCGATACAAGCGGCTTTCGAGGTTTTAATAATAGAGAAGGAGAAGTTCATTTTTATAAGAGAGGTGAGGGGGACTTTCTATAGATCTTGAAATATTAATTTTTTATAAATTTATTTTCAGTTTCTAATGTCTCAAAAATGAATTATTTAGAGGGTAAGATTAGGGTCAGTCTAAATCCTATCAACCAATAGGTTTTATACAAGTTATGTCATCAATGTAACCATATCTTTGGCTTTAACCTTTAGTTAAATAAGTTAACCCTTACCATGTCTTCATGCATTTTATACTATATGGTTAATATAATTTTAATAAAATGAAAAAATAACCTCAGGTGGATCCTTATTGAAATTTTTACCACTATATAAATCAGTTTTACGAATATGAAATTTTATTTACTATTATATCATTTAATAAAAAAGTGTTTTTTTAATTCAATTATGTCAATTTTGACACTATTTTGTAATCGATTTTTATTAAAGTCATAAAATCTTTATTCATTCCAACAAAACACATTAAAGCATCCCTAATATGTAAATTTGAACCAAAAAAATAGTTCATGACTTCAAAATATTCAAATTATATTTAATTTAATATTAATAAATTCATTTATTTGAATATTTCATTAATAAGGTAATCACTACATCATCATAGTTTGATAAATAAATAAATTTATTTAATATCTAAAAATTATAAATAAAACACAATGATGTAGGAAATATATTTATATTTATAATTAGTATTTATAGTTATATATATAAATTATATAACCTTATATTAAAACTGTTTAGTAAAATATACATGTTAATGTTATATTTCCCCTTTTTTTAAAAATAAATATTATAATATGTCATTTTCAGACCCAAATTGCTCACAAATTCCAATTTTCCGGAATAGGGATGATCATGGTCAGTAATATCTCATAAAATATGATATGTAAATGGTTTAGGGTAGTTTCATATTATTATAATATTATTTTTGTACCCTTATTTACCTGATTTACGATTTTAACCATGGTAAATAAAAATAATTTCTGAAGTTACTATTCATAATTTCAAAAAATAATAGGTACCTATTAAAACAATTTTTTACTTTTTATTGAAAATATGGAATCTATTTTTCAAAATGCAAAACATAGAATTGGTGGAAATTAATTTGAAATCAATTCCCGTTGTCAAAAACAGAATGCAGATCTTTAAGTGGCAAAAACTATCAAAAGATTGACTTATGTTTATGTTGAATTTAAATATTAAGTTACATCCAATAACCTAAATTATATTTAATGATAAAAATATAATCTAATTATATTTTTAAACCAGATAATACAATAATCTAATAAAGTAAATAATTTATATGGAAAAAAATTTGAATTAAAATGCTATATTTTTCACAATTCATTAAAATATGAATGTTATCAGAAAAATACTAAAAATTTATCCAAACAAAACTTTTATGCCCCTATTATATATAATAATTTAATTTCATCAAAATTAATATCTAAAAGTTTCAGATGTTGGATTTAAAAATGGTTCTCCATTAAATGGAAAAAAACTGCATTTAAAAAAAAAATAATTTCTGTTATCTGAAAAATTGAATTTATCCATAGATAATGTGTAAGAAACACGTAATATGAATGATTAAATTATATGGGATATATATATAAAATTTAAAATTTTGATAATATTTTCCATAAACTCTTTTTAATAGGGTACTTTTATAGGCCGTGGTGCGCTCGAACTCGGTGTAGCGTGTAGTGCAAGCTATTTCATTATTAAGAAGAAGTGTACCCTTGAAACTTTGGGTGTTAAATTATTTATTTATTTTAATGATTCATATTATAATGAATAAAGGATTTTTAATTAAATATTAAATTATATTTCAAATGATATATCTTATTTTAAAATCCTGAGTGAACTATTTCATCATACAGTATATTGTTTATAGAAATAAATTTTGAATTTTTTAGTTTCAGGCCTTTAATAGACCCTAGGATGGTGAGGTGTTCCCAATTCACTATAACGAACAAATATATATCTTCTATGATCTGATTTCTAGTCATAATAATTTTTAAATTTCCTATTAATTTTTAAATAAAATCTTAGATCGCAATACAATGTTTAATTATGTTTGTAATTTAATTTTATTTTAATTTATCCGAAATACGTTAATAATTATTAAAGTTTATGTAGGATGGATTGTAAAATATTTAAAATTTAATATCTAAACTACAATGGCATGATTTATTCTTAATTACCCATATTACTATGGGTTAAATACCACTACCATTGGAGTGTGTTTTCTATTCATGTTCCAAAATGATATCTTATGAATCATTATTTTGCTAAATAAAAATAATAAAAATATATTTTTGTTAAGTTATCATGATGTTTTTATATGTTAACTATAAAAGATCATTTAGTTCATTTTATTGGGGGTTTAGGTGTGTTCCAAATGAACTATATTTTTAGTGTTGGGGGAAACACAATTCTAATGATTTTGCCGAGGGCTGTTATGCCTTGTTTTATCCTATAGGACACATAGAGATGAATCATCATCTAGTGATCTATATTAGATGACATAATTTTCGTAATTATAATCTAACTGGTTATATGCATATTAGGTATGGGTGGAATCCATTGATCCTTTATGTGTAATGTAAAATTAAGTCATTTCATAATCCCTTATTCTAAAATGGATTTTTCTATTATTATTTTTCTGAGTTTTTCTTATCAGTTAATAAAATATAAATTTCAATGGTTGAGGAATGGATAATAAAATTACTTTCAAAACATTTCACATTCAGGGAGAAGATGTAGATTCATAATTCATTAAAAGAATCATTCTATAAAATTTTCCACAATGAAGCATACGGTTGTTGTTAGAAGTTATGATGTAAAATTATTATGGATACAACACACACTCACTGAATTTTGAATGAGTTTCAATTAGATTTGTTATCACTATGATAGAACCAGTTCCATTTATTCAACATTAAATGTTAATCTCTATAATTTCTAAAAAATTTCTTCATATATTAGAAAACAACTAGAAATGGCGGTTAATAAAAAAACAGCTTGGATTTGCATGAAAACATATTTAAAATATGCTTTGTTAATTTATGATTATTAAGAACAATACACATATCAATATGACATGGTAATTTCTCAATATAATAAAAGGTTCTATCTATCTTTCAAATTCATATTAAATGGGTTCAAAATCAAGAAAATGAGTTTAGATTTCCTGATGTTTTTGACATGTATGAATAGACTGCATTTCTATACAACTTGAAGTGCGTTTATAATGAATAAAAATATAATTTTCATAGATTTAAAAATATTAAACAATGATTATATGTGGGCCCTAATGATTAAAACGACCATAGATTGTTTTCAAATCAATGGATAATCCCTGTTGTTTAATTTTTGGCATATAGGAATGGACCATATGTCAATCCAACTTGTTCCTTTTTTTAAACGAACAAAAGTTCATTTTTATTGATTTAAAAGTAGAAAAACGGGATTTAAAGTGTGAAAGTCTTGTAAAATACCTCATATTGAAGTTAAAAAATAGGAAAATGATCATAATTTAATATTTTAAATGTTACAAAAAAAATCCCACATCAACTTTGGAGTAAATTTTCTTGAAATTAATAAAAGATCATTTTTATTTATTTAAAAGTATGAAAACATGTTCTGTTTCATTAGTATAGAGAATATTGCCATCAATTTTCTACAGATTTTTAAAATAAATTGTCGAGTAATTTTTAAATTATATGAATAGAAATTATGTCAATCTAATATAAAATATTTTCAGAATGAGCAAAAAATAGTTTTGTTGGAAAAATAATTATTTAATAGAATGATTCAATTATCCATGAACTAAAAAAATAAATCATATTGTGAGTTCATGAAAAATCAGATTAATGGATATTATTATCAAACATGTCAAAACATTATTTAATATTATCTTTCCAATGATTTCATGATAACAAAAAATCATTTTCTAGGTTTTGTCCCATTTTCATTGCATCTATTTATAGGTACTCTTTAAGACATATTCTTTTAGTTATTTTTCAATAGATTATGAATTATTATAATATTATCAGGATTACGACTTATGTTTTTTATTCAACTTCTAAAATTTATTCTTCCTATATCATTTCTTCTTCTATAGGTTCAATATTCACTTTATTTATAAATCCATATTCTAACTTATATTTTTTTACTTCAGAATAAAATAATATTAATGGAATTTTTTCTACTTCATATTTATCTACTATATTTGGCATCTTACCATTTCAAATTTTTTATAGTATTTCATTTTTTATAAATTTTTCATTTATTTTGGCTTTCACTTCTGATTCTTCTTACGGTTTCTATTCCGCTTATTTTTTAAACTATTTCTTCTCTAAATCATAAATATAATTTCATTTCTATAATTTTAATTTGAATATCTAGTTTTACTATTTTTTTTACTTACTTTCATTTTTGATATGTTAATTTTTTAGTTTATGGTATTACATATAATTTTTATTTCAAATATTCATTCTCCTAATACTTTCATATCTATTTATATCGAAATTATTCTCAGGAATTCTCCCTAAGAACATTTATTGATCTAAAAATTATATTTATTATTACTTTTAATGTTTTTCATCAGATTCCCCCTATTCAACCTTTCATATTTTCATTTTCATTAATTTTATCTTTTGATTTCTATTTTAACTTCTTGCTTCTTCCCCTGCTTCTCAATTTTGTATTTTTTAGTTATAGTATCTCATTTTACATCTTATTTTGTTTTTATTTTTCATTCAAACACTTTTCTATATTTTTTATTAATTAAATTGGATTAATTTTTATTATACTATTATTTCTTCTAGTTTTTGTTTTTTGATATTCTTTAAAATATTTATAGTATTTCATTATCTCAAAATTATGATTCTTCTTCTATCATTTCTCTTCCATATTACACATTAAAATTTTAATATGGTTCATCCTTTTTCATCTATCATTATTCTTCCCAATTTCATAAATTGTTTTATTATAATTATATTTTATTCCTTTTTATGATTCATTTATTTTTTTTATTATATCAAACCTGATACATTTTTTCTTTTACTTATAATACACTTTTATGTATCTCTATCCGATATTTGTTTTTTATTATTCTTCACATTTTATTTTTATTTTCCTCAAATATTATTTTTTTTATTTTTCATCTATATTTTATTTCTTCTTCTTTCATTAAAGTCATATTGAGTTTCCATTTACTCCAATTTTTTATTATTCTGATGTCTTCTTTATTATACCTTATCAAGTAATATCTATATATAGAGATTATTTTAGAATCTAACAATCTTCTATATAATGTAATCATCTTTTACTTATTCAAATACTTCTATTCTCATAATTGTATCTATGTCTTTTATTTTTATTTTTATATTAAACTAATATATTCGTTCTTCTAGTTCCAATCCACCATTGCGCTTTTCCTTTCAGCTTATAGTTTTTTAATTATAATTCAACTTATATTTTCACTTTTTGTTATAAATTCAGCATTTTTTTTTGTCTTAATCTATCTCCCAATACTTCTCGATTATGGTTTCTGTATATAAACAATGATTTTATAACAATATTTTCTTTTACCTAAAATATTTTTTATATATTTTTTTTCTACTTAAAATTTCTATTGTAATTTGATTGTATATTATGAAATTTGAATGTATGCTTAATTATGATATGTATTTCATATTCTACCTTCTAGTTTTTCTTTCAATGATTTTTATTCTATTTTAATTTTCTACGGATAATTCATACACTTCCTTACTATTTATATATTTTTCTTTTAAATTAACTTAAACTACCACTTTTCTTCCATATTCACATCTGATCACTATTTTCATATTTCAAATCTTATCTCCATCTTAGGATGGTTCTTTTATTTTTTATTTGTAATATTTATATTTTGAGATTCCCTTTTACATAAAATTATACTCGTGTTATTATTTTTTGACCATCCTCTAATTTTAAACATGATTATGGATTTCATTTTTGTTTAACTTCTATATTCATATTTTAAAAAAATTTCTGAACCTACATCAAATTCGACTTCATCATTGATAGTTTTCTTATTGATTTTTGTCTTAATCCTTGAGTAGATTTAGAAACAACATTTGAATCTAGTTTATCTTTTCATCATTATATGTATTTAATATCTAAATTTTTTCTTAAACATATTTATTAATTATACATTTTTACCTATAACTTCTATCATTTTCTTCATCTACTGCATTTTCTACTAACTCTCCATATTTACATTTCCATTTTCCATTCCTAGTGTTTTCTGTTACCTTTATTTTTTTCCTTTCATTTTATTATACTACATTTTCATATTTTTATAACAATTATCATGATATATAAATTTTCTCCCTGAGATAGGAGACATTTTTTTATTACGTGAATCAAACTTATTTAAATTAATAAATTTATTATATTTTAATAAGTTACCTTATAGTGAATAATAATTTTAAATTTTAAAAATATATTAAAAATTTGATATAACATTTTTTTAAAAATCTGTGTAATATTTCATAGAGTACTATTTTTTTATGTAAATATATTCAACAATTATTTATTTTCACACTTAGGTGACCCTTTCATGGGGTGGTTCTTCCTAGAGAACTTTTGAGAGAAAAGATAGACCATATAAAATATGATTACTTAACTTCTAAACATCTATTTTCATGCATTTTAATATATTATTTGAGATCATTATATAATATTTCATTGTGTTTTTAATTTAATTTTAATTTAAATTATTTAATTAAAATTAAAATTTTCAAAGTTGAAGGAAGATTGAGTATTTAATATTTACAGTGTCTCCTCCCTGATATGATTACATGTTCGATTATTAGTTATGTTGGTGATGACGTGACATCCACCAGTTCCATTAAAGAATAATTCGTATTAATTTTACAAATTGTTATATTTTGGATCCCTATTTTGATGAATCATAATAAATTTTATGTTTTTTAAGTTAATTTAATCATTTTTATATTATCATTCTAATAGCTTGTAGGTCAGATGTTCACGGTTGTAGATGCCTTCCTTATGAACTCAGGTTCATGTGTTGTAGGAAAATTAATTTTTTTGAATAGGTGAGGGATAATGGGTCTAGATATCCTAAAGTTACCCAGACAATAAAACCCCTTTCTCAAATCTATACTAGAAGGTCTACCTGGGGACATTATCACAACTACCATGTTCAATGGAATCTTAGGCGAATGGGTGAAAGCCATTGATTATAACTATTCAATATAAAATTAATCATGTGTGTTACCATATCATTTATTAAGAATATTATATTTTTTTGGATAATTATTTTCTTCTAAATAGTTATTTAGATATATATTACATATACTTCAATTAAAATAGGAAAAAAACTTCCAGAATAAGTCACTTTCAAGTGAATATTTAGTTTCATTGTAACAACCCAGGTACTTATAAAATAATTTGTCTTCGTTCTCGAATTAAATAATTGAATTAATTATAAATGAATAATGAAATAAGTGTTATTTATATAAATAAAAGAATCTATAATAATTGAATATTAACCATACCTATGAGATTATAAATAAAATTTATGCATCATATAAGTGAAAAATGATATATTTTTATCATTAAATAAGTAAAAATCTTCTAAAAAAATTACAAATTAAGTGTTGGTATTTTTGATGTCATAAAAAATTAAGTAAAATTTTATAATAAATAAAATGATTTAAAATAGTTATATTTTCATAAAAAAATATCCCTAAATTAATATTTTAATGTCATATTACAATAAGATTATTTTTTGAGAATAATTATTTTTTGTAATGTGTCATAAAATTAGTTATAAATTTTAGATTTGTATTTTTAGAATGAACGATTTTTAATTAATAATTAAGTTCCTCATATTTAGAAAATTATTTTATAAAAATGGAGATTTTTTATTGAATTCTTCACTTTGAAAAAAGGTTGGGGTGAATATTTAGAATTTTTCTAAAATAGTTGGTTTTCTAGTGAATAGGGAAATATGGTAATTTGTGGTATAAAATAAATAAAAGAATTTTTGAGTCATGCTTGATTCATTGATGATGTAAGTGGACTTCAGCTCGAACTCATATGAATTATTTACGGCACTTAGTCATAGTAATGCACACTATTAAAATTCATAGAGAAAATAATAAACTTATGATTAAAATAAAAACACACATTTCTCCTCTACTATAAATACTACCACTCACCAACTATTATCCTCACTCCTCAATTCCTTATATATTGCTTAATTTTTTTGAGAAATAACTTACCAACCTTATTACATACGTCTAAGATATTATTGTGTCCCCGAAAGGCCAAAATAAAGTGTATTAAGAAGTTTCTTAAGGAGAAGAATTCAATAGGTAAAAACAAATTTCATTTTCATTTGATTTCATTTCAATTTATTTAATTTTCTTATTATCTTCTCACATCCCCTTGTATAAATAACATGATAACTCCAGTATCTTTTATATAGTTTAATGTTTTTCGGTTAATGTAATAAACCATCATCATTTATCTCGTCCAATCTATATTTTCTAAAAATTAAAGCATCGTCTGTGATGAGTTAATTTATGGCTTTCAGGGATGATAAGTTTTAAATTTCCAATACCGCATTTGAGGATGTTCATAAACCATTATTATGGTTATGTAATATTTTATTATACATATTATACATTTTGTAATGTCATGGATCCATTATATAAAATGAAATTAAATAATATGATATATGTTCATGATGGTTGTAAAAACTGCCAAAATAAACTAAATCATTTTAATTTTTTCCAAATGATTCATCCTCAAATAAAAAAATTATATATAGAATAAATTAATATTATGGAAACCTACTAATAAAATTTATATCCACTTTTTGAGTTTTTATTCCATTCAATAATAAAATCCATAATGAACTGACCAGGGAAACCATGAAATAAACTCACTTGAAACAGTGGGAAAAAATATTATTAAAAATGGGTGGAAATTTTTTATAAAATGGTCATATAATGTAGTATAAATTTGAGTATGGTTTTTTTATATATATAGTATTAACATCCTTAAAACCATTAGAAATTATTTTTAAACATGTTTGGAGTACGGAAACCCATAGGTAAGGTACTTTTCTTAAAAATATTATCCTTAAAATTTATATTTTTACAAAACTCAGAAGGAATGTTTTTATGACTATATTCACGTTTTATGATTATGTTTTGACTCATTGAAATTGTATATAAATAATGGTGGGAAATATATCTCCCTCTTATTCAATGGATGTGTTTATGTTGGAAGTTGACTGTTATAGTTATTCCAAGTGTAACTACGATGGTTACATCATAAAGAAGTCGTGAGGGATACATCATAAGGTAGCCAAGTGGGTTAAATTTTAAGGTATCCTTGAGGGTTAAGAATCATTTGGTATCCATTTGGGTTACAATATAAAGTATGTAATTCCCCCTGTATCCTATATGATTTTATTTATGTTTTTAATTTTTTATAGAAATCACTAGTTTTCATAAAGTCTGTATATGATACTTAATGAGTGAGAAGAATGTATTTGTGAAAATGGTTTCAAATATTGATATGTATTCATGGAATAATCATTCATTTCTCTTTTTTATATCACTTACTGAGCCTTTTGTGCTCATACCTTATTTTAAAATGTTTTTAAAATGGTTTATGTATTGGAAAAGGAAAGGAAGGATTCATGTTTATTGTCATGATGTTTTTCCCAGAAATAAATAATATTTTGTTTCAAAATATTCATATTATGAAAAAATGATTTTATTTTAGTAGTATCCTCTTTGTATTCTTATGGGTTTTCATGTATGAGTTATGACCTAATTCTCTTAAACTCTAAACTGGAAATGATATTTTGGACTGTAATAATTGATTTTTAGTTTAATTAACAGGATTAGGTAATGTTAAAGGATAGGTAATTATATTATTGGTCCAACAAGAATTTTCATTCAGAAAAAAATTCCATTTATGTAGTCAGTTGTAGTAGTTAGAATTTTTTTTTCTGAATTATTATTAATTAAACACACACTCAGTAATTTTCTATTGACTTTCTATCAAATGATAATTATTTTTAATAATAGTAATGTCAATTTTAAACATTTAATTTCAATCTTAAACATGAAAAATATTAATCTATTTATATTTCATTACTCCTAGAATAGAGAAGGTAAACAATAATGTAAATGGTCTCAGATTTATGTGAAGACATAGGAAAATTGCTGGGTCTTGGTGAAATAGAAGCGTGGATGGTCCAACACCCAACCTTAATTTTTACCATGATAATTGATAATTCCAAAATCAATCCAATTATGATTTCCAGTCTATAGAAAATAGATTCAATATTTAGATAATGAAGGAAGAGGCCTGAAATATTTATGGATGATCTTGCACGTCATGTTTATAATTAATTTAAATTTAATTTTTGAAGAAATAAAAAGCCTGGTTCTTCAGTACATTGTTCATTGATTATTTTTGTAATCTGGGATGACCCATTCATATTTTCTCATTTCACATTAAAGGATAAAAACCATAATCCCTATATTGGTGATCCACACATTATGCAATGGTCTCTAATTGACGGCACTCTCACTCTGGGTGCTAGCGCGGCGAAGCGAATGTCTTGCGTCGATCAATCTTGATCACATGTTCATCAATTTTGAAGAAGGTCTCTAATTCTTGAGAGGGGTATAGGAGAAGAGTTGAGAGAAAATTCATAACATTGAATTTATCTTTCCTCGTCAGTTTCACATACATGTAAAAATAGAAAAACTTTTTATTTATAGACACGACGATTCAATTATAAAATTTAATTGCCTAACAAAAATTAAATAAATTCATAACATTAAAGAAAACCCATTCAATAAAATAACAATAACCATGAAATTAGTTTTTATGCTCCAACTTGTGCAAAAAATATTCATAATTGAAATCCCTTTCAACATAATTATAATAGTGTTGTTATTATTATTTTTATGCCAACTAGTTAAATAATTATTTACCGTCTTTCAAATAATTAGTTCACTACTGGATCGACCTTTGTCCACTCCAACTCCACTTCCATTTATTAAAAAACCAAAGGAATGATTAAATAATTGATTCTCTTAAATAAATATATTTTTTAAAAAACTAGTAAATAAATATTTATTAAATGATTAATAAAATAAATAAATATTTTTTTATTCATAATCCAGTGAATAAAAATTTATTTAAATTATGAAATAATTTTAACTTGAATAAAATTATTCCACTGTATTGATAATAATATTTATTTGATCATTGAAATTCAATTATAATTTAACTGAGACAGCCAGAAACACTTAGTGTGTGGCCCTCTAGGATTCTTTATCGTTTTCATTAGGAATGCTTGCCTAAATTCCAAGAGTACTGTATAGAAATTGGTCAAGGAACCCAAGAGAAAGAACATAAAGTCACAACAACGACATCCACCTATGAATTCTCACCCATTAATATAATACCTTTCTCTCAATATCTCATCAAGATGGTTTCATGATAGTGTCATTAACCTTTATGCTTGATATGTTTTTCTCTAACTAACTTAAATAAAACTGTCGTTACACTGTGGCCACTGAATTTTGTGTAACAGTTCTATTTCAATCAAAGGGTTGGGATATCCATAAATGGAAGAGGCAAATACATCCTGGAGTGATCCATTAATACATGTCATTCATAACACACATAATATACCCTACATCACACCATCTTTGTCTATGGTGGTTTTTTTCAGTAAATAAAAGTGTGTGGGTCATGACATATATTAGTGATAATATTAAAATATAAGAACCATTACACATGCTCGTATATATAAATATTCAATGACACCAAAAAAGGTGGAAATCCTATTGGCGAGTCTGGTCTCCTAATCTCTTTTCTTGGAGATTACCAAGTGTAAACATCATGTGAAGAAGAATCATTTTCATACGATTACTCACACATGATGGTATGTATATTATGTGTCCCATCATAGTATGTCATCGAACCAAAGAACTATATTTAAGAATATTCTCATACCGCTTCTAGGTTCCCATCATAGCAACAAACTGATATGACATTTTCAATGCGTCAAATAATCTAGGACATTATTACACTATTTTCAAATAGAGCTATGAAAAATATGTAATAAGATGTTTAATATTTAATTAAATTAAATTTTAATGTAATCAAAGTACAAACATTTGGTTCCATAATAGAAACTCTAACATGGACTAGAGAAACTGCCTTCGACTTTCATTCTGATAGACCTCACCTGATGATCATGTTTCTCCTGAGTTAATACTTTAGGTAAGGATTCTTCCATGTTGCCTTATGTGAAAATACTTCTCACTATATCTTCACCTCTATGAGAAAATTCCCTCAAGATATAATACTTCTGAAGCATGTGATTCTTCTGATGATATAACCTTGGCTATTTTTTTATGCCCACCGCTGTAGTATTATCAGAAAACATTGTGTTGGGAACTATACTACTATGTAACACATCTAGGTCCTATATAAAGCTATAAATCCAAAATTATTCTTTAGCTACCTCATAAGATGTGATATACTCAGATATTGAGGTATAATATGCGACCACACTCTGCTATGAGTTCTTCCAGCTCACTGCACCCCCATTTAAAGTAAAGATGTGTCCCATTTGAGACTTCATGCCATCTTGATCAGACTAGAAACTAGTTACTTTATATCTTTTGATGACTAGTTCCTTATCTCCTTCATAAATGAGGAACATATCACTATTATCCCTCATATACTTTAGGATAGTCATGATTTCCATCCAGTTTCCATCACATGGGTCAGCTTGACATCTTCACTCTGCACCCAATGCATTGGTGACATCCCGCCTAGTACATACCATGGAATACATGGGGGACCCAATCACTGATTAGTGTAGACTCCTTGTAATTTTCTTTATTTACTCATGTTTTGGAGGAAACATCTTCTTGGAAATATGAATGTCATTTAACACTAGAAACAATCCCATGCTGGATTGTTTTATAACGAATCTCTAAAGTATCGTGTCAATTTATGAACTTTAAATTGTCCCAACAATCTCTTGGATCTATCATAATGGATCATGATCTCAAGAATATATGTTGCCTCAACAAAGTCCTTCATGGAGAAGCATTGATTCAACCATTACTTAACAAAATGTAAGAATACTATCTTTTTTCCAATAAGTAATATGTCATTGATATATACTATTAGGAAATTGACCACACACCCACTAAACCATTTGTAGACAAAGGCTCACATTAATTATTTATAAAACCAAATTACATTATGTTTTCATATAATGGAATGTTCCATGAAATTGATTCTTTCATTAATCCATAAATGGATTTCTACAACTTTCATACCATATTAGATTTTTCTGGAATCAAACACCCTTCAGTTTTTGTAATGTAGACATCTTCCTTAAGGTTCTCGTTAAGGAAGGCTATTTTGAAATCCATTTTCCAAATCTAATAGTCATGGTAAGATGTAATGAAAAGTTTAATTCCGATGGATTTTAACATTGAAACTGGTGAAATGTTTTCCTCGTAGACAATTCTTTGATGGTATTTGATCCCTTTTGAATGAAGTCGTGCCTTATAGGTACTGACATGTCCCTCAATTTCCATTTTTTTGAATACATATTTGAATCCAACATGATTAACATCAACTGGAGGATCTACCAAAATATAAACATGGTTTTGGTACAAGGAATCCATTTTTAATTCATGTATTCTTTTAACATGGAAACATCATTGCCAGTTACTACTTCATTGTAGGTTATAGGATCATTATTATCAACAAATAATGATTCACCATCCTCACTAAATAGAAAATCGCACTGTTTCTGTCCTATAACCTCTCTCGTACTATTATGTAGTTCATGTGTCTTTGTAAGAGTTCATTCTTCTATAGGGTTTTGTCAAATATCTTCCTATACCAACTCTTTTATACCTTGAGCCTGGACATTATTGAAGTTTATCTCACTCACACTATCTCTTTTGGAGATGTTCTCCCTCCCAAGGAATAAGGAGTGTCTTTCCACTATAACATTTTTTCTAATGGTTTGTATAGGTAATATTTCTTTGTTTACATGGGGAATCCTATAAAGCTACACTTTGTTCCTCAGGTTCATGTTTTTTACATGAAGATTCCTAAAAAAAATCTTCACTTCCCCACACATGTAAATTTGATTACATGGATTTACATTAACTCTATAACTCATCTGGAATACCATTTATCAATTTAGTTGGTATGTGGTTTTCTCTGTGTGCTTATGTTTATAATTAATATCCCAAAAAGGATAATGGAAGACTTGTATGACTCATCATTAATCTCAACATGTCCAACGAGGAGCAGGTTTTACTTTTTATCACACTATTCCACTGGGGCGTGTAAGGCGGAGTGAGTTGGGATAGGATCCCAATCTCCCATAAGTAATCAATGAGGTATTGGTTAAGATATCCCCCCTTGATCTGAGTGGTGGTTCTCAACCTTCATACCATGCTGGTTCTCAACATCATTCTTATATTATTTGAACTTATCAAAATAATTCGAATTATACCTCATTAAGTAGATATATCCATACCTACTGAAATCAACAGTAAAAGTTATTAAGTATGAGTACCTTCCTTTTTATTCAACTGTAAATGGTCCACACACATCGGTGTGAACTAATTCTAGAAACTCATTATCCGTTTCACCTTTCCCACTAAATGGGTCTTTGGTGATTTTACCTTGTAAACATGTGTGACATACACCAAGTGGTTTTAGTTTGAAATAATATAAATATCCATCTTGATGTAACTGTTTCAAGTGTTTCTCGTTTACTCGACCTAGTCGGTGATGCCAGATTTGGGTGTGGTATGAGTCATGCAATTTATCTTTGTTATCATTTTCCATTACATTGTTTGTGTAATACAACAAGTTAAAAAAATTGATTAATTATTCCCTACCAAAAAATGCTATATTTGTAAAAGAAGAAACATTCATTTACAAAATTTAAATAAATCCATCTGTATCTAATTTAGATACATAAAATATGTTTTTAGTATAAGACACCACATAATAACAACCCTTTGACACCAACACCATCCCAGTTGGAAATGTGAGGTGGTAGTCATCTACAACTACAACCGCAAGCCTAGATCTATTGGATGATCAATGATCTAACATCCTGGGGTCAATAATTTTGAATCTACGTGGTTATTGTATTTGGATACATATGGGAGAACCCAAAGATGTATCTAATTCCCAATTTGTTGAAATAGATAGATTGAATTCGATAACAAACACACATGAATCTTTCCCTCACTTCTTAGGCTTGGTACAGTTCTTCTTCCAGTGTCCCTTCTTGCCACATGTGAAACAAAAAGCGTCATGTTCCATTGAATCCCCTTTGAGATTCCTATTCATAGAAGTCTGTGAAGAAGATTTGTGGTTAAAACATATTGCCTTCTATTTCATCTTATTTAAAATAAGTATATAATTTTGTCTCTTATTAATATCTATGTACACAATGATAATGAGGAATGAAGATCATATATTGACTTCTCAATGTTGTTAATAATGAAATTAACAAAAAATATGGAGAATCTCTAAGGGATTGATGGAAGAATGAGACCGCTACCCAGTTTTTTTGGGGATTTTAAAACCTATAACCTCCAAGCACTCAATATAGACAATGAGCTTGAATTAATAGGTCCTATGTGGGCCACCCTATCCAAGCTTACTCTGAATGAGTTCTTTGGGGATATTAAACCATTCTTGTATTTCTCTCTCATAGTAAATACCATAGAGGTGCCCTGAGCATGATATAGGTATCCATGTTTCTGTGAGACATCATGAGATAACTATACATTGATGATATCATAAAAAATTGAACATAAACATTGTCATTTATATGTTTCCCATAGGCCCAGAACTTGGGCATGCAAATCAGGTAATACTGACACAAGTGCGTAAGACTTATGTTCATGGAGTAGAATAACCCGAAGGCATCTAAACCATTCCTGGAAGTTAATGCAAGTGATGTTATTGTCTTTATACATACTTGGTCGTAGTAATAGTTTGTTTGATTATGTTGTAATTTTATTCAACAATTGAAAGATCATATTATTAGAATTTTATTGATTACAATGATGAGAAATAATAAATTAATTTTATTAAGTCTCCAAATATGTTATCAAGTACCAATGGCCCTCACTATTGAACTCATAATGTCCAGTCTCCAAGAAATTCTAGTGGAAAGGTTCCATATTCACCTTCGCATAACCCCAAATGGGTTGGTCAAGCTATTTGATGTTATTTATGTAGGAAGGTCTTTTCCAACTGTGGGCTTTCATCTCCATGATCTGTTGAGTGGACTCCCCAATCCAGAAATTCTGACTTGGATTCCCACAACACTTGCCTCTAATATTAAACCAAGTAAAACAAGAGATTCTCATCTTGATGAAATATGGATAATACAACCCAAAACATTTAATAAGGGATTCATATATAAAATTAACTGTCCCAACAAAGGTTGGTCAAACACATAGTTTCATTGATACTTTCCCTTAATCAAATAACGGAAGGCTTAGTCTGAGTTAATATTTTGTTGAGGTTTTTTATCTCTTATGAGTAAATTGACTTATTCTTTTAATCACATGCTTGTTAATATTAAGTGGAAATTAAATATGTGATTAACCATATCTTGATAATATTTAGGTACAATCCTAGATTATTTTACTTTTATCTTGCATGCTTGTTAGTTCATTAATTATGTGACCGCGATAACAAATCCATAATGGAGAAAAATGAAATAGACAAAAATAAAATAAAGGGAATGATCATGAAGATTTTTATAATGTTTCATTTATCTAGAACTTGTTAAACTAACCATGGCCTAGGGGAGAAACACTTTAATGTTTACATCTTTCCACTTATCAAAATTTATATCTCCTCGGATTGGTTTCACCTCAGCTCCTGACTTGGACCGCCTCCACCATCTTGAGAGCTCCATCCGTTACATATGCTTGTTAAACTCACACACAGGTGAGGGGTAAAAAGGAGTTACAAAAAAGAAACCATGGTAACACATGCCCTATATACTAATGAGGAGATATGGTGTGCAAGCCAAATGTTAATTTCATTAGTATATTAAAAGGAAACCCATTACCCACAAAGGACATGGTCTAGCTCATGATCACCCACAATCATGAAACAAGTTATGAATTTAATAAAACTATCTTTCAGTTCATTAATATTTTATTTTAAGAAATATCGTGAAATAATCAATTATTTATTGTCTTTAATTAATCAATCCTTTTTTCTTAATCATTTTCTGAATTTCATTGAGAATCTCGTCCTTGTACATAACTATACCTTGGAGGTAACCTGGTGAATACCTATTTGAATCTACCCAACATGTATTATATTCACATACTATTTTAATCTTATGAAATATGTCATAAACGATGTTTCAATGCTTAGGGTAACTACCTGTAGTACAATTTATATCTGATTTGTGGTTCTAAACATTACATGAACATTAAAGTTCTAATTATTTGTAATTTGGGAAAGTACATGGAATGTAGTTATGACTACATGATGCGTACTAAATTCTTGGGATTTCTGTACGTACATGCCAAGGGACTTCGTGTGTGAAGCATACATCAGAAATTTTTGATTACACAATGTGTACAGTGGGCTACATGTCCTTTTGTCTTTGCGTTACAATGTTATCGGTCGACTTAGCTGTGTATGGGATACACCATTTGGCCCCTGACCTGAAGGGAAAACATGCCATGTGTAGTGGGAAACATGTAATGTAATTAGGTAAGCTTGTTCCTATCTTTCTTGACTAACACACAGTTTATAATTAAGTACACTATGGGTAATAAATGCCCACATATTGATTATTTTCCGAATTACTGATGATGCACTGAACACGACTACACGACATGTAGTCCATATTAGACGACATGTATAGAAGAGAGCACAATGTGTAAGTCCTAACGCATGGTGTCTATATTCATGTCACCTGAGAAGAATAGTCTCTACTTCCTAATAAGTTCTGTGTTTTTATTTTAAACCAAAAATCATTCATTTATTTAAAATCATAAAGATAAAAAAAGAGGAAAAACAAATCTCGAAATCCAGATTAGAAGAATAATTAACCTTGATTTTTAAAACTAAATTCATAAACCGTAAATCATAAATGACTAATATAAATAATTATACACTATGATGAGCCCCTTCTCATACAACTTGTAGGTTCCGAGCAGAGTGGAAGCACAGTTCGGCAGGTGCCCAAATATAATTTTTCCATCATAAATGATTATTGGGGGATCAATACACCGATAAATGCCAGTCTCCACATAATATAATAAATTATTTAGATAAATATTGAAGAGGCTCAAAACCCTTAGAGGGGATCTTGAACATCATTTTTATAATTAATTCAAATTTAATTTATGAGGAAATATAATACATGGTTCCTAGGTACGTTCTTTATTGGCGATGTTGATCGTCTGAGATGAACCTTTCATATTTTCTCGTTTTTATTGGTAGGATCCAAACCAAAATCCCTTTATCATTCATTCACACATACTCCAATGGCCTCTGGTTGATGCCAATCACTTTCTGGGTTCTAGTTTCATGAAGCGAATGTCTTGTGTTGATCATTCTTGATTTCCTATTTTTTAATTTTGATGAAGGCATCTTGTTATTGATATGGAGAAAGGAGAGGATTTGAGATATAATTCCTAACTTGGAGTTTCTCACTCGTAATCAGTTTCACATACATGACATAATAGACGTAACTGTTTATTTATTAGCATGAGTATTCAGTTATAATATTAATTTTATAAAAAAATTAAATACATTCATAACGTTCTAGAAAACACATGATACATAATAACAATAAATACATCATTATTTGTGGTGTGGAAACTATCGCCAAATGGAATCAAAAATGAAATATTGTTCCACATAATTATAAATATGAGATTATTTTTTTTGTAAAAACTAGTTAAATAATTATTTACCATCTTTGAAAAAAATTATTTTACTACTGGACCAACCTTGGTCCGCTCGAACTCCACTTCCATTTATCGATCACCCGAATAAATAAGTAAATAATATATTATCTTAAATAAATATTTTATTTAAAATCTCGTAAATAAATACTAATTAAATTTTAAATAAAATAATTAATTAATTTTAAATCATAATCACGTGAATAAATATTTATTTAATTTATGAAATCATTTAAATGTGAATAAAATTATTCCACTATCTTGTGAATAATATTTATTCCATTAATTTTGTGGAAATAGAATTTAACTAAGACCACCAGAAACACTTCATGTGTTAACCACTAGAATTATTTCTCATCTGCATTAGGTGATCTTGCCTAAAGTCCAAAAGTACTACCTAGAAACTTGTCATGGAACCCAAGATATAGAACATACAGTTGCTAAAAATGACATCCACATACAAACGCTCATTGTGTAAAATAATCATTTTTTCTCAATATCACATAAAACTAGTTTAATGATAGTGTTATCAACCTTTATTCTTGATATTTAATTCTATGACTACCTGAAATAAAATCATCATTACACCATGGACCTATAATTTCATGTGATGGTTTTATGTAAATCAAAGGTCCTAGATATCAACTTCCATTTCTGGATGAGAAAAATACTTCCTCAACTTATTCATGAATAACATGTCAATCACGATGTACCCAATATACCATACATACCAAAAACTCTCTGTATGACATTTTTCATTAGTAAATCAAAGTGTGTGATTCATGAACCGTATTAATGATAATATTAAAGTCTATGGACCATTACACAAGATAGAAGATATGAAGATCCAATGCCACCAAAACAAGTGGAATTCAAATTGGTGGGTATGTTCTCATAATCTCTCATCTTAGAGATTACCAAGTGCGAACATCATGAGAACAAGTAGCTTCTTATTTTGAGTAATCACAAATAGATATCTGTATATATTTGTCCAATCAGAGTATGTCATCCAACCATAGAACTATATTTGATAATATTTTCATAACACTTCATGGTTCTTATCAGAGCGGGGAACTACTATGACCTTATCAATGTGACAAATACTCCAGGATATTATTACATTATAGCCATACAGAATAATGAAAAATATGTAATAAGATGTTTATATTTAAATATTTTAAATATTAATTTAGTAAAATTAAATATAGATGGTTCTAGGACACCAACTATTACAAAAATGATATTTGATTCATTTTCAATCAAGAAAAACTGACCATAAGTCAATTTGACATATGCGTTTCATGGTATGATCGAATGTGCCAATCGAAATTCACATTATTATTAAGGGGGTCAAAGTAAGTAAAAAAATTTATGTTGACATGAAAATTCATGATATTTATGAATCCCCTATTTATTCAATATGATTCCCTATGTCTTTTCTGATCCATTATGTTTTGGACATCCCAGAAACATTTTATTAAGGAAATTTCTCTTTCTCTAAGAAAAATTTTATTATGATATATATTCTTTATATATGGATAGTTTTTACTTTACCTTTGGTTTTAAATGTCATACAAAATGTTTTCATAACTAAATCTAACCATCCTTTACTAAATCCAAAAATTGGATCTTATCTAAAACTCAAAACCTTTCAGTTCGAATGAATCTAATTTCTATAAAATTTTGAATCTGATTTCTATAGAATTGAGAATATGATTTCTCTAGAATTAAGAATATGATTTATAAATAATTGAGAATCTAATTAATCTATAATTAAGAAATCCATTTCTCTAAAATTGAGAATATAATTTTTCTATAAGTCACAATGTAATTTTTCTAGATTTTCAAATCTGGTTCTCTCATAAATCAGACTCAGATTCTCTCAGAAATAAGACTTCGATTCTCTCAGAAATCATACCCCAATTCTCTTAGTCTACATACTCTGATTCTATCATAAATTAGACATTGATTCTCTCAGAAATTAGTGTTTTATTTTCATAAAATCTAACACAATTTTTTTTTAAAAATAGAATCCAATTATCATTTTTCCTAGAATCCTATTGTCAATATTTTTAGACTCTGAATCACACAATATTAAGAATATGATTAAATTTTTTTGTTGCAGTTACCTGATTTCCTTTATGTAGAGTTTCATTTTATCATATCATAAATTTGATAATGTTTCTTTAGTATAATAATTTTTCTCATAGTTATTTATATAAAATGATGTCATCAAATCTGTTATAAAGTAACTGTTACATGATTTCCACATGTATATGTCCCTCCAAAAGTTTAGGGAAATATGAATATTAGATGAGGAATTAAACTATTGGAATTCATGCTTATAAATTCCCATCCATTTGTATTCAGTTACAATGGTTACGTTACAATGTTCTTGTGGAACATCTAGACATGCTGATAGTTTGTGAGAGCTCTGCTCAATAATCCTTGTTTGAATATTAGGAAAAAATGCTAAACTGTAAACAACTTGTTATACCTTAATAGCATGAATATGATTTTTCCAGCATAATTGAGGGAATGCAGGGATATAAAGACAGATATTGATCATTGTATCAAGGTATTACTCTAATGTGGGTAAGACAAACATTCCTAAATGTGTAAATAAATTTCCCATTATCCATTTCTGTTGGCTACCATTCTCTTTGGGTTACAATATTTCTTTGTTACCCATTACATGTTACATGTTTTTTTAAATTCTACTGCATTTAGTTAAGGAAATAAAGTGTAACATTCTTAAAATTTATTATTATTGTACAAACTCTGATATATATTCAATTTTATTTAATGTATTATTTTTCCTTAGTATACTTGTTTATGTTTCATTATCAGATTCATATTATCAGATCCTAAGAAAGTAATATTCTTTATTAATAACTATAGAGGGATTGTGAATTCAACTTATTTAACAATGTTATACATAGATTTATTTAATGATAAAATGAATATTTTTTAAACCGACAATTCAACCCCCCCACTCTTGTAATTGAGCAATCTACATTTACCTTTATATCCTAAAAATGGTATAGAAGGTGGTCTCTGAAATAATTATACTTTAATATAAGTTTTCTTTCTCAACTTTTCTTAAATAAATTTATTTTTTCAAATTTTTATTAGTGATTTTATTTATAAAATATTTGTTTATAAACTTTTTCTACTGACACGTTTTGTGGAAAATAACTTATTTTGAATAGAAGGAATGATTGTTAGATCAATAGACAACATAAATACAACCAGACCCCCAATATTTGATGGAAATAACTACTAACCCTAGAAATAGAAGATGAAGACTTTTATTATAATTACCAGTGTAGGTAATTTTGTAATGTCAATTGGGATTATAAGATTCTTGATAAGAAAATCACACAATTCACCAATCAAGAAAAACAAGAGTATCATCTTAACAGTAAGGTACACAATACTTTATTATTTTCTATGACTAGGAACATATATAGATAGATTCCATCATGTGAAGTTTCTAATAGAATATGTATGAAATTAGAAGTTACAAATATTGGAATATCAAAGGTTATTGAAACAAGAAGAGCTATACTTAGAGCTAAATACAATGTTTTTTTCCTTATGGAGAACCTCTATGCAATGTTCATCAATGTTTTATGACTATTGTAAACAACCTTCAGTCTATGGATGAGAAATGAATTGATAATGATATTCTTGTAGATATGATAATAGATATTATTCCCAATGAGTGGGAATATAAAAGAACAATGATTTATTAGAATATTAACTATTCAAACATCAATATTGACGATTTATTTTGGACTCTTCTAAAATATAAAACAAGAATGAAGAGAGACGTAGCGATCAAAAAGAAAAATAATGAAAAAGATAGTGTTTCAGTCACTATTGCATCAAATCATATGAAATATGAGACTCCTAAAAGAGTTACTAGATCAAAATCCATGAAATATGGTGTGATATCTGAATAAAGTGATAGTGATAATTCTTAGAATTAACCATCAATTAATTCATGGAGAATGAACAAGTTTGTTGGAAATAATGATTACAAATATAGATAATGTAGGTTCTGGGCGAAACTGAATCATGGTTAGGACGAAAACCGAACTTGACTATTACCATGATTAATGACCATTCTAGGATGAATACGATGGTGAATTCCAGTCTCCATGGAATAGAATCAAAGATTTAGATAAATATTAAAGAGGCCTGAATCCTTTATAGAGGATATTTAAAATCATATTTATAAATAATTTAATTAATTTCATAAAGAAAAAGAATACCTAGATATTCAGCATTTTCTTCATTGATAATGTTGATCGTCCGTAACGACCCTTCAGGATTATCTCATTACGCTTGTAAGGACACAAACTGTAATACCTCTATCAGTGATCCACACATGCTTCGATGGCCTCCAATCGAGACTACTCATTCCCCAGGTGCTAATACGGTGAAGTGAGTGTCTTGTGTATGTCGTTCTTGATCACTTGTTCTTCATCCTTAAAGAACATCTATCATTCTTGGGAGGGCAGGAAGAGGAATTGGGTGAAAAATTGTTTTTCTCAACAATTCACAATTCACTAAGCATGCGGTGTGTTCACAATGGAACAATAGATGTAGTTGTCTATTTATATGCATGAAACTTCAGTTATACTATTTAATTGAATAAGAACAATTAAATACATTCATGAACATAGAGAAAATCCATTCTCATAATAATAATACCACATTATTATTTACGGCGCACTAACGTACAAAAAATGGAATTATGAATAAAATTGTATGTCACCAAATAATATAAGAGCCATTATTATTTTATATTTTTCCAACTAATACTTATTTACCTTCTTGCAAATAATTATTTTACTACCAAGCCGGCCATGGTCAGATCGAACACCACCTCCGTTTATTGAACACCTGAATAAAAAAATAAACAATTTTTTTCCTATATGAATATTTTATTTACAAAATAGTAAATAAATATTTATCAAATGTTTAATAAAATAAATAAATAAATATTATTTATTTTATGCAATCATCTTAAATTGAATAAAATTATTCCATGTTATTGTGAATAATATTTATTTCATTATTTAAATTCAAATAGAATTTAACCGAGACCACCAAAAACATATAGTGTGTGAACCTCTAGGATTCATTCTTGTTGGCATTATGAGGGCTTGCCTAAAGTCCAAGAGTACTTTCAAGCAACGAGTCAAGACACCCAAGAGAAGGAATGTAAATTCATAACAACGACATCCACATATGAATGCTCACTATTTAATATAATCCATTTTTCTCAATATCTCGTCAAGTTGGAATTATGATAGTGTCTTCAACCATTGTAGTTGATACATCATTCTTTGACTACCTGAAATAATCTCCTTGTTACACCATGGACATGGAATTTTTCATGATGGCTATATTTAAATCAAAGGGATGAGATATAAACTTCCATAAATGGAAGGAACAAATCCTTCCTCGAATTATCCATTAATATCATGTCACTTGTGACGCACCCAATGTACCCTACATCCCTCTAACTATCTGTGTGACTTTTTTCATCAGTAGATCTAAGATTGTGAGTTGTGACACATATTATTGATAATCTTAATGTCTAATGATCATTACACATGCTCTAAGATAGAAATATTTGATGAAACCAAAACATGCAGAATTTTTACTGGCAGGTCTGTTCTCATAATCTCCCATCTTGGAGATTACAAAGTGATAACTTCATGAGAGGAAGTCTCATCTTATTACGATTACTCTCACCTGAGGGTCTGCATGCTATGTGTCCCTTCATAGTATTTCATCTAACCGTAGAACTATATTTTTAAGAATATTTTTATATCATTTCAAGGTCCTCATCATAGAGGGGAACTTCCATGACCTTATCAATGAAACAAATACTATTGGACATTATTACATAATAGTAAGGAAGAACAATGAAAAATGTGTAATAAGATGATTAATATTTAAATAAATTATATATCCATGTAATCAAAGTAGAACCAGTTGGTTCTAGGACAAAAACTATTACAAACTCCCACTTGGACCAGACCCAACATCCTAAAACTTTCAGTCGGCTAGACCTCGCATGGTGATCATGTTTCTGTTGAGTCAATGATTTATTAAAGGGGTCCAACAAGTTGTCTTCGCTGGATATAATTATCACTACAACTTCACCTCTCTGATAAAACTCTAATAAGAGATGATACTTACAAAGAATGTGCTTCGTCCGCTGATGTGGCATTGGAACTTTTGTGAGAGCCACTGCTGTAGTATTATCATAGTACAATGTGATGGGATCATTACGGGTAGGTATCACATCCAGCTCCTAGATGAAAATTCTCACCCAAACTGCTTCTTTATCTGCCACATAAGCTGTGATATACTCAGAATCTACTATAGAATCTGTGAACACACTCTTCTTTGAGCTCTTCCAGCTCACTGCACCTCTATTCAAAGTGAATAGGTATCCGATTTGTGACTTCATGTCATATTGATCAGTCTAGAAACTAGCATCTGAATATCCTCTGATAACTAGTTCCTCATATCCCCCATAAACCGAGAACATATCATTTGTATTCCTCATATACATTATGATAGTATTGACTACCATTTAATGGATGTCACCAGGGTCATCTTGATATCTGCTTTCGCACATAATGCATAGGTGACATACATACTAGTACATAGCATGACACACAAGAATAACCCAATCTCTAATGTGTATGGAGTCATTACCATTATCATTCATTCCTCATGTGTCTGAGGACACATTTTCTTGGAAATATTAATTCCATGTGATTGTGGAAACAATCCCCTCTTGGACTGTTCAATACCGAATCTCTTCAGTATCTTATCAATGATTTTTCATTGACTTAGGTCCAACAATCTCTTGGATATATCATGATGAATCCTGATCCCAAGAATATATGCTACCTCACCCATTTACTTCATGGAAAAGAATTGATTCAACCAAGCCTTAACAGAATGTAAAACTGGTTTCTCATTTCCAATAAGTAATATGTCATCAACATATACAATTAGAAAAATTGTTGCACTCCCACTAAACCTTTTTTAGACACAAGGCTCACATTTATTCTTGATAAAACAAAATTATATCATGGATTCATCAAAACTAATGTTCCATGACCTAGATGATTTCTTTAATCCATAAATGGATTTATGAAACTTTCAATACCTTATTGGCATCCTTTGGAGTCACAGACCCTCCAGGTTGTGTCATGTAGACATCTTCCTAATGGTTCCTATTATGGAAGGCTATTATGACATATATTTTCAAAATCTCATAATCATGGTATGCCATAATTGAAAGTAGAATTATGATGGATTTCATCATTGAAAATGGTGAAAATGTTTCGTAGTAGTTAATTCCATGATGTTGTTCAACCCTTTTGAAACTATACGTGCCTTATAGGTAATAACTTGTCCTTTCATGTCTAGTTTCTTTTTGAATACCCATTTTCAACCAACAGGCTTTACATTAACTAGAGGATCTACCAAAATCTAGACTTGGTTTCGATACATGGAATCAATTTCATAATTCCTGACTTCGTTTCATTTGGCAGTGTCTGTTCCACTTACTACTTCCTTGCAGGTTATAGGATCATTAATATCAACTAATAATGAGTCACCATCAACTGTAACAAGAAAACTGTACTGTTCTGGTTATCTAACCTCACTTGTACTCCTACCCAGTACCTGTGTCACTGGAACAGATTCTTCATCCATGGAGATTTTTGGAATCTGTTCATGTACCAACACCTGTGTACCTTGAGCCTTGACTTCATCAAAGTCTATCTCTATCCCATTATCTCTTGTGGATATGTGGTCCCCCTCAAGGAATATGGCGTGTCTTGACACTATAAACTTTTTTTCTATGGGTTTTATAGGTAATATATTCTTCTTTCTTTGGGGTATCCTATACAAGTACACTTTGTGCCTTAGGGTGCAATTTTGTTACCTGAAAAGGCCTTAACAAATACATCACATCCCCAAACATGTAAATTCGATAATATGGATTTATTTCCACTCCTAGAAGAGATGTCAAATTCTCAATTAATCTTACACCTGGGGCGTTTTCAATATCCAAGACTCCGTATAGAATGTATGTTGTGGAGCTTGAGGAGTAGAAAAAAATGACAGGAGAATCAGGATAAAGGGTTTATATGCCCAACTGATTCAATGTGGGGTGAACCAGTCCACTTCATCCAGAAGAAATATGGGTCAATGCACATTTGCATTGATTATCGTGAGCTTAAAAAATAGAAAAAATGAATATGTATCATCTCCCATGAATTGATAACATGTTCGATCTGCTGCGTGGAGCACAATACTTCTCCAAGGTGGATTTTCGGTCGGTATATCATCAAGTAAGGGTGAAGAAGGAAGATATCCCCAAGAAGTCCTTTTCTACTACTTACGGGCACTATGAATTCATATTAATTCCTTTAAACCTAACTAATGCACCAACAATATTGATGGACTTGATGAATAGAGTCTTTAGAGATTTCCTTGACAAATTTTTGGTAGTATTTATCGATGATATTATGATATACTCCAAAACCTAGGAGGATCATGATGAGAATCTAATAATTGTACTAGAGAGCTTGCAGAAGGAGAAGCTATATGAAAAGTAGATAATGTGTGAGTTCTGGTTAAAGGAGGTCTCATTCCTGGGTCATATCATCACACACAATTGGATATTTGTGGATCCTTCCAAAAAAATGCAATTGAGTGATGACCGAGGCCAACATCAGTAATGGGTATTCATAGCTTTATGGGGTTGGCGGGATATTATCTACGATTTGTATGAAATTTCTCACGATTTTCCAAATCTCTTACGAAGATAACATGTAAGGGAGTAATGTTACCTTGGAGTGATGAATCTGAATAAAGCTTCAAGGAGTTCAAAAGAGGCTCATCACTATGCCCATTCCCACTTTACCCACAAGTGGAGAACTTTTTGTGGTATTCAGTGATGCTTATAAGAAGGTCCTGGGATGTGTGTTGATAAAAAACAACAATTTCATTGCCTATGGATCAAGGAAATTGAAAGTTCATGAGCAGAATTATCCAACACATGATTTGGAGTTTGCTGCGGTGGTATTCACTTTAAAAATTTGGAAGAATTATCTCTTTGGGGATAATTGTAAAATATATACGGACCACACAAGACTCAAGTATATACTGGCACAGAATGAGCTAAACATGCACCAACAAATATGGTTAGAGTTGATCAAAGACTATGACTGCTCAATCCATTACCACCCTGGGAAAGCGAACAAGGTGGCAGATGTTCTAAGTAGAAAGGGCTCAATAATTCTATCACTGATGACAATTGAGAAGAGTCCAATATTCTTAGATTTGATGAATATGGACATAGGAATCGTAAAAAATAGAACATCAGCAATCCATTCACAAATTATTTCTCAACCATCTCTTTTGGAAAGGTTAATGGATGCTCAAAAAGATGATGTTGGAATTCAGAAAAAAGTGGAATCTATCAGAAGAAGGAAATCCTCGGAGTTCAATGTTAATGAAGAATGAATTGTGAGATTTGGGAATAGACTATGTGTTCCATCACGTCCTAATTGGAAGAAGGAACTTTTGGATGATGCACATAGTTCAAATATCATTATTCACCCAGGAAACACAATGATGTATTGATATCTCCTAGAGCATTATTGGTGGGATAAAATGAAGAAAGAGATCGCTTAATATACATAAAAGTGTATGGTGTGTCAGCAAGTGAAGTCTGAGAGATAGAAGTCTAAAGGGATGATGCAACCACTACCCATACCAGCATTGAAATTGGAGAACATCACCATGAACATTGTCACCGGACTTCCGAAGGCATCCAAAGGCAACAATGCAATCTAGGTTATTGTGGATTGTCTTAAAAAGGCTACACACTTCATTTATTTTATGTAGGATTTTTCATTGGATTATGTTGCACGATTATATATCAGGGAAGTGGTAAGGATTAATGGAATACCACTATCTATTGTATCTGATCGAGATCCAAGATGCACCTCTATCTTTTGGAAGAGTCTTCAACAAGCTCTAGTTACTAGGCTAAACATCATTACGAATTTTCATCCCCAAACTGATGGCCAATCCGAACAGACTATCCAAGAAATTGAGGACCTGTTGAGAGCGTGCTCAATAGTCTTCAAAGGAGGATGGGATCAAAATCTTCCTCTGGTTGAGTTATCTTATAATATATGTTTCCACTCGATCATCCAAATGGCACCATATGAATCCCTTTATGTGAAAAGGTGTAGAACAACATCGTGTTTGGATGAAGTCGGTGAGCGTAAGCTCCTAGGACAAGAAATGGTCGATGAAATGGTGGAGAAGGTGAGAACAATTCAACATCATATCAAGGTAGCCCAGTGTGGACAGAAGAGTTTTGTAGATAACCATCGACGATACCTTGAGTTTAATGTCAGAGACATGGTATTTCTATGCATATCTGCATGGAAGAAGGTCATGAGGTTTTGAAAGAAAGTGAAGTTATTTCCTATGTACATCGGCCCCTTCGAGATTCTTGATCGTGTCGGGGTTGTGGCCAATCAACTAGAACATCCACATACCATCACCAAAGTACATGATTTATTTCATGTATCCCTCTTAAGTAATCACATACCAGGCCCTTCACATGTACTCTCTTCAGAGGTGGTATAGTTAGAGGATTATCTTTCTTATGAGGAGAAACCATTGAAGATCATAGATCGTAGAGAAAACATTCTACGAAATAAGACAATTCCCCTAGTCAAGGTGTTGGGGGGGTACCGAAATTTTGAAGAAGTGACGTGGGAATCAGAGGAAAAGATAAAGCAGAGTTACCCACATCTGTTTTAGTGTGGTAATGGGAAATTTCAATGGAGAAATTTCTCAAGGGGGTAATATTCTAATGACCCAAACATTCATTAATGTAAATTACTCTTTATATAATTAAATGCCTAATTATGTAAAATATGAACTACATTGGTTTTATGTTTTTGGATTTTAAAATACCATTAATAATTGTGACCATTTCTAGTATAGTCATTGAATAGTGATCACATTATTAGTATAAATATAGGGCATTAACAAATCCAATTTACTCGGAAAAAGGAAGCGATGACCTCATCCAGTAGACTTGCCCCATATGAAGCCCATTTGTCGGAGATCATAAATGAGGTGGCATCATTGGGCTTAAATCTTGACCAATCCCATGCCGAGCTTGAATACGTTAAGCTCAAGCGGAACCACCTACGATAGAAATGGAATTTGATAGAGATTACCACCTGAGTAATGTTATATGAGCCACCCTAAGAGTCGGTCACCATCGCACACCTTACTCTTCGGTATTTTGTGGGTGTTATAAGGGGTTATGTAACAAGATTCTAGCACTATGATTTTGTTCATTAGTTTTTATATAAAAACTAATATACATTAATTTTATTATTGTTACTTTGTAAATAGTTTTTAAAGCGCAAATAGTATTTTTATTTAATATTCATCCAAGAAATATATTTTGATGAATTAATGGATTTTTTAATTAAATAATATTTTAATAAAATAATAATATTATTATTAAATTACTTTTTATTAAATATATATTATTGTATAATTTTATGAATGAAATTGTAATTTCTATTAATGTTTGAAAGCCGTTTTTTCCAAAACCCCTGAATTTTTGATAAATGTTAGTTTTTCATTTAAAAGATTAAATTGAAATATTCAGAAAATAATTTTAATAAAATGAATATAATTTTTGAAATCAGGACGTCGAAATTGTCCAACGGTAATTTTTTCATAATTTTCTGAGACAGTCGAATTTTTGGGTAAAAATTAAATACCATTTAAATATATAATGAGATTTATGACATCATAATGAACCAATATTGATGTAATAAAATACTAAAAATTATATTTTCGGACAATATATGTTTTTCAATTAAAATAATGTGATTTTAGGTTTGATTGATTTATTTTAAAAAACATTAGTGGACCCTCCAAGAGTTATAAAACAATTTCACTTTTTAAATGAATTTCCTTAGGAGTGTGAATCACCTCCACATAATAAATCCTATTATTTGAAGAATTTCATACATTTCCCATATAAAATATTGTTTTAAACTCCCATTTTTCATCAACCAGGGTCAAAAAGCATGGTATGGTTTGTGGTTTTGATTAGTTTAATGTGAGGTGTACCAAACCTAAATAACAACGAATTCCTTCTCCTTTCCTATATAAACCCACCCATGCTCGAACTTCCTGTTCACTCAAAGCCTTTTGAGTGAATCCAACCTCTTCCCTCCTCTCTCTAGAATCCTCCCAAGGCACCCCATGCTCCCAATAAGCCTCTATCTATCCTATATAAATCCTTTATAAGAACACTTCCAAGTAAGGGAATTATTCTATTTTCATTTTTTCCAATTTTATTTAAGTTGTTATTCCCTTTTGTTTTCAATTAAAAAAGTTAGGTTATGATTTAGAACCTCCCCCATACTTTCCTATTTATGTTTAGATGATGGGATATCCCTTTATCTCTCATTAATTCCTCCCATGTACACCAGTTACCATGCCGAAATTCCGTGAGGGATTTATCTCTCCTCTTTTACATCTATGTAATTATTTTGTATTATGAATCTAAAATCCATTAGTTTTTTGGTAAATGTATATATATGACCCCATTACTTCCCATTTAATTTAAATATGTTGAGACACTCATTTCTCACCCATCAACCATTTTTATGATGTCTTATGTCACACTGTTATGCTGCTGAAATTGCACTGCAATTTTCCAAGCCAAAATCATTATAGAGTGAAAACCATGCTCATTTCTCTATCATGGATTTTCATCATTATGAACATTTACCAATTGATTTAATATTTTCATGAATGAATTCCACATTCCTTAATCATGTAATAAATTATGATGTTTTATGAATTCATGTTCTATGATATTGTGGCACATTTACGCATGAAATGTAATGTTTAAGAAGGGTGTGCCCTGATAGCGCTCCAATTCATTGGGTAAATTATAGTATCATGATACGTCTTGTGAAATAGGCGTTGAATCATGATAATTCAAGTGAATTGAGGGTTTACTCATGATTCAGGTGAAATTATGGTTTTACTCATTCTCTATGTGCAATGAGCCTCGTCTCATGATAATTCCATGTTAAGTGTTGTTGCAACATTTCCCTGTTATGATTATCATTAATTATCATTCCTTTATGTTCATGTTTCAATTATGATATATTGATATGTCTATTTTCTATCATGTATTGTTTTCTTCATGTTATTCCATGTTGATTCCCTTACTGGTCTTTATAGATGACCCTTTTCATATTCATGTCCTCATGTTATTATATGCAATGCTATGTACAATGGGATGTAGGGGTAATGTAAATGATGTTTTCAATAAAGATGTTGTATTTCATGTTTTAAGTTTCTAATTAATTTTCCAAATCCCCATAGACACTATACCTCTTGATATTATATTTTTTATCATGTGATGTTTATGTAATAAATCATGTTTAAGTGTGCAATAAAGAACATGGTTGACATATTCAGAGTACATGACATGTTTATTGGGACACACTTCATGTAGTATCCACGTTACACGGTTTCCAGCCAGGCAAGCCATGTATGGGTTACATGGTCCAATCCTAACCTGAAGGGAATACACGCCATGTACACTGGACTACACAACGTGTAATCTGGACACCATGTTCCACATGTTATTGGTCAACACACAAATTCATTTAAGACATAGAAAGACTCCAACACACAGCTTGGTTTTGCGGACCGGTCCGATCAATTGAATCTTGTCTATAGGGCGTGTACTGTCGAATACACGCCGTGTGTTCTGGTGTTGTACAACCAGGAAGATTTGGAACCACTGGATGAGATCCTCTATTTTATTTTAATAAAAAATAAATGAAAAGATATTTTTTGTAAGGTGAACGTGAAACGAAGGAGGAGGAATAGATCTCAAGATTCAGAATTGTAGAACTATTAACTTTAATTAAAACAACTAAATTACTAAATGTGTAAGTAATCAGAAAAATATTTAAATAAATATAAACTATTATATAACCCCTATGATAGAAATCGTAGGTTCCAAGCGCAGTAGATGAATGGTTGGTATGCAACCCAGATTTAATTTTTACCATGATCATGTTAGGTCCACAAGTTAAAATACCATGAGAGGGGGGTGAATCAAGGTATGAAAGATTAAAACATTCTCCCATTTGGATCTTGTTTCGTTGTTAGACAAAACTCAATTCTACCTTACTCCCATATAAATATATGAACTGCTGTGAAATCATTCACAAGACACATCGATTTTTAATTGGTTCACCCTCACTAGGCTTCGTCCAAGGAGAATACAATGACATTGTGCCAACGTAGCAAATTCATTAGGTCTCATGTCCAATAATGAGTACAATGTTCAAGCTATATCTTCTATACCAAGGCTCTCTTCCATTACATGGTTTAGTGTCTGCTCACTGCCTTCTCAAGGGTCACTCCCTATGCCTCTTTCTCTATCTCATTGCCAATGGAAAGTGTCACCTCATTTATCTCCCTTCGCTCACTGCTCTTGGAATGTAATCCACTCATAGTTTATAGACTTGTAGATCAATCACAGTTTATGGACATGTAGGTCCATTCATTTGGATGAATTCATGCATCCTCAACTATAGGGAGATGCAATGTTGAGGTTTAATTTTAACCCACATATGAATTCCACCTTTCCAAGTATTATTAGGTACTGTAATATAAATTCGCAAACTGAATTGATGACTTTTCAAGCTTCCTTAATAAAATCATTGAGCACCTTTTCCACCGCATACTATTTAGTAGGTTTCATATGTGGAACTCCCTCTCCGCATACTACTGCCACTTCTGCGACCAACTCTGTACGCGGACTGAATCTTCAGCAAACCTCTTTTATCTGTGGATATCCTCCAACTTTTATATCGTACACATCAACCATGGACAAACTTCACGAACCTTTTTTGAGAAATCCCTCTTGTTCACGAACTATTCGTTGTTTTCATATTCATTTCGCTTCCGCGTACCAAAGTCCCCCCCTCTGCGTACTACTCGCGAAACACCCCCTCTCGAGTACTAGATATTCCTCCTATGCATACTGAGACATTTTCTTTGGCGTTTATGACATCCACTTAAATATTTTGGACTTCCATTTTGAGTTAAGAAATCATGAAAACACCTTTGGTTGAATTCCTTATGCGTGAACCACTGAAGCCTTCATGAACCAGTTCATCCTTTGCGAACATCCTTCGGCCTTTTCTGAAATCTCTGAGAAAAATATGACTTCTAATGATGTTCCATCTCCAAATTAATCGGTGTGGTTAGAGATTATTATATAGAAAAATATATCCCCTTATTCCCATAAATCAACATTTACAAAATCTTGATCCAATACATCCCCACCCATATACCAAATCTTCAGCCACCGCAAACTGTAAGCCATATGCGAAAAATTTTACAACGCGCTTCGCGTACTGCCATTTCTCCTATACGGTCGACCTCCTCCGTCGACTTCAGGCCATCTACATACCACATCGAAATCCACCACAAACCACTTTAGGTTTCATGAACCTGATCCGCATCCTGTTCCCGCTGTCTGATACGCAGTCACGTACCCTTCCTCAACATGGTACACAATCCATATGTCGGTCTCCTCATTCCTCTTCCTTTTCCAGATTTTTTCTCCATTATTCACACAAATTCTTGATTTTGAGGCCCAAAAATTTGGAAAACAATGAGAAACTGCACCACCTTTAAAACCTATCTTCGACAAACACCAACTATTCTCATTTGTGGTCATATGTCTTTGACAACAAACACAACCACACCCAAAACATACCGAGAGGATGGCTTGCTGGATTTTTTCTGAACAATATCCCCCTTTGGGATTGTTTTCAACTATTCTTAAATCAATTATTGGTATTTTGATATCTTTTTAAATCTCCATCCATATTTAACCACCATTTTCTTTAATCGATTAAGATAACAATCAAGGATTTACATAACACATAATATAATCCCACATGATCACTTCTTGGCAGGAGAAACAAGAGTAAATGAAAATATCATCAATGAAGCACTTCATTTCTTCCACCAGTTATTGATACCAAACCAATACCAACTCCTAATCTTTAGAAACCTTCTCACACCATTCTGACACTTCTCTTATTATTTTATCACGATCCTCGGTTATTGTGATATCAATTATTTGGTCGATCACTTATATCATCATCAGATTTAATGGTTCCATATCTTATTGCTATTCAAAACAGATTCACCTCAACTCCCCCTATCTTACTGCTCCACTTAATAGCTTCTCCCCATGTATTTTCAACCGTTGTAATAGTCTCACTTTCTTCCCCTTTATTGACGAAACCTAAAGGCAACTTAAAGGTTGCCTGCAATAAGGTAAATAACACATATCTTCATATTAGGGAAGGACACATCATACCTCAGGGAGAGGGGGACCCATATCCACACTTTTTCAAGTATGGGAATTTGAATGGACTCCAAGAGCCAGTCAGTGCCTTTTAATTGCTTCGTTGGATAAGTCCTTCGTATGAATATCTACAACTTCTTGCTCTATAGGCACAAAATCCAACATCACAAGCCCTTGCTCCACCTTCTCCTTTATAAAATGATATTTGATTTAAATGTACTTTTTCCATGAGTAATGGAATGGATTATTGCTATGATTTATAGAACATGAATTATCACAATATATTCCAATCAGATACTTCACTTCAATTCATATATCTTCATTTTTCTGCTTCATCCACAATTGGTTCGTGAAAGATTGAGTATCTGCAATGTATTCAGCTCCTGCGGTGCTCAATGAAATGCAATATTGTTTCCTCCTTAACTAAGAAACAAAAAACCCTACAAGGTAAAAGGTACTTCCATACATTAATTTCATATCATCTGTTGAACCAGCCTACTACGCATCTTTATATCCCAATAATTCTGATGATATGTTTACTTGTACATTAGTCCAAAAACAACTGTTCCCATTATATACTGAATAATTATTTTTATTGCTATCATGAGGCTCTCCTTGGGATTTATTTAATACATCCCTACTCGCAATGTGGAAAATACAATATTAGGACTTGTTGCAGTCAGGTACAATAGACATCCAATGGTTTTCCTTTAATCCAAGGAAAAATTTCATCTCTCCAAACATCGATATTTAGAACTCACTTTTCATGAATTTAGAAAATTTTCTACATTGTGCCTCATCTGATCCACTAAATATTATTTCATCAGCATAAACCATAATATCATCCTTTGACTCTTGCCATTATTTTAATAGAGATTGTTTTCAAGTCCACCACACATAAAACTAATCTTCTTTAGAAACTGATGAAGCCTTGAATACCATTATCTTGGTGCTTTCTTCATAACATATACATATTTCTACGGCTGATAAATTTTTTTATCATCTTTATGAATTAGAAAACTATATGGTTTCTCATTGTAGACTTCTTCTTCCAGAACTCCATTCAAAAATACCGACTTGACATCTATATGGAAAACTTTTGTTTCAGGACTATATCCATGAATAAACAGATTATCTCTAGCCTTGCAACACGTGAAAATGTCTCATCAACATCTATACCCTCTATCTGTGTTTATCTTTTTCACACCATTCGTTCTTTGTTTTGAATGAGAAAACCATCTTCATTCAATTTTTTACGAAAGACCCATTTTGTCCCAATAATATTCTTGTCTGTTGGTCTCAAAATAATTTCCCATGTCTGATTATTCTTAATTTGGATAAGATCTTCTTTATGTTCTCTAAGAGGACACTAATTTGTTCTCATCATCTTAGTATTCATATAAATCAACATTTTCACATCATCTCCTTCTTATTATATTACCACTTTATCACTTTCGATAAGCATATTATTGAAACATTGTTGATATTCATTCACAGCTCCATGAATCCTAAAAACAGTCAGATGATACCATATTATTTGAAGAAAATATTTAATCATGATGTTCATGATTGTTTCTTCTTCTCTGCAATTCGTATTCTCTCAGTGGAAAACTAACACATGAACTGGGGGATGATACCAATAGATATATATTTTCTGGACTCATAACCCCTTGATAATACATGTATATATTTGACAACTCGTCAGTTTCATCATAGGATCTTCATCATGTAATATATTCTTTCTATAGCACACATCCATCTGATAATGATTTAGATAATAGAAACTTTGTGTTGAATATGATTAGGATGTAGAAAGCCCCCCCAATGATTTCCATCTCTTCCAGTTATAAGTTCTATTGTTTATACCAACAATCAATCTTCTTATCCTCCATCATTTCTTCATATGTGACTACATGATTGTGAAGCTTCTCCAACTCTGGAAACTAATTTGAATCAGTTTACATTATTGATCACATCACATCACTGCTTTTATTATTTTGATTCCACTTCCCCTTATATCGTATCAACCATTAAACCCAAAACACATTAAAACCATTTATTAGTATTTACATACATTTGGAGAGGGGAACTTTGGAATCCTAAATGCGAGGATTGTGGTCGATCCTAATGTGTCAACCCTTTGATTCATTATTTCAGAGCATCACAATCCTTCCATGATTCATCAAGCTTCCTAGCCAACATCAACTACTCTAGCCTTATGACTAGGAATCCATTACCCACTTGATGAGTCTTTTGCGGATATGTATATTATATAGATTTGTAATTTCTCACAATTTGAGGTGTGAACCCAATGGTACACATTTATTTCAAAGAGAGTTGATGTGAGTGTAATAGAGGAGGTGATTGATATTCCATTCGTTCAACTCCTCGAATTTCCCCTAAGGCTATAATCCAATTTTTTAACATAACACTTTGACATCCAGAGTAGTATTTCCCAATATGCATAATTGGGTTTGAGAATCTCTTTTCGAGTACCATTACATTTCTCTCCTTCTTTTTACCAAAATATCTTTCCAAATGCCCATAATCTAATCATACAAATAATCTTCCATCAATGGAAATCCTCATTTCATCTTTTCCCTACCAGGATGTTGACGCAGCTTAAGATTATCTTCTGATATTGAGCTCCTAAGATTCTGGAACGATGCTTATAGTGTGTCCCATTCTTCCAGAGTAATAGAATCTAATGAATTCTTTCTTCTGAGAGGTGTTCATTTCATACTTTTCATAATTATTCTTCATATTCTCAGATTTAGTAACATTTATATCCTCACAATCTGAAATGTATTCCTAATACTCTAAACTAAATCATAATGTATGAACATGAATCACACATAAATGGAACATACTATCATTACTTAATGTAATAGCTTTTTAGGTCTATCTCCATCACCTACAATGTTTTTCATTTCCTTGGAACTCTTCACTTCACTTTTCACATCATTCATAGGAGGGGGATCATCATATCCAATTCCCAAATTTCCCATACTATGTGGTCTGTGAGATGAGAAAATATTTTCTTTCTTATCCTAATAAATAGAATACATTCTTTTCATTTTATCATCATTTGTCGAAGGAAAATCGAATAGTATGTGAAGTGAATCCTTCATCTTGGGCGTTCCATTATCTTTTCATTTCTCAATTTTATTCTTGTCTGATTATATCTATTAATCCAATTGTTGAATCTTCTTATATCTTGATTCAAGTTAAGCATTGAGTTATCAACGAAGATTCTTCTCACAAATCATCTCATCTTCTAGTTCTATTTTTAGATTTTCTATTATATCACTATGCTTCTTTATTTTCAATTTTTCTTCAGTAACAAAATTATAGAAGGAATGATTCTCTTATTGCAGCTTTTGATTATCCTAAACGAGTTTAGATATTTGAGCAGCAGGATCTTGATTTCTGGAATTTAGATTATGAATTTCATCTGACTTCTAATTCTCTCCCTTATATTCATCTATGTGTTTTCCTCTATTAGAAGATATATTTTTCATTTTGTCATGTTGAGAATCATTCTTCTCTCTCAAATTGGTGACCACGTCAATAAGCCATTGATTTAATACTCTTATCTTGTTAAACTCAATTTCCCATGCTTGAATTCAAATATCTTTAGATTTAATCTCTTCATCAAATTTATGATCCAATTCCTTTTTTTTGGACAACATCCAATTTTCACCTTTTATGAGTTTCTTCTTTTAAGTAGTTCCAACATCACTTGGAAGATCAGGTTCATTGTTATTCCTTCATCATAATTGAATGAGTGAGTATTTTCACTATATGATTTATCCAAATAATAATTCTGTTCACTGCACGATTCATTTAACTAAATCACACTATCTCTATAGATACTTCCACACTAAGGGATATCACCAGACTTCTATTCTTTTTTGAAGTTCTATATTTTTCCATGAAAGACTAAGATAATATAAGACTGAATCATTACCTTTTATAATAGTCCTAAACAAGACAGAGAGAAAAAATATGATAAGAGAAACCTTCACTCTCATACCAATTGTTAGGTCCACTAGGTCAAATACACTGGGGGTGAATCTGGGTATGATATACTAAAACATTATCTCATTCGGATCTTGTTTCGTTGTTAGAAAAAAAAAACTCAATTATCTCTTCCTCTAGTAGAAATATATGATCATATATGAAATCATGAACATGACACAACAATTTTTAATTTTTTCACCCTCACTGGGATATATACAAGGAGCATACAACGACAATGTTCCGATGTATCAAATTTACTAAGGCTCACAGCCAATAATGAGTACAATGTTCAGTCTAGATCTTGTATTCCGAGGCTCACTTCCATTATGAGGTTTAGTGTCTACTCACTACATTACCAATGGTCACTCCCTATTCCTATTTATCTGCAACACTCCTATTGGAAAGGGTTATCGTGGTCCTCTTCCTTCACTCACTGCTCTTGGAAAGGAATCCACTCCCATTTTATAGACATTTAGGTCAATATTAGTTTACGGACATGTACGTCCCTTAGTTTTTCATAAATTCATGCATCCTCAACTATAGGTAGATGCTTTGTTGAAGTTTTGTTTTCATTTGAAGATGAATTACTCCTTCCTGAGTACTGTTAGGTACCGAAAAATACTTTTGAAAACTGAATTGAATCCTTTTAATGCTTCTTAGATAAAATCACAAACCACCTTGTCCGCCACATACTGTGTAACTATTTTGGTATGGGGATGACCTTATATGTGTACTGCTGCCTCTTCTGCGAACCTCACTTGTCTACGAAATGCCTCTTCTGCAAACATACTCCATCCGCAGACTTCCTCTTTCATGAACCCACTATGTCCATGGAATACCTACGCCTTCTCTATTCCATACATAAACCGCATAACATCTTCGCAAATCTCAATTGTCAAATACCTCATGTCTGCGAACTATTCTCTATTTGCGGACTACCTTCGCTTCCATGTACTGGAGTCCCCCCTCTGCATACTACTCACATAAGTTTCCTATCATGTACCCGAGATTCCTCCTCTTCATACCTATCCAATTCCATCTGCCTTCCATACTGTAACTTCTTTATACCATACTTCCATTGAGGGTTAAGAAATCACAAAAACACATTCAGCGGAATTCCTTCTATGCGAACAACTCATACTTCGTGAACCACTTCAGCCTTTGTGAACATACTTTGGCCTTTTCTAAAATCCTGGAAGAAATTATGCATTTTAATGATGTTCCATCACTATAGTAATCAGTGGGGTTAATGATTCTTATATAGGAAAATATATCTTCTTAATCGGCTAAATCATGAATTTCCAAATCTTGATTCGATATAACCCCCACCACGTACAGAATCTTCATCCACTACGAAGTACAATCCATTCGCAATCCATTTTCCTACATTCTCCATGTACTTCCTTTTCTCCAATGCAGTCAACCTCTTCCTTTGACTTCATCCCATCTATATACCTCACCTCCATCCACTAAGAACCACTTTTGGTTTTGCGATCCTCATCTGCGTACCATTCCTGCTGCCTAGTATGTGACCACGTACCCTTCCTAGACATGGAACATGATCCATGTGTGGGGCTCCTCATTTCACTTCCTTTTCCAAATTCATTCACCATTATTCACACAAATTCCCGATTTTGAGGCCCTAATATTTGGAAAATAGTGGGAAACTGTGCCACCTTTAAAACCTGTATTCGGAAAACACCAACCATTCACATTTTTGGTCATCTCGCTTTGTCAAGAAACACAACCACTCCCAAATCATACTTGTTGGACGTCTGGAAGGATTTTTTTTCCAAAAATATCAATGATCATTCTGTGATCAAAATAATGATGAGTGCCGGAACCCACAGAATAGAATCAATGATTTAGATAAATACAGAAGAGGCCCGAAACCTTTTGAAAGGATCTTTTACATCATGGTTATAATTAATTTAATTAATTTCATAATGAAAAATAATACATGAATCTTTGATATTTTCTTTGTTGATGATGTTGATCATCCGGAATTACCCTTCCGAATTATCTCATTGCGCTTGTAAGGATCCAAAATAGAATCCATCTAGAGGTGATCCATACGTGATCTGATGTCTTTTGATAGAAACCGCTGGTTCTTTGGGTTCTAGCACTGCGAAGTGAGTGTCTTGTGTTGTTCATTCTTGATTTCTTGTTCTTCTTCCTTGAAAAACATCTCTCACTATTGAGAGGGTCAAGAAGAGGATTCGAGAGAGAAATTTTTAAGCTCAACAATTCTCAACTCACTAAGCGTGCGATGTGTTCGCTATGGAACAATAGATGTAATTGCCTATTTATATGCATGGAACTTCATTTAAAATATTTAATTTCATAACAAAAATTAAATAAATTCATGAAATTATAAAAAACCCATACTCATAATAATAATACCGCGTCATTATTTATGGTGCGCCAACTTGCTCAAAACTGAATTATGAATAAAATTATGCATCACAAAATAACAGCAGTGTCATTATTATTTTAACAAGTTCCAACTAATAATTATTTACCGGTATTTCAAATAATTATTTTACTATCAGATCAGAAATGGTCCGCTCGAACTCCACTTCCATTTATTGACCACCTAAAGATATAAATAAATAGTTTATTCTCATAAATAAATATGTTATTTACATACTAGTAAATAAATATTTATTAAATGATCAGTAAAATAAATAAATATATTGAATTTAATTTAATTTTAGAGATCATATTAACATCAATAAAATTATTCCATAGTCTTGATAATAATAATTTTCTCATTAATTAAATTCAAATAGAATTTAAATGAGATAACCAAAAAAACATTGTGTGTGACCCTCTATTATTCTTTCTCATTGTCATTAAGCAGGCTTGCCTAAAGTCTAAGTGTATTGTCTATAAATGGGTCAAGTACCCCAATAGAAATAATGTAATGTTCCAAAAATGAAATCCACATATGAATGCTCACTATGTAATATAATCTCCTTTTCTTAATATCTCATCTAGTAGGTTTCATGATAGTGTCTTCAACCTGTTTTTTTGATACATCATTCGTTGACTACCTGAAATAAAATCATCATTACACAAGGTACATGGAATTTCATGTGACAGATCTACTTCAATCAAAGGCCCAAGATATTAATTTCCATAAATGGAAGGATAAAATCATTCCCTCACTTATCCATTAATATTATATCACTCATGACGCACCCAACGTACCCTACATCCCACCAATTTTATGACTGAAAGTTTTCTTTAGTAAAACAATGTTAGCGAGTCGTGGCACATATTAATGTTAAACATAAGGTCTAAGGATCATTACACATGCTTGCAGATAGAAATATCCGATGAAACCAAAACATGATGAATTCTTATTGGCAGGTCTGTTCTCATAATATATTATCATATAGAATACCAAATGATAACTTAATGAGAGGAAGTCTCATCTTCTTACAAGTACTCGCACCCAACGGTCTGAATGTTATGTGTACCTTCATAGTATGTCATCCAACTGTAGAACTATATTTAAGAATTTTGTTATAAAATTTCAATGTTATGATCATAGAGGGGAACTTCCATGACCTTATCAATGAAACAAATACTCTAAGACAGTATTTCTTACTAGTCATGTAGAAAAATGAACAATATGTAATAAAATATTAAATATTTAAATACATTAAATATCCATGTAATCAAAGTAAAACTAGTTGGTTCTAGGAAACAAACTATTACAGATACAAGAAGAAATACATAATGGATAATAATGATTCATAAGTTACATGTTATGAATTCAAGAGGGGAGGTCATATGAGACCACACTATCCTATGCTCAATGGAACAAAATAAAGTATGGGAATTCAAGAAAAAAAAGAATATGTATTACAAGACTATGTATAAGAATGTACATAATGATAATGATACCTAGAGTGCCAGTGGTGGTGAATTTTCTAATGAATCTTTAGAAACTGAATCTTCTGGGTAGAAGATTATTGGTCTTATATCTAGAATTCCTACCGAAAATAAATGTCTCATAGATAAGGTAAATAGTACTGAATCTTTAACCAATATTTATTTAAGTGATAATTATCCTAATAAAGAATATTATGAATCATTGGGTAAAGAATCGTCTTTGTTTATAGAGAATAAATTACCTTCTTTTGAAGAGGATTCTAGTTTTTCTATGTTACATGAGAATGAAAATCATAAGATCCTCACGAAACCTGATAAGGAACATTCTAGAATCTCTATTTTTAAAAAAATAAGTATCAGATCATTTAAATGATCTTTATAAGAAACCATTGATTTTGAAAATGAATAAAAATACTATAAGGAAATAAAATTTGAAAAGGATAAACATTCTAAGGATCATGAAAATGTTATTTTAATGATTTTTTTTGAGAAAAAATAAAATTGTAAGACTAATGGCTATGAGGAAAAGAATTTAGTCATCAGACTAAACTCTAAAATATTTTTTTAATGATACTTTGGTCAAATTTTACTCATGGAAAGGATGGTTTTGATAAAATGTATTTAGAACTTCATCCCCTAAGGAATAATTCTATACTTGGTTATTCTAATTCAAAACAAATTTTTTAGTCACAACTATTTTCTACAACAAAAGATCTCCTTTTTGAAATAAGTCTCAATGTGGTGGAAATTGGGAGAATTTTTTTTCTTTTAATAAAACCCAATCCTTCGGTTTTAATAAAGCCCATTTTTCTATGAAAATATGGATACCTAATATTTTATTTTATAACATTTCTAGATTCAAGAATGATTAGATTCTGAACGAATAACTATTTTATTTTTAGGATAACAAAGGAAGTTCCAATAACAATACATGATACATGGAGAGTGGATGTTCCCATAACATGACTGATAACAAATAATTCATTGATAATGTTATTAATATTTTTTTGGGAATGTATCTTTCAGAGATAAAGCTAATGGAGAAATTTTTGGTATATGAAATATTGTTCCTCTTGGAAAAGCATTAATTTTAACTGTTTTATTTGTTAAAGGAGTAAATAACAACCTTATAAGAATAATCTAATTATTTGATGATGGTTACTAATAAATATTAGGAATGATAAAAGAATCAGTTAGAGATTGCTGAGTTTATCTGAATATAATGTCATCAACCGAGATTTGAACAATCAAAATATTTTTTTAAAAAATTTATAAAAATATTTAGATCTACAGTACTTTTGAAATTTTGTTAATAGAAATAAAGTATGCCTATCATACCATGATCAAGGGGATTTTTTAAGGCCATATAAAAATTTGGTAAGTTTAAAATCATGATTAGGATATTTTGAGTCTATAAAATGAGGAGGGTTTTCTAAAAAACATCTTCTTATACCAATCCATTAAAAAATAGAACACTTTTAGTCTATTTGAGAATGTTTTGAAGTTAAAAAATGTTGTAAAGGATAATATAAAACATTTATATTTATTTCTAGATATCAGAGCATAGTTTTCTTCATAGTCTATTCCCTCTTATTGATTATATCCAATTGCAACATTTCATTCTTTATTTCTTTTAATGACTCCATTTTCATCACATTAATTTCTGAAACCCCATATTCTCCCATTACAATTGTTTATTTAGATATTTCAACAAAGGTCCATACATTATTCCTTTAAAATTCATTTAGTTCATCTTGTATGATTTATCCTAATCCTCATCACTTAATGACTCATTAGAAGTTTTAGGTTCAAATTGGTATAGAAAATAATTGTGTTGAATTTCATTTATCAAGGGATTTATATTCCTTAGAGGTTTATTTACATCACCATTAATATTATAACTAGGGTGATTCCAAAGAAATAATATACTTTGGTTTTGAAAAACATCTTCATCAACATAAGATAGAAAGTCTTGTAGGGTAAATATTTCAGAAACTTTTTCTTAAGTATTTACCTTATCAGATGAATTTTCAATCAATGGTTCCTAATCAGTTTGTGAGAACACATCCATTGATATAGGTATGTGTTGTTTAAAAATATAAGGATTAATTTCTTAAAATTTAACATGTATTGTTTACTCAACTGAACAAGAGTTTTTGTTAAAAACATTGTAAGCCTTAGAATTAGTGGAATAACTTAAAAGGATTCCTCCATCAGATTTGGGTGAAAATTTATGTAAGTTAACTGTAGAATTTAATATGTATACATTTCATCTAAATACATTAAAGAGGGAAAATTTATGTTTTCGTCTACTCCATAATTCAAAAGGGTTTACATTTAGAAACTTTCTAGGTAAAACTCAATTTATAGTATAACATTAAGTAATTAATGCTTCAACCCAGAAATACTTAGCAATTGAGCATTCACTCAACACGGTTCTTGGCATTTCCTATAAAACATGATTTCTTCTTTAAATAACATTATTATGTTTAAAGGTTCTTCGAGCATAAATATTGTGATTAATACATATTTTTCTACACAAAGATTCAAAATCTGAATTTTGAAATTCTCTGCCATGATCATTTTGAATATTTTTCAGTTGTAGATTTTTATCATTTTAAACTTGGGATCCTAAATTTTTGAAAAAGGAAAATGCATCAAATTTTAATTCTATAAAATAGAACCATGTTAATATATTTTAGTCATCAACTAAAAAAACATATAGTATTTTCATCTAATGCATCCAGTTTGTATTGGACGAAAAAGATCCATGTGCATGAAATGCAGTGCACTATTAGTTGAAACTTCACTTATATATTTAAAGCTAATTTTTTTTCTTTCCATATTAATAAGGGTCACATGATTTTGAAGAATTAAACCTATGATCTGATAGATCCTTAATTAGTCTTTTCTTTGAGATTTTGAAAAGGTTCATAAGGTTACAATTTCGTATCCTTCTATGCCATAATGACGATTGTCTTCCATTTCACTTAATCAAGGTAATTCTTAGACCCTAAGGTCTTGTAAGTTATGTGTGTGTACATTATTGTTCCTATGGACAGAGAGAATGAATTTATCCTTGGAATTTTGAACTAAACATTTATAATTCCTAATATTCACAAGGAAACCATCAACACATAATTGAATTATTCTTATAAAGTTGTGCTTAATACCTTTAAAAAAACATTTGAAATTAAAACATTTCCTAAAAGAAAAATATTACATATACAAATGATATTTCCTTGAGAATTGTCTCTGAAAGTCACTCTTCCACATTTCATTTCAGTTACCCTTTCAATAAAATCATTATTTTCATTAATACATTGAGAATATCCACTATCCATGAACCAAATATTCTTGTTATTGGTACACGTCTAATTTTTTTGAAAATTAAACAATTAGATTTTCTGAACCCAAACTAGTTGGATCAGGAAATTCTAGATAAAATAACTTTAGGAATCCACAATTTTCTTCCAGAGTGAGCTTTATGAAATCCTAATGATTGGGTTTTATTAAGGGATCAATTTTTTCCCCAATTTCCACCACTCTGACATGTAGTGAAAAATGGGGCACTTTAAGGAATGAAATAGTTATGTCTAAAAAATAATTTTGAAAAAGAATAACATATTCAAGGATTTTTTATTAGTGGATGAATTTAAGAATACATTTAATCAATCTTTTCATTAAAATATGTTAATTTTCATAAAATTTTCTTAATAGAAATTTTTTATATTTAAGTCAAATGAATAAATTTTATTTCTCATAAGATACTAATTTGGAATTGTTTTTTTGTCTCAAAAACATTCTTCTTGAAAAAATGTTTTTATAAGCCCTTAAAAAAATATATCATTTTCATAATTTCCCTCCATAATATATTTTTAAAATATTTCCAAAATCAAGATTTTTGGGATAAAAATATTTTGAATGATCTGAAAATTATTTTATAAGGATAGATATTCTAGATTTTATATTTTCTATATTTTTCATGAGTTTGAAATTATCTTTCTCATGTAGTTTGGAAAATATGGATACTTCTTAAAAATAAGAAAAATTATCCTCTATTGAGGAAGTTCCTTTTTTCAAAGTGTATGAAAATTTCTCGTCAAGGTAATTGGGATTTAAAGAAACATTTGTAAGAGATTTTTGATATTGTATCTTATCCATTATACAAGGATTTTCAATAGGTAGGCTGGTTATAAGACCAATATTCATATGACTAGAAGATTAATATATAGAAGATTCGTCTGAAGAGTCACCACCACTGGAACTCCAAGTATCCTTTTAATTCAAGAATTTATTAGTCTTATACTTTTTATACTCTTTCTTGTTTCCTTAAGAATGTTTATACTATCTATCTTTACTTTTATGTAAATGAAAATATGGTCTAATATGACCTGCCCTTTTATATTCATAACAAGTTACTTCTGAGTCATTCTTGTCATTTCTATATTTCTTTTTTAATCTGCACTGAAAATATTTTTTTCCAAAAATCTTGTTCATTCTTAGAGCATGATTGTCTAGTTCATTCTCTGAATGATCACTTTCACAGGATTCAAATATAGCAACAAATCTCTTAGATATAAATATCGGTACCCTTTCTGGTGTCTTGTCTTTATATATAGTATAAAAAGCTTCACATACATTACCATTAATCTTCTGATTAAAATCATCATCCCTTTTAATTCATGTCTCATGCTATAAGAGAGTACCAAAAAATTCATCATGATTTATTTGAGTAAGTTTCATATTCTCATCAACATCTATCGTTTTTGATTTCCACTCATTGGGCATGAAATCTATAATATTTTACATAATTATCTCATCACCATGTACTTTTCCTCCAAAATATTGAATAATATTGATGATTGTCATATATAATTGATGAATCATTCACACCAGTTCTCCATAACGAAAAACTAAACCATGATATTTATCTCAGAGCATATCTCTTCTTGTTTCTATAACTTTAGATGTACCAAAATGTGTGACATCCAGTTTCTTCTACATATAGTTGGATACTTTATATAATGATATCAGACCATATATATTCATGTTCATAGAACATAAAAGAGTATTACATACCATGTAATTTTATTGATATTCTTATCTCACTTGGTTAGTCAATGTTCTGACTTCCATTTCTGTAATTTTGAAATCTCTAGTGATCATCACAAAATTATCTACTCCAGCATTAATAAAAAATGTATTCATTCGATCTCTCCATTACTCATAATCATTTCCATAATATATAGGTCCTTTAGTTGGGTTTAGATTATCAATTGATCCAATATTAATTCTTTCCATCTTATAAAACAACACTTTCCCCTCAACACGTTTGTGTAGTAAGTAATATAAACAAAGGCTTTATAACATAAATATAATTGTATTTCAGAAAGAAGAAAATAAATTAAAAAATCAGTGGAAAACTGCTCTGATACTAATTGTAGGATAGAAATATATATGTTAATGTATATGAGATGGCATAATACCAAGGGGGGGGGAGTGAATTATAGGTTTAAAATTTTTGTATTTAAACTCTGAAGAAGAAAATTAGTTTAAGATATCTTAATCTAATAAAGTTTAAAAATCCTCTTATGAATCAATAAAAATGATCAAACTAGTCTTGGATCTTTTGGATATAATATGAGACCAAATATTAATAAAAACAATTATATCTGAATTGAATATTGTGATCTGAGTATAAAAAATTTAAATGATTCTACCATATAGTGTATATAGTCTTTTAATAAAATATGTAATTTAAATTAATGTATCGTAATTAAAATAATTATAATAGAAAATAATGTGGATCGAAAGGTGAAATAAAATTATTCCCTTTCTTTTACAAATAGAAACAGAAAAGTAAAGGATTTTACTATTATTTTATCCCAAATAGTGGGGTATACATTCACCTAGGATAAAATTTATATCGTACCACCACTCAGGTAATCCCTCGATATGATGATCGGTATGTATATATTACAATACATGGAATCCCTTGATTAAGAAGGCAATAAATACCTCTTTCTTTCAAATACATGAAATCCCTCAATACAACGATGGGGAAAACCATATTCCTATCCTCGGAAGCCCTCAATCGTTATCACAATGATCTTTATCACAATGAAATACATAATACTTATTGAAATACAATAACTAGGAATAAGGTGTTCATGTATAATATCTTCAAGGATTTTTTCATGAAGAAAGAGAGAGGTTACACCATCTCTCTCTAGAACATAATTCACAATAGTGTGTCTTCTATATTCAATGGTCTAGGTCTTGTGTAACTGGATAAAATGACCTCTTATTTATAGGGATCCTATTCAACGATCATATTTGATTTCAATGGTCATATTTCTCTGAATAACTCAGATGGACATGGACACTCGGCATTATAATGGTAAAAAAAATAGAATACACGGCATCGTTTTGATTACTATATAACTAAATCTGTGAAATATTTTTGGTTAGAAAATAATAAGTACAGAAGTATGAAATAATGAGTATTATGAATATATAAAACATACATAAAAGGATAATGTGAATCATGTATGTGGTATTAGATTAATACATGAGTACAATGAAATACATGAATATAATGAATAATATCAGTACAATGCATAACATGGTTACAATGTATAACATGGTTACAATGTATAACATGGTTACAATGTATAACATGATTATGATACATAGCATGGTTATGATGCATAACTTGGTTATGATGTACAACATGGCTATGATGTATAACATTATTATGATATATAGCATGGTTACAATGCATAGAATGGATATAATACATAAAATGGTTATGATGCATAACATGGATATGATACATAGCATGGTTATGATGCATAACATTGATATAATGCATTACATGGTTACAGTGCATAACATGGATACGATGTATAACATGGTGACGATGCAGAAGAACATATGTTGTTACGATGAAAAATATATATGTGGTTTCGATGAAAAAAAACACATGTGGTTATGATGAAAAACAACATATGTGGTTTCGATTAAAAAAATGTGGTTACGATGAAAAACAACATATGTGGTTAGGATGAAAAACAACATAGTTGGTTATGTTGAAAAACAATGTATGTCGTTATGATGAAGAAAAACATATATGGTTACGATGAAAAAGAGGTAATAATATATGACTTCCAAAACAAAAAAAAATGAATGGGAAAGGTGAAACACAACTTTTGACTCAACACACATAACTATGAGATTATCTGAAGATTATACATTAATCTATATAAAAATAATACTTTAGAAATCGAAGCAACACATGATTTATTAATTTGGATAAGGAAAATTATTTTCCCTTTAGTATTTTCATTAAATGATACATATCCTCCATCAACAAAAAATAGGTTCTTAAAGATTGATTAATCCCCATTCATATGTCTAGAACCTCCTCTATCCAAATTCCATAGGTTCTTGTTGGATATTTTAAATATGGTTTCCTACGAAAAAATAAAAGTAAACATTAAATTGGTAACAAAATTTTATTGGGTCGATAAATGTTAGTTATCAATGATTTAAAAATCCATTATTTCTTAATATGATTCTTATAAGAAAAACTTATATTTTCAAAAATAAAAACATTATCAGTTACTAAATAATAAAAATACACTAACATTGTCAGTATAGTTAGGACTATAAATAAATTTATTTTTAATTATCCTCCTCGTTCTTGGTTGATAGAATATACCAGTAGTATACTTACATGTTGTTTGTTTTCCAATAATATGGAATAAGGCATCAAATCAATTTGTAAATATTTTTAACTCAATTTACAATTCCTCATTATATAATATTAATTCATTTTTTTGAAACTAATTGTTTTATCATTTTCCATACTAATATCAGTTTTAAAACTAACATACAAATCCGTCATCTTATTTAATCATTTATATTTATCATTATGTTATTTGAAAGAGACTTATGACATATTAATTTATTCAAACATCTCCTCAATAGACATATTTGTTGAGTCAATAAGGTTTTCCTTATGACTTTTCCATTCCTTCATAATTTGGGGACATTTTTGAGTCACAAAGGTTTCATTATGACTTGACTATCACTTCATGTTTTGAAAATCACAAATACCTTATCTTAAGGAAAATATCATTATACTTTGTGTTTTAGTTCTATAAGGGAAAATTTCCTTTCCCAAATAAAATTATTCCTACCGTGTTTCATTTTGTTCATTATCTTGTTAAAGAGTAAAATTAGGTGTCATATCTAAAACCACAGAATCGTATGATACATAGATATGAAGCATTCTGTTTTAGGATCCAAATTCTGTATAAGAACATTTATAAATTTTCACTCTTAATTTTGGCTACGAGCATTAATGATGTTATGTCATGAATTCTGAGTACAATATTTTATAAAGTTCCATTACGAATTCTGATGAAGAATTCTGATTACGAATTCTACTTACGAATTCTGATGTGGAATTATGATTACGAATTCTCATTAAAAATTCGGATGAATAATTATGATTAAGAATTATCATTATTAATTCTAATGATGAATTCTGATTACTAATTCATATTATGAATTTTGATGATGAATTCCCATTACGAATTCTGACACCAAATTCTGACTACAAATTCCCTAATAATGAGAATCTGAAAATCCTTGTAATTAGAAACCGAACTTTTAAATACACTCTGAATATTTAATTACACTCTGAATTGATGAGTTTTTTATAAAACTATGTCATAATTTGAGTTACACATGTTTTTTCATAAAACAATATCCTCTATTCTATTTCTAACTAATCGTTGGCTGAGTGAGATGTGTACATGTCCCTACGAAATTCACCGAAGAATATGACCGTTGGAGGAGGGAGCCGACCATTGGAGCCACACCTATAAATAGGAGCTCATATGATAGAGCTCACAACATTGGACAACTTTTGGACAACTGATGATCTGAAGTGATTTATAGAGTCAAATTCACTCTTTCTATTTGCGTACTGAACATCTCGTTCAGATTTTCTTTGTGTGACTCCGAATGTTTGTGATTACATTTGAGGTATTACGGGGATAAGAAGAAAGAGGTGCCGACTACCTTGATGTTTGAGGGCATCCATGCTGAGGACGAAAAAGGTTCCAACTACCTTTAAGTTGAGAGATTTTGAGGATTTCCAGAAAGAGACTCTGATCTTAATATCGAGGGCTTTCCCTAGTGTGGGTAAGACAGACATTCATGAATGTATAGATCATGGGACATTTATCCAAGGTTGTTTGATACCCTTCTCTTTGGGTAAAATTTTTTACATCTTGTTACTTGATCTTGTTACATGTTTATTTTTTCGTTGAATTTGCATTGTAAGGAAAGTATAACTATCATATACTTCCTTATACTTGAACTCTGACTTATTTATATTCTATACTCTCTATGGTAGAATCTTTTTTATTGTAAACATTCATTATGTTTCAATTTCCGGAACGATATTTCTGGATTCACACTGTTTATAAGTTTTGTGAATTTCATTTTTTAACTTTGTTAAATATAACCATATTTAAATGTTTCAAAGTAATTTTTAAAAGAATACAATTCACCCCCCTCATGTATTCTAAGCATCATTAGATACATTATATATTATCTCTATTATTTCAATCCAACATTTGGTATTATAGAGTATATAATACTCACCATACCATCTCAAAATTGGTATTAGAGCATTGGTTCAATCTGAATTGATCTCACGATAAGATTCATAAGAGAATCTGTATCATTCTTATTTTTCGAATTCAACTTTTTGGATTCATTATTTCTGTTTGGTTTTTTCATAGAGTTAATATTTTTATATATTCATTACATACAAAATCCTATTACTGACATGTTTGTGTAGAAAGATTTTTCTTAAAGATGACAGGAATGAATGTTGGTTCTATTAACTATCTCAATCCAAAAAGACCACCTATTTTCAATGGAAATGATTACGAATATTGGAGATACCGCATGAAGACATTTATTATCAATACTGGAGTGGACAATTTTGTTCTTCTTACTAGTGGATATAATATCTCCGACAAGGAAGTTAGTACCTTTACAAACCTAGATAAGCATGATTATCAACTTAAATATAAGGTAATGAATTCATTTATTTTTTCAATGAAAAGATATATATATATATATATATATATATATATATATATATATATATATATATATATATATATATCCAAATTTCATCTTGTGAAGCAGCAAATTGTATTTGGAAGAAACATGAAGTTACTCATTTTGGAACTTCCAAAGTCATTGAATCTTGAAGAGTCATTCTTAGAACTGAATATCATGGTTTTTTTCCTTATGGTGAACCCATTTGTAATGTGAAACAAATATTTATGACTATAGTGAATAGTATACAATCAATGGGAGAGAAATGTTTGGATTATGTATCTCTTTTTGATAATATCATAGACATTATTCCAAATGAGTGGGAAACCAAGAGAACTGCTATTGATGAGAACAGAAAGGTTACACAAATTTCCTTAGATGAGCTGTTTGGAACCCTTCTTCAACATGAAAAAAGAATGAAGAGAGATGCTAACATCATCAAAAAGAATAATGGGAATGGTACTATTTATTTTACTACAACATCAAATCATATGAAAGCTAAGACTCCTGAGAGAGTTACTAGATCTATGTCTAAGAAGGTTGTTATATAATCTGAATCCAATGGTAGTTAATCTTTAGAAAATCAATTAGAAAATCTTTCTCGTAGAATGAAAATGATTGCTGGACAGAGGAACTTTCAATCCAATCCCAAGAGGAAAGATAAGAAAGATAAGAATGATTCTGAAGTTACATGTTATATATGAAAGAGTGCTGGACATATAAGACCTTAATGTCCCATGATTAAGAGAATGGAATTCAAGGAAAAGAATTCTGAGAAAAACAAGAATATGTATTACAAAGCCAATGAAAAGAATGTTTTGAAAGCTAATGACACCTGGAGTTCCAATGGTGGTGACTCTTCAGATGAATCTTCATATTTTAAATCTTTTGGATAGAAGAATCATGGTCTAATAGCCAGACTACATATTGACAATCATTGTTTTATGGATAAGGTACATAATGCTGAATCATTAACCAATGCTTCATCAAATGATAATGATATTAAATATTATAACTCTTCAGATGAAGATTATACTTTTGATGAAGGTAATACTTTACCTAGTTATGAAGAGGTTTTTAGGTTTTCCAAACTTCTTGAGATTGAGAATTCAAAACTCATGAAAAAACATGACATGGAAAATTCTAGGAATACTATTCTTACTAAGGATATATCATATCTTTCTAAAGATCTTGATAAGAAAAATTATTATTTTGTAAAAATTTCAAAAAATCTTGAAGAAGTAAATTTTGAGAAGAATAATCTTTCAAAAGATGTAGAAAATTTAATTTCTAAAAAAAGTGTTTTTGAGCCTAGCTATAGTTCTAAATTCAAATATTTTGAAGATAAAAACATGGTTATCAAACTAAAGTTCATAATATTATCTTTAACGAAGTGTTTTTTTATCTTTACATTATTTAAATAAAATTTTGATAAGATGTATTCACCAATATGACCTTTAAGAATCAATTATGGATTTGGTTATACCCATCCTAAACCAAAATTTAGTAACAATTATTTTGTTCCTAAAAGTGCCCCATTTTTTCCCAAGTGTCAATGTGGTGGGCATTGGGAAAAGAGTTGTTCCTTAAACAAAACCGAGTATTTAGGTTTTCATAAGGCTTACATTTCTAAAAATAGGTGGGTGCCTAAAATCTTACTTTCGGACATTTCACGATCCATGAATGTTTGGATTCCGAAAACCTAACTTTTTCTTGTTTTCAGGAAAATAGATAAGATACCAACAACAATACATGGTACATGGATAGTGGATGTTCCCGGCATATGACTGGTAACAAAAACTATTTTGAAAATATTATCATGAAAATGGGAGGAAAGGTAACTTTCAGACAGAATGATCAGGGAGAAATTGTTGTTATAGTCAATATTGTTCATCTTGGAAAAACATTAATTTCAAATTTTTTATTTGTTAAGGGTCTTAAGAAAAACCTTATTAGCATATTTCAATTATGTGATTAAGGTTACCTTGTGAATTTTAGGAATGAAAAGTGTTTAGTTCACAATTCCTTGGAAGAGTTTATTCTATATGCCCACATGCAAGAGAATGTATACACATTGAATTTAGATGATCTTAGGAGCCAAAACTTACATTTTCTAAGTGAAATAGAAGATCATTCTTTGTTATGTCATAGAAGGCTAGGTCATTGTAATCATAGAAACTTATGTAAAATCTCTAAGAAGAATCTAGTTAAGGATCTACCGGTGCATAGATTTGATTCTTATAAAGTTTGTGATCCTTGTTAGTAAGTCAAGCAACATAAATATAGTTTTAAATCAATCAGTAAAGTCTCAACAACTGATGCATTGCAGTTAGAGCATATGGACCTCTTTGGACCAAGACAAACTGGAAGAATTGGAGGCATGTATTATATATTTGTTCTAGTTGATGATTACACTAGATTTACATGGGTCTATTTTAATGAAATGAAGTCTGAATATTTTTCTTATTTCAAAAGTATTAGAGCCCAAGTTAAAAATGAGAAAAACTATTCATTGAAAACTATTCATAGTGATCATGGAGGAGAATTTCAAAATTCTGATTTTGAATCTTTTTCTAGTAAAAAATGTATTACTCTTTACATTTGAGCACCTAGAACTCCTCAACAAAATGGTGTAGTTGAAAGAAAAAATAGGATTCTTCAAGAGATAACTAAAACAATCTTGACTGAATATTCTATAGATAGACATTTCTGGGCTGAAGCTGTAAGTACTGCTTGTTATACTATAAATCATGTTTTTATTAGACATTTTCTTAATAAAACTCCTTTTGAGTTATGGAATGGTAAAAAAACCTAGACTTTCCTACTTCAAGGTTTTTCATTGCAAAGTATTCATTCTGAACACTAAAGATAATTTACACAAATTCTCCCCAAAATCTGATGAAGGAATCTTCTTAGGCTACTCCACAACTTCTAAGGCTTATATTGTTTTCAACAAAAACACTTGTACTGTTGAAGAAACAGTACTTTTCAAATTTGATGAATCTGATCCTTTTTTTCAAACAACCCCAACCTACATCTTCAGATGTGTTTTCAAAAAATTATTATCAACCTTTGTTAGAAGATCATTCTGATAAGGAAAATGTTCAAGAAAATAGTTCTGAAACATTTACCAAAGAAGACATTCAACCCTTGGTTGATGAACTGGTTTTACAAAACCCTAATTAGTCGTTTATAATGAATCATCAAAGTTTGAGTATCATTGTTGATGTAAATTAACATGTTAGGACAAGAAGTTCTTAAGGAATGAAGTAGAACATCTATCATTTTTTTCCCAATTAGAACAAAAATGAACTGATGAATCTTCTAGTGATGATGATTGGATAAAAGAAATGCAAGATGAGCTAAATGAATTCAAAAGGAATAAAGTCTAGGAAATAGTTGAAAAACCTAAGGAAACTACAGTTATTGGAGTAAAGTGGGTCTTCATAAATAAGTGTGATGAAAATGTAGTCATAGTATGAAATAAATCTAGCTTAGTTTCTAAAGGCTATAACCAATAAGAAGGAATAGACTATGAAGAAACCTATTCTCTTGTAGCTAGACTTGAATCTATTTGTATCTTACTCTCTTTGGTAGAATTCTTCATCTTTAAACATATTCAAATGGATGTGAAATGTTATTTTCTTAACGGTTATGTCCAAGAGGATGTTTATGTAGAACATCCTCTTGTCTTTGAAGATAAAAAATATCCTGATCATGTTTTTTAAACATACCAAAGCTTTGTATGGACTTAAACAACTTCCTCAATCTTGGTATGATAGACTTACAATATTTTTTCTTATAAATCATTATGTCAAGGGAAATGCATATCCAAACCTTTTTATAAAGAAAGATAAGAAAACTGTTTTTATCATTCAAATATATGTTGATGACAATATATTTGGTTCATCTCAGTAATCTTTAACTGATTCCTTTGCAGATATAATGAAATCTGAGTTTGAAATGAGTGTGATGGGTGAGTGAACATTTTTTAACTATTTTCAAATTTGACAAAAAACAGAAGGAACATATATATCTCAACATAAGTATATTAAAGATCTTCTTAAAAAGTATGGATATGAAAACACTAGGAGTATTATTACTCCTATTGGTACCTCCAAAACACTTGATCTTGATGAAGCTGAGAAACCAGTGGATCAAACATCATTTAGAGGTATGATAAGAAGCCTAATATACGTGACATCTAGTCATCCAGACGTGATGTTTTCAGTACGCTTATGTGCTAGATATCAATCCAATCTTAAGGAATCACATATAAAGGTAGTGAAAATAATTTTTTGCTACTTAATAGTAATAATGGATTTATAACTATTTTATACTTCTGTAAATGATTTTATCTTAAAAAGCATTTAAGATGATGACTTTTTTGGGTGTAGAATGGATAGAAAGAGTACATCTGGAACATGTCACTTCTTAGGAGATTCATTAATTTTTTGGTCATGCATGAAGAAACACTAACTAGCCCTATCTACTATTGAATCTGAATATGTAGTAGCCAGAAGTTGTTGTGCTCAAGTGTTGTGGATGCAACACACACTCACAGACTATGGAATGATTTTTAACAAAACAAAAATTATGCTTGATAATACAAGTGCCATTGCACTTATTAAAAACCATGAACATCACTCTCATGGAAAACACAAAGATATTAGGGATCACTTTCTTAGGGATCACACACAAAAAGGAGATATCATTATTCATTTTATTGGAATGCTTGATCAACTTGCTGACATTTGCACAAAATATTTACCTTCTGATAGATTTGAATATATTAAACAGTATTTAAGGTTGATGACCATAAGGTAATTTTCCTTGATTAACTCCCTGTTAAACCAATCTATTTACAGTAATAAACTCCTTTTCAAAGGTGGAGTACATTTTTTTGTTAGTTTTTTTTCAAAATTTTTCGTATTGAGTTTTTTTAAAAAATATTGTATTGAGTTTTTCAATAAAATTTATTCCGAGTTTTTCAAAAATTTTGTATTGAGTTTTTTTCAAAAGTATTCATATTGAGTTTTTAAAATATTCATATTATGTTTTTCAAAATTTCTCATATTGTGTCTTTTATAAATTTTCGTAGTGGAAATCTTTGTAATGAAATTTTCGTACTGGAAATTTTTGTAATGAAATTGTCATTTTGGAAATTTTAGTTATAAAATTTTCATATTGGAAATTTTAGTAATGAAATTTTCGTACTGAAATTTTTTGTAATAAAAATTATCGTACTAGAAAATTTCGTAATGATATTTTCGTAACGAAATCTTTCGTAGTCAATTTTTTTGAGGTTTTTGAAGTCATTTTTTTGATTGAAGAACATGAACTATTATGATTAACCTTCCTAGAAAACTGAATGGTATGTTTTTTTCTTATGTTTTTGTAGTCATTATTTCATTGCAAGTATTTTCTTTTATATTTCTCTGATTCTAATTTTATTATATTCAGTTTTCTTCAAAAACCTCAAATGATCAGATCCAACTTAATTTTTCTTGTGGCTATTATATCAACTGTCAGATCAGGTCAGAAGGTTTCCTGACCATTGGATTAGTTTTGAAAAATGAAGGGTCGCCTTCTTCACCTATATAAAGGACCCCAATGGGTTTTACCACATCTATTCCAAGATCCTTGCGTCTCGGAGGTCTGCCTCTCTTTTTAATCCCATTCTAAAATCATCAGATGTATTCTATTCCAAATGTCTGGAGAAGCTCCCTCTTAAGAAATTTCTTTAGTCAAGCCGATTGCAGAGTGGAAAGTATACAAGGAATTCTTACTTCATCCAAACTCTACAAGTATGATTCTATAATTTCTGAAAACATTAGGCTTAATGGTTGGGAGGATGTATGTGTGTCAATGCCAGGGAATCAGAATCGAGTGTATTCGGACTTGCATATTGAGTTTTATGAACCAGTCTGTTTCGTCGTGGAAGAAGGTAGGAAGAAGTTTTCTTTTAAGTCCTATGGGAAGACTTATATGCTGACTTACACCAAGGCTGCCAGTTTCGTTGAGTTATCTTATGAAGTAGATGCTGAGTTTTTCTCTCACACCATTCCGAATGTGAAAGGAAGTTTTATTATGGAATAATCTATAGAAAGTCCTGTACTATAAAATTCCAAGACTCCGAAGGTTTGTCATCATTCTTCAAGATATAGAGTTATTCAATTGTGGGTTCAGAGTTTTCTCAATCCGAGAAGAGGTGACAAAGATAATTTGAAGAAAAGTGATATCTACTTTTTAGATTTTCTTGAAAATCAAAGAAAGGTCAACATGACGGAAAATATTCTTATTTGAATTGAGAATATTAAGGAGGGAAATTTAAGAGATCAGATTATTATGTATCCATCCATCCTCTTGAATATTATTGTTCGGTGTCTTGAATCCTTCAATATTTCTTGTTATTCTCATCCTAAGAATTGTAAGATTATTCTAGTCATTGATAACACTCTCATGAGGATGTTTATTTTCTTTTCTAAGGAATCATGAGACTTTTATGAGATTCCAGCTAAGGAAGCAGAGGCTGATCCGAAAGTTGCTAAGGTAGCTGAGTCATCTATGAAAGCCAGGAAGAAGAGGAATGTGAAGGATGTTGATGTTGAAGCTAAACCCACAAGTCTAAGAATGTTCAATATGAACCTGCTAAACCTAAGAAGTCAAAAAAATATCCTGATGAAGTTGTAGCCAAGTGAAGAGAGGATAAGAAAACCAAGAAAGTAGGGGAGCCACAGTTTGGTTTGGATCCTGCTGAGGCTAAGGCCTTGAAAGAATCTACTGCTGAGGAGTTTGAGAAACAAGCCAAAGAGAAAAACTTGAAGAAGAAAATGTCTGATGCTAAAGTCGTACAATCCTTGTTGAAGGCTACGGAGAAAGCCTCAGATGTTATTCATGTTCTGAAATCCTTCAAGGTAGAAGTATTACCTGAGACTCTGGGGAAGAAGTTTTTCTCTTCAGAAAAGCTCAAATAAAAAGCTACTAAACAAGAATAGGTTGTTGAAGTAGAAGGAGAAGTTGAGGTAGAAGAGGAATTTGAGATAAAAGAAGAAGTTTAAGTAAAAGGGAAAGTGGAAGAATATGTGGATGTTTAAGAAGAAAAGGGATGTGGTGAAACAGATGACCTCATAAATGAAGTTGAATAATATGAGGACAAGGGAACCCAATCCCAGAATTTATCACTACGAACTTCCCAAGCTGAATCCTCGAAATTAGTTACTCACGAGAAAGAAGAATAGAAGTAAGAAGAAGTAAATAAAGTGTCTGAGGAAGAAAGTGAAAATCAAGATTTCATTCATCATGAGGATGTTGAAATAAAGAATCAGGAATAGATAGATGAGGAAAAAGTTGTATATGTGTTTGATAGCGAGCATCAATCTCCGGATGAGGAATAAGTACCGAAAATTGATAAGGGCAAGAATTTTTTTTTGATACCCCTAAAATATTGATAGTGTAGAAGACGAAATCTGGTGAATATTCAAAGATAAAGCTTGTTGAGCTCGAGGAAGAACCTTCTCCTGATAAAATCAGAGATTTAGAATCATTTTCTTTAGGGAATGATTTTTTTGTTCAATCATTGAAGAAGTTGGTTGACACTATTCTGGTACATACTAATGTTTATTCTCGATGCTAGATGATTCAACACACTCTAAATTAGATGTAATATTCCATGTCCTTGGTGATGGAAAAGTGTGTGAAGATTGAGGCTGATTTCAAAAATTTCTTGATCAACTATAATGCCCACAAGAGGTCTTGCAAAATGGTGACATCTTGGTCCAAGAAAATAGTTCAGGATTTGCGGTAGCATGATGAATTTCATGAAAATGATAACGATGCCTTTGATATAGAAGAGAATAAAATCAAGGATCTTTCAACAAGTTTTGAAGAGAAGTTATCTCTGGAGCTGAATGTTCAGACTCAAGAAGTAAAGCATCTGAATGTGAAGCTATGTTCTCTTGTTCAGTACTACAAGGTTGAAAGGGATCTTCAGACTCAGTTTGAAGAAAGGTTAGCAAGGCAGGAAGTGATGATAAAGGCTCAGGAAGAGGCTCATAAGGCCCAAGATGAAAAGACCAATGCCTTGGGGAAGAAAACTGAATAAGATCATAATGAGCTGAAAAAGTTAAAGGCCATTGTCAAGAAGATGTTTCCGATGAAAAAAGAATAATTTATTTGTGTCAATCTGTTCTTTTTTTGTATCTCTAGTGAAAAATTTTGAACTCTAATGGAAAATTTGGTTGGTCGTTTCTATTTTTGTGAATTGTATTAACATTTCAGGTATCATATGATTGTTTTCCATTCCCTCAAATTATTTTTGAAAATAAAAAATGGGGAGAACGGAAAAAAGAACATTAATTCTAAAGGGAAAAAAGAAAAAGAACTCCAAATAAAGATGGAAAATATCTAATTAAAGGGGAGGTTATCTTAGGGGGAGTTCTCATTACGAAGATTTCCATTTTCATAACAACGAAATTTCTAACTCGGGAAATCTAGAATATGATCTTTATTGTTCTTAAGACTTAGGGGGAGTTAGTCATATTCATCCTTGACAATGAAAAAGGGATATAAGTTTTATTTTCATAGCATTGAAATTTTACTAAGTCCTTTTGTTATTGTTTCAAGTTGTTCGTGTTTTCAAAAAATGGTTAAATTTTTGAGTCAATAAGGTTTTCCATATGACTTTTCCATTCATTCATACTTTGGGGAGATTGTTGAGTAACTAAGGTTTCCTTATGACTTGACTACCACTTCTTGTTTTGAAAATCACAAACACTTTATCTTAAGTAAAATCTCTTTATAATTTCTGTTTTAGTTCTATAAAGAAAAATTTCCTTTCCCAATGAAATTTATTCCTACCATGTTTCATTTTGTTCATTATCTTGTTAAAGTGTATAATTCAGTGTTATATATAAAACCTCAGAATTGTAAGATACTTAGATATGAAGCATTATGTTTTAGGATCTGAATACAGGATACAAAATTTTATAAAGTTTCACACTGAATTTTGGTTATGAACATTAATGAAGTTATATCATGAATTCTGCGTACAATTATTTATAAAGTTCCATTACGAATTCTGATGAAGAGTTCTGATAACGGATTCTCATTACAAATTTTGATGTGGAATTCTCATTACGAAATATAATTATGAATTATGATGAAGAATTCTGATTAAGAATTCTCATTATGAATTCTAATGATGAATTCTTATTACGAATTCATATTACGAATTTTGATGATGAATTCCCATTATGAATTCTGACACCGAATTCAGACTACGAATTCACTAATAAACAGAATCTTAATATCCTTTTAATAAGACTTTGAACATTTACTTACACTCCGAATATTTACTTACATTCCGAATTGTTTAGTTTGTTATAAAATGATGTCGTACTTTGAGTTACACATGTTTTTTCATAAAACGATGTCGTCTATTCTGTTTCTAACTAACCGTTGGCTGAGTGACATGTGTATAGGTCCCTCCGAAATTCAAGGAATAATATGACCGTTGGAGGAGGGAACCGAGCATTGGAGCCAAACCTATAAATAGGAGATCATTTGATAGAGCTCACAACTTTGGACAACTTTTGTACAACTGATGATCTGAAGTGATTTCTAGAGAGAGATTCTCTCATGCTTCTTGCGTATTGAACTGCTCATTTAGATTTTCACTGTGCAACTCTGAATACTGGTGATTACATTCGAGGACTTCCGGGGATAGGAATACAGAGGTTCAAACTACCTCAAAGATCAAGGGCTTCCTTGCTGAGGAAGACAACGGTGCCAACTACCTTTAAATTGAGGGCTTGCGAGGATAGCAAGATAGAGACTCCGATCTTCGTATTGACGACTTACCTTGGTGTGGGTATGACAGAATTTTTTGAATGCATAAATCAAGGGACCTTTATCCAGGGTTTGTTGGATACCCTTCTCTTTAGGTTAAAAGATTTACATCTTGTTATTTGTTCTTGTTACATGTTTATTTTTCTGCTGCATTTGTATTGTAATTAATGTATAAATATCATATACTTCCTTATACTTCAACTCTGACTTTGTTAGATTCTATACGCTCTATGGTAGAATCTTTGTTATTGTAAACTTTCATTATGTTTCAATTTCTGGAACCATATTTCCGGATTCACACTATTTATAAGTTTTTTGAATTTCGTTTTTTATCTTTGTTAAATATAACCATCTTTAAAAGTTCCAAAGGAATTTTTAAAAGAATACAATTCACCCCCTCTTGTATTTTAAGCATCATTAGATACATTATATAGTATCTCTGTTATTTCGATCCTACATTTGGTATTATAGATTATATCATACTCACCATACCATCTTACAATACTTTATTCACTGTTTTTTATCCATATAAATTATAATTAAGAACATGAGATGCAAGAAAAATATCAAATGCCTATGATTTGTTTTTCATGATGCCCATGTTGCTCTATCATTATTGTAATATTTCCTCCAATCTAAATCACTCAAACATTCCTCTGAATAATTTCATTTTAGTTTCAGTAATTTATTATACCTTTCATCCTTATCATCATATTTTCTCTTAAATATTATCTTAGGATAGTCATCTTTGATATGACCATTTTAATTACATTAAGAAAAAAAAATTTATTTATTGTTTCTTCCTTCTTCCAAACTTTTTTCCACATACATGTACTATAATATTATCCTTCATAAAACTGTTTCATAAATAAATTATCCCTTTAAAATAATTTCAAGAATCATTGTAAATGATGAGCCATTTTTTCATCACTCTTAGTAGGTGACCCTTTATCACGTGATTTGTCATCTTTGATCTTCCACATTTTCTTTGATGTAGTGTATTTGAAGGCTAATGAACCCCTCTTTGGTTCATCATCTCCTTAATTTCATACATTAAGATACTCCTCATATATCATGATCTTTTCTATTAGATATTTTACATGTAACTAAATAATGTCACCTTACTCTCTTATTTAAACAAAAATTCCTTTATATTTATCAGTTACACTACTTTTTAGCCACATCACTTTATATTTTTCAAGAATTTGTTTTCCCAAAGAATGCATTGTGTTCACTATCTCATTAATTTTGAGATACATATCATAAATAGACTCATCTAGGTTCATCTTAAATGTATCATGTTTAAATTATAATTATTTTAGTGCATTTCTTTGACATTAGACGTTTCTTCATGAGAAATAGTTAAAGTAACCCAAATTTAAAAAGTAGTAGCGCATGGAAATATTCTAATGAATTCATCCTAAACCATAAAATTAAATAATTTAATAATTTTATTTTGATTATTATCATATGAATTTTTCGTATAATTATTCCAAGTTGCTCTATCCATTTTAGCTTTCTCGTATTAATCCTTATTTACTAGGTAAATATCAAAACCCATAATCATTAAATGAATTTTCATTATGATATTCCATTTAGTATAGTTAGTGACATTAAAATAATGATCTATGTTTGTATAATATAATTATTATCAATTATTATCCATAAAAATGAATGTATAAATAACATAAATTTAAGATCATTAATAAAAAACAAAATCACATTTGAAATGATATATGGAAAAAACTTCCCCCTAATTAAAATTATTGGTAAGAGTGAGTAACTCAAATGAGTGGGTGAATTGAGATCATAAGTTAAATTTATTTTAAAAAACTTTAAAACTAAATCCTCTAATGTTAATTTAAAATAAACTGAGTTAATCAAAACAGTAGAATTATATAACTTTTATTGTTAAAATTATTTTTCAAAAGTGTGATTATAGAGTAACAGAAATATTTTTGGTCGGAGTGAGTAACTAAAGAGTGGGGGTGGCGTGAATTGATTTTCGATAAAATTTATTTTTAAAAAATTAAAAATAAATAACTCAATTTATATAAAAACCCTTGTTAATTAAAAAAATAGTTTAATATATGTTTGATATTTTAAAATATTTCAAAAATAGCAGTTAGGGATAAGCTAAACATTATTTCAAATTGAATTAACTTTTAAATATATTTACATAATCAAATCCTTTATAGAATAATTGGTTATGTCTACCTATAAATACATATTTTTCCTGAAGTATTTAAAATAAAATGTGTTTTAATATTTTAAACATTGTGAACCAAACTAAAACACATAGTGGGGAAATAATGGGGTGTAGTCTCAATACTATACTTATCCCCTCAACTTAGAAATAACCTACTACCATGAATATAATTATATCCAATAATCTGATCCCAAAGATAGATCAAGTATACAACAACAACACATACACTATTAAGGATATTAAAATATTTTTATACATGGGAATACATACAACACAATTCACCCATGACGTATTCCATTGATGAGGTCGATAAATAGATAAAAAGGGTTGAGATAATTTCATGTATTATCTTGTTCAATCATAGGAGAATGTGTGTAAATAAACATAGTAAAACAAAACACGACTAAAAATTAATGAAAAACAAGTGATAGATTATAATTAAAGATATAAAGATGAACTGTTTCTTAGACTATGATGCCTTAGTAGCTAAAAAAACATCGTATTTTCCATGGTGATGATCTCAAATATATTTCACTTAAAGTCTTGAAACAATTAGTTTCATGGAGTATGGTTTTTCTATCTGTAGATACTCTGAGAAAATTCTTCATCGATCAATAGAATCCGTGAGTGAAAGGATCTTAATATTCAATAATTTCCAAAATTTGACATTAGAATACATCAATATATGACATGTGAATGAGTTACATATATGTTGTGTGTAAAAATTTCATATCCTATTTCTCTATACATTTATGATAAATATACTCTGTAACATATATCACTAAAAGTTCATATATTCAGTAAAGGAAAAAGTTAATGATTTCCAAGATCCTCATACTGCGATGAAAATCATTAAACATTGATTTCTTGTTCAACACATTTGTTGAGTGGTCTATGAATAACCATTAATGAAAACCATATGAAATTGTGTACATTAACTACAATATAAAATATTTTTGAAGAATTATATTTGAATAAAGGATATAAAAACAATGGTAGAAAGGCTAAAAGTGGATCAAATTTAATGGTAACATAGACAATGGTTGCATGAGGAAATGATATCCAACTTGGAAATTACATTAATGAACTAATGGTAGCATGTCTGGCAGTATCGCATCTTTCAGAATCATGACAATAATAGTGAATCATCTAGTGTTAGAATAACTATCTAGATTATAGTAGAAGATTGGAGGTAGCTCATTTCTGATGGTGGAAGGACTGTGATAGTTTAACAATTGATCTATCAGTGGCACCACTCTAGAGGTACCATGTGTTTGAAGGTAGCACAACTCCAATAGTATTAGGATTATGGAAGTGGAATAACCCAAGTAGTGGCATGAATCTAGCAGTGGAATGTATTTGGAGGTTGATCATGGATGGATGTGTAATAATTGACCTAACAATAGTACAATATTTATAGTGGAAAAGAGTCTGGTTGTGGCATAATTTCAATGGTACAAAAATTTAAACTAATGATACAACATTTCATTATTTATCCAATTTTCATCATAAATGATTCAAAAAATAATATACTATCACAAAATATTATTCTCATTAGAAACATAATAAAATTGATTTTTGAGCATTAAAATAAAGAGGTTCCCAAAATTTCTCCATTTCATTGACAAAAAATCATTAAATTTTTTAATCCATGTATAAAAAAAATATTGGAAAAAGTAGTTGAATATAAAAATTAATATGGAGCATATAAAATTTAAAATAAATATTGTGATATAATTTCAAATGGAGTATAGACATAAACAGAATGTTATAATCATAGAATTATATAACATGAACATTAAATTCCATAAACAATTTCTCCTCTTATTAGAATTATCAAAATATGATAAAATAAAATCCATTCAATAACAAGAAATAGAAAAAACATGAACTGAAATGAATATATTAGTAAACATATTATGTGACCAAAAATAAATAAAAAAGAAAATATTTAATATTCCCTATCAAAGACAAATCATAATCCACGTCACTCTATGTTCTCTAAGAGGTATGATCAGAAAAGTAATTTTCATTTGTTAGAGGTAGGAGGCACTATGGTTGCAGTAGATGTGGCTGAGGTAGAGGTAGGAATCTCTTGAATCACCACTAGTATGAGATGGTTGAGATATTGAACAATGTACATACTAATATTCTGATTCTAACGAGTCATAGAGGGTAATTATGATGAAAAAATGAAGGAAGATATAGGAATTTCCTCAGGTACTACAACAGTTTTCCCAGATTCATACAAAAATGGATTCTGGGGGTTCACAATTTCCATGAATATACTTCCACATCTCTCTATAACACTGAATAGTTACTTATTCTCTTCATTGAGAAACTTGATAAGAGAGGTCACAACTTTGATCTAGTATACCTATTCATTTAAGGTCCTAGTATCATGTGACATTTTTAATTTATCAGAAAAAAACATAATATGATAATTTAACTCATGCTTTTTATATATTCCAAAAAGATAATATTTGATGTACATGCAGATGGGTTCCCTATCCCTTATATACCCATTGAAACAAACTACTCTCATTATATATATACATCTTCAGTATGGTGTCTTTTTTTTGTGTAGGTCCTCTAGATGAGATGTATGAACAAAACCCTTAGCGGATTGCAACCTCTCTATGACTATTGATCTGATCAATTCAGTATCAATATATGAATAAGGAGGTGGATAAATAGATGAAGGAGAAATTGTATATGGTAATATATCTAACCACTTCAAAATATAATCTTTGCTAATAGAAAAATAATTCTTCATATCCTCCATTGAAAATTTTTGGACTTCAATATCACCTGAAGACCTTATGTTTCAACATCCACCTATTGACTATAAAAAATACATTTTGGATGAATATGATGGAAAAATAATTCAAAAGTATTTCTGGAATTAGACTCTCTATGATTATTAACACTAGGTTCATGTTATCTCATAAATAAACTAAAATAATAGATAAATCTTTCAATAATGGTTTGAAAATGGGATTTAGACACATAATCTGATGGAACAGAAGAACAAATAGGAGGAGGAGAAGAAACTTTCTCTGAACTAAGAATGATAGGATTTCATAATCTGATATAGTAGCCAGATAATCAGAAGGGATGTCCGGAAGCTCACTGTAATCATCGATATTATCATATAAATATACCTGAGTATTTTTCTAACACTAATCCTGAGAGTTGGTCCTCCCTGATTTCTTGGACTGTTGTGATCTTCATCACTACCATCAACATCATCTTAATCTAGATATGATAAACTACGAAACATAGAACCTAGTAAATTAACCCTATTATATTTTTATTTATCCTTAGGTATGGTGGAATTATCATTTTACTCTCCATTAAGAGATACTCTTGTCTCACTTCTCACATAGGCAACACTATCGACATCATCATTTCAATCATCACCATTCTCATCTTTTGACACTTCCTCAACTCTTTATTTGAGTTTTCAAATGAACATTGAATTTGTTCATATATATATATAATTTAGTCTTCTCATGTTCAAATCCTTTACTAAAAAGTATCATTCTAATAGGGAGATAAATATGTTGTAACAACCTCAATTATTATAAATGAAATTTGACTTTCTTGATTTAATTAGATGTTTTTTTGTAAAATGGATATAGAAAATACATGAGAACCATTTGTTTTATTCTATACAATTGGATTTAAATGACCACTGATTATCTTTATCATTGATAATATAGCTATTTAAAAGTGATCACATGACTAGCATTAATATTGGGTTTTATAAAATTGTTTTGACCCCAAAAAAGGAGGTGATGACATCAACCAGTAGGATCATTCCCTATGAAACCCATTTCTTAGAGTGTGAGAGGGAGATAACATTTCTAGTGTTTTCCTGAGATCAAGTTCAAAAAGATATCAAACAACTTAAGCAAGAGTGAAATAGTTTATGGCAGAAGTTCATGTTCATGATGTATTCCATGTCTTCCTCTTAAAATAGTATATTCCAGACTCCTCGCATGTACTCAATCCAGAGGAGGTACCATTGGATACTGAATCTCTTATATGGATAAAACAGTGATGATATTAGATAATAGAGGCAATATTCTATGTAAAAAGACAATTCACCTCATCCAAGTATTATGGAGAAACCAAAAACTAAAAGAAGCATTGTGGGAACCATAGGAGGCAATGAAACAGAGTTTCCCTAATTTATTTTTTGGAGGGAAATGAAAATTTTGAGGGAGAAATTTCATAAGGGGGAAGATTGTAATGAACCAAACTATTATAAATGAAATATCTCTTTTTTGATTTAATTAAATGTATTATTTTGTAAAATTTATATAGAAATCATATGCACTGCATTTGATTAATTATATCGAATTGGATTTAAATGGCTGTTATGTACCTTTACCATTTATAATATAGAATATGAATTGTTATAATATGACTAGTATAAATATAGTGTTTTAGGAAATACATTCATCACATAAAATGGAGGGGATGACCTGAAACAGTATCATAGTTCCCTATAAAGCCCATATATTAGTACTTTTGAGGGATATATCATTTCTGGGATTTTCCCTAGACCAATCCCATGACGATATCCAACGACATATGCATGAGAGAAACCATTTACAAGAGAAGTTCAAGATACTCGAGATCACGACCAAAACCATGTTTACCAAAGATCTCCCTAAATGCCCCACCATCATACAACTTACTCTTAGGGTGTATGCTAGAGTGAAAAAGGGATATATATATCACGACCCTATAATTTTGGTTATGTGCATTATTTTTGTATAGAATAAATATTATACTTCCATTATATTTTTGTTACTTTGTAATTGATTTTTGAATCAAAAATACCATATTTGGTTAATATTAAAATTCATCAAGAAATATATTTTAGTGAAGTAATAGATTTTTGAAAAAAAAAATTTAATTTTTTTTTCAATAAATCACTTTTATAAAATATAATGGTCGTATAATTTTTATGAAGTGAAATGTAATCTTTATTAATGATTGAAAAACAGTTTCTGTTAAAACCCATCATGTTTTAACAAATTCCAGTTTTCATTTTTAAATATAAAATTAACATATTTAGAAAATTATTTAGTTAAAATTAATATTACTTTTAGAATAAGGATTTATAAATTATCGACTGGTGGTTTTTTTAATTTTCTGGGACAATCAAATTTTTGGGTAAAAATGAAATTACATATCTATATATAACGTGTTTTATGACATCATAATGGCCCTATAGTGATGTAATAAACACTATAAAAGGGATCATAAGACAAATATAATTTTTAGCTTTAAATTAACTCTATTTTTGATTTATTTGATTTAATTTATAAATACATAGTGAATCCTCTAAAATCTATAATATATTTTATGATTTTGAATTAACATCATTAATATTGTGAATCACCTCCACATAAGCACGGATAATATCCTAATATATTCTGATTTATCCTTTTAAAATCATTTTTTCCAATTCCCTTTGGCAAAAACCGTGGGTAAAAACAATGTGATGTATAACAACCCTGATCATTATTTCAAACTTAGACCCAATTTATTACATAAACATCACTTGATACAACATGGATGATCGAGTGGTCTACTGTATTTGGGGATTAGGATCATTACATAAAAACATAAAACATTAAATACATCATCATTATTTAAAACATCCTTTACATGGCCACTACATTCCCTTGTACATAGCATTGTATGGGATAACCTGAGGACATGCATAAAAAAAGTGTGAGCTATAAAAGCCTAGTAAGGGAATAAAAATGGAATAACAAGGGGAATAAAATACATGTTTTAGAATAATAATATCAATAGAGCACAATATAATCATAAAAATAATGGCGTGATAATTCATGATAATCATAACATGGAAATGTGGCAATGATAATTAACACGGAATTAGCATGAGGCAAGGCTCATTGCACATGGAGCATGGGTAAATCCTTATTTCAAATGAACCATGAGTAAACCCTCCATGAACTTGATTTATCTTGAGTAAACACCCATTTCACATGACGTATCATGATATTACACTTTCCTCAATCCATTGGAGCGCTATAATGGTGCACCCTTCTTAAACATTTCCTTTCATGAACAAGTGTGCCACATGGATCATACAATATTGAATCATTCAACATAATCATTTATTTCACGATAAAGGAATGTGGAATACATACATGAAACACTTTATAAAATATTTAAATGTGAAAAATGTTGAATACCCTAGATAGTAAAATGGGCATGGTATTCACTATACAATTACTTTGGGTTGGAAAATTATGGTGCAATTTCGACAGCATAAAAACTTGACATAAGAACTCATAAAAATGGTTGATGAGAGAGAAAAAGGTGTCTCATCATATTTAAATGAAATGGACTGTAAGGGGGTCATAGAGATACATGTCCCAAAAAATGTAATGTAATTTATATTCATATTACAAAATAATTGTTTAGATGTAAACGAGGAGAGAGAAATTCATTTTGGAATTTCGGCATAGTAATATGTGTACATGAGAGGCATTTAATGTGAGATAAAGGGGTCTCCCATAATTCAAAAATAAATAGGGTAGTATGGTAGAAATTATAAACCATACCCCAACATTTATTATTGAAATTTAAAGGAAATAACATCTAAAAGAAAATTGGAAAAAAATTAGGAAGGAAGAAAAACCCTTGCATGGAAGTGTGCTTCAAAAGTCTTGAGAGAGGCTTCAGATAGGCTTATTGGGAGTATGGGGAACATTGGGATGATTCTAGAGAGATGATAGAAGAGGATGGACTTACTCCAATGTCTATGAGTGAGGAGGAAGTGGGAGTTTCGGTGGGGTTATATAGGAATGGTGAGGGAATTCTTAATTATTTAGGTTTGGGACACCTCACTTTAAACTAATCCAAAACACAAACCAGACCAGATTTTTTGGAAAAGGGAAGTGGAAAAAAATATTTTATAAGGCCAAAGTCCAAACTTCTAAAAATAATGGGATTTCTAATGTGGAGGTGGGTCACACACCCAGGGAAAAGAATTTAAAAAGACAAGATGTTTAATATGTCTTGCAAGGTCAATTAATGCTTTGTAAAATAAGTAAACGAAACCCAAAATCAGATTATTTTAAAGGTAAAACATATATTGTCCAATAAAAGTGATTATAGTATTTTATCACATCACTATTTGGTCATTATAATGTCATAAAACACATAATATATTTAAACAGTATTTAATTTTTAACCAAAAAATGTGACTCTCTCAGAAAATTATGAAAAATTCACCGTTGGATAATTTTGAAATCTTTATTCCAAAAATAATATTTATTTTATCTAAATAATTTTATAAATATCCTAATTTTCACTTTTAATATAAAGTGCAGCTTTTCTTGAAAATTCATGGGTTTTGAAAAAAATGGACTTCTACCCATAATAAAAATTACAATTTCGTTCATAAAATTATACGATCATTTATATTTAACAACAATTAATTTATTATTAATAATAATATTTTATTAAAATATTATTTAACTCAAAAATCCATTAATTCATCAAAATAGACTTCATAGTTGAATATTAACCAGAAACTCTATTTGTGCTTTAAAAACTATTTACAAAGTAAAAATAATAACAATAAAGTATATTCATTATTAGGTACATAACCATAGTACTAAGTAGTTTTTACATAACCACTTAAAATATCCACATAAGACCTAAGGTTAAGGTGCGTGATGGTGACAGACTCTTGGGGTGGCTCGGATAACATTTCATGTGTGGTGATCTCTATCAACTTCCACTTCTCCCGTAGACGGTTCTGTTCGATCATAACCTGTTGAAGCATAACTTGGGCATGGTCAAAAGAGAAGCCCAATGATGGCCCCTCGTTTCCACAATCTAAAAAATGTGCTTCATATGGAACAATTCTACTAGATGAGGCCATTGATTGCTTTGTTTGAGTAAATTGGATAATTAAAACCTGTATTTATACTAATCATGTGATCACTATTCTATGGCCATATTAGCAATGATCATAATTCATAACATTATTTTAAAATCCAAAAACATAAAACCATTGATGTTGAAATGTTATAAAATAATTTTACATAAAGAGGCATTTAATTATATCAAGATGGATTTCCATTAATGAATGTTTAGGTCGTTACAATCTTCCCCTATTAATACATTTCTCCTTTGAAATTTCCTTTTTTCCACACTAAAAAGATGAGGTTAACTCTCTTTCATCACTTCCATTGATTCCCATGTCGCTTCTTCAAACTTATGGTTTTGCTACACCACCTTGACGAGGGGAATTGTATTATTTTGTAGAACTTTTTCTCTATGATCTAAGATCTTCACTGGTTTATCCTCATAAGTAAGATCATCCTCCAAATATACCACCTCGGAAGAGAGTACATGTGAATGGTCTGGTATGTACTTGTTTTAAAGGGATACATGAACGACATCTTGTACATTGGCCTTGGTAGGTGGAAGTGCTAGTTGATAAGCCACAACCCAGACATGATCATGAATATCGAAGGGGCCGATTTACCTTGGACTTACCTTCCCTTTCTTTCTAAACCACATGACCTTCTTCCGTGGAGATATGTGTAGAAATACCTTGTATCCAACTTTAAACTCAAGGTCTCATCGACGTTTATCTGCATAACTCTTTTGTCGACTCTGGGATGCCTTGATATGCTGCTGAATGGTTTTCACCTTCTCCACCATTTCATCAACCATTTCGGGTCCTAGAAGCTTACTCTCACCTACATCATCCCAACATGCCAGTGTTTTGCACTTCTTCCCATATAGGGATTCATATGTTTCCATTAATATGATCGAGTGGAAACTATTGTTGAAGGAGAATTCTACCAGTGGAAGATGTTGGTCCCATCATCCGTTGAATTCCATAGAACATGATCTCATCATGCATTCTAGAGTCTGGGTATTTCGCTCTGATTAGAAATCAGTTTGAGGATGATATTCCGTACTAAAGATCATCTCAGTATTTAGAGCATGATGAATATTCATCCAAAGCATTAAGGTTAATCTTGGATCTCGATAAGATACAATTGATTGTGGTACTCCATGCAGTCTTACCACTTCCATGATATATATCTGTGCCAGTTGATCCAATGATAAATCCTCCCAAATAGATATGAATTTTTCAATTCTTTGTAAGACGATCCACAATAACCCAGATTGAATTGTTTCTATTGGATTTCTTCGAAAGTCTGGTGAAAAATTCCATGGTGATGTTCTACCATTTCCATTCTATTAGGGGAAATGGTTGCATCGTCCCCTTATACATCTGCCTCTCTTCCTTCACTTGCTGACACACCAGGCACATTGATGTATATTCGGAGATCTCCTTCTTCATATTATCCCACCAAAAATGATCTCAGAGATCTCGATACATCATTGTGTTTCCTGGGTGAATAGAGAAATTTGAACTATGTTCATCATCCAAAAGTCCCTTCTTCAGCACGAGACATGATGGAACACATAGTTTTTCCCAATTCTCACAATTCATTCTTCATTAACATTAATCATCGAGGATTTCCTTTTTCCGATAGCTTCCACTTTTTTCTAAATTCCAATATCATCATTTTGATCATCCTTTAACCTTTACAAAATATATGGTTGAGCAATCATTTGTGAAAGGATTGATGATGTTCCCTTCTTTATGATTCCATTGTCCATCTTCATCAAGTGTAATAAGATTGGATCCATCTAAATTATCATGAATGATAGAATTTCATGGTCCTTTCTACATAGATAATCCTATACCTTGTTCTCCTTACAAGGGTTGTAATGGATTGAGCAGTCATAGTCCTTGATCAGCACTAACCATATTCATTGGTGCATGTTCAACTCTTTCTGTGTGAATTTATACTTATGGCCTTTGTGGTCCATATATATTTCACACTTCTCACTCAAGAGATAATGCAGCCAAATTTTTAAATTGAAGATCACCGCAACCAACTCCAAACATTGTGTTGGATAATTCTTCTCATGAACATTCAATTACATTGAAGCATAGGAAATGAATTTGTCATTTTTCATCAACACACACCCCATGCCCTTCTTCAAATCATCACTGAATACCACAAAAATTTCTCCACTTGTGGGTAATGTGAGAATGAGCACAGTGATAACCCACCTTTTCAACTCCTTGAAGCTTTCTTCGCATTCATCACTCCATGAAAACATTACTCCCTTTAAATTTATCTTGGTAAGTGGGTTGGACAATCATGAAAAATTTCTCACAAATCATTGATAATGTCTAGCTAACCCCAATAATCTAATGATATTCATTACTGATGTTGTCCTTGGTCATCCCACTATTGCAATTGTCTTTGAGGGATCCATAGATATCCCACTTCTTGTGATGATATGACCCATGAATGAGACCTACTTCAACCAGAACTCACACTTGCTGTACATTTCATAGAGCTTCTCCTTCCGCAAGGTCTCTAGTAATGTTCTTAGATGCTCCTCATAATCCACCAAGGTTTTGGAGTATATTAGAATATCATCTATGAAGACTACCTCAAAATTTTCAAGGTATCTCTAAAGACTCTATTCATCAAGTCCATGAAGATTTCTGGAGCATTGGTGAGTTTGAAAGGCATTACTATGAATTCATAGTGCCAGTACCTTGTACGAAAAGCAGCCTTGGGGATATCTTCCTTCATCACCCTTACTTGATAATCTCCCAAATACAAACCAACATTGGAGAAGTATTTTCCTCCACACAACTGATCGAACAAGTCATCAATCCTTGGAAGAGGATACTGGTTCTTTATCGTGATTTTGTTAATCTCACGATAATCGATGCAAATGCACATTTACCCATCCTGCTTCTTGACGAAGAAGACTGGTGCACCCCAAGGTGAAGTATTTGGGTGTATAAACCCTTATCCATATTTTCCTGTAGTTGTTTCTTCAGATATTCAAGCTCTAAAACAACAATAATATATGGAGTGTTGGATATTGGTAATGCCCCAGGTATAAGTTCAATTAAGAATTCAACATCTCTTCATGGAGGAAGACCAGGAAATTCCTCCGGAAACACTTCAGCGAATTCCCTCATAATTGGCATGTCTTCAAGGATGGTTTCTTCCTTGGACTCAATCGTATGAGCCAGATACACATGTTCATAGTCCAGAAATATCCACACTTGAGATGATGAGGCTAAATAAGATTCATCCTCCCCCTTGCACTTGTATAGAATCGGGGGTCGATCCTCTATATGGAGAGTGATTTCCCTTTTACGGAAACTTATGGTGGCTCTATATAAGGAAAAAACATTCATGCCGATAATTGCATCAAATTCCACTAGAGGGAGTATGACAAGGTTATCCAGGATGTTTAGCCCATAGATTATGACAGGGGAGGAGTTATATTCATGGGATGTAATGATTACCCCATTTGTTGTAATCATAGACATCTTTACTTCCATGATTTGAAGTGGTGTTGGGATTGTTCTACAAATCATTCGGAATATAAAAGAATTCATAGAACCTAAATCAAAAAGTAAGTCAGATAATCTTGAATGAATAACTAGCGTACCTGTCACCACTTCATTGTCGAGGTTCACATTGGTGGCATTGATGGAAAAATCTCTCCCTTGCTACATTGGAGGTTGTTGGTTGCCTCCGAAAACCCTTAGCTTAGGGAATTGATTTGCAAGATGCCCTCGTTCTTTGTAGTTTTAGCAAAGAACCACGCATTGAGGTTTGAACAGAGTTTTTCTCTCATCTGTCGCAATCGCGGGTCTTTCTTGTCGATAGTCAACAGCCAGGTGCCCTTCTCTTCCACACCTAAATCATTTCCTCGTACCCATCAGGAAATTTCTAGGGTGTTTCTTTCCGCACCGTTGGCTAGTGGGGTGTTGGATCTTCTTAGCACTGTTGGATTTATACATCGGTCCTCCATCACTGAATTCCACCTTACAATTCTTATCCCCATGATACCCCTGAGATTCACTGATATCCATTTCAACCATGAGGGAACACCAGAAAATTTCCTCATATTTGTCGAAGTCACGGATCGCCAGTGCTTTCCGCGGGCTAGGAATCAGCCCACAATGAATTAGTCAACCATGAATTCCTGAGTAACAAAAAAGCCAAATGTGTATCGTGAAATCCTTGTGAATTTTTCATTGTATGCTTCGATAGATTCATCATATTTTTGCTTAAGATAATGGAAATGTCTTTCCATATTATATTGGAAGGTGCACAGAAAATATATATCAAAAATCATCTACCGGAAATCCTCCCATTCCAATGATTCTATCTCCTCATCACTCTTTGTATTTTTGATCAATGTCAACCATTGATCAGCTTCACCCTCCATACAATAAGCAGCTAGGAGAACCCTCTCATGTTCAGATCATTGAAGGTTAGAGAAGATCTTTTCAATGGAGTTGATCCATTGTTCAATGATTGAGGGATCATATGATCCATTAAAAGTAGGAGGCCTTTGTCTCATTAGTCTCTTGATAGAGACTTTTTATTTCTTAGGGGGGTTGAATTTACCTCTTGACCCATGTTTCTATTCAAAGCTTAAGTTAGCTGAGAGAGAAGTGTTACAAATTTCTTCATTCCCGCTCCCATTGGATTGGTCATCTAATTAGTATAGTCATCACATTTATCTTCACATCGGTTGTTAGCCCGAGTCCTCCTATTACAGGACATTGGCTGGAAAAAAAGGATTGATAGGGGAAACACATAAATGGTAATCCCAAGATAAAAACTGATGACTTATAAATAAATTTTATTTCCTTACCTAATTAATCTATTGTCATCAATATATGTTATCCTTGACCTACTTTCTAACATATATTATTTGGTCATTTTTTGTTAAAATCCCTTAATACTCGTTCATACTAAGCTTTTGAATTTACCAAATCATATCCCCTAGGAGTGTTATAGCCAAGAGTGCAGAATGGCCCGTTGTCATCCACCAGTTATCGTTCGAGTCTAGCTCAAAGCCGTGTTTTCGGGTTTTACCCCTAGGATACATTTGTGCCAGAGCCGCCTTTACCTGCTCGTATCCAGACTGGTATGTATTTTCTTCATAAACCACTTACAAAATACTCACCAAAACATAGGGATTTTTTTATTATACACAGTATTGTATATATGGGTTCACAAGGGTTTTATAATCCTAATCCCAAAAATAACTAAACCTATCATCTGATACCAACAATATCAACCATGATCTTTATTTCAAACATAAACTTCATTTATTACATATACATCACTTTACACAACATGGATGATCGAGAGGACTAGTGTCATTGGGGCTTAGGATTATTACATTACAACATAAAACATGAAATACATTATCATTATTGAAAAATTTGTTTACATGACAACTATATTCCCTTGTACTTAGCATTGCATGGGATAACCTGAGGACATGCATAAGAAAAAGGTTGAGCTATAAAAGCCCAGTATGGCAATAAACATGGAATAACATGATAAATACAATACATTCTAGACAATAGGAATATCTATAGATCACAAGAGAATAATAAACATAAAGCAATGAGAAAGGATGATAATCATAACATGGAAATGTGGCAACAACATTTAACATGGAATTAGCATGAGCCAAGGTTCATTGCACATGGATCATGAGTAAACCCCCATTGCACATGAATCATGAGTAAACCATCATTTCACATGAATTAGAATGAGTAAATACCCATTTCAAATGATGTATCATGATACTATACATTACCCAATGCATTGGAGCGCTATTAGGGTGCACCATTCTTATACATTTCCATTCATGAATAAGTGTTCCACATGGATCATACAACATTGAATCATTCAACATAATGATTTATTCCACAATAAAATAATGGGGAATAAATAAATGAATCAATTTTAACAATAAGTAATTGTGCATAAATGTGAATAACCTTGATAGAGAAATGCACATGGTATTCACTACACAATGACTATGTATTGGAAACTTTAGGTGCATGTTCGGAAGCATAACGACATGACATAAGAACTCATAAAAACGTTACTAAGAGAGAGAGGGGTGTCTCATAATATTTACATGAAATAGAAAGTAAGGGTTTTATAGTGATAAATGTCCCAACAAATGTAATGGAATTTATATTCACAATACAAGATATTTGTTTGGATGTAAATGAAGAGAGAGAAATTGTTTTCGGAATTCCGGCATAGTAACAAGTGTACATGGGAGGAATTTAATGAGAGATAAAGGAGTATCCCATCATTCAAACATAAAGAGGTCAATATGGGAGAGGTGTGAAACCATAACCCATCATTTACAATTAATATTAAATGGGCCTAACAACTTATAGAAAATAGGAAAAAAATGAGGAAGGATGAAAAACCCTTACTTGGGAGTGTGCATACAAATTCTTGAGAGAGGCTTGACAAAGGCTTCATGGGAGAATGGGGAACCTTGGGAAGATTATAGAGATAGGAGGTATGAGGCTGGATGAACTCAAAAGGAATTTAATATGGTGGAATTAGGATCTAGGTGGGTTTATATAGGAATAGTGATGGAATTCTTTATTATTTAGGTTTGGGACACCTCACATTAAACTAATCTAGACCACAAACCATCCCAAAGGTTTTGCCAATGGATTTTGGAAAAGGGAAGTGGAAAACAATATTTTATATGTCCAAATTCTGGTATTCTTAAAATAATGGGTTTCTTTATGTGTATGTGAGTCACACTCCCAAGGAAAACAATTTAAAAAGACAAGATGTTTAATAAGTCTTGAAAGGTCCATTAATGCTTTGTAAAATAAGACAAACAAACCCAAAATTGTATTATTATAATGGTAAAACATATAATTTCCGAAAATAATGCTTATTGTATTTTATTATATCCTTATTTGGTCATTATGATGTCATAAAACCCATTATATATTTAAACGATATTTAATTTATACCCAAAAATTTGACGGTCTTAGAAAATTATGAAAAATTCACCATTGGATAATTTCGACATCCTGATTCCAGAAATAACATTTATTTTATCTAAATAATTTTCTGAATATGTTAATTTTCAATTTTAAAATAAAAAATACATTTATGGAAATTTCACAGGTTTTGACAAAAAATGGCTTTCGAACCATAATAAAAATTACAATTGCATTAATAAAATTATATGATAATTTATATTTAATAAAAATTAATTTAATAATAATAATAATATTTTATTAAAATATTATTTAATTCAAAAATCCATTAATTCATCAAAATATATTTCTTATTTGAATATTAACCAAAAATGATATTTGTTCCTTAAAAACTATTTACAAAGTAACAATAATAATATGAAATTATTTTCATTATTATGTACATAAACATAGTGCTATGTACTTTTTACATAACCCTTTAAATCATACACATAATACCTAAGGGTATGGTGCGCGATGGTGATAGATTCTTGGGGTGGCTCTGATAACATTGCACGCGTGGTGATCTCTATCAACTTCAACTTCTCCAATAGATGGTTCTGTTTGAGCTTAACCTGTTGAAGCTTAGCTTGGGATTGGTCAAGAGAGATGCCCAATGACGCCACATATTTTCCAAGCTCCAAAACTAGGCTTTGTATAGGCAATTCTACTAGATGAGGCCATCACTTCCTTTTTCTCAGTAAATTCGATTGTTAAATCCCTATATTTATACTAAACATGTGATCACTATTCAATGACCATATTGGAAAAATTCATAATTCATAAAAGTATTTTAAAATCCAAATACAGAAAACCAAATAAGTTGACATTTTATATAAAATTTTACATAAAGAGACGTTTAATTATTTCGAGAGGGATTTCCATTAATTAATGTTTGGGTCATTACAGGATGTTTTTTGGGTTTTAATATTTCATTATGTAGATTCCAAACCATAATTTGGTGAAATATTTAATAATTTCCCTCTCATTTATTATATAAACCCACCCAATATCCCACTTCTCTTCACTAAAAATACTTTGAGCACGTCCCTAATATGTCCTCCCCATTTTAGAATCCTCCCAATGTTCCCTAAGCTCTCAATAATCCCCCTTCATGATTTTGAAGTCTCACACTCACGTAAGGGTTATTTTATCATTTTTTATCTAGGTTTCCTTATATAATTACTCCTTTTTATATTCAATTAAAAGTAATGGGGGTTTTTCTCACGCCTCATAAATATTACCCCTATTATTTTTGAATGGTGAGAGACCCATTTCTCTCTCATTAATCGCTCCCATGTACACCCATTACTATGCCAAAATATCATAAGTGTTATTCCATTTTTAATATTTCTTTAATATTATTTATTATGTTGTTCCTTCTTTTTCCAAATTCATTAAGTCGAGAAATATATTTATATGATCCTATTATATTAAATATCATATAAATATTATTAGGGACCCATTTCTCTATCATCAACCATTTTAATGAATTTTTATTTCACGACGTTATGATGCTGAAATTGCACTGGTATTTTCCAAGCCAAAATTTTGATGTAGTGTATACCATACTCAGATACATATCAATGGTATTAACCTTTATTCACATATACCTTTATATTGAGTACTTAAATGTAATTATTCCACACTCCTTGATCGTGGAATAAATTATTATGAAGAATGAATCTGTATTTTATGATTTCTGTGGCACACTTAAGCATGTGAATGAAATGAAAGTGACAGGTGCACCGTAAATTATATAGCGCTCAAATTCATTGGGAAAGGTTTATTATCCTGATATGTCATGTTGGGATAGGGGTTTACGTGATTCCATTATGTTAATTTCTCTACTATGATGTCTTACTAATTTAGCCTTATCTTATGGTGTAGTGTTTTAATTTGTTTAAAAATTTTCATGTAAATAAAATCATCTTATATCATGTTTTAGGATTCATGTTTTTTTATGACTCATTGATATGTCGTGACTGGCTTGTATTACTATCTTCACAGTATGTCATTTTTACTCCTTTATTATGATTTATAGCTCCCCCTATTCCTATGTATATCGTCAGGTTGTCTCATATAGAGTTAATTATGAAGGGATGATGCAGTTATGTAAATGAATTTCTCAATAATAATTTTTTTTATGTTTTATGTTGTTATGTAACATTTCTAATTTCCCAATACATTCAACCTCTCGATAATTTGGGTTTTATTATGTGTAAATTTATATCATTAAATCATATATGCATTTAATAAAAATTACAGGGTTGTTATAGTTGGTATCCGAGGAAAGTATAGTTATATTGGGATTATGATTTGAAAATACTAGTGAAATCCTTAATTATAAAACTATGTATAATAAAAACATTCATAAATATTGGGGAGTATTAGTTATGTAGTCTATCATGAAAATACCACCTTGCCTGGATACGAAAATGTGGATGTGGTTGTGGCATAGATATATCTAGTGGTAATACCCGAAAGAACCGCTTTGATCTAGACATAAATGGGAACTGGTGAATGACAACAGACCTTTCTGAACTACTATTTTGAATCTTTTTGGGTAAATTTTTAAGTAAATTCAGATGATTGGTATGAACCATTATTAAGTGAACAAAAAATACCTTAATAATTTATGTTGCTGAATATATCATGGATAATATAGATTGAATCCTATAAATTCATAATCAAAGGAAATAAATGTAATTTATATGTTATCCCTTTAATTTCATTGGATTCCCATTTATGTGTTAAATAGTCTAAAATACTTACCCACAATTTTCCTTTTATTCTAGCCAATGCCTAATAATAGAAATAATCAGTCTAACAATCGATGTGATGATCAATGTAATGACTACCTTAATGAGATGCCTAAAATGATGGGAATAGGAATCACAAACATTATCCTGATACATTAATAGTTAACTCATGATTTGAATAGAAACATGGATCATGACTAAAGTCCATCCCCCCATAATAAAGGTAAATTCACAATTTGCAGTTTCACGAGGCAAAGGCATCCTACATTAAATAGATAAAATGATCCAACAATCATAGAAAATAGATCAAATACATTTAGAATATCTTCACCATTGTTAAATACTCTGAACAAGATAAGGTTATTTAGGATACATATCACATTGAGGGTGAATATGATCAATGATGGGCATTGATAAAAAAATTTGAAGCCTGTGGAAGAGATCAAGGTGATCGGATAAAAGGATTTCCAGAATGTTTTTTGATAAATCCATACAGATAGATTAACATGATAATGTAAAGTACTAATAACAAAAACAATTAAAATAACTATATGGGGAAAAATAAATATGGCATGGTATGAAAATGAAATAAATTCCATAAAGTCACTAAAATGAGAATGAACTATATCAGTAGAAATGTTGACACAAAATATTTTGGATAGATAATAATTGAATCTATATGATATAAATTCATAATTTTGGAAATAATTTATGAGGGACAGGAAAACATATATCTTCAATACCGTTCATAATATAATTAAAACCATAGATATAAAATCATTTAATTTGACCAATTAATTCATCTCATGAGAAAATGTCGATGTAGTGAGGATCCATATAATGTTCAAGATCCTCCCATAAATGTATGTCCAATGAATTACTCATATTGAATAGTAAAAAATAATAATATTCCTTATCAAATATCTGTATTGAATAAATAATACAAAATTATCAACATTTACCCAAAAAATCAAATAATTGTCAAAGTAGACACCATATGAAAAATTTTATATGGTTTTGGAAAAACTAATATCCATTAATTGAAAATTTTGATATTACAGTAAATTTAAAATGAAAAATGATAATTATAATGTTATAATTTCGATGGATACTTATCAATCACAAAAGCAAGTGTGATTGTAAATATAATCATTAAGAGCATTCGTAATGAGAATACCGATAACACATTAAAACACTTAAATAAAAATCCCCATGACGGTATGACATTAAATAAAACATATAATATCATGTGAATATAAAAATTCCTGATATTATGTGTTAATGGGATGTATGTACACCATATAAAAGTGAGTTTGTTAATAACAACAAATAAGACTCAATTTAATGTAATATGAGACAAAATATTTTACCTTAACCTTAAGTTTTGTTTTTTGGTCTTTATCCTCATGTATATTGGTTTAAAATTTGTTAATAACTTATATGAAAACAATTCTCATTTTTAAAATATCATATATTACCTCCATATAATATTTTATTCCTCATTTGTTAATACTCTTTTATTATTTTAACTATTTCATGTGTTAATTGTCTAGTTTTCTCTAGGCAGTTTTGAATTTTCATTTGATTTTCATATTAATTATATTATGATTTTGTCTTCCCCATAATGTAATACATGACATAAATATCATATATATTAATTACAAATGTATTTAGAATAATCTATAATGTTTGGATATATGAAATGAAATGTACCGTTCATGGAGACGATAGGTTGTATATAGGCATGTGCACTACCTTCATTTCCTTTTCATATTTAATAACATAAAATTAATATATATATATATGTATATTATAATTATAGTATCATATATATTTGTAACATATGTTTCATAGATTTATTAAAACAATATTTTATACATTCCATGTATGGCATGAACGTGTTTCATCGCTTTGAGTGGGCGGTAGTCCACAATTCCACCAACGTTGTTATCATATTTACACAAAATAGAATGTATAGAGGTAGTTTTTATAAAATAATTACAGAATTATTAAAAAATTATCATATATATCATATAAAAATATTGTGTATATAAGGACCCAGACATAAACATATCTTATTTTATAGTTTTTTATCTATAATTTACATTTGAGGATCTTTTATGTTTAGAGTTTTAGAGAATTATGAAAAATTATTACATAGAAAACTCATAAATTACAAAGTAGACATTTCAACTCACTATCCATTTTATTCACTAAATGAAACCCTTTAAAATAAAACATGATACCCATTCTTGTTAAAAAAAAATTCTTGACTTATTCCTTTCTCTTACATGTCCTTATGCACTGTGGAAAACATTTCAAAAACGTGGGGTGAGAATAAAAAGCTAAGTAATGTATACACAGAGAAAGAAAAACAGTTAGTCTTTCAAAAACATTTAATCCAAGAATAATTTGTCATAAAGTAATAATGTTCATATTAATGTGTTTTTAAATACAATTCATTTTATATAAGCTCATTGCTTACCATTTTGTAACCAAAAGATTACCATAAAATCATATAAAGGAACATATAACATATAAATGTAACTTGGTACATAAACATACATAAATAAAATAACCATAAAATCGACTTACTCACATATCTAAAAATTGAATATCCATACAACCAACTTCCATACCCAATTAATTGGAGGTTATAACCTAACCACCAGTCCTTGGATTATCATGAAACCACTAACATATGGTGTATCACGTAACCACCCGTTAGTGGTTAATCATGTAACCAAACATCATTAGTTTATCATGTAACCACATGTAGAATGTATGAGTACCATTATATAATCATAAGACATAAAATATTTCAATTATCAACATTTCAATGATAACATTTCTTTTTCAATCATAATAAATCTTTTAATGATTTTGAAATATTCAATCCATTTCAAAAACCATTTAAAAAATTTAATAAAAAGGATTTTGAATAAAATTGTCCCATAAAACAATGAACAATTTAAAATTTTTAACACTTCATGTTTATATAAATAATTTTATATAAACCGTATTAAATGTGTCGACATGAAATAGATGTTTTTAGAAGATTAAATTTGTAAAACATTTAAAACGATGTATTATTTAAAGAGTTTTTTACCACTTGGGTAACGCTTGAATAAAAATCATTAAGTAATATCAATAAAAACATTAAATATCATGATAATATACTTATTCATTTTATATTGTGTAAAAATGGTTGTATATACACTTTATAGGCTAATGAAGGTGCTTATCCACACGATATCACTCAATGAAAGAAGATTGAGACGAAGTCCCTTACAAAGATCATATTATTATATTAAGGATAAATTAATGAAATTATTCTATGTTAAAACTATAAATACTCCCAATATAAGTGGATATTCATTATAAAATAATCATGGGTCATTAATACATATTCATAGATAAAAATAACCAATTAATTTCATATTTAACTGAGTGAATAGAGATTGTGTTATGATTTCCATTACCTTGAGTCCGACTTGTATCATACATTATTTATTTTCTTGAATAATAAAAAGTGTTTAACTTTATAATTTATTTATTACCATTTTTATGTTTATTATTCACATTATATCACTTATTACCCTATTATAATAATTATATTACTATTTATTTTCTTATCGGACGTTTTTTTATATTCATTACATGAGTAAAAATAAACATGTTTTGATTTAAAATGAACATGTGGTCAAAATTAAATAATATATATTATATAATTCATTATTTAAATATCATATATAACCATTATATATGTATTTAGAATAATCCATAATATTTGTAGATAATAACTGAAATGAATATTTGACAGAGACGGTATGTCGTACGTACGCATGAATGCTACTTTCATTTTTTTTTCATATTAAAAGAATAATAATTAAATGATATAACAATATATTATAATACTAGTATTATATTAATTTAATGTATGTATCATTGGTTAAATAATATCATCCTTTATATGTCCCATGTATAGCAGAAACGAGTCATATCGCTTTGAGGGGGAAGTAGTTCACATTTCCTAAAACAAAATTATCATATTTACACAACATTGATTGCATAAAGGTATCTTCTAAATAAAAATTAAAAAATAACAGAGACAATATAAATATAATTAATATCATAAGTAAAATAGTTTCCATTTCAATGGCCACCATGAGAGGTGGTATGTGTAAATTGAACAATCATCAAATCATGAGGCAGTAGTTCACCATACACAGAAACAGTATGTTCATTACCCATTAAATGTATGTGTGTGTAATTTTAGAATGAAAACATAGCATATAAATATAATTTTATTTTTATGACACCTATTTGTTTTGTAAAAATAGAAAAATAATTGTTTAGGGAGTGGAGAATAGAAATGAAACTAAAAATCAAGAGAAAAGGTGTTACCTCTTAATCGGGTAACTTCATTTGGTTTATAACAAAAGGATTCATTGGAAGGAGTTATGTTATAAAGAGAGGCTTATAATATTAGTGGTCTAAATCAATGAATGTTTTTGGGTAGGTATTGTCAGAACCAAAGGGTTCTTGAAGTGTGATTGATAGAGAAGGGAGGGTACCTTTTTATAGATAGGGAAGGGGAACCCTTGGTAACTCTTAAATTATTAAATTATTATAAATTAAAATTTTAATTAATATCATTCCAACAAGATATATACCAAATATAACACGTGGATATTTCTAAATCATCTCATAGTATAATTTTTAGACTTATATTTATTTCATTTTAAACCTTATCTTATCAATTTACCCTTAATTATTCTCTTTTAGTTTTAATTTTGGTACTAAAATTTTAATTATGAAGAGCCTATTAATGTCACTTATATGAGGTAAATTTTCCATTATTGGACACTTAATGAACATTTGTACCATTCAATAGTCACTTTTTTATTTTAAAATATTTTTATTTTTTTTAATTATTTCAATAAATTACTATTTTTATATAACATCAATAATGTCAATTTTAACACTATTAATTTTATAGAATTTCAATAAAATAAAAAATAAGATATAACATCAAACTAAAGAATTTAATAGTCATATAAAATTTTATATTCAACTATAAAAATCTTGGAAAGTTTAAATTATGTCAAATAATATTAATTTTGAGATTTATAATATCATTTTTTATTCCTTCATCAATAATTCTATCACTACAACATCATTCTGTCATAATTAAATTTAATTATTTAATGTCTAAAAATTATAAATAAAATACTTAAATATAGGAAATATTTTTATATTTATAATTATTATTTATAGTCTAATATATCACTTATATAAACCCATATTAATTTTTTTTATTATGAAGATTTATGTCTATAAAAAATTTTCCTTTACTTTGAAGTAAAAGATATAAGTGTCATAATAACACCCAAGTGGATTCCAAATGCCATATTTTCCACGCATGGTTTTTCATGGTCATCTGTATCTCATATAATAGGATTAGGACAAGTGTTAGTGTAGTTTTATATTATTATAGTATTATTTTTACCCTTATTTACCTAATTTACCCTTTAACCATGGTAAATAAAAATAATTACTAAAGTTTCTATTCATCATGCCAAAAAATAGACCTATTGACATAATTTGACAGAATGATTCTAAATATGGAATCAAATTTTCCAAAAATCAAAACACAGAAGGTGTAGTAATTATTATAAAATTTATTCATGTAGTAAAAATGAGAAAATAGGTTTCTAATAGTTAAAATCATCAAAAGATAGACACGTGTTTATATATAATTTCAGTGTAAAATTACCTTCAATTACCAAAATTGGATTAAATGATAATGAAAAAGACTTTGGATGTAAAGAAAACTATAGGACATGATGAGTATCCTCCTAAGCATCCAGGATTGAATCAAAATTGTATTGCGGGAGAGGAACATGATTATTTTGGGAATTTTAGTCTAGATGAGGGGCAGGTTAATATGGAAAATAGTCAATGAATGACATTGATAGACAATAATAATAAATATTCTCATATGGGGCTTGGTCTAGTCCATGAGGCATGTCAGAAGGATAATGGATCCTTCTATTTACCATGTATGTGTGGAGATGACTCTTATGAGAATAAAGAAAATGATAATCGCTCCCCCAATAGCCATGTCAAGGCATCGTATAGTGATATAGTCAAGAATGAGATGAATAAAGTAAAGATAATGTGGAAGCTTTCACTACTCCTCCAAAGGGGAATCCACGAAAGGACTACTCTAACATACTAATGACGGTGTCTCCTAAATCTTTCTTTCAAGGACTCAAAATGGAATGAGTTGGATCAGAAACAGGGGAGGGTTTGCAAGAAGCTGTCTAGGGAGCCATTGACTTTAGAGAAACTATGACTAAAGGAGCAATATGTCAAAATGCACAATTACTAAAATTCACAATATGAGTGGGAGTCATCTGATCCGGAGGTAGCCTTAGATGTTAGAAATGGTGAGGGGTATGAACCATTTTAATTTGTTTATTGATAGTCATGTTGTCTTGTTTTGAAATTTTGAAATTTTCATTGTTTTTTCTTCAATAAATTTGGAGGACTGGCCATTTTTTCTTGGGCCTATGCATTTCTGGTAAAAGAAGAATGATAAATACAATGGTCACCCAAGATAACATATACTATAATTCCACGTAGGAAAAAATAGACATGGAAGTAACAGTAACTGTCAATTTCTGATAGAGAGTAATAGAAAACATGATCATGAGAAAGTTAACAATAAGAAAACCAAAAACAAGAGTTGGGTTAAATAGTCTTTGATTTCACAGTAGGAAAATTAAATGAAAAACTTTTTTTTAATTTCAATTTCAAAATTTTGAGGAATTTATTTATGAGCCTCACTAAGAACATAAGGAAACAAAATTACATTTCATGTAGAGGTTCATCCTTTAATAAATTAAAACAACAAATTCGTATTTTCTCCATATGATGATTATTAAAGATGACTAGGTCACACCTCAATCACTAGAATAAAATTCTAAATAATAACATAATCAAAAATAAATTAACAATATATTCATCCATTATTGAAATATTAACCAAAAAAGGATTGGATAAAATCAGATAATTCCATTAATTGAATAGACCATTTTATGAAGAAAAACTAATTTTAATCTAAAAAATTCATCAATAATATCCAATGATTAACCAAGCCCATTAGATAAATAATTTCTCTTAAAAGTACACAAAATAATCCAAACTATAATTGAAAACCAAAAATTATAAGGATTTTATAACATAATCTTCCAAGATAAATTTTTATATTTGTCTCTAAATAATATTAAACACTCTTAATGTATCATAAAAAAAAGTAATTAACATAATCAAATTTTCTCTATGATAGGTTAATCACTTCTATAAATAACCGGAATCGCCATAGCTCCTTTATTAAAACATAGATTCTTCCAAAATAAAATTCAAACATTACTCAAATAAAATACCATATATTCAAATTTCATTATCTATATAGGGTTCCCATAATAGATAATAATTTCCAAAAATAACATTTATCACGTAATCCCCAAACAATTTTCCAATACAATTGATATACATTCAATAAAATGTATTTTCCAAAAATCAACTTTATCTTATTCATTAAACTAGTTTAACTAAAAATAAAAATTCTTACTAACAAATAAAATCATGTATTCTAGTGGTAGGAAATACACCTTTTTCATGATTTGGTTGTAGGTTTGATTCCCATGGACTTATCAGACATTATTGGTTGTCACCCATCCTACAAGGTGTCATTTTTCTAAAACTATATAATTCATATAATATTCCAAAAATATATTAACAACCTAAAAAATAATCATAACATGTTTTAACCTCAAAGTTTATTTCATAACCTACATTTTCATCCCAAAAACTAAGAAACCATAGTTTACTCAATGGTGAATGTCTACAAAAATACCATTATTAACCTTCATATTTTAGAACAGAAAGCCAAAAAATGGGTTTCTAAGGCATTGAACATAAAACTGATGATGATATCCTCAATTCATAATAAAACAACCTAATCTTAAAATTTCTCTAAACCATCCATTAATACCTGCTATAAGGAAACATCCTTAAAAATATCTTATTGTAGATTTTTTTGATATAGAATTCACATTTGAGGATATTTTATGTTTAGAGTATTAGATAATTAGGAAAAACTCTAATTCAGTAAACCCATACATTACAAAGTATAAACTTCTACACATTATCCATTTTATTCACTGATGTAAACCCCTTAAAATAAAGCATGAATTATTTTCTTCATAATAATCTTCTTGACTTATTCCTTTCCATTAACCATTCTTATTCCATGTGGAAGAAAATTTAAAAAAATTGCGTTGAGAATAAAAAGCTCAGTAAGGGACACACATGGAAGGAAAAACTATTAGTTTTGCAAAAACATGTAAACAACGAATAATTTATCATAATTTAATATTTTTCACCTTTATGAAGTTTTAAATACTCTTCACTGAATATAAGCTCATTTAATAGCCTTTTTATTACCAAATTATTACAACAAATCCATAGAAAGAAACATATAACATGTAAATGTAACTTGGGACATAAACATACATAAATTGAATAACCATACAGTGCACTTCAACATATATAACTAAATAGAATAACCATATGACCAACTTCTATACCCAATGAATTGGAGGTTATAATGTAACCACCTGTCCTTGGTTTATCACGAAACCACCCATCTTTGGTATATCACGTAACCACCTATCATTGGTTTATCACGTAACCACCCATCATTAGTTCATCATGTAACTACCCTTCAAATTCCTATGTAAAATTATTTAATCATTAAAAATAAAATATTTCAATTATCACCATTTCACTCGTAACATTTCAATTTCAATCACAAGAAATGATTTGAAGATATTAAAATATTCAATCCATTTTAAAAACCATTTTAAAAATTTATAAAAATGACTTTTTTATAAAATTTTCCCATAAAACATTGAAAAATTTAATATTTTAAAACATTCATGTCCATATAAAAAATTCACAAACCATTTTTAATACATCGACATGAAATATAAGTATTGAGAATAATAAATTTGTAAAATATTTAAAATGTTGTTTTAGCTAAAATGTATCTTGACAATTGAGAAACACTTGAATAAAAATAATTAAGTAATAACATTAAATAAAACATTATATATCATGAGAATATACTATTTTGTGATATAATTTGTAAAAGGGTTATATATACACCTTATATCCTAATAATGGTGCATTCCCTCAAGATATAAATCAATGAAATGATATTGAGACGAAGTCCCTTACAAAAAACCAATCATTAGATTAAGGATAAATCAGTGAAATAATTATGTATGATATATATAAATGCACCCAATATAAGATGGAATTCCGTATAAAATAATCTGGGTTTATTCACCCATATTCATGGAGGAACACAACCAATGGCATATATATTTAACTCATTGAATGGAGATTGAGTTAAGATTTCCCTCACCATGAGCCTCACTTGTCTTGTATGTTAATTATTTTATTGAATAATAAATATTGGTTAATTTTATACTTTACAGAGAACCATTTTCATGTTTATTATTCCTTTTATATCACTTAATACCATGTAATAAAAATTACAGAACTATTTAATTTCTTATCTGATGTTTTGTCGATATTTGTTACTTAAGTAAAAAATAAACATGTTTAGATGTAAATTTCCCATGTGGTCAAAAAGCCAAACCTATATAATATATTCATCACATAAATATGATATATACCCAGTATGTATATATTTATAATACTCAATAATATTTAGAGAAATAAAACGAAATACATTGTCCATGGAGATGGTAAACCGTACGTACGCATGATTGCTACTTTCAATTATTTTTAATATCAAGATAATAATAAATAAATGATATAAATATATATTATAATACCAGAATTATATTAATTTAACTTATGCCTCAAAGGATAAATAAAACCATTCTTTATATGTTTCATTTATAGAGGAAATGAGTCATATCGCTTTGAGGGGGCGGTAGTCCACACTTCCTCAAAAGAAATTTTCAAATATACACAACATGGAAAGTATAATGATATGTTATAAATAACTATTATTGAAGAATAGATACAATATAAATATTATATATTTCATATGTAAAATATTTTCCATTATAATCACCACTATGTGTTGCGGTAGATGAAAATTGAACAATCATCATTTCACGAGGCAATAGTTCTCCGTACACAGAAACAATACCATCATTACCCATTAAATTGAGGTGTGTTTAAGTTAATGCTGATAAAATAGCATAAAAACACACTATTATATTTATTATACTGGTTTTTTATGTAATAATATAATAATAAGTTTTTAGGGAGTGGAGAATAGAAATGAAACTAAAGAACATGAGAGAAGGTGTTACCTGTTAATCAGGTAACTTCCTTTGGTTTGTACAAAAACGGCCTCATTGGGAGGCTTTTTGCAATACGAGAGGATTATAGGATTAGGTAAGGGGTTCTATGAAGATTTTTGGGTTGGGTTTGGATGAACATAATGGTTATTGACGTGTGATTATTATAGAAGAGGGAGTACCTTTTAATAGGAGATGGAAGGGGTACGCTTAGAAATTATTAAATTATTAAATTCATATAAAATAATTTTCTAATTAAAGTAGCTCATAAATAATATATTTCATAGATAATATGAGAATATTTAAAAATCATCTAATAAAATATTTTTTTAAAAAATTTATTTATTTCATTTTAAACCATACCTTTTCATTTTACCCTTAATTATTTTTTTTATTTTTAATGTGGCATAAATATTTTAATTATTAAACGGATATGAATTTCACTTATATGGGGTAAATTTTACATAATTGGACACTTAATGAATATTGATACCTTATAATATTCAATTTGTGAGAACATCCAAAAAATATTTTAATATTCTTATAACATGTTATATTAACCTATAAAAATATTCTATGAATCAAATAATGTCATATAATATTTATTTTAATATTTATACCATCATTTATTTGATTCCATCATTAATAATGTAATCTCTCTATCATCATTGTGTCATAATTAAATATAATAATTATATGTATAAAAATTACAAATAAAATACAATGTTATATTAAGAATTTTTATATTTATAATTAATATTTACAGTCTAAGATATCAATTATATTAAACCATATTAAAAATTTTTAACTAAGAAGATTTATGTTTGTAACATATTTTCCTTTACTCCAAAATAAAATATATAAGTGTCATAATCACACTCAATTTTATTAGAAAGGAAAAATTTTCAACCCAATGGTTGTACGGGTTGGCCATATCTCATTAAATAGGATTATTACTTGTTTTATTGTATTTTATATTATTTTAGTATTTTTTTACCCTTATTTATCTAATTTACCTTTTAACCATGTTAATGAAAAATAATTACTAATGTTATTATTCATCATAATTGAAAATAAAAGGTACCTATATAAATAATTTTTAACTTATGATTCCAAATATGGAATATATTTTTCTAAAATCAAAAAATAGAAGTTGAAATAATTATTTTAAAATTAATTCTTGTGGTTAAAACGAGAAAAAAAGTTTTTAAAAGTAAAAGCCGTCAAAAGATTGACATGTGTTTATATCTAATCTCAATGTTAAACTACCTAAAATTACCAAAATTGGATTAAATGATAAAAACATAATCCTATTACACTTTCAAAACAATTAAAAGGAAAATATTACTATTTAAATAAGATAGAGGAAAAAATAGTTTTGAATTAAAATAGAGTATTTTTCACTATTCCATAAAATATGAATTTTTTCTGAATGATATAATAATTCCAACCAAAGTAAATCATAATTTCATTATTCCAAATAAAAAGTTTATATTTTCTCATATAATATTTAAATGTAAAAAAACTAGATTTAAAATGGGGTTGACATCAAAATATAGAAAAACTATATTTTTTGAGAAATACACATTTTATCCAAAAAATTGAACTTGTTCTTATATCATGTTGATAAAACATTTCTGATGAATTTTAAATATTACATGGAATATATTACATATATATTTTATTAAAAAAATCCTTCAAAAGTGGTTTTATTATTTTATAAATTCACTTATTTTCATTTAAATATTTTTTCATAAAAATATTTCCTTTTAAAAAGGGGTTTTATTTTCATTTATAAAAAAAATTTCAAAAAAGAATTAATTATATACATGATAATACAATATTTTCATAAATCCATCAATACTTTCATTCCCACCATTTCAGCAGCTAGGCTATAATGGTAATATTTAAATAATATTATTTAGTTGTTCATTTAAGCTCAATGTATCATATCATGTAAGATATTGAACACAATTTTTCATTTATAAAACTAGGTATGTTACATTGTCCATAATAATTCCCACCATGAGAATTTTTAGTGGAAAAAATTAACAACCATCATTTTATGAGGCAGTAATTCGTCGTATATGTAAATAGTATGTTATTTACACATTAAATGAATTTGTCTTTATGTGTAGGTAAAACCCCCAGTATAAAACAAATAATTGTACAATTTGGATAATATTTTTTTATATGATAATAGAATAAGTTTATTTTAGGGGGTTTAGAATGGAAATGAAACCAGAGAACATGAGGAATGTTGTAACCTCTTAATCAGGTATCTTCTTTTTGGTTTGTACCGAAAGGCTTACATGGATGGATTTCATCCCAAGGGGATAATTCTAGGATGAGGTGAGGAATGTTTATGATCTATTTGAGGATATATTGGTCAATCAAATGTCACTTGAGAGTTTTGTGTAAGATAAAGTATATGAGTCCTTTTTAATATGGAGGAATAGTGGCATTCTTGTAATATTATGAAAAAGGAATTCCATTCTAAAATTTTCATTGAAAGTGGCTCCAATAATGGCCCTAATTCTATAAAATGGAATATAGGGTTAAAATATGTATATAAAATGGATTTTGGACATGTTTCTATGTCAATTTGGGACCTTATGATTGAGGTTTAGTCACTTATTAATCTTGATTTTACCTTAATCGTTGTAATTAATTTTAATTACATTCAATATTATTTTTGTTCAAAAAATAAGTTGACCTTATTATACATTATAAATTGTTATTATTAAAAATATGGAATCCAATTTTACAAATTCAAATAAAAAATCTAGTAGAAATTAATTTTACTTTAATCATGTAGACATGACGACAATGCATGTTTTTTTAAAAGTAAAAAACGTCCAAACATTTTCTATGATTTATAGTAAATTTCAAAGTGAAAATTATATCAATAAACTAAATTGGAATAATTGATACAAATATGATCTAATTAAAATTTAAAATTAATTTACTATATAATTTAACATTATAAATAATTATATGAAAAAGTAGTTTCGAACAAAAATTCATTATTTTTACTAGTCATTAAATGTGAAACTTCACAGAAAAATACCAAAAATTTACCATAAGATAATTTTTAAAATTCCCTTCTAAAAATTTGGTTTATTTAGACATATTAAATTTATAAAATTCTTGAAAATTGTATTAAAATGGGTTCCTCATTAAAAGGAGAGAAAACTACCTGTATAGAAATATAGTATTTAGGTGTACAATTCAGTTTGTTCTTATCATATGATTATAACATTTATTGGATGAATATAAAAAATTATTTTATTTAATATATAATATATATTACATTAATATCACTCACTAATTTTAATTAATTTAATTTATTGTCATAAAACATCTTTCTGAGCATAAAAATATATCTGTTTTATAAAAATAGACCCTTTATATTCAATTGGTTCTTATATTCATTTCTAAACAATTTGTAATAAATGAATTCGTTTTATATTTATTTAAATAATATATTTTCATAAGTCACTTAATAATATTCATAAACTCTAATTTGACATCTATGTTATATCTTATTATAATAATATTTTAATATTATATTATAGTTCGGTGAAAGTCGGTCTTCCTTGTAACAGAAGTCAATAAAGAATATCATTATTGTTTGTAATATACACTAACTCATTTTTTTGTACATTTAATGCTATAAAATATATTTATTTAATTGAAAATATTAAATATATTATAAATTATCTAGATTTTATATTATTTTACATGCTTGGTGATTCATGTCATACACGATATAAAATTCAATATTCATACTCTAGAATTTCTAGGTTTTACATTCTCTAGACCTTAATTAAATTGTTTCCTCCCAAATTAAACATTATCATGGTAATAAATTGGTTAATATTTCCAATGATTATATCCTCCATCATGAAAATTTTTCATTTAAAATTACTCTAGAAAAGAGATAATGGAAAGCTCAAATTTCATGTAACTAGGTTCCCTACTATCATAACATAGGTGGGAAATGGTAACATAGATACAAAATAAAAATCCAACAACCATGTTATGCTGGAGGGTAATAAAGAACATGTTTTGATGAAATTTATTTTCCAAAAAACTATTAACCATATTTTTGAATTACGTTCATTGATATCATAAAAATTTATGATAATAAGTCTAAAATTTTTTAAAGGCAATTTTCATTCTTGAGTTAACAAATTATTTCACTCTAAGAAAATATAAGTAAATATGCTTCTCTATTCCATAAACACAATCTTATCCATTAGTGGTGCCCCAAACTATTTATACTTCAACTCAAAGAACAAGATTCATCATATAGTGATTTCATATATCATTCCTTAAAACTGGATTCAATTTCCACCTTAAACTATTTCATAAATTTTTAACCATTCCAAAACTTTGTGATCCAACACTTTTTAAAGAAGTTCATTTAATTTAAAAATTGAAATTATCATTATCCGTTAATAAACATAAACTATCTCTATATTTTAATATTCCAAACATTTTAATATCTTTATAATGTAAGTTCATGAAATATGGTAATAACATCAATCACCGTAAACCGTTATTGGAAACATGTATTCTTTCTGATTCCCTATGTAATGCACATGTTTTTTGATGTATTACCTTAACCCAAAACTTTTCTAAACATCATTAATGATATCATAGAAGAATTATTGTCCAGTCTTAAATTAGTTCCAAGGTATTCAACGGTTTTCCAAATCAATTATTTATTCATCATTATCTCAACGTCAGGAACATATTATGGGCTGTCATTCCCTAAATCACGTGTTTTCCTAAAATTTTATCTTTCTTCTAAAAATATTTTCTTGGGACCATTCCTTATTTTATTTTTAAATACATAACAAAAAAATACTACAAATACACTCCACACGTATTTCCTAATTCATATTATGAGAATTTCATAAATAAAATACATTCACAACATATTTATTAGATCCAAATACAGAAGTACATCAATCATTCCACTTTGGCTGTGTCAATAAGATATGCTTAACCTTGATCCCTTATATTCATTGGAGGTAAATTACCTTGAATTTTGGAGAATTTATTTGAATAGTGTCTCATATCCTTTCATTTTTAACACTAAATATCATTTTTTCCTTCCTAACATTTCAATTCATTCATGGTAACAGTTTTCTCCACAATTATAAAAGACTCCCAATCCTTTGAAACATTTACCAGGGCGATTCTTTCCACATTTATCACAACGTGGAAAATAATTCTTTCCCTTTATATTATTTGAATCATTCCCTTTTTCATGGTGTTTATAATACCTCTTATTGTCTTGGTTTCCATTGAATATGTAGGATCTTGATAATTACTTCTCTGTTTTTATGGCACATAAAACTATATATTCATATGATCTGAAATTTGATGAAACTAGTCCCTTTAAATGATTTGTATGAAGACCTTAAGAGAAGTATTCAATATTTCCGACAGTGTTACATATGTAATCCATAAAATACATGGATAACATTGTTAATGTAGCTTCATAATCCCCAATTCTACCTTCTTACTTTATATTTAACCTAAAAAAAGTTTCCTTCATATTAATGTTTCAATCACGATGGATGTATTTTACGAAGAACGTATCATTAAATTCACTACATTCAGTGAGTTCTATTCATTCTTCCTACACAGTATAATTGATCAAGGACTACCATTGATCTGTATCACCTTTGAGAGAATATACTGAGAGTGTAATATTTTCATTTTCACGACATTTCAAGGTCATTAATATCTTCTTTAAATACTAAATCCAATACTTATCTACAATTAGATTAGTATTCCAACTAAAAAATGGGGGTTTCTAACACATAAACTGATCCATCAAAGTATATTCCCTCCATGTAATAGTTTTCTCTATTTTTACAAGGTTATTTTTCTTACTTTGACTAAGATTCTGGAATACATCTGTAACATGCTTAGTTCTAATACCAGATACATTGACTTCCCCAATAGGGTATCCTCTACATTGGCCATGAATATTGATACCATTATCCTTCATAGGCTCTATTTCTAAACAATATCACATTCTATATTATATCATAAAATTATGAACTCTTTATAACTCAAAATATGGTGTAGAACATTACATAAATTTATGCATCATAAATCCTAGAATAATAAACTTTGGTTGCTTTAGGGAAATATTTAATTTCAAATTCTTCAAAACTGTATGTAATGAAAATGGTAATTATCATATGTGTATAACCCAGGAGTGTCAAACTAGGTGTGTTGTAATGTCTGTTGTCATGTACCTGGTTACACTGATTTAGGCCTAACACACCTTGTCAGAGTTGTTACTCCTAGGTATATCTCTTTTATAACAATGTCCACTTGTAGTATATAGATAAATATGTATTTCTAGGAATACCCACATAATCTCTACCATACCAAAATTCTGGGATGTTATTATATAATTATACTCAATTTATATCTTATGGTTTTGTTCAATAATATTTTTGTTCTAAATATAGTTTCAAATGGTTCTAATAAATGTCCTTTGATACGAATTATAACACAACGACGCCAAAATCCTGGAGTCGGTGTATTATTTTATTACATTAGCATGATTAAAAAGAATCAAATCCCAAAGGACTGATCGGTCTAGAATTATTTGAAATCCATATTACATGCATGATACACATAATACCTTGGGAAATAGTAAATAAAAACATGAAACATAAAAAAGAAATAAATTATGTCCTTTAAAGCCTATTCAAATATTTTTCTTCATAACATATGGAAAGGAAACATAATAAGGGTGAGCTCAAATTCTATGTAAGGGTAAGTAAAGAAGAATAAATACTGAATAAATAATGGTAAATTAACATGTCAAGGTAAATAATAGGTAACAAATTCCATTAAAATAAATAGATAAGGCAAATTAAATATGGCATGGTAGGAATTGAAACACATTCTCTCTAGTCAATAAACAGAGAATGGACAATATCCCTAGAAATGTCGATGAAAAATCTCATGGTGAAATAATAATTGAATATATATGAGGGGTATTCTTAATTATTGGATGTCATGTATAATTCACATGAACGAATATACTATAAATACATTTCACAAGATGATTAAAACATTGGATAGAAACTTGTTTAATTTCGCCAACTTATTAGTCACATGAGAACCTCTTGATGTATCAAGGAACTATATAAATATAGGTTCCTATTATTATTTAATTTATAAATAATTCCTCATATATAATAGTATAAATAAAAAAACGACTTATCAAATATCAATATTGAATAAATAATATGGAATTATCAATTTTTCCACAAATAATCAAATAAATGTCAATGCAGAAACCTTATGTAAAATGGTATAAGGTTTAGACTACAGTAATATCCATTTTATGAGAATATTAATATTTAAGTAAATTTTCCAATGAAAAATTATTAAAATAATGTTATTTTATCATGATAATGTTAACAATCACATAAAGAAGTGACATTTTAAAAATAGTCATTAAGAATATTCATGACGAGAATAATCATTAAACATTCCAATGTGTCTCATACCACTTTAAAACATTTAAATAATAATAACCATGATGTTCTTCCATTAAATGAAAAAAATAATAACATTATAATAAGTATATTCCATATATTATGTTTATAATGAATGTATACACACCATATTAAAGTGATTTTGTTCATAACAACAAATAAGCATCAATAAAATGTAAATTGAGACGAAATCACTTCCCTTAACCTTACTTTTTGTGTGATCCTTACACTCTTGTATAGTTGTTTATAATTTTTTAATCACTTATACAATAAGAATAATAATTTTTATAATATAATATATTAAAAACTTATAATATTTTATTCCATTTTTTTTAACGCACTTTCATTATTTTAATAATTTAGTGTGTTCATTGCCTAGTTTTCTCAAGTATGTTTTGACTTGAAATTTTTTGTTATTATTAATTAGATAATGATGTAACCATATCTATAAGGTAATCCATGACTTAATTATCATATATATTAAGTAAATTTGTTTTTATAATAATAAAAAAATATTGGCGATAAGAAATGAAATGCACCGTTCTTGGATATGGTTGGTCGTACATACGCATGAAGGCAACATTCATTTTTTGTCTTATTAATTAAATGAAAAGTAATTGATAAGTATGTATATTATAATTCTAGTATCATATATATTTAATATATGTTATGTAGGTTTTTTAAAATCATCCTTTATACATTCCATGTATGGCAGGACTGAGTCACATCGCTTTGAGGTGTGGTAGTCCACACTCCCACAAATGATGTTATCATAGTTACAAAAAATGAAATGTATATATATATGTTCTATAAAATAATTATATAATTATCAAGGAAATATCATACGTATCATTAATATTTATATTTAATGTAATAACTCCCACCATGAGAGGTAGTAATGGAAAAATTAACAATCATCATTTTCTGAGATGATAATTCACCATACACATAAATAGTTTATTAATTCCACATTAGAAGGAAGTGTGTGTAAGTGTTGGTAAAAACCTCAAAAAAACTATTAGTATATTTAGGATTATAATTTTGTTAGATAATAATATAATAATAATATTTTAGTGGGTATATAATGGAAATTAAACTAATTAACTTGAGGAAAGATGTTGCCACTTAAACGGGTATCTTCATTTGCTTTGTAATGAACGACATCCTGGGATAGATTTATTATAATGGGGATACTTCTAGGACGAGGAAAATTATTTTTATGAGATATATTGGTATATATTTATTGATATAAAGTATCTTTACAGGTGTGAGGAAGTTATAGGATATGCGGCCTTTTTACAGTGAAGAAGGATTGACACTATTGTAATATTTTGTCAACGGATTTCCATACACATTTTTCACATTGAATGTTGCTCCAATAATAAAAATAATTCTATAAAAGGTTTTATAGGGTATACATATGGTCATAAAATTAATCTTGGACAGGTTATTAAGTCATTTTATTCCTCGATATTGTGGTTTAGACCCTTTTTAAATTTAATTTTACTTTAATCTTTGTAATTAATTATAATTACCTTCACTAATTTTTTTGGTGAAAAAGTATGTTAAGAATATTATACATTAAAAATATGGTTGATTGAAAATATTGAATCCATTTTAACAAATTAAAAGCATATAATTGGTAGAAATTAATTAAAATTTTATCTCGTAGAGGTGATGACAATGTAGGGTTTTTAAAGTAAAAATTTCCAAAAGTTTGCTGTTTTTTATAATCAATTACAAATTAAAATTGATTTCTATTAAAAAAATTTATTATTTCATAAAATTATGAATGGATTATACATTAAAAGTAATTTAAAAAATAACATAACATTATATTTATTTTATATGAAAAATCATTTTTGAACTAAAATTCAGTATTTTTCACTATTCATTAAAAAATTAATCTTCATAAAAAATACAAACAAAATTTAACCCAAGATAATTTTTATATTTTTATTCTAAAGATGATTTATATATTTAAATTTAAAAATTATAAAATGGCTGAAAATTGGACTTAAAATGGATTCTCCATTAATGTGTGGAAAAAATACCTTTATAAAATATATTATTTTTTCTGTAATATGCAGTTTGTTCTTATCATATGATTATCAAATATATTGGATGAATATAAAAAATATTGTATTTCATAATATATATATATATATATTATATTAATATCACTCACGAATTGTAATTAATTTAATTTATGATGATAAAATAACTTTACAAGCATCAAAATAGTTTTTTATAAACATATTGCCAATATATTCAATTAGTGCTTATATTTATTTATAGTTAATTTTTAACTAATGAATTCATTTTATATTTGTGTAAACCATATATTTTTATATTTTAGTTAATCATATTTATAACCTCTAATTTAATATCTTTGTAATATCATATTACAATAATATTTTAATAATATACTATTGTTCGGTGAAGCTGGGTCTTGCGTTTAACATAAGCCATTGAAGAAGCTTATTGTTTCATGTAACATATGCTCAATCATTTTTCATAAATTTGAAGCAATAAAATATATTGAATTTATTTAAAATAGTAAATATAATATAAATTATCATCATGTAATGTTCCTTTATGAACTCTATGTTCTGTTTCCTATACTCTATCGAATATAATATTCTTACTCTAGAATTTCGAGGAGTTACAAGGTTGATATTAAAAATAATGTAAATGATTAATTCATAAGGTCTCAATTCCAATTTCACAATATTTTTATATAGATTTAAAATACATTGAAAAATAATAATAGGACTATATTTTATGAGAATGAATGAATTACCAAATTATCCTAGAAAATATACTAGAACATAGACATAGTGATTCCATTTTAAACTTCAAACTCATGACGGAAAAAACTAGTCTATGCAAAAAAACTCTAGTTTTGAGATGTTGAAACGTTTGTTTTATTTGAATGTTATTTTTTTATTTCCCTTTTCTAAATTTGGTATATAATTTATTATTTAGGAATTCTAGTTTGGGTAGATATTTTACTAACTCCTTCATAATTATAATTCACAGGGACAAATATTATAGTGCCCTAGTTTCATATTCCAATGCCAAGAATCATTATTATAAGAACATAGTTTAGAAATATTTTGGCAAAATAATGAATCTAAATTAATAGGACACACAATATTATTCCTTAAATAAATAAAAACAAAGGAAATTTTAGAATATAAAACATTGTAGGAATTATTCTCAAACATTACATGAAAACTATCATCACATAGTTGAGGGATTTTTTGTAGATTATACTTCAATCCTTCTATAACTCTTAATTTTTAAATCAAAACAGTATTAAAATTAAATATTTATCCATGGAAAATAGTAATCCCTTTGTAGCTATCACAAAAAGTGACATGTCCACCACCATCCTTAATTAGGTTCTTAATGATTGAGTAATCCCCTATCATATGTCTGTAATATCGACTTTTTGGATATTATAAGTTTATATAGGACAATTTCAAGAAGATTTCATAAAAAAACAAATTACACCAATAATTTATTTGGAATCCAAATCTTCTTGGTCTGATAAATTTATGTGATCCAAAAATTACAACTAAATATTTTCTTAACATGTTTCCTATTATAATATTTAAAAATTTTAGAAACAAATACATTTTTTGGTTCAAAATTTTATAAACTAGTAGCATAACTAGAATTTTGAATTAATTTATTTTTAACAATCCTCCTCTTTCTAGGTTGGTAACCAATTCCAGTGGTGTAAATGGGATCAGTCTTCTTTCTAATAATTTATGTAAGATTATATATCCCATTGTTAATTCATAATGTATATTCCATTAACTAATCATTATAAAATTATAATTCATTTTTATTTTTTAATAGTTGATCATTTTTATAATTTTCAATAATAAGATCATACTTAGAAAAGGAAGTAAAAGCATGATCTTTCCTTATAGTCTAATATTTTTCCTTATGATCATTAAATGTATCTTCAAACATATTACAGTATTCGACCATCTCCTTATTAAAAACATTCTAGTGTTTTTTCATATATAGAGGAATTAGAAATATGAATATGAGATTTGGGAAAAACCCAGAAACCATTGATGTTTTTTTAATAAAACACATGTCACCCATGTCATGCATATCCCCTTGGAATGAGTCTGAATCACTGAAACTACCGTTAGAAGAACTCCAGGTTTCATTCATTACATTCATGTATCATTTAACCTTATAATAACACTTTTTCTTTTATTTCATATTAGGAGAGTGATATTTTACATTCAATTTCCTTTTACATTCATAATTTATTATTACATTTGAAGCATCATCTTTCTTCCAATCAATCCCCCAATTTTCAATATTAATAAATTTTTCTTTATAGTACTGTTTTATAAAGAACTTTATTATCTTGTAGAACTTTTTAAATCTTCTGTACATATTTTCAAACACTTCATCACTGTCATATGGTGCCACCACATCACTTAAACTCTCATCATTTATTTTTTTATGAATTATTTTTGAAGGATACCAATATTCATTTTGGTTCTTCTAATTCTTCATTGTTCATTTGTAGTTCCTCTTCCTACATCCTCATTTTTCAATGAGTTACTTTTCTATATGTGTGATAATATAAAATTAATCTATTATTAATTTTAAATTTCTTATCCATCATTCAAGTAATAAACTGAGAAGTCTCATGACTAATTTATTTCAGTGATACACTTTCCTAGTGGATGCATTTTGTTTACAATCTCATTTAACATGAGGTACATGTCAGAAATAGACTCACAATATTTTATCATAAAGCTATCACACTTAATAGAATAATTATTTAATTGAATTTCCTTGACGTTTGATGTTCTCTCTTGATAAATAGATAATGTATCTTAAATTTCAAAATAAATTCTATAGGAGAAATTATATTTAATTCATCTCCACTCAAAGCACAATATAAGAAATTTATAGATTTACAATTATTATCATATATAATTTTAGTACCATTACTTCAAGTCTCTCTATGAGTTTAAGTTTATATATTGATCTTCAATTACTACCCATATATGAAAATCCCTACTCTCAAAGTTAATTTTCAATTTCATATTCCATTGAGAAAAATCAGTTCCATTAAAATTATGATTTTTGTTGGGAGAAGACAATTTTATCCTATTATCCATATGGAAATAAAATTTGAAATAAAAAATATACTATCTTTTGAGGAAAACTAAATTATAGATGAAAATATATTTTAAATTCCTATGATATCAAATGTTTGTTGGAGAATGTAACTCAATAGTGGGTTAATTGAGTACCAAATAATTTTTTTATAAAATATAAGTTAAAATAAAATCCCCTAATTTTAATAACAAATCTGAGTTAATAATTTTTTTTTAAAATATGTTTAATGTTTTAAAATATTTACAAATGTGGGATTAGGGATCATTTAAACCAATTTTAAAAATTGCATTAACTTTCAAAATTGATTTCCTTAATTAAATGCTTTATAGAAAAACTGGTGAAAACTAACTATCAAAGTATATATTATTTTTATAGATTCAAAAAAATTGTTTAATAATTGAAACAATTAAAGGAAACAAACAATGAATGAAATATGTTTTTCATTCTCAATTTGAGACTTAATCCCATCCATATGGAAATCATCTACTTCCAAGTATATTATTATGACCAATAATCTAATCCACAACCTTGGTTGGGTAAACAATAGAAAAAAATATTCTATCTATGATCAATTACTCTTATATATTATTGAATGGGATTAAATAAAACATTGTCCATGGGGGACATCTTCCATAATTGATGAGGTTAAAAAGATTAAATGTTTTTTGAGAATATCGGGTATTCCCCAGTTCAAGAACAAGAGAAAATGTGTGTAAATAAACAGAGTAAAACAAAACATTGGTTGAATGTAATGAAAAAATTTATAGAAATAATATGTAAAGATATAAATATTTGGTGATTCTCTAGTTGAAATTATTCAGTATTAAAATGATATTTGTTTATGACTTGGTGAGGAGCATTAATATATTTTATAGAATGTTCTAAAAAACGAGTTGTGATGTATGATTTTATTTTCTAAAAATGCTCTATGAAATATCATCATATATTATAAGAATCATTGAATAAAAGTATATTGATAAAAAATATGTTCCACAAATTCATACACACACACACATATATATCTATATATGATATGTCTATGAGATGCATATAATCTATCGTTATTCCGATCTCAACCCCTATCTTTATATATAAACGAGAGAGATACTAAGAAATATATTTCACTAGAGCTTCAAATATATTTGTATAAAAATTATTAATGATATCCTGGATCCTAAAACAATGGATAAAATCCATAAAAAGAATTTTTTTTCAATGTGTTTGTTGAGTGGTTTAGGAATAATAATTAAAGAAAACAATGTGACCTTGGGAACATTAACTCCAATTAACTAGACATTAGAATCATTAAATTTGAATCCAGGATAGAAAATTGATAGTATAAATGATAATGGTGGATCAACTATGATGGTACCACAAATAGTATTAGCACAATCTAATGGTTGAACAACTGGTGATAGAAATGGTTAACTAATGGTTAAAAGTCTTCCAATAGCAGATCTGGTCATATCATGAATATGATAGTTTAACATATAATAGTATTATAAGTAAACTGATGGAAGTGTAAAATATTTTTAGATCATTTTTAATGGTGACAAGACTCCAGTGGTAGTAGAATTGAACTAATTTGTGGCACCACTCTAGTAGTAGCATGGTTCTAACGGTAGTAAAACTCCACCAGTACCAGAAGTTTATAAGTTGCATGAATCTTGTAATGGAATTTCTCTAATGGTAGAAAAAAGTTGTAAGTGGAACATTTGACCTAACACAGGCACATGCATAGTGGGGCCATAGAGTTTGGTGGTCGTATAATTCCACTAGTTGAGAAATTTGAACCAATTGTCACACTTTTCAATACATAGGAAATTTTCTTCCAGAATTAATTACAATATAATACACTATAGTAAATAATAGTTATATCATGAAAAACATAATAAACATGATTTTTGAGCTTTTAAATAAAGGTTTTACATTATATATCATTTAAATGCATTAATTTTTTAAACAAATTACTCAATAAAATCATTTATATAAACACTAATTTTGGTTTACTATCAATGAATAGATTTGTTATAGATATTAAAAATAAATTCAGTTTAGTATTTGAAATATAGAACTAAAAACAAAGAAATCACTTAGATTAATAAATCAAGGGGTTCGGTTGTGAGCTGATAAATTTTTTCCACCACATGACAAATACCTACATCCAAGTAGATTATTATAACAATATTACGATCCAAAACCTAGAAAATGGTTTTAATCATAATAGCATAAATTCCATCATAGATAAAGTCCTCTTCCATAATAAAATGTGTGAATCAAACAAATAAAATAGACACATGAACTATTCTATAGTTTTTGTGTGTATACATATGATGAAAGTTGAATTAATGTGTCAATAACACTCCATTTAATGGTCATGATACTCTGTGTGTTCATATAAATAGATTAATATAACACAAATCTCAAAAAAATCATAAATTGATAGATAAAATTAATTGGAAATAAAATAAGTTATTATAGAAATTATTTTTGTGTACAAATGTTCTTATATTTGTCTTTGTGAGGATCTATTAAAGGTTCTATAAGGATTACTAGAAAATAGAGTGTTATGAATATTTGATTATTATTATTATATTCTAATAATTTTAATGTCTGTGGGTATTTTTGCATCACACATGTTCCAAACACTACTGGTCAAACATGCCCACATAAGTGAAATCTTCTAAAATATATAGAGAAGTTGGCCTTGTTTTCTATTTAAGAATAATAAATGAAAAAATCATAGATCCTTGTACTATGAACTAAAATCGGAAATACCGAACATTATCTTTAATGAATCCAAGAATTTTTTTTAATAATGATTTATAATTTTTCAAGGATCATAAATTAATTATCTAAAATAAACTATCCATTAGAGTAATTATATTCAAATGAGAGTCATAATAGAATCAATATAAAACTAATAGTAGATATCATCTCCGATGGTGGAATATACCAACGGTAAATTAGACTAATAGTAGCACGATCTAGTAATGGGTCTGAAAATAGTAGGTCATCTGAATGAGTGGTATATCAGGTCTAGAAATATATAATATCTCGAGATAGCACATCTCAGATAGTTTCTCAGCTCTATTGGTACCATAGGTCTCGTTGTAGAACACATCCAGTGGGAGAATGTGTCTATTGGTAGTACACGTCTAGTGGTAGAACAACTATGGCAGTACCACACATTTGGAATTCACATTCTTATAAAATGGTGTCAAAATAAATAAAATAAATTTTTATTTCCATGAAAATTTGTGAAATATATGAATATGCCGCCTATTAATAATGTGTATGGTTTTGTTATATTGACCAAAAATACAGTTTTATTAAATTTTTATGCCTTTAAAAATGTTCTCTTAAGTGTAATAACATTGAAAATGGTTTCACATTTTTTAAAATCTATGAAAATTTTTCATCGATTAATTTTGGAAATATAGGAACTGGCCACACCAAGTTTGATTTGAACATTGTTTAAAATCACAAAAAGTGAATTTTTCACTACATAAAATTAGAAAACATGGGATAAAATGTTAAAACCAACCAAAAGACCATATATTATTATTATATGAGAGAAATATAACCGTTGTTTTATTTTTTCAGTAAGCCCCAGATCAATTTGATAGACAGTTTTCTCGAAATGAAAAAAAAGAACATTTTTATATTTAAAAGTAAGAAAATATTAATCACAAGGTATATAAATAAAAAATGACATTGAATTATTTTTAAATAACATGAAATCAATTTTTGATTAATTTCTGCCATGTTTTAATAAACCTAAAAAATCACTAATATGATGCGTGGTCAGAATAACTGTAATGCAGTTCTATTAAACATATATTTCTCAAAAACATTTCATAGAGATCTAAAACATAAAAAATGACCTTATATTATGAGCTCATAAAATATCAAATTGAAAGAACATATTTTCCTACATGTCAAAAACTATTCAATAATCATTGTCCAATCAATTGAAGATAATCTAAGATCATTTTCTAGGCTTTGATACTTTATCATTTTCATCTGTTTCTCATTAAATGTTTTAACTTATTCTTTTTTGTATTGGCATATTACTTCTCCTAATGTGTTAATTTTTATGGCATATTTTTCTATTTTTTGCTCGAAGTTATATATTTTCTTCTTTATATACCATTTTTAGTGCCCTAGCATAGACATTCACATATTTTATGATTGTAGATTCAATATTCTACTTATACATTAGATTCATCTATTATTTATGGATTATTTCTTACTTTATATTCAACTACAACTTCTGTCTTGTTACCTTTATTGGATTTTATTTAGGATTTAGGATTTTATTTCATTTTTTCTTTTATTTTTGATTTTATTTTTGATTATTTTATTTTTATTATTCCAATTATATTATTTCAACTAGTAATTCCCTAACATATGAATCTAATTCAATTTATGTTTTTGAATTTGATATTCTGGATTTTTTATTTTAATTTTACACCATTAAATTTTTATTATTTTTACACTGGATTTTATAATATGAATCCTTCATTTTTTCTTTCTATATTTTCTTTCTCCTATTATATGTATTTCTACTAATGTGAAATATTTTACTAGATTGTGGAACAACAAATTGGTTTGTCTTTCACTTTTAGTTATGCTACGATTTAATGTATTTTATTTTGATTCGATCAATGTACTCATTTCACTTTTTAATATTCATTCTATATCTCCTACATGTTTATTGACTTCATTATTCTTCTTTAACTCCTCAGTTTTTGATTTTATCTTCTATTATTTTATTTTCTATCTTTTTTGTATTGTTTTTCATTAAATTATCATTTTAGATTTTTTAATATTATAATATTTTTTCTTATTCTATGTTATCATCTTTATTTTTTTCCATTTCGAGTCTTCTCGATTATTCGTTTACTTCGTATTCTAATTCTTATTCTATATTTTATTTTACCTTTTCTACATTAACTCCAAGCATTGGTTATTCCTTTTCACCTCTAACATTCATCATTCTAATTTATTCACCTTTTCATTCTTATTATGATTCTATATTAATCATGTTTCATAAGTCATTTATTTTTATTAATATACATAATGTATAAATTATTTCTTATACACCCAATCATCTTGTGAGATTCTGCTACAGACTTCTATATTTAGAATTTTTGAGGAACTATTATTTTTATTTGAATATTCAATTCCTATTTTGTTTCTTATACATTTTCTATTTTGTTCGTTTTTAATCTTTTCAATTTGAGTATTCCAGATTTTTTATTTACCCGTGCTTCTAATTCTATTTCAATATTCAATATTCTCACGTCTAGATTAACTTATAAATAAATTTATTCCATTTTTATATTGAAATATTCAACCTAATGCCTGTATATTTTCATAGTTCTTTTAATTCTATTTTTATCATTTTATTTTGGTGTTTTATTTTTATTTTTATATTAAACTAACACAATATTTCATCTACCTACAATATTATTTTGGGCTTTTTATTCATAATTCTAGATCACTGATTATTATACCCCTTTTATTTCTACTTTTATCAGTATTTTCCCAATGATTTTTCACATATTCATTATCATTTAACCTCTATATTATGGTTTTCTAATATGAAATATTATTCTAAAAATCCATTTATATTTATATCAAATCCTTATTCTAATTTTGTTATTATTTCTTCTTAAAATTACTCTTCAATTTGTGTCATGTTTTACAACTTATGAATGTATGACTAATTTTTAGTTTTATATTGTTTTATACCATGTGATTTTATTTTAAAACTTATTTCTCATTTTTTTCTATTATAAATATCTCTAAGGAATTCTTGAATATTATTTTTTTTATTAATCACCGTTAATTTCCACCTTTTCACCGATACTAACATTCGATCATCTTTTTTAGATATAAAATTTAATATTCATTTTTGGTTGGTGATTTTAATTTTTATTTAACGATATCAATGTTTTGATCTTCATATTTTCCTCAACATTTTCTAGTGATATTGTTTTTTGTTCTACATCTACTTTCAAATACACATGTGAATTTAATTTTTGTTTAGTTTCTTTCATATTATTTTATGAATTTTTCTCTATCTACCTTAACTTTTCCTTCCCATTCCACTTATTCTTTGAAACACTACTTACGGCTTCTCCTCGTGTTCTTACTCTAGATTTTCAAATTGAATTTTCTTCAAGTTCATCATATACTTCTTAATTTTTATGTATTTTTTCATTTTCTGTTTATAACTCGTCCTTAATGTTTCTAATTTTTTTCTTCTAACGCATATCATCTTCCATATCTACTGATATTCGACTAACTCAATATTTATGCCAATTCCTATTTTCTTTTCATTTTTTCTATTATTTTTCCCTTTTATTTTATTATATATATTTTTTTCTTATGATAACTAATGTCAAAATATATAAACCATCACCCGAGAGAAATCTGGTTTTAGGTTATTGTGATTTTTAATATATTTCACAATTAATGAAATTAATAGTTTTAATATAATATAATTAGTAACATTATAGTGAATGATATATTTAGAATAAAAAATAAAAAAAATACTGAAAATGAGATATCATAATTTATAATCATCGATTCAGTAAAGCTTATAGAAAAGTGTATTTATGGAATGAAATTTATATATTTTGAGTTTTATACACTTAATATACCCTTTCATGATGTGGTGTTTCCAAAAGAATAATAGTTAGTAAATACTAACCACTTGAGATATGATTACTAAACCTATTTACTTATTATTTACTCATGAATTTTAAAATTTCATTTTAGATAATAATATAATGATTATTTATTTTTAATTTTTAACATTAAATTAATTCATATAATAAATATTAAATTAAATAAATTTTAATGAATATTGATTATCAAAACATTACCCTATAACCTCTTGGTAATGATGACATTATTGATTCATGGTTACGCTGACGACAACCGGACAACAACCACCATCATTAGAGGAATATTTATCATCATTTTCCATATTGATATCATTAAAATCCAGATTTCAATGAATCAGAAAATTAAATTTTATTTATGTAAACATGAATTACATTTTTATGTTTATTATTCAATATCCTATTAGTCTGTTGGTATGGCTAAAAAATGCGTTAACGCTGAACTCAATTTTGAGTATATGGGGAAGAGGATATTTTCTCATTATTGGGTGGGATTGTGGGCATATTTATCCTTATATGACCTACATACACATAGACTCTTTAATTATTATGTAATATCATGGCCATCTGAAATTTTTTTTAAACTACCAGGTCAGAGGACTCTTGGGGGAAGTGGTGATATCTGTTGATCATCATAATGAAATGTAAAATTGATTCTATAAGGAGTCTTATCTTCTACTTACAATATTCTATTTTTCTAAAGATGAGTTTGTTAATCATATTTATTTAAGGATATATTTTATAGGTTGTGGAATAGATAAGATAATTACTTCATGAACATGTCATTTCCTAGATGAAGAATTAGTTTCTTTATACAAAAATGAGAATGAATTAGTAAAACATTCCATTGTTGAGGATGATTTTATTAGTTGGAAGTGATTACATGGAATGTTTGTGCATGAAACACAAAATCATTGATTTTTTTAATGATTATAACTGAAACTCGAATTCATTCTGATAACACTAATTCCATTTTTAAACTATAATATCACATCTTCCTATTTACTAGCATTATTATTTTTATATTTAAAAACAATTGGAAAATGTTGTTTAACGATTGATAAAATGATCTACAATGGGTAAAAAACAATGGAAAATTATACTTGATTTATTTGTGATCTGCTCGAACTAGCCACCTATCATGTTGATATCTGAATTTCCTGGTATGATTGAATGTTCCATTTTAGCTCAACATTATTATTAATGGTAGTAAAAACCTAGAAAATGAGTTTTGATTTCCATGTAAATTTATGATATGTATGAAATGATTATATGTTATTCCAATATGTGGTGTGTTAATAATTATTGAACATATATTTTTATTGGATTTATGTATTTCAAAATTCATGCATGAGGGTCATAATCTTGAATAAGAACTAGGATTGTCATTAAATCATAAAAAAAAATTTAAAATTTAAATTTTTGAAATATAGGAATAATCCAAAAATCAATACATCTTGTAGTATGTTTGAAATGATCAAATGTTACACTACTAGAAAATTAACCTATACCAATGGTTCAAAACCATGTGTATAGACCCCAAAACCGTGGGTATAGGGCATACCCACGGTTTTGGGAATAGTGGGAAACTGAGGCTTCAATACAAATCTAATATATATATCCATGGTTTGGAAATTCAATACCCATGGTTTCAAAACCCTGGGAATAGGTATTTTCCAATGTTTCATAACCATACACCCACTTTTTTAAAAGAGTGGGTATAAGTTTCAAAAAATGGGTGGTCGTTGTAACACCCCAGGTAAATAAAGAATATGAAATTTTCATATTTATCCATATTTTTGAATAAAATATCAATACTACTTTAAAGGGGACGCTATGCTCGATGGCATACCCAATACGCAACAACACGTTTCTTGGGAATCTTACATTGCACTCTAATAATAAAATAATATTATATTAAATGGTAGTTATCGCCTAGCCATTGTAATGTCGGGAATGAACAGAACTAACTACAATTGATTATATATGTTTTTCAAATATTTTTACTCGTTACAATAAATGTTAGAGGATTAAAAATGCGAATGAATCCAATTTTAAGCGTAAACATTCTAATATTCTTTAAAAGGTCGATTAACCGCTTTTTGATGGCGAACCTCTTTTAAATGCACATTTTGAAAATTTTATGTGTAAAATTTGACAAAAGAAAATTCTTCTTTAGAATCGGGACATCAAAATTTACATTGTGAAAATTTTTGGTATTTTTCCGATAAAGTTCATTTTTTAATGAATAGTGAAAAATGTTGTATTTTAATTGAAACCCACTTTTTGATCTAATTTATTTATATGATTAGATTATCTTTTGAATTGGTTTTAAAGTGAAATTAGAATATATTTTTACCATTTAATCCAATAGTGGTCGTTGTAATAAATTTCACTTTGAAATTGGACTTAAACTATTGTCAATCTTTTGATATATATTATTTCATAAAAACACGCTATTTGTCATGACAACAGGAATTAATTATTAAATTAATTAATGTAACTTATACGATTATAATTTTTTAAAATAGACATCATTTTTGAATTCGGTATTTCAAATATATCTTAGGGTGATGTTTTTGTATTATTCTGAAAACATCAATTTTTGATGAATATTGAAACCACTAAGTGGTACTTAGAAAACTGATTTTTCGTTTAAATGAAACATTACCACTTATTTGTTTTGAATTTAAAAAATCTGACATTCATGGTTTTCATTAGGAAGTAAAATGTGGTTCAATGGTATTAAAATATTTTTTTGGTGAATAGTAACATTTATGTTTTTAATCGCGATTAGAGGTAATTAGTGTAATTTAAGGTAAAAATAATGTTTTAATAATATGAAATGAACTTGACACATGTCCTACCATCATTTAATGTGTCATGTAATACCTATATAATCCATGGGTCAACTTGGGGACCCCATGGAACCACTTTGGTTGGAAAAAGACATTTATACCTTTTTATTTAAAGATAAAATTAAAATGTAACAAACATGAGTTGTTTTACTAAAACAATTTTTAAATGGGGATATACAAGTAATATTTTTGACTATAAATATTCCTTATAAAGATAAAAATATTTACTACATCATGATATTTTTTTTATAATTTTTATACATGAAATAAATTAAATTATTTATGACATCATGATGATGCAGCAATTACCTCATTAATAATGGATTTAAATAAAATGAAAAGATAATGTTAAAACTATAACTTACACTTGTAACAAACCTATTGGATGGGTGGATTTCGAAACCATATCACCTTATCCTAGAAATATATCCTTTTGGGACCTTTGAAATCAGAAAATAATTTATAATAAAGTAATATTTTATAACTTTCCAAGAGTCCCCTCCTTCTTCTTATAAAAGGCCCCCACCTCTACCACCTTACACACACCTCTCAAGCCTTTGGCTCGGCCAAAACTGGACCATTTCAACTCTCCACATCCCTCTATTCATCATTGAAGCCTCACTTTGGGCATAATCCTTTCCAAGGAAGCCTTTGATCTCAAATCAATGGAAGTTACCCAATTTAAAGGTAATGTCTTCCCTTGTGTTCTTTTGTTTTATTTTTCTTCTCCAACCCCCTAAACTCTTTTTATTATTTTCATTTGTAACAACACCAGTATATTCAATATACTAGGATGTTGTTATGTTATTTATTCTAGCTACACATACACACTCCTTCGTCTAATGGTTAAAGAACATACTGTTTCTGTGGATGGAGAATTACTGCCTCACGAAACGATGATTGTTCAATATTCTTTTAACACCTTCAAAGGTGGCCATTAAGATGTCACTATATTTATATATGATATATAATATGTTTATTTTTTCCTTAAGCTTATGTTGTTTTCATTTATTGCATACCTTTATGGTTTCCATTATTGGTAAATGCGATATCATCATTTTAGGAAGTGCGGACTACCACCCCCTCAATGTGATTTGATTCGTTAATGCCATATGTGGGACGCATAAAGGATGGAATTAATGGTATTACATATATTATCCTACTGGAATTATAATATAACTTTATATCATTATTATTTCATTACATTTAATACAAAAAAAAAAGAAATGAAACTAGCGTTCATGCGTACGTTCGACTTACTGTGTCCATGAACGGTACATTTAATTTCTTATCTCCAAATGTTATGTACAATTATAAGTACTTATATATAATGTATATATATGTAATATATTACATCTAAATTATGGATATAATTCTTGAATTATAATATAAATATGTCACATATTGTTTTAATTCCATTAATATGACAAAAAATGAAAGTAGCGTTCATGCGTACGTACGACCTACCGTCTCCATGAACAGTGCTTTTAATTTTTTTATCTCTAAATGATATGGAATAGTATAACATGAATATATAATGGATATATATGATATTTAAAACATAAATACTATTCTGGAGATGATTTACTTATAACTACATGGAAAATTCTTTTCTAACAAGTTCAATTTTTACTCATGTACTGAACATCGAAAAAAACGTCTGATATGAAATCTCTTTATTAACCAATTATTATAAAATTATAATATGTGATATGAACTGAATATTAATATTTAAATAAGGTCCTTAAGAAATTATAAATTGTACTAATTTTATTATTCATGAGATTAAAGAATGATCGAGTCATGTCGGACACAAGGTAAGGGAATCCTACATCTCTCTTTCTTTGCAAGTACTCTCTTTTATGTCATTTATTTTATGCTCCATGTTATTATGTTAGAGGATATTATTTTATATTCCTATTTCTAAAATTCTTATGTTCATTTGATGAGAGACCCTATTTTATCTCATCAATCCATTTTTGGATGTTTTATTTGGGGCCGTTAGGCTGCCGAATTTTCATAAGGGGATTTTCATCTCACTTTTTGTTCCCGTGAGATCCATGCTACATTGGACACTATTTCATTTTTGTGTGGTGTATGTAATTCCAATTATTTTACTATTAGTATAATATAATCTCATTTATGGTTAGTTACATCTTCATTGTATGACGCTTCTTTCATGCGGTGTACGTTTTGAATGTTGCCCAAATCGGTAAGGGAACCTTTCACACTCCTTTTTTAAAAAGAATTATTTTGTTATGTCTTTTAATTTACATCTTTTTATGTTGTGATATGTTATTATATATCCTTATTGATATAAATTTTATGTCCAAGTGATGAGATACCATTTTCTCTCTCATCAACTAATTTTATGAATTTTAAAGTGACGCCATTAGGCTGTCGAATTTTACCAAGGGATCTTCTTAACCCAATTTCAATTTCCTTGGGTTCAACATGTTGTTATTGAATATGTTATCCTTTTAATATGTGTGAATGAACTTTGATTGTTTTACACTTAATATCCACTTATTTTGGGTTTATTTATGTTTTTCACACATAATTATGAGATTGATTCATCCTTAATTTAAGGATACCTTATTTATAAGGGATTTTATCTCATTTTACATTTCTATTGAGTCTTCATTGTTGTTATGAACCAATTCACTCTTATATGGTGTATATACTGTCCTTTGGAATATTATATCATGAATCCCTTTATTCTCATGATATTATAAAGTTCTTATTAAATGTTATTCCTCAATTATTGTATTCATGTGTCTCTCATTTTGATAAAAACCCTTTAAATAAAATATCTATTTAAATGTTTTAATGATTTATTCATATAAATATTTCTCATTAATATCCATTTTTTCAAAATGGATTCAAGGATTTATTTATGTGGACATTAATGGTGTAAAATGTTAAAATCTTCAATGTGGTATGGGACACATTGATTAATAAATCTTTTTATTAAATGTTTTAAATGGTTTTGAAAATGTTTTTTTAGAATGGATTTAATATCTTAAAATGTTATATTGTTATTGCAATGTGGGAAAGCTATCTTTCCTTTATTCTTATGTTATGTGCTATGATTATGTTATGGTTCTTGGGAATTTTTTATGAAGATGGGTGGTTCCATGATAAACTAAGGGCGCATGAGCCCGATATAGCTCTCCAATGCATTGGGTAACGCGAAGGGGATAAAAGATAATGTTTCTCTGAAGAGGTTTAGGGAATATACTATGATGGGTATTCCAAACGTAACCAAGAGGGTTACTCCCTACGTATGAATGTTATGAATGCCTCAAGTTACCTTTATGTCTTATCATTTCTATGATTTATTCATTATTTTATGAGGTATGTTAAAGTGCTTATGCTTTATGGGTAAAGTATGATTTCATTATTATGTATATATGTACTCATGTTTCCTTTCCATACTATTTATAACCCTTAATGAGCTTTTTATGCTCATCCCAAGTTTTTGAAAAGTTTTTCACAGGTCAAGGGATAGGTACATGATGTGATGATAGTATCAAGGAAGTGTCAAGAAAGAATCCATGTTTTATTTTAAATATGTTTCCGTTGATGGGAAAAATGAATACTGCCTTTTATGTAACCACTTTGTTTAAATGTGGAATGTAATGCAAGTTTCATGATCTAATTCTCCAAAACTCTAAACCTGAAAAGATCCTCAATGTGTAATCTTGTAATAACTCAATATTATGTAAGGTTTAAGGCATGGGGCCTTATAGTTGGTATCAGAGGTCAGTTTAGATAACATTAGAGGTTAGGGAATTCTTTAAGCATAAGTGACATTACGATAATGGATAGGATTTCAGAAAGAGTTATTGTTTTTAGATAAAGAGAATGATTAAGTATATCTTCCTCAATAGTACATGATGGTTTTGCTGATATACTAACACTGACATTTCTGTTTTTAGTGAATGGATGGATCTAGCAGGCACCAAGGTGACAATAGGGTTGAAGGAAACTGTGGTGGTTCTCTGATTAAGAGACTAGATGAAATGGGGGATTCAATGTGGAAACTTATGGTTTTTCAAAACCAGCAATCAAGGAGTCATGATCAACCACTTGAACCTTGGTATGTTCTTTAATGCATCATGTACGAGATGACCAATCGATGTGGAAGTTCAGGTAATAATTATAAAGGTAACCATTTGGGTTTATATGATACTTACTTTTGAGGTAATTATGGGTTATTATATGTTATGATGGAAAATGAAAGGCATGAGATAAACTTGAGGTTAAAATATGTTATGATTATTTTTGAAGATTTTATCTCGTTTTGGGGAATGTTTTAAGAATTATATAGTTTTGCAAAAATGACAACACACAGACCGTGTGACAACCCATCGCGTCGGATAAAGCTGTGGGAATCGAACCCACAACCAAAGTGTGACTGGTATTTATCACCTACCACTAGACTACGTGAAGTCCCTGGTTAGTTTGACTAATTCTTTTTTGTTAGATGATTTTAGGAATCAAGAGTATGTTTATATTGGGTTATCTATGTAAATGATTAACCTATCAAGGAGGATATGTGATTAGGTTAATTACTTTTCAATATGAGAATTTAAGAGCAACTGATGTTATTTGGAGATAAAATTTAATTTGTACCTTTGAAGTCTATGTGATTAAATCCTTCTAATATTTGGGTTTCAATTTTAGTTTGGTTTACTTTGAAGAATTTTATGGACAATTGTTTATCAAATGGTCTTCGATGAACTTTGTGTTTTTTTGGACAAATTTTGGTGATTAAGAATAGATTTTCTTTTTATAAAGGATTATACTTCTGTGGATTATCTGACCTCATACTAACAATTTTGGTTTTTGATTTTGTCTAAATACATGGGAAATATATATTTCTCTTTTGTGGATTAGGTGATTCTCAAGAAGATGATTATAGTACTCTTTATGCGAACAAGTCTTACTAAATACTCGTCTTTTGGAGAAAATATGAGTTTGATTAAGGAATCTAGTAAAAGTTGAAAGTCTACGTGACAAGTAAGTATGTTTCATTATGATATAGTTAAGCTCAAAAATAAATTCCTCAATGAAGATTAACTTAAAACAAAAATGTAGTCTATTAACTTTTCTTACTGGGGAATCAAATACCGTTTAACCCATCACAAGTTTGTGATTTTATTATGGTTAAATTTCTTCTAGACATGTTTACTATCACTATCCATCAGAACATGACACTTTTTTTCTCCTCCATATCCATATTTTCCTACATGGAATACTATTATGGGTAAACTCAGGTGACCTTTGTACCTCTCTTTCTTTATTTTAAAGTGATTGTTTTACTAACTCTTGTTCCGATGTGGGATTTTCAATGAAGTTTCCAAGCCCAATTTTAAAATTGCGAGGATGCAATTCCCAAAAGGGGGGAAGGATGTAACACCCCAGGTAAATAAAGAATATGAAATTTTCACATTTATCCATATTTTTGAATAAAATATTAATATTACTTTAAAGGGGACTCTATGCTCAATAGCATACCCAATACGTAACAACGCGTTTCTTGGGAATCTTACGTTGCACTCTAATAATAAAATAATATTATATTAAATGGTAGTTAACGCCTAGCCTTTGTAATGGCGGGAATGAACAGAACTAACTACAAATGATTATATATGTTTGTCAAATATTTTTACTCTTTACAATAAATGTTAGAGGATTAAAAATGCGAATGAATCCAATTTTAAGCGTAAACATTTTAATATTCTTTAAAACGTCGATTAACCACCTTTTGATGTCGAACCTCTTTTAAATCCACTTTTTGAAAATTATATGTGTTATATTTGACAAAATAATTTTTTTTTGTAATCGGGACATCAATATTTACTTTGTGTAAATTTTTGGTTTTTTCCAATAAAGATCATTTTTTAATGAATAGTGAAAATGTTGTATTTTAATTCAAACCCACTTTTTAATCTAATTTATTTATATTAGTAGATTATCTTTTGAATTGGTTTTAAAGTGAAATTAGAATATATTTTTACCATTTAATCCAATAGTGGTCGTTGGAATTAATTTCACTTTGAAATTGGACTTAAACTAGTGCCAATCTTTTGATATATATTGTTTCATGAAAACACGCTATTTGTCATGACAGTGGGAATTAATTATTAAATTAATTAATTTAACTTATACGATTTTAATTTTTTAAAATAGATATCATTTTTGAATTCGGAATATCAAATATAGCTTAGGGTGAAGTTTTGGTATTATTCTGAAAAACATCAATTTTTGATGAATAGTGAAACCATTAAGTGGTACTTAAAAAACTGATTTTTCGTTTAAATGAAACATTACAACTTCTGTGTTTTGAATTTCAAAAATCCAACATACATGGATGTCATTATAAAGTAATATGTTGTTCAATGGGATTAAAATAATTTTTTGGTGAATAGTAACTTTTATGTTTTTAATCGCGATTAGAGGTAATTAGTGTAATTTAAGGTAAAAATAATGTTTTAATAATATTAAATGAACTTGACACATGTCCTAACCTCATTGTATGTGTCATGGCCGACCAAAAAAATTCATGGGACAACTTGGGTACCCCATGGAGCCATTTTGGTTGGAAAATGAAATAAATACCTTTTTATTTAAAGTTAAAATTAAAATGTCACAAACATGAGTTGTTTTACTAAATCAAATTTTAAATGGGCTTATACAATTTATATTTTTTACTATAAATATTCATTATAAATATAAAAAGATTTACTACATCATGATATTTTTTTAATAATTTTTAGACATGAAATAAATTAAATTATTTATGACATCATGATGATGCAGCAATTACCTCATTAATAAGAGGTTTATATAAAATGAAAAGATAATGTTAAAACTATAACATAAACTTGTCACAAACCTATTGGATAGGTGGATTTATAAACCTTATAACATTATCCTCGAAATATATCCTTTTGGGACCTTTTAAATCCGAATATAATTTTATAATAAAGTAATATTTTATAACTTTCCAAGAGTGCCGTCCTCTACTCTTATAAAAGGCCCCCACCTCTACCACCTTACACACACCACTAAAGCCTTTTTCTCGGCCAAAAACTGCCCATTTCATCTCTAAAAATCCATATATTCATCATTGAATCCTCACAGTGGGCAGAATCCTTTCCAAGGAAGCCTTTGAGCTCAAATCAATGGAAGTTACCTGATTTAAAGGTAATGTCTTCCCTTGTGTTCTTTTGTTTTATTTTTCTTCTCCAACCCCATAAAATCTTTTTATTATTTTGTTTTGTAACAAAAACAGTATATTAAATATACTAGGATGTTGTTATGTGATGTATTCGAGCTACAATTACACACACCTTCGTTTAACGGTTAAAGAACACACTATTTCTGTGGATGGCGAATTACTGCCTCACGAAACGATGATTGTTCAATATTCTTTTAACACCTTCAAAGGTGGCCATTAAGTTGTCACTATATTTATATATGATATATAATATGTTTATGATTTCATTAAGCTTCTTTATTTTTCATTTATTTAATACCTTTATGGTTTCTATTATGGGTAAACGCGATATCTTCATTTTAGGAAGTGCGGACTACCGCCCCCTCAAAGTGATTTGATTAATTAATTCCATATGTGGGACGTATAAAGGATGGAATTAGTGGTATTAAATATATGTTATCCTACTGTAATTATAATATAACTTTATATCATTATTATTTCATTCCATTGAATACAAAAAAAAAGAAATGAATGTAGCGTTCATGCGTACGTACGCCTTACCGTCTCCATGAACGATACATTTCATTTCTTATCTCCAAATGTCATGTACTATTATAAGTACATATATATAGTAGATATATATATATAATATATTACATATAAATGATGTATATCATTCTGGAATAATAATATATATATCTCTCATTTTGTTTTAATTCTATTAATATGACAAAAAATGAAAGTAGCATTCATGCGTACGTACGGCCTACCGTCTCCATGAACGGTGCTTTTAATTTTTTATCTCCAAATGCTATGTAATAGTATAACATGAATATATACTATATATATATGATATTTAATACATAAATACTATTCTGGAGATGATGTACCTATAAATACATGGAAAATTATTTTCAAACAAGTTCAATTTTTACTCATGTACTGAACATCGACAAAAATGTCTGATATGAACTCACTTTATTAACCAATTATTATAACATTATAATATGTGATATGAACTGAATAATAATTTTTAAAGGAGGTCCTTAAGAAATTATAAATTGACCAAATTTTAATATTCAGGAGATTAATGAACGATCGAGTCATGTCGGACACGACGTAAGGGAATCCTACCTCTCTCTTTCTTTGCAAGTACTCTCTTTTATGTTATTTCTTTTATGATCCAAGTTCTTATGTTAGAGGATGTTATTTTATATTAATCTTTCTATAATTTTTATGTTCATGTGATGAGAGACCCTATTTGATCTCATAAATCCATTTTTGGAAGTTTTATGTGGCGCCGTTAGGCTGCCGAATTTTCATAAGGGGATTTTCATCTCACTTTTTGTTCCCATGAGATCCATGCTACATTGGCCACTATTTCCTTTTTATGTGGTGTATGTACTGATCATTATTTTAATATTAGTATATTATACTCTAATTTATGGGTAGTTACATCTGTATTGTATGACCCTTCTTTCATGGGGTGTACGCTTTGAATGTTGCCCAAATCGGTAAAGGAACCTTTCACACTTCTCTTTTAAAAAGACTTATTTTGTTATGTCTTTTAATTTACATATTGTTATGATGTGATATGTTCTTCTATATCCTTATTGATGTAAATTTTATTTCCAAGTGATGAGATACCATTTTCTCCCTCATAAACTGATTTTATGAATTTTAAAGTGACGTCGTTAGGCTGTCGAATTTTACCAAGGGAACTTCTTAACACAATTTCAATTTCCTTGGGTTCAACATGTAGTTATTGAATATGTTATCCTTTGAATATGTGTGAATGACCTTTTATTTTTTTACACTTAATATCCACTTATATTGGCTGTATTTATGTTTGTCGCACATAATTATGAGATTGATTCATCCTTAATTTAAGGATACCTTCTTTATAAGGGATTTTATCTCATTTTACATTTCTATTGAGACTTCATTGTTGTTATGCACCAATTCACTCTTATATGGTGTATATAATGTCCTTTGGAATATTATATCATGAATCCATTTATTCTCATGATATTATAAAGTTCTGATTAAATGTTATTCCTCAATTATTGTATTCATGTGTCTCTCATTTTGATAAAAACCCTTTAACTAAAATATCGTTTTAAATGTTTTAATGATTTATTCTTATAAATAATTCCCATTAATATCCTTGTTTTCAAAATGGTTTCAAGGATTTATTTATGTGGATATTAATGGTGTAAAATTATAAAATCTTCCAAGTGTTATGGGACACTTTGATTAAAAAATCTCCTTATTAAATGTTTTAAATGGTTTTGAAAATGTTTTTTAGAATGGATTCAATATCTTAAAATGTTATATTGTTATTACAATGTGGGGAAGTTATCTTTCATTTTGCTTAATTTATGTTCTATGATTATGTTATGGTTCTTGGGAATTGTTTATGAAGACGGGTGGTTCCGTGATAAACTAAGGGCGGGTGAGCCCGATATAGCTCTCCAATGCATTGGGTAACGTGAAGGGGTTAAACGATATGGTTTCTCCGAAGAGATTTAGGGAATATATTGTGATGGGTATTCCAAATGTAACCAAGAGGGTTACTCCCTACGTAATAATGTTATGAATGCCTCAAGTTACCTTTATGTCTTATGCTTTCTCTGATTTATTCATGATTTTATGAGGTATGTTAAAGTGCTTATGCTTTATGGGTAAAGTATGATTTCATTATTATGTATATATGTACTCATGTTTCCATTCCATTATTTTTATAACCCTTACTGGTCTTTTTATGCTCATCCCATGTTTTTGAAATGTTTTTCACAGGTCAAGGGAAAGGTACATGATGTGATGATAGTGTCAAGGAAGTGTCAAGAAAGAATCCATGTTTTATTTTAAATATGTTTCCGTTGATGTGAAAAGTGAATACTGTCTTTTATATAACCACTTTGTTTAAATGTGGAATGTAATGCAGGTTTCATGATCTAATTCTATAAAACTCTAAACCTGAAAAGATCCTCAATGTGTAATTTTGGAATAACTCAAGATTAAGTAAGGTTTAAGGCATGGGGCCTTATAGTCGTGGGTTTTGATCTTTCAACCTATTCATAACAAATGTTGCTCCTAACCACCACCCCAACATTTCTTACATGTGTGTATATATATATGCTTAAAAATATTTATATAGAAAATGGATATAAAGAGAAAAACTGTGGTTATAGGTGTTCCCACAAAAAAAATTATTGTTCCCATGGGAAAGCTATACCCACGGTTTGTCAAAACCCTGGGTATATGTTTTTAGCACAGACCTATCCCCATGGTTATTGGAAAACTGTCAGGATATGTTTTACCTATAACTATAGTTATTTTGATAACCGTGGGTATATGTATTAAATAGAACCATATACCTATAATTTACACAAACAGTGTGTATAAGGGGGCCAATACCAATTATTTTCCTAAAATGCGGTTATAGGTTATGAATAAATCCACATACCAATAGTTTTTTCAAAAACTCTGGGTATAAGGCCATTTTACAGTAGTGTGAATATTTATTGATTTAAAATTAAAAAAATTTCCTTCAATGGGTGAAAACATAGAGAACACTTGTATTTTAGTTAAAAACTATGTAACTAATCATGATTTATTTTTTGAAATATCAAAACATTCACTATGTCAAAATGACATTTAGTTTTCCTATAATAAGGAAAAGTGTGTTTTTATTGATTTAAATGTTAAAAAAATTTCATAATGTTAATAAATTTAAAAAAATCATGAGTTTTCATTAAATCATACGACATATTTTTTTATTATATTTTGAAATGTATGAATAGAATTCATGTCAATCGAACATGTAGTATGTTTGTAATGACAAAAAAAATTATTTTATTAGATGTAAAAGAAATTAAAAACACGAGTCAAAGAGTCAATACCTAACAAACGTCCTCCTATTCTGAGCTCACTACATGAAAGATTGACAATTCATCTATTCATACATGTCAAAAAATATTAAATAGTAATTTTACAAAAATTTCACAACAATCCATAATTGTTTGATTTTTATCCCGGACTAATTTTCTTATATTTTTAGGTACTCCTTATGATTTCTAATTTATTTTATTTTTCTTATTTATATTGTTTCCGCTAATCTTTTCATGTTTAGGACATGTGATTATTATTCTAGATACAAAATCCATATTTTATTCCCGGTCTATTATGATCAGTAACAAATTTTAGTTGTTCTATAATCATGGATTATTACTTATACATCTAAATTAGGTTAAACTACAATATTATCATTCTTTACTACATTATATTCAATTTCAACTATTGGTTTATTATATTTTCTGTATTTAGATATTTTATTTTTGTTTAGATTTTCATTTTTTCCTTTTCCCACTATTTTATATATTATTTATGATTTAGCATCTGTTTTTTATTTAAATTATTTAGTTTCAATTAATTTTTATTTCCCTTATGATGCTACTAAAATTTCTTAATTTTGACATTGAGATTTTTTATTTTTTATTTTTGGTATTTTTTTACCCTTTTGACTCCTAGTATTCTTTTTCATTGATTTTAAATTCTAATTTTTTTCTTTTGAAAAATAAAACTTTTTCTTCTTCTTGATTTTTACTCTTTTACATTTAGATTTATTTATTTTTCAATAAAATAATTTTTCTAGTCTTATTATTATTTTTTACTTTGGATTCATTTTTTCTTATTCTACATTTTCTGGTAGTTATTTTCATTTACTTTCAAGTATTCTAGTTTCGTCATATACTATGAATTATGATTATACATATTTCTTATATCATACCTCTACCATATTAATTTCAAACTTAGTTCTTGTTTTACCTCTTTCCTTTTTATACCAAATGCCTTCATATTTACCTTGTTCATGTACATCTGTTTTCTTCCCTTTGGGTCAGTTTTTTATTTTTATTATTATGTTTAACTAATACATTTTTACTGCTACTTCAGCTTCTCCATTAGAATTTTAAAATTTTCATTCTACTTTAACTTCTTTCTTTTAATCTATTTCACTTTTAATTTTAACTATTTGATGTATGTTTTTATCAAATTAAATCTAATGAAATCCTTTTTTACTATTCTGACCACATAAAATGTCAAATTGATGGATAGTCTATTACCTCATGCTATAATTTATCAAATGGATATGCGATAAGTTCATACATGTGAAAAAATAACTAAATATCCATGTGATCTAATTTCATGAAAATTTGGGGTCTTCTATTAGGTCAGACCCATTGACACTTGTTTTTTGACATTTAAATCTATAAAACCAACATTTGGAAACTTAAAGGAAATCCTAAGGCAAAATTGAACGTGATCTATTCCTACATTTCAAAAATTAATTGATGGTAGTTTTCCTATAATTTTATAATAGTAAATGGTAATATTCCTGTTATTTCATGGAAATATAAATTCATTTGTTGATTTTTGAACCATGAACTCTATTTTTTTACCTAAGAATATAGAAGTACACATTAAGGAATTCCGAGAATTCCATATGTTTGATAGACATATAGTTTATTACTGTATTCCATAAATTAAATGACTTTTTTGTCTTTTGATTTAATTAAACTCTATATTCATTTTTACTATCTAGAATATTTTATATCATTTTTTACTTTAAAACTACTTTTTTGATTGTTCTATCAACACATTTCATTAGAATGACATAAAATATATTTGAAAATGTCACATCTTAAATGGTGTTTTTCTCATGATTTCCTGAAAATACAAATTATTTTCCTAGTTCATGACCCTTTGAACAATGTTTTGGAAGACTTATATATAAAAAATTGTTTCATAATCATTTTCGTTAGATTTATGATAATATATCATCATTTAATTAATAAAATTTAATAATTTTGAGGGAAAAACATATGGAATTTACATGAAGTCTCTTTAAACATGCCAAAAATTAATTTTAGGTCATTATCCTATGATTTATTGGAATTCCAAGTTAATTTCTATGTTTTGAATCTTTGATGCACATTTTCAAGGACTTTTAAATATAATAGAACACCATTTTGTTATTAAAATTATAATTTATTTCAGATTTATGTGAGTTCTATCCTCACATGTCATAAATCTATCATTGATTATTGTCATATGATTTCATAAAAATTCATGGTTGTTTTTTACTCGTTGGAACAAGTTTTTTTCATAAATCTATAAAAATTGATTTTGGTAATTTCATGAAAATCATACGTCATATTAATGTGTGTTCTATTAATACCTGACACACATTAGTAAATCTTTATTTTCCTATGATTTAATGATAATTGTAGGTAATTTTTGGGGTTTAACATTTTGAAAAAAAAAATTAAATGATTTTTAAATCTAAAAAATATATTTTTTTCATCATTCTATCTGCACTGAATGAACCACACATCATATTAAAATAAATACCATTCAGACTTGTAATGGACCAGATAGTTACTAATTAAGGAGTTTTCCAAAAAAAAAATTCAATTCCAACAAATGGTTCCATCGAAACTGTAGCTCCAGTGACGGTGACACCATAACGGTGGTACCGATCATGGTCGCCCACCGAAACGGTGGCAGCGCTTACAGTGTTCCACCAAAACGGTAGCACCGCTTACAGTGTTCCACCGAACCGGTCGTACTGTTATGGTGTCACCGTGATATTGGTACTGTGATAGTGGCACCGTACCGGTTTCACACTGAAACATTGGCACCATGATGGTGTCACTCTAATGGCGGTGTTATAACGGTGGCACCGTAACGGTCTCACCATCATAGTCGCACAGTGAAATGGTGGAACCGCTTACGGTGGCACCGTGACCGTGGCACCATTACGTTGTCTCACCAAATTGGTTCCCACAATATTTTCTTTTTCATGTTTCTAACATTTTCAGATCCCATATCATATCTTTGATTTATAAGTCTTTTAATACCCCATAAAAATCCATTAAAATCCCATACCTGTTATCTAAAAATCCACATGATTCGGGTTACCCTTGACTTACAAAAACGTGTGGATTATTCCTTAGTGTCACACCTTTTTCCTGTAAATCCTAGTTCTACCCTTGTAACGTGATTCCTTCTGTTTAAAGAAAACCTTGTAACTCACATACGTTATGTCCACCTATCCGATGAGAATTATTAAATAACAATTAATTACATCGTTTGTATCCTCCCAACCATGTGGAGAATCCATGATCCTTCTTTAAAGTGGTTCAAGAATTCATATACCATAGCTCCAGGATCACACCTTTTATCACACGAGGATTATTTCTTCTTCATAAAAGGTCTATTTTCCTTGCCTTTCTGCGTTTGGAGTCACCCTTACGGAGGCTAGTGGTGCACCAATGCTGGAGCCTTTCATTATCACTCATGGAGTCCTCAGAGTTCCTCCCTAGCAAGTCATGCATACCTTTTTCATGGAAAGTGGAGAAAAACCTTGAACATTGATCATCCATGTCGGGTTTTCCATCGTCTCTCTTTACTTTCAATCATGCGGGATGGGCATGATAATGTTTCCTTTAGGGATGGATGAATCAAAAACTTAACGAAGATAATAAATGGGTTTTAATAAATTAAGGGTTGTGTTTTATGATATTGTTGTACCCTTTTACCCATTATTATATAATGTGAATTTTATGTTATTATGTCCACTGAAAATCGTGGTCATTGGTGTTCCTTTCATGCACACTAATGAACCTCTATTTTTTTGGATAATTCTATGATTAAATGGATGTAACATGGAAATTGTATAATCACATAAGCTCAGTTGATTAAATTCATTCCCAATGAATAATAATCCTTGTGTGATCACACCGGTAAACAAAATGGAATGAAGAAACATGATGAATAGTGTGTTTGAATCTGGAAACACTCTTGCACTGTCATGTTATTATGTGTATTTGATCTGCTTGATACCTGTAGGGTGTCATGGATGGGGATGGGATCCCTTATTGTGTAGTTATTGGTTTGTGGGTCTGAGCCATGTGGGGTCGTATATTGTGGCTTGTTTTGGTTCCAGTACATCGAGGGATCTCACAGATCCCATTTTTTGTTATGACTATACAAGAGAACTGAGTGTGAATTCTTAATTTGCTTCTTGGCTATTTCTCCTTCCTTGGATTATTTCTATACCTATTAGTTTCCTAGTAGTGGATAATTATTTAAATGGGATCACTTGAATTTGATAACGTGAACTGGTTCAATGAGGAATTTTTTTCTGGGAACAAGTTGTGACTTGGTTGTGGATTTTGTGCTCTTTTATGAATAAATAGTAACGACGGTGTTTTTGTATGGGATAGTTTTGGAACCCCTAGGTTGGGATGTGTTCTTGTTTACTTATATGTATAATTTTTTATTATATTTCTTATTCGTGACCCACCACAATTGAACACTTTGTTTCGAACACCAATATTTCTTGGGGTAGGGTGTTTTTCCCAATACTCCTATGATTGGATGGTTATTAGCTCCTTTTCTACTCCCGTTCCGATGTATACCAATACTCTTTGGGAAGGTTGGGATGTACTGAGATCCATTATAGGCCAATATTATTAGTGTAGGGTACGTTGTGGTGGTTTGACCAGTTGTGTGTGGGAAGGTTGTTTCACAAGTGTCTTCGGGATGAGGGCCATGTGTCGTTGGGTGTGACGACAGCTATAATGGCCTAGCTTTCTACGGGAATGGTTACATGTGGTTATTGTGTACCATGTGTTTGCGGGCCGGATGTGTGGTTTTGGTAGCCCAGGTGTGTGTAGGTTGGGTGTGGGATTTGGACTATGGTGAGAATGGAGTGGAAGGTTTACCTTGGGGGATGTCATCAATAACCAGTGGGAAAGTTGTACGGGGTACCAAAAATTCGATGTGTTATTACTATTACATTACATGACTTTCATTATTTGTGGTGTGTTCCTTGGTGAGTATTGGGTGGATAGTTTCATTGTTATGTGACTTTTTTATCTCTTTTTTTCATGGGTCATTAGAATACCTCCCACACTTGTGCACGAGAGCTTTTGGTTTTCCCAATTGAGTATAGATGTATACTCACCCTACGTATGTAAAACTGCTTTTTAGATTCCAGGAGGACTTAAAAGACCATGCCAGACCCTATTAGCTATGACGTTGGGACCGTTTATTTTGATGCTTTTCATTTATTTTGGTACATCTCGTTGATGTTTTCTTGTACATTATTGTAGTTATCTTTGGAACATGCATAAGGGAATGGATTTTTTTATTTATATTAAATATAGTATTGGTGTTATTGGGATTAATTATATTATCTTACGTACATACTAAATGAAAATGGAAATTTCTTCCATGTTACGTCTTATTCTATACCCTTGGTGATGGTCTCCACTTTAGGGGACTCGAGGGGTCATTATCTCTCCTTCAACATGAATAATGAAGGGTCTATAGATTTTCTATCCCTTCCAATCATATTGGTGAAGGTGAGTTGTAATAGAATGGTAATAGTGGAGATCATTTAGAGATATAATGGAGTTTGGAGTTTTTTATAGTGAGGATTGTGTGGAAATGTAGGGAAACAATGTTAGGCAATCATGGCATGTGAAATAGTCCAAGGATGACTGTCTAGGAAAAGGGAATTTAGGCCCCCCTATGATCTGATGCAAGAATCTGGACATACAGAATGACCAAGTGAGGCTACACTGATTTTAGGGTAGAAACCCTATGGAATGTACATGATTTATAATGACTTGTGTTCTTGTGTGTCTTGGGTAATTTGGGGATTTAAAATAAATAAAATGTTAGGAAAATTTAAAAATAAATCTTTTAAAATACTCAGACTTAGTCATTCCTTATTTACCATACAGCTATTGAACCCATAGGGAAACCATGTGTATTGCGGGTGATCGTGGCCCCAGAAGATGATTTAGCTAATCAACAGATGGATGATCAAGAGGAGTAGGATGAACAGTGGAAGAATACAGTTCGTGCCTTTCAGCAGAAGTCCCTCGGGAACTACGAGGGAAGCATCTTGTACATGGAGACAGAGAGATGGCTTGAGGATCTTTTGATATATTTCAGCTTGATCTAGATTCCAACATAGTACTAAGGACATCTGGATGTATGCTAGATGCAGGGAGAAGTGCATCGGTGGTGGACGCTTTATCATGGAGAGAAGAGAGAGGATGAGGTTTCGTGGACTGACTTTGAGAGGGAGTTCCGGGTGTAATTTCACTCATTCCCTGATGAAGTCATAGAAGAGGAAGAATATACTCTCCCGTTAGTAGGGTAAAATGTTAGTGAGGGAGTTGGGGATCAAGTTCAAGGATCTCCTTTGGTTTTCCTAGGACCACTTCCTGGATGAGGATTTTTAGGTGATATATTTAGACGAGGCACTCCGACCTTATCTTCAGTATGATGTTACTCCCTTTAATAAACCATTGTACATGGAGGTTTAGAATAAGGATGATGTGGGGGAGTGCATTTAAATGTTGGGAGGTGTGTTGTGAGAGGGGATCCAGTTGGGTTCTTCAAATGGAAAAGCTATCGGCAGCATGTTTCCAGCATCAAGACCATCCAGGTTTCGGCCAGTGGTGAGCAGGCCCCAACAGTTTGAATTCTGATCTCTTGGTCTTTGACACTTATTTGAGGGCCCATGACCAAGATTCATCATTTTCTGAAGTCCTAGGAATCTATAGAATTAGTGCTTGGGCTGAGTAAAGTACAATGGGAATGAGTAGGATCAGCTCCCACCTCAGTAGTAGTAGTTTCCAGCTAGACCCTTTCAGATGCAACAGTAGGGACAATGAGCTCCAACTCCTCCGAGAGAAGACATTGCAGGAGGAGGTCGAACTCATGAAGCACTCAATGACCATGACTAGGGCTTGGTCAGAGAGGCGGTTGATAGCTGAGGGTAAGAGGATTTATATGCGGGAAGTTTCATACCGGAGAGGCAGAATTTCCAACGGGGCCATAGGTCGTTCGAGGTCCGATCAACTTGTTTATCACCATTTCTTATGCCTTGTTTGATTTAAGAGTTTTTCACTCCATTGTTGCACCCCATCTAGCCTAGGATTTGTGTCTAGATGCAGAGCTACTTTTTGTGCCCCTGGTTTTGATTATGCATGTCGGAGGTCAGACGTGCTTGCTAATGTTTTCCGGGGATGTTGACTGATGTTGGGACCACATCAGTATAGTGAGGACCTTCTTTTGTTGTATATGCAGTCGTATGATTTCATTCTAGTCATTGAATTGATATTATTTGTGTGTTATGTTATCGACTACTTTCGAAGAAGGGTTGTATTGTCATATATGGGTGGAAAACGTGTGACTTTTTTTGGAGAGCGGAGTTTCCAGGAGGTAAACCGAAGATTAGATACCCTTATTTCTTAATTAGCGAAGATGTCAGTGGAGTTGGAAGATGCAAAGATAGTGGAAGTCCCAGAGATTGTTATTAATTTCATGGAAGTCCTCCCTGAAGTAGTAGTGACTCGACCACCTAGATGTGATAGTGAGTTTGGGGTAGACTTTCATCCCAGTGCCCATCAGATTTCGATGGCTCCCTTTTGGATGGTGCCTTCTATGTTGTGGGAGTTACAGATTCAGATTAAGGATCTGATGATGAAGGGTTTTGTCTGAAAAAGCGTGTCACATTGGGGTGCTCGATTGATGTTTGAAAAGAAGGAAAATGGTCATCTCATGTTGTGTATTGGCTACTGGAGACTGATCTAGGTTACGTTTAAGAACGGTTACCCCCTCCCAAGGATCGACGACTTTTTTGATCAGTTTAAGGGGGCATGATGGTTCCCCAAGATCGACTAGCAGTTAGGATATCCCTAGTTGATGGTGTAGGAGGGTGGAATCTATAAGAATTCTTTCATGTGCAGATATGGGAACTTTGAGTTCATATACATGTTGTTCGACATTAATCACACAACAGCGGTGTTCCCAGGGCTCATGAGATCCGTTTTCTAGGAATATCCTGACCGGTTTGTGGTCGTGATTATTGATAACATCTTTATCAACTCATGATTATATTAGGATCATGTCGGAAATTTGAGAATAGTTTTAGGGGTCCTCTGACATCACCATCTCTACGGGAAGTTGTCCAAGTGAAAGTTCGGGACATGAGAGGTGCACTTCCTTGGACACGTGGTGTCTGAGTAGGGAATAGTGGTTGATTCGTCAATGGTTTAAGATTTTTTTTCTTGGTATGTACCCAAGAATGTGATGTAAATTCTTAGTTTCTTGGGTATAGTGGGTTACTACCAGAGATTCGTAACCAACTTCTCCTTAGTTGCATCACTGCTGACGAACTTCACTAAGAAAGACCAAATATTTTTATGGAGTGAGAAGTTCCCGGAAGCCATCTGTTATATGAAGGGGAAATTGGTCAGTACCCTAGTGCTGAGGATGCCAGAATAAGTGGTGATGTTTGAGGTGTTATGTGATGCTTTAGGCCAAGGCTTGGGGTGTGCGTTGATTCAACAACAAGGTTGATCTCTTATGGGTCTAGGAAGTTACTTCCCCATGTGTGTAATTATGAAACCCATGACATGGAGATTGCAGCGGCCGTGTTCACACTAAAGTTGTTGCGTAATTACCTCATCAGGGAGCACTTCGTGGTCTTCACTGATCACATGATATTGAGGTATATCTTTTCGAAGTGGGACCTGAACTTGTGACAACAGAGGTGGATGGAGATTCCTCAAGACTACAACTTCAAAATTTCCTACACCACATGAATGTGGAATGTGATGGCCGATTATTTGAGCAGGAAGTCACATAATTCTATGGTTCAAGAAACAAAAGATGCTTGGAAGGCAATGGAGGAGTTAGATGCCCTAAAATTAGATGAAAAGGTGGATAATGGTAAAGGTTTCCTATTTCATATGAAAGTACAGTCCCATCTATTGTATCAGGTTTTGTAGTCTCAATGGGTGGACATAGAGGATTAAGTGATGTGCGATTGTGTTAGCCAGGGAAATTATCTAGAAGGATGGTCAAAAGATGTCCAGAATCTAATGATGTTTCGTGGAATGTTGTTCTTCCCGGTGGAAATGTGTAGGAGTGTTCTTGGTGATTTCTAAAAATCACCCATGGTGGTGCACCCAAAATATTCGAAGGTGTATTGGGGTTTAATGGGTTAGTTTTGGTGTCCCGGTGTGAAGTGGGAAGTGGATGAGTTTGTTACAAAGTGCCTTGTGTGTCAGTTGGTGAATGCTGAACACCATGTCCTAGGAGATCTTTTACAACCATTAGATGTCCCTGAGTGGATGTGGGATGTCATCTCAATGGATTTCATAAGAGGGATACCCAGAGTTCAATTGGTTGCGATGCTATCTGGGTAGTGGTGGACCAGTGGATGAAATCAAGACACTTCCTGGAAATCAAGGCGTCAAGTGTGGTGGAGGCCTTAGCAAAGAGGTACGTGGATGATGTGGTGTAGTATCATTGATTTCCTATATCTATAGTCTCATATCGGGATACATGGTTTACCTCATGATACGATAAAGGAATTCAAAATTCTTTTTGAAGCATGATATGCCTCAACACTACTTTACATCCCCAGACAGATGGGTAGACAGAGTGGACCGTCCTGAAATTAGATGATATTCTATGGACATGTGTTTTGGACTTTGGGAGATCATGGGTGTGAAAATGACTATTCTAGAGTTTTCCTAAAACAATATATATCACACTACAATTGGAATTTCTCCATTCGATGCCTTGCTTGGGAGACAGTGTCACTCACCCTTGTGCTGGAAAGTGGTTGGGGAAGTAGGTGTTCATGGACCACATGTGGTGTAGAGAATGACAGAGAAGGTTCGGAATATACATGAGAGGATTAAGGTGTCTTAGGACAGGAAGAAGTCGTATTCCGATCATAGGAGGAGACCAATGGAGTTCTAGGTTTGGGACAACATGTTCTTTAAGGTCTCCCCTCAGTGTGGGAAATTAAGGATCGACAGAGGGAAGCATGCTTTTCCCAGGTTCGTAGGACCCTTAAAGATGTTGTTGCATGTCATAGAAGTGGGTTATCACCTGGCGCTACCACCACCACTACAAAGGGTGCACAACATCTTTGATGTGTCTCAAATTCATTGATATCTACATGATGATTCGCACGTCCTCGACCTGGGGGAGATGGATGTTGAAGATAACCCAATGTTTGTAGAGATACCACTATGGATATAGGATCGTGAGGAGAGGGTATTTCGTGGATGAACCATTCCCTTGGTTTGTGTGTTATGGAGGCATTATGGCCTCAAGGAGAGTACCTAGGAAAGGGAGGCACATATGTCTGCCTAGTGACCAGAGTTGTTTCAAGTTTTGTTCGATTTTTTACATATTTTTTGTGTGGTTCTTGACCTTGTCAATTATAGAAGGGATTGTTTCCATTTTTCACTGAATGAATGTGAAGACTACAGAATACGAGGAGCATAGGATCTGATCCCTAATCGAGACACATTAAGGTGGATGTGATTAAACCCAAACATGTGTGTCCGTGCCACCCAAAGCAGATAGTATATTTTCATGGGGGAAGGGACTCCCTAATGCATATTACTGGACGATATTACCTTTACATGTTTGTGTGCTTTCATAAGGGAGAGGTGTTCATAGATGTCTAGGAGGTTTACTTCTGAGAGGTATCTTTAGAGGTGGTATTTCGGACCCCTCTTTTTTCTTCGAGTCTAGTTTCGATTCTCAAGGGAGAGAATAGTTTGAGTGGTATCTAATGTAATGGACAAAATGGTTACTCATTAAGTAGTTTTACAAAAACATGGTTCTTTCAAATGGTTCAACCAAAATGGTGACACCGGTCACGGCATTGCCATAACGGTGGAATCGGTCACAGTGGAACCATAACGGTGGAATCGATCACGGTCGCACACTGAAATATAGGAACAGTTATTGTGGAAATGTCATGGTCACACACCGAAATAGTGTCACCATGAAGGTGTCACCGGAACAGTCACACCATCACTACCACACATCTAAATGGTGGCACCCGGACCATAGAACTGTTACTGTGTCCCATCAAATGGTGTCCCACCTTTTGTTCTTTTTCCAGTTTCTGACTCTTTCCACTCTAGTAACATATCTTTTGACGTATAAGTGTTTTAATACCCACTTGAAAGAAATTAAATTACCATAAATGATATCTAGAATTACATAAGAGCAAGGAGACCATTGACTTATGAAAACTTGTGTCTTTTTCCTCGTTGTCACTCCCTTTTCCCGTACTTTACTGTTCTTACCCTATACGTGTTTCCTTACGTTTAAAGGAAACCCTTTAACTCAAAGCCATTATAGCCACCTCTCCTATGGGAATTATTAAATAAAAATTAATTCCATCATTTATAACCACCAAACTTTGTGGAGATACCACTCTCCACTTTTAATGCAGATCAAAAATTAAGACTCATAACTCTAGGATATCACGATTTATCAAATGGGGATTCTTTCTTCTTTCTTGGCTGGTATATTTTCCATTCCTTGGGGCATTTGGAGTCCCCCTTCTAAGGATAGTGGTGCACATACTTTTTAGCCTTTCTTGATCACTCTTGGAGTGCTCATAGTTCCTCCCCTACAATTCGTGCATCCCTAGTTCTTGGCGCATGGAGAAAAACTACTATCGTTGATCATCCAACTAGGTTTTTTCTGTCGTATCTCTTTAATATCCATCGTGCAGTGTGGGTATGATAATTTTTCCTTCATGGATGGATGAATCCAAACCTTAATTAAGATAATAAATGGGTTTTAAATAATTAATTGGTGTGTTTGATGATTCTTCTGTACTCTTTTACCCTTGATTATATGTTGTGAATTGTATGGTCTTTTGTCACTGAAAATCATGGTCATTGGTGATCCATTTTTGTGCACTAATGAACCTCGGTTTTCTAGACAATTCTTTGATTGAAGGATGTAACATGGAAATAGGTTAATCATGTAAACTCTGTTGATTAAATTCATGCACAATGAATAATAATTCTTTTTGTGGTCACCCTGGTTAACCAAATAGAAAGAATGAACTTAATGAATGGTGTGTTTGAATCTAGAAACTCCCTTTCTCTATCTTGGTAAAATTTGTGGTTGTTCTTCTTGATTATTGTGTGGTTACATGGATGGGGATGGGATCCCCTGTCGTGCAGTTGTTGGTTTGTGGGTGTGAGGCAATGTGGGGTTGTATGTTGGGGCTTGGTTTGGTTCTAGTACTTTGAGGATTCTCACTGATCCCTTTTGTTGTTGTGACATTACAAGAGAACCGGGGGTGAATTATTAATTTGGTGCTTGGAAATTTTTCCTTTCTAATCTTGAGGATTTTCATGTATGTTACCCAGTAGTGGAGAATTATTTAAATGGGATCACTTGAATTTGATAAAAACATCCAGTTCAATGGGGAATTGTTTTCTGGGAATGAGTTGTGACTTGGTTGTGGGTTTTGTGCTCTTTATGAATGAATAGTAATGACGGTGTTAGTGTATGGGCTTGTTTTGGAACACATAGGTTGGGATGAGTTATTGTTTAAAAATATGTATAATTTAGTTCTTATGTTTCTAATTCGTGCCCCACACATGTTCATCACTTCATGCCGAACACCCCCATTTCACAGGGGAGGGTGTTTTTCCCAACACTCCAATGAGGGGCTAGTTATTAGATCCTTTTCCGCTCCCTTTATAGAGTGTCCTAGGTCTCGTCAGGAAGATTGTGATGGCTTATGGTTAATTATTTCCCAATATTCTTCGAGCCGGGTACGTCGTGGTAGTTGGCCCAGGTCTGTACGGGCAAGTTGTTTCCCATGTTTCTTCAAGATGAGGCCCAGGTTTCGTCGGGCATCACAGTAGTTGTTCTATCCTAGGTGTCTGCAGGTACGGTTACATGAGGTTGTTGTGGACCTCGTGTTTGTACGCGGGATGTTTGCTTGTGGTAGCCCAATTTTGTGCCGACGGGGTATGGCGGTGAGACTATGGTGAGAATGGCAGGGAGGTTTGATGCATGGTATGTCTTCAATAACCAGTGGGAAAGTAGTGTGAGGTACCTAATGATCCATGTGTTATTAATATTACATTACATGAATTGCATTTTTTGGAGATTGTGCCTTGTTGTGGTTTGGGTGGATAGTTTCCTTGATAGGAGATTTTGTTATCTATTTTTCTCTTGGGTCATTAGAAGTCCTCCCCCCATTTGTGAATGAGATCATTTGGTCTTCCCTACTAAGAATACATGTATACTCACCCTACGTATATAAAACAGCTTTCAGGTTTCCAAGAGGACTTCGAGGATTGTGCCAGACCCTATTAGCTCAGATGTCGGGACTGTTAACGTCGATGCTTTTTTTTTCATTTTTGTACGTCGCTTTGAAGTTTTCTTGTACCTTATATGACTTATTTTTTGGAGCATGCATATGGGAATGCATTGTTTTTTATTTACTTTACCTCATGTTTTTGTGTTGTTGGGATTCACTATCTTATCTCCCGATCGTACTAAATGAAATGTGTACTGCCTTCAATATTAAATGTGATTTTATACCCTTGGTGCTTATCGCCACTCGAGTGCTTATTGATGGCGGGACTTGGGGGTCATTATCTCTCCTTAAACTGGAAGAAGGAAGGGTCTAGAGATTTTTTGTCCCTTCCCTAATCTGGGTGAAGTATTTAAGTGACAAGACATGTGAAATATTTATCAATGATCATTATATAATGATTTCATGAAAATTCAGGGTTGTTTTCATGTATTTAACCATTGGTGAATTCTTTTAATCTTTTAAATCGTTATTTTTTTTATTTAAATGAAAAAGTGATGTTGGAATAATGTGTGTTCTTTTACTACATGTTACAAATTTAAAAAAGGTCATTTTTCTACAATTTAAAAACAATTCAAGTCATTTTCTAGGTTTTAAACATTTAATACATGATTTTGAAGACACTTTAATCTAATAATACTTCATTTTTAGTCATTATGACCATACTATAAGATAAATTGAATTTAAATCATTGTCACAAATAAATAAAAGAAAATACTGGATTTCATTTCTATTTAAGGATCTTTTATAGGGTTTGAAAATTTGATGAATGTTTTGAAAGACATTTAAATCATATAAAATAATTTTTGTTCATTTAGACTGCTCATTATGTCATATTGATAGGTTGTGTATTCATACAAAGTTAATAACAAAACAAAGATCATTTTTATATGATTTTATTAAAATCTAAAGCTATTTTCTACTTTTTATTCTTTTAACACATATTTTTTAGTTTTAAATAAATAAAAATACACTCTTAGTCATTATAAGAAAAACAGTAGTTCATTTGACAAAAACCTACCCCTAAATGCCGGAAATTAAACTATGAGTATGATTATTAATTGATCTAATTCCATATATAAAAACCGAATGATAATAAAATTATGTTATTTTTATTATAATATAAGAGCATTGGTTAGATTTTTACCCTTTGATAAAAATTTTAGTTGATTACTAAATCAAATAAACTCTTTTATTCACTCCAAACACTCATCATTTAAGTGTATTATTATCATACATGTGACAAATTAATCAATGATAACCATACTATAACATTAAAAATTATTTGAGTTCCTACAAATATTTTAACTTTTGACTGATGTTTTTGAATTTTAAATCAATAAAAAGGAACATTTGGTCATTTCATGAAAACCAAAATTTGGAATGATGTTTATTTTATTTCTACCTGTATAAAAAAAGAATTTTTTTCCATATAAATTTCTGTAAATTTGAGATTACTTAAAGGTTTTGAACATATCAACTATTTTTAAAAATTTTATTTATTGTTAAACTTTTTATTCAACCATTGGTACCATATAGTACATCAAAAAGAGATTTGGTCTATTCTTACCAGAGATGGATTAAATATTGGTCATTTTATTGTTATTTTACATAGATTTGAGCTTATTTACTAGGTTATGATCTTTTGACTCATGTTTTTTTAAAAATTAATTGTTTTCAATCAAAATTATTGTAATTTTAAACTCACTAAACATTGTATTGATGAGATTTTTAATTATATAATTAAATAATTTTTTTTAAACAAATTCCTATGATTTCATGAAAACTATAGGTCTTTTTCGTGGTTTGGACAATTTGACCCATATTATTTGATTTTAAATCCAAAAAACACGCATTTGTTCTTTCATAGAAAACCATGTGTCTAATACACATTTTTTCTATTCTTACATAAAAAAGTATAAATGTAGTCATTTCGATATGTTTTCATAATAATTGGAGGTCGTTACCGAGGTATTAACCTTTTAAAACATGCTTTATGAACTTTTTAACCTTTAAAAATGAATTTTTGGTTATTATAATCTCACTTCCTATCATAATGTAAATTTTTGATTCCAAAATATACCAAACAATTCAACAATAATTTTAAAATGATTAGAAATTGTTTTTTCTCAGTTTTCACCTTTTGGGTGAAATTTTTATAATTTTAAATCTATAAAAAATAAATTTAAGGAAAAGATAAGGAAACCACATGTAATATTAATTTTTACACCATTTAAACATGTTTTAAAAAAACTATAGGTAATTATCAAATGATTTCATGAAATAAAATCCTATTTATTAGGTTTTTAAACTTTGATGATTAATTTAAATGAAAGAAATGTAGTGAAATTTCAATTTTTTTACTCATATCACATAATATTTTAGACTAATATGTGGTATATTTTGACATTTGACAAATTAAAAATCAATCACTATACAATGATTTCCTGAAAACTTGGGTTATTTTCTATTTTTTGGCAATTTGATGATTTTTTCAGATTACTTTAAATGGAGGTTATCCCGCTTCAGACTAATAGGTCACCAAGAATTTTTTAATGTATATCCAATTTTTTTATTATGAATATAGACTATATGGAATATTTATACAATAATATTATTATAATATTAACTATTTTATCCATTAGTTTTTAAATTTTTTGATTTTCATAATGAAATTTTCAAATGTTATTTATTGGTATTGACGTCAATTTTATTAAAACAATATAAAAATTTCAAAAACACCATTATAAAAATCCATTTGCGGTAAAATATGATAAAAATTACATATATATATTATAGGATAAATTTCTTATAAGATTTTTAATGGTTATTTTCAACACCCCAACAACTGTGACCAATAAGCGTCCATTAACAACTGCCGCTGACCACTTTTTGCGACTGCAAAACAAAAATTTTCTACCAGTAAAAACTATAATATTCAAAACCTCTATAAAATTTAATGGATGAAACCTAAAATTTAGGATTAATTTTTTTTAATATAATTATTTATCTAGATATGGTTATAAATATATTGTGTTTGTGAAATTATGATTAACAGTTTCTGAGTTAGACATAAGTTTGATTTATTTCTACATTTCTTAAATTATATGGTTTTCATTATTCTATGATTTAAAAGCTATATAAGGTTATTGGATAGGTTGGGACCCTTTTAATCATTTTTTAACGATATTTGAATATAATTATAAAAACTCATTCATTCCAAACCACACTATATTGATCTGCGCTCTATTCATAATTTTTATTAATTAATCAATTTTTTTTGCCCTATGATTTCAATAAAATCCATGTAAGTTTGAAATTATTGACTTTTGAATAATGTTTTGTCTTTAAATAAATAAAAACACACTTATGGAATTTATGATAAAGTCACATGTTATATATGGTCAATTTTCTTATAAAAAATTAAAAATTCCGCTGTTTTTAGATATGTTCATGAAAATATGAGATTCTCTACTAGGTTTTGATCATATTACCAATTTTTTATAACATTGTACTATAAAAATAATTATTTTATCATTTTTACAATAAAAGGAATCAAAATGACATTTGGTTCACTCCTATATTCATAAACTAAATGGTGGTTGTTTTTCTATGATTTCTGGATAATATGAGGTCATTTACTGGGTTTTAAACATATAATACATGTTTTTTAAAAACATTAAAAAAATATTAAAATGTATTATTCATTAATCTATGCTCAAAAAAATTTATGGATGCAATATTTTTATTCGATGATAATTTGTTTTCATTTTTTAGGTTTTGAGACTTTGACATTGGTTTTTTGAATTTTAAATCCATTAAAAACAATTTTTATAATTCTAGAAAACTAATTATTGAATTTATGTATTCTCTAGTCAAATTCATCCAAAATTAAATGGTGGTGTGTGGAATTATATTTCACTATAATTATAGATCATTTTATATTCTTTAACCCTTTGATGCTTGTTTTTAAAATGATAGAATGCGTTAAAACTATTTTTTAGTAATTTCAATCATAACACACATCATATTTCCCTTTCAACATTTTATACATGTAAAAAAGTAGTAGAAGATAATTTTCAATTAATTCATAACAATATGGGTTCATTTTATAGGTTTTTATGATTAGATGATAAATCATGAAAGACACACTTTTGCTTATTCAATTAAAACCACATGACGAACTAATGCAATATCTATTCATATATATCAAAAATTAAATAGAGGTTATTTTATTATGATATCAAAATAATAAATTATAATTTAGTAAATTATTTTCATCAAAAAAATTTTTTATGTAAAGGTAAATATAGTAAAAATGTGTATCCCAGTCATTTTAGGCATAACACATGATAAATTAACAAGTGGGTTTTAGTATATCACCCAAATAAGTCATTGATAGTTTTATTATTATTTTAATTAAATTTTATGTTTTTTATTTAGATTTAACAATTGAAAAAATATAACTTTAAAAAAAACTTTTTTCATTCCAAGAAAAACATATGTAGGATTTCCATGTGATCTACTCCTACATGTCACAAATTAAAAATGTTTTTTCTATTATTGACTAAAAATAATGTTAGTTTTTTAGATTTTGATCATATAACCTATTTGTAATCATTTTTTATGTTAAAACCATTTTTTAATCAATATAACCAAAATTTCGATCATAGTGACATCCAGTCTACACTTAAGTTTCAAAAGATAACTAGTGATGGTTTTTTTTATTTTACAAAAATCAAAAGTAAATTTGTAGAACATTACTCATTGAACAATGTTTTAAAATTATTATAAATAATAAAAAATTAAATTTTTATTGTTATAATCTCACCTAATGTTAGTCTGACTGGGGGTTAATTCCTACATGTCTGAATGTATAGAAAAATATTTTTTTATTTATTTCATGATAATATAATATTGTTTTATAGGTTTTGACCATTTTTATTTTGATTATGTTTCTTGGTACTCCTTATGACTTCTAATTTAAATCAATTTTCATTATCTTATTGCTTCTGCCAATATGACTATGTTTTATTAATATGTTTATACATATGGAATTTATTTATATATTTACTTCTTCATTTACCAATACTTGTTTCCCACTATAGACTATAGATTTATTATGAATCAGGATTCATGATTATATTTTTAATTTATATTTAAATATTAATTATGGAATATTTATTACATCATATTTTACAATTAATCTTTTCTTTTAACATTATCATCATTTTTATTTTGGTTTTTTATTATTTATTTTTGATATTTTATGTTTCCATTATTTTCATTTTATTTGAATTCATTTCATATATGGTTCGTCTACTTTTTAGATTAGGATTAACTTCTACTTATCCTATTGTTTAATGTTTTTTCATCAGATTCTTTAACCTTCTACCATTAACTTGTGATTTTTCATTATTTTTATATTATACTATTTCTTTTGGTTTCGTTCATCTTCTACAACTTTTTGATTTTTGGTTTTTATGTTATATAATTTTCTTTTAATTATAGTTTTCTTTTATTTTGTATTTATATAACTTTTCTATTTTTTAATGTTGGGTTTGACTTTTGTTTCATCTAATTTTTAATTTATTTATTTTTATTTACTTTTAGATGTTATAGATTTTTCATTATTACTATTTCTGAATCTTATTTTGTATTATAAGTTCACTCTTTTAGATTGACTATAAACTCAAGGTCATTCTTTTTCCTCTAGAATTATTCTACCTAATAACTTCATCGATTCATTGTTCTTTTACATATATTTTCTTATTTTGGTGTTTAACTTTTTTTTATCTCTAACCAACACATTTTCATATTGTATGTTTTGATTTTGATTTTAAAATTTTTTATCTTTTTTTCGATCCCTTTATTACATTCTATAACCTCCTTTATTTTTTATTTATTTAATATTATTATTTTTCTTTTACATCCACATTTTCCATCACTATCACATTAGATCATCAATTTTATATTTCACATTTTATGTTTATCTCTAGTTAGTGCATGAAATTTTGATTTAGGATATATATGTTTTCAATTTTACTTTTTGTCAAACATTATGTTATGTTATTTTTTTATAAATTTAATTTTGAATAGTTTGGGATTATTTTTTATGTTCTTTCTTAAAAATTTTCTATTATTTCGGGGACTTCATCGATTTCCCCTTCCACATCAACTTCTTCATTCAGTATTTTCTTATTTCGTCTTCTCTTACTCTTCTTATAGCTTTGTAAACTTCATTTTTATCCATTTCATATTATTTTTGTACAAATATTTTAGATTTTTCAATTTTATTCCAACTCTTAATTATTTATTCAAATTTTTTCCTTCTAAATCATAACATTTTCCCCATAGAATTCAAATTATACTATCTTTATGTCTATATCTATTTTAGTTTTTGTGCCTTTTGTTTTTGATTTCATTAATTGTTTTCATTTTATTTTTACTTCAATGTTTTCTTCTTCTTATCAATAATGACATGATAGGTAAATTTTCTCCTAAAGAGAATAATTTTTTGTGGTTATTGTGGACAATTTAGTAAAATCATTTAAATTTAAATTAAAAAAAAATAATTTTTTTAAATAATTACCAATACAATGAATAATGAATGTCGATAAAATAATGAATATGTCATAGGAATGGGATATCATATTGTAAAATCTCTATTGTATTAAATTTTATTGGGAAATTCTATTTTATGGATTTTTTATATATATTTAGTTTTCGACCCTTATGAGACCCTTTTGCGGGGGGTTAAATCCCAGGGAACGATAGAGATAAATGATAAATCCTATAATATATGATTATGAAGCCACATAATTTTTATTTGTGATATGAATTTTAATATTTTAATGTTATCAAAATATATTGATTAATTATATTTTCAATTTAATATTTATATAATTTATCTTAATTAAAATTTAATTTAATAATTTTGTAGGATTATAGATTATATAAGCTTTATAATTCCCCCTATAAGATTTGATGAGATGATTAATTCATATTTTCACACATGATAGTGGTGAAACTATCACTGTTATTGGAGAGTATTTAATATTTATTTTCCGAATTGTGAAATTTTAGATCTATTTTTTGATGATTCATAAAAATGATTATATTCTAGTTATGTTAAACCAATTGGTGTTATTATATTATCTTTTCAATATCTGATATTTTAGTTGGTGGGGGTTTCCAACTTGGTCCATACAAACTAGAGTTTGAGTGCTACGAGAAACACATAAATGGTTAGTTGGTAGAAATCTCAGATGAATTCTAAGTGAACATGAGTTTTAATGTTGAATGAAATTAATTTAATTATATTATATGAAGAGCCAGTGGGCCTAATGATCATGATAGGTGTGGCTTATATGAATCTTTTTTAGATAATATGTACTGGTTAGGACACCTTGGGATGTTATCAAAACTACCGGTTGAGAGGCATCATGGGTGGAGTGGTGAAATCCATTGATCATTTCTATGTAATTTTAAATTATTTCTAAAACAATATTATCTTCAGATACAGTGTTTTGTATTATTTGTGATCTGAAAATATTCTTACTTGTTATTTCTATTTAGATGTTTGAAACCAGGTGAAGGCCTGTAGAACAATACAATTAGAACCACATTAATAAGTTGTTTCTATTTATTAGGGGGACCAGCTAGGTCCACATTATAAAAAATGGATGGGTAGAGTAATTATTAGTGGGATGCAGGGAGATAGAAAGAAGAAGAGAGGAATCATGTTGTGAGAATCATCCACTTTTCTTAGGTGTGAAATTCTTGGGGACTCTTTTAAGCCCAATTCATTCTACATATTCTATTTTTCTATTGTAATTATTGATCTCATAATAAAAATAAATAAATGAATCATGTTCTTGGTTTCATAGGTGATTGTATCATTTTATATGTCCCTTCCCTCGCACATGATAGTATATTTTTTATCCCATGGGTAGAGCTCCCTATTTTCAGTAGCACCGATCCTCAGGGATGACTTACCTGAGCTCAGTTATAGTTTTACATTCATCAAACACCTGATCCCTTGAAACTCTCATTCATTCATGTTATAATGGATTGCACCACCATACATAAGTTTAAAATTTTGGGAGAGGTCCTTCAAAATTTAATCTAGTCATTTATCAGAGGTATTTTAAGACTCGTTTCAGTGGTCTAGAAAACCAAAATCCTTATGAACAACTAATTTCCTTGCATAGAAATGATTCTATTTCAGAGTATATCTAAAATATCATGTATTTAGCCTTTATGGTTACTTAGAACATGACACATAGTATTTGGGTTACGGTTTTACTTGGATTATGAAATGTAATATGGAGTAGGGTGTGAGTTCCCAATATGGACACTCACCTATAGGTAATGTGGCTCAGTCTCCATGTTGAGCTCATTTTCATGGGAGGTAGTGATACTTAGTCAAACTATGTTAGATCACATAATATTAAAATGTTGCTTAATGTTGAATCCATATATCCACATGAAAATATAGGGAAACACATGATTACTATAACCATTCTTGCTCCCATCAGATGGGTGGAGTCAGATGAAAATGGAGTTCAACTTGAGATTTATAGTCAAAAACATTCTGGTAGGAGAGGACTTCAACATTATATTACTCAGTATTATGAAGGAATATGATGCTACCAACTTTTTTTTCGTTAAATGATTACCTATTTCCCCATTCATAACTATACTTCTCCAAACATGTGGGTGATGCAACTAGGAGAGGGGGGGTGACAACACTGTGGATAGGTACATAGAGCTGTCTATGGATATAGATCGATACAATAAGGAACAAAATCCATTCATTGTATGTTGTGTATAATATTGGTTTCATGTGGCTACAAAAATCGAAAATATGGTTAAGGCCTTGGGAATAATAAGGGTAAGACTATATTTATAGGGAAAGTCCATATTGGGTGTGTGGGAAAAATAGTTCACAGATGTTAAAAATGTGAGAGGGGTGGATTTGTTATAATTAATTAGCAGAGAGAGAGAGAGTAGATAGATTAAGAAAATATATTGTGATGATAGACCGCTTTTATTGGGTAGGAGATTCCTAGGTATTTTCTATACCATCTCCACTATTATTCTTCTATTTATCCATTTTAAAAATTTATGTAGATGAATACATATAAATAATCCTATTGTGGAATCATTAATAGATTTTATAGGGTGTATAATTGATATGAAAAGTTCTTCATGAACTTGTCACATCAATTGAAGAAGCTAAAGACCATAGTAGTTTGATGTTATTATGCTCAATTTTTTTGGATGAATTGTACAACCACTTTTTTTTGGAAAACATTTAACTCAATATTTAATTCATTTTCATAACAGAAATGCAATTTTTTTATCATTAAATGTTCATATTTAACTTCTATTGCATAATTTTAATTACAATGAAAAAATATAGGTGGTTTCTGATATACAGTTGTACCTCACATGTTCTAAAAATCCTTAATGATTGCATGAAAATACTTTTTCGGATTGGTAAATTAATTGAAGGAAGGATGATCACCGTTACATGGGAGAAATGTTTTAAACTCATTAGATATAGTGTTTTAATTATTAATTATCACACATGTATCAATATTTATTTGAAGGGTCACATTATGGGGAGACTCTTCAATTTTAATTATGAAGCCCTTTACTTGCTAAAAGATAGATTCATGTTCAAACTCAATAATTAAAACCTTATGTACATTAGTTCATAATTATGGCTGACCTTCAAATATTCCTTCTCCATTGTTCTAACTACACAAATATGGATACCTAGTAGTGATTCCTATATCAGATTCTCAATGGACAAAGGGACATGTGCTTCTCTTATCAATTATCTTGAAAAAAAATTATTTCGCATTATACCCAAAGTCTCTATAAAAGGTATTTTTTGGTGGAACTCTTAGGAATTAAATTGAGGATATTAAATAAATATGTATTGAGTTTAACTTTTATCACTATGAAGATATGGTTTCATCGGATCCTAAAAGATCTGGTCAATTCATATCCATGCTTTTTTGTCTCGTTACAAATAAATATGCTAACTCGGTTCTTTCACGAATGGAAATGTTTAATATTACTTACATAAAACCATTAAGATTCACCATTATTTAGAGGATCTCCCATTTTAAAATTCAGATATAGGTATATCTTCAATACTTGGGAGTATCTAAATGTTTTAAATTCTCTATTTGGAACCAACATGTTGAGTATGAGAAACTCATATTATTAGTCTATAAAACTACTCAATGCGTTGGATAGCTCTTGTTGTTCTCTAGTACACCCCATGATATAATGAAATGTCCATTAAAGGCATATTGTCCTGCTACATCTGGTTATAGATGTCAGCACAACTCCTTTGCATTTTCTTGGAAACTGAATATGATCTTATTTATATCATATAAAGAACTCAGAACACCATCATTCATGGTTAGTCTAGTTTCAACCTTTAGGATTCGTTATCATAACTCATATATTCTATTATGGAATAAAATAATATTCAATAGTGATAATATAGAAACATTATACACAATTTTATTATCCTCAAGTGAATTGGTATCTCTAGAGACCATAACCCCCATGCAGAAACATTTGAGGTTACATGGAATCCTCAATTACCATGATGGGTTAAATCTGTTACATATAGAGATTCTAAAGGTAATACCCAAATCATGATTGATTTTTCCATATTCATAAACCACAATGAGTATTTCCTTGGTATCTTTTTCAGAAAATATGTCCCAAACATTTGTCTTGAAACTAAGATGGTTGGAGTCATCATTATGGTGGACATTGATAAATAAAGAGGTTGGTCAAATCTATGGTTGGAGAGAGACTACAAATATATTATACATGTAATTAGATGAAAATAACACATACCTCTCATAGATATTGATGGTTCAATGGATGGACTACCATGAGTTCATTGACCTTATTCAATACATTATCACAACTTCAAACTAGGAGGAAAACATTATTGAATATGGTATGGATAATAAGTGTGTAGGAATTAGATTCATTATCAAGATAGACTACCATCCCCCATACTATTACATCTAATCAAAAATGATTTTTGAAAAAAACACCTATTTTGACTATTGTAATCGTGTTTCAATTTTAATAAATGAGGCTTGGCATTACAAACGTGCTCACCTATCAAAAAACCATGAATAACACATGAAAAAATGGATTAAATCCATTTATGGTTTGAAACAAATTAAATGTGCTTATATTTTTGAAAAACACAGGTAAAAAATATCTTATCCATTTTGGATCTATACATACCTACTACATGTCACTCAGATTAATGAATTTCTTGATATGAATGAATTCATTGTTTAGTTTTCCCAAAATTGTAATAATGACCAGAAACCTAAAATGGGTCAAAACAATTAAACATGTTTGATTAAAAATGAAACATTGGAGAATAATCCTCAAATAATATTTGATTTATAGGAATCTAAAACACATTAATTCACTGGTTATATTTCTATTTATTATCCATTATATCATTTGAGGTTGATATTTTTGTTAAAAAGACATATCACCCATCAAGGGGTCAAAAATGAGTAGACACCTTCAGATTGACATAGAAACAGTGGAAAATAAATCATATATCAATTTTTATTTGTTTGAATCATCCACATATTAATTCTATTATCAATATGATAGAAACTACTATTACATATTTTTAACACTTATTAATAAATGAAAAATAACACATATAGGTGTAAAAATCAAAGAAATAATCCCAAATTGGCATGAAAACATATGAAAATCATATATGAGTCATTTTGTATTTGTACAAACCATTCACATGTGAATCCAACTTGATAATACCTTAGTATTATAAAAATTTTCATTTTCATTCACATTCTTATTAATGCCACATATCACCTAAATAGGTTTAACATTGACAAAAAGTTTTCAATTTTGCATGAAAGCCTAGGAGAATGATTCTAAAGGACATGATATTCTCTTTTAATAAATTGGAATAAATTTGATCCCTATATTTAATAGAATGATCCAATGTCTATCTTCCCCATGATAATTCTTTTAAAATTACATATTAAGCATAATGGTTCAAAACCGTGTATACAACATTAGATTGGAATTTAAACATAGGACGATGATCCATGAGAAATTTATGATCTATAAGAATTATTAGTTCATCAATACCTTGATTTATAGAAAGCAGAGATCATTTTCTAAATTTTGATCCATTATCAGTTGCTTATATTTTGAGGTACTTCATATGGCTTCTATTTTTTACTTCATTGTCTCCAGTTTATGACTTTTCCTAATATTCTAATGTTTTTGGCTTATGATTATTTTTATAGATTTTTATTCTATATTTATGTTATATATATAACATTAAATCATCCCTAGTATCAACTTTCACATATTTCGACTCTGATTTCCTAATTTTACTTCTATATCAATTTTAACATATACTTATATCTTATTTCCTATTTCGGAATCAACTACTACATTTAACTTATTATCATTACATCTTGTCGATTTTAGAAGTTTTATTTTAATTTTTAATTTTTTTATATTTTTATTAATAAATTTTTTATTCCATTTATTTTGATTGAATTATTTCTTCTTTTACTTATACATCAACTTATATTTGTATATTCTAATGTTTTGTTTCTCGATTTTTTATTTGGATTTTAAATTTATTGGTTTGTCTTTTGTTTATAATTACATTTATGCTCCTATTTATGTTTTTTTCTTACTTTTATTTTTTTTACTTTATCAAATATTTATATTTCTTATGAATCATTCTTCTAATATTCACGTTTTATTTTTGGTCTAGATTTCACATCCAGATATTCTTTTATTTAATTTTTTTCTTCCGATACTCACAACTTCTACCTTTGACTGTTTCTTGATAACTTATTATCTATTATTATTTTGATTTTACTATTTATTCATCAACTATAACCCAATTTTGGATTTTTTTTATTTCAACCTTTTCTTTTTCCTCTATTTTGTTCTCAATTTTTCATCAATTTAAATTTTTTATTATTAGTTTAATTTTAATATTGGATTGTTTTTTATTATTCATTTGATTTTTCTAGTAATTTTCTTTTGTTTTTGTCTACTACATTTTTCATTTAAACGAACTTATGATTATGATTATACATTCAGTCACTCATCTAGATTAACTTTTAACTCCTGTTCTTACTTTTTTATCAAACAAAATTATAATAAATAGATTCAACTTTTCAAAAAATTTATACTTATATTTTTCTTAATTATGAATAAATAAATTTATTTTTATTATTATATCTACATTATATATTGTTTTTTCTAGTTATGTTCCACTTTTTTGGATTCTAATGCCTTATTTTTGATTTTGGATAATGCTTTATCTTATATTTCCACTTTTAGTAGAACTTTAATAAATTTATTTGACTCATTCATTCTCATTTTACTTCTATATTATGGTTTTTTAAATACAATTTGATACTTTTTTTCCTTATTAATTTACATTGAATCAATCATCTAACATTTTTTCTAATTCAAATTATTCTTATACATTTATACGTGTATTATGAGTTATGCATTTATGCCTCTGAATTTTTATTTTATATTCTATATTTTGATTTTGTTATGAATGTTGTTTTTTTTATTTTTTCAATCTATCTACTATATTTTAGAACTAATTTTTTATTTATTGATTTTGGATTCTACTTCATCTTCCACTTCTTTTTCCACCAACCTTCAAATTTATTCATCATTTTTAGATTACAAATTTTAACAGCATCTCCTGTTGGTTCTTTATCTTTTTATTTCTGATATCTATGTTTTAATTTTATATTAATCTTATTAATTTAATATTATTATTGTTTGTTATTCTCTATATACCATTCAATATTCGTGTGCCATTCAATTTTTTATGTTTTTGCATCTTTTTTTTTGAATGTTTCTATGTAGGTGCTGACTTCCCATTCTACTTACACATCTTTTAATATTTAATTAATACTTCTTAAATTACTCCTACTCTATCCTTGGAATGTGAATTTTCATATAGTTAATCTTATTGTTTGTATAATGTATTTTCTATTTCAATTTTTTTTGTAAATTATTCATGATTTTTTATACTTATTTCTTTAATACTCATTTCATTTTACTCGTCAAATGAATTTTCCAATGAAATTATCATCATATAGAATTCTACTTTCATTCACCCATTTGATGGTTGGATTTCTAGGTATGATCCAACGTATCATTACTCCATTATATTTTTATGAAAATCACGTATTTCCTATTGAGAGGTAAAAACATAGAAGACACCATTAGATTGAAAAAATAATAGGAAATAGTTCCCTCGGACTTTAATATTCAAAAGTATGTATCCACAAATTAATATGAGGCACTTATTGCATTTTATTATGAAAAGTATGATTTCATATTGATAATGTTTATTAATAAATTACATGCCACTCTTGGAGAGGTAAAAACCCGTAAAATATAATTGGATAAGAGTGAAAAAATATAAAAAATATCTTCATTTAATTTATGAAATATATGAACCAACCACATTTAAATCAAAAAACTTGATTTTTTTATGTATGATTGAAAGTTAAGTTTGGACTGAAAATTCACAAGTCATTCAAAAATGTGGTATAAATCAATGAAATTGGTTCAGATTTATATGATAATATGGTATTATTATCCTCAAATAAGTTTTGATTTATAAGAATCAACTACACTTAAATCAGATGACGAGTGTTTAATATGATACAATGTAACTTTTCACCATGATATATTTATTGAATGTTCATATCATCAGTCAAGGGGTTAAGCTATGTAGGTAACATTCAATTAACAAGGAAACAATAACAACCAACCTTGAGAAATTTTTGATTTGTAGAAATTATCTGATGATAAATGAAATTTAGAAATTTATCCATATGATGGGAACAAAGATTTAACATTTTAAACTGTTATTAATAAATGAAAAATAACATGTGAAGGGAAAAATTGATTTAATTATCTCAGATTGAATTGAAAATAATAGAAAAGTCCCTTTGAGTCTTTTCTGATATATATGAACCAGAAAAATTTCAATATGAAACCCGAATTGATCACTAACACTGAGAAAACGAGATTATATTGCTGTAAAAAAGGCCTTCAAACATGTGATCCAACTCAAAGGATTATTATATCCCATAGTATTAGTGTCATACTATATTCAATTGTGTGTAAATTATCACTTAATAGTAGTATTGATAGGTAGATCATTCCAACTCAGTGATATCATGGGAATTTCAGGTTCTCTGAGGTTGTCAATGGTATATATGGTTGGTGACATTCCGATGGATTCGATTTTTTCAAAAACAATTAGCAGCAATCAAAATGGTAAACTGGTTTTTTATCCTCTGCCTTTCATTTCTAATATATGATAATGATTCTCTATATTCAATTGGCCTTTGGAAAGAATACATGTCCATCCAACCACACAGATTCCCAATTTTTTATATAAACCTAATTATCCAATTGTAAAACTATTTAATTTGTTATTACTTCTGGTATCAAAGGCTTCTTTGGGTTCAATCGACCATATGGAAGAAGACAAGTTTATCCACTGATGCAACCACCCCATGTAACCCGCGACCCTTGTTCTAAATTTTTTGGTTTAATCATTATTTGATTGGAATATTTTCTTGGGTTTCTTTTTTTTTCACTTTTTTCTTCATTATCATGTTTTTATTTTTTATAATTTTGTTTTATGTCTTTGAAGTGGTTTTTTTCATTGAATTTTTTTAATTGTTTTTTGTTTTATTTTTGTTTTTATTTTTTTATTTCATTATTAATTTTAGTTTTGTATAACCAGTTTTTTCCATGGAATTTTTAACTTGTGTAAATTTTAGCCTTTGAGATATATTTAATTAATTTATAATATTATTATATTTTATTGTTTTATCATCATTGAAAACTATATAAAATATAAGTGGTGATATAATTTTAACTCTTACAATATCAATTTGATCCTAGGAGCTACGATGCTCCCCCACATAGATGCATGTGTAGTATATCAATTATGATAACTATGGACTTAAAAATTAAACAATATACTAAAATAATTTATGATCTCAAAGAATCAAATACACATTAAATAAATTCATAGATTTAATTATATGGTTCATTATAATATTTGAGTTTTTTATTTTTAATAAAGTGAAAAATCACCTATCTATTGGTCAATGCTAGGAAGAGGTCATTTAAAACATTTCAGTTAACCACATAATTGTTTTAAAATACACCCTTTATTATTCCCATCTCACCACAAATTAGATTGATTTGATAAAAATTTTAATAATTAAACTATTACTGTAAACGAAATTCCCATGATTAAAGATAATTTGAAACAATTTATTATTTTTTAACACTTTTACATTTTTTTACTTTAAAATCAATAAAAACTCACATTTGGTCATTTCAAGATAACATAGTCTCTAATTGATGTGTAGTCATTCATATTAGTCAAAAATTAAAAAAAATTATTTCTATGGTATTTTATGATATTTAGAGTTCTCCAGATAGGAACACAAATTTTTATTCATTTTATAAATCTATAGAAATTTCTTTTTTGATCATTACAACTACAACATACATCAGAATTAAATGTGTTCTATTAAAAATTTTAAAATTTCCTAAATGGTTATGTTATGATTTCAAGAACATTTGGGCATATTTATATGGTTTTTATCCTTTAAATTCAAATGTATAGAATAAACTTTTTCTTATGAAAAAATACACTTCAATCATATGTAATATTTATTCATATATGTAAAAAACTAATAGGAGGTTGTTGTCCAGCGATTTCACAACATTTTATAGTCGATTTCAATAATATAACCATTTGATGGATGTATTTAAAGAACATTAAAAATAATAAAACATTTTTCACAGTAATTTTTCCATGTATCTCAAAATATTAACTTTTAGATGATTCATATATTTCATAAATTAATCAATTATAATTTTCATATGATTTCACTACATTATAGGGGAATTTGAATTGTCATTCTATGTAAACTAAAAGATATGTTGATATGTTGTCTGTCCACACAAGCCAAAAATAAATATGTTTTATTAATTATACGATTTTATGATTATTAAAGGTCATTTTCGTGGTTATGAAATTTTGATATATGTTATTTAAGGGTTTTCAATATAATAAAACTCTCATTTTGATCATTCCATTCCCACCGCACATTAAAATAATTTATTGTGTATTCATGCATTTTAGGAATTAATAATTAATCATTTCCTTTTTATTCAAATAAAATCAAATTATTTTATATTTTTCTACTCTTTAAAGATTTTTTTGACTTCAAATCAGTAAAAAAGAAATTTTGATCATTCGGAGAAACCCGTTAGTGGAATTGATATGTAATATAATCACAATTATTAGAAATTATACCACAGATTAGTATAAAGTTCCATCTATTTCTACCCATCTCAAATTATATGATTGTAATTTTCTTATGATTTCATGATAATATATGGCTATTGTCTACCGTTTGTACCTTCATCAAAATTTTCTAAATATTTCTAAATCTTAGAAAAAATTAGTCATTCTGAAAAAACATCATTGAAGTGTGTTCTATTCGTAGTTGACAGTAATTAATCAAAAATCATTTTCCATTGGTTTCATTAAAATATAATTCTATTTTCTATGTTTTAGTTTTTGAGCCATGTTTTTTAATATAAAATAAATGAAAATGAACTTTTTGTCATTCTATGAAAATATTTATTTTTATATGGTCTATTTCAATATCCAAAATTAAATGGTGGTTGTTGTGTTCTGATTTAAAAAAAAAATCTTAATTTTTTCTAGGATTTAATTGTATATATGTATAATATTTTTTTACTATAAAAATTATTATTAGATGAATGTAACCATCAAGTAAATTAATATTACTTGTGTTCATTTCCTATATGTAACAAATTATTTGGTGGTCATTTTCCTATGAGTTTGATACAATCTAAAATCATTTTCTTGGTTTTAAACCCTTGATGATCATTCTTAAATACATATAAAATAATTTAAAAAGTAAAATTTATAATTATAAGGACAATATAAAATTTATTTCTAACATTTTTATGATTCTATGAGAATTCAATGTAGTTTTTTAGGTTTGGACCCTTTTACACAGATGTATTGAGTTATAAATCTATAAAACATACTTTTTAATTCTGATAAAACCACATGTTTATTTGATGTGGGCTATATTCCTATATATCATGAATTAAATAGAGGTTAGGAAATTTCATTATAGTCTGACATCATTCTTTTTGTTTTAACCCTTCCATGCGTTTTTTTAAATGTAGTAGTCTATAAAAATTACGTTTTTCCATTTCAACCTCAACACATGTAGAATTGACATTTGAATATTTCATGCAAGTAAAAAGTTAATCAAAGGTCATTGTTCTATAATTTCGTGAAAATATAGTCTCCTTTTTTAGGATTTTAACCTATGATGTTAAATCAATAAAAAATACTTTTGATCATTTTGAGAAATTCACATGTCAGAAAAATGCACTATATATTCTTGTGTATCAAAAATTAAACGTAGGAAATTTTCTTAAAATTTACAAACCATCCAATATAATTTTAAAAAAATTATAATTTTATAAAAATTTATAAAGGCTCCAGCTTATAATAAAACTATTTTTTTTTTCAATTTCAACCACACAACCTGAAGTATTAACATGCGATCTACTCGTATTTATTTCTAAACAATAAATCACTATTTTTAATGACATAATAAAAATAGTTGGTTATTTTCTTGGGTTATAATGTATAATTTACATTTAAATCAATTAATATGTAATTTTTGTGATTTTTAAAATATTGTATATATAATATTCTTAATTTATCCCTAAGGCCTTTGTTTTTCATCATGGGATGTCAGGTGGTTTGATAGAAATTTCATAAATTCATAAGTTTTCGTAAAAATGACTTATAAATTTTTGATGTTGTTTTATAATAGTTTTGAATGTTATGGAAGTAATATTGTTATGAAAGTTTATTTGGTAGTTTGATAGTGATTCAATAATATTAAAACACGTTTTATAATATTTAATGTTATAATAAACCTATTTATTAATTAATTATAATTTAGATAAATTAAAAATGTACTATATTAACTAAAATATTTATTATTACACGTGAAAATGGTGTCCTGTAAGGGTATGTAATGTTTTACATAAGATTATTATAAGTAATGTATGGTTTAACTGTTTTGTGTAAGGGTAGTGGTTGGAGTTATCTTCTTTATAATTGAAATGCTTAGGTCATGTAAATTTATAATCTATTTTATAATGTCAATATAATGGTGTAATTTTTTTCTTATAGGTTACCTAATAGTGACTTGGAGCTCTTGTGAAGTCTATAAAGTTAGACTTATCATCACATAAGTGTGATAGTCTAGTTGTGTAAGGGTAATCATTAGAATCCTTTAGTTACCTAAAGGTATGAAGGAAACCTCTAAGGTCATATAATGGTAAATAAATAGGTGTACCAATATTCATAAGCGTCATCTATAAATTTCAAATATCATGTAAGTGTAATGAACGTCTTGTGCAAGGGTAATTATGTGTTTCAATGTGTTTCATAAAGGATCCACCGTAGTTTCACATAGGTATGTGCATGTTTTCAAGGCTCATATAAAGGACCATTCTATTTTATATAAGGATCAATAGTGTTTTATTTTATCTACATAAATGTATTAAGCCACATAATAATCAAATTATGTTTCCCCTTATCAATGGGTATTTCTCACATTATGGTATAATTTTATTTCCTAAAATTCAATTTTTCTTTCTGAAAACTATTGTAATTCGTTTTTAATGTAAACTAATTGAAATTTATGTGAAATAAGTGTTTTTTTCTCGATTAAGATTTTTAAATGGGAAATTTTGACTCATTCTTGTTTTAGGAGGTATAAATAGGTTGTTTGTGAATTAATGTGGGGATAATTTAACACAAATTTAATATATGTGTGAACCTATATGTTTTTATTTGAAAATACCTTACCTTACGCTTTGAGTTAATCTTTTTTCTTATTACGTAAATATTAAATACAATGACATATGATTTTTGTGAGTCTACAGAATTGTTTTTTGTGGATTCTTTTTATTATATACCTTTATATTCCCATGTTAAATAAATATTTCACAATCTTTGGTTTTGGATGCAACATGTGATGTCTTCTTCCTTGTTGTAGGGTATCTATGACTTCTCTATATATTTATACTATTCATCTATAATATTTTCATTATTTATACTCCATGGTTTAGATTAATGAGATTAACCATAATCAAATAGTAATATTGAAAAATAATCACATTTGGAAGGTATATTTGATAATATGTAAATTTATAAATGTGGAGTAGAAATTACAGGTTATGTAATTCTATTAATGAAATATTATTAATTCCATAATTTTGAATGGATTTAAAATTTATTTAGAATAATTTCTTCTATTAATTCTTGAATTTCATGTTGTATAATTAATGTGGTAATATTATATTATTAAGGTAAATAGAAGTTTACATCGTGAAAAAATGATAATCACATGATTGTTTAATTTCCATTATTGAATTTAAAATTATATTACGTACAATGGATGGATATCATTATCTTCAATTTGGTAAATCACTTTTGGAAGGAAATATATATGATTTATATTGATGATTATAATTTCCATAGTGGAGTTTAAGGATTTAACATTTACATTAGACAAAAATATTTTATAATATGTAAGATTATCTTAAAAAAGATAAAATTAATTTTTTCATGATAGAGAATAATTAAAATTTTATGGAAATTATTCAAGAGAGAGACATAAATAATAGATGACTGCTTTGTTAAATTTATTAATTAAAATTGATGCTAATATTCTGATAATTCTGTTTATTACAAGACTAAAATAGAGATTATGACATATTAGATTTTAAATAAATTCTTAGAATCACAAGTATTATCAGATGTCAAAATATTAATATTAATTTTTGATAAATTTGGGATATTTCGTCACATGAATTTAAGATATATTATGATTCCTCTAAGATTTACTTCATAGTGTTTTATCTATTGTAATGAATGTTACGAATTGTTGATATGATTTGAAATAAAATGACAACTTAAAAATGTTAATGCTTTGGTGATAATAAAAGAATCATTGTTAAAGGATTTTTTACATGATTTATGATACATATGAAAGATTATCTTGCGGAAAAATACCATAATAAATAAATAATATTAGCCTTGGAAATATATATGTTTAGAGTTACTGGTAATTTGTGTTCTTACATTATTTAATTAATTAAATCTATTTAAATTTAATTATTACATAAATAATTTAATAGATTTTGAGAAATAAGTGTTTCTTATGTCCATATTTTCAACTGAAATTATGTCTTTAATTAGACAAACACACACAGACACACACACACACACACACACACACACATATATATATATATGATATTTTTATTTAGAGGCATATGTTATTGAAAAATAGCCCATTGTGACTGGAATATGGGGGGATATTTGAGGTTGTGTGGATGGCATGGGGTGTTACTGATGATGACGTTGACATGGGATACTAGATATGATATTATGTTCAATGGGGTCAATGTTGGAACAAGTACTGATAGAATTGTATAATGGTGGGCCAACCCATTTTTGTTTCAATGAAATCTAGGATTCTTGTTTAATGGATGATGGTTTATTGATATTTATATAATCAGTTTCCAACTATGGGAAGCAGTTGATGTTATGAATTTCTAGTTCATGATTTATGTGTAGATTGAGAATAGTTATAGAGTTACCAGATGATTATCATATGATAAATGAATTAATTAAATAAGTGGGTTAGTTCTTGATTATTTCTAATGATTATGACATACTTGGGAATTACAAAATTGAATTAATAGTTTCATCAACACTTATCAAATAAAATTAAAATGTTAATAATGTAAATGAAAAAAGGTAAAATATTAATAAATGTATACTTAAATAATTAATTATTATTTTTATGATTTTATCTTTTTTATTCTTAGGCCTTCAATGTGGTGACTGTGTGTCATATGCATTGTTATTAGCAGATGAGTCACAGGGTATGTAGTTTCACATATTGTGGTTGTGAGCCTCATATATATCATGTATGATTTGTGATATCATATACTAACCTACCGATAATAGATGGGTAAATTGAACCTAGTGGACTCTAGAATGGCGATTTCGACAACCGTAGAATGTCACCTAAGAAACCACCAATCGGTTCCACAAGACAGTTGGCAACATGACCTCAACTATGTCTCCACATATGCCAGAGGCTTTCGAATTGCAACGAGGGACTACTTTGTGTCTATGGGGAAACTATTCCCTCATGATCAATGTGTAAAACATATGTAAATAATAAATGGAAATTGTGTGAATAGGAATAAATAATAAGTGGAGTAATAAGAATAAACCTCCCATATAAATAAATGTGAAGAAAATGAATTATAAAGAGATAAAGAAATGATGATGGCCAAGTCTTGTAGCTATACAAAAATGAGGTATATTTGATACAATAAATACATGGATATGCCACATTCTATGAAAAAATATTATAGACCCAAATAATTCCACAATAGAATCATGATAATAGGCCCAATCCTCTGCTCTCGTACCTTTGTCATATAACTGAAAATAAAGCATAAGATGTTAGACACATCCCTTTAACTATAATTGTGGTCATGATGTCTGTTCGAGTTCTATATGTGGCCAGAGCCAGTTGTGATATATAATCAGTATGATAGAACCAAATGATTCATAAAAATTCTAGTTTGTGCATATAAAATAACCAGTTTGCAGGTATATAATAATTGTAAACCTTTAAATATAAAAACATATCGGTTCAGTTCCTCATGGATACCTAACCAACACTACCTACATCAGCATAAATATTTTGTATCTAAACATAGGTGAACCTATACAATATGATAAGGGTGTTACAATGGGTTATCATTAAATTAGAAATAAGAGTGGGCTGACCCCATGTATGTGATTTGGCTTGCCAGACGCATCCCAATGATAATAGTTTCATTCTTAAAATTTAGAAAATGTGTAACAGCCCGAGATTTTATGAAAAATATTCTTTTTAATTTTATTAATGTCTTGTGTTGTACGCTACACCAAAAGGAGCTTGCACAACACGCATCCTTGACTTGCGTTGCATTACACGCAATCGCGACCTTCCTCGATAGCGTGCGTAGTACGCAATACTGAGTTTCACTAAACAACGATATGCTATTAAAATATTATTATAACTAGCCGTTATGAATAGTAATAACCACCTTTTAAAATTTTAGAAATTTTAGCTCTCAAAATGGACTTCATTTTTGGATTCGGAGTATCGAATTTAGCCTAAGCTGAAATTTTGGTACTTTTCGGATAACTTTCATATTCTGATGAATAGTGAAAATTACTAAATTATAATTAAAAACAACTTTTTTAATAGAAATAATTAATAGTGATAAATTATTAATTTGAGTGGTTTTAAAGTATATTTAGAATATATTTTTACAATTTAATACAATGTTGGTCATTGGTTGTAATTTCACATTTAAACCGGACATAATCAAGTGTCAATCTTTTGATATATATTGTTTCCTAAAAACACGCTATTTATTTTAACAGCGGGATTTAATTATAAAATTAATTAATGAAACTTCTATGTTATGAATTTGGTAAAATAGACTTCATTTTTGAATTCGGAATATGAAATATAGCTTAGGATGAAATTTTTGCATTAATCTGAAAAACATCAATTTTTGATGAATAGTGAAACTACGAAGTGGTAGTTAAAAAAACTGAATTTTTCATAAAACTTAATTTTACCGCTTCTGTGAATGGAATTTCAAAAATCCAAGAGACACGGTTGATGTCAGTAAGTAAAATGTGGTTCAATGAGATGAAAATAATTTTTGGTGAATAGTATCTTTTTACTTTTATTTACCACGCTTAAAAGTAAATAGGGTAATTAAGTGTAAAAATGATATTAATATTACCCTAACACATGTCCTAATTCTATTGGACAAGTGTATCTCGACCAAAAACAACCTTAAGTGTAAAATATTATCATTTAGGCCCACTTGGATTAGATTAGGACATTTATTATTATTTAATTCAAAGAAGAGTTAAAAGAGTTAAAATCAAAGTTTATTTACTAAAACATTTTTTATATAGGGTTTTACATAAGATAAATTCGATTGTAAATATTAATTAGAAATCTAAAAAGATTTCCTACATAATGGTATTTTATTTATAATTTTTAGACTTTAAATAAATTAATTTATTTATGACACAACGATGATGCAGTAATTACCCTTTTAAGGAAATATTAACATAATTGATGTTATAAATGCTCAAATGAATGTAATTTGAGACTTTTTATGAATTCAACTAATTTTCTAGGTTACTATGATATATTAGTGTTGATCTAATCAACTTGGTTCGAACATATAATTCTGTTATGACTTTCACAAAAATCATATATCAAATAGTGTCAAAATTGACACAAAATAGTTTTTAAATCAAATATTATATTATTAATTGTTATTTTATTCCTAAAAATCTAAGGTTCGGCCAAATGACTTAGATAAGGATATATATATTAATAATAAACAATTTGGTGTTCGTTTGGCATGTTATAGTAAGTTTATTAACCATAAAGTGGAAGAAAACAAAAAGACACGGTAAAAGTTAAATTATTTAACTTAGAGTTAAATCTAATTGATAAGGCTAAAATAATACCCTAAACTTGTCTAAATCCTATTGGTTGATAGGATTTCGACCCATCCCCACTTTAGCTTCGAAATAAGACCCTTTGGAACCATTATAAACCGATTTTGACATTAATATAAAATAATATTTTGAGGTATTCCTAAGGTGCCCCTCTCCTCCCTTATAAAAGGACACCTCCTCCCCCTCCTCCTCACACCAATTTGAGCACTCAAGCTCGGCCAACCCCTGCCAAAATCTCTTCTCCACTTCCTTAGAAACATCCTAAAGGTTCTGGTCTTCCTCAAAGACCAATTTTAGTGCCCTAAGAGGATGTCTCAAAGAGGCGCTTCAAAGAAGAGGAGGTTCGGACACATACGAAGCAAATCAGACCTAAGGTAAGGGAAATATCACAATCTCATTTTTATCCGAGATTGCTTATACTTTGGTATTTACTGGGGTGTATTTTATCATCCACATCCATGTTCCCTCAATATGTAATATTGTTTCCATCCACTTACAATAGTTTAAATCCAATTTTACCCTTCGGTGAGTTTTTAGTAAAGAATATGAAAGGAATCTTTTGTCGTTTTTTTTTCGTACGAGGTACTTTTTGACTTTTCCGACAAAAGAACAAAGAATGTTTTTTTAACTTATAAGGCATGAATGGATTTTTAAAACCTTATTTCCAAGAAACATCCTTTACAAGATTTCAAGTTTATTTTTAATCAACTTCTTTTATTTTAAAGTCGTATGACATGTTATGAAAGGAAAAATGTTTTTGAAGTAGAAAGGATATTTTCCTCAAGAATGGAGTTCAAGTATTTTATCAAAATTATTTTCCATCTAAGATAATAAAAGGGTTCTGTTTTTATCCCTATTATTACATTGGTTTTATTATTTTGTGATGGAAATATTTTTATGAATTCCTTTATCTTATATGAATTGTTTTATGATGTCATGTTGTTTAAGAATCCCATTTTTATTACATGGGTTACGCTGTGATGTATGGTTTATGATTATGTGGTACACATAAGAAAGGATTCATTATAAGATGGGTGGGACCTATATCTCCCTCCAATGCATTGGGTAAAGATTTTATATCTCATGAGATAGACATGGTTGGAATGGTAGGTTATACCGGTTCAGAGAAACAGGACTGAAACGAGGGTTACTCGATTCAGAAAAGGGACTTTGTCCACTAAGATAGTCTTGGAAATGAGTCATGACTAACAAGAAATGATTCTCTATGATTATGTGTGTATGCCACAAAGTATCATGTTTTAAGTTATGCTTATTGGGATTTCATTTCACTACTATGATTTATCCCATGTTATGAAATTATGCTCTCTTTTGCAGGTTAAGATTTCCAAAAGTTATGTTCTTATGAATATGATGTGATTGATTTTATTTTTATTACCCTTACTGAGCATTTGAGCTCACCCTTTTATGTTTTCTTTTCCCCAGGATATAAAGAAAGGTTTTAGGAAAAAAAGGGGAAGATCTTTATTGGAGATATTGAAGATCTTTCACCACGATTAGAAGATTACGTTCCGAGTTTCCAAAGACACTAAACTATTACGATCCTTGTGTGTGTGTTTTTGTTATGTACTAAGTATTCCACAAATTTAATGTAATATCCATGTACGTCAAGCTTCGGGTCTCTACAGTTGGTATCAGAGGAATGGTTTAGTCAACCTTTGGAAACTAGGATGCGAAAACGTTAGTGAGATCCCTAGAGATATTTCTAAGGTATATCTAGGGATGTCCCCAAGGATAAGTATACGTATAGGATATAGTCCTAGAACTATGGTAACGATCTTAGAATTTAACCTAAGATGTTAGATATTAAGGGTACTATCCCTTTATTATGTTGTTTTCCCTAGCATGATTTTTGCCTCTCACACTATTCTTTTTGGGTTTTAGAAAATGGCTGGAAACAAGATGATTCACGATAATGGAGGATATGATGGACAATGGAATGATATTCTTAATGAGCAACCAAATGAAATGGGATTTGGAAGTCCAAACATCATTATTATGCCGAATCAGCAATCTCATAATATGATCAATAAAGTAAAATTTGGTAAGTTTCCTGACTCGGCTAATAAGAGAAAGATGGAGTTTCATGATGATCATAGAGGAAAGAAAGTTCAATTTCCCCAATGTAAATCATGTGGGAAGAGGCATCAAGGAGAATGTTTCAAAGGAACTGGAAGATGCTTTGGGTGTGGAAAAGAAGGACACAAAGCCAGTAAGTGCAAAGGAAAAGGTTCAGTTAACACCAGAGATGAGGATAATGGTATTGCTACGACATCAACAATGTTTAAATGTTTTAAATGTGGAATGTACGAGCATTATGAAAACCAATGCCCTAAGGGAAAGCCTCATGAAGAGAATCAGTATGGTCGTATGGGTAGTATTTATGTTGATGATGATGAAGAGACTACAAATGATATGTGAGATGAAAGAATTGTTGAAGCTCGGTCAATGGTTTAAGAATGTAGTGGAATGATGACATGTTTATCATGTGTAATGTTGTATAAGTAATCTCATGGTACTATGGAATAAAGAGACATCTAAGGATTGTTACACTGTTGTCCTTCCTTGAGTTTTGAAAGTGTATGATTAATGGTACAAGTATCCATGAAAGGTTTTTCAGATATTTTTGGAATGTAGATGATATGCGCATAATGAAGGGATAAGGAGAAAATGAAATGTTTGACAGTATTCATGAGCTCATGATTGATATAAGGACTAAGTGATATCATGGTGTGAGTATATAGAATTTTGAGGATTTTGGTATGTGGAAAGTGTTAACTTTAAACTGCATTCATGTTTTCACTAAGGTATTCAAGAGAATACATGATTAAGGACTTTGAATGTTTGGAATGTGACCAACAAAACATATCTTATGATATATGGGGATCAACGATGGTATTAAATCTCTGGTAATCGTTTTCACTATGTTATGAGAGTGGACTGCAGTATTATGGATAATCCTAAAGATTGAAATGGATTATGTTGGACATAATTGAGTATTGTTTAATGATAGAAGTTTTTTTTGATGGGATGTTATAGTAATGTAGTTTTAGAAAAAGGACAACCTGCAGGACGGGCGACAGCCCATCGCTTCGGACAAGGTTGTGGGAATCGAACCCACAACCGAAGTGCGACTGGCCTTTATCGCCTACCACTAGCCTACATGAAGTCCCTGTTTAGTAGAAACTAGTTTTATTATATTAAGCAGTATGATATATGAAGTATAAGTCCATTTTAGGAACCATATATGATTAATCTCACTATAGATCGACTTATGTATATATTTTTTGCTAACCTTTTGTTTGAGACAGATGGAATGACCTGTCATTCTATCACATGATCTGCTAACACTTCACGAATAAAAAATTCAACTTCATTTATTTAAGAGATGAAGTTGAAATTGTTAAAGGCACGAACAATAGTAAGATTGTACCAAAATAAAGTAAGTATTTATTCTAATTCAAATTCTTTAACTTTAGGGAAACGATCATGAAAACCAAAAATTTTGTCCTAGTGATCTTATATCTGATGAATCAGATGGTACCTTAGATCATCACAAATTTATGTCTTTGTGATTGCTGGCTTTTCTATAGCCATGTTCTCTACCACTCTCCATCAGAACATGATGGTTAGATTTCTCTTCCATATCCATATTTTCACCTATGTGGAAACCCAGTGATTAGTTTATTTGGGTAACCGTTACGTTTCATACTTTTGTTTTTAAAGATTGGTTTTGATATTCCTTTTTACGATGTGGGTTTCTATTAAAGAAACTTTCGAATAGTAAACCATTTATAACCCCGACGAATTTCGAGGGCGAAATTCATTTTAAGGGGGGTAGAATGTAAGAGCCCGAGATTTTATGAAAAATATTCTTTTTAATTTTATTAATGTCTTGTGTTGTACGCTACACCAAAAGGAGCTTGCACAACACGCATCCTTGACTTGCCTTTCATTACACGCAATCACGTCCTTCCTCGATAGCGTGTGTAGTACGCAATACCGAGTATCACTAAACAACGATATGCTATTAAAATATTATTATAACTAGCCGTTATGAATAGTAATAACCACCTTTTAAAATTTTAGAAATTTTAGCTCTCAAAATGGACTTCATTTTTGGATTCGGAGTATCGAATTTAGCCTAAGGTGAAATTTTGGTACGTTTCGGATAACTTTCATATTCTGATGAATAGTGAAAATTACTAAATTATAATTAAAAACAACTTTTTTAATCGAAATAATTAATAGTGATAAATTATTAATTTGAGTGGTTTTAAAGTATATTTAGAATATATTTTTACAATTTAATACAATGTTGGTCATTGGTTGTAATTTCACATTTAAACCAGACATAATCAAGTGTCAATCTTTTGATATATATTGTTTCCTAAAAACACGCTATTTATTTTAACAGCGTGATTTAATTATAAAATTAATTAATGAAACTTCTATGTTATGAATTTGGTAAAATAGACTTCATTTTTGAATTCGGAATATGAAATATAGCTTAGGATGAAATTTTGGCATTAATCTGAAAAACATCAATTTTTGATGAATAGTGAAACTACTAAGTGGTAGTTAAAAAAACTGAATTTTTCATAAAACATAATTTTACCGCTTCTGTGAATGGAATTTTAAAAATCCGAGAGACATGGTTGATGTCAGTAAGTAAAATGTGGTTCAATGAGATGAAAATAATTTTTGGTGAATAGTAACTTTTTACTTTTATTTACCACGGTTAAAAGTAAATAGGGTAATTAAGGGTAAAAATGATATTAATATTACCCTAACACATGTCCTAATTCTATTGGACAAGTGTATCTCGACCAAAAACAACCTTAAGTGTAAAATATTATCATTTAGGCCCACTTGGATTAGATTAGGACATTTATTATTATTTAATTCAAAGAAGAGTTAAAAGAGATAAAATCAAAGTTTATTTACTAAAACATTTTTTATATAGGGTTGTACATAAGATAAATTCGATTGTAAATATTAATTAGAAAGCTAAAAAGATTTCCTACATAATTGTATTTTATTTATAATTTTTATACTTTAAATAAATTAATTTATTTATGACACAACGATGATGCAGTAATTACCCTTTTAAGGAAATATTAACATATTTGATGTTATAAATGCTCAAATGAATGTAATTTGAGACTTTTTATGAATTAAACTAATTTTATAGGTTACTATGATATATTAGTGTTTATCTAATCAACTTGGTTCGAACATATAATTCTGTTATGACTTTCACAAAAATCATATATCAAATAGTGTCAAAATTGACACAAAATAGTGTTTAAATAAAATATTATATTATTAATTGTTATTTTATTCCTAAAAATCTAAGGTTCGGCCAAATGACTTATATAAGGATATATATATATTAATAATAAAAAATTTGGGGTTCGTTTGGCATGTTATTGTAAGTGTATTAACCATATAGTGAAAGAAAACAAAAATACACGGTAAAAGTTAAATTATTTAACTTAGAGTTAAATCTAATTGATAAGGCTAAAATAATACCCTAAACTTGTCTAAATCCTATTGGTTGATAGGATTTCGACCCATCCCCACTTTAGCTTCGAAATAAGACCCTTTGGAACCATTATAAACCGATTTTGACATTAATATAAAATAATATTTTGAGGTATTCCTAAGGTGCCCCTCTCCTCCCTTATAAAAGGACACCTTCTCCCCCTCCTCCTCACACCAATTTGAGCACTCAAGCTCGGCCAACCCCTGCCAAAATCTCTTCTCCACTTCCTTAGAAACATCCTAAAGGTTCTGGTCTTCCTCAAAGACCAATTTTAGTGCCCTAAGAGGAGGTCTCAAATAGGCGCTTCAAAGAAGAGGAGGTTCGGACACATACGAAGCAAATCGGACCTAAGGTAAGGGAAATATCACAATCTCATTTTTATCCGAGATTGCTTATACTTTGGTATTTACTGGGGTGTATTTTATCATCCACATCCATGTTCCCTCAATATGTAATATTGTTTCCATCCCCTTACAGTAGTTTAAATCCAATTTTACCCTTCGGTGAGTTTTTAGTAAAGAATATGAAAGGAATCTTTTGTCGTTTTTTTTCGTACGAGGTACTTTTTTAATTTTCTGACAAAAGAACAAAGAATGTTTTTTTAACTTATACGGCATGAATGGATTTTTAAAACCTTATTTCCAAGAAACATCCTTTACATGTTTTCAAGTTTATTTTTAATCAACTTCTTTTATTTTAAAGTCGTGTGACATGTTATGAAAGGAAAAATGTTTTTGAAGTAGAAAGGATATTTTCCTCAAGAATGGAGTTCAAGTATTTTATCAAAATTATTTTCCGTCTAAGATAATAAAAGGGTTCTATTTTTATCCCTATTATTACATTGGTTTGATTATGTTGTGATGGAAATATGTTTATGAATTCCTTTATCTTATATTAATTGTTTTATGATGTCATGTTGTTTAAGAATCCCATTTTTATTACATGGGTTACGCTGTGATGTATGGTTTATGATTATGTGGTACACATAAGAAAGGATTCATTATAAGATGGGTGGGACCTGTATCTCCCTCCAATGCATTGGGTAAAGATTTTATATCTCATGAGATAGACATGGCTGGAATGGTAGGTTATACCGGTTCAGTGAAACAGGACTGAAACGAGGGTTACTCGATTCAGAAAAGGGACTTTGTCCACTAAGATAGTCTTGGCAATGAGTCATGACTAACTAGAAATGATTCTCTATGATTATGTGTGTATGCCACAAAGTTTCATGTTTTAAGTTATGCTTATTGGGATTTCATTTCACTACTATGATTTATCCCATGTTATGAAATTATGCTCTCTTTTGCAGGTTAAGATTTCCAAAAGTTATGTTCATATGAATATGATGTGATTGATTTTCTTTTGTTTACCCTTACTGAGAATTTGAGCTCACCCTTTTATGTTTTCTTTTCCCCATGATATAAAGAAAGGATTTAGGAAAAAAAGGGGAGGATCTTTATGGGAGATATTGAAGATCTTTCACCACGATTAGAAGATTACGTTCCGAGTTTCCTAAGACACTAAACTATTACGATCCTTGTGTGTGTGTTTTTGTTATGTACTAAGTATTCCGCAAATTTAATGTAATATCCATGTACGTCAAGCTTCGGGTCTCTACAAAATGAATCACTACAATTTAATAAGATGCATTATGATCTCCTCCATGGTGATCCATAAATGGAATCCTATATAACACAATTGGATAATTATAAATACACAATACTGAAAGAGCTCGTCCGAGGTGATCCAAAAATGGAATCCCAAGTATCACTCTCGACATGGTGTGAAGATAATAAAACCTAATAGCCCATACCTGTTATCTCATATAGGGGTCCGAGTATCAGTAATGCCATGTTATAACCATCATACCACCAATTCTATCCAGGTGGGCTCCACTAACAAATTGATATCACTCATTTGGAGGTAAATGATCATCATAGTGATCCCCTCCAAGGAATACCATGTATCACTCCCGAAATATTTACAATCCAAAAAAATAATTATAAGGAATTATGATACCTTACAAGGTGTCCTTAAATCAGGACCCTTGTATCAAACATGGCTTAATATGATGGTATGGTTTGGTTAACAAAAAATTACACTATTTTAACAAGATATATAGAGTAATAATATTCTAATCATGTTTCCAATTAATTTGATACATGTAATTATTCTATGGAAGAATTCATATGGGCCATAAAATTCTTCCTATAATTTATCACAAGAAACACTCACCACATTTTATTTATTACAATGAAAGCACACCTAAAAGGGTAGTTAAACTATTTAAGGAAAAGTTCAGCTAAGGCCTTTGTGGATGGAAAAACCATGTGGCGACTCACATCATGGTGATCAACCATTGGCGCTGATTGGTCGTTAGCTATGATAATATTATGCATGGGAAACCAATTAATTTAATTAAAATGAATCCGTGGAGGGGATTCCAGATGAGTCATGTGTGTGGCATAACATCACAAGATAAAAATGGAATGAGTCTTTGGGAAAAGAGCTAGAACACATTATCATAGTCCCGTAGCACTCTCCTCGACATGTTTCATCCCACAAATCAAGCTATAACTAGAGGGATTAAATTAATGGATAAATCCCTCGAAAATAGGGATTACAATCTCGCACCAAAATAGCATAGACACTACTACAAAACACCCATTTTATAGTGTTAGTATTTATCAGCGCTAGAAAAAAACACTGATAAATGGAATATATATTATATCTTAGAAAAGAACTGATAAATTAACCTTTTATGAGTGCAATTTTTTTCATAGAAAAAATGTATCCATTATCATAATTTTATTTCCAGCACTGATAAATATTTCATTCATTAGTGATTTTTTAGTGCTGATAAAGTTCCAAAAAAATAAAATGAAATAACTTAATAAATAAAAAATAAAAAATGAGTTTATTAAAAAAAATTACAAATTTTATTAAGTAAATAATTAATGATTAAAATGAATATATTAATTATGAATTATTAAATATTAAACATATTATTTATTAGATAATTATGATAATTCATGTTATTTAATTTTATATATTAAATATATAGATACATATTAATGTATATAAATATTATTTATATATTACAAATTATTTATATATTTTAAATTAAATATTCGTGTCTTTATTGAATAATGGTTTATAATTAAAAATTAACATGAATTAAAAATATTGATTAATTTCATAGTACTCAACATATAATTGAATGTCATTTGATTTTTCAATTTAACATAGATAAAATCTATGTGCATTGATTTAAAATATACGTAATTAATTAATTTTTATAAATAATTCACACACATAAAACTTATTAATTTTTCTGATTTTGTCAAAGTATACTTATTCTTAATTTATTCAATTTCACCCATTTTTAACATATATGTATGCACATAAAATTAAATATTCATTAATACAGTTAAAATATATTTGTAAAAAAACAATTATGAAAATATTTTAAAAATAAATATATTTATAAATGTATATTTACTATATTTATATAATTATATATTTATAAATATTAAAAAATAAATAAATCATTTAAAATTATTTTTATAATTATAATTAAATAATTATTTATATTTAAATAATTATTATATTTACATTCAATTTAATTAAATAATAAATATATTTACAATATATATTTATTAAATATATATATGTATAATTACATAAAAATATATAATGATATAAATATTATTTTTAAAAATAATTTTATAAATATAAATAAATAATTATATAATTATTATAAACATATTTAAAAAGGAATATATTTTCTATATTTATATTTATGCCTATTTATTTAGTATATAATAAAATTTCCTATTTTTTATTTATAATTATAACTCTAAATCCTTTATCAACACTTAAGTAATAAGTGCTGATAAAATTATCTTTATCGTTGCGTTTTTTGCATTGATAAAGATGAGGATTTATAAACATTAAAAAATAGGATGATAAAGATTGATTTTTTCAGTGATTTTTAGCATCGTTAAATACATACCATTATCACCGCTAAAAAAAACTAATAAAAGTGTCCCAATATAATTAAAATCCCCTAACCAATTTTGAACTGATCACGATATTAGAAGATTTTTGCTAAAGTCACCCACTAGTGGTGCTCCTCCCAATCAAATCGAACCTCGAATCACACCACTTGATTACATCTCAAACATCTAATCTGACATCCAGTGTTTTATTGAAGTTAGGGTTTTCGAAGAGGGTTTCATATTTTCTTAAAACTAGCAAGCTTGGTCTTCTGATTTTCATTCTGTATTTTTGGTTTCATTTTTTATTTCATCTTTGACGATGTCAGTATTTAAGGTCTGGTTATCGTAAACTAACAATGTAGGACTTCCAATTTTCTCAAATTCCAAGTTTAAATCAACTCTTGATCGTTCATGGAGATTTTATTATTTATAGAATCGATGGTGAAAAATGTGAATTTTCATGAATTTCTGCAGCCTTTATTATTTATTTAACTAATAAAAAGAATATTTTTTTGGAATCACTTTGATACCTAATCATCAACATTTAAACATTTTTCATTGTTAATTTATAAAATTATCTACATTTAAACATTGGTCTTTGTTAATGTAAAAAATTATTATTACCGTTCATCTCTTGGAGATTTAAATATTATGTCATCCACATTGATAAGTACTTTAAATCTATACATAAAATTATTTTATATGTAATGATTATGACCAATTACTCATTTTTTAAATTTAATATTCTTTAATAAATCATGAAACCTTCAATATCAAGCTCTTATTTATTGTTTCTATTCATACATCAATTTTTTCAATTTAAAATCATTATTCACATATTTTAGAATGAATAAATAATATTTTTATTTGATGTAATCCTCATATTCTTTTTATCAATCAGTAAATAATAATTTTAAATCTAGTTGGAGGACCTTGATTTTCTTTTGGATGGTTTAGTTTGGTTATATGACATCCCCAGAGTCTTGAGATGTTTAAAAATATTGATATACTAATAATTTTAAATGTAATAATTCTTTAAGTTGTTACATCACTTGATCCAATAAATTTTTATATCGTCAAGATGATTTAATGGGAGTTTCTTCTTCTTCTTTATCATATATGATTTTATTAATACTCCTTACTTTCTTATATTGTTTTTTCGTTTTTTTAGTATTTATGAAATATTTGATGTGGATTAATTATTTTATTAAATTCAATTACCCATATTCTTTAACATATTAGAATTCCCTAAAACAATCAAATACTGAGTTCCCATTATTTTAATTGTTTATAACATTATCTTTTTGATAAAGAATATCTTATATGTATTTATTTATATATTATTTAAAATTTTTCATTTATGAACCCAATAGGATGGATATGAACTGAAAACGGAGGCACTATAATCACATGAAAAATTAATATGAATATGGAGTTAATGAATTCTTCATATTTTCAAGAGAGCATGTAGAAGACCCTTCTCAAATCATCAATCCATTTTTACGTTGTTTTTATTAAAGACTGAGTAGTCTGGAAGAGTTAGAAGAGCATTTAATTTTTCAAGGAATAGATCAAAGCAATAATTTTTTCACTAAACATGGGTAAAAATGAATGTCGACATCAACTGAGATGATACTATGATTTGTGAATCATTTGGTATGAATACCCCGGTATATTTGATGTGAATCGCATGTATATAATGAAAATGGATATTGAATATGACCTTCATGATTTTACAAATTTATTTTAGGAATTAAATTTTTTTCTAAGAACAGTTGTATACTGGTTGTACTAAATACACCACATTGTCAACTGTATTTAAGATAAATAGTTTAAAAGATGGAAGTAAATGGAGTGACACCAACTTTACAAAACTACTAGGTCTTTTGAATGACACGCTACTAGAGTAATATGAACTACCATATCGAACATATGATGCTATGATAATGATATTTTCAGTGGGTATTATCTCTAAAAAATGAAGTCTTTTCCAAATTATTTCACATTATTTAGAAAGGAAAATGAATTACTCATAAAATTCCCTAAGTTTGTCGCAGAATGATATGTCAAAATTGAATCAAGAAAATCTAAATATGTATGGTAATTTCTTATCATTACACTGTTTATAAGACTATATTGATGTTAGGAAACCACAATACAATTAACATGTCATGAATATACATGAATAAAATATGGGAACCTATATCATCTATTATATTCTCCTTAGTGGAATAAAATTTATTACGAGTTTCTTGAATTTTATGAGATGTGATGAGAAACATTCATCATGTATTATCTATAGATGGAACATATCCATTTGGTGTATAGAGTAGGGCTCACAATACATGTACCATAATGTTTTTAAATTATAATTTTCATCCATGTCTATGCGTGAAGCGCAAATACATTATGTTGTCCTATCTTATATCTGGACCAAAGTAATCTAGTAATGATATTGATGTCTATTTGTTCCATTGATAAAATATATGAAATTGATGTGAGATACATGTGTTACAATGTATGATAATCATAGAAGTAAATAATAAATATTAAACACCCTATTGAATGGATTTATGAATGAATTACTTGCCTATGAAAATTTATCAGTCTATAACATTAAAGGAAAGTTAGGGTGTCCAATTCGTAAAACACACATATACTCAGTTCATTTAAATCATTAATCAAAGAAATTATTTTTAGGAAATCAAAAACATCTACCTCGATGACATAAATATTGATCATGGATGATATCATTCGATGGGTATATCAAAAAAGGTATAACACTGGCTCCAACAATGGGTGATCAACTGTACAAAAAATGTAAAAAAGATTGAAATTATTTTCGGAAATCCATTTTTGAAAAACCTTAAAAATCATGTTGGAAGATGTGATCAATTTACTTTAAATTACAATATTGTAATTGTTTTTCTGTCATACATTTTCTTGATGTCAAGCATGTTGAAAAAAATGTATTTGATAATGTAACTATAACATTTGTAAATGTTCTTGGAAAAATGAAAGATAGAATCAATGCTAGGATAGAATTGACTGAAATGGGAATAAGGGAGCAGTTGTGACCGATGAAGGGTAAAAGGAAAAACTTTCTTCCTGCAGCATCATACACTCTATCCATATAGGAAAATTGAATTTTTTTTCACTTACTAACTATTGTACATGTTCCAGGGGTTACTCCTCAAATATCATGAATATTATTTCAATGACTAATTTGAAGTTACAAGGACTAAAAGCACACAACTGTCATGTTTAATGAATGATTTAATTCTTATCACTTTCCATAGTATTTTTACTCAAAATGTATGACATACAGAAACCAGAATCTACTAATTTTTGAAATCCATATACAGTATTGTTGTAGACATGGAGTAGTTTTCAGTTATTAATAAGGAGTTTACAGTCATATTATGTGAATTAGAGACGTTGTTCCCACAATTATTTTGATATAATGTTATAGCTAATGGTTCACATGAAAAAATAGGTTAATCTATGTGATCCATTCCATTATAGATGGATATAACCCACTGAATGGTATATGAAGATTTTGAAAGGGTATGCCAAGAGTCAAAGTCATCCAAAAGGTTATATTACAGAATGATATATTTTGGAAGAAGATATTTAATTCTGTACTTATTACATATCATATGTTGAGATAATCAGTCTCACATAGTCTCATGATGATGAAAACCATATGGGTGAAATGATTTTTGGAAGATATATTGTTAGTATTACCTTGGTAGAGTGGGAGAAAGCACATATTTACATATTACATAATAGTGAAGATGTTGATCTGTACATGGAATCCCCCAAATAAATTCTTATAGATTTGAATACATCAAGGGATGAAGTATGGATATAAATACACATAATCTATAGTTAATAGGATTGTTCAGAGATCAAATTTATATGGAGTTATCTAGAAATATGAATTCAATTTCCAAAAAAGATCAATTTATAGGAAGGGTAAAAATGAAAATGATATATCTTACACTGGTTTTTTAATCAATGGTTATAAGTTCTATACAAAGGAACATGTTGTATTTTGTATGATGAAAAATATTGGGGTTATGCTTGTTGCTAAAGTGATTCACATATCCGGTTCGTTGTAATGGAATACAATTTATGAAAATATGTCATATTTTTTAATTATATAATAGACATAAATTTTGGATTATAAAATATTTCAATAGTCTCTTTTCTATTTCAAATCGGTTAACAATATAAATAGAGGTAATGTTGATGAAATGGACTTTTTGAAGCTGAATTATAGTGTGGATTTTGAAAAAGATGAGTCATTAATAATGGATTCACATGCAGTGCAGGTATTTTATGTCTCTGATCCAACAAACAAGATGTGGTTGATTGTCCTGGTAGAGACTAAAAAAAATGTTGAGTCAGATGAAAATTAAATGGTGGATTACCTTTTTATTGGGACATCATAATCAGCTCATTTTGGTTCCAATGTAGAAAATGTATTATACTTAGAGGTGACCACAAAGATGGGATTTGGATTCTCGATAGAGGAATCATATACTTGAAACCGTTAAAAAATAAGTAATGTTTGATAAGATGGTAAAAGTGTTTTTTTAATATATTATGTTTTCCTCATAATATTATATGTTCTCTAATACATTAACACAATCTAAATTAAATTATTGAATACTCATTCATAAAATTTCTTCTGCACATAATGAAAGAACAATCTATAATGAATGAACCCCTTTGAACAGATGTTAATGTAATGTTACTATATACTTTCTCACTTTTAACAGAAAATTAATCAATGAAACGTTGATTGAATTTTAAATATTCCTTGAATATTTCGCTTATTCTAGGATATTGTTTCCATGTTTCATACCTTTAAAATAAGAGAAATGATGTCATATCTACTCAATCATAGAGGTAATCTTGATGTATTCACAGTATAATAATTGCCTATATAATTAATTTATTGTTTCATATTTATGTTTAATTTATTTATTTGCAATATTTATCAAATAAAAAATATTTCTTAAATATGAGGATTCTTTAATTCTTGTTTGGGTTCCCTTTCCAACTTTTTTGCTTCTTATCCCTCAAAACATTTTCGCCCCACAAGTGGTTCATTTATCATTTTATTTCATTTTACATCCACAACCGTTGTAAGAAGAGTAATGATGTTGCCTCTTCTCAATCCCTAAGGTAATCTTGTTATTTTCCCAGTAATGACATTATCCACATAATTAATTTGATTTTTTAATTTTTCTGTATTATTTAATTATTTTTAGTATTACTCACATAATATTTTTTTTCTTATATAGTTGTATTCTTTTGTTCGAGTTGGGGTTCTCTTTCCAATATTCATACTTATTCTCCCACAAAACCGTTTCACCCTTGTCGTGGTGACTTTATCGCTTTCTTTGATGTTTACTCCACTACCATTAGAGGATGAACAATAAAGCTACAAATAATCAATCAACTATGTGATCTTGATTCATTCATAGTAAAATCATTTTACATAGAATTAATATATTTTTTTATGTTTTTGTTTAATTTTATTATTTCTAGTATTACTCACATTATAATTGTTTTCTAATATAGGAGTATATTTTTGTTCGAGTTGGGGTACTCTTTCCAACATTCATGTTTCCTATACCTAAATACCTTTTCACCCCTACCGTATATTATTTATCAATTTCTTTTATGTTATCCTCACTATATTTTTTTGGAAGAGAAACGATGTTTCCTCTACTCAATCACAGAGGTAATCTTGACTTTTTCCCAATAAAATAGGACTCTGTATAATTAATGTATTTTTCATATTTATGATTAATTTATATAATTTTTAGTATTACTCATATAATTTTTTTTATTGTATAGTTGTATTAAATTGTTCAATTTTTAGTGCTCTGTCGATATTTCATGCCTCTCTACACAAAAACATCCATAGAAATCTCCCCCCTCAAAACCATTCACCCATGGAGTGTTGAAATTTATCAATTTCCATCATGTTAAATCCACTACTCAATCCCCAAGGTAATATTTTTTTCTCATAGTAAAATCATTTTCCATAGAATAAATTCGTTTTTTAATATTTTGGTTTAATTAATTATTATTTTTTTAAACATAATAATTTTTTTCTTATAAATTTTGATTCTTTTTTTCCATTTTATGTTGTTTGTTCAATGATGTCCTTATAGTGTTTGATTTTCAACAAATAAATTCAGTGTAAATCATGGTAAATTTGATAGTTAGTATTTTTTTAGACTTTAGGATGGGTAGGAATCAGTTTCACCTTCACCAGACACATGATGTGACCTGTATAACTCTAAGTACTTATTTCAATTTAAAAATGAAATAAATTTTAGTAAAAAAAGACAACTAGAATTCTCAAAACCAAGATAAAATATTCATATTGTTTTGATAAATTACGAAAATTATCCATATGTCATTTGTTTTGTGTAATAATCATCCTTACCTCAATCTGATACATGATGTTCATGATATGAATCAATGTGTCTGTTATCTGTTCAAAATTGGCACTTGACATTAAAAAGTGTCACTCACTGAAAACCAAGAAGACATCATCTGTTTTTTTTTGATAATTTGTGTAATCGATCAGTAAATAATTTTTTATATGTAGGAATTGGTCTCATGTAAAAAGGATTCATGATGTTATCGGTATGAGTCAAAGTGTGTGTTTCAATTTTTAAATGGAATTTTACAAAAATAGACAAGTGACATACTCAAAAATGATAAAACAAATTCAGATTGTTTTGAAACATTATTACAAAAGTATATAAGTGATTTTAGATGTTCATGAATTAGTAACACCTCATTATCTTGCACGGTGTGACTGCTATGACTCGAAATACGTCTTTTTATTTATAATTGTCATCATTTTTTATAAAAATGCCAACTAACCTACTCAAAACTGAGAAAATGATTCCAAATTGTATAAATACTTTAGGAGACCAATACATAAGTTACTTTTAGTGTGTAGGAATTATTCTCACCTCAATCTGATACACAATGTGATATATATGAGGAAAAATATGAATTTCAATTTTCAAATCACATTTTAGTAAAAAAGACAAGTGTTGTACTCAAAACCAAGAAACCACATACATATTATTTTAAAAACATAGGGAACAGATCCATAAGTCATTTTAGATGTGTAAGAATCATTCAAACCGATATCTGACACACGGTGTGACCGATATGAATCAAAGTGTTTGTTTTTATTTAAAATTGTCATCAATTTTTGTAAAAATGCCTACCTAAAAACTCAAAACATAGCAAAAACATTCACATTATTTTAATACATTAGGAAAATGATCCATAAGTCCTTTTTGATGTGTTAAAATAATTCACACATAAATTAGATACATTTGGATTCTTCCTTGATTGAGATTTATCCATAAATATCTGAATTAGATGTACATTTTCTTAGGTCTCCTAACCAAGATTTGGAACATCTTGTTTTTCCTCACTTGGATCTAACTAGCATAGAGGTGAACCGAGAAACCTACCACAATGTTCCTCATATAGACCTATCTAAATCATTTATTGAAAATATTATTTGAGGAAAACTCAACAAGAGGTACATATTTCTCCAAAGAACCTCTAAAATCAATAATGAAAGCATGAAGTATCATATCCAACACTCGTATCATTTTTTTGGACTTCCTATCAGCCTGAGGGTGAAATTACGAAATTAGTAGAACCTTTGAACCTAGTTCCTTCTGTAAACCCTCCCAGAACCATGATGTAAAATGATCATCTTGATATGATACTATAAAACATGGAACACCATGATTGCACAAAATTTCCCAAATATAAAACTTCCAATATCATCAACTATGAAGGTCTCTCTGTTAGGTAAAAAATGTGTGACCTTGTTCAACCAATTGATGATCACACATATTGAATCAATCCCTTTGGGGAATGTTTTAAATTTCATCATGAAATCAGTTATGAAATCTTTCCATTTTAACTAAGTAATGGATTTTGGCTCTTAAAGATTAGAAGGTGGCTTGCGCTCCACCTTCACCAGCTGAATGTTGTAACACCTAGTGATAAATCCTAAAATCATCCACTATATACATTTAAACCAATACAAATGACATATGACTCAAAACATTTTGGTAATCCTATGGTGTACTACACAAATAGAATATTGGTATTATAACATAAATTCTTCCTATATTTATAAGAAATCCACACATGCATGAGTAAGTAGACAATCTAACTCTTATTAATAGCCAAACCAAGTAGTGGGTTCTTACATGAGGCTCTCTCCCTTATGATGAGGGCCTCATAATCTGATAGTCATTTCATCTACATTAGCTCTATAATGTAGGATTTCACTACTAGAGATGTTAAAATACATTACCTATGAAATTTATTAACATCTACGTTCATCTAAAAAAATCCAAAACCTACCACTCATTTCTAGATTCCTTGATGGATTTCACATGAATCATTTAGCTAAGGGATTTATCCACCGCATTAACCTTCTAGGTGTATAGGAAATCTCAAATTTGATTTATTGTTGGTATTCCATCCACCTTCATTACCTGAGGTTCAAATATCATTGTGTGAAAATATATTTGATTCTATTTTTGTCCCTGTAATAAATTAACTACTCAACCAATAAATTCTTCCTCCAATATTAGAAACATTGAACCACAGTTGTGAGATCAAGGTAGTTTTTTGGGTAATTTCACTCATGATATCACAGATGGAGGGTCCCATATGATACAACTTGGTCTCCTTGCATCATATGTACTCCCAGACAATTTTTTAAAGAATCAAAATATTTTATATATCCTTTTCCCAGATCTTGAAGAATCAGGATTTGTGCGGATTTCAGTGTACACTTCAACTCTACAATATATGTATCATAAAATTTAGAAAAAAAGAATTCCACAAATTTTTTAGTAAATCCAATATTATAATTTTATAGGTGTGAGAAGACTTGTACGAAACTACTTTAATAACCCACAATCCTTAAGAAACTACTTATATCAAATAAGTTCTTATGGTTATCTCATGAAACTATTGTGATCACACTTTCACAGATAAGATGAAATCATTCCTCTAAGATTATATGACCTAATAAGTGAACCATAAAAATCCAAAAGTGTAATTTTATGATTATATCATACATATTTCTCTCATTGAATGTATTCAAAATGATCTCATGGTGTCCATAATGACTATTATGAGTGTGATAATACACCAAGATTTCTTGATCAAATACTACCACAAATGGATCCAGATATTGGTGGAAAACCTGATTCATCAAGATCATAAAGTCCACCGTAGAATTTGTAAGGATGAAGAGAATAGAAAAATAATCATAAATATTTTATCTTCATTGGAATGTTATACATGGTATGTCTTATGGTCTCATATGGACCTGATGGTACTCGAACCTCAAATAGATCTTAGAAAAAACTATTTCTCCCCATATCTGGTTGAATAGGTATTCTATTAGTGTAAGTGGATTTTGGACCTCAATCATAAGTTATTTCAGTCAGTGAAAATACACACAAAACCAGAGGGTATAATTTACCATATTAGAAAATAATAGGTTAACCCCATAGAAAATTACTAGATCATATAAAACCCTTCACTTCCCAATACCTTATTTAGTTCCAAGGGTTTAGTAGGGTCCATCCTATACGCAGGAATGGACAATGGTGATGCACCTAGGAAAGCTCAATAGTATACTCTAACTCTCTCACATGAGGTATCCCAAACAAATATTTAGGTAATACATCCCTGAAACTTTCCACTACTTGTTAAAATTTAGTAATCTGCATTAACTACTTTCCCATAAATAGAATTTCAATCCTGCTTATCACTCTGCCTATACCATGATACGGTGTTCCATCTTGACATTCCTGGACTTCCCATTCTCCCATATGAGCATATTTTCTCCCTTTATTTGATGTGAAAGATATCCTATAGTGATTGAAATCATCATGGTAATGTAATGTGACTAGCTTGGGAATATCAAGTATGATGTCAAACCCCTCAATATTTGGGACTAATTTTTTTACAAGAAACAATACTAAACATTCTCAAAGGGGGAACTCCATGAAATATATTATACTATTATATTGATCCCCTGATGCGGTTTGGAGATTAATGATTCCACATTGGTACACCAACTATATTACTAGACTTTTCATAATGGTAAGAGATATGAAATTGTAATTAGTGGCTATATTGAATAAGGAAGAAAATAAAGTAGAGGATACCTCAATATTACCTCATACAGTAGATGGACACAGACTCAGCTCATTGGGAGTAGGTTGGACTCTATATATATGGACAATCCAAAACCATGAAATGGAACTAGAATAACCTATGAAGGTCCGCTCAACTGGCACTGCTCCTATTATGTATGGCTACATATTCCATGACTACCTCCTAGGCCAGATCAGTCAGTAGAAGAACAAATCCATGCTTAATATGTAGATACATATCTTCCACCTAATATTTGCATCGGTATAGAGCACTTCTCACTAGGCATTATAGGGAAGGTATGGAAGAAACCCTGAAGGTGACCCATCCTGCAGTAGTCTCGACAATCGATCGGTTCCCTTATACACCAGTTCTTTTTTTGGATTTCCCTAACACACTAGTAATATAATAAATATCTATTGGAACAAGTCATCTAGTTTGAATATCACCTATAAGTATCCCCAAATTGTTATTTCATGGTGCTAGACAAACCATCTCCCTCACTAGAAGCGGAACATCCCTAGTTCACAGAGAAATATTCTATCATGTTCTGCTCTATGATGAGGGTCTGTTTTACTATCTATGAAATTTTGGTCAACCAGAAAATATCCATCTAGAATTAGATGGTGTATGAATTCCCATCATCAAGCATTCTTGTAGTCATCAACTCATCACTGGTCAATGTTGGTGAAAAACACTAATGTTTAGAAAAAAGAATATAGTATTCCATCACAGACATAGAACACTATTTAAGATGTATAAACTCCGTATTTTGGTCCTCCATGAAGGTATGGAATAGCAAGTAGTCATTAAAGGCTATCTGGAAGTCTACTAAGACTATACCTTGATGTCGACTAGCCTATGTAATGACTTCCCACCAACGGTTTTGGAAGGAATGAAAAATATTGGTAGATATCTTGAACACCTATTCTGGAGGAATCTCCAAATTATGGAATATTGATACCATGAAATCATTCCATGAATTTCAGCCTAAGGCCTTCCATCCCCTGAGAACGTAGGTGGATGATACTGCTAAAATCCCCACATAAAATATTACATTTAATTGGTAGGTCGTGGAGCTCCCAATGAATAATTTATGGACAAAAAGAAGCTATCCTAGAACTAAGAATTGAATCCTATTGGAAGATTAGAATGGTTTACTTTAGTGGCACAACATGAGGTAATAATGGTCACTTAGGGTTCACCACATGAAGAGCATAGTGTTCACCACCCACCCAGCATATAAATCATAGATGTCATGTTACAATATCTCTACAATTTCCAAATCCATGCCTCTAATACTCTTTAATAGCATATAAGAAACCTGATCATATAAAAGTACATGTAAAAATAATTCCTATAAATAAGACACACCTATCTTCTTGCTCGTAATTCTAGGTCCAGGTGTTATAGAATATCACAGAATTATCAAGAGACACTTCCTAATACCCACTACTAAAGTTGAGTTGTGGCCAAGGACTCACCTAACACATCATAGGTTCTAGTATATGAAGTGATAATTTCAGGGTATAGAGGAAAACACCCTTTACATTTCAATTGGAATCCTCATTTAATGGTAACAATTTCAATTAATGGTTTTCATTTATTAAGTTAATACTATTTTATATATATGTATATTATGGTCTAGTAATATGTGTCATGATTCCCAATTTATAATGTCTCTTTCTATTTATAAATTGAAATTGGTATTTCATGTAACTATGAATCAAACCACACATCTGGTATTAGGATGCAACTAGTACTATATAATGATTTGGTTAAATGAATAAAAATTCCCACATTATAGAAGTGTGTTCTTAATATATCACAATTGGAATTAATCAATCAAGTCAACTAATATTTCATCCCTCAGAACCAGCGGTTCATGGATCTAATATTGTATAATTGGTTAATTAAGGTGACATCATCAGTACATACTAGAAAACACCATTTACATTGATGTAGAAACATTAATTACACGAAAATGTTATCCCTAAATGAAACATCAGCAATTTTATAGATATATAATCAAGGCATGCAGACAATCACATCAAATATAGGTTATGAACCCATTAACATAAATATATAATGGAATAATTCATGACATGTGAGTCCTCGAGTACTTATTATGATGCATGAAATGATAATACCTCATCTAATTTTTCCAGGACTAATGAATTTTGTTAGTTATAATATGATCTATAATAAAATCACAAAATATATGCATCACTCAATGGTGAAATCAATAAAATTATAATAGGTGCGACCAATAACATCAATATCACATCCAAAGTAATTTGGGATTCCTCTGTACATGGGATCGCAACATTGAGGCATATTCACATTAATAAATTCTAATACATCCTAGTCTCTTATATACCATCCCAATTAGAGTGGAGTAACAGAAAATTGAGTGTGAGACCGTAAGACAAAAAATAAAAAACCTCCCTACGATTACACATTTTAATTTCTCGACCGGGAAGCCACTAAGCATTTCCCTAATATGGTTTGACATTTGACCTCAACGGTACCTCCCTATATAGAATAAGTTGTCATCTATCCATGAGGGGATAATTTTTTTCCATGGGGATATTATGACCTCTTTGACCATAGTGTGTCACAATGGTAAATAATATATGGAAACAGTGAAAACAATACTAACTAATAGAAGAAAGAACAACAATAAATAAACAAAAGGAAAATGAATCATAAATAGAAACAAAATTGTGATGGCCATGTCATGTAGATATATAAAATTAGATAGATGGGATACATGGAAAATAGGAATATAAAAAATGATATGATTAAATAAAAAAAACAAAAATCTTCCCATACTATCATCACAAGAAAAGGCTTACTCAACTGTTTTCGTACACCTTCCTATTATTGAAAATGAAGCATCGGAAGATGCATGCTTACCTTTATATAAAATTATAGTCATGAAGCCCTCCTGGATACCATAGGCAGCCCAATAAATCTCTTAAGTATACTCAGCAGGCCACCTCCATATTGTCTAGAACACACAATTGGGGCATATAAAATTAGCTATGTGTAAGTTCATACTAAATGTAATGAAAAAAAATAAATATATTGGTCAGGTTCATCATGTATTCCCAACCAACACTAACTTGTTCAATCTAAATCGATTATCTCTAAACTATGGTGAATATGAAATTTATGGCGTGGGTATAATAATGGGTTATCATAAAATGATAATAAAAAGTGGAAATACCCCAAGCATCTGATTTGTCTTGGAGAAAACATCCTTAAGAGCATAGTTTCATTAATAGAAATTAAAAAATGCATCATTAGAATTTAATAAGAGGAAACCTAATACCATCCAAGGTGATCCATAAATGGAATCCTAAGGATATTTCTAGGAGAACTTTAAATACCCCATATGAAAAGAGTTTGTTAGGGGATATAGACGTATATATCAAATCCTATGTATCACTCTAATTATGGAGTGATGAAAAGAAATCCTCTTAGCTCATCCCTGGTAACTCACATTGGGGATTGAGAATCAGTCACGACATGGTATACCCTACCTACCCCTAAGCCCATCCCTGAGGTATCCCTTGGGGTAACAATATAACTCATAAGGAGGTAAAGAATCCAACTAATTATCCCATCCGAGGAGTACAAACAATGAGTAGTTACAATCCATTAAAAAACATTACTATAAAAAACAATGAGACCATCCCATGAATCCTTAAATCATGAACATGGTGTCACGCTCATCTTGGTATGAAGGGTTGGTTTGGATAATAAGAACACATACACTTTCAATAAGACATACCATTATAATATATTACGTAAGTGGACAATTAAATTGATTCATGTAATTCAACTATGTCATAAGGTATAAAGGCCTAATAATTTGTCCAATCATTTTTCTTATAAAACACTCATCACATATCATTTAATAGAAGGAAAAAAACTAAAAATTATGGTTAAACAATTTATGGCAACATTCCATTTATGCATTTACGGAAGGAACACCCATGGGGTGGTCCACATCAAGGTGATAAATCAATGAACTTGTTTCATCATTAGGTAGGACTGTATTTTGAATAGAAAACCCAAAAATTTAATGAAAATATCCTTATAGATATGATTTCATAGGAGTCCAATGTGTGCAAAAATGGATCATGATACAATTTCCATAAGACGTGGGGAAAAGATATATACCCAAAACCTTATTCTCATAGAACTATCCTCATCCAGTGTCTTACCTGGAATTGTTCTATAATGGGAGGAGTCATAATAGTGGATAAATTCACAAAAAAAATATTTCATTTAATCTCGCACCAATATATCATTGAATATGGGAAGATATACTCGAAACAGTGTGAAGAGGATTAGAGAGTATACTATTACGGATCCAATTCACTTTATGGAAAAGGAAAAAGATATCAGATGGAGGTGAAATTGAATATACTAGATTGGCTTGCAAGAGGAGAGCTGACAAATATGGGATGTACACTAGAGGTGGAAGAAAAGGAGATTATGGTTTTTAAACCATTTAAGGTAAAAAATTTCTTTTTTTCCTTCCTTAAGGGGTCTCATGGTATTATTTCATCGTTGGCTGAACCAAGATCCAACTATATGATAACCACTTCCCAAGGAGACCCCTCACACTGACTACGATCAACGATCGATTTACAATACATATCCCATGAGAAATGGCTCTATCACATGTTTGAGATAAATTTCATGGATGTTAATCCCAGCTCACATGGTTTAGTCAAACCATGTAGTGTCTTGTTGTTCACTATGTTACCCACATGGTTGAGTCAAATGGATTTCCCTAACCATGTGAAAAATGTGTAGACAAGTGAGTATCTACAAATTTAAGAGGTGTGGGATCCTAACAATCCCCAAACTCTCCTAAAACATTCCATATAATCTTGATAACATTACTCAAATAAAAATAGAGTCTTTGAAAACCATCAAATGTTTCCCTAACTATACGAATGAAGGTATATTACAATAACATCCTGGTTGTTAGGGAATAGATGGTCGACTGCCACCTCTTTCACTTATCTCTTCTACTAGTTGTATTATGTAATACTATTAATTGTATATATCATTCCCCATGTCTGTGTGTAGAGGTATATAAGGACTTTTTTAATTCACACACACACACATCTCTAGATATACTATTGTAATGGTTATTATAACTATGTTATTTATGTGTTGTGATGGATTAAGGTATAATACCTGATTTATGATATGTAGTGGCTCTCAAAAAACATATTTACTTTGTGGAGATATGGTTGTGATGATTAGATGATGTAATACAGTAAGTTCATGATTTATCCCAGGTGTCCTCAGGCTGGATTTCATTAGCCGAGCTGTCTTTAGAATTGATTTGCAATGATATGGTTTAGTACATGTAGTGTTGGGGAAAACCAACAAAATTATGGGAAAATGTTGTGGGATAACTTCATTTGAACTTATATTTTATATTATTTGATTAATATTATGTGAAATATAGTGAGTGGGCCATGTTATGAAGGATAAGAGAATTGTAAAACTTTTTAGTTGATGGTTTGGTTACATTTTTTTTACTCAGTAGGATTTAATATTCTTCATTGACATTTTTCAAAAAAAAAACTTTCATGGATATCCTACTTAGTATACAAGTTATTATCATCCTTTCCTATATATAAATATTTTTACATGTCAAAAGGATCTAGTTTGTGATCAAGAATGGAATTTCAAAATCATGGTGTTTTTTAGATGAATTTGAATCATTATGGACACTCTTAATGATTTTTATGTGTTTTTAGTTTTCTATGTTGTATATCATCACATTAATTTTATCTCTTCAGATGGATTCTTCATTTGTTATGATCTAGAGCTGTTTAGTGGTTTTTTATAACATATCTCTATCATTTATCATTTTATAAATTCAAATGTATCCCATATATGAGTATGTTATAACCTCAATTCTTGTAATCAAACCATGGCCTATTGGAGGCAGAATTCAAGAATCATTATATCCCATTAATAATTTTCATCCAACGCGGGTTACCTTATGAGGTAGGGGTCATGAAATAGTATTATCATTGATCATGATTGAGTGGTAGGATTAAGTCAGTAGTTAGGAACTTATAAGTATGTATTGGTTGGGAGGGAAACAATGTCAGTTGGTATTCATATGTGCTATAGATAATAAATACCATCTAAAACATGGATTTTCTGGAACCCAAATGGTCCGACATAAGGAAATTAGTTTTACTCGATATGTTAGTTAGTGTGATGCATGTAATGACAAAGAATTTTAGTAATACAATTCCCCTGCTTATAATTTTTTTAATATATAGTAATGAAGTATAAAGCATTAGAACCACATAGTGAAACCAAAAAATTATTTTATTAATTTATCATTTAAATATACGGAATAAAAATTTCCATTGGAATTGAAGGTATTAAAATTGGACAAAAATTTGAAAAGAAATTTACAATATTTAGAAAATTTTGGTCTTCTCAAACAACCTGTATTATAACACTAATGAACATCACTGTAGAAATTAGTCATAATATTTGTAAGGAAATAATCATTTTGAAAATAAAAATATATATGTCTTTTAGATAAAATATATTTTATTTTACAATTAAATAAATATGTGGTATATATATAAATAATGGAACACATATTACCATTATAAATATAACCATTTGAATCGTAATATGACTGTAAAAATAGTTACTTGACCATTAGAATAGAAATTTGATCATTAGATATAGTAACATGACTGTTAGAATAATAACCTCACCAAAGGGATTGCAATATATTATTTAGGTACTATATAAAATGAAAATATTATGTATTCATATTATGATAAAATTAAATAAATGTTATAAAAATGATATATTTGGTGTCTGTAGTTGTGTAAAACTTATCTTTTTTAAGGAGAAAATTATTATAAATATAATGATTTAAATGAATTATTAATTTCATAAAATTAATTTATAAATTAATATTATGTTGTGTTATAATGATAATATTATTTTATGATACCGTTAAAAAATTTCAATTGGTCAGAAAAATGATCATTATATTAAAATTGGTACTCTTCTAATAAATATGGTTTTTATTTAAAAATTAAAATCATCATAGTTGTAAAATTATATTCATAAAATGGATTTAGTTTTTCAAATATATATATTTTAAAAAAATAGGGTGAATTTTGTATATTTTCTAGAATAATGGATTTTTTAGTGAACATTGAAATACTATAAAATACAATATTCTACATTATAATCCAAATACCTGAATGTTTCTGTCGTGCATTATATATGCTTCTCTTAGTTCAAACTCACATGCACCATTTAATTTTTATACTCGTATGAATCAATTTTATTGGTTTCCTTTTTCCAAATTAATAAACTAATTAGTATAATATTAAAATATGCCCCTATCAACCCCTTATAAATACCACTATACTCTTTAAAACTTATTAGGCATAGAGAGTGCCAAATTTATACCAAATACCCTTCCCAATCCTCTCTTACATGTCCTAATACTACTAGTGTCACTATAAGACAAATTCATAGTTCCTTATGGAGTTTTTCAAGGAGACTACATTCAATAGGGAAAATACCAAAATTTTCTATTTTAAAATTATTTTCTTTTTATAGTCCCCCTTTTCTTCAATCATAGAAAAATACATAATGAATTTAGTATTATAAATATACTATAATTTTATTTTGTTAAATGGATATCCATCTAATTCCCATACATTCATTGTTTCTAAAATGAATACTTTGTTTAAAATATTGTTGGTTCAATACATCCATAAAGAATATTCTTCATTTTTATCTACCACCTTCATGTCAGGTTATAAAAAATTATTATCGTCAAATATAATTATTATAAGTATAATATAATTTATCCCAATTTATACAATTTTTTAATAATAATATAATTAAATAAAATGAATCTATTTTGTGGATGTCGGTAAAACAACCTAATTGAACTATCCCCATATCATTTAAAATTTTTTAAGTGAATCATCCCTACGTCAGAACAAATAAGGATATTTCAAAACAAATAAATTTATAGAATTATTTTAATGCAATTTTGTTTCACTTTTGTAGTTTTATTGCAATTTGAAAATAATATCAATGTTTACCCCAAGCAATATGAACATGGAACATTAAAATGAACACACATGAAAAAAAAAGAAAATTTAACATTATATCTCATTGAAATGGCTATAAATAAGAATAATAAAAGTATAGTACCAACAAATATATGTAGTTTATTTTTATTTAATTAGTTATTTTATTTTATTTTAATATTCAAGTTAATAATTGTAGTCATAGAATGTTTATGTAACCTATGGTAAGGGATCACTCCAAACCACCATTATCCTTTAGGTTATGGCCATTCTCTATAAAAGTCACTTTATCTCTCATTTTGATATTATTGTATTCTTATAAATTCACAATATATATTGATTACATATATACCAAACTTATCATCCCGTCCATTTAAGGGGTAATATATATTACAAGTTCCGTTTAATGTGGAAATATTATGGAACCCATTTCATTAAATGGATAATTCATATATTTATTATGTATTATTTATTTATTTATTTCAGATCACATAACAATGTAAATTCCTTGATTGGTGGACTCATATAATTATATAATACTTCGGGAATATTTTCTTCCCTGTATAATATATGTATTATATTTGGGAGTGAACATAATCGGTGATGGTACTATGTCCAACATGTGATGTTTTCATGGAAGTTAGCATTGAATTATGATTATGTGATGTGATATGTTACTACCACATTAATAAGATTCCATGATGACATTTTTATTTATTATTTATGTTATGAAACTATATTCTTATTCATTAGCCTTGTATTTAATATTATCATGTTATGTTTTTTTGAATCATATGTGATGTTTAATTACCATATTTATTCACTTATTTGGAATTATAGCTCATCCTTATCAATTAATTAATATATTAGTTATCTTCTGCCATTTTAAAATATTAAATATTTTTAGGATCTAATAATGGAGAATAAAATAAATATTTTTATTATATTTTTATTTTTGATGTATTATACATCTGTTTATCTAAATAAATTAGGCCTCTTGGCCATTGGATTGTATTTGATTTATATTAATGATAAAAATCATTTAATGACATGTTCATAATATTTGCGATTCTATAGTTGGTATATGAAAAAAGGTCTATTTATTTTTTGATATTAGCGCTAGAATTATATTGGGAGAACCCTAGGGATAATTCTATGTATTGGAAGAATAACTATGATTTTAGTGAATTATAGAGTGAGTGGTTTCAAAAAAATTACAACCTTGTCTAGATAATTCAAATGGATGAGGCACTAGAATAGTTTTATATATGGGTAATAGCCCTGAAAATTGATCATTGCATATTAAATTGATCATTACCCAGTGCACAATAAGGAGGTATTCCGGAACACCTAGTTTGACACACATATGGGACATAATTTTATAAACTCATAAACTGATTATAAACTATAATAAATAGATTTAACAGTCTATTAGGTTCGAAAGAAATAGGAAAATTACCATGGATATGCTATATTGAAGCCCAGATACTCGTATTATAGGATATGTGCATCATTTATAACTTATCACTTATATGTTCATAGTTTTCATATTTAATTATTCTGACCCATATGTTCATTTTTGATATAGTAAATGAGTCAAACCAGAATAAAAAAGTTAATGGGTTTCTCATTATCAATTCATGACCATCAAATTTCATATATGATTATAGTTTTACATATTCTTTAACATCCTAAATTTTTAGTAGAAATATTCAAAAACCTCCCCAAAACAAGTGGGTGGAATTATCTATGAGAATATTAAAAGAAGGAATTATTTTATCCCATTCATATAACTCATCACTGGTGAATGTTTTTAGACTGATCCTCCTAGAAAATAATGTCTTACTTCCTTTAGTGGGTTTGATGCAATATCGGTAATGGATTGGTTATCCTTATAGAAATCCAAACACCATTATTGGGATATGAATATAAAACATCACATTCCAAGTCATCCCTTAATTATATAAAATTACAAGGAGGTAGATGAATATACTTTGGAATATTTATCTCAGGTGTGGACATTATTACCTTATTAGAAATAATTTCAAGATCAACTGATCAAGATAATGAAGAGAATCATTATGAAATTCATTCCCATTGTGAGGGATTATAATGATATATTACCTAAAGAGTTTCAATTCCTTCCTCTTAACTGATAGGTTGAGTTCTCAGTTGAACATATATTCAGATCTCTTCCTATATCGATGGTTCCATAAATAATGGACACCATTGAGTTATAATTCCTAAGGTAGAAGTTACAAGATAATCTTGAAAAGGCTTTTATATATCTCAGTTCTCCAATTGTGGGGTGTGTAGTTCCTCTTATTGAAGGAGATATGGGTTAATGTGCTTGTACATTGATAATAGTTATCATAATAAAATAAAAAAAAGTAATTGTATCCCCAACTATGGATATATGACATGTTTGATCAACTATGTGAACATCATTACTTCTCTATGGTGGTCCATTATTCATGGCATAAAAAATTAATGGAAAATAAAGAGGATATTTCTAGGAATCAATTTCAAATAATGTATGGCCACAATGACTTTATAGTACTGCCCTTAAAACTCACTAATTCTCCAGAAATATTCGTGGACTTAATAAATAGACACTTTATAGATTACCTTGACTAATTTTTGGTTGTGTTTTGGATGATATTCTCATATATGTCAGAATAATGGATAATGGGGAGAAATTTAATTCTGTGATAATGATAGTGATAAAGGATAATAAAATGAAATATATAGTAGATGATAGTTTTGGATGGAGGGATTATCATTTTTTGGGAATGTTATCACCAGAAATGGGTTATCTATAAACACTTTTATGTCAAAAATATATCGAGGAGTGGCTCATAGCAGCATTTGTAACATAGATCCACAGTTTCATGGTACTATATAGATATTATTGATGATTTGTGTGAAACTTATCACAATTATAAAACATGGAAACCAAACTTACAGGGATGGTGTATAGATTACAGGGACTATTAAATTTTAGAGAGAATCGAGGAATGAAGAAGAGGATTATCACTGCACCAGTACATACACTACCCACATGTGGGTATCTTTTTTGGTATAAATTGATGCTACATATAAGGTCCTAGACTATGTATTGATGAAAAATAAAATTTGGATACGATATGCCTCAAGGAAGATGAATTTTTATGTAAAGAACTATCCCATGAAAGATCTGGTGTTCGCTACAATGATCTTTGCATTGAAAATTAGGATAAATTATATCTACTGGGTGATGGGTGAGATATATGTGGTTCATAAGAGGATTATGTATATATTTATACAAAATTAGATTCATATGTGAATGTTAAGTTGATTAGAGATGGAAAGGGATAATGATTTCTCATTCTATTATAATGCTAGGAAGGAAAATAATGTGGCATATGCTCTAATTAGAAATCATCAATAGAATTTATCAATGATAAGAGTTTATAATGATCCAAATTCATATATTTTAAAAGTATGGAACATAGAATCATAATGGATATAACATCATCATGAATTTTACAAATTATTGTTCAACTATTCCTTTTGAATTATATAATGGTTTCCCAAAGAGATGACGTGGATATTTAGAATCATAAGGAATCTATAAGAAATGTAAAATACTTATAATTCATAATTGATGTTGGAGTATTATGTTATTGGTCACAACTATGTTTACCTTCAAATCCTGAGTCAAAGATGGAGTTGTTGAATAATTTACATAGCTCGACCTTATGCATTCACTAAGGATGAATGATGATATATCCAAATATCCTAAAGAACTATTGGATGGAAAATATGAAGAATGGGATCATGTAATACACATCATTGTTTTTGGAATGCAATCAAGGGAAGTCTGAGCGGGAAAAATCCTGGGAAATGATCCATTAACTACACACACCTATATAAAAATTGGAAATAATTATCATATACATTGTCAATAGTCATTTAAAAACGTCCGGAATTAATAATTATATATATATATATATATTATGGTGTATCATCTTAAAATGAATTCTTTATTCATTTCAATTATGGAGTACATCTCCCTCAATCAAATAGAAATTACATACATCGTATTAGTGGTAAGGATGCACAGAACACCATTATCAATTAAATTCATTTGAGATCCTTTATTTACCTCCTTTTTATGGAAGTGCCATTAACATGATCTTTACTCTGATTAAAGAATAAGTACAGATTATCACCTCTATACCTATGAAAAATATGAGTAAACTAAATATATAGTTGAAGATATGTTAAGATCATTGTTAATGGAGTTCAAATGAAAATTTTATAAACATATAAATATAATAATGGTCTTATAAAATAATAGTTTACACATAAGAATCCAAATAAATCCATATGATCTCCATTATGGGATGAGATGTATAACACCTATGTGTTTGGATGCGGTTGATAAACACAAATTTCAAGGACCAAAATTGGTCAAGTAAATGGTTGAAAAGGTAAATCCTATTAAACAACACATCAGAGTATATCAAAGTTGATAGAATAGGTATGATGATAATCGATGATGAGACATAGTGTTTGAAGTCAGATATAAAGTATTTCTTAATATATCCCCATTGAATAGAGTAATGAGATTTCAGAAGAAGGAAATGGTATAACGTAGGTACATTGAAACCATTGAGACTTTTGATCACATCAGAGCTATAGCCTGTCAACCTGCACTACCAAGAACCATGTCTCATGTACATGTTGTATTCCATGTATCCCTCCAGAAGAAGTACATAATGATCCCTCATATGTAATTAATTTAGAGTTTGTACAATTATAAAATTATCATTCTTATTAGGTTCAACCAGTAATGATCTTGGACCATATGAAAAATTTCTACCCAACAAGAAAAATCACTTATTAAAGGTACAATGAAGAAACCATAATTACAATGAGGTGACTTCAAAACTAGATGAGGTGATAAAGAATTATTACAGTCACATGTATTCACCCTTTTAATAAAAAAGTAATGGATAAATTTCATAAGGTGGGAATAATGTAATGGTCCTGAATTATATCAATTTAATTGACATTTAAATAATTTTTCCATAATGTGTAATAATGTACAATGGAAATTAAAAAATGAAGAGACATACAATATATTATATAAAATTGAATAATAAATTTTGAGAATAATAATTTCTATAATAATTTAATGCTTAACAATTAGAGAAAAATAAAATATAAGAAACATTAATAAAAAAATTCGGATCTTCTAGATCACCCAGAATAATCAATGTCATAAATAAAACTCAATAAATTATGAAAAATTTTATAATTTAAATATAAATATGTGAAATGAAAATATATAACCTTGATATAAAATTGAATTGAATGATGAATGTAAGAAATATGGGTTATTTAAAGAATGTAGGAACCCATATGAACCTTTCAAATATGATAGATTGAATAGTAATCTGAGCATTTGATTATTAATCTAGCCTTTGGATTATTAATCCAACCATAATGAATAGTAACCATTCAATTAGAATAATATCCCCAACTATGGAAGTTTAAAATGTTAAATATTTATATTTTAGTGGAATAAATTTAATGTTTTACAAATGTTAAATTAATTTTTTATATTTTTATAAAAAATAAATGATTTAATAGAACATTTATAAAAATATAATTATTTATATGAATAATTCTATTGAAAAAATTCATTTATAAATTAAAATATTATTTTATAATAATGATAAAATAATAATATTATACTGAAAGTACATTTTCATTTTTGTCATAAAATTGATCATAATATGAAAATTGGTATTTTCAAATCATTAATATTTATATTAAAATTAAAATTCACATAGATAAAAAATTATTTTGATATATGTTATTTTGTTTTTAAAAATACACACTTTAATAAAATTTTTGGGTGATTTTTTTGTATTTTTCTAAAATAGTTGAATTGTTTGTAAATAGTGAAATACAATAAAATATAGTATTTTCCATTAGAATCTAAGGACCTGAAATTTTGGGTGAGGAATGATGTATTCAACCATTACTTAGAATAAAAATACATAATTTACTATATATAGTTTCATGAATCAATATTATATGTAGTCTTGAGGAAAAATAATAAACTAATGGATATAATATTCAAATCCCCCCCACACATCCCCTTATAAATACCACCCATCACCACCAATTCTGATCAAAATATCTACATTGAATTTGGTAAAATTTATACCCAATTATCATACTAATCCTCTCCCCATGTCGTAGTCCAATTGGTTTTCTAAAATACCTATTCCACGTTCTGTAAGGATTTTTTCAAGGAGACATCATTTACGAGATAACATTCTAAAACGTTCTCAATTAAAAATTCTTTCTTCTTATACCTCATACATTAATTCATAAAACAAAATATTATAATGTATATAATATTAAAAATATACTTGAATGTTATTTTTTTGTTGTGATATCTATCTTATAACATCCCTTCATTTGTTTCAAAAATGAAAATGTTTTTTATAATATGGATTGTTCATCATCTTCCGGAACAATACAGTTCAGTTTTCTTCACAACCATTTAGGATGGTTATATAAATAATATTCTTGAAAAAAATATTATAATAATTATATTATACCTTATATAATGTTTTTTGGTCAAACTGGAATCTCAATAGGGGAGCGAATTGAGTTCCTATTTAAAATTTCTGTTAAAAATATTATGATAATGATCCCCTAATTTTGATATAGTCTAGTTAATTAAGGTATTAGATATATAAATTTTTAGTTGGTTAATAGGTTTCTCAAAGGGTGATTCATCCTCAGTTTAATAGGTTTATAACACTTCCTCAACTTTTGAAACAAGTCAAATGAATTAAACACCTACACACACTATTCATAACAAACTATCAATCTTAATTTAAATCAGTTTTCTATTTTTGAAATTATATGAAATGGAAAATAATCAAATGATAGTCTTACTGAATATAATACACAGTAGAGTTAAATGAGAGGATTAGTCTAAATCCAAGTCTTAATCCACTCCACTTGGTGATCACCTTCCCCCAAGAAATTTAAATTAACAATAAACATGATATACAATCTGTATCAGGCTTTAAAACAGTTTTCCCCAACAGTCGAGTGATCACAACCTCTACCAAAGTTCATCATGGAAAAAACATACGATACAGGCCACACAGAATCTATTCCATAGTTTTTTGTGGGAAATAAGGTTTAAGTGATGTTTGCTGTGAGGATTTTTAGTATCCTTAGTTTAAGAACAAGTGATAGTGTGTGTATCATACAAACACACACTTCTCAGAAATGTAAAATAATATAACACAATGAAGAAAATATTTTAAGATTGAGTTTATAAATCTCTATGTGTATGAATTTGATATCTTTACACCTTGGAGTGAATAAATTTAATTTCATGTTTTTCTATTGAAGTCATCCTCAAAACAGAGTGTCGCAACTCCAGGGTCTAGCTTTCAAGAACTAAGTGTTCTTATTATTGTGTTGATAGAGAGTTTATGAATCACAAAAGACAGACATGAGTTTTTCCCAAATGATCTTTGTGAATCTCTTGGTTTTACAATGTAAGTGATGTATAGTTCTTATTTGATCTAGAGAGTATCTTTTGTCTCATTAGTTCCTCTCTCTTTTTTCCTTCACCTTTCACGCACCCCCAACATGAACATATATCTTCTTCTTTGGTCATCTCTTTTATATTTGAGGTCTGAAAATATAAATAATTAAATCATGTGTGGTCCTTCCAGTACCTCGTACTATCCCCAGATACAGTCTCTTGATAAGTCAACAATCAGCATTAATTAATTTCAGAAGCATGAAATTTAACAATTATGACTGCTAGAATAATCTTATTAATTTTACAAAGTATGTAGTAGAAGATTGAGTATCAGTAGGCTAGTAACGGTAGCTTTCCTAGCATTATGCTTCAACAGTAGACTTCATCATTAGAGTGCATCGGTAGCCTTGAATAGTAATCTTAGCAACGATATCCTTCAGTGGTGACCTTTCATCGGTGAACATCATCAGTGACCTTTATCAGTGACATTTCATAGGTGACCTTCCATCGGTGACCTTTCATCGGTTCCATTGTTAGTGACCTTCATCGCTGACCTTCACCGGTAACCTATCATCGGTAACTTCTGCATCAGTGACCTGTGCATTGGTGACCATTGCATCAGTGACCTTTGATCGGTGACCATTCATCCGTGACATTTTGATCAGCCACCTATCATCGTAACCTTTGCATCAATGACCTTTCAACTTAGATAAAATTTTCACTGTAATCTTAAACAAGAGAGTAGTGAGATTAAATGTATATAGTTATCATTTGATGGAAAGTAAGAATATTAATGACACATGATTAGCCTAATAAAATATGATTATCACATAAATGAAACATGATTTGGGATTATCAAAATAGGTGAGTCCAAAAATCTCCCCCTTTTTGATAATCACAAATTATATCAGTGAAAATTTAGATTTAAGTATTATTGAATTTGGTTTAGGCACATTTGCGAATAACTTCAGAGGTGTGACCATAAATATATTTTGTTTAAGTAAAATTGTAATTGAGCCAAGGTTATTCTGGAAAATATAGATAGTGTATATATACAATGATTCCAGTCAGCTTAAAACTTCTCCCCCCTTTACCTTCATGAAACTTAACAATTAACACTTATCCCCCTTTGTGATTAATAAAAATAAGGTAAGAAAAGTTGTGATAAAAGATGATTGAATTATTAATGAAGCAAGAATACATGATACAAAATGTTTAGAAATATTCCTATCAACTAAGATATCCCAAATTCAATCCACATCAGATTTGTCCAAGAGAGATTTTTCTCTAGAAGCTGATGAATATGGTGTAGAAGATTGAGGGATAGGCCTCGGTATGACAGTGATCAGTGTAGGAGGATTTTCTATAGAGGCATCAGTAGATCTGTAGTGAGTATATCTCCGAGTAATCATAGGGGACAATAATATAATGTTATGGGCAGGAGTCATCAACAGTGTATCACAGGTAGATCCTGAGGAAACTGAGGAAGAAGGTAAGGATGGAGGAACAATGAGGGTAGTGTTGTCCACATGGAGGAAGGTTGAAAGAAGATTTATGAATCCATAATAAGGATTCCTTCTCTTCCCAAAACAGATATATAATAATCCTTGTTCTCTTTAAATTTCTCTAATGTAGGAGTCAATTCTCTAATCCTCTTAACTTGATCATTAAATGCATGAGTCACAGTTGGGAACCTCAAGTTCTCCAACAGTAGATTAAAGTAACCACACATCTGATGCTTAGTGTACACCCATTTGAAGTAGAAATCGACTTGATTTTTGATGACCTTTTTATCTTGAGAATCTTCCCTTACATAATCTTTTACAGGCTTTTGAATTTCACTGGTAGTGGAAATAACCTGAGTCATAGACTTAGGGTTTTAGGTACTTTCACCAGAGAACTTCTCCACTTCTTCTCTGATAACCGATATGGAAGCTTCTAGTTAAGTAGGATGAGAGGCTGAAGAGGATGAAGATGGACACAGAGGTGCCATTATGAAATCCACTATCTCTTTAAATGATTTGGTCAGACCACTGATCATCCTCTTCACATCATCATCTTGGCCACTCACATGTGTCTCCATAGACTTGTTAAAATCCTCAAACACAGTGACCATATGTTGAACCACACATTTAACATATATAAGATCTCTTTCCACATGACTCCTTGAAGCCATATATGATTCTAAACTAGCAATTGAATGGATCATAGATTCCATAGACTTGTCCAATGTTCTGATCTGATTCTGAAAATCCATTACATCATGTAGCAGAGTTGAGTGAGAGGTATAAATTAATTATTCCAAAGAAGTTGTCATAAATTCTTGATTGTGAAAAACTAATTGTTCTATTCCAAAATAGATATCTTCAATGTGTCTCTTCCATTCTGATTTTATTTATTCAAAATTATGATTTTCACATAGTTCTAAGGAAAAATCACCAATGGCTACAAAATAGTGGTTTCTGAAACAAAATGGATTGGAAGGATTCTATTAGGCTGGTCATCATCAGAGTATCCATAGTCTTAATTTAAGAAAAAAAATCTACGGTCTTCTGAACAATCATACATTCCATGAGAAACATAAACCAAACCTATGGAAACAGGTTCCTCCCCCTCATTTGGACCATTCTCTTTATCTACCATATCCATCTCTATTATACCTCTTCGACCAACCATATTAACAAGAGAGTCCACTTCCACTTCCTCTACATAATCTTCAACTACTACCCTTGAAAATCCATCTTTAACCAAGTCAAAAACCACTTCAAATACACTTTATACGTTTTCTATATACTAAATTAGAGGACTGAGACTTATACATTACTCTTCGCTTTCAATAGCAGCTCTCTCAAAGTCATCATGACTATATTCAGATTCATCCTCCTCCGCTGAGGTCACTCTAATGTCTCTTAAGACAATTTTATCTCCTTCTTATTCACTAGTTTCCTTATCATCGTTGTCCCTTAGGACATTCTACCTTCTTGTAAATCTTCTTGGTGGGTTATGATCACCAAAGGATATAGTATTGTCATGAGATGGTGGGGGAAGGTCAGGATCACTCCTGTCATCAATAAGAGAATACTCACTTTCATGTATAGCAGTGGCCTCTTCTTCTTCATCTTAATATAATGGCTCCACCTCATCAGCAATTAGACTAGGATATCTCTTATTATTAGGCCTAGTGGGTTGAGTAAGAGGTGTGAATTTCTCATATAGCTTAGCCTTATCATTCACCCATTTTCTATTCCAATGGGTCCAATTTATCTTCGTCACCTTGAAAATCATCATGATAATGTAGATTTTTTCACATACAAAAACTATTTCCTCCTTATTTCCAGAAACTACTCTAACATTAAACATCAAGGATGGAAATATGACATGAAACAAAGCCTTGGATTTTGAACCAGGCTTTTTCATTTCCTCTAATTGAATCATTATCAACCTACACATGTTTATCTTCTGTCCATGCTTCAACAGATAAAAAAGAAATATGTTTTTATACATTAAGGTAGAAATGTCCCCTTTCTTGGGACTCAAAAAATGCTATTAAAATTGAAAAAGTAACTTGATTTCTCCTTAAATTTCAGTAGAAATTACTCTCCTAGGGATCCCATTCCCTATCAGTTAAGCCAGAGCATCTTCATAACAGAAGAAATAACTAGAGGGAGGTACCACTCCTATGTATTAATCAAAAATATCTTCATGTGGTACATTCAAACAATCAGACCATTCAAACTAGGAAAATATCACACTTACACTATTTACCATTGAATACATTCAGTTTTCATTGTCAGACTGATCAACATTTATAGACTCATAGAACTCCTTCACTATCTTTGGGTAGTAAGGACCATTGTTATTTGAAAAGAATTCAACCCAACCCTGATCTTCATGTGCCTTTAGGACAAAAGAGCTGCTTGACAACATCTATTTTGAACATAACTCATTCTGAACCACAATTTTCCTTATCGATAAATGTTGATTGATCTGGTTTTCCTTATTTTTGCTTCCACTCCTAGATTCAGCTCGAGTATTCATAGGATTCGGCACATCTCCTTCATCATTTACCATCAAACTCTTTAATCTAACCATTTAAATCTATAGCGGTTTGAGGGTTTCAACCGGTGGATAGGTTCTAATATTAGAGAAAAAAATGGTTCGGGAGAGTACTGAGGTGGATCAAAATGTGGCTTGTACTCTATTTTTAAAATTTATGTATTAGAATAAAAATTAAGAAAAATAAATAAGTAATACTAAAAATGCTTCAGATTCCGGCAAAAAAAAAAACGCAAGTCCCAAAAACAATCACTATCAGTAAGGTGACAACAGTGAGGTGCCTAACGGTGAGGTCCAATGGTGAGGTCCAACGGTGAGGTCCAACGGTGAGGTCCAACAGTGAGGTCGAACGGTGATGTACAATGGTATGGTCTAATGGTGAAGTCCAATGGTGAGGTCTAACAGGGATGTCCAAGTGTGAGATCCAATGGTGAGGTCGAACGGTGAGGTCCAACAGTGAGTTCCAACAGTGAGGTCCAACGGTGAGGTCCAACAGTGTGGTCCAATGGTGTGGTTCCTAACATAATATTTTATCATACCTAACTCATGTCTGGTGTAGTTTAACATCTCATAACTCAAAGTATTTGTGATTATATCATCCAATTGGTGTTCGGTGCCAATGAATTCAAGTGTGATATCACCTCTTTCATAATGATATCTCAATAAGTGATGTCTGACATCAATGTGATTTGTCCTAACATGAGATACTAGATTTTTAGATATGTTAATATAACTTGTATTATCACGATTTATAGAGACATGTCGTAATTGATATCTGTAGTCTAGTAATGTGTGTTTCATCCACAGAATTTGAGCACAATAACTACCAGTATCTATATATTCATCTTCGGAAGTAGATAATGCAAAAACATTTTGTTTCTTATAACACCATGAAAATAGTGACGTGCCTAAAATGTGATATGTTCCAGAAGATCTCTTTCTATCTAACTTGCAAGTGGAAAAGTAAGAATCTGAATAACTTATAATTAAAATGATTTTCCTATTGGATAAAATAGTCCTATATTTTTATTATACTTGATATATTTAAAAATACTTTTAACAGTAGTTAAATGAAAGTCTTTGGGATTGGCTGGAAAACGAGAACACATGAAAACATTGAACATAATATCAGGTCTTCTAGAAGTAAGATTGATCAGACTCCCAATCATACCACTGTAATTGGTTTGATCCACTAATTTATCAGTTTCATCAGCATCCAACTTACAAGTGGTACTCATAGGTGCATCACTACCTTTATTACTTTCCATACCAAAACATTTCAAAAGAACCTTTTTATATTTACTCTAATTTGAAATAATACCATTTTTATTTTGAAAAATTTGAATTCCAAGGAAATATTTAAGTTCCCCCATTAAACTCATTTCAAATTCATCTTCCATCATTTTTGAGAAATCAGTACATAAAGAATTTTAACGGGATCCAAAAATAAGGTCATCTACCAAAATCTGTACTATTAAAACAACTTTTAAAATCCATTTAATAAAATGAGTAGGATCAGCTATTATTTTAGTAAAACCTTTTGAAATAAGAAAAGAACTAAGTCTATCATACCAAGATCTTGGATATTGTTTTAGACCATATAGAGTGTTAGAATATTTAATGACATGATTTGAAAAATGGATATTTGTAAAACCAGGGGGTTGTTCAACAAAGACATCCTCCAATATGTACCAATTTAGAAATACACCTTTGATATCAATTTGATAAAGTTTTAAATTCATATGATCTACATAATAATTTAATATCCAAATGGATTATAGTCTTGCTACAGGTGAAAATGCTTCCTCATATTCTATTCCTTCTTTTTGACTATATCTGTGTGCAACTAGTATATCCTTGTTTCTAACTATGTTTCCAGATTCATCAACTATATTTCTAACCACCCATTTAGTGCTTATGGTAAAAGTGTCCTTAATTCATTATATTAATTCCCAAAACATTGTTTCTTTCAAATTGATTTAATTATTCTTGCATATCCATTACCCAAAATTCATCATTGATATCATCATCAATATTTTTAGGTTGAAGCAATTAATGAAAGGCTTTATGTTCAACCTGGTTTCTCATAGAAGTTGTAGTTTGTGTTCCTCTATTTAGATCACCTACTACAACATCTAAAGGATGATTATTTAGAGTTATAATACCTCTTGAAAGAGTAGAATTAGACTCTTCATGCTTTTCTATAGGTTCAAATTCATCATTTTCATATTTCTGAATATTTTCAGATCTAGTAGTTTTAACTAAGGGTTCAATGTCTTTATCATTAAGGTCCATATTTGAAATATCCTCCTCAACATGTTCAACTAGGTTTTTGGGTATATGTGGATTAATCTCATCAACATTAATATGAACTGATTCTTCCACACATTTTGTTTTCAAATTGAATACTCTATAATCTTTATTAGAGATTGAGTAACCTAGGAAAATTCCTTCATCACTCTTAGAAGAAAACATCTCAAGATTATTCTTAGTGTTATGGATAAAGACTTTGCAACCAATAATTTGAAAGTAATTAACCTTAGGTATCTTATTATTCAATATCTCATAAGATTTTTTCTTAATAACATGTTTAATTATTAATCTATTGATAATTTAACAAGCTGTATTGATAGATTATACCAAAAATATATTGGTATATTATACTAATTTAGCATAGTTAAAGAAATCTATTGAAGTGTCCTATTTCTTCTTTCTAGGACTCCATTTTGTTGAGGTGTTTGACGAGTAGAGAAATTGTGATTATAGCCATTTTTTGAGAAACAATATTCAAATTCCTGATTTTCAAACTCACAGCCATGATCACTTCTCAAGGTCTTAATTCTAAGTCCCTTAAGATTTTCCACAGACTTGAAATATTTAATGAAGTAAGAACATGCTTCACTTTTGTGAGCTAGAAACTCTACCCAAGTGTGTCTAGAAAAATCATTCACAAAAACATAAAAATACTACTTCCCATTTAAATTTGAAACTCTAGATGGTCTAAAAAATCCATGTGAACCAACTCAAGCAGTTGAGAAGTAGAATCTTATTTATTTGGTTTGAAGGAAACATTGAGTTGTTTTCCTTTTTGACAAGGATTAAAAACATTGTCATGTGGGAAATCTAATTTAGGTATGTCTCTAACTAATCCTTTCCTAGTTAGTTTCCTAAGTTAGTGCACATTGTAGTGTCTTAATCTTATGTTCCATAACCATGATTCTTTATTAAAATCATTTAATCAGGAAACATTTTTCTTAGCTAAAGAGTTTAAATCACCATCCTAAACATTTTCATTTCTAAAAGTAGTGAATATTAAATAATTTTTAGAATTAAAAACATTTCATGCATCATTTTCAAACATAACATAAAAACCATCATCACACAACTGAGAGATTCTAAGTAAATTGTATTTTCACCCATCAACAAAAAGTACTTTTCAAATTAATACAGTATTTGGGGTTACCAATATACTCTAAGGAGAGGATATTCCCATTATTATTATCACTGAATGTGGCATGTCCACCATCAACATTAATTAGGACCTTGAATAATGAATAGTCTGTTATCATACGTCGTGAACATCCACTGTCCATGTACAATAGTGTTTTATAGGATCACTTTAAACAATTTTCCAACAAAACAGATCAAGTGTAGAGTAACTTTGGTACATAGATTTTCTTGGGTCCAGAGAGGTAAAAAAGTAAATCATTGGGAAAACATACTTGTCTCACGGGTTTACTATAATCAATAGATATGTTTTGAGACATGAATACTTCATTAGGTTCTTTGGAAAATTATTTTTCAAATGATGGTCGAGAACATGAACAAGTAGTGAACCGTAAAAATTTTGGAACAAATTTATTTTTAACAATCCTTCTCTATCCTGGTTGATATCCTAGGCCAGTTGTATATATTGGAGCAATCTGTTTTCCTAGAAACTAAGTGAAATTATATCTACCTGTATTAAACTTCTCAATAACCCTTTTAAATTTCTCATTTGATAATTTAAGTTTAGTATTTTATTTTAACTGCTGAGAACATTTTTTTGTCAATATCGAAATCAGACTAATATTTATCATTTAAATCATGTTTTCTTTTAAATAATTTATATTTATCCTTTAGTTCATTAATGGTATCCTCAATCATTCTATATTACTCAAATAGTTCATCCTTAGTAATATTTTTATCATTTATTGATTCACTTTCATTCCCAGAATAGTAACCATTAGGTATAGGGGAATTGGTTGTTACATCTTATGTTTATGTCATGAAACATAGGTTTTCATGTTGGTTCATTTCAATATCAGAAGTGTCAGATCCTCTAGATATATATTCTGAATCACTCTAAGTAGCATTCATTTCATTTCTATATCCCTTGACCTTGTCTTCATGTTTCTTCTTAAATTTCATATTGGGGTAATCAACCTTCACATGGCCTTTTCCTTTACACTCATTGTAGTCTATCCCATATGGGTTGTCATTCCACTTTATGTCCTTTTTCTGCTTTCCATTATTAACATAACTTCCATTATAGTTTTATTTTCTATAGAACTTCTTCTTACTGTAGAACTTCTTGAATCTCCTACCAAGATGTGTCATCTCATCATCACTGTCTGAGTCTGAGACTTCATTGGTGGAAGTGTCCACAAGAGCTTGAACTTTTTTGTTATCTTATGTCACTAAGTTAGTAGTCTTGAATGCTATAGATTTATTTTTTGGTTCTTCATCAGCTTCTTTATTTTGCATAATATCTTTTTTGTACAACATAAGTTTTAAAATAAGTTCTTTCACTAGTACCTTGCCTATGTCATAGGATTCTCAGATAGAAACAGAATTTCCTCTCCATCTTTCAGGTATGGAATGAAGCAACATCATAATCAAATCCTTGATGTCCACTGGTTTCCCAAGAAGACTCAGGGTATTTACTATTTCATTGACTCTAAGATGCATTTAATATATAAGTTTATCATGCTTCATTTTAAAATTATCATCTTTTATAGTATAAGTATTTAATCTCATTTCATTAACATTGGTTGTTCCCTCATGAGAAACAGTCAAATTATCCCAAATTTCATAAGAAATTTTATTGGAATATATTCTCTTGAATTCATAATCACCTAGAAAATAGTACAATGCATTCATTGCTTTATAGTTATTTTCATATGTAGCTTTAGTCAACTGAGACCATGTGTCCCCAGAAGTAATAGCGAAATCATGTTGTTCTTCAATTGTGTCCTAGATTTCAGGATTCATGCTCAATAATACAATTTCATTTTTAATTTCCACTGAGCATGGTTATCACCATTAACGAAAGGTGGCATGTTAGTATCAGCAGCCTCAACTCTGTTATCCATTGTAAAGTAAACTTTTAAAAAACTGAAAATTTAAATATGACATAAATTTTATGATTATTACGATAAAACAAAAATCCTAGTTTAAAATAATTTGAAAACATTCACAATTGTTTAGATAGTAGCAATAAAAATTCACTCCTTTGATAGAAAATGTTGGTCGGAGTAGAATCTTAATATGGGGGTGAATTGAGTTCCTATTTAAAATTTCTGTTAAAAACATTATGATAAAGATCCCCCAATTTTGAAACATCCTAGTTAATTATCTCAGTACAGATACAAATGTTTAATGGTCAACATGATTATCGAAGGGAAATTAGTCTTCAATTAAATCAGTGTAAAACACATCATCAACTTTTGAAACTATTCAACTGAATTACACACCTAAACACAGTATCCAGAACTAACTATCAAAGTCAATATAGAACAATTTTCTGTTTTATAAATTATAAGAAGTGAAAAATAAAAGAAATAGAGTTTTACTAAATATAGTACGCAGTATAGTAATACAAGATGAAGAGTCTCAATATGAGACATAATTATCTCCACTTGGTTATCACCTTCCACCAAGAAGTTATATTAACAATATACATAATACAAAACTTGTATCAGGATTTACAACTGTTTTCACCCACTATCCAAGAATCACACTCACTACCATAGTACTTAATTTAAAAAACAAACAATACAGACCACACACGGTCTCTTCCACAGTTATACGTGTGAAATAAGTTTTTAAGTGAAGTTTAATGTTAGTATTTTTAGTATCCTAAGTTTGAGAACATGAGACTGTGTGCGTAACATAAAAACACAGAATTCGTAGAAATATAATATAAAATAACAAAATAGAGTAAATATTGTATGATTGAGTTTAGAAATCTCTATGTGTTTGCAGTTCAGCTCTTGACTCGTTGGAGTGAAGAAATTTTTGTCTGAGTCCTTATCTGGATGTTGTCCTCAAAACAGAGTGTCACAACACTAGGTCCTAGCTTTCATAAACATAGTTTTCTTCTTCTATTATTTATAGAGAGTTCATGAAGCACAGACTGACGACGTGAGTTTATCCAAAATGATCATCGTGATGATCTTGGGTTCACAACGTATGTGCGGGATGGTTCTTCTTTGATATAGCGTGTATGTTCTTTCTAATTCATTTCTTTTATTTCTTTCACCTTTTTTTCACTCCCCAACACACACACCTATATTCTTCCTAGGTATTATCTTCTATATTTTAAATCTGACAATAGGAATATGTAAACCACATGCGATTCTTCTCGTACCTCATATTGTCCCCAGATACGGTCTCTTGATATCTCTACAATCAGCATTAATTAATGTCAGAGGCATTAAATATACCAAATATGACTGTTAGAATTTTCTTAAGAATTTGAAAATGTATGGAGTAGAATGGTGAGTATTGGTAGGCTAGTAGTTGTATCCTTCCCAACAGTAAGAATCTACAGTAGGCTTCATCGGTAGAGTGCATCAGTAGCCTTCAATGGTAACCTTGTCAATGGTAGAGTACAGTGGTGACCTTTCATCAGTGACCTTTATCGGCGACCTTTCAACATTGACCTTACATCGATGACCTTTAATCGGTGGCCTTCATCGGTAACCCTGCATCAGTCACATGTGCATTTGTTACATGTGCATCGGTGACCTTTGCATCGGTTGCCTTGCATTGGTGACCTTTTAATCGTTGACCTTGATTTGGTGACCAATGCATCAGTGACCTTGCATCATTAACCACTTCATTGCTTACCTATCTATATAGATAAATATTTCCCTGAAAGCTTAAAAAAGATATTATTGAGATTAAAATTATATAGTTAACACATGATAGAAACTAAGAATATTAATGTAACATGATTAGCATAATAAAAACATTATTATCGCATAAATGAAAAAATATTTGGGATTATCAAAACAGTTGAGTACAACATGTTTTTTAGGATTCAATAATCATTTAATTAAATATAAATAATCCAGTCTATGATAGTTTGTAAAACAGACTAAATGAATTAACAACAAAACATTAAAATGTTTCTTAAGTGAATTATCCCCTTGTCGGAGTAAAAAACAATAACATTTAAATTTCTGAATGGACATAAACACCAATTCATTTAACATATATACTTTTTCCCATTTGACATGAAAATCAATAATTATCCACATGGGATCCAGCCTAGGAACTATGAAATGAACACTATTTAAATGGAAAAAAATGAAATTAATATATCATTGAAATGGTTACAAATGAATATAAATTAAATATAGTCATTAAAATATAGATTTTAAAGGTCCTAAATTAATTAATTAATTAATTTAATTTCATTATTTAGGAATTATGTCCACACATAGAATGAATATGGAACATAAGTTATGGGATCTCTCCAAACCACCATTTTTCTTTGGGTTATGAAATTTCCCTCAATAACTCACTTTCTCTATATTTTTTATATTATAAGATGCAAATAATTTTTGTATAAATTTCCCTTACAAATATACATTTCTCATTATCCCATCATTTTTTGGGATAATACATTCATTAATGAGGATGAATTATGAAACCCATTTCTTTGCACTGGTAATTACTATGATTATAACATGTTATTGATTTCTATTTTTGACACACACATGCATGTATTTATTATGAATTGTTCGACCAGATAATGCTCTAATGAATTGGGTGATATTTTTCTCACATTATATGATATATTTCGTATTAGGGAGTAAACATAATCCATGATGGGACTAAGTATTCCATGTGATGTTGTCTGGGTAGTTAGCCTTAAATTATTCATATTTCATGTTATATATTACTATGATGTTCCTATATTTCCATGACATTATTATTCCATATTCATTACGTTATTACCAAATATAATTATTCATCAACATTGTATTTTATGATAAAATGTTTTTCCTTCTGACCCATTTTTATACGTCATTTCCTTGTTTAATCCCTTAAAAGGATTTATAGACCACCCATTTATGTTATGTATTCCCCGGGTTATCGAACATGGTTTTAGGATATAAAAGGATATAAATAGATAAATGGGATTTATGATATAATTATAGATAAAAAATAAATTTTTTATTCATTTCATTACATTATAAACTGACTCATCAAATAATATTATGCCTCCTGATATTTGGGTTGTATTTACTGGATATTTTTTTAAATAACATTTAATGATTCTCTAAAAAGTTTCGTCTCTTTATAGTTATTATTGTGGGGTAGATACCTCAAAATAGATCTTCTATGAGGATTTTATGAATCATTATTTGAAAGAGGAAGATAATTGGGAAAAATTAATATAAATAATTAACCTTAAAAAAATTTCCTTAGGTTAGGGCCCCTTAATATTTTTCATTTCCAAGAGTGGATCTAGGTTGACGTCCCTATCTAGTTCATGAATTTCAAAAAGACGCGTTATTACATAAAATTATATTTGAGGATGATAATGAAACATATCAATGTATGATACACAGAAGGTTCAATTCATAGAGTCTATAGAAGTATAAGGGATCCATTTTGATTCTTGAACCGGGGTTTGGATGGAGGTGGTGGTGATAACCTTCTATTTCAATTCTTCACAAAGGGTCCAATGATATTTTTTAGTTGTGAAGATGCTGCATGGATTTGATTGATATCATTGGTTCTTGTTTCTTGGGGTTTTATGAGGATATGACTAATTTATGGGCTATTTCCTATGAAATATTTCCAGAATGAGTTTCTTTTGTTGACCCAATGTGGGTAGGATATTTGGTATGTGTTTTTTTCTCTATTTTATGGGATTTATGATTTCTTCACTTTGTTTTTGATGAGGCCTTTTTATTTTCATATCATGAAAATAACCATTTACTATTATCCCCATTACATTGATGACAAGGTTTATCATAATTATTTGATTTAGTTCCCTCTATAATGGGTTTATATAAACAAAATCATTCAAACAGTTGACAACCACCTCTTTAATCCTCAATAAATGATTCTTTTTATCAATTTAAAATTCTAGTTTTTAACCCACATGTAATTTCCTTAATATATAGTAAGGGTATCTCATTATATTAGCTTGAGGTTGAGAGAGAGATATTTTTTGAGGAAAGTAGTTTCTCTGAACTTTTTTATATTTTTTATTACTATATCCTTATCCCTTGATTGGTATTAAGGGAAGAGTTATTACCATCATGTGCATCATATAAACTTATCGCTTGTTGGGTATGTTGGATATTTTTTTCCAAATGAATTGAATATATTATATAAACCATTGTTTTTAATAAACAAAATTTTCACTTGTTCATGGTGATATTGTCCATTGTTTAGGAAACAAATAATATTGTATGTTTTCCTTTAAATAATTTATGCCTACTTTTTGATTAATTACATTATTTTTGATAAATTTAATTCTTATGTGATGTGGGTTGTTCATTTGTATTTGTATATGATATAGTTGTGGCCTAGTGTTCTTACATCGTCAGAATGGATTTCTCTCGTAATATTTATATATATTATCACATTGAGTATTTGAGGAGATGTGACACTCCACAAAACAAGATACGATATATTAGGACAAATTTTAATACTTTATAGGATATTTAGTTCCACCCATAATAGATAATATCATGGTTTAATGGATGGGATACTTGACCTATATTTTTGTTGAACCCTATTTATCTTCCTGCATTTGGCTAGGGAATGTTATGAGATGGTGATATGGAACTCGTGAATTTAATAAATTTTACATGGGGTAAATGGAAACTAAAAATTGGAGTATTATAACCTTTTATGAATTTTCATGAGTATTCCACTAGTAAATTAAAATTTTATAACAAACATTAATGGAGAATTAATGTCAGATAATGTGCACAGTTAATTCTTAATGAATTATTTGTAATAGATTTTGTAAGTTAACTTTGAGTTTTATATTTTTTGGAAGGTAATTAAATTAATATAAATTTTCATAACATCATGGTAGAGTTATGTTATTTGAATAATTTTTTTAAGAAAGACTGTAACATTCTCATGACCCTGAGAAAGGTGTCACTTTTTGACACATTTTTTAGTTCAAATAATTAAAAAATAGCATCATTCTAAAAAAATAAAAAGTTTAATTAACATGCGGTCAATAATTTTGTCACAAATTAAATAGTGGTCATTATTTTAGGATTTCAGGACAATTTGAGTTTATTTGAAATGTTTTGACTATATAACCTATTTTGAATAATTTTTACTATACAAAGTATAATTTGATTACATCATGTAAGTATGAAACACAAAAATATTAACCATTAATCATCTTTGAGACATTACTAATCTGATATGAAAAATATTTTTCAACATGCGTGATCTAATTCCATCATTCATTCCATGTAAAATAGTATGATTTATCTGAAAACATAAAATTGGTTTCAGCATATATGAGTAGTTCAAATATCCAAAAACATTTCAACCCACAATTTTGTTAATGGAATTACCAATATATCCTTGAAACTATGAAATTATTATTTTTTTGTAGCTCGCATAAATCTCGAAAAAAATGATATATTCAGATCAATATTTTACATCTATTCAGTTCATATTTATTTTGGTATAAATAGAATTTTAATATCCATCTATCGTGGACATATTTCATCATTAATAATTAGACTCATCCTAATGAATTTATTTCCATCACATCATGGACAACCCTTGAATGGAATTGCATATAAATTATTAGGCTTAAACCTAAAACATGGGAAACTACCTGTGTTATACATCATGAATTCAACATTTTCTAGGGATTCAAAATATTTTTCTTCTATATTGTGGAACAAAATAATGTGTTGTAGAGTTGTCTTTTATATATTGAAATGGTAATTTTAATTTATTCACTTGTGGTATGGTAATCCCATATGTTGTGTAGTCATTAAAAGATTCTGAAAATCACTGTGTAATGAATTTTTTTCTATTCGAATGTATTCATATTGAAACTAACCAAATGTTACTGAACTCATAGAAATTTCAAATTCATTATATATTGGAATAAATCCTTGTTGATAAAAAAAATTTATATGGAATTTGAAAACAAATACATGCAAATTTGGACAATCCCTACCACATACCAGGCACAACATCAAACCTCTCATGAAAATAATCATTTTCCATTTTCTTATGAGTATTAAATTGTTATTAATTTTTTCCTTTTCCAAAAAAGGTTAATTTCATATAAATAAATGACCAAGAAAACTTCATAAAAAATTAAAGTCTTCATTTATGAGTCCATGTAATACATTAAAATCACTGATTATATCTTTGTAATATATGTTCAACAAGAGAATTCATTTCCATAATATTTTCAATAAACGAAACAAAACAAACCATGATTGTATAATTCTTTTCCTTTTAGAAAATTTACATTTTTTATATCATCATTATTTGTCCCTATTTGTTAGTAAAATCAAATGTCTCACTCCTTATCATCATGAATATCCCTTTGTGAATTTTTTTTGAACCATATAATTAAATAGCAATAATCACCTCATAATATATATAGAAATTCAATATTTACATAAACATACCCCCTACCGTTTAATGTTTAAGTAAACATTCATCTTTTCCTCCATGTTTTTATTTGAATTATGTACCTTAATGAGTTGATCATAATGAAAGGGGTTGTAAATTGTAAGAACCCGGATCATCGTTTGAGGTATGTTTTTCCTTTTTCTGGAGTTTTTGGGAAAATTAATGTTTGTGGGAATTTTTGAAGTACACGACGTGTACTTCCGGAGTACATGCCGTGTACTCTTCTCCCGATCGAAGCCGTGTGCGGGCCGTGTCCGGGCAACACACATGGTGTGTAGGGGTGATGTGGAGGCCGATTTTTGCGGAGTATGGAAAGACCTAGTACCTGATGTGTACTGTAAAAGTACTCATCGAGTAGTTTCTTTTTATTTCATTAATTGGACCGGGGTCACGCCTAATGCTCATAAACGTCTACTTCTCTGCCTAATTTTGTCCAGAGCATCCAAGGAGGCCGATTCTTCTACAAGCCACTAATCTGTCACTGGTTGTCCGAATCGAACTCCATCGATTGCAGAAGAATCACAGCGGTGATTTCATGTTTCTTCCTTAGCCTTGTTTCCTGATTCTTCCTCTCATCTGAGTTATCTAAGGTTGAACGTTTTAGACGTTTTTGCAGATCTAATCTATTCTAGACCGATTCACAGGTCGAGGGTCAAGTATATCAATCTTCGAGGATCAAGGTAAGTGATTGGTTGCACTACATTGATGTTCTTTGAGTTTTGGTTGCAAAAGTGCTGGATATCCATGTATCGGGTATCTTGGGTTAAGGATTTCGATCCTATGGTTTATTTGCCCCATATTACTTGTTAGTTATTGATTAATTATTGCTGATATAACCATGGTTTCATGTTTGAGGATCACCCCATGGGTGTTTCTACCTATTTGGATGTTTATCATCATTCGACACCGTTTTCCTGTGAGTAAAACCCTATTGCAATTGCTAGTTTGCTTGATATAACTGTTTACATGTGTTGCCTGCTGTTTAAATGCTTTTTATGCATGATAGCTATTCACCAAGTAGATGTTGAACTTACATAGGGCAGCTGACAGACGATTATGCATGACTGGACTGCTCAGGTCTGTGAGAACCTGGTGCGGGAGATCAAAGAGTGAATAGATGATTAAGTGCTACCCTAGAGGGTCTATTGGTTTTAGTTCGTACACAGGACCTATGGGTATAGGACTTTGTTCTTCCCAAGAGTGTTCTTATTTTACCCATTCATCGAGACCACATGACAAATTAGACGTAAGTTCTTCCTCTGAGAGTCTATAGCTATCGTTGCAAGACCATAGGGGAGTTGATGTGAGAGCTTCCCAGAGTGTCGTTTCCTTGATTGATTACTAGAATATAGGGGTCTACTAGTTGAGCCACCTAGAAGGTCAGTGTGAATTTTGATGGTTGGTTGTGACAAGTACACCAAGCCAAAGAACAAGCTTGGGTTTTGTACTGTTTGTGTTTCAGTAGTCTTTTGAGATACCTACTCTGTTACTTTCTTACCTTGGAATAGAATTCTCTTCTAGTTTTCCATGGTTGTTTAGTTAAATTAATGTGGATGGTAATTGGTAGGATTATATACTGGTATACTCCTATTTCATTAATGTATTTATATTCCTTTACTTTTTCAATATTACTCACTAATAGTAGGGAACAAATCTTGTAGTGGTTGGATACTGGGATTAGTCTCACACCCTGTTTGGGTCCTGTTTTTTGGCCAAAACTGATTATATGGTTACAGGTGTAGATAGGTATTGTGGCCCTTCTACATCAGGTACTTGATTGCTGGTTGGAGCTAGAGAGAATGGGACCGGGCTTCGGCTCGCGATGCTGCTGGAGTTGATGATTACATTTAGTACTTTGGTTTCAGTGGTATTTTAGCACGTTGTTTGGTTTACTGCTTTCCATAGATACATGTTCCGTACTCCATCATTATTATATCTGGCATTGCTTCTTATTTTAGTTTAGTTGTTGTATGTTTTTTACTGCTTCCACTATTTGATTTTGTTGATTCTTCTGCTACATACTTTACCAAATGATAGCATAGTTTCCCCACATACTCACCAAGGCCCTCACTGCTAGTCGGAAGCCTCTGGCATTTAGGGAAACACTCTTGAGGTTATATGGCGAACTGGGTATGGGGCACCAGTTTTGTGGCTCTGGATTCGGGTCATTAAAAAGTGGTATCAGAGGTGGTTTTCATATTTTACATTGCCTTAAAGTTTTGTGATAATAGAAAAGGATAAGAAGAAATGGGTAGTTAGTAATTAACTGTGCCCGAGAGTAATTTACCCATATATAGGGAAAAACTATATTACCTCATAATTGCAATTTTCAGTCTTTGTAAGTGTTACCGTTTTTTATATTTCACTTTTTGGTGATGCACATGTTTTGTGATGCTACAGTTAATATGATAGTGGTTCTATTTTGTTGCAACCCTATGAGATGAGGGTGTGCCATCTCATGCATCATATAGTCACTGGGTAGGAAATCACATGTCATGCATTGTACCATGCCATCTAGGGTGAATTTGAATTTCAGGATGTTGTGATAGTTGTCGTGATAAATTATGCATGTTGTTGTGATAGTTGGTGTGACTGACATACTTGTTATACTGTTTTACTTGTTATATGAATGGTTATGATTCCATGATTTGATTCGCAGTGAGTATGGGCCCCAACGGATCAGAAATTGACACATAGATGTTTTTTTTTCAGTGTTTCTGGCATTTGGTGCAGTTTCTGAGCTACTGGCCAGAAAAACCCAGAATACACATCATGTGCTTTATTCATACATGTCGTGTAGTTTTAAACCTTGTTACTAACGGTGTGAACAGAGACACTGGGTGTCAGAAATACTCTGGGGACACGTTGTGTACTAAAATTACACGCCGTGAAGTGTTCAATTCCTTCTTTCAATTATTTATAAAATCCAATATATCCCTTTACATTGAATATCTTCTTGGGAACCTGAGAAACACAGTCAAGAAATATTATATTTTTCAAATAGAAGAGACATTAGCAAATTAAATTTCAATGAACTCAGTTGAATGAGTGTTACCCGATCCGTAAAATCTCCATGTATTATTACCATCCATGAATGAAAGTTCAATTCTATATCAAATATCATACACATAGAATATCTGAAATTTCATGAATACATTTTTTTTCATAATATAATTTCTTCTAATGATATCATGTGAAATTACACTATGAATTGTATCTAACCCTTCACCCAGCATCAATTATTTCATTAGATCTAATAATAATGGACAAAGGGTAGTGGGGTTACCTCAATTAAACTCATGTTCTGGAATTTGGTTGTTCGCTTTCATCCAAGACCTTACATCCAATCTTTTTCCAAATCATACATTAAACAAAATATTTTCCCAATCCCCCTTTTGAGTTTATGAACATGATCAGTATTTTCTCTATGGGTTGAAATAAAATTATTTATTAAGAAAAACCTTTATATGACATTGTCCACTCTTAAATAAAATAAAATTGTATATTAATCCAAGTATATATGTCCATATTTTCATTCTCTCATTCCTCATGGGTTGTTGAGTATATACTATGCAAGTAGGTTGGTGTAATTCTTCTTTTCTCTCTTAAGATTCATCTTCCTAATCATTAATCATGTACTTCATGAAAAAAATAAATCATATTTTGAGTTCCTTTTATCACATCATTCTTTTACTTCTATAGTGTCTATTTTGAAGAAGACATTAGAGATTATTTATTCATCTTCTTATAGTTTCTTCTATAATAATTATACTAAATATTGTGTCGTGTTTCTAGTGAATAAGATTTCCCTTTCTTCACCATGATGTTTCCAATAAGTAAGATAGATCTCTACCTAATCCAACTGTGTTCCATCATATTATTAGAGATTAGGATATAATTTTATTACTTTTTTCTACTTTTTTGTTGTATCTATACACATGACCTTCATAACATCATATATTACATTGTCTAGTAGAATCATTCCATATTTGTTTTATTGAATTAAGTTTAGTTGGTGAAGTTATTCTATTATCCATAACCTATATTTATTACTTGCACACACCCATAGTGTGTCTAATTCTACCAGAAAAATTAACATATAATCACTATATTTTGTTGGTGTCTTCTTAATTTAGTTAAATCATATGTTTACAGTATTATTTATTAAATCAGATTTCTTATTGAAAAGCTGGTACATATATTTTTCACAATATTTTTATCAGGTTTTTATATTTTCCTTATGGTACGACAATCCTCCTCAATATTCTTTTTCTAGAAAACTATTTCTCATACCTATCCCTTAAAATTATAAATGTGAGAACTCATTTAGCTATATGTTGTAATTACCTATCCCTTCCACTCATCGATGAAAGTGAAGGATACCTCATGTTGTTTCATCATTTCCATATAATATATTAATTCATTAATTGGTTCATGAAAATATCACTTTTTATTTTCATCATCAGTTTCTTATTATCTTCTTCCATGTCTACTATGATAGAACAATACTTTACACATTTATTATTTTGGAGGTGCACATCATTTTTGAAACCTTGAATGTCCTCTTGTTTGATGGATTACATGTATAATTTTCATTAGTTTCAAAATACTAAGTTGATATAAAATCCGCATCATTAGTTTTATATAGGGATAATATATAGAGTAAGAATTTTGTATACATATTTACTCAAAATTATTTATGTGGAGGGTAGTAAATAATTTTTTGAAACCCTACCACTTCTTCTTAATAAATGGACATTTAGACAAGTGAAGTAATTCTTCTATTGAATACACATACTGATCATCATGTGATTTATCAAAATTTATTTAGTGAATTTAAAATCAGATATTTTATTTAATATACCTTGGTATATATATTTTACTAAGGCCTATTTCACTTGAACATCAATTTTCAACATATTTTGGACTGAATCAAAATCAACTCTAGTTCTCATCAGCAATAGAAATCAATCCATCAAAACATAATAGGGCATTACAATATGATCTTCAAAACAAGGTATTAATTCTTTATTATATATTTATAATAAAAATTCACAAAAAATTATCTTCCTTCATTTATGAAATATTTATCAACATAAAAAATAAAATAAAAAAACAAGTGAGGATAAAAAAATAATAGAATCTTGATTTGACAGCATTTTTTGTGACCCAAGACAACCCGAGATGGGTGGATAATCAGGGTGATTCCAAAATATAATATTTTATTTCCTTCTAGTTATATTTTCTTTCAAATCAGATTTTATGAATGTTTTAGCAAGAAAAATTATTCCATCTATACTTTCACAAGAATTTAGAACACAATAATCATGCACATGAAATAAGGTTGTTGGGGCATTTTGATTTTACTTTGTTAACCCAAATGGGATAATCAACGGAATACAGTCAATTTTTTTAGTGTTCCTAGATGTAAAAATACATGCATTTTCCTTATAAGGATTTGGAAGGGTTCAATACTGATCCCGGGCCACTCCCTCTTCTCCAATCCACTCATTGCTATTATAGAGGACTAGTTGAGTTTATAGACAGGAGGGTCTCTTCATGCTCTTGATTGTAGTCTTGCACATTCACATCACAAACACCAAATCGATGTACATTAAAGATAAAATATGAAAAAACTTTTCATACTAAAACCATATATTGACTCAAATCCTCATATACGAGGGTATGGACTCTCTATCCTCAAACTGCAACACCCTATCTTTTGTAAAATAATAATATATCTAAACATATTGGATTGTCCCTCCCTCAATTTTTTTTATGGATTTTAACTATATGTGTATAATTCATTGTTATTTATATTTTTTACATAAAATCTATATCTGTCTATATAATTATCCACTTCCCTCTCTTTATCTTAGAAACCAGAGATTAACCCCCCCCCATGTAAGCCCTCCAGTAATTAATACTGAAATTCATAACACCATACTCATTTTTTCATTTCTCTATATATATATATATATCCCATTTCATAATGTAATACCAATAATACATGGTTTCAAAGATAATTATACATTAAATCACTAAATTATCAGTTTACCCCCTTTAATTCATCTTCATGGAATATTGAAACATCTGAATTTTTAGCATCCGATAACTCCATGATATTTGGACTTGACCTTCATCTCTAATGATCATGAAACTACCCAAAACTATTTTAAAATATTTTATCCCATATCTCATACTATCTCTCTAATTATTCAGGATTTCATCCTTCCAAATATTTTCATTTAAATATATGATTTTTTGAAGTAACATTTAGTTCGTAGCCACAAATGCTCCTTAAAATCTGGTATTTTGATTAATAATAAATGACATCATGTGATATAATGGTTACCACTCATTTTTAATTCCATGGAACAAGTTTCTTCCTTGTATCATGGATATCATCATCTGATGGAATGGTTTACCTCCACATTATGGAAACCCCTCAAATGGAATTGTATAGATTTTTTCTCGACTTAACCCTATAATGTAGGAAACAAACTATATCATGGAGCATATATTTAAGATATTTCCAAGTATTTAAAATCCTATGTTTCCACATCATGAAATATTTTGATGAATATTAGAGTGCTATATGTGATCTTCACACGATAATCATTCTTTTCAGCTGTGACATGGTACTCGCATATGCCACATGGTCATTATTGTATTTTTAGAATCAAAATGTATTTATATTTCATATGTTCCAAAGTATATATCCTTAATCTAACTGAATGTAACTCAACGTACCATGCTTTTACAATCATTTTATATTTTAAATAATCCCTAGTGATAGAAAAATAAATTTGACCATTAAAAAAAAATATTGTTTCTAGATTTCGAAAATAACATTTGGATAAACTGTAATGGTAAAAAAAATTTAAAAAATAATAATTTTTCTATTTACCATGAACCGTATATCTTGTTTTGGTTCATGAATCCAAATTCTAATCAGTTTCAATACAGTCACAACATCCAAAATATCATGAACAAGATCCTAATCTAATTTTCATTCATTAATAACTATTTATTAATAGATATCATTACTAACCTCTCGATTTCTTCAATATAAATAATTGATTCATCCAACATCGTTAATAAATAAATGTTTTATTTATTGAATCCATGCATTACACCAAAAAACATTGATTTTCTCATTATAATATATTTTAAATATGATCATTTATTAATAAAAATATTTCCAAAAAATCAATCCTTAGTTATCACACATTGTATTCAAACTAGTCAAAAATTAACAAATGATCATTTTCTTATGATTTCGATAGAATATGTGGAAATTTACTAGGTTTTAAATCATTAAACCATGTTTCCTGCTTCTAAATAAATAAAAACATACCTCTAGGAATTTAGAGGAAACTTTGAGTGGAATTAATGTTTAATCTATTCTTAAATGATAGAAATAAAACCATGATTCAGACTAATGTGTTCTATGATTCAAAATATACCAATTTAGATGGAATTAACATTCCAATGGATTCATTATAATCATATGTTATATATTTTTTTTGAATGTTTAACACGTGTTTTTCAAAATTATTTAATCTAAAGATTAATTTTTGTCATTATGACCACACCGTGTTGAAGTACGTTATATTAATGGGTTTCACTAATTAATCAATTTTTTTTTGAGATGATTTCCTAACATTATTTGGACGTTTTATAAGTTTGACTATTGGACTAAAGATTTTTTAAATTTAAAAATATAAAAAAGAACATTTAGTCATTCTGGGAAAACTGAGTGGTATATTGATATATAGTCTATTTATATGTCAAAAATTAAATAATGTAAGTTGTTTTAAAATTTCATGTAAAACGGATGCTATTTCTTATGTTTTGACAATATAACCCATTTTGAATCAATTTTTAATGTAATACTTCTTATTTGATCATTATAAATCAACATTACATTATAATGACAAGAATTTTATTACTACATGTAAAAACTTATATGGTGGTCCTTGAACTATGATTTTCTGACCATTTATGATCATTTGATTGTTTTTTACCGTTTAATTTATTTTGGAAGGTCATTTAAAAACAAAAGAAATCATCATTCCGAGCTCACCGCTTGTGTGATAGATGAGATGTTTATGATTCTATGATAATTTGAGTTATTTTACCTTGTTTTGACCATTTAACATACACTTATTCACATTTAAATTCATAAAAAAACTGATATTCATTTTCTCCCAACAACATATTAAATTGATGTGTTCTATATTAACTGTAACATCCCAAGTATGTAATGAATAATAGATATTTTTATCTATGTCTATTAGTGAATTAGATAGTGTTTTAGAGGCTTAAAATGAAAATAAATCCAATCTTAAGTAGGGAATACACTAATATTTTTAAAAGTTTGTTTTACTTCCTTTTGATGGAAAACCATTATTAAATCTATCTTTTGAAAATTTTATATGAAATGTTTTTCAAAATAAACTTATTCTTTATGATTGGGACATCAAAATTTACTTTTTGTGAATTTTTGGTATTTTTCTGATAAAGTTCATTTTTTAATGAATAGTGGAAAATGTTGTATTTTAATTCAAAACCTCTTTTTAGTCTAATTTATTTATATGATTAGATTATCTCTTGAATTGGTTTTGAAGTGAAATTAGAATATATTTTTACCATTTAATCCAACGGTGGTCATTGGAATCAATTTCACATTGAAATTGGACTTAAACTGGTGTCAATCTTTTGATACTTATTGTTTCATAAAAACACGCTATTTGTCATGACAACGGGAATTAATTATTAAATTAATTATTGTAACCTATATGATTTGAATTTTGTAAAATAGAAATCATTTTTTAATTCAGAATATCAAATATATATTAGGGTGAAGTTTTGGTATTTTTCTGAAAAACTTCACTTTTTGATGAATAGTGAAACCACTAAGTGGTAGTTAAATAAACTGATTTTTCGTTTAAATGAAACTTTGCCACTTCTGTGATTTTATTTTCAAAAATCCAATATACATGGTTTTCATTAAGAAGTAAAATGTGGTTCAATGAGATTAAAATAATTTTTTGGTTAATAGTAACTTTTAAGTTCTTAATCACGATTAAAGGTAATTAGTGCAATTTAAGAAAAAATGATATTATAATAAAATTAAAATACCTAGACACATGTTCTACCATTATTGGATGTGTCATGGTCGACCAAGAAAAGTCATAGGTCAACTTGGGGACCCCATGGAGCCACTTTGGTAGGAAAATGACATTAATATCGTTTTATTTAATGTTAAAATTAAAATGACATAAACATGAGTTGTTTTACTAAAATAATTTTTAAATGGGGTTATACAAGTCATAATTTTGACTATAAAATTAATTAGAAAGATATAAAGATTTCCTACATCATGATATTTTTTTATAATTTTTAGACATTAAATAAATTAAATTATTTATAACATCATGATGATGCAGCAATTACCTCATTAATAAAGGATTTAAATAAAATGAAACGATAATGTAAAATCTATGACCTACACATGTCTAAAACCTATTGGATGGGTGTATTTCGAACCCTTATCACCTTACCGTCGAATTATATCAATTTGGGACTTTTTGAATCCGAAACTCATTTTAAAATAAAGTAACATTTCTTTACCTTCCAAGAGTGCCCCTCCTCTCCTCTTATAAAAGGCCCCCACCTCTACCTATTTACCCACACTTCCAAAGTCATTGGCTCGGCCAAACCCTGCCTATTTTTTCCCTCCACTTCCCTATCTTACTCCTTGAAGCCTCACTTTGGGCAGAAGTCTTCCCAAGGAAGCCTTTGAGCTTAAACCAAAGGGAGTTACCCGGTTTTAAGGTAATGTCTTCACTTGAGTCCTTTTGTTTTATTTTATTTCTCCAACACCTAAACTCTTTTTATTAATTTCTTTTGTAACATCTCAAGTCTATTCAATATACTAGCATGTTTTTATAAGAAGTATTCGAGCTACACAAATACACACCTACATCTAATGGTTAATGAACATACTGTTTCTGTGGTTGGCAAATTTCTGCCTCACGAAACGATGATTGTTCAATATTCTTCTAACACCTTCAATGGTGGCCATTAAGATGACACTATATTTATATATTATATATGATATGTTTATGTTTTCTTTATGCTTCTGTATTTTTCATTTTTGTTATACCTTTATGGTTTCCATTATGGTTAAACGTGATATTTTCATTTTAGGAAGTGCGGACTACCGCCCCCTCAAAGTGAATTGATTCGTTAATACCATATGTGAAACATATAAAGGACGAGTTATGATATTATATATGATATTATAATGGAATTATAATATACCTTTATATCATTATGATTCCATTCCATAAAATACGAAATATAATTGAAAGTAGCGTTCATGCGTACGTACGGCTTACCGTCTCCATGAACAGTGCATTTCATTTCTTACCTCTAAATGATTATGTAATATTATAAATGCATGTATATGCTGGATATATATTAAATATATGGAATATACATCATGAATATCATTATTGATATAATAGATATTTGACTACGTGAACAACTTGTAAATATAAGAAGTTCACTTTTGACTCAAGTACCAAATAATGACAAAACGACTCTTATTAACATAAATGACTACATAATGTTCATAACATGGTAATAAGTGATATAAAAGAAATAATTAACTTGAAAAATGTTCTTAAGAAAATATAAATTAACTCAAGTTTATTATTCAAGATATTTAAGAACGACCGAGTCAAGTCCGACCCGAGGTATGGGACTTCATCTCAACCTCCTTTCATTGAGGCATATTTTGTTTTATACACAAACTTCTTTTATATGGTGTATAAACCCCTTTGATTTTAAAGTTTATTTAAAAGGAATCTTTTTTATACGAAGCGTTTAATAAACGAAAAAAGGGTATGTTTTTGTTGTACGTATGCAGCGACAACGACTTCTCCGCCGCCGTGACCATTATTTGAGTTTCATCTTCCTCTACAAGACATACGTTTTTTAAAGAAAAATATATACCATGTTTTACTTTTCTTTTATTTTGGTATTGAAAATGGTTTTCATAATGTTTTTATATCAATGTGTTGTATTGATATCTTGTGATTGAAAGGTGGAAATGTTATGTTTCCTTTATGCATGTTTTATGTGATATGATTATGTTGAGGTTCTTGGGAATTATTATAAAGACGGGTGGTTCCATGATAAACTAAGGGCGGGTGAGCCCAATATAAAACTACAATGCATTGGGTAACACGAAGGAGTGAAATTTTAAGGTTTATCCGAAGAGATTTAGAGAATATAATGTGATGGGTATTCCAAACGTAACCAAGAGTGTTACTCCCTATATAAGAATGTTATGAATGCCTCAAGTTACCTTTATGTCTTATGATTTATATGATTTATTCATGATTTGATGAGGTATGTTAATGTGCTTATGTTTTATGGGTAAAGTATGATTTCATTTTTATCTATATATGTACCCATGTTTCCTTTCCATATTTTTATATCCCTTACTGAGCTTTTTATGCTCATCCCATGTTTTTGAAATGTTTTTCACTGGTCAAGGGAAAGGTACATGATATGATGATAGTGTCAAGGAAGTGTCAAGAAAGAATCCATGTTTTATTTTAAATATGTTTCCATTGATGGAAAAAATGAATACTATCTTTTATGTAACCACTTTGTTTAAATATGGAATGTAATGCATGTTTTATGATATAATTCTCTAAAACTCTAAACCTGAAAAGATCCTCAAGGTGTACACTTGAAATATCTCAAGATTAAGTGATGTTTAAGGCTGGGGACTTATAGTTGGTATCAGAGGTCAGTTTAGATAATATTAGGAGTTATAATTCTATTAAATGATTATCCAAAAATATTTTTTTTGAAATGATATAGCATTTGATGATTACCATGTTGCTTCATCTAAGACATGTTTGTTCAGAATGGTTTTCCGCAGAGGAAATAGGCAAGCAGTGCTAGGAAGGAATACATAAAGAATTAACCTTCTGAATCAGCATCCTGAGATGGTCGGAATTGGAAGTGAACAGTTTTTTGCAGTAATGGCGCAATTGACTCAAGCGATAAATGGTGGTGGTATCCTTGCACGAGATCAGCCAGATCAACCACAGAGGAACATGTCAGTGGTGGAACATTTCATGAGGCTAGATCCCCCATCATTCAGAGGATCATCTGAACCTGTGCTAGCTGAATGTTGGATTAAAGAAATGGAGAAGATTTTCGATGTCATGGGGTGTTCAGACAATCAAAAGGTTAGTCTTGCTATTTACCATTTGGAGGGTGAAACAGATCAGTGGTGGTCGATAGTTAAAAATTTCAGGGACGCTGATGAGATTGATGCTCTTGACTGGGATGAATTCAAAGGTATGTTTTTTTGAGAAGTATTTTACTAAGGCTGTTTTCCATAGGATGGAAAAAAATCTCTTGGAATTGAGGCAAGAGGAAGACTCGATGGCTGCCTATGAAGAGAGGTTCACTCGATTGGCAAGGTATGCTCCAAATTTAATCCGAGACATTGATAGTAAAATCAATCGTTTTTACTCAGGATTAAAACCAAAATATCAAAGGGAATTAGCTTCTCGTGAGTTTTAAAGTTATGAAAAGCTTGTTCGATATGCTGAGAAGGTGGAAATGGAGTTTTCCGATGATCAAGTGTTCTATAAAAACTAGCAGAAGAAGAGACCGAGGTGGCAGGAGAAAGGGAATAATTCTTCAAAAAAGTCTGATGGTAAGAAAACTAAGTTTCTAGTTTGTGATAAATGTGGTAAAAGGCATGCTGGGGAATGTCTTCTGAATTCTGGGAAGTGATACCGATGTGGTAAGATGTGACATAAGGCTCGTGATTGCACTGAAAAAGATTAAGGTGATGGTAATTCAAAATTTTATTTACAGTTAGTGAAATGTTTTAAGTGCAATGAGATGAGTCACTATGCCAACGAGTGCCCGACAAAGAGCTTGAGTGATGGGAAGCAGTTAGACTACAAGAAGAAAGGGGTGGTTAAATCCTTTGCAACTACTTCAGCAGATGTCGGGCCATCAAATGAAGTTGTATCAAGTACTTTGTTTGTTTTTTCAGATTATGCCAGTCTGTTGTTTGATTCGGGGTCCACACATTCTTTCATCTATGAAACCTTTTCTAGTAAAATGGGAATACCATCTCAAGAAATGACTCCTGAACTTGTGGTAAAAACACCTGGGGGAAATGTTGAGGCAAAATGAATTTATATGAATCTTCCTATCCTTATCTGCGGAAAGAACCTACTTGCAAACCATATTGTTCTACCTCTAGTAGAGTTTGATGTTATCCTGGGTATGGATTGGATCTCTATTTACCATGCTAAGATTGACTGTAAGACTAAAGAAGTTTCTTTTCAGAATGACTTTCAGTTTGTGTACAAGAATGAACCCTTATTGTTGATAACATATCAAAAGGCCGAGAAACTTGTAAAAGATGGAAATGAATGTTACCTTGAACATATTGTTGAAAACAAGGGAACTGTTCAGATTAATGATGTGCCAATGGTAATTGAGTATCCTGTTGTTTTTCCTAATGAGTTGCCTGGAATAATACCAGATCGGGATGTTGAACTTACTATTGACTTAGTTCCTAATGCTAATCCAATTTCAAAACCCCCTTATCGAATGGCTCAAACTGAACTTTTAGAGTTGAAGGAGCAACTGCAAGATTTATTAGAGAAAGGTTTCATTCGACCTAGAACATCACCATGGGGTGCTCCTATTTTATTTGTTAAAAAGAAAGATGGTTCTATGAGACATTGCATTGATTATAGAGCCTTGAATAACATCACTGTTAAGAACATGTATCCTTTGCCTCATATCGATGATTTGTTTGATCAGCTCTAGGGAGCTCAGTTTTTTTCAAAGATTGACCTGAGATCGGGGTACCATCAGCTGAAGGTAAAGGAAGCAGATGTTCCAAAGACTGCGTTTCGTACAAGATATGGCCATTATGAATTTTTTGTAATGCCTTTTGGGCAAACCAATGCACCTTCTGTATTCATGGACTTAATGAATAGAATTTTCCATGAGTTCTTGGATAAGTTTGTGGTTGTTTCCATTGATGATATTTTGGTGTTTTCTAAAAGTAAAGAGGAGAATGAAAGACATTTAAGGGTTATTTTGGAAACCTTAAAAGAAAAGAAATTGTATAGGAAATTCAGCAAGTGTGAGTTTTGGTTGCAACAAATTTCATTCCTTGGTCACATTGTTTCTAAAGATGAGATAAACGTTGATCCTGCAAAAAAAAGGTTGTTGAAGAATGGCCAGGACCCAAAAATGTAACAGAGATTCGTAGTTTCCATGGATTAGAAGGCTATTACAGAAGGTTTGTTATAAATTTTTCACGGTAATCTAGTCCAATGACTAAGCTAACTCGGAAGGGTGTAAATTTTATCTGGACAAAAGAATGTGATGATTGTTTTCCGGAATTGCAAAGAGGATTAGTGAATGCTCCAGTTTTGGCACTACCTTCCAGGAATGTGGAGTTTTTATCTATAGTGATTCTTCATTGAAAGAACTTGGTTGTGTCCTAATGTAGAATGATCAGGTAATTGCTTATGCTTCACGATAGTTGAAATCTCATGAGGTAAATTACCCTACACATGATTTGGAATTAGCTGTTGTTGTTTTCTCTTTAAAAATTTGGAGGCATCATTAGTATGGAGTAAAGTGTGAAATATATACTGATCACAAAAGTTTAAAGTATATATTCACTCAGAAAGAATTGAACATGAGATAGAGGAGATGGCTTGAATTAATCAAGGATTATGATTGTACAATTAATTACCATCCGGGAAAAGAAAATAAAGTGGTTGTTGCTTTGAGTCGAAAGAGTAATGCTTCATTATCAATGTTGCGTTTGGAATGTGATACTTTGGTTAAGGATTTGATGAACTTTGGCATAGACTTTGTTGTTGCAGGATGTTCTTCTGTTTTGTTTCAGGTATCTGTGAAATATTCTCTATCAGACAGAATCAAGAAAGCACAGATGCAAGACAGTGAGTTGCAGAAAAAGGTATAGCTGGTTTAGAAAGGTAAGGTTCCTAAATTCAACAATGATAATGATTGTGTTTTGATATTTGGGAAGAGATTGTGCATGCCTTGTGATTCACAGTTGAAGAGATAATTGTTATGTGAAGCTCATAGTTCTCTATTTTTAGTTCATCCTGGTAGTATTAAGATGTACAGAGATCTGTGGGAGTATTAGTGGTGGGATGGAATGAATATAGATATTACTGATTTTATTGAGAAGTGTTTGACATATAAACAGGTTAAAGTAGAGCGGCAGTTACCGAAAGGGATGCTTCAGCCTTTACCAGTACCAGAATGGAAATGGGAGAATATATCCATGGACTTTGTTCTGAGATTACCAAAGATATCTCGAGGTAATAATGCAATCTAGGTTATTGTTGATCGCTTGACTAAATCTGCTCATTTCTTTGCTATACGAGATAATTTTTCCCTAGATCAACTTTCCTGTTTGTATCTTAAAGAGATAGCCAGGTTACATGGAGTTCCCCTCTCCATTGTATATGAACGTGATCCCAGGTTCACTTCTAACTTTTGGAAAGGCCTTCAGAAGTCATTGGGTACTGAATTAAATTTTAGTACAACTTTTCATCCTCAATCAGATGGGCAGTCAGAACAAACAATTCAGACATTGGAGGATATGGTACGTTCTTGCTATATTGATTATTAGGGAAGTTTGGACCAACATCATTATTTGGTTGAATTTTCTTATAATAACAGTTTTCATTCCAGTATACAGATGGAACCATTTGAGGCGTTATATGGGAAGCAGTGTCGAACTCCAGCTTTTTGGGATGAAGTGGGTGAAAGGAAGCTGATGGGACCAGAATTAGTAGAAGAGATGGAAGAAAAAGTTCAGTTAATACAGAAACACATGAGAACAGCTCAGAGTAGGCAGAAGAGTTATGCAGACAATAGGAGGAAGGATCTATATTTTGAGGTAGGTGATCATGTTTTTCTCAATGTCTCACCATGGAAAAGTGTGATGTGATTTGGTAAGAAGGGAAAGCTGATTCCAAGGCTCATTGGACCATAAGAAATTCTGGAGAGAGTTGGATCAGTTGCATACTGAGTGGCTTTACCTCCGAGTTTATCTCAGGTACATAATGTTTTTCATGTTTCGATGCTGAGAAAGTACATGCGAGACCCATCTCATGTTTTGAGTCCAGAGGTAGTTCAGCTGGAAGAGAACCTATCTTATGGGGAACAACCAGTCTGGATTCTTGACCACATGGAGCAAGTGTTACGGAATAAGGTGATTAATCATGTAAAGGTTTTGTGGAAAAACCACATGAAGGAAGAGGCAACATGGGAATCTGAAAATGCAGTGAGGGATAAGTACCCCCATTTATTCGATAAGTAAATAAATTGTGGGGACGCAATTTTCTAAAGGGGAGAAGGATGTAACATCCCAAGTAAGTAATGAATAATAGATATATTTATCTATGTCTATTAGTGAATGAGATAGTGTTTTAGAGGCTTAAAATGAAAATAAATCCAATCTTAAGCAGGGAATACACTAATATTTTTAAAAGATTGTTTTACTGACTTTTGATGGAAAACCATTTTTAAATATATCTTTAGAAAATTTTATAATCTATGTTTGTCAAAATAAACTTATTCTTTATTATTGGGACATCAAAATTTACTTTGTGTGAATTTTTGGTATTTTTCCGATAAAGTTCATTTTTTGATGAATAGTGAAAAATGTTGTATTTTAATTCAAAACCACTTTTTAATATAATTTATTTATATGATTAGATTATCTTATGAATTGGTTTTGAAGTGAAATTAGAATATATTTTTACCATTTAATCCAATGGTGGTCATTGGAATCAATTTCACTTTGAAATTGGACTTAAACTGGTGTCAATATTTTGATACTTATTGTTTCATAAAAACACGCTATTTGTCATGACATCGGGAATTAATTATTAAATTAATTAATGTAACATATATGATTTGAATTTTTTAAAATAGACATCATTTTTCAATTCAGAATATCAAATATAGATTAGGGTGAAGTTTTGGTATTTTTCATAAAAACTTTAATTTTTGATGAATAGTGAAACCACTAAGTGGTAGTTAAAGAAACTGATTTCTCGTTTAAATAAAACATTGCCACTTCTGTGATTTGATTTTCAAAAATCCTACATACATTTTTTTCATTAAGAAGTAAAATGTGGTGTAATGAGATTAAAATAATTTTTTGGTGAATAGTAACTTTTAAGTTCTTAATCGCGATTAGAGGTAATTAGTGCAATTTAAGGAAAAATTGATATTATAATAAAATGAAAATACCTAGCCAAAGGTCCTAACCTTATTGGATGTGTCATGGCCGACCAAGAAATGCCATGGGTCAACTTGGGGACCCCATGGAGCCACTTTGGTAGGAAAATGACATTAATATCTTTTTATTTAATGTTAAAATTAAAATGACACAAACATGAGTTGTTTTACTAAAATAATTTTTAAATGGTGTTATACAAGTCAGAATTTTGACTATAAATATTAATTAGAAATCTAGAAATATTTCCTATATCATGATATTTTTTCATAATTTTTAGACATTAAATAAATTAAATTATTTATGAAATCATGATGATGCAGCGATTACGTCATTAATAAATGATTTAAATAAAATGAAAAGATAATGTAAAATCTATGACCTAAACATGTCCAAAAACTATTGGATGGGTGGATTTCTAACCCTTATCACCTTACCCTTTAGTTATATCAATGTGGGACCTTTTGAATCCTAAAATCATTTTAAAATAAAGTAACATTTCTTTACCTTCCAAGAGTGCCCCTCCTCTCCTCTTATAAAAGGCCCCCACCTCTACCTCTTTACCCACACTTCCAAAGCCTTTGTCTTGGCCAACCCCTACCAATTTTGTCTCTCCACTTCCCTCTCTTACTCTTTGAGGCCTTACTTTTGGTAGAAGTCTTCCCATGGAAGCCTTTGAGCTCAAACCAAAGGGAGTTACCCGATTTTAAGGTAATGTCCTCACTTGAGTCCTTTTGTTTTATTTTTTTTCTCCAACCCCCTAAACTCTTTTTATTCATTTCTTTTGTAACAACTCCAGTATATTAAATATACTAGTATGTTGTTATATGAAGGATTCGAGCTACACTTACACACACCTACATCTAATGGTTAATGAACATACGGTTTCCGTGGTTGGCGAATTTATGCCTCACAAAACGATGACTGTTCAATATTCTTCTAACACCTTCAAAGGTGGCCATTAAGATGAAACTATATTTATATATGATATATAATATATTTATGTTTCCATAAGCTTCTGTATTTTTCATTCTTGTCATACCTTTATGGTTTCCATTATGGTTAAACGCGATATTTTCATTTTAGGAAGTGCGGACTACCGCCCCCTCAAAGTGATTTGATTCGTTAATACCATATGTGGGACATATAAAGGACGGAGTTATGATATTATATATGATATTATAATTGAATTATAATATAACTTTATATAATTAATATTCCATTCCATAAAATACGAAATAGAAATGAAAGTAGCGTTCATGCGTACGTACAGCTTACCGTCTCCATGAACGGTGCATTTCATTTATTACATCTAAATGATTATGTAATATTATAAATGCATGTATATACTGGATATATATTAAATATATGGCATATACATCATGAATATCATTCTTGATATAATGTATATTTGACTACGTGAACAACTTGTAAATATAAGAAGTTCACTTTTGACTTAAGTACCAAATAACGACAAAACGACTGTTATTAAATTAAATGTCTAAATAATGTTCATAACATGGTAATAAGTGATATAAAAGGTATAATGAACTTGAAAAACGTTCTTAAGAAAGTAGAAATTAACGCAAGTTTATTATTCAGGAGATTAATGAATGACTGAGTCAAGTCGGACCCGGGGTATGGGACTTCGTCTCAATCTCCTTTCATTGAGGCATATTTTGTTTTATACACAAACTTATTTTATCTGGTGTATAAAACCCTTTGACATTTACGTTTATTCAAAAGGAATATTTTTTATATGAAGAGTTTACTAAATGAAAAAATGGAATGTTTTTGTAATACGTATGCGGCGACAACGACTTTTCCGCCGTCATGACCATTATTTGAGCTTTGACTTCCTCTACAAGCCATACCTTTTTTAAAAGAAAAATAAATACCATGTTTTAATTTTCTATTATTTTGGTATTGAAAATGGAATTCATAATGTTTTTATATCAACGTGTTGTATTGATATCTTGTGATTGAAAGATGGAAATGTTATGTTTCCTTTATTCATGTTTTATGTGATACGATTATGTTGAGGTTCTTGGGCATTATTACGAAGATGGGTGGTTCCATGATAATCCAAGGGAGGGTGAGCCCTATATATCTCTCCAATGCATTTGTTAACGCGAAGGAGTGAAACGTTAAGGTTTCCTCGAAGAGATTTAGGTAATATACTGTGATTGGTATTCCAAATGTAACCAAGAGGGTTACTACCTACGTAAGAATGTTATGAATGCATCAAGTTACCTTTATGTCTTATGATTTCTATGATTTATTCATGATTTGATGAGGTATGTTAAAGAGAATATGTTTTATGGGTAAAGTAAGATTTCATTCTTATGTATATTTCTACCCATGTTTCCTTTCCATATTTTTATATCCCTTACTGAGCTTTTTATGCTTATCCCAAGTTTTTGAAATGTTTTTCACAGGTCAAGGGAAAGGTAAATGATATGATGATAGTGTCAGGGAAGTGTCAAGAAAGAATCCATGTTTTATTTTAAATATGTTTCCATTGATGGGAAAAATGAATACTATCTTTTATGTAACCACTTTTTTTAAATGTGGAACGTAATGCATGTTTTATGATCTAATTCTCTAAAACTCTAAACTTGGAAAGATCCTCAAGGTTTACTCTTCAAATATCTCAAGATTAAGTGATGTTTATGGCTAGGACCTTATATTAACACATATCAAAAATTAAATAGATGTTATTTCCATGAAATTTCATGATAATCCATGGTCATTTTCTATCTTGTTACCCATTGATCAACGTTTTTCAAGGTTCTTAAATCTCTTGAAATTTATTTGTCATCCATTATGAACACAAAATATTTCTAATTGAAATGTTATATATTTATAAATATCAATAATTAGTCAATGATAACTCCCCTATTATTTGATAAAAATATGATCCCATTTTCTCAATTTTCACCCTTTGATGTTTAATCAATTAAAAAACAATTAGTCATTTTAAGCAAACTTTAGATCATAATAGTTCGCTATCTAGTCCTATATTTCATAAATTATACATAAGAAAGTTTCCTTTCATTTCCTTGCAATCTGGGGGTCATTTTCTAAATTTTTGACCATTTTAAACGTGTTTTTAAATACTATTAAATCAAATGAAATAGTTTTTTCAGTAATTTTTACCACATTACATGGTAGATTAATATTTTTTATACGCTTATATGTATTAAATAAACAAATTATCTTTTTCCCATAGATTAAATTAAAATATTATTTTGTTTTCTTGATTTTGAACGATTGACAAAGGTAATTTGACTATTAAATCAATTAACACACATTCTTTATCATTCGAGAAAAGAACCTATAGGGTTGACATGAAACCTACTCTGAAATGTAATATATTAATCAATATTTATAATTATTTGGTTTCTTGACTATTATATTTTATTGGATTTGGATAATATAGAATTTTTTTAATCATTTTTTCTATATACCTATTTTTTGATCATTCTGATAATAAAATACATTTGAAAGCCATGATTTATATGGTAATAAGATATATGGTGATTTTTATGTGATTTCCTTAAAATACATTGTAATTATATAATTCTTTAATCTTTTGAATTATGTTTTTAAAGACTTCTAAATCATTAAAAATTCATCAAATGATTAAAACATAACAAAATATCTTTTATCAAGAAATCTTAAGACAACATCCTCAATTTTATTTTTTACATATTGGAATAGACCACACATTAATATGGGTTGAGGATTCCATAGAAATACCAAAGGTGTGTTCTTATTGAATTAAAATTCAAAAAAAACATGCTCCAGAGTGTAAAATCCTAGAAAAAGACATTAAATTTTCAGTAAATCATTATTAAAATATTTTTATTAATTTTAAAAATATATGGATATATATAATGTTGATCTGGTGAAAGATATGGTTGGAATGAAAACAAAAAACAATTTTATTTGATTTAGAAGTAATTAAAAATGAGTATAAAAGAGCCAAAACAAACAAACAACCTCATATTTTTAGTACACCATTATAAAAAAATTCAATTAATTTTTGACACGTATAATTATATTCCATTAAAATCCAATGTGGTGTCTATTTATAATGACTGAAAATGAGTTTTTTATATATTTAAAATACCATGGAAAACTTGTGTCGAATGGTCATAAACTAACAAAAGAACTCAGATTGTCCTTAAATAATATTAAATGACTATTTTTTAAATTTTTTAATGGACGGATAGAACACATATCAAACAAACAAGTGGTTTCCTTGAAATGGCCAAAAGTAAATTTTTAATGATAATAAAATGTGTCAACTGGTAAAAACAATGAAAAAACCTCTGATTCTCAATAATTCATATGAAAACATTCATCATTTAATTTTCTAAATGTAAGAATAGACCAAACGTCAGTCATACTTCTATTTATTTAAAATTAACAAATGGTCACTTTTATTGATTTAAAAATGAAAACAAATTTGTTAAAATGTGTTATAACCAAACAAAAAACCTCATATTGAAATTGAATGAAAGGAGAAAAACATATTTTTTTTTGAAAATTCTTATCGAACCCACATCAATACGACATATAGTTTTTTTAATGAAAAATATCTTGTTTTTAATGATTTAAAATTTAAAAAATAGACGTTAAAGGATTAAAACAATGAAAATGGAAAATAATTATCATAAAAATGCAATACATCGATAGGTAAATAATTTTTTACATGTACGATTAGATCATGTTTGAATTAAACATGTAGTGTAGCCATATAGACCTAAAATCAATTTTATTATAAATAAAAGTGTTTAAAAACATGAATCAATGTGTCATGACCAAAAAATGACCTCGGATTATGAGATCACTTCATAAGATATTGATGAAAAATATATTCTTATATGTGAAAAGTTACACCCCATTTACATTCTGGTGATTTTGTTGTAATATGATATCATAATCTTGGTCTTGAACAATGGTAAATTTTGTTTATTTCTATGTACTAATTATGGCCAATACATTTACATCTTTTGATTTAGCTTATACAATCTTTTAATATACAAATTTTTATGGATTATGCTTTTGATTTTTTCTCAAAATCCATAATTTATTATATATCAACCATTAATTGATCCCTAACATCTACTTTCACATCATTGGTGAATCATGTTTATAGATTTGATTCCATACACAACTATTTTTTCTACTAAATTTCCCAAATTAGATTCAATTACTACATTTTGATTCTTACATTCTCTTTTTTATTCTGGATTTTGATTTTGATGTTGATTTTTATTTGTTTTAAATTTATTTCTTATTTTATTTCCAATTATTATTATTTTTTATTCCACTTAATCTATTTCAAATTTTTCATATCTTACAAAAAAAATTATTTCTATTTCTATATTTTGACTTCGACTTTCAGGATTATTTATTTCAGTTTACCTATTTTTATTTTTCATATTTCTATAGTTTATTTTAGGTTATTACATTTGATTTATCTAAGTTGTTTTCAATTATTATTTCTATATGTATTTATTTTTAATTTTAAATTGGCCATCACATACACTCATTGGTTCAACATTCACTTCTTATTATGCATTTGTTTAACGTTTTTATGTAATTCTTCTTTCATGTACATTTGATTTGTTTCCTTTTTTATTCATTATATACATCATCTTTTTATTTTCACTTCTTAATTATTCTTATTCATTATGATTTTGGATTTTTTACTTCAACCCCATGATTTTAGTTATAGTTTTGTTCTATTCATCAACTTATTTTAATACTTGTTATATTTTTTATTTTACTAAATTCTTTTTTATTTATTAAATTATATATTTTTTTGTTTTTTTCTAGATTTCATGTTTATTTCAATCACTTCTACTTTTGATTTTGTTTTTATGTATTATTTCTTCTATATTAGGCATCTAATTCATCCTTTTGTTCTTCATTTCTCATCCACCATTCCTATTCCAAAGGTTTTTAACTATTCCTTGCTATTATCATATATTTTCATCATTTTTATTACCTAATGTTTTTTTTATTTTCATATTGTAATAATAATTTTTTACTCCAATATTTATTTGTGAATCTCCTTCTGAATTTTATATTTTTCTTCTTTTGACCTTCTTTTTCCTATTTTAGCACTATATTCACAATAGTTTTTGACTTATTTCACAATCTACATCTAGATCATCAGTTTTTGATTTGATCATTGATTATGGTTTACATTTTTCATTTAAATAAAATAATTTATCTAATTTTTTTGTGATACTAAAAAAAATATTCTTCTTATTTTTATCATGTATTATGACATATAAAATTATTTACACTTCTTATTCTGTATTTATATTTTTGTTAATTTTTCTTATGTTAGTAATATCACTATTTCATTTAGTTCAGCCCTTCTAATTTATAGATTTTGAATTACACATTATATTATTCTTATAAATTTTCAAAAAATTCACATTCATTCATTACTTTTAGATTTCAACTTTTAGTTTCATCTCAAATTTTTTAATTGAATTTTTTATTTATGATATATTTTTTGTGTTTCAAATTTTTTTCAAATCATTATAGTGTTTTTTCTTATACATCTCTTTTTAAATATTTTTATGAATAGTTTTTTTCCTTTCCTCATATATTGATAACATTAATATCTCTATTTCGACTACAACATCCACTTCATATTTTTTCAAACTATTCATACAATTTTTTATCTTGCCAATACACAATCTTTGGAAACTATATTTCTGACCAGTTCATGTTATGATTATACATATGTATATTATTCTTAAAATTTGTTTCTAACTATTCATTATTTCTTATAATATTTACCTTTGAAAACTTATCAATTTTCTCATCTACCACATTTTCTACAAAAGCATTCTCTATGTCAAGTTCCATTTTCATGCCTAGAATTTTATAATGCCCTATTTCTTATTATAATTTCTAATTATACAAATTATTTTAGTTGGGTCTTACAAATGAGATATTATATTTGATAACAATAAATGTAGTATTCCATTTAACAACATTCTTTTTATAGAATGAAAATTATAAAATTTTAGTTTCAAATACTTAAGATATCCTTGCATGGGGAGGTGGTTAATAGAGTACTATTAGTTTTCCTATATTTATAGAATATATAGGTTTAATGTTAATATAATCTATATAAAAACATTATAGGATTGATTTATAAGAAATATAGAATTATAAATGATGAAATGAAAAAATTTTGGTGTTACTAATTTAAAATAGAAATAAATTATTTCATTTTTCTAATGACACTAAAAATTAATGTGAAATTAATGTAAATCACAAGATGATTAGAGGAAATAGGTATTCTATATTTATTTTAGAAATAATTTTCCAATGATACAGATCACTTATAATTGTAAATTTTTATATGATAGAGTATAATCAATTCTTGCAGAATAGGGGAAATTTATAGAGGTATACAAAGAAAAAGTTTTTCTAAAGGGTGGATAATATAAAAAATAGGATGAATAATCATTAAATGTTAGAACATAAATCGATAGATTTATACCATGTTAACAAGAATACAGATACAAAACGATTTGAGATTAATGAGCTAACCCAATCATTATAGTGTTGTATAAAGGATTATGGATACATTTTCAGACATCATCAGTGCCTATATTCAAACAAATATATAATATGAGAGTGAACAATTACATTGAATAACTCACAAAACAATAAATAATTTATCAAATTAACACAATTAAACACATGGTCCAAGAAATGAATCATGAAATTGGTTATCATGTATCCCAAATCTAAATTTTTTTCGGCAAGGAGAATACACAAGAGAAAGGTTTAGAAAAGTGAAATCCTAAAAAATAAAGAAATAAATTGGAGAGTTTCACAAATTAAAAATTGAATTTCATACATGATTCCTTACGATTACTATATAATAAAAATGATATATATAATATAATCAATAAATGTAATTAAATAAAAACCTACTTGTCTCATTAATGAAAAAAACATTTAGTGGAATGAAGATTTCTAAAAAATTAGAATGTGGATATTGACATTAATGTTATATTAGAAATTATTCCAAGAGTGTAGGAATTGATCACGATTACATAGAATGTTTAATTTTACTTTTTTATTCCCAAGGATATCATATTTGGTTCACAATGATGATTTAACTTTTAAACTCATGAAACAATGAGGCTCAAAAGTTATACATATTATTAGCCCTCTAATAAGTGTAATGGTTGGATAATTTTATCCATCCATGCATGGGGAGATTCATTTGGAGTTTAATTCAGTGATATGGGATTATTTTTCTACTTTTAGTATATTTAATCTAACATTTTTCATCAATACATGGGAAACAAACTCCTATTCTATAATCATCATAGAATATTTGATTTGACTCGCATCAAAAGGTGTTGGATTACATGGAAAATTTAACAACTCCACACTTATGAAATATAAATACTTGAGTATATTCAGTTGTAAAATTTGTATTCATTTGAAAAATGAATCGTTATATAAACCATTATACCACGAACTATGTCGGGTCTCTATCCGACCCGACACCTGACGCAGTCCGCAGTAAGGACCAAATGAAATTCCTCACCCCCATTGGCTAGCATAAGATCCAAGGTATCAAACAATAGTTTGGGAATGATATACCCGATTTTTTCATATTAAAATGAACAACAAGAACAAAAAAATTAGATCTGAAAAATTGGTCCAAATAAACCCTTATCAGCTTTCATAATTAATGATTTAACATTTTATACAAAAATAAATAAGTAAAATTGAATAAGGGAATCAGAACCCTATATCATAAGTCCATGAAACAAGACAAACGTCATCCTCAAGCCACTTCCTCTATGATCCACAATGAAAACCTCAAGAATCTAAAACTGCCAACACTAATGTTTTTCCTCAACCTGAAAGAAAAGACAAAAGAGTATGCATACAACCAAAGTTATATACAGCTATATACAGGGTGTGTACCAAATCCCAGTAGGATTCCAACTGGGTAAAAAGTATTCATGCCAAATAATTTATAAGATATTTTAACATGCCCATTTAAGTTAATGTTTTGAAATAATTTCTATAAAAAGAATTTTTAGTAAAAAATTTAAGAAAAGAAACTACATACCAAGAAAACCAATACATCTATTTTCATAAAATAAAAAGGGATTCTAAAGGTACACAGAGATACCCATCAACCTGCACACATAATCTGTCCCCCATATGCCATCATATGGAACCCCAATCATATAAGCTAGATTACCATGGGTAAATCCCTAGGGCCAAACTTTGCTCAAGTGGGATTCTAGGAACATCACATCTCAGTGAAAATGTGGTATAGAAACCATGAACATCAACGATCTATTGAATGACCGACAAGGGGGAATCACATCCCAATACCTAGTGGTCTCCAATCATTTCACATGTTTAGTTAGTGTTTTAGCATCAATAATACTTGAATTTACTCACCCGAACCACTTTTGAACCATCTTCAGTGCTAGTCCTAGTCCCTCCACCTAGTTACCTAGGATTCCCTTTTTGTGCTCACTTATGTTTCACATTCAAATTTCACTAACACAACACATTCAACCACATAATTCAATCAAAACATGGTACACATAGTATGCCACTATTTACACTCTAAAACCACATTTTAAAAACATAGACACACCAAGTCATTTAACAAACATGCCTTGAAAATATTATACAATTTAATAGTTCAATTAAAAAGTATCTTAATTAATTTTTGGAGGCACCACAAAGCGTAACACATTAATACATACCCAAAATCCACTTTTTAGCCCAAACAGACACCACAACCTCCCCAATTCATGATTAGATTGCACAAATAATTTTAAATAAATATTTTAACAATTTATAAACAATAAAAAATGGAACAAAAAGGATTTATATAAAAACCACAACCATGTTCACATGAATATGATACTTTAAAACGAAACACACTGCATAAACATATCATAACATAATTGGCATCACATACATAATTCAATAACTCAATTAAGTAATTTTTAGAACACTTTTTTTAACACAACAAGAGTTTACACTATTTTTGAAACCAATTCCACTATAAGACCCTTTTTCCTATGTTTGTAAACATCCCAAAATTCATTTTTAGAACAATATTTACTTATTTTAAAATAATTTAGAAATAAAATTAAAAATTTCCAACTTTTTCAATATGCCAAAGTATTAAATTTTTGTTTAGGAATTTATTTCCAAGTCTATCTGAAGTTTATCTGCCTTTGAAAACATAGTTTTCAATTTTCAAACAACTCATAAAACTATCCAAGAAACAACACACTATGACACAAAAACAAAACATATCAAATTTCATTAAAAAAATCCTATCCTAACACATAATCATGAAAAAACCTTCCAAAACACATTTCACAACACACAATTTAAAAAACCATATACACACTCAATTTCATTTATAATAAATGATCCTCAATATTTAAACCCTCAGAAGATCTTACTCAAAAGTGAAAAACAAGGCTAATATACCCAATGTGGTCCATTTCCCAAAAAAAAAACCCTTTTTCAACACACATTCCCCTAATGTAAAAAATAGATTCCACACTACTCGAACAATTGATTGACCACTTTCAATGATTTAAAAAAAAGGCATATGAGGAAACATGTATCTTTCCTTTAAGAAATCTATTTTTAACATATAATCAAGGTAGATAATTTCCAAAATTTATTTTGTGCAACCTAAATAAAATATATAACATGAAAAAACTAATTAATCAAATAAATTTAAATATATAAAAATTCTAGGGCCTTGAACTGCCTACCTCGGTTGGAGAGATAGTCGGAAGGTGGTGCCAATTCCCATTTGCACCTCAAACGCACCTCAAAAAAACCCTAATATGGAATAATCTACCCAAAAACAAGGTCAAACTCTTATTTCCATGAAATAAACCAAAAACTAAAACCCTAAACGATGGAAAACTATAACCCTAAATCGAATGAGGAATTTTCTGGGAGGGGATTCCAGATATAGGCTCACTTGAATGGTGGGTCACGCCGGACGTGGCTACACTGTAAGGGGGGTCGCGCCCAAAGGGATGGAACCGGAGGGCTCTAGCCAATAGGGTTTTTTCGCAGCATAGGGAGGAGGGAGGCCAGGTGTGGGTTGTGAGAGGGTGGATGGGTGATGCAAGGGTGTCGTAGCTGGGAAGGTGTTCCATCTAGCCATGGGATGAGGTGACGAGCATTGTGAGGTCCATGTAGGGGGGATGGTCACGATGGGAGTGTGGGTGAGGGAAGGGTACGACACACCATGGGGGGAGGAATCCCCAACAAAAAAATTAAAATTTAACTAATAAAAATAGTAATAATAATAATTTATAATATTAATAATATTCTCAATAATTTTAATAATCATAAAACACTAAATAATAATATATGAATTATTTTTATTATTAAAACAATTAATTAAATTTCATGTCATTTTTCATATTTTACTTTATAATCATTTTAGTATTCATTTCATTTTATTTATTTATTTTGGACATCTATAAGGCCACACAGTGACCTAGGTTAAGCAGCGAGGTTTCAAAACCATGATTTTCCCGAGCGTCACATGTCGCCATGCCTCAATACATGCATTTTTTCAATAAAAACTCAAAATTTTAAATTGTGATTCTACCAAAACCATGATGGGAAATTACAAGTCCAAAAAACAATAAAATAAAATAATTTCAAAATTTAGTGTGTGATAGAACATGTAGATATACTAGAGAAATAAAAATGATGATAAATTTTCTTATTGATGGGCTAAAAAACTATAAAATTTCCCCTAAATTTTTTTTAGCTAGTGTGTTATCCATCATTTTCCTTTTATTATTTTTTAATGGGATTTATCCATCCTTACTAATTATAATAATTTGATAAAATTATTTATTCAAGACAAGTTGGTTCAAAAATTCTATATTCATGAGTATTGTGAGTGAAAAAACAACCATCTGATTTATTTATCGAAAACGAAGAAGTAGATTTTTTATTTTTATTTATTATCTATAAATCATAATTGGTATAATTAATGAAATAAAAAAATTCTCTCCATCATTTATAATCCATTATTCAATGTATAACCATACATATGGATATTTAGGTATGTGGATTGAATATTAAGTACGTGCTTAATACTATGATGTGATTACATCATAAATATTATGGAAATACATAACCAAATAGCCCCATGAAAAAGTAATTACTAAATATATACAAATCATCAAAATTTAATAGTCATATTTTTAAACCATATCTTTTTTACCTACTCTATATTTGATTTCTTACAACCAAAAAAACTATATGAAATTATAACATTTAAATTCCATTTCATTTTAGAGTAATAGGGGCTCGAGCCTTTTTGTTTGATGTCATGTGATGAGTGGTTCATGTAAAGATTTAATAGGATGAGTTTCAAGTAGAATCTGGTAACCGCTCATAGATGATGGATAACAATATTACAGAGAGCTATTTTTTATTTCATCGATTGACGGAGATATCTCAGAAAGGATTCCTTCATTTTGAATGATCAATTAAAACATTTCCCCTATAATTAATAAATTAAATGAAACAAATATATCATGTTGGGGAAATTTGATTCATTATATATAATATTTGAATGAAACCACCATTTTCAACCGAAAAGATAGTATAAGTTATAGTAGAGGTGGAAATTTTATATCTGGAAAATAAATGGGATTAGAAAGAGTTGGAGGATATATGTATCATAACTCATAATTATTAAATATATACATATATATATTATTATTAAAAAAAAAATTTATTTTTACCTAAATTAACACACACAGATATATATATCTTATTTTATTAGGGTTTATCTTCATTCTAAGAATATTATAATGTAATATAAATCTATAAAATTTATAAAACTATATATATATATATATATAATAATTAATTAAATATATAAATATTATGTGTCTCAATTATCAACATGATTACATGTTTTGATAAATGATTCAGGTTAGAAATGGTAACTTTATCAGGAATATTAAATTGATTGACTTGATATAATATGAAATTATACCCATTTGATAGAAAAATGTCTTATACAGTGCAGAAAATGAGAAAGGGAGCATGGTAGGTGTCAAATAACATGTTCATTTATAACATGATAACATTTAACTTTTCGATATCCTAGTTTCAAAGTTATTTTCATTATCTATTACAAAATTAATGATAATGTAAAATTTTTGATGTTTCCATACTCATAATGAATACATCATAAATGTAAAATGCTCAGAAGGATCTTGAAAATAATATATCTATTCATGAGAGGCCAAATCATAATTCATAATACCCAAAACAACACATGACTTCTGAGTAGAAATCATAAACCAGGGATAAAAGTATTTGTATTCCAAAAAACATACATAAAAAAAAAGAAAACTCCTTGCATGAACCATCCACTTCTGTAATCACATCATTTTGAAGAATAAAAAAATGACACTCTCTAAGTTTATAATGATGTCGGACCCTATTTTGATAAAAATAAACCTATTTTCATGTGGATTAATTTTGCAGGTATAAAATTATATCATGGATCTAATATTACCTAATAATTAAATTATATCATCATGATTATAAATTAATTGAGGTCATGGAACCTGAATATACCTAAAAGGAAAAGACATATCATGAAACTATTGATGATCAAAGATCTACTATTTCCCAGCAATAGAAACAATCCCATTCAAAACCTAAATTTTAGTTTGACTTTAAACTGAACTATAAATACATATAAAACCATTTAATATACTACAAAAAATACAAAAATAATGAAAATACATGTAACTCCCTAAATTTAGGGTGTATTCTATTTTTACATTTTTGTTCTATTTTGATGAAACCTTGATTTTTAGGGTGTATCATGTTTTTTTTGAATTTATTGTTTTAAATGGAGAGTTAGATGATCAAAAAAGTAAATTTTGGTGGAACTATTGGATCTATAATGAGTTTTTTAGCATGAGGTTTAAATTTCGTTGGAATTTAGATTCCAGAGTGAAGTTGGGAAAGTTTTTTACCATGGAATCATAACCAGAGGAAAATTATTAGAGACCGTGCATATAGACCACGTATAATGCTTTTATAGATAGAATGAGATGAATTTTCACCTTTATTGTTTTAATTCATATTCAATATCATAGTGCATAAAAGTCTTGGAGGTAGTAGGTTTCTCATGATCTCGAAGATCGAGAATAATAACCGTGTATTCTTGGCTTAGAGCCAATGGTAAATATACGGTCTATAACGTTTTTCTAAAGGTCATGACACTGTACTATGAATAAAATTTTATGATGAAATATTTCACTTCAAACTATCAAAAAACAAATGTAAATAATAATATTAATTTATGAAAACATATTTGATCTGTCAATGGGCTTTCATAGTGATTTTTGAGGCCTCTCTCCATCTCTTAGAAGGATAATTTGTTGAAATTGTATATTTGACATCAGAACACTATCAATATCTTGATTTGATTTATATAACTTGTAATCACTTGTTTAATAAATCAAAGATGAATCTGAGGAATTCTTATATATTGATTTTTTAGTTTTGAATATGATTAATAACTCATCTTGATAAAGATGTGATATTATTATCCAATTATTATATTTGTACATTGGATTTTGGGAAATTATTACAAGGAAGGCCTACGTATATAACATTGATTACTTATATGGGAATGATGAATCTAGTTATGATTATGGATTGATTATTAATAAATATTGACATGAATTTCATGAATTTCAAGGATTCCTTGATTCAATGAAAAATGTAGTACTGATATAAATTGGGGGAGAACGACTTTACGAGTATTAATATCTGATGAATTTTTAGAAATTTAAATAAAACTTTTTAAATATAATTATTTTAAATTATTGAATGATGGATTCCTGATTTCGATTTCTATGTGGTGATTTTGAATAAAAATGTATTTATATTGGAAAACCATATATTTATAAAAACACTATTATAGAAGGTTTAATTTTTTAATAAATGGTTTGATGTTGTATGTTTTTAAATTCTTTATCATTGGATTTCATGGGAGAAAAATGATTTCCAATGAGACCTGTTTACAAACAATTAAGCTTTATCTATGGTAAAATATAACATATAGAGCATGCATAGATGACCAATGAATAATTACTTTATCAAAAGATTTTTTATCAAATTTATAATCAATTATTGTTTTAATTTTGATCTAAATAAGGATATTTTGAGAGGTTTTATATGTAAATATAATGATAATCATGGGGGTAATTGGAACAAAATCCAAAGTGGGAGAAAATTTCCAAGCAATATGTTGGATGTTTATAAAAAGAAACTATTGCAACCATAGAAGGATTACTGTTGACATATATGACAATGGTATGTGGATATGTAAAAGGGATGTATTTGGTGAATATGATAGTATTTATTAATATTATTACAGAGAAAATTAAATATTTGGAAAAGGGATGTTATTTGTGTCTTATCATGTAATGATGTGAATTTTTATTGAAGAAATGATTTTAGGAATATCGAAGGATGTTGAATCTAACTTGTAATGCTATTAGATGAGTAAAAGCTATCTATTAATTCTTTTTAATACAGTAGGAGACGAAATATCTTTTATTAAATCATGTGGGAAGAAATAATATATATTTTATTAAGGAATAACATCCCATGCCATAATGAAGAGAAAAACACACTATGTTCGATTGAAAAATCGAAAGGTGATGTTGGTTATTTCCATAATCGTGGTTTTTCGATGGATTGGGATAAATCTATATTGGTCATAGGATGGTGATTTGTATCATAGTCATGGTCATGGTGAGAATGAAAAATAGGTTTTATATCATGGATTCAATAGGTTTGAGATCATGGCTGGATGGATATAGATGAAATTTGATGTGATAAATAAATCATTATATAGTGGTGGTTATGGTCTTGGAAGTCAATTGGTTTATTGGAAAAAGGGGTGTCAAACATTTTTATGGGGAGTTTCTATTTTCATCCTCATGTATGAAAGGAAACAATTATATTTTTGGTAAAATAATTTCATAATTCATGCCATTGTGTATTAGAAAATCCATGTAGGCCATGGGGAGGGTGAAAATAGCCATTACATTGGTGGTTGTTTTGTTTGTAGTTGGATGAAAAAAATAAGGAGTTTTATGTTTTCAATGTTTTGCGGGATTACATACTGACTATGAGGTTTTTCAGAACATGATACAATTAGAGAGGATTGTAATGGTGGTTGTCATTATTTAAGAAGTTTCACTTGGAGATAGATTATATTATAGACTCTTGAAATTTATCTCATGCTGGTTCAAGATATAATTTTTTTTGAATTAAAAAAATATTGAATTCATTATGATTATGAGATATGGAATACATGGTTCATGAAGACTATGGATGAGATAGACATGTACACATTTTGTGGATGGGATGACCACAACATAGTATATGCATATTTGGAAATATAAAAGTTTTGATTTGGATTTTAAATATCAAGGACAAGGCATGAGACTTTGAGGTTTTAATCTATCTTTGTGGATGAAATTAACCACATTAAATCATTGGGTACACATGGAATGATTTTAGAGCCTAGAGATTGTATTAATATATCAAAACCATTTATCAATACACATTTATGTTTTAACTTAAAAAAACCATCCATTGAAACTATATGGGAAAAAATGGTAGAGAAAGAACCATTAAGATATTTTTCATATATGGAAGGAGTATTGAGGAGATGTTTCAAACCCCCCCCCCCCCCACACACCACCTCTGGTTACACTGGTAGGCCTATATAAAATTTGGATATGACCATCAAATTCCACCTCCAATAGTCCATGGTATAGTTATTAGCCATTATATAATAGATAAACCATATACAATCAACTTATCTCATTCAATGCTTAGTCACTAAAATGTCCCCCATCACTCCCCAAGTATCAATAGACTCTTTGAAAACATCACTATGAAACTTACTTCATAAATAATCATCCACACAATTCCATTTCCTAGATTTATAATAAATTTCAAAGTCATAGTACTTTATGAATTACATTGACCATCAATTCTATAAATTTTAATCACAATAGTAGAGTATATACATTTAATATTTTATGATATTTTATTATTAGAAACAAATCAACCCTGAGTTGATTCCACCAAAACATTTGAGTAAACACAACCAATAAAAACTCAAGATCATGGGTTGTATAGTTTCATTCATAAATCCATAACTACTGATAACCATAGGATATAACCACACTATATTTCATTAGAACATAAAATAATATAAGATGTGAAGATTGAGAATAAACCTTAATGAATAACCTTCTTTCCAAAAAATGAATAATAAGATCACTAAAATTATTATACTTAAAATATACAAAATAATCCCTATACTAGTAATTATATATGTAATTATAAACATTTTTGTTAATGATTTCATAGGTGGTATAATCTGATATATTTCATATATGATCCTCTGAAAATTGCCTACAATACTACAGAATTTCCACACCTCCATTACATTCTTGAGGGATGACAATGAAACAACCACCTCAATATTCATTTTATCCACAACTATTATATATTGAGGTATAACATTACACATGAAATGGACCTAAAAATCAGATTATATAAACTTTTATAGCTTCCCAAAGAGTTGATGATGTCGAAGAACTCTCAAAATAGATTACGGGTGAATTTTGTGTGCCTCCTCAAACAGAAAAAAACACACAAGGATTTCATCGATGAAAACCACCATGAATTGATCTAGAAATTCATGATACAATATTTTTATTATCCCCATGATCATGTATATAGAGTTTTTACTTACAAAAACCATCAAAATTAATTCATAATTACCATAACAAAATATGAAAGTACTAGTCTTGATATCATCATCCTTTACATACATCTGATGATATCAAAAAAAATTTATCATTGAGAACCATCTATCTTCCTTAAGATTAAATGGATAGTCGTTATCATTATAAACTAGATCAAGTTAAAATAATTGAAAAAAACATACTTCTGTATTCCTTTTTCATATATATAACAAGGGCAGCACAATATGATACACCTGATCGAATAAATCTTCATTACTGAAGATCATTAATATGGATCCCTGATCATATGAATTATAAGGTACTATCATATATGGATATGTTGATATCAATGAAAAACTAGAGAAAAATATATCCTAAAATCTATCGTTCATCGAAGGTTGTATTGTTTCAACCTCTCTAGGAAAGACATCAAGATACTATTCCACAACCTTAAAAAACAAGTGGTAGTGAAGGAACCCAAGGTTGTACAGAAGGATATGATTTATGTATTTTAATTTTATTTATGATATTAATTTTAATAAATCATAATTTTTTGTAAAAAATTCCATGTTCTTAATTGATCACATGCAATTAACTTTATGAATGAATAATAAAATCAAACAAAATCGTAAATGGTACAGTGTTCATTTGAAAACAACAATATGATTTTCTCACCTTCGGGATGTTGTATCTCGAACACACTAAGAGAGGAAACCTAAAGATAATCCAAACAATAAAAAATAACTTATATTTTCAATCATAAATTCAAAATTTCTAAATTTGGAAACTAATGTTCTTTATAATATCCCTTCGGTCACATGAAGTACACAAATATCGATTAGAAGATGCTAAAATAAGCCTAGCATTTTCTTCTTCCAATATCTTTCTAATACATGAAAGTGATATTGGGAAGGGATAATATTTATTAAATTATTTATAATTCATATTTTTATGTTAGGAAATTATTTTATAGCCATGTTAGAAATTAAAAAATTGCATCAATTCCCTTATAAAATATAACCCTCAAAACCAACCCTTAATAGTCTTAATTTCTAAGTTACCATGCCATATGTCAAATAATTTTTTTATCACATCCTTTTCACGCAAATATGATGTCACATGACAAAAGTAAAATAATTTTCTTTTCATATAAGTCCACCAATTCAGTGTACCGTGAATGTATTGCGTTTATTAGAGAAATTATATTTTTATCGTATTCACTTTTAACATAAATAACATAAGAATAATTTGAGAAATAAATAAAATATTTATTATTATATATAACAATAATATAATTTAATATTTTTAATGATCATTAATAGTCATACATTCACAAGGTCCTTCATGTGGGGCCACCTACATCAGAAACTCTTATTCATCTAAATTAGTGAAACCCGTGGAAGCACTTAGTGTGTGAGTCTCTAAAAACTTATCTCCACAATAGTGATTCAGACACATGGAACAAGAGTGGTATCTAGAAACAAAAAATGTACCCTAAATAGATAATAAATTTAAATTATATGGTAACATCCTATGAACCACCATGGTGAAATATACTCTATTTCTCACAAGATATTTCATAAATAAGGATGCATACTCTATGTCATCATCATTTATTAATTTATTTATTTTGTCAACATACTAGATGAAAATACATTAAATCACCATGAAAATGGATTTGGTAATTGTATAAATATACATAACAAATAGGATTGAGATTTATCTTCCTTTTGGCTCTAAAAAATTCAGTCTTGATCATTCAACTAATGTCATACCACCATTGAAAAACACAACACAAGATAACTCGCCACAAAATTAATTACAAGGTTCTTATATTCTATAAAAGTATTTTATAAAATTTTATAAATTGATAATTTGATCATTAGAATATACCAATACACATTCTAATAGATAATAATAATAAATTACACCTGAAATATGTGGTGTTCCTATCGGAAGACCCATCCCCATAATCTCCTCTTCTTGATATCACAATGTTAAAACAAAATTATAAATGATTAATTTATTATGATGAAAAAACACATAATTTATATTATTAATTATTTTTCTAAATATTATATCTTCTCATAATATTCTTAGTCTTATATTTTATGTTTCAAATTTTATGTTCAACTATTATATTTCATCTATATATACCATTACATCTTTAATTACATTGACATCGACTTAGTTTAAGACTCAAGTTTATATATTGTACAAATAATTCATATTATATCACTACATTGGGATTCTTTCATAATTTTTATCAAACTAGTAATTTTGTCTTCTGACATTATTTTCTTTTAGATATTATATTTTCGCTATTATTTTATAATTTATTTAATTTTCCTTTATGTGTGTTTTTATTTCTGATTCTTATTATATAATTTATTCCAATTATTGTTTTCAAATATTTCATGTATTAATTATGAGTATACTTATATTTAAATATTATTACTTTAATCTTCTAGATGATTAATTTTTATTGTACTTATTTTAATTTTTCATTTTTTATCCCTGAATTTATGGTATTAATTATTATTTTTCTTCTTACCGTTCATTTCACTATTACTTAAATTTTTATGTCCTATGATTTTTTGTCCGTTATTGATATCTTTATATATAGTTCCATATTCCCTTATAGTTATTCTTCCCATTAAGCAGTGAGGTTTCAAAACCATGATTTTCCCGAGCATCTCATGTCGTCATGCCTCAATACATGCATTTTTTCAATAAAAACTCAAAATTTTAAATTTGGATTCTACCAAAACCATGAAGGGAAATTACAAGGCCAAAAAACAATAAAATAAAATAATTTAAAAATTCAGTGTGTGACAGAACATGTATATATACTAGAGAAAGAAAAATGTTGATAAATTTTCTTATTGATGGGCTAAAAAACTATAAAATTTCCCCTAAATTTTTTTTGACAGTGTGTTATCCATCATTTTCCATTTATTATTTTTAATAAGATTTATCCATCCTTACTAATTATAATAATTTGATAAAATTATTTATTGAAGAAAAGTTGGGTCAAAAATTCTAAATTCATGAGTTTTGTGAGTGAAAAAACAACCATATGAAATATTTATGGAAAATGAAGAAGTAGATTTTTTATTTTTATTTTTTATCTATAAATCATAATTGGTATAATTAATGAAATAAAATAAAAAATATCTCTCCATTATTTATAATCCCTTATTCAATATATAACCATACATATGGATATTTAGTTACGTGGCTTCAATATTAAGTACGTGCTTAATACTATGATGTGATTACATCATAAAAATTATGGAAATACATAACCAACTAGCCCCATGAAAAAGTAATTATTAAATATATATGAATCATAAAACTTTAATAGTCATATTTTTAAACCATATTTTTTTACATATTCTATATTTATTTTCATACAACAAATAAAATTATACGAAATTGTAACATTTAAATTTCCTTTCATGTTAGAATAACAGGGGCTCGAGCCTTTTTGTTTTATGTCATGAGATGATTGGTATATGTAAAGATTTAAGAGGATGAGTTTCATGTAGACTCAGGTAAACGCTCATAGATGATGGATAACAATATTACGGAGAGCTATTTTTTATATAATAGATTGACAGAGATATCTCAGAAAGAATTCCTTTATTTTGAATGGTCAATTAAAACCATTCCCCTATCATTAAATAATTAAATGAAACAATTATATCATTTTGGGGAAATTTTATTCATTCTACAGAATATTTGAACGAAACCGCCAATTTCCACGAAAAAGATAGTATAAGTTATAGTAGAGGTGGAAATTTAATATCTGGTAAATAAATGGGATTTGAAAGAGTTGGAGGATATATGTATCATAACTCACAATATTTAAATATGTATACATATATATATATATATATATATCTATATATTATTGAAAAAATAATTTATTTTTACCTAAATTAACAGACATATATATATATATATATCTTATTTTATTAAGGATTATCATCATTATAAGAATATTATAATGTAATATAAATCTATAAATTTTATAAAACTATATATATATATATATATTTAATATTTAATTAAATATATAAATATTATCTGTCTCAATTATCAACATGATTACATGTTTTGATAAATGATTCAGGTTAGACGTGGTAATTTTATCAGGAATATTAAATTGGTTTACTTGATATAATATGAAATTACACCCATTTGAAAGAAAAATTTCTTATACAGTGCAAAAAATGAGAAAGGGAGCATGGTATGCATCAAATTACATGATCATTTATAACATGAGAACATTTAACTGTTAGATATCCTAGTTTCAAAGTCATTTTCATTATCTATTACAAAATTAATGATAATGTAAAATTTTTGATGTTCCCATACTCATAATGTATACATCATAAGTGTAAAATGCTCAGAAGGATCTTGAAAATAATATATCTATTCATGAGAGGCCAAATAATAATGCATAATACCCAAAACAACACATGAAATCCGAGTAGAAATCATAAACCAAGGATAAAAGTATATGTATTCCAAAAAACTTACATTGAAAAAAGAAAACTCCTTGCATGAACCATTCACTTCTGTAATCACATCATTTTAAAGAATAATAAAAATGATACTCTCTATGTTTTAAATGTTGTTGGACTCTATTTTGATAAAAAAATCCTATTTTCATGTGTATTAATTTTTCAGGTATAAATTTACATCATGGATGTAATATTCACTAATAATGAATGTATATCATCATGATTATAAATTAATTGAGGTCATTGAACCTGAATATACCTAAAAGGAAAAGACATATCATGAAACTATTGATGATCAAAGATCTACTATTTCCCAGCAATAGAAACAATCCCATTCAAAACCTTAATTTTAGTTGGACTGTAAACTATACTATAAATACTTATAAAACCCTTTAATATACTACTAAAAATACAAAAAGAATTAGAATACATGTAACACCATAAATTTAGGGTGTATTCTATTTTTACATTTTTTTCTATTTTGATGTATCCTTTATTTTTAGGGAGTATCATGTTTTTTTGAATATATTTTTTTAAATGGAGAGTTAGATGATAAAAAAGTAAATTTTGAAGGAACTATTGGATCTAGAATGAGTTTTTTTAGCATGAAGTTTAAATTTCATTGGAATATGTATTCCAGAGTGAAGTTGGGAATGTTTTTTACCATGGCATCATAACCAGTGGAAAATTATTACAGACCGTGCATATAGACCACGTATCATGATTTTATAGATAGAATGAAATGAATTGTCACATTTATTGTTTTAATTCATATACAATATCACAGTGCGTAGAAGTCTTGTAGGAAGTAGGTTTCTCATGATCTCAATGATCGAGAATAATAACTGTGTATTCTCGGCTTAGAGCCAATGGTAAATACATGGTCTATAACATGGTTCTAAAGGTCATGATATTGTACAATGAATTAAATGTTATGCGGAAATATTTTAATTCAAACCATCAAAAAACACATCTAAATAATCCTATTAATTTATGAAAACATATTTGATCTGTCAATGGTCTTTCTTAGTGATTTTTGAGGCCTCTCTCTATCTGGTAGAGGGATAATTAATTCAAATTGTATATTTGATATCAGAACATTATCAATATTTTGATTTTATTTATATACCTTGTAATATCTTGTTTTATCAATCAAAGATGAACTTGAGGAAATCCGATATATATATTTTTTAGTTTTGAATATGATTGATAACACATCTTGACAAATATGTGATATTATTATCCAATTGTGATATTTGTACATAGGATGTTGAAAAATTATTACAAGGAAGGCCTATGTATATAAAATTGATTCCTTCTATGGGAATGATGAATCTAGTTATGATTATGGATTTATTATTAATAAATATTAAAATAAATTTAATGAATTGCAAGGATTCCATGATTCAATGAAAAATGTAGTAATGATATAAATTGGGGGATAAAGACTTTCTGAGTATTAATATCTGATGACTTTTTATAAATTTAAATCATACTTTTTAAATATAATTATTTTACATTTTTGAATGATGGATTCCTGATTGGGATTTTTATGTGGTGATTTTGAATTAAAAAGGATTTAGATTGGAAAACCATATTTTTATAAAAACACCATTATGGAAGGTTTAATTATTTAAGAAATGGTTTGACGTTGTAGGTTTTTAAATTATTTAGCATTGGATTGCATGGGAGAAAAATAATTTCAAATGAGACATGTTTACAAACCATTAAGCTTTATCTATGGTAAAATAGAACATATAGAGCATTCATCAATATGATCAATGAATAAGTACTTTATCAAAAGATTTTGTATCAAATTTATAATCAATTGTTGTTTTCATTTTGAACTAAATAACGATATTTTGAGAGGTTTTATATGGAAATATAATGATAATAATGGGGGTAATTGGAAAAAAATTCCAAGTGGGAGAAAATTTCCATGCAATAGGTTGGATGTTTAGAAAAATAAACTATTGCAACCATAGAAGGATTACTATTGACATATATGAAAATGGTCTATGGATATGTAAAAGGGATGTATTTGGTGAATAAGATAGTATTTATTAATATTATTAATTTGAAAATTCAATATTTGGAAAAGGGATGGTATTTGTGTCTTATCGTGGAATGATGTGAAATTTTATTGAATAAATGATTTTGGGAATCTCGAAGGATGTTGAATCAAACTTGTATTGATATTAGATGAGTAAATGTTATCTATTATTTCTTTTTAATATAGTAGGAGACGAAATATCTTATATTAAATCATGTGGGAATAAATAAAATATATTTTCTTAAGGAATAACATCCCATGGCATAATGAGGAGAAAAACACACTGTGTTTGATTGAATAATGGAAAGGTGGGGTTGGTTATTTCCACACTCGTGGTTTTTGGATGGATTGGGATAAATCTATATTGGTCACAGGATGGTGATTTGTATCATAGTCATGGTCAAGGTGAGAATGAAAAATATGTTTTATATCATGGATTCAATAGGTTTGAGATCATGGCTGGATGGATATAGATGAAATTTTTTGTGATAAATAAATCATTATATAGTGGTGGTTATGGTCTTGGAAGTCAATTGGTTTATTGGAAAATGGAGAGTCATTCATTTTATGGGGGGATTTTATTTTCTTCCTCATGTATAAAAGGAAACAATAATATTTTTGGTAAAATTATGTCATAATTCATGCCATTGTGTATTAGAAAATCCATGTAGGCCATGGGGAGGGTAAAAATAGCCATTACATTGGTGGTTGTGGTGATCCTAGTTGGATGAAAAAAATAAGGAGTTTGATGTTTTCAATGTTTTGTGGGATTCCATACTAACTATGAGGTTTTTTAGAACATGATACAATTAGAGAGGCTGGTAATGGTGGTTGTCATTATTTAAGAAGTTTCACATGGAGATAGATTATATTATAGACTATTGAAATTTTTCTCCTGCTGGTTCATGATATAATTTTTTTTTGAAATTAACAAATATTGAATTCATTAGGATTTTGAGATAAGGAATACATGGTTTGTGAAGTCTATGGATGAGATAGACATGTACACATTGCGTGGATGGGGTGACCATAACATAGTATATGCATATTTGGAAATATAAAAGTTTTGATTTGGATTTTAAATATCAAGGAAGATGCATGAGACTTTGAGGTTTTAATCTATCTTTGTGGATGAAATTAACCACATTAAATCATTGGGAACACATGGAGTGATTTAAGAGCCTAGAGAATGTATTAATATATCATAACCATTTATCAATACACATTTATGTTTTACCATAAAAAACCATCCATCGAAACTCTATGGGGAAAAATGATAGAGAAGGAACCATTAAGATATTTTTCTTATATGGAAGGATTATTGAGGAGATGTTTCATACCCCCCCACACACACACCACCTCTAGTTACCCTGGTAGGCCTATATAAAATTTGGATATGACCACCGAATTCCACCTCCAATAGTCTATGGTATAGTTACTAGCCAGTATATAATAGATAAACCATATACAATCAACTTATCCCATTAAATGCTTAGTCACTAAAATCTCCCCCATCACTCCCCAAGTATTACTAGACTCTTTGAAAACATCACTATGATACTTACTTCATAAATAATCATCAACACAATTCCCTTTCCTCGATTTATAAAAAATTTCAAAGTCATAGAACTTTATGAATTCCATCGACCATCAATACTATAAATTTTAATCACAATAGGAGAGTATATACATTAATATATTATGATATTTTATTATTACAAACCAATCAAGCATGAGTTAATTACACCAGAACTATAAGGCCCCAACCTTAAACCTTACTTAATCATGAGTTATTACAAGATTACACATTGAGGATCTTTTCAGGTTTAGAGTTTTAGATAATTAGATCATAAAACTTGCATTACATTCCACATTTAAACAAAGTTGTTACATAAAATATTGTATTCATTTTTCCCATCAAAGGAAACATATTTAAATTAAAACATGGATTCTTTCTTGATACTTACTTGACACTATCATCATATCATGTACCCTTCCCTTGACCTATGAAAAACATTTCAAAACATGGGATGAGCATAAAAAGCGCAGTAAGGGATATAAAAATATGGAAAGGAAACATGAGTACATGTATACATAAGAATGAAATCATACTTTACCCATAAAACATAAGCACATTAACATACCTCATAAAATCATGAATAAATCATATAAATCATAAGACATAAAGGTAACTTGAGGGATTCATAACATTCTTACGTAGGGAGTAACCCACTTGGTTACGTTTGAAATACCCATCACAGTATATTCCCAAAATCTCTTCGATGAAACCTTAACGTTTAACCCATTCATGTTACCCAATGCATTGGAGAGCTATATCGGGCCCACCCTCCCTTAGTTTATCAGAGAACCACCTGTCTTCATAATAATTCCCAAGAACCATAACATAATTGTATCACATAAAACATGCATAAAGGAAACAAAACATTTCCACTTTTCAATCACAAGATATCAATACAACACATTTATATAAAAACATTATGAAAACCATTTTCAATACCAAAATAGAAGAAAAGTAAAACATGGTATTTATTTTTCTTTAAAAAAAGTTATGGCTTGTAGAGGAAGCCGAAACTCAAATAATGCTCACAGCGGCGGAGAAGTCCTTGTCGCCGCATACATACGACAAAAACATTCCCTTTTCTCATTTAGTAAAATTATTTTTATAAAAAATATTCCTTTCGGATAAACATAAAATCCAAAGGGGTTTATACACCGTATAAAAGAAGGTTGTTTATGAAACAAAATATGACTCAATGAAAGGAGATTGAGACGAAGTCCCATACAAAGATGGTATCCTTGGATTAAGGATAAATCAATTACATAACTATGTGTGACAAACTAATACACCAAATATAAGTGGATATTAAGTGTAAAACAATCATAGGTTATTCACAAATATTCATATAACTACATATTCAAGGAGTACAAGCTTATCCCAAAGAATTAAAATTGGGTTAAGAAGTTCCCTTGCAAAAATTTGACAGCCTAACGACGTCACTACAAAATTCATAAAATGAGTTGATGAGAGATAAAAAGTGTATCTCATCACTTGGACATAAAATTTAAATCACTAAGTATATATAAGAACATATCCCAACATAATGTTATGTGAATTAAAAGACATAACAAAATAAGTCTTTTAAAAGGAGGAGGGTGAAAGGTTCCCTTACCGACATGGGTATCTTTCGAAACATACATCCCGTGAAAGAAGGACAATACAACATTGATTTAAATACTCATAAATTAAATTATATTAGACAATGAGTAATATAATGGGCAGTATATACACTACTCAAAGGAAATTGTGGCAAATGTTGCATAAAACTCACGGGAATAAAAGTGAGATGAAAAATCCCTTACGAAAACTCGGCAGCCTAACGACGCCACTTAAAACTTCCAAAAATGGATTTATGAGATCAAATAGGGTCTCTCATAATATGAACACAAAAAGTACAGAATAAGGAATATAAAATAACATCCCTAAACATAATAAATATGATCTTAAAAGAAATGACATAAAAGAGAGTACTTAAAAAGAAAGAGAGAGGTTGGATCCCTTACGAAAATTCGGCATCCTAACGACGCCACTCAAAACATCCAAAATGGATTGATGAGATAGAATAGGGTCTCTCATCATATGAACATAAAAATTAAAGTAATATTAATATAAAAGAACATCCCAATCACAAGAAAGATGAGCTTAAAAGGTATGACATAAAAGAGTGTATATAAAAAGAAAGAGAGGAGTAGGATCCCTTACCTCGGGTCCGACTTGACTCGATCGTTCTTTAACGTCATGAATAATGAACATGAGTTAATTTATACTTGCTTAAGAACATTTTACAATTTAATTATTCCTTTTATATCACTTATTGCCATGTTATAAACATTATGTAATCATTTATGTTAATAATTTTTCTTTTGTCGATATTTGGTTCTTAAGTCGAAAGTGGACTTCTTAAAATTACATGTTGTTCGTGTGATCAATGTTTCATTATATCCAGAATTATATTCATGATTTGGATATCATATATATAATATATATCCAGAATATACATGTTTTTATAATATTACATAATCATTTAGAGGTAAGAAATGAAATGCACCGTTCATGGAGACGGTAAGCCGTACGTACGCATGAACGCTACTTTCATTTCTATGTCATATTAATGGAACTAAAAATAAATGAGAGGTATGTATATTTTGATTCCATAATTATATTAATAATTTATATGTAACATAAATCATATATAATAAATTTAAATCCATCCTTTAATCATCCCACATATGGTATTAACGAATCAAATCACTTTGAGGGGGCGGTAGTCCGCACTTCCTAAAATGAAATTATCGTGTTTACCCACAATGGAAACAATAAAGGTATGCCACAAAAGAAAAATAAAGAATCATAAGAAGAACATAAACATATTATATATCATATATAAATATATTGGCATCTTAATGGCCACATTTTAAGGTGTTAGATGAATATTGAACAATCATCGTTTCGTGAGGCAGAAATTTGCCAACTACGGAAACAGTATGTTCTTTAACCATTAGATGTAGGTGTGTGTATGTGTAGCTCGAATGCTTCTTATTAAAACATCCTATTATATTTAAGATACTGGATATGTTACAAAATAAATTAATAAAAAGAGTTTAGGGTGTAGGAGAAATAAAATAAAACAAAAGGACTCAAGTGAATACATTACCTTAAAACCGGGTAACTCCCTTTGGTTTAATCTTAAAGGCTTCCTTGGGAAGACTTATGCCAAAAGTGAGGATTCTAGGAGTAAGAGAGGGATGTTTAGAGGCAAAATGATCAGGGGTTGGCCGAGCCAAAGGCTTTGGAAGTGTTGGTAAGGAGGTAGAGGTGGGGGCCTTTTATAAGAGGAGAGGAGGGGCACTCTTGGAAAGTAAAGAGATGTTACTTTATTTGAAAATGAGTTTCGTATTTAAAAGGTTCCACATTGATATAATTCTAGGATAAGGTGATACGGGTTCGAAATATACCCATCCAATAGGTTTTTGACAGGTGTAGGTTTTAGTTTTTACATTATATTTTCATTTTATTTAAATCGTTAAATAATGAGGTAATCGTTGCATTATCATGATGCCATAAATAATTTAATTTATATAATGGCTAAAAATTATAAAAAAATATCATGATTTAGGAAATCTTTTTAGATTTCTAATTAATATTTATAGTCAAACATATGACTTGTATAGCCCCATTTAAAAATTGTTTTAGTGAAACATCACATGCTTGTGACATTTTTATTTTAACTTTAAATAAAACGTTATTTATGTCATTTTCCAACCAAAGTGGCTCCATGGGGTCCCCAAGTTGACCCATGGATTTGTTTTGGTCGTCCATGATACATACAATGTGGGTAGGACATGTGTCTAGGTCATTTAACATTATTAAAACATTATTTTTACCTTAAATTACACTAATTACCTCTAATCGCGATTAAGAACATAAAAGTTTCTATTCACCATAAAATTATTTTAATCCCATTGAACCACATTTTACATCCTAATGAAAACCATGTATGTCGGATTTTTGAAATTCAAAACACAGAGGTGGCAAAGTTTCATTTAAACAAAAAATCAGTTTCTTTAACAACCACTTAGTGGTTTCACTATTCATCAAAAATTGAAGTTTTCATAAAAATACCAAAACTTCACCCTAAGATATATTTGATATTCCGAATTCAAAAATGAAGTCTATTTTAAAAAATTCAAAACATATAAGTTGCATTAATTAATTTGATAATTAATTCCCGCTGTCAGAGCAAATAGCGTGTTTTTATTAAAAACAATAAGTATCAAAAGATTGACACTAGTTTAAATCCGATTTCAAAGTGAAATTAATTCCAATGACCACAATTGGAATAAATGGTTAAAATATATTCTAATTCAACTTTAAAACCAATTCAAAATATAATCTAATCATATAAATAAATTAGATTAAAAGTGGTTTTGAATTAAAATACAACATTTTTCCCTATTCATTAAAAAATGAACTTTATCGGAAAAATACCATAAATTTACACAAAGTAAATTTTGATGTCCCGATTCTAAAGGAGAATTTTATTTTGTCAAATATGACACCTAAAATTTTCAAAAAGTTGATTTAAAAGAGGTTCGCCATTAAAAGGCGGTTAATCGACCTTTTAATGAATATTAGAATGTTTACGTTTAAAATTGGATTCATTCGCATTTTTAATCCTCTAACATTTATTGTAAAGGGTAAAAATATTTTACAAACATATATAATAATTTTTGAGTTAGTTATGTTCATTCCCTCCATTACAACGATTAGGTGTTAACTACCATTTAAAATAATATTATTTTATTATTAGAGTGCAACGTAAGATTCCCAAGAAACTCGTTGTTGCGTATTGGGTACGCCATCGAGCATAGAGTCCCCTTTAAAGTAATATTAATATTTTATTCACAAATATGGATAAATATAAAAATCTCATATTCTTTATTTACCTGGGGTGTTACATCCTTCCCCCATTTTGGGAATTGCGTCCTCGCAATTTTAAAATTGGGCTTGGAAACATCCTTGAAAATCCCACATCGGAACAAGAGTCGGTAAAACAATCACTTTAAAATAAATAATGAGAAGTACATAGGTCACCCGAGTTAACCCATACTAGGATTCCATGTAGGAAAACATGGACATGGAGGAGAAAACATAGGGTCATGTTCTGATGGAGAGTGATAGAAAACATGTTTAGGAGAAAGTTAACCTCAAGAAAATTACAAACTTGTGATGGGTTAAACGGTATTCGAATCCCCAGTAGGAAAAGTTAATAGATAACATTTTTGTTTTTTTGATGAATTTATTCATAAGGAAACATAATTACTTATCATGTTGACATTCATCTTTTATTAGATTTCTTAAACAAACTCATATTTTCTCCAAAATACGAGTATTTAGGAAGACTTGTTCACTATAATAAAGTTCTAGAGAATCACCTAATCCACAAAAGAGAAATATATACATCCCATGTCTTTAGACTTAAACCAAAACCAAAACCAAAATGGTTAGTACAAGATCAGATAATCCAGAAAAGGATAACCCTTTATAAAAAGAAAATCTATTCTTAATCTCCAAAATTTCTCCAACAAAACCCAATGTTCAACGAGGAGCATTTGATAAACCATTTGTCCATAAAATTTTCAATGTAAACCAAACTAAGATTGAAACCAAAATATTTTAAGGATTTAGTCACATAGTCTTCCAAGGAACAAATTAACTTTTATGTCCAAATAACATCAGTTGCTCTTAAAATCTCATATTGAAAAGTAATTAACCTAATCACATATCCTCGATGATAGGTTAATAATTTCCATAGATAACCAAAAATAAACTTACTCTTGATTCCTAAAATCATCTAACTAAAAAGAATTAGTCAAACTAACCAGGGACTTCACGTAGTCCAGTGGTAGGCGATAAATACCAGTCGCACTTTGGTTGTGGGTTCGATTCCTGCAGCTTTGTCCGACGTGACGGGTTGTCCCACGGTCTACGTGTTTTCCTTTTTCAATAACTATATAATTCTTAAAAAATTCCACAAAACGAGATAAAATCTTCAGAAATGATCATAACATATTTTAACCTCACGTTCATCTCATGCCTTTCATTTTTCATCATAACATATAATAACCCATAATTACCTCAAAAGTAATGATCATATACACTCTAATGGTTACCTTTATAATTATTACCTGAACTTCCACATCGATTGGTCATCTCTTACATGATGCATTACAGATCATACCAAGGTTCAAGTGGTTAATCATGACTCCTTGATAGTTGGTTTAGAACAACCACGAGTTTCCTCATTGAATCCCCCATTTTATCTAGTATCTTAATCAGAGAACCACCACAGTTTCCTTCATACCTGTTGTCACTTTGGTGCCTGCTAGATCCATCCATTCACTAAAAACAGAAATGTCAGTGTGAGTATATCAACAAAACCATCATGTACTAATGAGGAAGGTAAACACTAAGATATACTCACTCATTCACTTTATCTAAAACTAGGACTCTTTCTGAAATCCTAACCATTATGGTAATGTCACTTGTGCTTATATAAAACCCTAACATCTAAAGTTATCTAAACTGACCTTTGATACCAACTATAAGGCCCTGGCCTTAAACCTTACTTAATCTTGAGTTATTACAAGATTACAAATTGAGGATCTTTTCAGGTTTAGAGTTTTAGAGAATTAGATCATAAAACTTTCATTACATTCCACATTTAAACAAAGTGGTTACATAAAAGATAGTATTCATTTTTCCCATCGAAGGAAACATATTTAAATTAAAACATGGATTCATTCTTGACACTTCCTTGACACTATCATCATATCATGTACCCTTCCCTTGACCTGTGAAAAACATTTCAAAAACTTGGGATGAACATAAAAATCTTAGTAAGGGATATAAAAATATGGAAATGAAACATGAGTACATGTATACATAAAAATGAAAACATACTTTACCCATAAAACATAAGCACATTAACATACCTCATAAAATCATGAATAAATCATAGAAATCATAATACATAAAGGTAACTTGAGGCATTCATAACATTCTTACGTTGGGAGTAACCCTATTGGTTACGTTTGGAATACCCATGACAGTATATTCACTAAATCTCTTCGGAGAAACCATAACGTTTAACCCCTTCGTGTTACCCAATGCATTGGAGAGCTATATCGGGCTCACCCGCCCTTAGTTTATCTCGGAACCACCCGTCTTCATAATAATTCCCAAAAACCATAACATAATTATATCACATAAAACATGCATAAAGGAAACATAACATTTCCACTTTTCAATCACAAGATATCAATACAACACATTGATATAAAAAAATTATGAAAACCATTTTCAATACCAAAATAAAATAAAAGTAAAAAATGGTATTTATTTTTCTTTTAAAAAAAGGTATGGCTTGTAGAGGTAGACTAAACTCAAATAATGGTCACGGTGGCAGAGAAGTCGTTGTCGCCGCATACATACGACAAAAACATTCCCTTTTGTCGTTTAGTAAAATGCTTTTTATAAAAAAGATTTCTTTTCGGATGAACGTAAAAGTCAAATGGTTTTATACACTGTATAAAAGAAGGATGTGTATAAAACAAAATATGCCTCAATGAAAGGAGATTAAGACGAAGTCCCATACAAAGACGGTATCCTTGGATTAAGGATAAATAAATTTTATAATTGTGTGGCACAAACTAATACACCAAATATAAGTGGATATTAAGTGTAAAACAATCAGAGGTTATTCACACATATTCATAGAACGTCATATTCAAGGAGTACAAGCTTATCGAAAATAATAAAAATTGGGTTAAGAAGTTCCCTTGCAAAAATTTGACAGCCTAACGGCGTCACTACAAAATTCAAAAAATGAGTTGACGAGAGATACAAATGGTATCTCATCACTTGGACATAAAATTTAAATCACTAAGGATATAGAAGAACATATCCCAACATAATGTAATGTGAATTAAAAGACATGACAAAAAAAGTATTTTAAAAGGAGGTGGGTGAAAGGTTCCCTTACCGACATGGGTATCTTTCGAAACATACATCCCGTGAAAGAAGGAAAATACACCATTTATGTAAATACTCATAAATGAAAGTATATTACACAATGAGTAAAATAATGGGAAGTACATACACCACTCAATCGAAATTGTGGCAAATGTAGCATAAATATCACGGGAATAAAAGTGAGATGAAAAATCCCTTACGAAAAATCGGCAGCCTAACGACGCCACTTAAAACTTCCAAAAATGGATTTATGAGATCAAATAGGGTCTCTAATAGTATGAACATAAAAATTAAACAATGAGGAATATAAAAGAACATCCCCAAACATAATAAATATGAGCTTAAAATAAATGACATAAAAGAGAGTACTTAAAAAGAAAGAGAGAGGTTGGATCCCTTACGAAAATTCGGCAGCCTAACGACGCCACTCAAAACATCCAAAATGGTTTGATGAGAGATAACAGGGTCTATCATCATATTAACATAAAAATTAAAGTAAGATTAATATAAAAGAACATCCCAATCACAAGAAAGATGAGCTTAAAAGGAATGACATAAAAGAGTGTACTTAAAAAGAAAGAGAGGAGTAGGATCCCTTACCTCGGGTCCGACTTGACTCGATTGTTCTTTAACGTCCTGAATAATAAACTTTAGTTAATTTCTAATTTCTTAAGAACCTTTTTCAATTTAATTATTCCTTTTATATTACTTATTTCCATGCTATAAACATTATGTAATCATTTAAGTTAATAATTTTTGTTTTGTCGGTATTTGGTTCTTAAGTCGAATGTGGACTTCTAACAATTACATGTTGTTCGTGTGGTCAATGGTTCATTATATACAAAATGATATTCATGATTTGGATATCATATATATCATATATATCCAGAATGTACATGTATTTATAATATTACATAATCATTTAGAGGTAAGAAATGAAATGCACCGTTCATGGAGACAGTAAGCCGTACGTACGCACGAACACTACTTTCATTTTTATGTCATATTAATGGAACTAAAACTAAATGAGAGGTATTTATATTTTAATTCCAGAATTATGTTCATCATTTAAATTTAACATAAATCATATATAATAACTTTAAATCCATCCTTTATACATCCCACATATGGAATTAACCAATCAAATCACTTTGAGGGGGCGGTAGTCCGCACTTCCTAAAATGAAATTATCGTGTTTACCCACAATGGAAACCATAAAGGTATGCCACAAAAGAAAAATACAGAATCTTAAGTAAAACATAAACATATTATATATCATATATAAATATAGTGACATCTTAATGGCTACCTTTTAAGGTGTTATATGAGTGTTGAACAATCATCGTTTCGTGAGGCAGAAATTCGCCATCCACAGAAACAGTATGTTCTTTAACTATTTGATGTAGGTGTGTGTAAGTTTAGATCGAATGCTTATTATAACAACATCCTAGTATATTTAAGATACTGGAGTTGTTACAATAGATATTAATAAAAAGATTTTAGGGGGTTGGAGAAGCAAAATGAAACAAATGAACACAAGTGAAGACATTACCCTAAAATCGGGTAACTCTTTTTGATTTGAGCTCAAAGGCTTCCTTGGGAAGACTTCTGCCCAAAGTGAGGATTCTAGTAGTAAGAGAGGGATGTGGAGAGGCAAAATTATCAGGGGTTGGGCGAGCCAAAGGCTTTGGACGTGTGGTTAAGGAGGTAGAGGTGGGGGCCTTTTATAAGAGGAGAGGAGGGGCACTCTTGGAAAGTAAAGAAATCTTACATTATTTGAAAATGAGTTTCGGATTTAAAAGGTCCCACATTGATATAATTCGAGGATAAGGTGATGAGGGTTAGAAATATACCCATCCAATAGGTTTTTTAAAAGTGTAGGTTTTAGTTTTTACATTATCTTTTCATTTTATTTAAATCGTTAAATAATGAGGTAATCGCTGCATCATCATGATGTCATAAATAATTTAATTTATTTAATGTCTAAAAATTATAAAAAAAAATATCATGATGTATGAAATAGTTTTAGATTTCTAATTAATTTTTATAGTAAAAAATATTACTTGTATAACCCCATTTAAAAATTGTTTTAGTGAAACACTTCATGCTTGTGACATTTTTATTTTAACTTTAAATAAAAAGTTATTTATGTCATTTTCCAACCAAAGTGGCTCCATGGGGTCCCCAAGTTGACCCATGGATTTTCTTGGTCGGCCATGACACATCCAATGTGGGTAGGACATGTGTCTAGGTCATTTCACATTATTAAAACATTATTTTTACCTGCAATTGCACTAATTACCTCTAATCGCGATTAAGAACATAAAAGTTACTATTCACCGAAAAATTATTTTAATCCCATTAAACCACATTTTACTTCCTAATGACAACCAAGTATGTTGGATTTTTGAAATTCAAAACACAGAGGTGGAAAAGTTTCATTTAAACGTAAAATCAGTTTCTTTAACTACCACTTAGTGGTTTCACTATTCATCAAAAATTGAAGTTCTTCAGAAAAATACCAAAACTTCACCCTAATCTATATTTGATATTTAGAATTAAAAAATGAAGTCTATTTTAAAAAATTCAAAACATATAAGTTTCATTAATTAATTTAATAATTAATTCCCGTTGTCAGAGAAAATAGCGTGCTTTTATGAAACAATAAGTATCAAAAGATTGACACTTGTTTAAGTCTGATTTCAAAGTGAAATTAATTCCAATGACCACAATTGGGTTAAATGGTAAAAATATATTTTAATTCAACTTTAAAACAAATTCAAAATATAATCTAATCATATAAATAAATTAGATTAAAAAGTGGTTTTGAATTAAAATTCAACATTTTTAACTATTCATTAAAAAATGAACTTTATCGGAAAAATACCAAAAATTTACACAAAGTAAATTTTGATGTCCCGATTCTAAAGAATAATTTTATTTTGTCAAATATAACAACTAAAATTGTCAAAAAGTGGATTTAAAAGAGGCTCACCATCAAAAGGCGGTTAATCGACCTTTTAATGAATATTAGAATGTTTACTCTTAAAATTGGATTCATTCGCATTTTTAATCCTCTAACATTTATTGTAAAGCGTAAAAATATTTGACAAACATATATAATCATTTTGTAGTTAGTTATTTTCATTCCAGCAATTACAACAGCTAGGCGTTAACTACCATTTAAAATAATATTATTTTATTATTAGAGTGCAATGTAAGATTCCCAAGAAACTTGTTGTTGCGTATTGGGTACACCATCGAGCATAGCGTCCCATTTAAAGTAATATTAATATTTTATCCACAAATATGAATAAATATAAAAATGTCATATTCTTTATTTACCTAGGGTGTTACAAGAACATTTGAGTAAACACAACCCATACAAACTCAAGATCATGGGTTGTATAGTTACATTAATAAATCCATAACTACTGATAACCATAAGACATAACCACACTCTATTGCATTAGAACATAAAATAATATAAGATGTGAAGATTCAGAATAAACCTTGAATGAATAACCTTCTTTTCAAAAAAATGAATAACAAGATCACTAAAAATATTATACTTAAAATACACAAAGGAATCCCTATACTAAATATTCTATATGTAATTATAACCATTTTTGTTGAAGATTTCATAGGTGGTGTAATCTGATATATTTCATATATGATCCTATAAAAATTTCCTACAATACTACGGAATATCCCAACCTCCATTACATTCTTGAGGGATGAAAACGAAACAACCACCTCAATATTCATTTTATCCAAAACTATTCTATATTAAGACATAACATACCCCACGAAATGGACCTCAAAATTCGATTATATACACTTCGATAGCTTCCCAATGAGTTGATGATGCTGAAGAACTCTCAAAATACATTGCGGGTGATTTTTTGATGCCTCCTCAAACACAAAAAAACACAAGTATTTCATCGATGAAAACCACCATTAAATGGTCTAGAAATTCATGATACAATATTTTTATTATTCCCATGATCATTTATATATAGTTTTTACTTACTAAAACCATAAAAATTAATTCATAATCACCATAACAAAATATGAAAGTACTAGTCTTGATATCATCATCCTTCACCTACATCTGATGATATGCAATAAAAATTGATCATTGAGAACCATCTATCTTCCTTAAGAATAAATGGATAGTCGTTATCATTATAAACTAGATCACGTTAAAATAATCGGAAAATAAAAATATACTTTCGTATTCCTTTTTCATCTATATAACAAGAGCACCACAATATGATACACCTGATCGAATAAATCTTCATTACTGAAGATCATCAATATGGATCCCTGATCATATGAATTTGAAGGTACTATCATATATGGATACGTTGATATCAATGAAAAACTAGAGACACATATATCCCAAAATCTATCATTCATCGAAGGTTGTATTGTTTCAACCTCTCTAGGAAAGACATCAAGATACTATTCCACAACCTTAAAAAAACTAGTGGTAGTGATGGAACCCAAGGTTGTACATAAGCATATGATTTATGTATTTTAATTTTATTTATGATATAAATGTTATTAAATCATATTTTTTTGTAAAAAATTCCATGTTTTTAATTGATCACATGCAATTACCTTTATGAATGAATAATAAAATCAAGCAAAATCGTAAATGGTACATTGTTCATTTGAGAACAACAATATGATTTTCTCACCTTCGGCATGTCATATCTCGAACACACTAAGAGTGGAAACCTACAGATCATCCAAACAATAAAAATACCATATATTATCAATCATCGATTCAAAATTTCTAAATTGGGAAATTAATGTTCTTTATAATATCCCTTCAGTCACATGAAGTACACAAATATCGATTAGATGATGCTAAAATAAGCCTAGCGTTTTCCTCTTCAAATATCATTCAAATTCATGAAAGTGATATTGGAAAGAGATAATATTTATTAAATTCGCTCTAATTAATATTTTTAAGCAGGAAATTTATTTTATATCCATGTTAGAAATTAAAAAATTGCATCAATTCCCTTATGAAATATAACCCTCAAAGCCAACCCTTAACAATATTAATTACTTAGTTAACATGTCATATGTCAAATAATTTTTTTATCACATCCTTGTCACACTAATATCATGTCACATGATAAAAGGAAAATCACTTTCTTGTCATGTAAGTCGACTAATTTAATGAACCGTGAATGTATTGCGTTTATTAGAGAAATTATATTTTTATCGTATTCAGTTTTATACTTAAATAACATAATAATAATTTGAGAAATAAAAAAAAATATTTATTATTATAAATAAAAATAATATAATTTAATATTTTTAATGATCTTTCACAGTCATACATTCACAAGGTCCTTCATGTTGGGCCACCTACATCAGAAACTCTTATTCATCCAAATAAGTGAAACCTATGGAAGCACATAGTGTCTCCAAAAACTTATCTCCACAGTAGTGATTTAGACACATGGAACAAGAGTGGTATCTGGAAACACACAATGTACCATAAATAGATAATAAATTTAAATTATATGATAACATCCTATGAACCACCATGGGGAAATATACACTATTTCTCACAAGATATTTCATAAATAAGGATGCAAACTCTATGTCATCATCATTTATTAATTTATTTATTTTTTCAACATACTTGATGAAAATACCTTAAATCACCATGAACATGGATTTGATAATTGTATAAAAATACTTAACAATTGGGCTTGAGATTTCTCTTACATTTGACTCTAAAAAATTCAGTCTTAGTCATTCAACCAATGCTATACCACCATTGAAACACACAACACAAGATAACTCGCCACAAAATTAATTACAAGGTTCTTATATTCTATAAAAGTATGTTATAAAATTTTATAAATTGATAATTTGATAATTAGAATATACCATTATACATTCTCATAGATAAGAATAATAAATTACACCTAAAACATGTGGTGTTCCTATCCGAAGACCCATCCCCATAATCTCCTCTTCTTGATATCACAAAGTTAAAACAAACTTATAAATGATTAATTTATTATGATCAGAAAACACATAACTTATATTATTAATTATTTTTCTTAATATTATATCTTCTCCTAATATTATTAGTCTTATGCTTTATGTTTCAAATTTTATCTTCAACTATTATATTTCATCTATATATAACATTACATCTTTAATTACATTGACATAGACTTATTTTAAGACTCAAGTTTATATCTTGTAAATATAATTCATATTCTATCACTACTTTGGTATTCTTTCCTAATTTTTATCAGACTAGTAATTTTGTCTTCTGACATTATTTTCTTTTAGATTTTATATGTTTGCTATTATTTTATAATTTATTTAATTTTCCATTATGTGTGTTTTTATTTCTAATTCTTATTATAGAATTTATTCCAATTATTGTTTTCAAATATTTCATGTATTAATTATCAGTATACTTATATTTAAATATTATTTCTTTAATCTTCTAGATGTTTAATTTTGATTGTACTTATTATAATTTTTCATTTTTTATACATGAATTTATGGTATTAATTATTATTTTTCTTCTTACTGTTCATTCCACTATTACTTAAATTTTTATGTCCTATGAATTATTCTCTATTATTGATATCTTTATATAGAGTTCAATATTCCCTTATAGTTATTCACCCCATTAATTACTTTTCATCTGATTCATTTAATTCTACCTTTGAATTTTTCATTTTCATTCATTGTCCCTTCTAATTTTCCCTTTCAAATTATTTCATCATCTTATACTTCTCAATATTTTCTTTTTTACTTATGGTCATTACCTTTACATGTATCTTTTATTTAAATTATTTTAATATATTTACAATATATTTTTATATTGGATTATTTTTTTCTTCATTTAATTTTACATGTTGTTTTTGTATTTTACTTTCACGTCCTCTAAATTTTTCAATTTCACTTTCTTCTATTTTTTATTTATTTTTTCTTCTCTCATATAAATTAAATTCTAACATTTTGGTCATTTTTTCCTTCATCATTCTTCTATATTATATCTTAAACATTTCCATTTTCATGTAATACTTTTTTTCCTCTATATAAGTCATTTATTTTTATTATTATATAAAAATAATATTTATATTCCACTTACTTTCTACTTATTGAGATTCTAATTATAAATTTGGTATTTTGGATTATTAATCACCTTCTATTTATACTATTATTGAAGCCTTCATAATTGTTTTCGAAATATTACTTTTCCTTGGGATTTTTTATGGTTTTTTATTTAGACATTTATTCTTTTTGTCCATTTTATATTATATAGAATCCTTATTATAGATTTTTTTGTTTCTATATTAAATTAATCATCAAATTTTTATCATGTATTATGAATTAATAATTTATGGATCCTTTTTTGGTTTTAATTCTACCTTATAATTTTTTAAATATGTATTTTTATTTTTATTTCTTTTAAATCTCTTTATTACCTTTTCAAAACTCCTTATTATTTATATATTTTTGTTCATCTTCTTCATATGCTTAAACATTTTCCCCCACTTTAACATTTGATGATCATTTTCAGATTTCACATTTTTTTCTGCATCACGTGTTGGTGATTTGTATTTTGATTTAGGATATATAATTTTTTTGTTTCATATTTTTTCATTTTTTATTGTGATGTTGGATTTTATTCTACCGCTCCCATTGAATATGATTGTGTCATTCTTTTTTTATTATGTTCATGGTTCAATTTTTTTAATGTTTCTAAGACTATGTTTACTTCCTCGTCCAATTTACCTTCATTAAAACTTTACATATCACCTCTTCTTGTGCACATACTATATCATAGTAAATTGAGTTTTCATCTATTTAATATTATTATTTGGAATACCTATATGCTTCCCTTTTTCCTTATGTTATTTCTTCATCTTTTTTTAAAAAATATTGTGTGTGCTTTAGCATCCCCTTAAACATTTACTTATAATTTTTAAATTTTCTATCCTCTTCTTATATTTCTCCTAGTAGAGCTTTGGTAACTAAATTTTTATCTTGTTCATATTATTATTTTACTTAACTATATTATTTTTAATTTTTTTTCAACTCTTTTTTATTAACTACATTTTTTCTTATAACCATGATCATTCTCCTGAACTACTGCATTTTTTACTAACTCCATCTCTATTTCCATATTAAATTTACGTGTCATGTGTTTTTTATTTCTTTTATATTTTCATTTTTATGGTATCTTCTATATTTGATTATTTTTAGAAATATTGTCATGATATATAAATGATCACCATGATTGAGAAATTGTTTTAGGTGATAATAATTTTTTATTTAGATAGAGGATTTTTAATTAATAATATTAGTTTAGTTTAATTGTTAACAATATAATATACTATAGGTTTTGAAAGAAAATAAAAATATCGTTCTAATGGGATATCAAATTTGAAAATCATCTATATAGTATTGATTAGATAAATGTGTTTTTATGTGGACTTAATGATAGAAACTTTTCATTACAGACTGTTAGGTGACCCTTGTAAGGTGAGGTTATTTCCAGAACACATTAGTGAGAAATAAAAAACATATAAAAAATTATTTCTAAGAAAATTAATTTTATTTAGCTCATGTATTTAATATTTGAGTTCAGATCATAATGTAAAAATTAATTATATTTTTAAATTATTTTTAATTTAAAATATCTTAATGAAAATTAAATTTGATAAAGTAGATGTGGGTTGATTTTTTAATATTTACACCAACCCATATCATCTATGATGACATGATATATTTGTGGTTATATTGATGGTGATGGGAGAACCACCAATACTATTGGAAGATGGTTTCTATTTATTTTACAAAATGATATATTCTAGATCCCTATTATTATGAAGGGTAATACAAATTAAATTTCAATAAATTAAACTTGAAGTGTGTTTTTATTTTCACATTAAAATAGTATGGAGGTCAGTTGATGGGGGTTGTAGAAATGATCCTATTTAACTCTGGTTTGACTGTCGGGGGAAACAATAATCTTCCTATTCTAGAGAGGGATAGAGGTCCTAATGATCCTTCATTGTACCAGGATGATAATTCCACTTTTATTAATATATACTAGAAGTTTCACCTTTAGTTGTTTTGGAAATTATCAGGTTAGAGGCATCGTGGGGTTGAGGGGGAATCCATTAATCCTTTCCATGAAATGTAAAATAATACCAATTCATAATCATATCTTCTAAATTGGAATATAATATTCTTTGGTGTTCATGATCATTCTTAAGATTTATTAATATGTATATTTCTTAGGTTATAAAATGTTGATGAAAATTACTTCATGAAATTTTCGAATTACATGTGAATAAATATTCTCTCTTTTCATAAAAAAATAATCAATTTGTAAAACATTATAATTTTTTATTGTATCAGCTAGAAGATATTATGACCAATATTTCTGGACATATTTATAATTGGAACATTAAATTTAATTCTATCATTCCAGGGATAGTGTTCGAAACCACAACACTATAATATGGTTGTGCCACGGCACATTTTGGGTGGTTTACTAATGTGAATGAAATATTATGCTATGGTATACCATGGAATTAAGTGCACTATAGTGACATCCTTTTTTCATTGGAAACACACCTCCTATATTCCTAACAATAAATATTGTTTGACCATAAATGATTCCTCAATCAAAACAACCGAAATGTTATTTGTTGATAAAAAACTCATCTTGACTCCCTTGAGAATTATAACCAAACCAACCAATCTCGTCCCAGGTTGGTGGGGCCTTATATTCTAGTAGTGACCTGACCTCCCACCTAAAACTCTATATTAAACATAGGACCAATACCAACAATCCTATAAAAAACTATCCACTCAATAGATTCTATATTGGGTCTTACATCACTATGTATTTCTATATTTCCCATTACATTATCAATTGGTTTTGACTCGTTCCTTCTCATTCTTCATTCAAATTAGATTTTTGTTTTTATGGATGTTTTGTTTCATATATTTTCAATCTCTCTATGGTCTTCTAGATCCTCTATCCTATTTATAGATATTGGATTCTACTTCATCTTTTACTTCCACTGGTTCCTTGACATTCACATTTTATCATCAATTTCTTATTTTACATTTTATTATCTTATCTATTCAGTACATAAAATTTTTATTTAAGGGATCCATGGTATGATTTTCACTTTTCCTTGATCATTTTCTTGTGGAATTATTTGTTTGTGACCTCTAATTCTTAATGTTCTTGTGGATTTCGTTTTTTATTATGTTCGTCCTTTATATTTTTCAAATGATTATGTTTCTAATTCAAACTCCCTTTACACATCATGTTCTTCTTCAAATATTTTCTTACTACGTATTTTATTTATCATAACCTAGAATTGGTAACTATGTTTGTATCGAGTCAGTAATTTAACTCTAAATATGAATTTGTTTTTTATATTTTGCTTCCAACTATTAATTATTTACTCTAGTTTTTTACTTATAAGTATTTTCCTTTACCTAACCATCAATATTTTCTTTAAAATCTCTATTTATCCACTTCCATTTTTTATTTCATTTGTTTTTATTGATTTTATTTTTTTTCATTTTATATTTTACTTCGACATTTGCTTCTTGATAGCACTACTATATTGATATGGAAGAAATCACCATGAGAGATGATTAGTTTTCAATAATCATGATTTCTAATATAAATAATTGTTATTTATATTATTTAAATTAATATTTTTCAATAGTTAACATTATAATGAATCATAGACTCTGAAAAAAATAAAAATAAAAATCAAATTATAAATAATATTTGAAAATAAATAATTTAGTATTTCTTAGGGAAATATGTTTTTTTATATAATGAAATATATAAATTTTTTTTATTCCATAAACTTATGACAGAATTTAATGGTGATGTGGTTCCCATATCACTATTGCGAGAAAATATGAATCATCTAGGATAAGATTTATGAAAAGCATTAAATCTATATTTATCATGGTTTTTACTATTTTGATTTGGATCATAATTTACTATTTAATTATATTTTTAATTTAATTATAATTTATTTCATTTTAATTAAAATTAAATTTAATAATGTTTAAGGTGGATGAATTTTAAATGTTTTTCAATGAACAACTTTGATATAATGACAGTGTCATCTCTTAGTTACACTAGAGAAGATGAAACTACCCCCATATATACTATAGGGCAGTTTCTATTTATATTCCAACATGATATCTTCTATGTCATTATTTTGATGTACCATAATACGAAATATATACTTTTAGGATAATATGATCTTTTTTAATTTAATATTCCAGTCAATTGTAGGTAAATTTATGGGGGTTTCATACGTGTTACTTGGGAGCTCAGGATCAAGTTATAAGGGAAACCCAATTCTACTAACTATGGGGAGGGATGGAGGGCTTGAATATTTGGATGAGATCCATGAAAATGAATATCCATTCATTCGTATATACTATATAGGGAAACATGTGGTAATTATAAAAAAAACCAAGATAGGGGAATCTTGGTGTTGTGGTGAAATTATTTTATCCTCACTATATAATGTAAAATTAATTATATGTGGAATCACATATCTAGGTTCTGAGTGGAGTGGAAGTGTGCGTTGGGTAGTTCCCAACATTGCTTTTTACCATAATCCATTATCAATCTGATATATTTGTGATGATGAACATTTTTATACATAGAATTGAATCAAATAAATATAAAATGGATAATAACACTAAAATAGATATAAAGGATCATCACATATTATTTATAATTATTTTAATAAAATGTTGAATTACTTTTATCGATTTCTTACTTTGATGATGAATCAATTGATAGATCCTCATTCAACCATTGTTTCATTTTATAAACCAAGTGTATATTTCCTCAAATGGTGATCCACACATGTTCCAATAATCATTATATATCCATGAATGAATCTTTTGGAGATATCACAACAAATCCTTGTGTTTGTGTTGTCGACCTTTAATCACTTCGACAACCACTTACAAAGCATTCTTCTTGATCTAGTGAAGGATGATTTCTCTCTATTCTTGGAAGTGTTCTGGGAGATGGGATCTCTCTTGGCTTGAGAGGATCCACCAATATTGTTGTTCACAACCCAAAAATAGTAATTTGATTTTTTGATTAAATAACATTATTATATATTTATATTTCTAGGTTTAAAATAAAATAATTACATATGTGAAATTATTTATATATATAATCCAAGAGAACCGTCATTTTGAATAACAATAATAATATTACTTCTTAATATGTGAATAACATTATAATTATAATTAAATATTATATAATCAAATAATATTTAATATTAATATATATCAGTAGCGAATTTTAACTAGATTTTTTCAATCATCTGTATTATTTTTTGGGCATTGAATAATGAATATTTATTTATCAAATAAATATAACTACATTATATGGAGATAAATAAATAAATATTATATTCACTATATAGTAAATAAGTATTTATTAAATATTCTTATCACATTATATTATCTCAAATAACTGGTGATGGGATACATACGATCAAGAATACATAAATAATTATTAAACCACATGTGGTAATAATATTTATTAAAATTGTTAAATAATAAAAAATATTATATTATTTAACTAATATTCTAGATAAACTTAGTGTGTTACCCTCTAGGCCTCTTTCTCAGTGGAATTAGGTGAAGTAGCCTAAAGTACAAGGTTAACATCTAGAAACATGTCAAGACACCCATAGAGAATGAAGATAATTCTACAAGGACATGTTACCACATACATATGCATAATGAGAAATATAAACCATTTATCACAATATCTCAAATCGAGCAAGTGAATGCATGTTCTGTAAACCTATGTACTCGACGTCTCTTTCTTCGACATTTGGGAATATAACATTCTGATATCAGACAATGTCCATGCATTTATTTAGGCTATATCATGTCCATACAACTGTCTGAGATATTATCTTTTGATCAATAACATAAGGGATAAATACTTTCTCACATTATAATTTAATGAATTATTACTCATGACACACCCATTGTATATTACCTCTCCATCAACATCTATTGTCACATTTTTCATTCATATATCTAATTGCGTGACTCATAATATTCTTTAATAATAATCATAATGTCTAAGTAACAATACACACCTCTACATATAGGAACATATAATGACATATAAATGTGGATTTCCTACTAGTGGGTCTCATTCACATAATCTCATATGAGATATTACCAAGGGTGTACACCATGAGAATGTACCTCAATGTCTTATGAGTCTCCACCCATAATAGAATATATCATTTCTGTCCCTCAATTGATATCTTCTGTCTAGAGAAAATTTATTCAAGAATATTGTTGTGGCGCTTTAGGGTTCTCATCATAGTGGAGAACTTCTATGACATTTTAATGCAACAACTACTCTTAAGACATTATCACATACTATGTCTTGAGGAAGAACAATCAAGATGTGATAAGTAATTTATTAATATTAAAATCCCTGAATAAAAGTTATCATAAAATACATTGATGTTGGTTCTACGGCACCAACTCTAATAGAATCCCAATTACACTTGATCCAATGCCTAAAAACCTTCAATCCTCTCTCTATCACATGATACTCATGCTTCCACTGAGATAGTACTTTAGTCAATGGATCTTCTACATTCTATTATATTGGAACATTTTTACTGAAAATTATACCCTCTAAAAGAAATCCCAAAAGATGTGATAATTTTAAAGTATGTTCATTTTCCATTGGTGTGACATTGGATCTTTTTCAAGAGCCACTTCTATAGTATTATCAAAATACAGTGTGATATAGTCCTTACAACTAGTTACCACATCAAGATGATGAAAAAAACACTGAATTAAAATAGCTTCCTTAGCTGTATTAAAAGCATCTATATACCTAGAATCTACTGTATAATCAGTGAAAACTAGGTGATTTGAAATCTTCCAACTCACAGCTCCTCCGTTGAGACAGAAAACATAGCCTGATTGTGAAATCATATCATTCTAATATTTCTGAAAACCAGTATCAACATAACCCTTGATGACCAGCTCCATGTCACCTCCACACACCCAGAACATATCCTTAGTTATTCTCAGATAATTAATGTGATCATTGACATCAATCCAATGTTGTTCTCCTGAATATTCATGATATCTTCCAACCATTATCAATGCATAGGCACCCACAAGTATAGTAGATAAGATGGAATACATGTTTTCTCCTATTAGTAATGCATATGTGATCTTCCTCATTCCCTCTTTCTCTTGTTTTGTTTAAGGATACATTTTCTTTGAATGATAAAAACCATGTGTTACTAGAAACAATCCCCGCGTTGATTTTTCCATACTAAATATATTTAGTATCTAGTCAATATATGTTTTTTATCTTAGTACGAGCATCAACTTGGATCTATCACAATTAATCTCCATCCTTAAAATATAGGCTACTATACATACATCCTTCATGGAGAAGAAATTGTTTATCTAGTACTTAATTGATTGTAGGATTGGTGTACTATTTCTAATATGTAATATCTCATCAACATATAGTAATAGGAAAAATACCACATTCCCACCAAAAATCTTATAAATACATGGCTCACATTCATTCTTAATGAAACCAAATTCTTTTATGGATTCATCAAATCAAATATCCCTTGACCTTGATGATTTATTCTTACCATAAATGGATCTATTCATCTTGAAAATATTCATGGAATCACCTGGAGTCACAAAAAATTTTGGTTGTGTAATATTGAAATCTTCTGGAAGGTTCCCATTAAGGAATGCATTTTTGACATCCATCTTCCAAATCTCATAGACATGGTAAGATGCTATAATAAGTAGAATTAGAATGGGCATCAATAAGGTAACTGGTGAAATGTTTTCATTGTAGTTAATTACATGATGTTTTTAAACCCTTTAGACACTTTACTTGCTTTATAGGTATTTACTTTACCTTACATTCCTAATTTCTTCTTGAAACCCCATTTTAACCCAATGATCTTTACATCAACTGGAGAATCGACCAAAACCCAAACATGGTTTTGATACAAGGAATCTATTTCAGAATTCTTGGCCATTTTACATCTAGAAGCTTATGAGCTCTCTACTAATTTCTTGTAGGAGAGATGTTCATAAATTTCAACCAATACTGAGTATCCATCCTCGGTGACTAAAAAACATATCTCTTTGGTTCTCTTACATCTCTTATGCTCCTATTCAATACATGTGTTTCAGGAACAACTTCTTCCATACGGACCTATAGAATCTATTCATGTTCCAACACTTATGTATCATTTCCATCAACTTTCTCAAAGTTAATATTTCTCCCACTATCCATTTTTAGGATCTTCCTACTCTTAAGAACGAGTGATTGTCTGGCGATAGTCACATTCTTGTCTAAGGGATTGTATAGGTTGTATCCCCTGTCTTCCTTGAGATACCCTATAAAATACACCTCATTCCCCCAAGGTGGTAGTCTATTTCCCAGGATGTCCTTAACAAATGCCTCTCACCCTCCCATACACATGTATGTGACAAAAAGGGTTTATTTCCACACCATAAATCAAAGGGATTTTCACTTTCTGCTTTATTTTGAACTCATTTAATGAGTATGTTGTAGTTTCTAAATAATATCCCCAAAATTATAATAGAAGATGTGTATGAATCTTCATCAACATTACCACATCTATCAAGGAAAAATTCTTAATTTCAATAACCCCATTCCTCTAAAGATTATAAGTTGGAGTGAGTTAAAATAGAATACCAAACTCCTGTAAAAAGTCAATCAACTATTAGTTAAGAAATTCACCACCTCGATTTGATTGAAGATTATTTATCTTCTTTCCAAGATGATTAACTACTTCAATCTTGAATTCCATGAATTTCTCAAAGGAATCAAAATTATTCCTTATCAAGTAGAGATAGCCATATCGACTCAAGTCATTAGTAAAATTTATGATGTACGAATATCAACCTATACATTATACTGGAATAGGTCAATACAGATCAATGTGTACCCATCCTAGAAGATCTATGGCCCTTTAACCCTATATAATAAATGAGGGTTTATTTATTTTCCTTATAAACATTCATGTCCTCCATCAAGTGGTTTTAGCTCTGATGATTCTAAATAACCATCTTGGAAGAGATTCATCAAATGCTTCACATTTAAATGACCAAGATGGTGATTACAAAGATGCGTGTTATATGAGTCTTTAGAACATGATGTTTTTTTATATATTTCCAATACCAATTTTTCATAATTTAATAAATACTGATTGTTATTTACATGTTCCATACCATAACATATGTTTTCCTTATAAAAGAAAAAACATTTACTTCTAAACATGAAAAGAAACATATATAAATCTATGCATGATAAATAAATTATATTTTTGGTAATTATAGGTATATAATAAAAATATATCAAAACCAAAATCATTCTCATTAGAAATGAGAGGTGGTAGTCTTCAATAGCTTGAGAATCCAACCTCGCTGCATTTTCAGCTCTCAGATCCACCTCTACTGTAGTGATATTTTTCAATATACTTGATTCCTACATTTGGATAAAAATTAGATCAAAAAAAGATGTATTTAATACCCAATGTGTATATATGGAAATATTAAAATTTAAAATGAACACACCTTTATCTTCCCCTCGCTTTTTGGTTGAGGTCATCTTCCAGTGGCCTTGTTTTCTACATGGAAAACATAGTACCTCATTTTCATTGTCTAGACTCTCGATCTTCTTCTTCATGGTAGGATGGTTCTTGGGAGATTTAGATTATTTATATGTCATGGGAACCTTTTTCATTTTCCTTCATTTTCATATTCACTATAAGGATTGTGTGTTTATCAGGTCCCATTTCATTATACAATTGGTGAATTCATGTATGAATTTTTAGAAGCCTCTTCTAACTATTTCTCATATTTTAAATAATAATAATGTTGGATAAGATCATGGGTATTGATTGAAGTATGAGATCTATACACAACTCATATTGTAATTTAATCCATAAGATGTACATGAATTCAATGTAGAAAATGAACATGACTGCATGAGGCCCAACTGGTGCAGGCTCTCCAAGATTAGTTTTGAACCAAGCATTGAAGATATCAAACCGGTTTAGTCTCTCCTTCTATTGATATAGATACTGAAGTTGAGACATCATTATATAAACATCCTTATCCTCACGTTGCTTTAAAATATCACTAGACATGGATGATATCATGGAGCACTTGACATTTTTATTATCATAAATATGTTTCTCATAGAGACATAACACTTAATCACCTTCATTGTTTCTAGGCACAACTGGTAATGCTTCTTCCAACATATAAAATTTTATTTCATGGCGAAGGATGAGAATAGGCGGATTTTGCATTTTTGGAAATTTTTTCTGGTGAGAAGGTTTTCATTCTCAATTTAGTATTTAAATGATATGTTTGAGGTTATTTTATTATAGTCTTTACAAATAAGATTATCATTATTATGGTAATTCATTTCATAAAAAATTGAAAAATAGATAACAATTATATTTATTTGTCTCCAACTATTTTATTGAAACCTAATATCCATCACCATTTGCATCTGAATATCTTGTTTATTGGATATTATAGTAGCAAGGACCATGTTCCCCTTCTCATTACACCAACATGTGTTGGTTAATAAAATTGACTGGGTTTAGGTAGGAATTCAAAATTCCAACTACATTACTCACAATTCACTGATCTGTTGAGTGGACCCCCCCCCCCCCCCCCCGCATCATAAAATCATTAATTTAAATTTCATCACCCTTTACCTCTCAGTATCACCAAATACTTCTTGGGTAGTAAAACCTTTATGTGAAATTGTTTATGTCTACCAAAAACATCAAGTTAAAATTTCTTGATAATTGAAAGCTCCCCAAATTTGGTTGGTCAAGCACTACGAACTATGAATTGATTTTAACAGATGTAATGGAACGTCATACTGACTTAATATTAATTTGGTGGATTTTATCCTTTAACGCATAAATTTCGAATTATTTTCATTATCAAATTGTTGTTAATATTAATTGTTATTACAAAAGTGATTTACCTTGTCTTAAATAATACTTATCCATAAGACAATTTATTTTAATTATAAGTATCATTCCTGTTAATTTCATTAATTTATGTGATCACAAAAAAATAATATATAATGAAATAACTATGCAACTGACCAAAATAATTTATAATGTGGCCTGATCAGGAGCCTAGAAAAATGTTTAGTTTATTTATTGGTTTATAAACTAACCACTAAACTCTGGGAAAAAACTTTGAATCAATTATGTTTCATGTTGCAGCATTCTAATTATCCACCTATATATCGACATGGTTTGGTTTTGCTATGGCTCCAAAATTGAATTGTCTCCACTAGTATGGGAGAACCAACCTTTACATATTTCATTTACTCACACATAGGTGTGGGGAAAAAGGGGTTTACATAAAAGAAACCATGGGCATTCCATTCCGAAAAAATAATATGAGATAAGAAATGCATACCACCAATTTAAATTAAAAATAAATTAAATAAAACCAATCAAATACAAATGTCTTCTCTATCTCAGGATCATCCACAAGCATGCAATGAATTGTGCATTTAATAAAACTCGAAACCAATTATTAATCATTCATATTTCAGATAAATTCCACTTGAATCAATAGATTATCATGTTTAATTAATCATTTATTTTATCTTCATTCTCATATGAATTTACTAAACATTCTCATCTATTATAATTTTAAAAAATTTAATTAAATTCATTTAAAATTAACATTGTACATAAATGTACCTTGGATGTAATACGTTGAATACCCACCCAACTCTACTAAACATGTATTATACTCATAAACATGTTTCTTATTTGTGACATATATCACACAAGACGTTTCACGTACTATTAAGATGGGTAGTATCAACATAATTATTACATGAATTACATGTTTTTTTAACTTTTCATGCTTTAATGCACATAGAGTAACAACTGTAATATGACTCATACATGATATGATGATCTTGAACATTGCATAGATATTAATTAATCATTTATATATATATAAATATCAAATATGTGAACATGCCATGTCCTGTCAACTTAATGACCACATGAAATAACTTGTCTCAAGGTTTAAATAATATAAAAAATAAATTTTAAATCTACCCAATTGTTAAAATTACACAGTGTGTACATCCAATCTACATGGTGTGTACATCTATCACCATCTATCTAAGAGACCAAACTAGGGAATTGGTTTGTAATGTATTACATAGAATACTTGGAGTGCATGACCTGTCCAATGGGGCACACACCATGTGAACATTGAGGTACATAGGCACCAATCAGGTAGGACATGTGTTGAAAGAAACGACTCTTCTTTGACTCAATGGTACTATATGGTGTGTAAATGGGATACTCATCAAATACTCCGGTTTATTGTGGACCACCTTATCCTGGTCAACATGTGGTGAAATTTAATCTGTGTATTCAATGCATATGACAAGAATTAATTTCAAAACATATTTCTGATGCATTGAACATGATTACACAATGTGTAACTATAATTACATGGTATATAGTCCTGTATTTTGGCCAGAAACCATGGCACCTTTATATGAGATTTCCAATATTATACTGTGGGAAAAATCAAAATTTGTGACAGATTATTTGCGACGGGCATAAACCCCGTCGCAAATAACCTGTCCAAGATGTTTTTTGCAATGAAAAAATTTCCCCGTTGCAAATAATCTAATATTTGCGACAGGATTTCGTCTCCCGTCGTAAATAGTTTTGCACGACTTACGTGCCAAGCCGCATGAATATTATTTGCACCGAGGCGATGTCTCTCGTCACAAATAGTTTGGGGCGGCTTGTGCACCAAACCGCGCAAAAGTATTTGCGACGGTACCCGTCGCAAATACCCGACGACAGTTAATAGCTTTTTGCAATGGGATGTCGTCCCGTCGGAAAAAGAGTGTCGGCAGGAACTATTTGAGACGGGCCCCGTCCCAAATACCCTTTTAACCGCTGACAGTAATTAATGCTGGTGATGGTATTTGCGACGGGGCCCATTGCAAATACCACTATTGGTGACGGGTATCCCTTCACAACTAATCTAACGACTATATACCCCTACGTGTTTTTTTCCCAAATCACTCAGATCTTCCTCTCCCCCTCTCTTTATTTTTCAGTTTCCAAGGAAAAATTTATTTTAGTTGCAATTATTTAGGCGGTAGCAATTGGAAGGCGCCAATATCTTCAGAATATCAAAGTTTAAGGTATTTATATTTTATTTTTTAAAAATTTATTTTATTTTTTTATGTTAATTTCAATTTTTTTATTAGTTGTACTTAAATTAGACTTCAATTGATTTTTCTTTATAAATATTTTTAATAAAAAATTCATATTGCTAGTGATAATTATAAATAATTAGTCATAATTAATATTAATTAGATATAATTCTAAATAATTAGTAATAAATAGATAAAATTATTAATAAGTAGATATAATTATGAATAAATAGATATAATTAGCAATAAATAAATATAATTACCAATAAATAGATATAATTAGCAATAAATAGATATAAATAGTAATAAATAGATATAATTAGTAATAAATAGATATAATTAGAAATAATTAGTAATAAATAGATATAATAAGTAAAAATTAGATATAATTAGTAATAAATAGATATAATTAGTAATAATTAGATATAATTAGTAATAAATAGATAAAATTAGTGATAATTAGATATAATTAGCGATAATTAGATATAGTTAGTGATAATTAGTTATAATTTCTGATAATGAGATATAATTAGTTATAATTAGATATAATTAGTCATAATTAGATATAATTAGTCATAATTAGATATAATTAGTCATAATTAGATATAATTAGTAATAATTAGATATAATTAGTAATAAATAGATATAATTAGTAATAATTAGATATAATTAGTAATAATTAGATATAATTAGTAATAATTAGATATAATTAGTAATAATTTGAAATAATTAGTCATAATTAGATATAAGTAGTAATAATTAGATATAATTAGTAATAAATAGATATAAATAGCAATAAATAGATATAAATAGTAATAAATAGGTATAATTTGTAATAAATAGATATAATTTGTAATAAATATATATAATTTGTAATAAATAGATATAATTTGTAATAATAAGAGATAATTTGTAATGAATACACATAATCTGTATTAAATAGACATTTTTTGTAATAAATAGACATAATTTGTAATAAATAGACATAATGTGTAATAAATAGTAACAATTTGTAATAAATAGTAATAATTTGTAATAAATAGTAACAATTAGATATAATTATTAATAATTAGATATAATTAGTAATAAATAGATATAATTTGTAATAAATAGATATAATTATTAATAAATAGATATAAGTAGTAATAATTAGTAATAATTAGTAATAATTAGTAATAATTGGTAAAAAATAGTAAAAAATAGTAATAATTACTAATAAATAGTAATAATTTGTAATAAATAATAATAATTAGTAATAAATAATAATAAATAGTAAAAAATAGTAATAATTGTTGATAATTAGATATAATTAGTGATAATTAGATAAAATTAGTGATAATTAGATATAATTACTGATAAATAGATATAAATAGTAATAAATAGTAATAATTAGTAATAATTAGATATAATTAGTGATAATTAGATATAATTAGTGATAATTAGATATAATTATTGATAATTAGATATAATTATTGATAATTAGTAATAAATAGCAATTATTAGTAATAGTTTGTAATATTTAGTAATAAATAGTAATAAGAAGTAATAAATAGTTATAACTAGTAATAGGTAGTAATAAATAGTAATAAGTAGTAATAAATACTATTAACTAGTAATAACTAGTAATAAATAGTAATAAATAGTAATAAATAGCAATAAATAGTAGTAATTATTAGCAATTAGTAATAAGTAGTAATAATCAGTAATAAATAGTAATAATTAGTAATAATTAGTAATAATAAATAATAATTAGTAATAATTAGTAATAATTAGTACTAATTAGTAATAATTAGTAATAATTATTAATAATAATATATAATTAGATATAATTAGATATAATTAGATATAATTAGATATAATTAGATATAATTAGATATAATTAGATATAATTAGTAATAATTAGTATTAATTAGTATTAATTAGAAATAATTTGTAATAATTTATAATAATTTGTAATAATTAGTAATAATTAGTAATAATTAGTAATAATTAGTAATAATTAGTAATAATTAATAAAAAATTGTAATAATAGAGAAACTTTTGTTGTGAATATTGATAATTTTAAAATTTTATAAATTTTTTAATATTTCAATAATATTAATATTTAATTTTCTTAAATATTGATAATATTATTTTTTTATTAGTAGTAATTATTAAACAAAATTTGGAGGGATAATGAAGGGAAACTTTTTATTCATCTCCAAAATGACGATTACCAAATTTCCTTCCATTATTCAAGTAGTATTCATTTTTCTATGTATTGCTAAGTATTTGAGAAAATTGATAATTTAAATATTTTATAAATATTTTATTATTTTAATAACATTAATTTTGTTTTTTCTTAAATATTGATAATATAAATTTTTTATTAGTAATATTTAGTAAACAAAATCTTCCTGGATAATGAAGGGAAAATTAGCATTAATTAGGAATAATTAGGAATAATTATCAATAATTAACAATAATTAGTAATAATTATTTTTAGAAAGATGCAATTAAATGAGCCGTCAGACAAATGAGTAGCTATCAATCCACTGGAAATTGTGTCGCCTTTAATTAATAGTAATTGTTAAGTATTTTTATTTTTTTATCTTCTTTTTTTAGATATTGTTTTTATAATTTAAAATAAATCAAAAATAGTTATGATTTTAAATTTTATGTAGAAAAATATGGAACAAGGAAGTCAACATCAGTCATTATTAGATGATCGAACTTGGATAAATCAGTTCCGAAATTCAAATGGTTCTGGATTAAATCCTGTATATATTGATGGTGTTGAAGCTTTCATAGAATTTGCATCATCAAAACCGGAATATGTTTTAGAAGGCACAATTAAGTGTCATTGTAAAAAAATGTGCTCTGAGAAAGATTGGCACATTTGACAAGGTTGGGGGACATCTATTGTGATTTGTTTTTCAACCATATTATGTTTTTTGGTATCAACACGGTGAACGCAATTCCAAAGAAGATCATAATATCATAATTCTAGATCCATCACAGTTTTAAAATTTAGTACATGATGTTGTAGGTCCATCTGTGTAACAAACTAAATCTCATGATGATATTTATTTAACTCTTCAGTTGGGACCATCCGAATTTTATGAGTTATTGAGGTCTGATGAGGTTGTATTATATCCTGGTTGCCAGATAAGAAAATTATAATAGATTCCAAAATTTATGGCAATTAAATCACATAATTCAATGTCAAAAAACTATTTTGATCAGATATTTTTTTCGTTAAAACACTTTTACCTGAAGGAAATGTGTTACCTGTAAATTAATATGAGAGCAAGAAGTTGATTCGTAATCTTAGGGTTAGTTATCAGAAGATTCATGCATGTCCAAATGATTTCATCTTATATTCTAGAGAAAATGAGTCATTGGATAGTTATGCCACATGTGGACAATTGAGGTATAATGAATCACAATCTGGGAAGTATAGATCGATAGCAGTAAAACAGTTGAGATATTTCCCACTTACACCCAAGTTGTAGCATTTATTTATTTTTAGAACACAACATCAATGATTCGATGGCACAAAACCATGATTTCAACTGATAAAAGCATGAATCATCCATCTGATGGTGATTCATGGAAGCATTTTCACTGTCTTCATCCTTCTTTTGCTGTAGAAGCCCGAAACGTATGATTGGGTCTTTCTACTAACGTTTTCTGTCTGTTTGGTTCTTATTGTAGTCAGTATTCATGTGGGCCCGTCTTTATAACTCCGTTCAATTTTCCTCCATTGATGTTGATAAAGGAGCCTTATATATTTTTGACTCTATTAATCCCAAGACATCTGAAAAAAATAATGATGTTTATTTGAAACCATTGATTGATGAGATAGATGCATTGTTGAGTGATGGTGTTAATACATATGATGTTGCTGTGAAACAAAATTTCATATTAAAAGCTGCATTGATGTGGATGATTAGCGACTTTCCGGCATATGGAATGTGATTTCGTTGGAGTACACATGGTCTGAAATCATGTATTTACTGAATGAAATAAAACAAATCATTTATTCTCTTGAATGGAAAAAACCTTTCTATTTTGATTGTCACCGTAGATTTTTCCAACCGATCATCCTTTTCAGAGAAACAAAATTCATTTCAGAAAAGGTCCAATTGAAAAGAATGAACCTCCAAAGATGATCTTAGGTACAGAGTTAAAATTAATTGTATTTTCATTACCCCCCATCACATTTGGACTAACAGTAAACCAACATAAAATTTATGGCTTTGGGAAAGAACATAATTTGATAAAACGGATCATTTTTGGGATCTTCCGTATTGGCCTGATTTGTTGGTCCGCCACATGCTGGATGTTATGCATATTGAGAAGAAAATTTTTGATAATTTATTTCAAATTTTTTTTGATAAACCATTTAAGACCATTGATACTGTAAAGGCACAATTAGATCTTGCCGAATTTTGCAGGCCACTAGAACTTGAACTATTTGAAAATGTCAAATCACAGAGGTTACTGATGCCAAAAACAGCTTATACATGGTCCAAAGAGAGTCTCTTATTATTTTGTTAGTGGATAGCAGATTTGAGACTTCCAGATGGCTATTCATCCAATTTGAGAAGATGTGTTAAGAATGGTTATATTTCTGGATTAAAAAGTCATTATTGTCATGTTATAATGGAAAGACTTATGCCAATTAAATTCAAAGGATTGTTGAATCTTATGATTTGGGATTCGATAACAGACATATCATATTTTTTTCGAGACATTTGTGCAGCGACAACAGACTAAGATGCGCTAAGAAAACTAGAAGAATATGTGGCTGTAATTATATGTAAACTGGAAAAAATATTTCCGCTGACATTCATTGACTCAATGGAACATCTAATATTTAATTTTCCTCCTAAAGCTAAATGTTGAGGTCCAGTACAGTTTTGATGGATGTACCCATTCGAGAGATACATGCAGAAATTGAAGAAAAAAATACGTAACAAAGCATCAGTTGAAGGCTCAATTTCTTAAGCTTATTTTCAATAGGAAATTTCTTTTTTGTGCTCTCATTATTTTGAATCTCAATATCCATCAAAACACAATCTCATGGGACAAAACTAGGGGAATGATAATGAAGAAATGGAAAATAAATTAACATTTTTTAATCATCCAAATATTGGTTTCTATGGAGTTCATGAACGTTGGATTTCAGATGATGAACATCATAGAGCTCAAACATACGTTCTGCTCAACTGTGATGAAATGACATCATTTGTCCTGTGAGTGCTTCTATCACCTATTCTATAATTTATGTTATAATATTTAAACTTATTTTATTTTTAGGTTATATGATAATCATATCATGAAACAACTTCCACAATTTACCGAAGCTCCTCTTGTAGAACACAGACAAAATAATTTTCTCAATGGTTTCAAAAGATGGTAACATAAATTATTGATTGTTTAATATCAATTCCATTTATTATTTATTATATTGATAATTGTTTTAAAAAATTTCAGGTGTTGCAATATGCTGATAAAATTGATAAGCGACTGTGTATATTGAGTAACCCACCATCCAAAATGGTTAAATATTATAATGCTTATGTGGTGAATGGTTTTCAATTTCAAACACATGCATATGGGTAATCAAAAAAAACATTGAACAGTGGATTTTCCTTGAAATGAACACATCACATAGAAACTGAAGATGACTTTTATGGAATTTTTGATGAAATTATTGAGCTGTGTTATCTAGAACAGAATTACATAACAATGTTTATATATCAGTGGTTGGACACTAAAAGAGGCATGTGTGTTCATCCGACTCATGGAATCGTCGATATTAAATATAATAGTCATCTTGTAGTAAATGATTAATTTTTACTGGATCAAATGGAACATAAAATTTATTATTCAATGTACTATTCTACTTACAGAGAATTTAGAGATTATTGGAGAATAATAAAAATGAAATCTCAGGAAAATCAGTTTACTTGTAACACCCGGAGCTTCCATGATACGCTTCTCATTCAATAATGCAATAGCTTGCATTGTACGCAACTTCGAGTTCTAACACACTGCAACTAATCAAAGTAGCTGTTATGAATAGTAATAACCAATTTTTAAATTTATAGAAATTTTATATTTCAAAATGGACTTCATTTTTGTATTCCTAATATTGAAATTAGCCTATGTTGAATTTTTTGTAATTTTCTGAGAACTTCAAAATTTTTATGAATAGTGAAAAATACTTAAAACAACTTTTTTAATCAAAATAATTTATAGTTATAAGTTATACTATTGAGTGGTTTTAAAGTATAATTAGAATATATTTTTACCATTTTATCCAATGGTGGTCATTAGAATTAATTTAACATTGAAATTGGACATAAACAATTGCCAATCTTTTGATATAAATTGTTTCTTAAAAACACGCTATTTGTTGTGACGGCGGGAATTAATTATAAAATTAATTAATGAAACTTATATGTTTGGAATTTTTTAAAATAGACATCATTTTTGAATTCGGAATATCAATTATAGCTTAGGGTGAAATTTTGGCATAGTTCTGAAAAACATCAATTTTTGATGAATAGTGAAACCACTAAGTGGTAGTTAAATAACTGATTTTTCGTTTAAATGAAATATTACCAGTTCTGTGTTTTGATTATCAAAAATCCGACATACATGATTGTCATTAAGAAGTAAAATGTGGTTCAATGAGATTAAAATAATTTTTGGTGAATAGTAACTTTTAAGTTCGTAATCACGATTAGAGGTAATTAGTGTAGTTTAAGGTAAAAATAATGTTTTAATAATATGAGATGAGCTTGAAACATGTCCTACCCTCATTGGATGTGCCATGCCCGACCAAGACAATCCATGGGTCAACTTGGGGACCCCATTGATCCACTTTAGTTGGAAAATGACATAAATACCTTTTATTTAATGTTAAAGTAAAAAATGACACAAACATGAAATGTTTTACTAAAAATTTTTTTACATGGGGTTATACAAGTCATATTTTTGACTATAAATATTCATTATAAAGATTAAAAGATTTTCTACATCATGATAGTTTTTTTATAATTTTTAGACATTATATAAATTAAATTGTTTATTACATCATTATGATGCAGTGATGACCTCATTATTTAACGATTTTAATAAAATGAAAAGATAATGTACAATCCAAGTCTTACACTTGTCCAAAGACTATTGGATGGGTAGATTTCGAACCCTTATCACCTTACCCACGAATTATATAAGTGTGGGACCTTTATAATCCGAAAAGCATTGTATAATAATGTAAAATTTCCTTACTTTCCAAGAGTGCCCCTCCTCTCCTTTTATAAAAGGCCCCCACCTCTACCACCTTACTCACACTTTCAAAGCCTTTTGGCTCGGCCAACCTCTACCCAAATACTCTCCCAACTTCCCTCCCTTACTCCTTGAAGACTCACATTGGGCAGAACTCTTCCCAAGGAAGCCTTTGGCTCAAATCAAAAAGAGTTGCCCGATTTTGAGGAGGTTAAAGAACGGCCGAGTCAGGACAAGACACAAGGATGTGAAGAAGTATTTTATGAATGACCTGCGGGGATAGTCAAAAGAGGATATGAGTGTGGACTATGAAGACTTTGTTATTAGTTTTTCACTTTATGATGTAATGTAACATTTATGAATGTATCTAGTGTTTCCAAGGCTACTAAACTAATCGGTCTTTCGAGACTTGATCTTTTGTGATCATGCCAATGTTACGAAGTAATGCACCGACTCCGGGTAGCTGGGGTTGGGGCGTTATAGTTGTTATCAGAGGCAGTTTAGTACTAACCTTGGAAGCTATATTTAGATAAACTCCGATTAGAGCACATAGCCCGAAGATAGACTTTAAGGATTAGTATAGAAGAACTTCATAGAATTTTGGTATTATAGAGATTTTGTGATTTTTCCGAGCAATACATCCCTGTCTGGGTACGAGAAGGTAGAGGCGGCTCTGGCACAGATGTACCTAGGGGTAAAACCCGAAAACACCGCTTTGAGCTGGACTCGAACGGGAACTGGTGCATGACAACGAGCCTTGCTACACCCTTGGTTACGACACTCCCGGGGGATATGCTTAGGATAATTCTCATTTTCTTTACAAACCACTATGAAGGGTTATGAGTATATACTTTATCAAAGAAAACATTTCTTTTTATGATTATGGATTATATCCATAAATAGTTCAATTTACGTAAAGTGTTTTACAAATATGGAATTATTTATTTTAATTCATAAACTAATATAGTTTATGCCATTGATTAGAAATGGCGACTAGTGGAAGGAATGGAAACCGTATCAACGCACGCACTCCGTGTAGGTATTTCCCTCCTGCTCAAGATAATTATTGTGGATCTGGAGATACAACTGGTGCTGATCAACTTATTACCATACTGGGACAACTCACTCAGGTTATGAATAATAACCTTACTCGTATGGAGCACCCTGATATGCAACGTGGAGGAACAATGTTAGACCGCTTCATGAGGCAACAACCACCAACATTTAATGGGGGTACAAATACATTAGTAGCTGAGCAATGGATAAACTCCTTAGAGAAAATATTCCATGCCTTGGGGAGTAGTGAAAGGGAAAAGGTTATCATGGCAGTTTACCGCCTCACTGGAGATGCTGATCAATGGTGGTCATTGATTCAAAACAAAAAGGAAGATGATGACATATCGAATATGGAATGGAGGGATTTCAAAGAGCTTTTCTTAGAAAAATACTTTCCTCATGACCATAGAGTAGATATGGAAAGGCAATTTCTGAGTCTGAAACAAAAGGAGGATGAGAATGTCGCAATGTATGAGGCCAACTTTAAAAGGTTAGCGAGGTATACTGCAGATTATATACGTAACCCAAGAGGTAAGATTGATCGTTTCTTTGATGGGTTAAAACCATTTCACCGTCGAGCTTTAGTATCACAATCCTTCTCATCATATGAAGATATTGTCTCGTGTGCTATCAAGACAGAAAAGGAATTCTCTAAGTCTTATGACAACAAAGTAAATCAAGAGAAGAAGAGAATGGTGGAACAAGAGACATATAAAGGGAAAAAGGGAAAGAAGGATTTTCCATTATGCGATAATTGTGGGAAGAATCACCCTGGTACTTGCCTGAAAGGAATGGGAGTTTGTTACAAATGTGGAGAAAAAGGTCACCAGGAACGTGATTGCAAGGGACAGAAAGAGGCTATCAATGATGAATGCTACAATTGTAGGGAAATGGGGCATTATGCAAATGAATGTCCTAAGCTTTAGGGAATCTTACCTCAGAAAAAGACAGGGGATCAAGGACAATATTATGTTGTTACTACAGTTGAAGCGGAATAATTAATGTATTGGTGATTTTGGACTCATGAACTATATTCTGGTTATTAGAATAATGTGATATATATATAAGGATTGTACTGCAGTACATGTTGATTTCATTAAGGTTTTAATACGATGAAGGTAATCATATTTTTGTACGTGACAATAATAGAAACTTTACTTTGTTTAGGGAATCTCATGTTACAATTGATTTTGGAATTAGGAGACCTTTTAGAGAAATTCTGGACAGAGGTATTTTGGATAACTATAAAGGTTGGAGTGGATTAAGTTGATCTTTGGATAGTATTGTTTAAGGTTAAAAAATTTATGAAGATTATTTTTGGAATATTATTATACTATAGTTTTAGGAAAAGGACAACCTGCAGGGTGGGGCATAACCCGTCGCGTCGGACAAAGCTGCAGGAATCGAACCCACAATCATAGTGTGACAGACCTTTATTTCCTACCACTAGCCTACAGGAAGTCCTTGGTTATTACAAAATAATTTTACTAATCTAAATGGTATGTGTTAACATTTGGAACCTTATACAATTAGGATAAGTATAATATTTCTGAGTTCTATTATCTTTTTGAGTGAATGATGAGTTGAAGGTTGAAACTGTAATTGTCAAGCATAAATATATATATACCTATCTCTTATTCAATGAATAAATTAATTCTTAAACTTTAGTAAAGGGATATTAAAACAAAAAAATGTTTTATCCTAATACCTTATGTATTGTTGAACTGATGATATTTTAAATCAACATAGATTGAAGGATTTGAGGCCCTCAATTTGACAGTTGATTGTAATTGATGACCTCAATAACTCCCTACAAATATTTACGTTTTTCCTCAAATTATATGTCTCTAATTTCAACCAATGTTCTCCTTATCGAGATTATAATTTGGTGGTGACTTTCTTATTTCCATTTCGCTCTTTTTAAGACTAAATTCTATTAACCTTATTTCCGATGTGGGTTTTCTACAAAGGTATTTTCTATTTTCAACCTTTTATTTTCCAAGAAAAATTTCAAATTGTGAGGATGCAATTTATTTAAGGAGGGGAGAATGTAACACCCCGAGCTTCCATGATACACTTCTCATTCAATAATGGAATAGCTTGCATTGTACGCAACTTCGAGTTCTAACACACCGCAACTAATCAAAGTAGTCGTTATGAATAGTAATAACCACTTTTTAAATTTATAGAAATTTTATATTTCAAAATGGACTTCATTTTTGTATTCCTAATATTGAAATTAGCCTATGTTGAATTTTTTGTAATTTTCTGAGAACTTCCAAATTTTTATGAATAGTGAAAAATACTTAAAACAACTTTTTTAATCAAAATAATTTATAGTGATAAGTTATACTATTGAGTGGTTTTAAAGTATAATTATAATATATTTTTACCATTTTATCCAATGGTGGTCATTAGAATTAATTTAACATTGAAATTGGACATAAACAATTGCCAATCTTTTGATATAAATTGTTTCTTAAAAACACGCTATTTGTTGTGACGGCGGGAATTAATTATAAAATTAATTAATACAACTTATATGTTGGGAATTTTTTAAAATAGACATAATTTTTGAATTCGGAATATCAATTATAGCATAGGGTGAAATTTTGGCATTGTTCTGAAAAACTTCAATTTTTGATGAATAGTGAAACCACTAAGTGGTAGTTAAATAACTGATTTTTCGTTTAAATGAAATATTACCAATTATGTGTTTTGATTTTCAAAAATCCGACATACATTATTTTCATTAAGAAGTAAAATGTGGTTCAATGAAATTAAAATAATTTTTGGTGAATAGTAACTTTTAAGTTCTTAATCGCGATTAGAGGTAATTAGTGTAGTTTAAGGTAAAAATAATGTTTTAATAATATGAGATGAGCATGAAACATGTCCTACCCTCATTGGATGTGCCATGGACGACCAAGAAAATCCATGGGTCAACTTGGGGACCCCATGGAGCCACTTTAGTTGGAAAATGACATAAAAACCTTTTATTTAATGTTAAAGTAAAAAATGACACAAACATGAAATGTTTTACTAAAACAATTTTTACATGGGGTTATACAAGTCATATTTTTGACTATAAATATTAATTATAAAGATAAAAAGATTTCCTACATCATGATATTTTTTTATAATTTTTAGACATTAAATAAATTAAATTATTTATGACATCATTATGATGCAACGATGACCTCATTATTTAACAATTTTAATAAAATGAAAAGATAATGTACAATCCAAGTCATAAACTTGTCCAAAGACTATTGGATGGGTAGATTTCGAACCCTTATCACCTTAGACACGAATTATATAAGGGTGGGACCTTTAGAATCCGAAAAGCATTGTATAATAATGTAAAATTTCCTTACATTCCAAGTGTGCCCCTCCTCTCCTCTTATAAAAGGCCCCCACCTCTACCACCTTACACACACTTTCAAAGCCCTTTGGATCGGCCAACCTCTGCCAAAATACTCTCCCAACTTCCCTCCCTTACTCCAAGAAGCCTCACTTTGGGCAGAACTCTTCCCAAGGAATCCTTTGGCTCAAATCAAAAATAGTTACCCGATTTTGAGGAGGTGAAAGAACGGTCGAGTCAGGACAAGACACAAGGATGTGAAGAAGTAATTTATGAATGACCTGCAGGGATAGTCAAAAGAGGATATGAGTGTGGACTATGAAGACTTTGTTATTAGTTTTTCACTTTATGATGTAATGTAACATTTATGAATGTATCTAGTGTTTCCAAGGCTACTAAACTAATCGGTCTTTCGAGACATGATCTTTTGTGATCATGCCAATGTTACGAAGTAATGCACCGACTCCGGGTAGCTGGGGTCGGGGCGTTACATTACTCAAATTGAATGTGGTTCCAATGAAGTGGAAGGAATTGAAAATTTTCAAAAGACTGCTCAAAATCCATCTAATTCACAAACAGAAATGAATATCGATGATGACACCCCACAATTAAGGATCTATGATGATGAAGATGTTAAGGATGTTACAAATGAATTTGAAATGACAAGAGATACTGAAACTAAAACGCATATGGATATTGATGATGCTGAGGAAGAAGATGAAGACATTGACATTGACAGCTATTGGGAAGATGATGAAGATAAACATTGACACAGTTAAATGCTGGTTATAATCATAACTAATATATATATATATATATATATATCTATATATAATAGTTATTTTGAACTATCTTCTAACAACAATAATTCTGTGTTTCAGATGGACTCTGATCTATTGCATGAGTTAGAGGAGGCTGAGCTACCTTTGGATGATGGGGATGTTGGATCATCTAACCCTCAGACTACTGGTGGTTCATGGGGTACACAGAGGGGGCACGGTCTTGAACGACTGATGATTCCTGACCCTATCCCCGAGCGACGTCCACATCTTGTTTTCGATCCACACACACAGAGGTATGGTAACCTGTATATTATAGTTATATTTCATTAATGTTTATATATATATACTAATTGTTTGATTATTAATTCCTTTTTCACTATTTTTCACATGTAGCTATTGGACAGGGGAGCGCTATCTTCCGCAATTATTTTTCTCGGCCATGGATCACAAGGGAACAGATTCCCGTTGATGTGTGACGCGGCATGTTCCATCATTGGCTGGTACTCAAATAAATAATATTTATATTGAAATTTATTTTATTAACAACATGATGTTATAAATTATTTTTAGTGTTTATGGTATCCTATCAATGATAGCATGCACGACTCTATCAACACGGCATGACAGGTTTATATGTGTGACTTTTTCCATCAGTTGTTGCACAATTTTAGAAGGAAATCCATTAAGAATGTAGGGTTGATATAATTTTATGAGTCTTGTAGAGCCCACCGACCAGAGTACATTTAATCTCATGTCTGGGATGGATTACGTTTACACTAGTTGGGTGGTAGATTTCAGAGGAGATCTTCAGTGGGATGATAGAACCAGGGCATACAAGAGGTGACACATCGAGCTGGTATCCGTACATTCAGTTCTCAAAGAGAGAATTTTCTATGTATATTTTTTAAATATTTTATATAACTTTAAATATAAACAGTTTATTTTATATTTCTGTAGGATGTCGAGAATCCCGATATTCCAGAGTTCGACGTTTATCGGAGGATGTACATTGATCCATCCACTGGAGAGATTAGAGGTGATCACCAGCGTCAGATTTTGGTAAGAATTATTTTTTCAATTTTACAATTAACTGCATATAATGTTTTCACAATTTTAATTTTAAATTGGAATTTATGGAGTCATATTAGGCTGCGTCCTCTCAGACATAGGCTGATGGTTAGGACGAGACGACTGAGCAGACTGGTGCTCACCATTTTGATGAGGCATCATGGATGCAGGTGACTCAGTATGGCTTTGAGAAGGGAATAATAGTAGGTATCCGCTCTCATTTTACTCCTTGTACTTATTATGGTACTGCTGCGATGCCGGTGTCCAACTCTAGAGGAGCTTGTGGAGAGGCATCATCTTCTGGCTCACAGTATCAGGAGTAGTAACGAGCTCAAGATGAGCTTATAGAGACTTTTCAGAAGCAGCAATAAGAGATGTGTCGGTAGCAGTAGCAGCAAGAGCAGCATTATTAGGAGTAGATGCGTCAATGGCACAAGCAGCAGCAGTAGGAACATTAGGAGAAGACACATCGATGGCAGCAACAGCATCACGATCAGATGGAGTAAATGTGATGTCTAACTAGTAGTTTTGGGATAGAGTTTCCTCCACCAGCTCCTTCAGCTCCTCCACCTCCTCCAGAAGATGACCCGCCAATGATTTTTTTTATGTAAAAAACATTTGAATTTGACAATGTAATATGAATTATTTAGATTTTCTATCTTTTATATTGGTGTAAATATTACATAATTTACTTTTTAATATTTTATTATTTTTTTAAATTTTTTTCTGGATATTGAGAATTTAATAATTTTTATTTATTTATTATTTTAATAATAGTAATATTTATTTTCATTAATCGTAATTTTATTAAAAAAAATTTAAATTAATTTATTTTTTTGTGATGGGACCTTTTGCGACGGGGTGCCGTCGCAAACAGTCTAACTGAATATTTTTAAAAACATATTTGTGATGGGACTACTTTCTTGTCGCAAATACGTTGTTGCGATGGGCTTGTCGCAGAACATTATATATATATATATATATATATATATATATATTGCGAAGGGAAAAGGGCCCGTCGCAAACACTATCTACTACGGGCCCGTCACAAAAATGTTTATGTATATATAATACATATAATCGAATACTTATTTGCGACGATGATGTTTCCCGTCACAAATACGAATATTTGCGACGGGCCCGTTGCAAATACTCGTAATTGCGAACACGTTCTCGGCAATGACCTATTTAAGATGGGACCCCATCGCTAAAACCTATTTGTGACAGGATCCCTTCGCAAATAACCTATCGCAAATAACCCATCGCAATCTACATCGTGTGTACATATATCACCATATATATGAGACACAAAACTAGGGAATTGGTGTGTAATATATTACATAGAATAATTTGATTGCACAACGTATCCAATTGGGCACACACTGTGTGAACATTGAGTTACACAGTCACCAATCATGTAGGACGTATGTGGAAATACACGGCTCGTCTTTGACTCAAAGGTAATATATGGTGTGTACATGGGATACACATCAAATACTCTGGTTTACACTAGACCACCTTATCCTGGTCAACATGTGGTCAAATTTAATTTCTGTATTCAATGCATACAACAAGAATTAATTTCCGAACTAATTACGTAGTCATTGAACATGATTACAGAATGTGTAACTATAATTACATGGTATATAGTCCTATATTTCGGCCAGAAACCTTGGAAGCTTCATATGAGTTCCTCAATATTATTTCAATCATAAAACTAAACGTATCAATGGCATATATGAGAAATGGTGGAGGAATAAATAGATCACACAATTCATACGGAAAGAACGATTAAAAATGTATTGAAAAACTAAATTACAAATACGTAAATCAACAAAAAAGTTAAATAATTATAAACAAATACTTTTTCCCACTCTGATATCATTTTTATGTTGTGGGCATAAAAGATGTGTCAGTTGGGCGGTGACCACCTTTTCTTTTGGTCATAATCAATGATCAATCTGATATCTACATGATGATGAACACTACGATCATAAGAATTGAATAAAAAAATAGGAAAATGTATAATTAAACAAAAACCAATAGATAGGATCATCACATATTATTTATAATTAACTTAATTAAATAAATAATTACCTTAAAGGAATTATTTATTTATTTATGAATCCAGTGTCATATCAATGGTCCACCATAATTTCTTTGAAGAAAACAAATGTTGATTTCCTCTAGGAGTGATCCACACATGCTCCACAAAACTCCAAATGTTTTCGAAGGAATATCCATGTGTTAGCACGACAAATACATGCACATGCATCACCCACCTTTGATCTCTTCAAGAATCACATCCAAAGAGTTATTCTTGATCCTATAGAAGAGGATTCCCCTCCGTTCATAGGATAATTCTTGGAGAGAGGAGATCTCTAGGCTTGAGAGGATTCACCAAGATTGTTGTGCACAACCAACAAAATGAATAGGTTTTTTGAGAAAATAACATAATTGGGTATTTACATTACTATGGTTAAAATAAAATAATTCCCCAAGTTTCCTTATTAATTTACTTTAACCTATAGAAACCCCATTTCAAATGATTATAATATTATAATTTCTCACCATGTTCTTATCTTTTGAATATAATAAAATATTATTTAATGAAATAATATTTAATATTATTATTTCTCACTGGGCCATCTAAATCGGTCTACCATTCCACAACAATATTTATCAGGTATTTAATAATGACTATTTATTTATTAAATAAATATCAATGCATTATTCATTAATAAATAAATATTATATTCACTGTGTAAAAAATAAATATTTATTAAATATTCCGCTCATATTATATTATCTCGAATAACTGATGAAAAGATATGTAAGATCAAGCATACATAAATAATTATAAAACCGCATGAAGGGATAATATTTATTCTACTTGTTTAAAAATAAATAATATTATATTATTTAACTATGATATTTGATACACTTTTTCTTTGACCCTATATGCCTCTTTCTCAGTGGTATTAGGTGAAACAACCTAAACTCCAACGTTAGCATCTATAAACATTCCATGGCACCCATATTGAAGAAAGATAATGTATTATTTACATGTTAAATCATAGGGATGATTACTGTGTAATATAATCCCTATATCAGAATATCTCAAATCGAGCAGGTTGCATTCCAGTGTCATCATCCTATGTACTCAATGTATCTTTCTTTGAAATTCTAGAAACAGAACATGTCTATATCATACCATGGACATTGATTTATTTAGGCTATATCATTTCCATAAAATTTCTATGATATATTAACTTCTATTAAATAATGGAAGGGTTAAATCCTTTCTCTCATTATTCATTAATGTAATATTACTCATTGCACACCCAACATATCCTACCTCACCATGAATATTTGGCAACATGGTTTTTGTCAATACATCTAAGTGTGATACTCATAATACCCATTAATAATAATCATAAATTATAACAACCCATAAACACATACATTGATAGGAACTTCCAACAACACATATAAATGTGTATTTCCTATTGGTTGGTCTCATTATCATAAAATCCTACTAGATAATAACAAGGAAGTACACCATGAGAAGGTACCTCACAGTCCTATGAGTCTTCTTACCTGATTGAATTCATCATTTGTGTCCCTCAAATGATATCATCCATATAATGTAAAATTATTCCATAATATCGTTGTTTTACTTTTGGATTCTCAAACATCGTGGGGAACTATTATGACCTTTAAATGTGAAAACTACTCTTTGAAAATTAAAACTTACTATGTCTTGTTAAATAATAATCATGATGTGATAATTAATTTATTAATATTAAAAAAATGAATATAATTTATCATAAAATTCATAGAGGTTTGTTCTAGGGAACCAACTCAAAAAATATCTTCAACGTAGACTATTCTATTTTTCTAAATCTGGGTTTCTTCTTGAGAGTTATTTGGATAAATATTTCATATATTATATCAAAAATGTAAATTGTAATTCCAAAACATATGAATTCCCTATGAATATTCAGTTTCATGGTCTATAAATAAGCATCATTCTGTAATAGAATCAATTTTTTAATCTGACACTTACAGTTAGAAGTTATTTTATCAATTTTTTTATAAAACACACCCTCACAGATTATATACTTTGTTTCACTAAAAATCAAATTATATTTGATAAAAAATATCATTTATTAAATTTTTAATGTCCATGTTATTATTTACTAATTTTACTAGTTACAAATTGTAAATATATTTAGAAAAATGATGTTAATATGATAAAACAATATAATATTGACACAAATACCATCACCACTAACTTATAAAACCCATACCAGCTTCTAAAAGTAGTATGCAGTATGTTATAAGGTCTCACTCTTAGCTAGTGATACCATGATCGCGTATAAGTCATATAAAATATTGAAGCACCTCTCAATTGGTCAAACAGATCCTTTATTTGAGGATGAGTTTATCTATTCATAAAATTAATCTGATTCTGCTACCTGTAGTTGATACATAGCCTAATTGATCCATCACCATTCTTATAAAACAATATGGTCCGCATGGAGATACACTATATGGATGAGCCCTTTATTCTATAATTCCTCCAACTGAGCATTATATTCCTAGAGTTCCTCTGGTGCCATTCTATATGACAGAATGGGAACAGTTTCTACTCCCACTAGTTACTTTATCATGAACTAAATATCCTTATCTTGTAGAAGTCTATGGAAAGAATCTGGAAAAACATACAAAAAACTAATCCACAATAGAATGAAATACATGTTGATCCACTCCTCCATCATCATGATTAAGTCATGAAACATAGGTTGTGAGTTCCCCAAACTGCTCGCAAACTCACCCTGTATGGTCTTCTAGGAAATCCCACTCACCACAAAGGACAAAATTTTCTCTCCCAAGAGACGTGAATGTTAACCAATGATTGTAATAGTATATATGGGCCAAGTGTGACACCATCAAATCCATTCCCAAAATCAAGTCAAAACCTAAAATATAATGATCAAAGAGGATCCATAATAAATGATAACTACCAATGTCGAAAGAATTACTTTTAAATTACCTGATATCCATAGATCACATCCACAAAAGAGTATCTATTGAAATAATCCCATTCACAAATTCCACGGATATGATCAACCCAACATCGAACAATGAATAAATAAAATCGTGTCTATCACTCGTGACAAATAAATCACTAGAACTCATCCTGGCTATAAGGATCATCCATAAAACAATGGTCAATCCATCATGTCTACCTCTAGGTGTAGTATAAACATCATGTATCTGACCTGATCCTCTACCCTGGGATCTAGCCCGAGTCCCTAGTATCTAACTTAACTCCTGGAATAGATGCTCTCTCCACTGAGTGCCACTTCTAACTCCTCGACCTGTACGCCCTGTCGATCTCCAACCACCTACCTAATATGGTGTAACTGAACCCCTTACCACACTCTATTTCTTTCTCAAGCCTCTATATATACCAAACTGGAAAGGATTACTGCATAATCATTGTACATGCCCCATTTTTTATGATGACCATTACTCAACTTATGGTTGGGGACACTGGTCGCGCATGTGTCCCAACTATCCACACTAGTAACAGAACACCTAACCTTCACCCTATGAGGATGAACATCTCTTTTTACTACTATGAAAACTTCCATCTTTATGGGATCTCTCAAAATGGATCTCCTTTCTTTATGAAACCATACTAATATCTTATCCACCTTGTACCACAAGTCCAGTACCTAAATCCCCCTTTAGATTCCCTTCTAATATAATAGACTAATTCACTGCCTCTACAAACCATTTAAGGTGGAATTTGTTCATTTGAAACCAGATCACTTTCCTCATCCATTCCTAGAAATGTTTCGCTACAGCTGCCTCATCTCCTTCCAACATTGGAAGGAAGAATCAAAAATTGATGAAAGGTCTAGCATAATCCATCGTCGATATTTCTCATTGCGACTGAATCATGAAATATGAATCGTTCTTATACCTCAATATTTTTGGATAGAGATTCCCTAGAAACATTTCTTGGAAATATTTCCCTAGAATTGCTTCATGTTGTTCGGTCTACACAATGATATCCCACCAACGCTTTGCCTGACCTCTTACCATATAGGCCACCAACATGACTCATTTCTCAGAAAGAGTATCCAAATGATCAAGAATCATTTTTATGGACTCTGTCAAGAACAAGGATAACTATTGTCCACCATCTCCATTAATGGTTAGTGGGTGCTATAGATGAAATTCCCTGGTCATGAAAAACATGATCAAAAAAACCCACCATAGGTAAAGTTCCATCATTAGCATGAAGAGAACAAGATTGTCAGGGAAATGATCTTCTCCATTGTCTTTAATCTAAACTTTATCATGATCCACAACTAGAGGAAAATCCTTAGAAATATTCTCCTGTCACCAAACAATCACATGTATTTATGAAAACATTTCACTATAATGAAAAACATGAGTTTTAGAACACAAAACAAAAATCTTACACAATTCATAAATACGAATCTCGCTTCTAGCCATAAAAAACTAATTTTTATAAACCATCCCAAAAGATACCATCATAATTAGATCACTTCCCCTACCATAAGTAATGTGGATTATAGTCAGCATGAGGTAATCTAATTCACATATCCATAATCCTTCACTAAACACCCATTTTAAAAAACCTTTTTACACTCGCAATGTAAATACTTTGTCAAAAGAACATTCCCCATTTTTAAACTTCTTATAACCAAATTTTAACTCATTAATAAGTTTTTTAATCATAATTATTGAAAACATTATTTAGATTATTTCCCTCTTTCCCATTTTCAAAATTCTTATTAAACACCATTTTCGTTTAATTTCATTAGGAAAGTAAAATTAATTTAACCTTTTATATCCCACACAGTCATCCAATGTGTTCCTACCACGATGAATGTCTCCTATATACCTACTTTATATAATGATAAATGAATGCACACCCCCATGCCATTATGGTCATGATCAAAATATAATAAAACATTATTATCACACAATATTTTCATCACCTAGTGATGAAATTTCACTAACTATAACCACACATATTAGGAATACAAATTCCCTCCCTGGGGGAAACCATTCCCCCCCCCCCCATACAAGGGTTAGCTACTCCAATGAACAAGAAAATTTCTATGGCCCAACACATCCTGGTCTGCTATCTACCATACCAAATAGTAAATCCACCAAAAATAACCAACCTAATACCACTTTATAACATCCACATCCTATGACAAACTAAATGGAGACCTGGTTCAAGTTAACACTATTGAGTCAATAAGGCTTTCCTTATGACTTTTCCATTCCATATTGTTTTGAAAATCACAAACACCTTATCTTTAAGAAAATTTGTTTTTACCCCTGTTTTACTTCCCTAAGGAAAATTTCCTTTAGGAAATTTAGCTCTATGTTGTTTTCATTGATCATATCAATATCTTTCTTAAGTATAAAAATCAGACTCATATCTATATTCTCGGAATCGTATAATACTTTGATATGATGAATTCTGTTTCAGGATCTGAATTCGCATTCTGAGTTCTGTAATGAATTCTCATTATGAATTATAATGCAGAATTCTCATTACGAATTCTGTGATGAATTCTCATTACGAATTCTGTGATGAACTCTCCTTACAAATTTTGTGACGAAATCTCATTACGAATTTAGTGATGAATTCTCATTATGAATTCTGTGATGAATTATCATTATGAATTTTGTGTTGATTTCTCATTATGAATTCTATGATGAATTCTCATTACGAATTCTGTGATGAATTCTCATTACGAATTTTGTGTTGAATTCTCCTTACGAAAAATGTGATGAATTCTCATTACAAATTTTTGGATGAATTCTCATTATGAATTCTAATGACAAATTCTAATGAAAAATTCTATTTCATAATTCTCATTACGAATTTTTGTTTTGAATTATAATTCCGAATTATGGATATGAACTTTTATGAAGTTTGACTCTGAATTCTTCTAATAAAACAAAATCTGAATATCCTTGTAATATTGACTTCGAATATAAATTTTGGTTGGACTCCATACTTTTTTCTTACACTTCAATTTGATAAGTATGTTAAAACAATGCCATGCTTTCAATTGCACATTTTTTTTTATAAAACAACGTCGTCCATTCTGTTTTTTTAACAAACTGTTGGTTGAGTGACACATGTACATGTCCCTCCAAAATTTATAGAAAATATAACTGTTGGAGGAGGGAGCCAACCGTTGCTACCGATCCTATAAATATGAGATCATTTGAAAGAGCTAATAATAAAGAAGTTTATCACTCTAGATACCACACACTATTATGGTGATATCTAAAGAGATAATATTTTCATGCCTTGTGCATACTGAACTGCTCGTTCAAATTGCTTCGTGTGACTCCAAATGTTGGTGATTACATTTGAGGGCTTCAGGGGATAGGAAGACAGAGGTGTCGACGACCTTGAAGTTCGAGGGATTCTTTGCTGAGGAAGACAGAGGTTCCAACTACCTTGATGTTGAGGGCTTATGGGGATAGCAAGACAGAGACTCTTATCTTCGTAGCGAGGGCTTACCCGGGTGTGGGAAAGACAGACTATCTTGAAAGTATAAATCAAGTAAAATTTATCCAAGGTTTTTGGATACCCTTATCTTTAGGATAAATGATTTATATCTTGTTACATGTTTTGGTTACTAGTTTATCTTTTCTACTGCATTTTGTATGTTTAGGAAAGTATAACTATCTTATACTCCCTTACACTTGTATACTCTGATTCAGTTAGATTCTATACGCTTTAAAGTAGAATCACATTTTGTAAACTTTGGTTATGTTTCAATTTCCGGATCCATATTTCCGGAACCGGTTTTTCAGAATCACTTTCCAAATTTAAGCAATTGTATAGAACTAGATGTTTTTAACATTATACATTGGCCCAATCGTTCAATTGGTTAGAGGTGTTGTGAATTTTCTTAGTTTAATATGTTAAACTTAGATCTTTACTTGTTTAAGGAAATTTTTTATGTTTACAATTCACCCCCCCTCATATATATTGAGCATCTACATCATTATTTCGATCCTACATCCACATGAACTCATGAGCACGTCCGCTTTTGTGATAGGTTTCCAACTATCAATAAAGGTATAAAAAAGTGACATAAGGAAAATATATCCTCATTACAAGGTTAATCCACAAAATAAAACAATATAAAAAGATAAAACAAAATTAAATTACCAAAGAAAATGCATATTTCACATCTCCCAAGACTAGGTTCATGCCACAACGAAATAGTAAATATTGTCATTTCATGAAAATAATTCCCAAAGTGAAAGAAAAACCCAAATGAATATGAATTGATAAACCCCCCAATCGGACCTGAAATCAAGTATGGTAACTCATACTTGTGCCTACCAATCTTGAATCAACTCCCAAGTAAAGGCCCTTTCCTATTTCCCAACCTAAAACCATAAATTCTACTTAGGAACCCCATGATGCCAGAGGAGGGTGTCAGTAAAACTCAGTAGGCCACCACCGATGGAGTCTAAAAAATATCTAGTCAATATATAGTTAATTCATGTAATAAGTAAAGATAGGGTAAATAGATACAATTTGGGTGCCATTAGTTAATAAAGTTCATTTAATTCATTCCTAACTTCAATAAAAATTTAAATACTTATACCATCTTCACTACTTTTTTCAATTTAGTCACATTACTAATGTGATTGGAAATTTCTTCAACTCAATGCATATGGGAAATAAATCAAGTTCCTATATTAATAGAGATAATCACATAATCTCATATACATCACATTGACCTTGAATCCTTGGTCCATGTGGTCTCATCCAACGAAACCATCAGGGGAATGTAACTCTATTCCCTTCCCAAATTCATTCATTTTTGGGTGGAGTTTAAATCCTCATCCTAACTTGACCTTTATGCTTAGATCCTCATGTCAATACACCACTCTACCATGGAATGTTCACATGCTTATTTTTCCATTCACCACAAATATAACATATCAAAAAACAAACATAACTAAAAACAACATCAATCATAATCCATAACTACCCACAAGGGAATTAACATTATGTCAGAACCCATTAACACATTTACTATTTACATTACATTTCCATTTAGCCCAATTCCCATTTTCCATGCATAAATAACTAAGAATATTCACTAATTCCACAACATTAAACCAATTAAAATATCTAACCCTTTTTATATATTAATTCATTTAACCTAAGTTTCATTTCCCATGTATTATCCCACTTATTCATTTCAAGTACAAATAACACTTCATTTTTCACATTACCAATAATCTCATTTAACAATTTTTATGTGAATCCATGAAATCCCATTGAAATTTCCCACATCAAGGAAAAAATAACCATTTCCCCTTATTATCATCATCAAAAAAATTAATATGTTTATCTTGGGCTCTACTTAATCATAATCCTATTTCACACTTATCATTTTCGTTAACCATGTTTGGGAAGGATAGTGCACCCCATGGGTGGACCTAAATTGGTCAAGTCAACCCCCATGCGTCCCATAGGGATCATGAAGGGTCCAATTCATCAATTTAACACCCATTATAATAAATATCACAAACATAATGAATAACAAAAATAGGTGAAAACAAGAACACAACCTTACCGGAACAAATCCATATAAAACTGTGGTATATAACATGTAGACACACTACCTTGAATCCATCGATGAAAAAACTCTTAATCTTTTCCAGAGATCCCAATCCAAACATCCTTTGAATATATATCATATATCCATTAGAAAAATTGTCTTTTAAATCTTTATATGAATATCTCCCTAGAGAAAGTACCTAATCTATATAATAGAAGAGACGAGAGGATTAGAATTACTAAAGCTTCGATATGCAACCAACGATGCTCCAAAATAGATTGAATCAAGAAAGGACCATACATGGGATTTTTTTGGTTCTTGTTGTTCATCACTAGGGTTAGAAGGATGAGTAAGGGGATAAAATTGAGTGGGGACTTAAAATACAGTAATGGAAATTTTGTAATTTTTCAACTTTATAGGGGAGCATGGTTTACCTGAATAGTTTTCCAAACCATGAAAAAACCTTGTGGAAGACACTGTATAAGTATATTTGAGTCAAATAGTTGAATTAATAAAGCTTAATGGTTTACAAATTGTGTTCCAAACGAGCAATATGCCACTTCCCATGGTTTCATGGTTTTCCTAGGAAGGCCACACAATTTACTTAACCCTATTCTAATCATGCACCATGCCCAGTTTGACTCTATTTTCCTTAATTTCATGTATAAAAACCATATAACAACCCTAAGGCCCCACATACATATGTTAAACACCGAATTATCCCAAAAAGGATATTAAAACTAAAATTTAAATAAGGACATACCTCCATGTCGTCTGGTATATTATATCCTCCTGACCATATAAAGGGTCATCCTCAAGACACTCTTATAGAGCATCACAGAGTCCCTGAGAAAAATAGATCAGACCACTGGGCCCTGATATTTGACTCCTTCATCCATGTTTCTTCCTAAACGTTTCAATGATTCCATAATAAATGAACCAATAGAACTATCTTTCCTTGTATTACTTTCTTACTACAATCCACAATACTAGAAGGATACTCCTCGAAGGACACATCAACCTCATGATCTAAATCATCAATATTGACCAAAAGGGAGGGGTCAAGGTGATAATTTTGAAGCAGGTATACATTAAAAACATCTTGCATGACATTATACCTCTTTGTAAGGGAAAATTGGTAAGCCACCATTCTGATCCTCTCTGGAATCTCAAACGGCCCCACGTAATAGGGCACCACCATATGCTATTTTGGAATTTGATGGTGAACCAACCTTAGAGACACCTGAAGAAACACACTATAACCCACCATAAACCCAAGAGGTCTAGAATGCATATATTTATATGATTATTCTTAATTGATTTCGTTGTCATGAGTTTCAGAATCAACTGTACCTTTTCTGACGTCTCTTATACAAGACTCAGTCCTAACAGCTCAAAATCTCCCATTTCTGACCAACACAATAGAGATATACATTGTCTACAAAAGTGTTCCTCAAATGGTGCCATCATAATCATAGCCTAAAAACTACTATTGTGGGGAAATTAAATAAGTGAAAAGTGTTTCTCCCATAAACCACTGAAGTCTAGGAAATAATCCATCAACATTTACTCTATAACTTGAATCATACAGTCTGACTTCCTGCCCGTCTGCAGGTGGAATGCCATACCAAAAACCAATTGGGTATTAAGAACCCTCTGATCCCTTCTAGAAGAACAATATGAAATGAAGATCACAATATGAATGTATAGATCCTATTACTCCATAAAACCACACCATCTCTTGAAAATAAAGCTCGCCCAACTGATCAACAGATAAAGCCGCTTAGATTCCTAAAAAATGATCCACCTTAGTTAACTAATCCACAACCACCCAGATTGAATCATTTTTTCGTGGTGTCCTCAGAATACCCAATATAAAACCCATCATTACATCATCCCATTTACATTTTGGAATAGGAAATATATCTAATAACCCACCTGGGAACTAATGTTCTACCTTCACCTACTGATATGTAAGGCATCACCCCACAAAACCCGTAACATATTTTGTTCATTCATGGCCACCAATACAACCGATGAAGATCACGATACACATTTTTCCAACCTAGATTCATTACTTACTTCAATGCATGGAATATTTGCTTCAACCATTTCCATATACACACTTGCACAACCACACAACCACAAACACTAAAACCCCATCATCACCAATAGACCAACCAGAAGGTGAGTCCCCACCTTTAAAACTGTCATTCATACCCAACACTCTGGATCCTCTAACTGACATTCCATGACCTGAATGAAAATCAAAGACTCCACTTCTATGGATGAAAGGGTCATATAAAAGTTCACATTATGCACCACCTGGTGCATCTCAACAAACTACGACATAATTCTCCACTCTGAGTTGGATTCATGAACCACCTGATTCTGAGACTTCGGGCTCAAAGAATCTTCAACACTATTTCCTTTTCCTGGCATGTAAACCAACATTATGTGAAAATAATACATATATACAACCCATATTTATTTCGAAATATTCAAATCCTGTTGAGTGAAAATATAATTAAGTCTCCCATGATCGGTAAACACCATGAATCACTCTCCCAACAAGTAATGCCTCAAACAATATATTGAATAAACCAAAATATTCACTTCAAGATCATGAGTATGGAAATATATTTCATGAGGAATCAACTATATTGACCCATAAGCTAGAACCAAATTATCCTACGACAACACTGCCCCAAGTCCAGCACCAGATGCATCACACAACAAGGGGTACCTCTTACCTAACTTATTCAATATCAGGATCAGTGTGGTTATAAATAGCATCTTCAAAACATGGAATGCATTCTTGTATTCCTAATACCTTTCAAACATAACAACCTTGTTGGTTAATACTGAATGTGGAACCTATAATCAGGATAAATCATTAATGAATATTTTGTAATAACTGAACAAACCCATAAAATACCAAACATCAAAAACATAGTTAGGATTCTCCAAAGAAACAACAACATGAACCTTCTCCAGATCCACTGACACACCTACCTAAAAGATTATGTCACCCAATAAATGTACATTATCAATTCATAAATTAAATTTTGGGAGGATGTCATAAATCCTATTCTCTCATAGAGTACTCAGATAGATGTCAAGATGTTTGAAAAGATCTTCGTGAGTTCTGGAGTACACCAAGATTTCATCAATAAAGATAATTACAAATTGGTCCTAATAAGGGTGAAATATTCAGTTGATTAAATACATAAACACACATGGTGCATTGGTTGACATGATGAAAATCCTGAAAAAATCATAAAACCTGCACCTATTTATAAAAGAAGTCTGAGGTATATCTGAAGGTCTCACCATCAGTTAGTGATACCCCGATATCATATCAGTCATAAAAAAAATTGAAGCACCACTAAACTGGTCAAAAAAATCTATTTGAGGAAAAGTGTATCTATTCTTGACCATCATCTCATTCGAAAACATATATTAGACACATATCCTCAATGATATGTCTGAAATATTAGAAAAAAAACATTGGAGACCCCCATGGCGATGTACTAGGACTGATGAACAATTTATTATCCCACTACAAAGGATACCCCCATGGCGATGTACTAGGACTGAGGAACCATTTATTATCCAAATACATCAACTACGATTTATGTTCGTTGAGTTATTCTGGTTCTATTCTATACAGAGGAATGGAATGTGGCTCCACTCCCGGAAGAAACACTTTTGTGAAATCAACATCCAAAGGGTGGAAGTCCCATGAAATCCTCAAGAAACACATACTTAAATTGATCCACCATAGGAGGAAGGAATATTTTTTCACTCCTCCATCTATAAGCATAAGGCTTGACACTTTGGTTTTGATTTGACCCAACTACTTTAAGACTGGCCCTAAATGGATTTCCCAGAAATCTCACTCACCATGAATGGAATAGGTGTCTCCCTCAACTGGCGTGAATATTACCCGATGATGGTAATAGTTGATATGGTAATGTTACTACACTAGCCAATCCTTGCCCAAAATATGGTCAAAATTAGAAATCTCGAGGGAAAATAGGTTCTACATAAAATAATAACCACCTCACTCCAAAGAAGAAACATTACACTATCTGATATCCTTATCTCACACCCCCAACAAAATATCAATCTACATAACCCCACACACACATTCCATGACTATGGCCAACACAACTATGAACTCATTAAAGATAAAAGAATGCATGGTTTCCATGTAAAATAAAGAACTATAATGTGTGGAATATATAAGGATCATACCTTGAATAGTCGATGATCCAGCCATGTCAACTCTAGGTGTATTCTAAAATTCATGTAGCTGACCAACCCATATTACAAAGGCTCTAGCCTATGCCCCTCTTACCAAACGGATCTGATGGAATAGACACTCTCACCCTAGACTAACATGTCCACCTCCTTGACATGTACAACCAGTGGATCTCTACTTTCCATTATTCTATTGGGTAACAAAACCCCTTCCCACACTCGGAGTCTACCTCAAGTCTCTATCTGTTCCCAATTGGGGAGGATTCTTGTAGAATCTCTAAATATGACACATATTTCAACAGAACAAGCAATCAACTGATGGTTTGGGACACTAACCGCACATCTATTCCAACCTTCAATACAAGTAACAGAACACCTAACCTCCACCCTAAAATTCTGAACCACTTTTATTACTACTATGTGCACTACAACCCATACTAATGCTCCCAAAACGGTGCCTATTTCTCTTAGAAGCCACACGACTCGCCCATCCAACTAGTACCAAATGTCCACTACCTGAAGCTCCCTTTATGTTCCCTTATGAGATAAGGGCTTGAGACACTAACTCCAAAAAACTTTTTAGGGGAAATATTTTCATTTGATACCTAATCTCATGCCTCAACCCATCCTAGAAACATTTCTCTACAATGGCTTCATCTCTTACTAATGTTGGAACAAAGCATCGCAAATCAGGTAAACAACAAGAATAATCCATCATTGATATTTCCACTAGGGAATAACTCATGAAATATACATCCTTATCCTATCTAAAGGTTTTTAGAAATAAATTCTCTAGAATATTTTCCTATAAATATTTTCATACCATTCCTTTAGCTTATTTGGTCTATACAATGATATCCCACCAAAGATTTCTTGACCTATTAACATATAAGATGCCAACATGACTCACTTCTCAGAAGGCATCTCCAAATTATGAAGAATAATATGGAAGGACTCTATACAGAACTTTTTTGTCACTAGTACCCCCTCTCTAGTAAAGGTTAGAGGGTTATATAGTTGAAATTCCCTAGTCAACTCATTCAAGCTCGACACAACCCTCCCTAGGTCATGTTCCATCATTTTCATGAAGCGATCAAGATTATCACAAAACTTTCCTTATCTATTTTCCTTGATCACAACATTCTAATACTCCACTATTAGAGGACTGTTATCAGCAACATCATCTTGTCATACAATTGGTACACATCACTGTGGAAATATTTCTCTACAATACCATAGAATAATTTTAAAAAACATAACAAAAACCTTCCACAGTTTGTATAAAAGATGGTTATCTTCTAGAAATAATCAACTCATTTTCATACACCGTCCCAAAGCATACCATAGCACTAAGAGTAAAACCAATGACATATATAAGTCCCATGCCTAAAACATTATAGAATCATTAATTAAATAAATAATTCACATTGAGGATATTTTCAGGTTTAGTGTTTTAGAGAATTAAGCCATAACAATTACATTACATCTCAAAAATTTAAAATTTGAAATATCTTCTTAGTTTTCATTTTTTTCAAAAACTAAAAACTCCTGAAAAAAAGAGTCATGGCTAGTTTCATGTATGGGATAACATGACTTTTCCTTGATCCCATCCTTGACCCTAATCCTTTTTATTTCCTGTGAAAAACATTTCAAAAACGTGGGATGTGAACAAAAAGCTCTGTAAGGGATACACAATGAAGAAAAACTCTTAGTTTTTCAAAACAAAAAGTGAACCATGAATACATTATCATAAGTAATATGTTTCACCTTTATGAAGTATTAAATACTCTTCACTGAATAAAAGATCATTTCTTACCATTTTGTAACAAAACTATTTCCATAAAACCCATAGAAATAACGCATAACATATAATGGTAACTTGGGACATAAACAAACATAAATGGAATAACCATATGGTCAATATCCACACATATTAGTAAATGGATAGCCATATGGCCGAAATCAATAACCAATGAATTGCAGGTTATAATGTAACAACCCATACTGGTTTATCATGAAAACACCCATCATTTTGTTTATCACATAACCACCCGTCGAATGACCAAGTAACATTATAAAATCATAACACATATAATATTGCAAAAATATCAATTTCACTAATAACATTCCAATTTAAATCAAAACAAAGAATTTCATGATATTTAAATAATAAATCCATTTTCAAAAACCATTTTCAATACCAAACCACCAAAAAATAGAATAAGGGGTTTCATTTTCATTTTAAAAACATTAAGGAATATAGATGATGCCAACTAAAGATTATGTTGGTGGATAGGTCATTGTCGCCAAAAAAATTAAAAAAATTCCTGTTGTTGTTTAGTAAAATGCTATCTAGAAAAAAAATATTCCCATTTAATGAAATGAAAATTCAAAAGGGTTTATAGAATGTATAAAATAATGTTGTGTATAAATAAAAAGATACCTCAACAAAAGGAGATTGAGACGAGCCCCTTACAAAGATAATTTTGTAAATAAAATAGATCGGTAATGTTTATTCACTATAAACACACATATGAAAGTATAAATACAAGATAAGATATAAAAATTCATTTCTAAAATAATCATAGTATGACATAAACAAGAATTATAAGATCAACCCAATGAAAGGAATTTGGGTTAAAAAATTCCCTTTCCTCGTGTTCGACTTGACCCGTTCATTCTTTAATTCCCTGAATAATAAACTTAAGTTAATTTATAATTGATTAAGAACCTTTTTCAAGTTTATCATTCCTTTCATATACCTCATTACCTTTCTATAAAAATTATTTAATTATTTGAGTTCATATCGGACATTTTGTCGATGTTCAAAAGTTGAGTTAAAAAAATGAACTTGTTCAAATTGCATGTCGTCCATGTGGTAATAATTACATTATCTCCAGAATTATATTCATGATTTATATACCATTTATATATTATATATATCAAGTATATATATATATATATATGTATTTATAACAGTACATAACATTTGTAGATAATAAATGAAATGTACCGTTCATGGAGATGGTAAGTCATACGTACACATGAACGCTACTTTAATTTCTATTTTAGTTTTTTAAAGGAACGAAAATATTATTATACATTTTAATGAAATAATTCCAGTATAATATAATATATATTTTCATTATCTAAATCCTTTATACGTCCCACGTATGGTATGAACGAGTCATATCACTTTGAGGGGGTGGTAGTCCGCACTTCCTCAAATGAAATTATCACGTTTACTCAATATGGAAACCATAAAGGTGTTCTATAAATGGAAAATACAGAAGCATAGAGATAAAATAAACATTATATATATCATATATAAATATATTTTCATCATAATTTCCACCATGAGAGGCGGTAGGAGACATTTGAACAATCATCGTTTCGTGAGACAGTAGTTCACCATCCAGAGAAAAGGTATGTTATTTACCCATTAGAAGAAGGTGTTTGTAAGTGTAATTAGAATCCCCCACATAAAAAAAACCTATTATATTTTGGATACTTGTTTTGTTGTAAAATAAATTAATAAAAAGAGTTTAGGGGTTGGTTAATTATAATAAAAGAAAAGTAATTAAGAGGAGACATTTCCTATAAATCGGGTTACTTACTTTGGTTTGAACCAAAAGGTTTACTTGAATTTCATTATGATTATTTTTAGGCATCTAGGTGTAACAGATATATCTTGAGAGAATATTTTGTAAGAGTTTGGATGAGCCAATGGGCTTGATATGTTTGAGGAACGGTTTAGAAGAGAGGGATTTTTATAAGTGGGAAGGGCCTCTTTAGGAAAGACTGCAAATATTATTTTATTGTAAACTTATCTTGAGTTTAAAAAGGTCCACAACCCATTAAAGTCTAAGATAATATAACAAAAGTTCTAAATAAAATCATCCAATACGAATTTGAATGGTTTTGGATATTTGTTTCATATTTATAATCTTATTTATTCATTATTGAGGTAAACACTGCATCATTAGTGTGTCATAAATAATTTTATTTATTTGATGTCTAAAAATTATAAAAAAAAATACCATGATGTAGGAAATATTATTATCATTAAAAATAATATTTATATTCTAAGATATAACCTATATAACCCTATGTAAAAATTTATTTACTAGAAGATATTTTTTATGTCAATTTTTTCTTTACATTAAATTAATTAATATAAAGTGTCATTATCACTCCCAAGTGGCTCCATGGGGTCCGAAAAATCGATCCAAGAATTCACATGGTCGGAAATGTATCAAAATATTGTATTAGAACACATGATAGGGTAATTTTATATTATTATAATATTAATTTTCACCCATATTTACCAAATTTACCATTTTAACAATGGTAAATAAAATATTTACTGATGTAAATATATAAAATGTCTAATAATAAAAGTTGCCTATTTACAAAATTTATACCTACTTATTTAAAATAAGGAATACATTTTTCCAAATTCAAAACACAGAAGTGGATGAAATTAATTTTAAATTAATTCCCACTATCAAAACAAAAATCGTGTTTTAAATAAATAATAACTATGAAAATATTGACACTTGTTTATGACCAATTTCAAAGTGAAATTATTTACAATGAAATAAATTTGATTAAATGGTAAAAATATAATCTAATTACACATTAAAATATATTAAAAAAATAATATAACAGTATAAATAAATTATATTAAAATAATGTTTTGAATTAAAATGCATTATTTTGCACTATTCATTAAAAAATGAACTTTATCATAAAAATACCAACATTTCATCTGATGTAAATTTTGATTTCCAGATTATAATGAAGAATTCTATTTTGTCAAATATAAAATATAAATGTGACCAAAACTAAACTTAATGGGGGTTCCCCATAAAAAGGCGGTAAATCAACCATTTAATGAATATTATAGTATTTATGCTTAAAATTAGATTCTTTTTTACTTTTAGCCTTTAAATTTTATTGGATAAATGTAAAAACATTTAACAATCATTAATAATCCTATTATATTTAGTTATGTTCATTATTTACATTATAATTTCTAGGTGTTAACTTCCATTTAAAAATAATATTATATTATTATTTTTCAGTATGACCCATCGTTTTGGGCAATGTAAGATTTCATTGAAACCCATTGTTCTGTATCAGGTACACCATCAAACATAGCATCCCCATTAAAGTAAAATTAATATTTATTTAAAAAATATTATCAAATAAGAAAATTTTATATTCTTTATTTACCTAGGAAATTTCAACATACCTACCATGGGTCATGGTCAACATGGGGTAAACTAATTAACATCACCGCAATCCTTCACAAGACACCCTTTTTAAAAACCATTTTCACACACAAAATGTTAATCCATCATCATAAGAACATTTATTATTTTTCAACTTTTTACAAACTAATTTACTCATTTTAATCATCATAAAGACAATTATTTAACCCTTTATTTACATTGTTTCCCTCTTACCCATTGCATCATTATTATACGAAAACATTTTCTTTTAAATTATTCATGAATGTAAAATCCATTTCACCTTTTCTATCCCACACTCCCATCCCATGTGTGACTACCATGATGCATGTTTCCTATATACCTAGGATCCTATAATGATTATAGAATGCACACCCCCATTCAATTACAGCTGTGCAGAAAATATCATAAAATAGTAACATCACACAACAAATGCATCACCCAATGGTGAAATATCACCAACTGTAAAAACTCATATCAAGAACAACAATTCACTCCAAAAGTGACTTGGGGTTTACCAAATACATGGGTTATATAATCCCAATAATTAGCTCATTTACAAGGTTCGACACATCCTATTCTCTTATCTACCACCCAAAATTGAAAATCCATTGAAAATAACTGCTCAGATACAACTTTTAAACATCCCAATACCGGGAACCAATAAGAGCTTCAGTAGGGCGAGTCACCACATGACCTCATGGGTGACTCCCCATACACCATAGATTTCCATCTAGTAGTGGTCAATCAAATAAGTCACATGGGGAGAATATACCCTCATTATTAGATTTAGATATAGAAAAAAAAATTAAATAGCAGAAACAAAATGAAATAACCAAACAACATGCATAGGCTATATCTCCCAAGACTGGGTATAAGGCACAGAAAAAACCAATAGTGTTATTTCGGAAGAACAATGCCAAAATATTGAAAATAATAAAAAATTAATTTAAATAGATAAACCCCCCAAATACACCTGACTTCAAGTCGAGAACCTCATCCATGTGTCTCCGAAGCGTGACTCAACTCCTGAGTACCTAGAATTTTCCCCATTCCTGACCTAAAAGCATGATGTATTATTGGGTACCCAACGAAATTTGAGTAGGGTCTGAGTATAGCTCAGTAATACACCACCAAATGTGTCTACAAAATATCCTGTCAATATACAGAGTGTCCAATTTCAATGGAAGGTTACGGTACACAAAGTTGAGTTGGATTCCATTAGGCAACAAAGTTCACTTATGTCATTCCTATCATGATTCTGAATTTCAATAAATATACCAACTTTATTACATAGTATAGTTTCATCACATTATCAATTATTTTCTCATTTTCATCAACTCAATGCAGTGGGGAAATAAATAAAGTTCCCAATCTCACCATAGATAATCACATCATTCCATATGCAACACAGTAACCTTGAAACCTCGATCCAGGTGGTCTCATCGAATGAAACATTATTAGAGTATAACTCTATCCCCTTCCATAATATGTTCTTTTTATGGTGGATTTTAGAGCCTAAATCTTACTCTACCCGTGGGCATAGATCCTAATGTCAATACACCACTCTACCATGACATGCACATATTTTTATTTTTCCATTCTCCAGACATATACCATATGACATCAAAACATAACAGATACAAATAGTAATCACAATCCACAACAATCAGCTTGAGAATTAACATTATACCATAACCCATTAACCCATTTTCCACTTACATTATATATCCATTTTTCCGAATTCCAATTTCTTATGCCTGAATCACTATGTATATTCATTAATTCTCCTACATTAACCATTAACATATCCAACCATTTTCCATATATTAATTAATTTATCACAATTTACATTTCCCATGAATTGGCCCACTTATTAATTTCAAGTACAAATAAAACATAATTTAGAAGATTTTGACCCAAATATTTAATTCAGTCACTTTGGAGCTATTTTAAATCGAAAGTCAATTTATATTAATGTAATATTTTAAGAGATTCCAAGAGTGATCCTTCCATCTCTTATAAAAAAGCACCTACTCCGCCACTTAATCACACCACATTGAGAATTATCTCTCAAAAAAACACTAAAAATTTCCATTATAAAACTCTTTATACACATCCTATAGGTTCTGTTCTTCAAAAACGATAATCCCTAGTATCCCTAAGAGGAGATCTAGAGGTGTTTTTCTAAAGAAGAGGTAATCATCTAGACTGCCTCCTTCAACATTATTTTGTATTCTACATAGTATTCACAAATTTTTTATATTCAAAAACAAAATCACTTGTATTATATATATTATTATATATTATAATGATTATTTTACAACCATATGCCTTCTTTTATCTATCCAATGAAAAAATAATATCACCATGTGGGTGTACGTACAACTTACCGTCTCTCTATTGTGGCATAATTTATTCTTCCTCAAAACATTATTTAGATGTGTATAATGATGAATATAATGGATTAAAATAATAAATATATAATAATATTAATTTTTTAAAATTAATATACCATCCAAATTTTACCACTTTACTATTAAGGGAATGATATTGTTCCTCGTGCGTATGTACGGTCTGCCATCTCCACGATGCGATGAGATTCATTCTCAATGTTAACCATTAGATAATTATAATAAAAATTGAAATTATGAGTGAATATTTTAATTATGATCATAATATAATTCCATATTTGAATAAAATATTTCATATTCATAAGAAACATAAACTACATGACAAAAAAACCTAAGGAAATAAATAAGTTAAAGACCAAAAAATGGTAATAATGAATTATTATTAACAAAATGATATAATATAATCATATATGATATCATAAATATGGATATATTCCTTTTATAATTTAATAACATGGTTTAACATTTACAAACGAGGTTAAACCACCCTCAACTAAAGGAAATTACATTATAAGGGTTAATTTCACAATCACATTAATATCAGCGATTGTTTATAGGTAAGTATTTTCTGAGGAATATTTATCATCCATGTCCATGTTTCTTAAAAATGATTTCCAAAATATTTTTACATTTATCCTAAAAATATTTTAACGATAATTATTACCCATGTTATACTTTTTATAAAATGGTATGAAAGTAATATTTTTAACTTTTTTCTCAATGGTACTCTTTTTACTTTTTTGAAAATGTACGAGAAGAATGGCATGAGAAGATTTTTCAAGCTTCATGACACCTTAATGTTTTGATACATCCCATACCATATTATAAGGTAGTTTTTGAAAGAAAAACTTTCTTTTATAATTGTGTTGCTTTTGAATAATTTCAATGTAAAAAAAAGGAAATTATCTATAAAATATTGATGATTTTATTATATTATTTTTATATATGTCATCATCCATTGTTCTATTTGAGGATTATTTGAGGATGATATATTATGATACTATCTACCACATCTTATTGAAGGGTTTATGATATTTTTAACTATGGTTATGATATTTTGATACCATTTTTTGTTTATGGTTAATCTAAAAATATTTCATATGATAGTTTAATATATGAATGTTTGTGTTGGTTATGCTTCACCCTTCTCATATGAGGATTGAATTGGAAGAGTAAGTGATGGGTAGAGCCCACTATAGCCCCTTGATGCATCAGTAGGTCTCATGAGACAAATCTGATATGGTTTGACTTGGGACTTAACCATTTAGTTTCAGATGTCTTTGTATAGGCCTTGATAGTTTGTTTTAGATGTCCGGTATTATGCATTCCATCATTATGAGATTAGTTATTGATATTACATGTTATTGTTCGGCTAGTATAATATCCTTGTTTATGATTTATATATCATGAGATTATTTTATATGGAATTATTTATTGTTTCCATATTATTCAAAGGATAATTTTTAAAGGGATTGTTTTTTAGTTAAACACATTGTATTAAGGTTTATTATTATTTATTCATAACAAATTCAATTGTACGCTTACTCTTACTAAGAATATGATCACACCCCTTTATTAGGAATTATTTTTCCTATGATGCTAATTTGATTATTATGACTGATATTTAGGGTTAATCTAGGATAAATATGGTGTTCAAAAATGAGTCTCTAAGTTTAATTTTATGTTTGAAATTGTAATGTAAGGATCATGTATGTAATTTATTCTCCAAGGCTACTAAACATATCGATCCTTTGGAATTCAACAATTACATCTATTCTTATTTAATAAAATTAGGAACCAAGTCCAGGATACTGGGGCTGGGGTAGTGATAGTTATTATTAGAGAAATTTGAGTTGAAACCATGGAAATTAGATTTAGAAAACATAAATTATGGAACATAAATCTATGATAGACATTGAGGATTTGTATATAATAACATCCTAGATTTTTTGTATAGTATAGATTATATATGTATTCATAGAAATATATCCTATGTTTGGATACTATTAGTTTACATGGTTTTGGAACATATGTTTTTAGGGGTAAAAACACTTATATGGTGTCCCAGTCCTAACTTGGGGTAACCTGGTACATGAAAACGAGCCTTATTACGCACATGGTTTGACACTCCGAGGGGATGGGATTAGGATAATTCAAATTTTATTTATAAACCACTATGAAGTATATAAAAGTAAATATATTTCCAAAGAAACCATATTTATGATTATGAGACTAGATATTCATATGTTTTTTAATTTACATTATGTATTTTACTTGTTTGAAATTATGTATTGTGATTCCTAATATAATATAATGTATTCCATTGTTTAGAAATGAATCATATTAGAATTAATGGAAACTATAACAATGAACATAATCCACGTAGGTATCTACCTTTTATGAAAGATAATGATATTGGAGATGGATTTTCAACTGGTTTTGAACAACTTGTCACTATATTGGGACATATGACCCAGGTTAGGAAAAATAACGATACCCATAAGGAGAAACATCGTACACAATGTGTAGGAACAATCCTAGATATATTCATGAGAAAAAAACCTTCATTATTATATGGGAATATAAATACATTTTTAGTTGATAAATGGATGAGATAGTTAGAGAAGATATTTCGTTCATTGGGAAGTAATGAAAGGGAGAAGGTTGTGTTGGAAATTTATCATCTCTATGGATATGAGGATAAATAGTTGTCATTAATTCAAAACATGAATGATGATGAAGAAATAGAAAACATAGAATGTCTATAATTTAATGAGATTATCTTATAAAAATAAATTCCTTGTGAACATTGAGTAGATATGAAGTGGCAATTTCAGAGTCTAACAAAAACGTTGGAGAGAATGTTGCAAAGTATAAGGCTAACATTACAGGGTTATCAAGGTATGTTTTGGATTACATACAAAATCCTAAGAGAAATATCTGTTGAATTATTTATTAGTTTAAACCATTCTTCTGAAGGGCATTGGTGTCCAAAACATTCTCATCATTTTAATATATAGTCTCATGTGTTATCAAGAGATAGAAAGAATTATCTAAGACATATGAATTTAAAATAAAGTAAGACAAGAGGAGTGCATAAGATAAAATAACATATAAATAAATGAAAATAAAGGGGAAATTTTCAAAATGTGATAATTTTTGAAGGAAACACCCTACAGCCTTATTAAATAGAAAAGGAGTTTATTACAAGTGTAGAGAAAAAGGTCACTATGCCCATGATTTCATGGAAAATAAATAAACTAAAAATTATCAATGATAAAATTATAAATTATTGAGACATTATGAATTTTTTTTCCTAACAATCAAGTAAACTTTCCCTATAAAAGGACAAGGTAGAAATGTCTAGCCTATGAAATCACAACTGTGGAGGTTGACGTTCCTAATGATATGGTGCAAGGTACATTAGTCATCTTATAAAACTTATCCAATGCTTTAATTGATTTTGGATCATCACATTATTTTATATATTCATGGTTTTCCAATAAAATTATAGATTTCTCTTTTTACTTAATAAAGTATTTATTAGTGAAAACTCATAATGTAAGTCTTATTTCAAAAAATAAATATTTGTAAATTACCTTTATGACACATAAACATACTCTATTTTTCTACCTTGTAATCATGCCTATGATTGAATTTAATGTAATCATCAATATAGATTTTCACTCAAAATATGATTCAAAATTATATAACAAAAAATAAATTACAAATTGTAAAGAAGATGAATAATTAAATATCTTTAAAGTAGAGACTTTATCATCTGATTATTATCTAAATCCTCCCTTGCTCTACTGAATGATATTCTTGGGGTGAAAGAGAAAAAACATCTAGGGAATAAGAAGGGAATATTCAAATTGAATAAGTACCTCTTGTAAAGAAATAAATTAATGTATTTCCTGTGGAATTATGTCAACATTCCCTAGGGATTGAAGTTCAAATTTCTGGAGATTTAATTCTTGATGCAAGGCCATTATAAAATAATATCTACAGAATGGACCTTATAGAATTGGTGGAGTTAAATAAACAACTAGATTATTTAGTTATTAATGGATTTATCCACCCTAGTATTTGACAATGGGGAGACAATGTTCTATTTATTAGTAATAAAGATGAATCCATGAGGTTGTTCATTTTATTATAGGGAAATAAATCCATTTAAAATAAAGAAAAATTATCCTTTTCCTCATATCGAATATTTATTTGATCAACATCATAGAGTTGAATTATTTTTGAATTTTCATATTCATTCTAGATATCATCAATTGTGAGTGAAGAAGGAAGACATTATGAAGATAGATGTTCAAAAGAGGAATGAAAATTACAATCTTACAATAATACCATTTGGATTGACAAATTCACCATTGGGTTTTAGGGTTCTTATGAACATAGTATTCAAGGAATATAATGAATATTTTTTGTGGTATTCATTTATGATATTCTGGTGTATTCTATATGTGATTGAGACCATAAGAATAATTTGTAGATCATTCTTAAGACTCTCATAAGGGAAGAGTAATATGGTAAATTTAGCATGTGTGAATTATATCTTCAATAATTTTATTTTCATAGAGATATTATCTTAATGGATCGAATATATATTGATCCTGAAAATACAGACACATTCACAGAATGGACTCCACTGATGAGAATAACAGAGGTATGCAGTTTTATTAGTTTATAAGGTAACTATCAGGATTTCATTCTGAATGATTCCCTATTGGCTAACCTGTTAACCAAGCTCACATGAAAAGGGGTTAAATTTGTATGGAAAAAATAATGTGAATAATGATTTGACGATTTCAAAAAATGATTATTCAATGATTCAATTTTGACTCTACCATATGGAAGTGACTAGTTTTTCATATATAGTGATGCATTAAAGTGGGCACTTAGTTGTGTCCTAATACAAATTGGTAAAGTTGTTGCATATGCATCAATAAAATTGAAGACCCGTAAATAGAACTATCCAAACCATGATGTGGAGTTAGAGGGTATAATAATTTCATTGAAAATATGGATATATAATCTCAATGGTGAAATATGTGAGATATATGCAGATCATAAAATCTAGAAATACATATTATCATATAAAGAGAACTATATGAAACCAAGGTGATGGATTGATCTACTCAAGTATTATTAGTTCTCAATACACTACCACCCAAATACGGAAAATAAGGTATCATATTTGTTGAGTAGAAAGGGTCATGGGGTTCTAAACCCAATGAGGATTGAGATGGATCCGATGTTCATGGACCTAGTAAAGATAGACATCAGAATTTTAAAGGAGGGTAAGACAACAATGATTTTTCAAATTATTGGAAAACTATATTTATTAGATAAGGTAAATAATCCTCAAACTAACAATGAGAACTTTTAGAAGAAGATTAAATGTGTGAATGAAATTCAATTACATGTTTTTATTTCTGAAAATGGTATTCTATAATTTAGAATGTGGTATTGTGTTATGTCTATAATAGAGACAAAAAACGAATTTTTAGATGATAGTCGTAGTTCAAATTTTTCTATACACCATAGTAGTAGAAATATGTATAGGGAATTGAATGAACATTTTTTGTTGGATAACATAAAATGGGAAATTTCCAATGATGTTTCTTGATTCTTGGTTTTTCAATAAGTGAATGTTTTGAGGAATCATACTAAAGGAGTCTTAAAACCTCTTCATATTCATGTATGAAAATAATATGAACAAATTTTATAATTTATAATGGTACTACCGAAGAAACCTATGATGAATTATGCAATATCTGTTATCATTGATCACCAACCCAAATATTCACATTCAATTACTATAAGATAAGACTATCATCTAGAGCGCATCATGAGACCCTATATTAATGAAGTTGTAAGACTGCATTGGGAACCTCAATAGATTGTTTCTGATTGAGATCCCCACATTACATCGAAAATATTGTAAATTATTCAGAAGGATCTTGAAACTGATCTTCAATTGAGCACTACCAACCATCTTCAATTTTCTGGATATTCAAAAAGAACAATTCAATCAATGGAATATATGTTGATGTCATGATCACTCGGCTTTCAATGTATGTAGCATCGGTTTTATCCTTTGGTAGAGTTAGCCAACAACAACAGTTTTCATTAAAGAATAAAAATGGAACCATATGAAGCATTATATGGAATGTGATGTGGTACTAAAACTAGTTAGGATGAATATGGAGAAAGGAAACACGTAGTCCAAAAAGTTTTTGAATAAAAATAATAAATGTATAATCTATTTAGGCTCACATTAAGGCATCTCAATGTAGGATAAAGTGTTATTCTGATAATGGAAGGAAATAATTATAGTTCCAAGTGAGAGATCATGTTTTCCTGAATTTATCTACATAGAAGGGTGTTATAAGGTTCAGGAAGGTAGGTAAATTAAGACCCTAGTATATCAGACCCTTTGACATTCTGGAAAGGGTAGGAGTTGTTTCTTATCGTTCGGCAATGACACTAAATCTCTCAAAAGTAAATGATGCGTCTCATATATCTCTGATAAATAAGTACATGCATAACCCAACACATGTTATAACATATGAATAAATATATTTTTATCCTCAATTTTCATACTGTGAAGAACCAATCCAAATTATTTATACTGAAGAGAATGTTTTGAGGAATCAGGTGACTTGAGTAGTAAAGGTACACTGGAGAAATCACAAAAAGGAATAAGCAATATAGGAAAAAAATGATTATAAAAAGAATAACTATCCACATATTTTTTCGAAGGTAACTCTCCTAAAAATTTGAGGATGAATTTTTTGTTGGAGGTAAAATATAACACTGTAAGATTTCATAGCAAGTTTTCTTTTTCAATAAAATCAATAGCTTGTGTTGAACGCAACACTGAGTTCAAGAACACACCGATATATAAACCTATTCAATAAAATAATTGTTATTAATATTATTTACCACATTATTAAATTTATATAAATACTTTAAAATTGTATTTTAATAATTATATAAGAATAATTCAGATTTTACACAAAAAAATATTTCTTTAAAAGGTGAATTTTATCACCTTTTAATAGTGCTCCTATTTTAAATATATGTTTTTAAAATATTTATATTATTATTTTTAAAAATGAATTTTATTTTTAAATTTATAATATTTAAATTATCTTAGGGTGAGTTTTTTGTATTTTTCAGAGAAGTTTCATTTTTTATAAATTGTGAAAAATAATTCATTGTAACTAAAAATAACCTTTTCTTTTAAATAAGTATTCTATTTTGAATTGATTTTAAAAGTAAAATATATCATTATTACATATTTTAATCAAATTCTGGTAATTGGAATCTTGTATTTATTTTTAAATTAGATATAAAAACTTATTTATCATTTAAACGTCTCTTTTAACCTCCTTCTTTCCAAATCTGTGAGATACTGTAAAACTTAATTTAGCCACATATTTGAATTGAATTTGGAAAAAAAGGAAATACATTATTCTAGTTAGTATAATTGTTTTGTAATAGGATCAACAGAATTTTTGGTGAATAGTATTAGTAATATTTTGTACCACGGTTATTGGAAAATTTGGAAATTAAGAGGAAAATAATACTCTAAGAATTATAAAGTAACCATAACACTTGTAATAATTTCATTTGTTGAGTGGGTTTCAACAAAAATAAATCTTAGGGCTAAATGATGACCTTTTTAAGTCACTTGGTTAATAACATGACATCTATAATATTTTATTTAAAGATAAGTTTAAAATGTAATTTTAACCTTTTTAGTCACTAAAAAATTTTTATTATAGGGTTCTAAAAATGTTAATCTCGACTATAAATAGTAATTTGAAATATAAAAGGATTATATATATCATGATAATTTATTTATAATTTTTAATGATAAAATAGTTAACTTAAATGATGACTGAATGATGATTCATTAATTGTTTAAATAATGGACGAATCAAATAAATAATATTAAAAATATTAGAATAAATATAATATAACATAATTAATTATATCTAAAAAATATAGAAAAATTATACATTTTATTGATATATTAAATGTTTTTTTAAATTTATCATATTTTAAAGATATTTTAAAAAACACAACTAATAAATAGTATCAAAGTTGACATCAATGATACTTTAAAATAAATAAAATTTTAATAACTGATATAGAATTTATAAATGTTTAAATTTCAGTAAAATAACTATAATAGTGATAAATATGTCACCAATGATACAATTGGGGTTTTTTTTGTCATTTTATGGTAACTATAATAACCAAAAAAATTAAAAAGTCAAGTTGTCACTCTAATAATTAAAGAGTTTAACTGAGGGTTAAATACCAAAGATAAAAGAAATATTTTGACCCAGAATGTTTAAAAATCATTGTTTGAGTGGCTTTATACCCATAATAATCTTAAATTATAAATAACTAACTTTTTAACTATTTGAAATCGAAAATAAATGTATATTAATTTAATATTTTAATAGATTCTAAGTGTGCCCCTCCCATCTCTTATAAAAAGGAAACTACTACCTCACTTCCTCACACCATGTTGAGAATTATTTATCAACCAAACCTAGATAATTTCCATTATAAACTTATCTAAACACATCCTAGAGGTACTTTTATTTTCAAATGACAAACCCTAGTGTCCCTAAGAGGATATCCAAATGCGGTTTTCTAAAGAAGATATAATCAACTTTACTGAAAACATCAAAATTATTTCTTCTTCTACTTCCCATTAACATGATGAATATATTAAAAAATAATAACACTAGTATAATCTATATACTATTATATTGTTATGAATATTTTAAAACCATATTCCTCCATTTATCCATCCTTTGAAAAAAAATATCACCATGCATGTGAGCGTGCGACTTATCATCTCCACACTATTGTGTAAATTGTTTTCATCAAAACTATACTTGCATGGGTATAATTATGGTTATAATGGATATAGATAAAAACTATTACATGATATTGATTCATTATAATTAATATATCTTCTAATTCCTTTCCACTTTACCATTGAGGGAATGATATCATCGCTCATGTGTACGTACGACCAACCATCTCCCCGACGCGATGAGATTCATTATCCTAGTTAACCATTAAATAATGATTTTAATATTTTAAATGATGAATGAATATTATATTTATGAACATAATATCATTCTATATATAATGAAAATATATCCTATTTATATGAATCATGACTTTCATGACAAAGTAAACAAAACAAAATAAACGAGTTAACACCTGAAATAACGGTAATAATGAAATATTATTAATAAAATAATACAAGAGGATCATATATGATATCATAAATATGGATAGAGTTATGTTATAATTTAATAACATGGTTTAACCATTATATAAGAGGATAAGACACCCTCAAATAAAATAAAGTAGGAGGTAAGCGTTAATTTCACATTATCAATATTATCCATAATTGTTTATAGGTACGTATTTAATGGGGAATATTTATCATAACCTACCATGTTTCTTTAAAATGTATTCCAAAAATATTTTTAATATTATCCTAAAAATTTTAAAGAGACTTTTTACCCAGGTTTGTATTTTTATAAACTTTTATAAAAGGAATCTTTTGTCATTTTCCATACGAGGGACTCTTTTGACTTTTTTAACAATGTACGAGAAGAATGTTTTTTAACATATGCAGCATGAGAGGATTTTTTAAACTATCATAATGCCTTAATGTTTTGAAAATTCCCTTAAAATATTACCAGGTTATATTCAAAGGAAATTTTTTCCTTTAAAATTTTATATCTTTTAAATGGTTTCAAATTAAAAGGGGGAATTTCTTTTAAGATATTTTTGATGATTTTATTTTAATATTTTTATCTATGTCAACATCCTTTATTGGATTTTATGCTTATATTATGTTGATCTATTATGATTCAATATACCATATTATATTAAATTTTTTATGATATGTTTGAATATGGATGTGATATTTTGATACCATTTATTTTTTATTGTTAATGTATTAAAATTTCATATGATAGTTTTAAATAATAATGCATACGTTAGTTATGTTTCACCATTTTCATATGAGAAATTAATTGGACTTAGTAATCGATAGGTGGGTCCCACTATTTCCCCATGATTCATCAGTAGGTATCATGAGACAAATAAAATATGGTTTTCTCCAAGTACATAACCATTTGTTTTCAAATTTTTTGGTCGAGTCCTTGATAGGATGTTTCAGATGTTTGATATTATGAATTCAATCATTATGAGATTAATTATTGATATTCTAAGTGATTATTTGAGCAGTAGAATATTCGGGGTTATGCTCTCTAGCTAATGTGAATATTTTATATGGAATTATTTATTATTGGTATATCATTCCCAAGATTTTGTTTAGAGGTCTCATATTTTATATATTCACCTTCACTTAAGGTTTATGATTATATATTTATAATAGATTATGTTGTATGCTTACCCTTACTGAGCATCTATGCTCACAAATTTCATATATTTTATTTTTTCCTATGATTCCAAGATGTATATTATGAATGATATATAGTTGTAATTGAGGATAAATATTGTGTTATTAATGGAGTATATAAGTTGTAATTTATTTTTGAAATTGTAATATAATGTTTATTTATTTATTAAATTCTCCAATACTGCTAAACTGATCAGTACCTTAGGAGTTGACACATGTATCTATGATAATGTAATAAAGTGAGGTATTCTCTTTGGGCTTCTTGGGTCGAGGTCATTAAATTCTGGCTCTTGACTATTATCCTTTCATTAATTTATTATATTGTTTTTATTACATAATTGAGTTATTTTTTTACTTTTATTTTTATTTTTATTTTGGATTCCATTTTTTATATCTACTTATATAATTTATTATAGTATCTTTTTTTCCTTTTACAATCAATTATAAAATATTGTTTATTTACTCCTAATTATGATTATGATTCTGTATATTGATTCTCTCTTCAAGATTAACTTTTGACTCTATTGGTACTTTTTTCCTCTGGATTTTTCAACACAATATATTCACCTTTACTTTATTTATGTACCTCTAATTCCATCATATTGAATAAGTTTTTGGTTGTTAATTAAAAATACAACTAGTATATTTTTTTATTTACTTTCGATATGCTTTTCATCGTTACCTTCCATGTTTTGGATTTTAGATTCTATCTCACCTTATATTATATCCATTTATCATATTTTTTTAATGACTTGAATCTAATAATTAATTTTCAATTATTTCAACCACATTACATGTCAACATTATGATTCATCTATTCCTATGTTATAAAATTTATATGATTTATATGTGGTCAATTCATAAATGTCAAATGAATGTATGAGTGATATGATATCTATTCCTACATATCATAATTTTAATGGAGGTAATTTTCATTTTTTAGGATAACAAGTGACTATTTTCCTGTTAGATAATAAAAATAAAAGGTTGATTTTTTTGTTTTTAACCTTAAAAGAATTTTAAACCTCAAACAATTAGAGAAAATTGTTGACCATTTTTAGAACACTGAAAATCATATTGACATGTGTTTTATTCATATATACCAAAAAACAAGTGATGGTTGTTGTTTTTATATTTAATTACAATAAAAAGTAATTTTGAATGTATAAAATAATTTTCTTATTTTTTTTACAGAAAACTTCATTTTATATTGTTCTTATCACACAATACGTTTTAATGATATTATTTATATTCATAAATCTCAAAAATTAAATTATGGGGTTTCCATTGATTCCAAGAATATTTGAGGTCATTTTCTTGGTCAGGACAATGTTTTTAAGGACTTACTTTTCAGGAATTATTTGATAATCAGTGTCATTATTTCATGATAATCTGAGGTATTTTTGTAGGTTTTTTATGTTTTTTAAGAAATTATAGATATTTAAATCTATAAAAAACAAAATTTTAATCATTCTGAATAAACCATATGTATGATTTATGTGTGGTCTCTTGCAACTTGGGTAAAATTGAATGGAGGTAATTATACATTATTGTCATGAAAAACTGAGGTCCTTTTCCATGTTTTGAATGTTTGAACAATGATTTCAATAAATATTAAATATAATAAAATTAATTTTTGGGAAATTCTTCATCAAAACCTGATGTCATATTGATCATCCATTTATCATGAAATGTCTTAAAATGATCATCAAATTTTTTATTATGATTTCAAAAAAAAACACGGTAGTTTATTGGTTTTGAAAATTTGACCAATGTTTTTTTGAAATAGATCACAAAAACAATCTTTTGGTTATTTCAGTAAAATTTCGTGTCAGATTTTTTACGGTATATTTTAAAGTGTTTAAAATTAGAAAAAAAATTAGGTTCTTGATATTTACCAATAATCATAATATATTTTATTGGTTTTTACCCTTTTCTATATATTTTTAGTTGCTTTTAAAAGTAAAAAATAATATTTTATTCATTCCAACCACACTGCATTCACCACACGTTGGATTGACATGGTTAGTATTCATACATGTCTATTATTATTCAATAATAATTGTATTATAATTCCATAATAATGATGTGTTGTTTGAATGGTACTAACATGTTTACACAGATTTTTAAACATTCAGATCAATAATTTTTTTTATTTAATAGAAAATACGTTGTCGAAAAGACGTACAATTTAATCCTACATGTAAAAAATTAAATTAAGGTCATATTCCTATAATTTAATGAAAATTACATTCCATTTTAAATTTTTTAATCATTTGATTCATGATTTTCTGACTCTTAAATCCAAAAATACATCTTTTTCATTTAATACAAAAATTCCACATGATGGATTGATGTTAGATATATGTCAAAAATTAATTATTTATGTATTTGGATTACATAAAAATTAAAGGACATTTTTTAGGTTTTGGCGGTTAGATGAATTTTTGAAAGACATTAAAATCTTACAAATATATCTTTTCTTTCTAAACATAACACATGTCGGAATTGCATGTTGTTTATTCATGCATGAAAAAACTTAATAAAATATAGTTTTCATATGATTTCATGACAATACAAGGAAACTTTTATTGTTATAATTGATAAAAAATGTTTTTTAATTTGAAATCAATAAAATTACTCATTTTTTCATTACCTGAAAACAACGATTCAAATGTATTAACAGTTTATTCTAAATTTCCAAAAAATAAATTGTGCGTCCGACTAATGTGTGATATTATTCTATATATCTAAAATTAAACAACACCCTTTTCCTTAGGATTTTATAATAATAAAATGATTTTAGTGATGTTATCTTTTATTGACACACCTTTCTAAAGATTATTAAATTTAATAAAATGTAGTTCATGGTAATTCAGAATACACTACATTTTAGTGCAGTTTATTCGTACATGTCACCAAATAACAAGTTACCATTTTATTATAATTTTCACAAACATACAAGTTCATGTATAGGATTGACACTTTTTTACACCATTTCATGACTTCTAAATCAAAAAGACACATTTGGTCATTTATATGAAACTGAAAATAGCTTTGATTACAGGTCTATTTTAAACATAAAAAATAAAATTATTTTAATTTTCATACGATTTCATAAAAATCCAAGTATCTTTTCTTTTTTCTAACCATATTACTAATTTTAAAACATTCTTTACTATAAAACATTTTCATCAGTAATTATGACTATACAGTAAATCGAAATGACATGTGGCCTATTCATATTTTCCATGATTTAAATTTTGTTAGTTTTTTTGATTTCATGACAATTCGTGGTTATTTACAAGGTTTTGATCCTTTTATGCATGTTTGTACATACATTGTAGTTTTAAAAAAACACTTTTTTATATTTCTAAATTACATAACATTGTATTTATGAAATGTATATTTATACCAGAATTCTCATAAAAAGGAAAGAAGCATGTTCCCAAAAAATTTTATTAATAAAAAATATAAAATGCAATGAGAGTGAAGAAAAAAAGGGTTAACAAATATGCATATACACATCACCACATGCATCCGAATCCAACAACTCACAATAGAAACTTGGTTTGACAAACGACCAAAAACAACTAACCCATACAATGGAACATTTGGAGCGAGAATCAGCAACCCGATTTTTCTCCCTTTAAACATGAGCGATAACCAAACAGAAATGCTCCACAAGCTTGAGACAGTCATCCAAGTCTGAATACATTCTCCATGGAACATTCATTGATCTGTTTTGAACAATTTCAACCACCAAAGTATAGTCTGATTCCTACCATAAGACCGCCCATCCATGATAAGAATCATATCAGACAACCTTAACAATTTCCCATAACACATCCTCAATTTCCAAACCATTTCCTAAAAAATGATAGAAACATCCTTTAACGAATCCCCTATAAGTGCGAATGAGGCCAGCACTGGCTGAAGGTCCCAGTTTACCTATGGCCTCCGCATCAAGGTTGATTTGTAGACACTGAGAAAACAGAGGTATGCACTGAATATACTTCATCACAAGGGGCTTTTGCATCCACAAAAAATACCCAGGGTCCGCAAGACAACCAAATATGAATCATCATTCCTCATAACACCAATGCCAGCTCAAGAAGCCAACATAACACAATGATGATGATCCTGGATACCAACATATGTTATTGCAATTATGTTCTAAAAAATAAGAGCATTCTGATCCCTCCAAATAAAAAAGACCAGCGCTGAAATAGTAAAGAGAAACAAAGGTTTAACCTGAGTACTGCAGTGAACCTGATACACAGATTTCAGAAGCTATCCAAAACATTCGTGATTCAAGCGAAATCCAAAAACTCCATAAAAGTAACTCCATATAAAAGATGATGATTTATAGGAGATTAATAAATGATTAATAGTTTCATCCAAAAAAAGAAAAAAAAAGAAAATAGGTGCAAGAGAAAACCCAGCCTTCTGCAACATCCTTTGCAAAGGAATTCTACCCTTCCAAATCATATACATGATAAAATAGAGTGCAGGTTGGATAAAGGCAGTGTGAAACATCAACAACCAAGAAGGGACCGACATAAGGTTAGCACACATATATATATAGTCCTCATTAGTTATAAATGAACCATGAACATTAGCCAGTGAAATTATAGTATCTATAACAAAGTAATGATAAAAATCCAATTAAATCTTCAAAGGACCAGGAAAAATCTCCTGAGCATTGCATTATTATGAAATTCAGTAACAGAGAGATCCTTTAACGAAGGATGAATTTAAATAACATCAACATTAGAAAAAGATAACCAAACAGTCTACTAACAATTCAAGGAGGAATTTCTTCAAACCACCCATTTTGATGATTGGTAAAGGATAATGTAAGAATTATTGATGAAAGACCAAATCTAAGAGGGGACATAAAAAAATACCCATTCAAAATCTTCATCCTAATTCTATTGCAAACAAAATCCAATGAGAAATCATTTGAAGTCAAAAGGGACCAGGTATACTTTTTAATGAGATATTCGTTAAAAATATTCAGATCCTCGATCCCCACACCTCCCATGTCAACAGGCCTAATACAATAACTCCAAGAAACTATAACAATATTTGTTTCATTAATAGATCTAGTCCAAATAAAACTATAAATCAATCTCTGTAACTCCTTGCGAATAATTCTGGTCCATATATAGAGGGAAAAAACATATACACACATGGGGGTAATTACAGAATTAAAAAGACATACACTCTATGGCTGAGACATTGATTTTTCTTTGTAAGTAGCCATAGGATTGAGAATTCTGAGATAAATATTTTCCATGTATAATTTATAATAACAGCTTAAAAAAGGGGAACCCCTAGATAATTAAAAGGTATATATCCTCTCTTGAACACATGTTTTTGTGAAAATTTTATTTTCATAGAAATGATAACCCTTTCCCCATAAAACACAGAGGGTTTCCCCCAACTGATAACTTGACCAGAAACCTCCTCATAATGCTCAAATTTTCCTTAGTATATCGAATTGTGATCCTATCAACCTTTTCAAAAAATAGAATATCATCGGTATATAAAACATGTGAAGGAGAAAAAAGACCTCTTCCAAACGACATTTGTTAAAACAAACCAGCATGAATAAGATCCAAAATACAAATTATCAAATAGTCCTCCGCAACATTAAAGAGAATTACAGAAAAGGATCACCTTTTTTCATTCCCCTCTAACACTCAAAAAATATTCTTGGAGATCGGTTAAGAATAAAAGAAATCATATTTCTCTTAAGAATGCAACTAATGAAAATGATGAAACAGTTAGAAAAACCATGCATTTATTTACACCAAAAAAATGAAACTCCACTTCATTGTATAAAAATACGTCGAAATATAAACGTTAAGATTCATATTACCACACCTCACATTCTTCGTCATGATATTGACACATTTAGAAGCCATGTACAAGAAATTTTGAATGTTCCTTCCTGGAAGAAACCCAAATTGATTTGTTGATTCAAAATCTGCAGCAATTCTTCCTAATCTATTTTACAAAATTTTACAAATATCCTATGAAAGAGTATTACCTATTGAAATAGGCCTGAAATCGCAAATATCAAGATAATTATCCTTCATTGTAATCAATGAAATAATACTAGCATTAGAAACAAAAGAGAATTCAGCATGATAGAAGAAATATCTAACAACATTAATAAAACCATTATGAAAAAAATCCCAATAATACATGAAATATTTATTGGAGAAACCATCCAGCTCTTACACACTATCACCATTGATAGAAAAAATAGCTTTTCTGACTTCATCCTCTGTGGGGAAATTAGTGGTCAAATAATTCATAGAGTCTTGAAATGTAGATGAAATATTCCCGAACATTTTATGAGTATTTTCATTCCTTGAATCCTGGTAGAGATTTTCAAAATATTTAAAAGCATCACTAGAAATACCAATTTTAGAGGAGAAAAGAACTCAATAGACCATAGGGTCAGTCATGACACATTTCACCTTCTTTTCTCTATGCAAGAAATGAAAATGTTTTGTATTTCTATCATTGTCCATCAGCCACCTGACAATATATTAACTATGAGAAAGGTTTTCCTTTAAGGCCAAGAATGTATTAAATTTATAAAGAGTAACCAGATCATCCCTAGATATCACATATTGACCCTCGTTGATTCTTTAACACTAAAAGAAATTATCTTATGCACTTTGAATATCCCGATTGAGGCCTGAGAGAAACAGTTTACTTTATATATTAATATTTTCCTTCACAACCTTAAGTTTCATACCCATAACATAAAAAGGACATCCAATGAAAGTGGTATCCCATGTTTTACTAAAAATCATCCTGAAACCAGGGATAGTTAACCTATCATTATTAAACATAAAAGGAAAATGAGATGATCTTAACCTGGTGAGACATAAATTCATTAAGAGAGGATTGTGATTAGAATGAACTCTTAGAAGAGTGATACCAGACATGGAGAAATCCTGACATCCCTCATCCATATGACAAACGAACCTATCAAATTTTCTAGCATGAATCCCATTTAAAGTGTATCTTCTCTTTGTAAAATCAGATCCCATGATTGGAACCTTAATCAAGTTACAAAAGTCGATGCAGAAAGAGAATTCATTAGAATCAATCCTATTGAAACTGTTCCATGTCTTGCCCCCAGGTCGAAGCACCAAATTGAAATCAACAATAATAACACAACTCCATCTCATGTAAAGAGAGATAATCTCTAGGGATGACCACAAAGAACATCTTTGAGTATACTTATTCAAGGAAAAAACAATGGTAAAATACATAACATGTCCATTAATCCCAGCAGAGAAAGTCATCGATTGTTTATCATGAAAATAAAAAAATCAAAAAGATGCTATCATGTGTCAAATCCCAATGTGACTCCGAAAACTTATGATAGGAATTATGGGAATCTTGAGAGTACGAAAGGGTTGTCCATTTAAGGTACTTCTATTTATAGAAAGAAATTTGATGCTTAGTAATACCAATGAGGCTAGATTTGTTGGCCAAAATAAAATGCCTAAGGTATGTGATCGTGGGAGAATTACCAATCCCCTTCCAGTTACAAAAAGAAAATATTCATGAGAGAGAATGATATGAACCTAGTGTTATGCCCATCATTCCAGTGATGTCTCACTTTCTTGATATTCTTCTCACATTTATTCTTCTTTCCCTTATCTCCAATAGGTGAGGAAGGAGCAAAAAGAGCCCCCAAACATTCCAAAGGCCTAGGATTCTATTTAAAGGAAGATTCAACCTTGCCATCACACCAATAAAAACCACTCAATAGAGTGATATTATTTAGTTATTGAACCAATTCTTGACTGACATATGAAGAGGGATTTCATGGAGCCCTAAATAGTGGATCTTGAGAAAAAGAGCCCTCTGCAGGTTACAGAAGCTCACCGGTCCTTATCCCATCAACAGAATGTGATGTCAGGTTTTTTTCATAGTCCAAACTAGTAGGATTTATCAATGTTGTCTGATAGAGATCTTGGACATGAGGTTCAGAGAATCTGGCAGCCTCATTCATCTTTTAAGACTCCTGAACATTCATAGACAACTCAGTATCCACTGTGAAATCAGATCCTGTAGAAGAATAAAAAAAATCATGCATTGAAAGCTGATTAACAAGTTCAGTGATGTTATCAATTGACTTAGTATGTATCTGCATAGGGTTCTTAAGAGAAGAATCACAAGAGAGAGAAGAAATGTCATCATGTACATGTACTAAGGCCTGTAAAACAATCTCAAGGGTCTCTGCAATGGATCCTGAACTGGGACCTGAATAACTGGCACAGAAGTCGGAGAAATAAATTTAGCTGGTACCTATACAGAAACCTAGACAATAGGCTTGAGAGTTCCTTGATTTTAAGATTGGGTAATAGGTCCAGACATTATAGTAGCAGGCTGTATAAGAGACTGCACAGAGCCATGAAAAGTAGGCTCAGTAGTGGGATCAACAGAAACCTGTTCTGATTCTTGAATAATAGGTTCATTAATAAGGTTTACATGATCAACAGAAGTCACAGATTCCATTAACTTATTCTTACTATATAAGGAATCAGTGTGGCCTTTTGTTTTACACAATCTAAAGACATTATTACTATTACATTTGAAATCCATATGACTAAAAAAGTGGCAATTCAAATAGAACATTTGGCTTCCTCTCATACTATATATCCAGATTATACCGATCATCTCTATTAGTTAATAAAACCTTCTCAATCGATGTTGAAGCCATATCTACCTCCACTAGAACCATCACAATGTGACCAAATCTATGATTTTCAGTCTTCTTATCCATTAAAATGGGATTTCCAATAGATGATGCAATGTCCCATAGTATTATAGGATGCTAGTAAAGACAATTCAGATTAAAAAGGTAAATTGATACCTGGGCATGAGTATATTTGACATTATCAGGATCAAAGTTCTTCTACCACCCCTAAATTAGAAGAAATCCATTCTTCAATGAAACATATCTGAAGATACATGCTATGCATGTGGACTCCTAATATGAAAAGAGAACATGATAGTACCCACAACCCAAATAATGCATCCTCAAGATTTCAAAACCCCCGTATCTATGAAATTCGTCGAGAAAGATCATTGAATTTCCTAAGGTTTTCCCCATTCGGAAGAAGAACACGGGCAATGATTGAGAACCAACAGAGGCTGAATCATTCTTCAACAAAAAACTTATCATTAGAGACATGGGAAATGCACCCCTTCCTGATGTTCATACCATGCAGAGGACAATCAGGCTCTGGAATATTACTAGTTGATATAATGATATCCACAAAATTCGTCTTCAAACATGAAGCCTCATAGGCTGGAACCACCACAAGGTGTTTTTTAATAACGACATTGAACATCTCTTTTTGAATGACACAATCGAACTTCCCAACTGATGGATTATTAGTAGTCAGAGGATCAATATCCTCCTCCACAAGTGGATCAGGAACACCTTCTTATAAAAGAAAAAAAATATTCAAAAATGTTTTCAATGATTTCATCTTAATTCGATGTCATTTTCTATGTTTTTGAACATTTGATGAATATTTTTTACATTTAAATCCTAATTTTTTTGATCATTCTCATTAAACTACATGTCTAATTTAATGGAGGTATATTCCTATTTATCTGTGATTAAATAGATTCCATTTCCATGTGATTTCTTGAAATTATGAGGTCATTACTATGGTATGGATCCTTAAAACATGTCTTTAAATACTTTTTAATTATTAAAAATGAACATTCAATTAATATTATCTCACCTCCTATCATATTGACAATTTGTCTATTCTAACCTTGGAAAAATATATACAAAAAACATTGTTCTATGATTTTATGATAATTCGAGATTTGGTTTATAGGTTTTAACCTTTTGATGCACTTTTGATTGATTTTAGATCCATAAAAAACAGTTATGACAATCTTAGGAAAACCACATGTAATATTTTTGTGCGTTTTATTGAGAAATTAAGAAAAATTAAATAGGGCTAGTTACCATATGATATCATGTTTGACTGAGGTTTTTTTTAGAATTTGATAGAGTGAAACATAATATTATTTACTTAAATATAAGAGAAATATTTTTTTGGTTATTCTTACCATATTACCCATAGAAATTATGTGTGGTCTATTCATAAAATTTTCAAATTGTATAGTCATCATTATACAATGATTTCATGATAACTCGAGGTTTTGGGCACTGTTTTTATCATTTAACGTGTGTTTTTAACTTAAGATAAATGGAGGACATCACACATCAGACTAATGGGTTGCATAGATTATTTTTATATATTATTTTTTATTGAGATGATGGAATAATTAGAATTATTATGCTATGTTTTTATTTTAGTATTGATTAAAGGATCATTATTTTTTCTCATTTATTTATTTATTATTAATTAAATTTAAAAATTATTTTTATTATTAATGTTTATTTTTTTTATATAGACGAGACCATTCATATCCTCTATCAGTATCCACTTTTAGCAATCACCAATGGTGATATATATATATATATATATTAATTAATTAATGAAACTACCATATATATTCAGCAAATGTTTTTTCAAACCACCATCAAATGTGACACATATGTTTTTCCTAGTACGTTTTTGGCAACAACTTTTTGAAGCTCTTCATGATGAAATCTATAGTAGTAAAAACTATTAAACTCAAATCCTATTTATAAAATTTGATGATCAAATCATAAAATTTTTGATTAAAATTTTGTATATATTGATTATTATTTCGATATATCTTTAATGATATTATGATTGATTAATTTTTATTAACAATTTTTTAGTTGAATTGATGTTTGATCGGTTTCTTTATATCTCAATTTATACGAGAGTCATTTGCTTATGATTTAATGATAACATGAGGTTGTTGGATAGGTTTAGCCACATTAATTGACATTTTTCAAGAATATTATACCTAATGAAAATAAATCAGTCTTTCCGACCACATGACATTAATTTGGGAACTATACATACTTGAACCAATTAATCAATGATCCTTATCCTTTGATTTCATGAAAATATGATTTCATATGAATGGTTTTATTATTTTAAATGTTTTGACGTTAATATTAATAAAAACAATATTTTTTTGTCATTTTGACAAAACTGTGAGGTGTATAAAAGATATTTCACTATCATAAATTAAACTATATTAAGTTCTTGATGATTTACTGATAATCTAATGTTGATTGGTTGTTTTGATCATGTAACATATTTTTAATCAGTTTTTGTTAGAAAATTACTAATTCGATCAATATATGCACACAATAACACTGAATATTGTTGAGTAAATTCCTACATGTCCCAAATTACTTGGTGGACATTTCAAGTATTTGTATGATAATCTAAGGTCATTTACTAGGTTTTAACCCCTTTACACAAGTTTTTTAAAAACATTTAAAATAATCTAAATCTCAATTTTCAATATTCTATCCTCACCACATGTTGTATGGATGATATTTTTTTATTATATGATTATTTGAGGCCATTTTTTAGGATTTTACCCTTTGACACACATTTTTTTCTTCTAAATCCATACAACACAAATTTTTTAGGCTGAGAAAACCGAGTTTTGATTATATGTTTACTTTATTAAAAGGTATAAAAAATTTGAGGAAGGTCATTAACATGATATTTCAACATAATAGGATGCCATTTTCTATCTTTTGATCCATTGTTGAATGATTTTAAAAGACATAAATAGGTTATAATTGTATATTTGGTCATTTCCACATGAGAAAATATCAAATTGACATGTGAAAAGTTAATAAATTTTAAAAATTAATCCATGATCTTTTTCCTACGATTTCAAGAAAATTTGATCTCATCATCACGGTTTAATGATTTGATGTTAAATAAATAAAAACACATATTTGGTAATTATGAAAAAATTGCACATTAGAATGATACTGTATTTAAACCTATATATCACCAATTAAAATGGTCTTCTTTTCTTATGATTTCAGAAAAATCCAACACCATTTACTAAATCTTACTCATTTGATACATGTTTTTTTAATATTAAATCTTATATATCATATTTGTATGTTATTTCACCCACCCCATAGGAAGGATTATTATCTGATCTATTAGTATATGTCCCAAAATATTTAATGAAAATTTTACTTTGATTTTATATTTTAAAAAGATTATTTTGTTTAGTTTTGAAACATTGAAATGTGTGTTTTTGACATTTAAATCAATAAAAAAATCACTTTTTCCAATTCGAGAAAATTTTATATAGGATTGACATGTAGCCTACTCATATATATCACAATTTTAACAGTGTTTGTTTTTCTACAATTTCATGAAAGTTTATATCGGTTAGTTACATTTTGATCATATAAACTATTTTTAAGAACTATTACTATAAAAATAATTTTTTGAGTATTCTACTGAGATAATACATCATAATGAAATGTGGTCTACTATTAATTGTGAAAAGTTAAATGGTGATTATTGTTCAATTATTCCATGACAATCAAATTTCATTTTCAAGGTCATGAATCTTTAAACCATGATTTTTAAATATTTATAAATTAGTAGAATATAAATTTTTATTATATTTAGCTATTATCACGCAAGATTTGTGGACCATAAGTTCCCATATGTCAAAAAGTATTCAAAAATCATTGTTAAATTATTTTATGACAATATTAAATCATGTTCTAGGTTTTTATACTTGTCATTTTTCATAGATTTCTAGGTTCTCATTATGACTTTTACATTTAGAACTATTGTTATTAAATTTTTCTTATACTAATATTAGCATGCTTGTGAATTATGTTTCTTCTTTTGGGATGGAAATTTTTATTCTCGTCTTCCCCTACCACTTATTCATCCCAAAAATTGACTTTCAATTATTCTATGACGCCATATTCTAGCTTTTCCATCTACTAATATTTTACTGAAACATCTATATTCATTCATTCTTTAGATTCAACAATTACTTTTATATTATTATATTTTTCATTTGGGTTTTGTTTTTTTTAATTTAAATTTTTTATTTCCCTTTTATTTCTATATCATATTAATTATTTTCATCTCTTAAGCCTCTTCTCATAGGTATATCTTTTTATTCTAGTTATGTTTGTATTTATATTTATTTTTTCTTATTATACATTTTATTTTATTTACTTTTTTTATTTTACTTCTGAATCTTATTGATTTTTTCATTTACTCTGACTTTTCATTATTGTTATATCTTCTATATTGTCTCATTAAGATTAAATATACCTATGATTCTCCATTTCAATTCTATAATTATTCCACCCCATGAATTCAAGATTTTATTATTTATGTACTTATATTTATTTTGTTTTCTTAATCCATTTTTTTAATTTATATATCCAACAAATAAAAATTCTTTTCTACTTTCAATATTCTTTTTAGATTCCCTTTAAAAATTATGTAATTTGGATACTATTTTACATTTTATTATAACTTTTTTAACTAAAGTCACAATTATTTTTAACTAATACCTTCTACCCATTCTTCTAGATTATGGTTTTTGAGTTAAGAATTAATTCTAATTCTCATTTTACATTTAAATCAAATGATTATTCAACTATTGGTATTGTTTCTAGTTGAAATTCTTCTTTTTATTTTGATCATGTATTATGACTTATATCTTTATTGCTATAGCATATTTTTTAATTTTTATTATAAAATCTAATTTTTTACATTTTTTACATTTTTTCCATTTTCATCTATTTTAAATATATCTAACATATTTAGTCACCTTCTTTATATTTATAGGATTTGGGTCATGATTTATATTATCCCTCAAATTTTCACATTCCTTCACATTCAATAAATATTTTCATATTTCACATTTTAGCTTTATCTCTAGTTGGTGATTTAAATTTTGATTTATGATATGTATGTTTTGTTTTTCAATTTTACTTCTTAATTATCTAAATATTTTTTATTCTACATCAATTTTTTAATATATATTTTTCTTCTCATTTTCTATTATGTTCTAGATTTATATTTTTCTAATGATTCTTTTTCTACTTAAATTATCACTTAAACTTAAAATTATAATTTAAATATTTTCATACAACTTATACTCTTTCTCCTAGTCCATCATTAGAAATTAAATTTACATCTAATTCCTCATCTTCATATATAGATATATATATATATATTATTTTGATTATAGTTATGTTCTTATTTCAACTTTCACTAATGTTTTTGTGTTTACTTCGACTTCCCCTTCCCCTGCAACTTAATATTTCAAAAGTTTATTATTGTTGAGGATCTTGTTCATATTCATACTGTGGTAATTTCATATTCATATATTTCATCAAATCCTTCTTCCTATGTATATTATTTATATTATATCAAATGTTATTTATTTATTGTATTTATTTATTTCGAACCCTTATCATTTTCTTTATCTATTATATTATCAACTAACTCCATATCTATGTCTATTTTGATTTTAATACCTTTTCTATTACCTTAAATTTTTTCCTTTAATTTTTTCTTCTTCATTTTCTACTTATTAGCACAAATGTGCTAATATATAAATTATAACCAAAATAGAAGAGTGGTTTTAGTTGGTTATGGACTTTGATTTAAATCATGCTTAATTAAATTAACAAATTTATTTTATTATTATTCTTAGTATTATAATGGAATATTAATTTTTTTAATTAAAAATGAAAAATGGGATTTTACATTTGAAAAGAATCAATTCAGTATATTATAGTGAAAATAATATGGAGTGAAATTTATTAATTTTTAGTTCCAGACTCTAAGGATACCCTTAAAAATAATTGTGGTCCCCAAAATACTATAGATATCAAAGGAGAAACATCTCTAATATGATTACTAAAACTATTAATTTATATTTTTCTTATTATTTTATTTTAATATTTGATATCATAATAAAAAATTTGAAGTTGTTTTTAATTTAATATCAATTTAAATCACATTAATTAAAATTAAATTGAATAATTTTGAAGGAGGGTCTATTTTTAAATCTTTATATTTCCCCCTATCGGCTACAGTGACAATATATATTATTTGTTATGATAATGGGTGGGGGATAACCACCATCTCTGTTAATGGGAAGTTGTTATACATTCTTCAACATGATATATTTTAGATACATTTTTGATGAATCAAAATGTACATTATATTTTATTTAAATTAAAATAAATTTATTTTTTAATTTAACATGCCCATAATATTGAGGTCAAATCAGGTGTTAGAGATGCGTTCATAATGGAATCATGTTCAAGTTTTAGGGATAATAAAATTCTACAAATTATTTTGATTGTTGTTATGATGCATAATCCGGAAAGGATTCAAAAAAATGAAGCAATATATAGTGATCTATACTAGATGGGCCACCAAGTGGAATTATCATTGCTAAGAGGTCAGAGGAATCCTGGGTAGAGGATAGAAATTCTTTGATCCTCACTAGGAAATGTGAAATTATGAATGTTTATAATTATATATCTAACATGGAATTATCCATTCTTTTATATCTGGTTTCATTCTCAATATTTAGTTCAATTTGAAATTCATAGGTTGTAGAATGGATAATAAATGTACATCCATAACATGTCAAATTCTAGGGTGAAACATTAGTATTTTAGTCCCCCATAAAGAATCATTCTTCAAATCCTTCCTCTGCTAAAGATAGTTCTTGCAGTTTGAATTATGTATGCCCAAATATTGTAGATACTATATAAATTAATTTTTTGGAATGATTTTAACTAAATTTAAATTTTTTTTGATAACAATGGTGGAATTTATTCATCTATATATATGAATCTTCCACTATATTTACCATATTCTTATTATATTGAAAAAATCTAGGAAATTGGATGTCAAAATAGGGGAAATGTTGTCTAATTGGTGAAAAATATTTAAAAATGATGTTTGAGTCATTTCTGATCTTTAAAAACAAACCAACCACCAACTTGACATCCAAATTACATGGTATTAAAATTTTTTCCATTTGGCCATCACATTTTTATTAAATGGGGTTAAAATTGAAAAAACATGTTTGGATTTTCTAGAAAATTTATAAAATATAAAAATATAGATTATGTCAATATGATGTGTGGTGTTGTACAAATGACAAAAATTACTGGTTCTCTAGAACTAAATGTGATTAAAATGTATTTCTGAGGGTTACAACCTAGAGATATTCCTCACATGGTCTTTATATAAGAGGAAAAAATATTTTCTATGATTTTTTTAATACAAAAATAATCTATACATCCATAAAACTTATGGTTTGTTCTAAATGATCAAAGAGTTATTTTTTATAAAATTTAAATATAAACAACATTGTTCAAAAGGTAAAACCAAGAAAAAGTCCATGAAATTTTGTAAAATCATAATAAAATGACCATTATTTAATTTTTGACATGTTTTAATAGACCCCATATCAACTTAGTATATGGTATGACTAAAATGTAAAAAAATATCATTTTTATTTATTTAAAATTCAAAAATAGTCTTCTATAATTGGATTAATACGTACAAAAAAACTGCTAATTGTCTGAATGAGCATGAAATTGGTCATTTGATGATTTTTTACATGAATAAAAAGACCTCACTCAATCTAAAATAATGTACACTCATAATGAAAAAATATTTTTATAGGATGTAAAGGTCATTAAAAATGTGCATAAAAGAGTCATGTTCTAACTAATAACCATTGATTATGATCTAACTACAAGTCATATTGATGTGTCTTCTATTATTATTTGTAAAAAATATTTCTAAAAACCTTGTGTAATGATTTCATGCTATTTTAATATAATTTGTTATATTTTTTTCATTATCATTTGATTATATTTCTAGTTATTATTTATGACTTCGATATTTATATTTTTTCATCATCTAATTCTTTTTTCTAATATTATCCTGTATATAGATTATAAATAATCTTTTTTTCGAAATTTATATTTTATTATTCCTCGAAAATGACATCTTCCTTAGTATATATTTTCACTTCATTTATGACAATATAATCAGGATTATAATTATTCTTATGGATTATTAAATACATCAAATTCAATTACTCATATTTTAATCTTACTTAATATTATTTTTGATTTTTGATTTTATTTATTTATCTTTAATCTTATCCTTTTACTTAATTTTTTATTTTTTCTCAAATTAACTTATGTTTTTTATTCCACTTATTTTTTTTCAACAATGTTTCCAAATACTTATGCATATAATTCCATTTTTTATTTTATCATTGTGCTACTAGATATTGTATTATAATTTTACTTATTTTTATTTTTCATTATGATTATACTTATTTTTATGATATTATATATTTTTTTATTCAATATTTTGTTTCTCATATTACTTTTATTTCATTTTTTTATGAATTATTCTCTAAACATATTCCCACGTTAGTTGGTTAATCTTTAAGGTATAGTAATATATTAATTTAATTGTTTTTTAATATAATGGTTTTAACTTCAACATTTTAATTTTTATTCTTAAAATTTTTTTTACATCATTTTCCTTTTCTTTCTTTGGTTTTTTTCTCTTCACTATTTTGTATTTTGAATTATAGAAATCCCTTTTACTACTAGTTTTGTTTTATTAAATTTATTATTGTAATTGTATTTTATTATTTTATTTTTTTGTTCATTCTTCTTATTTTAATCTATTTATAGTTTTTTAATTTACTTTTCAGTATTATAGATGTTTTATTTCTCTAATTTCTTATTTTTCATCTGACTTCTGTTATTTATATTAACTTCTAACTCTAGTAATTTTTTCCCTCGAGAATTATTCTACCCAATTTGTTCAACATTATCTTTATATTTTAATTGTAATTTATTCTATTTGTATAAGTCTTTGATTTTTATTTTTATATAAAAATTATATATTCTTTTTTCTACATGCAATACTTTTTTAAACTTCTTATTATGAAATTTTATGTTTCTATATAAAAATTTAGTTCCAATTTTTTCACTACATTAAAAAATGTGTTTGAAATTTTACTTATCCTTATACAATTTAATTATGGTTTTATGATACAAAATTTTATTATAGTTATCGTTTCTTATTTATATAAAATATTTCCTCTAATTTTTTTTTCTAAATCAAATTCTTCTTCTACTTCTGATCATGTATTATGACTTATTCATTAATTCCAAATTCTAATTTTTTAAATTATAAATTATTTACATTTTTTATTTCCTCTATTTTTAATCTCTAAAATTCCTTCTAGAACCTCAATATTTATAGATTTTTTATTTTTCTTCAACTTCTACATACACTATTCTACCCACATTCATATTTTTCCATAATTTTTTGATTTATAATTTTATATTTATTTGTTATGGGGGTAGTGACGTTGCATTTATGATATATATATTATGAGTTTAACTTATTCCTAAAAAATTTCAAGTGTTATTGTTTTTTCTTAGACCTATACTTCATTATTTTATTTTGACTTTAATTTTATATTTTCTTCTTTTATCATATTTTTCTAATTTGTTTCATTCAAATTTGACATCTCCTTTTCTGAAACATTTCATACTACCTATACTTTTCCTCCAACTATTTCTTTTGAAAAATAATTTTCAGATAGTTCATCTTATTCTTCTACATCTATATATGTATTTATTGAGTTTGTTTCAACTCTATATTTTCTCTACTTTTTCCTTCTAACTCTTATCATTTTCCTCATCAACAGAATTGCCTACATACTTAATCACTATATCCATATACATTTTTTATTCCTGGTTTTTTATTTTTATTATTTTAAATTTCGTTTTTTAAATTTTTTTTAGCAATATTCTACTAATACGTAAATGATCACCTTGATAAAAGAGTTGTTCTAGGTGTGGTGGTTTTTATTCAAATCATATTTATTTAAATTATTAAAATTAGTTTATATTAGTATTAAATTTATAATGAATAAAGGATTTTGAAATAAAAATGAAAATTTATTAAAAATGAGATACCATATTTAAAAATCATTTGTGTAGTATCTCCAAGAGAAATTTTTTTATAGTAAAAAATATAGAAATTTTTTATTTCAAACCCTTAGAAGACCGTTTCTTGGTGTGGTGCTTCCAAGAGAACTATAATGAGCAATGATGAATCTTGTGATATATGTTTTATAATCATATTAACTTATATCTTATTCATAAATTATAATATATGATTTCAGATATTAATATTTTGTTTAATTATTCTTTTCATTTAATTTTAATTTTATTAATTATAATTAATATGAAACATATTAATGTTAAAAAAGGATGGATTATCAATGCTTTATACTTAAATATCAAAAACTAGGATAACATAATAAATTCATTGTTACCATATTGTTGATTAGACAAATACCACCACTATTGGAGGGTGATTCTATTCATTTTCCAAAATGATATATTATGGATCTTTATTTGGGTGAATCAAAACAAATTATATATTATAGTTAAGTTATCATGATGTTTTTTATCTGTTAAGGTCCCAAAATCATGTAGGTCAGTTTATGTGTATTCCACATGCATTAGTGAATATATTTTTTGTGTTATATTGGAAGAAAAGTTATATAGATTATGGGAAGGTTTTGTCTGCATATATATCCTGATAAGACCAAAGAAAATGAATCTTTCTTTAGTGATCTATTCTAGATGGACCAATTAGGGGAGTTATAACAACAACCAAGTCAGAGACCTCTTGGGGGTGGCGCAAAATCCATTGATCCTTGAGAAGCAATGTAATATGGGTAGAATCCTATTTTCGGACATAGAATCTTCTATTAATACAGATCTAAGATTGTTCGTAAGAGTTATTAAAATTTTTATTACATAGGATTTTTAATGGATAAGATAATTTTATCATGGTAATGTCACTTCTGTGGAGATTATATAGTTTCTTAATAGAGAAAAAATATTTCTTCTATAAAAAATTCCATTTTGAAGATGGTTATAGCATTTGGAAGTAAATACAACAAATATTTGTGGATATAACACACAATCCATGATTTTCAAATTACTTTTACTTAAATTCAGATTCTTTTTGATAAAACCAATGTTATTTCTTTAACATTAAATTATTTTCTCCCCCTTTATTATAATTATTCATCTTACACTAAAAATTCTTACTATAAGTGTGACAAAATTAAAAAAAACATATTTACTAGAAAAAATAGAAAAATTATGTCTATATAAATTAATTCTATAAAAATCACCCACACAAAAATCTACCAAAATAATTTCTTAGATTGATTGAATGTTCTATTTATAATTCATAATATTTTTAAATGTGGTCAAAACCAAAAACATAAATATAGAATTACATTAATATATTTTTACATGTATGAATAGATCACACTTAAATCCATTGAATGGTATTGTTATAATGACTAATCATACAGTTTTTTTATATTTCAATGTCTTCAATAATGCTCATATAAGGTTCATAAACTAGAAAAAGGCTATGTATTATCATTAAATTAATCGATAATATCAACTATTTAGTTTCTGATATATAAAAACATACCAAACATCCATATGATTTATGCTTTGTGTGAAATGACCGAATGTTTAATTTTATTTATTTGGAACTCAAAATACAAGGATTAAAAATTTAGACTCTATACAAAGAACATAGATTTTTTGTAAATAATAGTAAACTGATAACCATTTTATTTTTTATATGTTTCAATAGTTCCCACATCAATCTGATAGGTGGTCTTTCAAAAATGAATAATACTACATTTTTAATAATTTAAAAATTAGTAATAGTGTTTCATTGGGAAAACATAGAGAAAAATATTACTAAATAAAAGAAAAAAACATTACATAAGTAGTTTATTATTTTTGACGTGTATAAATAAATCATAAAGAAATTGAGAATGTATTTTTGTCATAATGTCAGAAAAAATAGTTTTATTTGACTTAAATTTAATTTTAAAAAACATTAATGAGTAAAGACCAAATAAATGACAGTATATTGTGATCTTACCACACATCGGATTGAATGACTATATATTACTACATGGGAAAAATCATTCAACAATTAATTCCAAATAATTTGATGTTAATAAGAGAAATGTTTCAAGGTTTTCCCCCTTTATTAGATTCTTTCATTTCTAGGTACACTTTCTAACATATAATTTTAGTTTATGTTTCTTTATCATAAGAGTTATATTAATATGATCAAGTTTTTTTATTTACTTTTTTTGAATTAACATATATATTTTGTTCTTTCTGTACAATGGATTCTTTCACATCATGAACTTTTACTTAATCTGTAATTATTGATTCTAGAATCATAATTTACTACATATTAATCTATTATTTATTGATTCATACCAACTTTAGAATATTCTATTAATTTTGGCCTCATATATTTTCTTCTTCTGGATTTGTTATTTTTTAAAATTATTTTTTGATTCCTTTATTTATTATTTTATTTTTTATTCATCTAATGTTTTTTATTTCACTTAATTTATTTCAACTATTTTACTCTAACCTATGAAATTACATCCATTTCAAGATTTAATATTAATAATTATAGACTTTTTATTTTAATTTTCTTTATCTTATTTGTCTTCTGTTCATACATGTATTTATATTATTACATACATAATTTTAAATTTTATTCCTCATAATATATTAATTTTTATTTGATTGAAATTATTCTCCATGTCTGTGATATAGCTCATTGTTTAAGATTTAACTTCTTATTACACTCCTGTTTAATGGTTTCTTCATCTGAGGCTCTATGATTCTAGGCATAAATTTTCTTTTTTTATTTCATTTTATCCATTACTTTTTCTTTTGATATCTTGGTTCTTCTTCTACAACTTGATTTTGGACTTTTACCTATAATATTTTCTTTTACATCATGTTTTTTTCATCAAATTCATTATCGACATTTTTTTATATTTGATTACTTTTTAGTCAATATTTTATTGTACTTTTTTCTTTTCATTTTGTGATTTTTCAATATTTCATTTACCCACACATTATATTTCTCTGTTATCTTATATCTTCCCTTGTTAAGATTAATATCTAACTCTGGTTATTTTTTTGAATCAAGAATTATTATACCTAATGTATTTAGCTTATCATTTTTTTATGATTTGATTTTATTATTTTTCTAGATGTATTTTCATTTTATTTTTATATTCAACTAATGATTTTTTTCTGATTCTTCTATTACACTTATGTGCTTCTCATTTTGAGTTATGGATTCTAGATTCTTCATCACATTTTATTTTATTATTTTGTATTATGTTATTTTTTTCCTTCTACTTTTACATATAGTTTGTGTTTTTACTTTTTTCCTTCAAGTATTCAATAAATTTTTTCCCTTACTTCTTATTCCCCCTTTAACTTATGTATTCTCTCCCCCATATTAACATCTAACTTTGTTAATTATTTTTTTTCTAGAAATCTTCTCCCTAATATATTTATAATTTTCACATTCATGAACATCTATTTTCATCATTTTATTGAAGAATTTTCCTTTAAGTGTTTTATCATACTCATATATTTATCTTCTACTTATATTCCTATTTTAAGCTTCTCATACAGACTTCTGGACATTGAATTAGGTTTCCCCTTCTATTTCATCATTTGGAAAAACTTACACAATTGGTATTTACATGTAATTTTTTTAATTCTAGGATAGGGTGTTATATATGAAAATTGATTCTAGTACTCATTTTAGATTTACATAAAATCCTTTTCATGCATTTGTTTTTGTTTTTACATGAAATTTATCTTCTATCATTGATCACGTACTATGAATTTTTCATTAATGGATGTATCTTATTTTTATTTTATATTCTACCTTCTAGTTTTTCAATAGATTTTTTATTTTTTATTTTAATTTTAATCTCTCCAATGCATTAGATAACACCCTATTTTATAGTTGTTTTATTTTTAATCATCTTATATGTTTTGTTTTTTCCACATATTCATATTAGATCATCATTTTTATATTTAATATTTTAACATCATATCCGGTATATTATTTGAGTTTTAATTTATAATATCTATGTTTTAATAATAACTATTTAATTAAATTTATCTAAAATTATTTATTTTTCATTAAATTCAAATTTGGAATGTTCTGGTGGAATTTGTTTTTTTATGTTCTTGATTAATATTTAATGAATGTTTCTATGTCTACATAAAAAACCCCTTCGACAAGTAATTATGATCTGAAACATTATTTACAGCTTCTTGTCTTTATCCTACTCTATCATTTAAAATTGGGTTTTCATTTACGTATCTTATGCTTCTTCATATATATATATATATATATATATATATATTCATTTTCATTTTTTGTTTCCAAATCTTCATTAATTATTCTATTTTTACCTTCTAAAAATTATCATTTTCTATATCTACTATAATTTCAATTAACTCCAAATTGATATCAATTTCCATTTCCATTTATTTTATTCAATTTCATTAATTTTTTTCTTTTTATTTTATTCATTTAAATTTTATTCTTCTTTTCACTATTGTCCTAAAATAGAAATGATGAACCAAAGAGAGGATTGGTTTTATGTGACGATGAGTAATTGAATGAGCCTTCCATCACATTTCATTATATTAATTCAGAGGGAGAATATGTTCAGTGGATGTCCTGAGGAGTTTAGAGGGTGAGAGGTGGAGATAGAGCTGATGTTTTAGGCTATGAGGTTTCTGTTTCATGGAGATATAGGCTAAAAGGTAGAGGTTAAGGGGTGGAGTTTCTAGGATTATTCCATTTCATCATTTCAACAGCGTAGTGAATGGTTTTTACATGGAGTAGTTATGGTGGTTCTATCAAATATATTGTGGTGGAAGTGTGAAATCTCCTATAACCCGGCACCATTGTATATAGTTTAGTACATTTAATGAATCAAATTATATAATGTGAGGAGATAATATTTAATGATATGGAGGGAAATATTTTAATCAAAACAATATAAGTGAGGTTCAACTTCATAATGTGGTGGAAAATATCTACAGATATACATGAAAAACTCACTCACACCACACATTAAATAAAACATTTAATAATTTAAGCCTAAAATTATGGAAACTGGATCCTTCACTAGGAAACTTCGTCGGGGTGGCCACTCATAATCCAGAGTAAGACGTAACAATGGATTAAGTGAGAGGAAGAATAAAATAAAAGAATAATAATGAGAGAGAGTGATTTATAATAATAAGAAAATTAAATTAAAAAATCTTGGAGGAAGATAATACAAAATAAAGATGTTGGAAAATAATGTGAAGAGGAAGAATAATAAGAAGAACATAATAAAAAAACATATATCAAACAATTGAATAGAAATTAATGAAATACATGTAATATATAAACATATATATAACAAAAATAATAATTAAAATAGCATGAAAAAAGAAGATGTTTCTTGTAGCCTATCCACCCCAACCCCTCCAGCATGTTGCATCCCTATAAGATATCCCATGAGGAGTGTCCTTGAATTGCCAATTTATAATGGAGGGAGAACCCCCTTTGTATCTATTAATGAATTTTTTATCTAGGGGATATATCCTCATTTAAAAAGAATTCCAAGATCACCCCCATGATCTGTTGTGTTTCCCATAGAACCCAAGGATTTAAGGTTTTAATATCCTTACACTACCATAGAAACAAATCATTCAGGTAATTATTTGTATATATTTTCATGTATTATAGCAGAAAAATGTTGAATCCATGGCGAAACTTCTTTTTTTGTGTGAAAACTATGGAGTAGCATCATTGTAGTATAAGTTTTTGATTTGATCAAGACCTCTAACCTTCATTGTGTTCAGATATACTCAATTCATTTCATGGATTAATTCGTTATCTAAATAGGTGTCTCCAAAGTCTCCGGAGGTCCCTTGGGTGATCCATTGTCGTCCCAGGCCTCAGTGGTGACCATTCATCTCAATATCAAGTTTCCCTATATAGAAAATTGTGGTTTTCAATGTGTTACAGATAATAGCTAGAGTAGTTAATGGAGAAATTTGGTGTAGATCGATGGGGAGGAGTGTTCGAGCATGGGTCGCATGATTGTTGCACAAGGAATTTTTTTGTTAATTTGAACAATAGCTGCATGTATATCGTCCAATAGTGAAGAATATATTATTTGTGATCTTCATTATATAAAAATTCAATATAAATTATGCTCAGTATCTTGCCCACAGTATGGGTAACCAGTACCCAAGTTATCACATATAGTGGGCCTAGGCCAACACACACATGCCCACACAAGCCCTAGATCACATGTCGCATGACCTCCTACCCATGCTAATCACAACCTATTGCCAACTAAGAAATCCCTCTTGATGGAATTAATTTTTATCCAAATCATTAAATGGTATTACTATGTGTTATAGACAGTGGGTGAGGGCCAACTCACAGATTACAATTTTTAAACTGTAAATATATTAAATTTCGATATATTTCAAAAAATAAATTCTCAAGTAAATATCATATTCAATATTCATAAATTTTTATCCATTTCTGTATATTTTAATTATTTATTTTTAAATTACCATATTTTAAATAATCAATTAATTTCTTGGCTATATTAATTTAAATAAAAAATTAAATTTAGAATTTGTTTATAATATTCCAGAAAATAGAAGTGATTAAATTACCCCCACACTTAAACTATTCTTTTGACAAGAATTGATTCTCAGCATTGAATTAAAAATAAATACCATTTTTCAAATACTAAAATATAAAATAAATATATAAAAATTAAAAGTGTTAAAAAAATTTACAACTTCCATGTAAAATATAAACGTAACCTCTCATTTTTTATGGAAACAATCAATCCAAAATTTTTTATTTCTACCATTTTTGTAAAATTGTGGAACTTCTCATATCATAAATTAAAGATTATCAATTCATTATAACTAAAAATTCATTGTTAGGATCTATCTCACATTGAATATTTTCACTAATGTATCATGATATAGATTCATGTATTTTTATTCTTACATCATGAAAACATGTTCATTTTCTATAGTATTGAAAAATGAACTATATTCTTTACCATATAAAGTGAAATTTCTCATAAAATCATGTGTTATTTTTAGTAAACGTTTATAATACTCTAAGGATTAATGTTAGAAGTAATTTATGTAAAAATAATTAAGGATTAAATAGGATATTTATCTCTTAAGTGTGGAGAATGATATCAAAAGTAAAATCTGAGTTGAATTCTCCACATTAAAATGAAAACTAAAACGTCATAAAACTAAAATCAAAGTTAATGATCCATAAATTCTTAATAAATATATTTTTCCCTCTTGAATTTTTTTCCTTGTTATTTTTATTTGTTTTAATATATAATTATTTTATATTTTATTAATTAAATTCATGGATCAAACCTCATGTCCACCAGCTAACCCTGTATGATCACAATCAGCATCCTGGTAATTTTTATTTTTTTCCAAACCATAATCTTATTTTTTATTTTCATTATTCAATAGTGTAAAACAAAATGAGTAAAATGTATGAATTAATAACCTTTTTCAATTCCCAGTATTAAAACCCCCACACATTTTCCTTACAATGCTAATGTTCCGCTCAACCATGACTCCCTTTAACCCCTTAGTTAAACATTAAAATACTCTGAAATATACATATAGGAGGATAGAAGTGGACATTCTTTCTATACAATTGGATCATTCCTAACAAACTCATTTATGAATCCTATGGGATTGATAAAAATTTACGTAAAAGCTGGTCTCAATGATAATTATTATCAATAAAAAAATGCATAGTAATATTAAACGTGGTTTTCTAAAATCATTTCTTTGAGAAGTTACAATTCACATTCTAAAACCTCATATATCTTCTGATCACATAGGAAATATGCTCAAGATAATGTTAATTAATTGATCTAGATATCACCTCAATAATTGAAATATGATATTGGAAAATTACATTAGTAATAATCAATAATAACAATATAATTCACATAATTTTTAGAAATTTGAAGTGTAAAAGATTAATGGGAAATATCATCGACATGAATCAAAAAATTCCCTCAAATAATGATCTATCAAATTAATATCCCAGATTCACTTTGATTATTTGATTTTATGTATTAATCATTAAATATCATTATAATATTAAATTTTAAACATTAAATCATAGTTATCCTAAATAATCTTGTATTTTAAATATGTTATGTAACATAAGAAATTATATAATGGGAATGAAATTTGCAGTTTTGAACAACTAATGAAATTTTCATCTTAAAACATTAAATTTCATAATAATTACAGGTATATAAAAAGATAAATTTTAAAAGTGATCTCCCTTTTTACATTATGCCTTTAGTCCTATCATTATCCAAGGTTTTGTTCTAATTTATTCAACCAGGATCCTAAAAAATCAATCAACAAAACTCAAGGATATTAAAAAAGTATGATATAAAGGATAGAAGGGATCAGATGCATCCTAAACTATTACTATGAGTGAAATTTAATGTAAAAAAAATCCAATAATGGAATAAGTCCATGTATAATTCCTCATGTGGCACCTGTATTTTTACTACCACTATAATTTAAGTAATATATACCATACATAATCAGTCATTGGGTGGATCTTGTTAGATGTGAACCAAAACATGTTGAATTTCTATGCTTCCACTTCATCTTTTTCTGTGATGAGGAGTCTGCAGATAGAGTACAAAAATTCACCCCCTTCACAATATGTTATATATTACATGGAAGGTGTATGATTAAGTATGGATCATCCTCTTTATTGGATTATAATTGTGCAACATCTCCTATCATTCATCTCCTTTCTCAAAATGTGTTTCATTTATTGATTAATAAAAATTACGTTCAACATGAAATTTATCCAAAATAGAATTTAAACATGATTAATAAAAATAAAAAATATACCCCTTTAACATATAATAATTATATTTATATTTCATCAAGTTATATAACATGAACTTATTCTTGGGCTTCATGTAAATCATGTTCAAAAAAATTAGGGAGCTCCATGTGTTCCCCAATACGTGTATTTTTTTTAGTCAAACTTCCCCCAAAACAAGATAAGTTGTGTCCAAATAAATTTTTTTTGGATAAGATAGAGTTTAATATAAGATCATCTCCTGGGATTGTCTGGACATTAATCTCTTATTCAGTGGTAAGTGATTCATGATTTTGAATTTCAATTGACGGATGTAGGTAGTCAAACTCCCCCATCATTTTCTTCAAATTACCTCACATGGGAGGTTTTTTCTTTGTCCATATCTAGTTAAAATTAGATTACTTCTTATTTGTATAACTTAAATACCAGACGATCTTGTCTCATCTCATTATCTTCCCAATTACGCTTGTGTTGATCTAGGGCTTCTTAATCTCATAGATTTACATCAGCACATGAGGCTTTGTTTTAACTCTCTATCACTTCATAGTTTATTTGGATCAACTCCATGAGGTGTTTGGTCTATATATCCTACTCATTAATGGCCTCAACCTCTTGGAACTCTTTTTCAAATTCAGTAACATCTAGTGGTTCTTCCTTCTTATCTGTTAATCATCGATGATAAATCAATACATGAGTTAACTTGATCTTTAGTTGTTGAATTTATATTTTAGTTTCATTCTCATTGTACAAAATTTTGGTTAGATCCATAATTTTTTCAATACATTATAAGGTACCCTGCTCATCATTATGAAGCACTTTATGGTGGTATTTATCCCTTTTGTAATGATTCCATATATTGTAATAATTATTTCAAAATAGTATGGGAAAATTAATTTTTCTTGTTTTTTTGAAACAAATAAAAAATTATTTGCAATGAGAAAATAGAAATCAAATGAGCACTTTTTGGAAACCCCATAATGACCACATTTTTATCACCACAAATTTTTTGGGGTTTATAAAAAAAATTCTATTTTTCATAGTGCATCATAGTAGGTGACCAGGGTCATATCACTTGATGGGATTCGTATTTTTTTCAATAAGTAGTTCTGATTCACCTAGAATATTCTATTAATATTATTAATTATATTATAAAATATTTATTTTTTTAATTTTGGAAAATATTACATTTAAATTATAGGAAAAACTAAAATAGATTTTGATAAAATGAAAGTTACAAATTAATGTACATATCTTGGGGTTTGTTTTTTAGTTCATTCATTATTTAGATTTTGTTGTATAACTTTTATTTATATAGTTAAATTATAAAATATCATGAGTGAACTATTATTCTATCATTTATTAGTTATGAAATCATGAATAATTTAGTCCAACTAAATTCCACATCCTCATTTAATCTTTGTTTTAAATTGCCTCAATCAAGAGTGTTTCATCTCGCAATACCTGACATATTCGTATGTCGTTTCATCCATTGAATAGATAAACTAAATTCTTGTGAAGAGATTATGTTAAATAAAAGTGAGTGAAATGTTTTAAACAAAATAATAGAATAGATTTTTATTTTCTTGTCATGGTGTAAACTGGCACACCAATACATGTCACCCATACTCGCCAAAAATACACTAAAAAACATTTAAGAATTTATTCCTAGAATTCAAGACACCCTATCCTCTACCTAAGTCCTATCCAAGTTTTTATCTCTCTTAATTTAGATTAAAAGTTCATAATTTATAAAAATCGATAAAGAATAAAAATTAAATTGGTAATAATGATAGAGATATAGTGACCTGAATAAGAAAAATAAAATAAAATAAAAGTGGGATGATTAGAATGGAATAAAAATAATAAGAAGAGAAAGAATAATATAATAAGGAATACATATAGATTACACATGAATAAAAATATATTAATTACCAATTTTAAGAAAATTAACCAAAAAATTAAATAAATCATAAAAATGGAATGAAAATTAAAAGAATAAGTATGTAGCTGATCCACCAAAAGCAATCCATCGTGCAACATCCCCAGAAGAACTCCAATGAGAAGTGTCTGTGAAACTCTTATTTATAGTGGGGGGTAATCCCTTTTGTATCTATTTGATAATTTTTTATATGAGGGATATATTAAAATGGTAATAAATTAAAAGATCCATCTCTACGAACTTGGGTGATTAATGTCAAACACTGCTAATTTTGGTATTTCAAATACATACAACAGCATGGAAAAAAAGTATTACAATGAAGCCACTATATATATTCATTATTATTGCATTGTTGAAATGTGATTCTGTATTGGAACATAAATTTGTAGTGATAACTACAACATACCATGGTGGAAGTGGAGTTTTTTTTATTTTACCAATCCATATATATTTCATGATGGCTAGATGGGGCTCAATTCATTTTATAACTTCATTTCTATCAATGAGGGAATAACGTGGTCTCTTGAAGTCCCAAGTGTTGTCAAGGGTAGTCCTAAGCCATAGTGGTGATAATTAGTATTGATCTATAACATCATAAAATCACCTATAGTGGTTTTTTGTGTGTTTTATATGGCGACTGACATAGTCTTGGGTGGACGTATTTATAGATTAGCTAATAGGTGTGTCCATGTGGGGTTCAGGAAACAATGACATGAAGTGGTGTTGTTTTTAATGATGATTAGAAACTATGTGGAGTGTATCCATGATCATAGAATAGTGAACATGATGACTTATATATATATATATATTAAAATTCGATGATAACACTTCTTAATATCATGCTTTGTGGATGGGATCCCGATACACTTGAACCCACAAATCATTAGCCACTTATGAAATGAATAAGGTCACATAAATATTGGCCCATATAGTGTATGAGCTCATCACCATGAATGTGGTACCATATTGTCACCTAATTCAGCCCTCTTGATTGATTATGGTCTGAATGGACCTTTTATGGGGTTGGTTATGTGGTGTGCATCAATTAGTTGAGGGGAAGCTCAAGCTAGCCATTTTTTTAATAATAATCAATATTCAAAAAATAAAAATATTTCAAACAATATTTTTTCAAGTAAAATCAAAATTATAAATTCATTATTTTTTATCAATTTAAATATATTTTAATAATTTAACTAGTTATTACAAATTTTAAAAACAATCAATTTATTTCATGTTTATATTTAGTTAAATTCAAAAAAAAATTATAATAAGTTTCATATTTTTTATGAAAATACAAGTGCATCAGTGAGACTCAAATACCGTGATCTCTCTACCTATATTATTGGACAAGGATGAAAAACTATGGTCGGAGGGGTATTTATAGAGTAGTATTTGGTATTTTTGTTGAGAGATATTATGGATTTTGAATGTAGGAACTATGAGGCTTTCATGGGTTAGTAAGGAAACTATGTCAATTGATATTGATGTGTTACATAGGAAATGGAACACTGAATAGGACATGTGATTTTAGGTCCCCACATGATCCAATAAAAGGAATCTAATCCTACTAAATGACCATTTTTGTGACAGGTATACTAGGGAAAATACATATGGGTGGTATATGTATAATGATATATCATGTTCTTATTGGAAATTGGTGATCTGGGAAGTTAAAAAAAATTGATCAAATCTTAAAAATATTTATTAGTGCTAGGATTATGATATACTTGTTTCCCTTCTGAATTTATGTCTAATTTGAAATCATCCACACGTGGTTTATGATGGTGTTGTTCAAGCGGTTGAAACAATTGGCATCTAGAGGGTCAACTCAATTATAGAGGATGATAAGTGGTAGTGTATTTTGTACAATTTTTTACTGCAGAATTTGACAATTTATGTCAACAGTTTCACATAGATAGTGAAAGATAACAAGACAGAGGATCTTGATATTTATTTCAATGTGATAAGATCTAGGGTTGAGTACTCATTCTAATTATAAATCCATGAAATATGAGGTGGAACGCGTCAGTGGTGGATATTTAATCATGGGGAGTAGAAGAAGAAATACATCACTTATGAAGTCATCTAGAGTGATTTTCATTTTTTCTCTCCGTCAACCATGAGGGTAGTGAATATGTATGAGTTTCTCTCTCTAAAAAATGGGGTCAAGATTTTATGAAAACATGGGATCCTATTCAAGGACCATTTTTTATACTCAATCTATTTCGAGATGAGGAGTCTAAGGAAAGGAATATTGAGGAGGCACTCAATAATTCTATCTAGTATTATGTTACTCATAGTACATTGATAATGTACTTATAAGTTCCCAATAAGGTAGAGGTGGTGGAATGTATGAACTCGAGAGGATGAATTATATAAGAGGGGAACCAATAAGGATCCTCGAAGAGAAGTGTTTTCAGTGCTAGGTCTCATCCACCATTGAATTTGAGGATTTGAGCAACATGGAGTTGACCCAAACTACTTCATTTACTGCCTTTTAAGGAAAGTGTTTTATGTGATTTTCCAATGAAGCTTATTAATTTTTTCATCGTCTAAGGGGGATACAGTCTGTATCAGAATCAATTCCTAGTGGTAATTTGGTATCCACATGGTGTAGGTTTTCTGGTTTATTGTTAGCTTCATCAACTACTACAACTGAGGTCTTTTCAAGAGGCTTGTGCTCTATTGAGTGGATATGGGCTATGGAGAGGGAAACATTAGGATATTCCTTGTCTTTAGTGACCTTGACCTAGTCATTACCATATTGATGAACGTTATTTGTTATTTCGTCGAACATTCTATAGAAACTTTCATTCCCTGGATGTTCATGATCTACATGTGTCAATGATCATTAGAGGTATGATTAGTTTTTTATGTACAAATTTTTATGCCTTTTGTGATTCTAGTAATTCAAAAATCATTGTTCCACCCACTCTAAATCACACTCTATGATTGGATTTAGAGGGGTTTATCTATCCATTATGTTGAATACACTTGTTTGATGTACGCAGGCGGTGTAGACTAATGATGAGGAAAATTTAGTCATGTCGAGAACTTTTATTTCTTCAGATATAGTCATATAATTTTATCCTTATAACCAACACGTTGCATTTTGTTCAAGCTATTATCTTCTACTTATAGAGGATAGTAATGTTCTCAAAAGTGTTTGGTCAACATGTTCTTTTCATTGGTAAGAAGATTATTTATTTTGGTAGTAGTTGTGAAAATCCTCTCCATAATTTTTTGGTAGAATTTTCTATTGAATTAATAGAAGCTGGGACAATCGAAGTTCTAAGGGAAATCAGAAAATTTGAAGATATGTTTTTCAAGGAGGTTGGGATGCTACACCCTCATCATGAATATGAGTTTTGGATAGATTTTTACCAAGAAACATATATGATTTTGATGAATCCTTATCATATGACACCCTATGAGTTACAAGAGTTGAGGATTCAGATAGATGATTCAATGAAGAAAGTATTCATACAACCCAATGTATCGTCCTAGGGTGATCTAGTGTAATTTGGAAAGAAGTGAGATGACGATATGAGATTTTTTATTGATAATGGAAGTTTTAATCAGGTAACTATCAAGAATCTCTTCCCTATTCCAATTATTGATGATATATTTGACTAGTTATGAGGAACCAGTTGGTAAATTAAGATTATTATGTGGTATAGGTATAACCATTTTAAGTTGATGGATGATAATATATCAAATAATAACATCTAGTTCCAGAATGTGAACATTCATTTTGTGTTCATGGGGATTAGGAACTCGTTTTTCCTTTAGTTCCATTAATAGTTTTAGTCATGTTCTTTGATTCCATATCGATATAATCGTTGTAAGATAAAGAGAATTATAGTTATCATAGATCATACATGAATATACATTGGCACCATTGTCACTATGGAATGTTTTCAAATAGTATTTTTTTAATTGGGAGGCATGTTTCCATGTGCATGTGGTATCCCAGCATCTTGTGACCATGGACCCATCAATGAATGAAGATTCTATTTCATGGGAAGCAATAATGAATGTTGTGGAGGTTCATAATCTCCTTAGTCTCGAGGGATATTATGAACGGATCATCACCCATTTCCCATTAAATTCATCCTCATTTGAAGAATTAACCAGACCGGACCATGCAGTTATCTGTACTAATCAGTGTCATAAGTGGTTCACCTCTATGAAAGGAAAATTTATCTATTCTCACGAACATAATTTTTTATCATATGAGGTGTTGTTTGAGGTGGATTGGGATGATTCCCAAATTATGGGAATAAGAGGATTGTAGGGGAGTAAGAATTCTCCTCGATTCATGGGACCTTTTGGGGGTGTTCGATCAGGTTGGAGAGGTGGCCTATTTATTGGCAGTACCAAAATTACAGGTCAATATCCATGATTCCTACCATATATCTCAACATTTTCGGTTCCTTCCTCACAACTCCCATTTCATTGAGTGGGGTGAGTTGGATATTAAGATAGACGCGATGTTCATAGAGAAACATTTTTATATCAGGGATCATCGAGTGAAGGTGCTACATGGATAGATCATTCTTTGGGTTTGTGTGAAGTAGAGGTATGATGGCCGGGAGGATAGTACATGGGAGTGTTAGATGAAAATGTGTGCCTAATACCTAGATTTGTTTTGAGATTTTTATTTATTTTTCATTAACTTCTTGATATGATTTTTTATCCTGATAGTTTATAATATGGCTTTATCCATTGATGTTGATGTGTAATTAATGATTCTAGAATGTGGATATGGAAGAAAACTTTCATAATAAATATGTGTTATACCATTACAAGTTATAAAATTTTGTGAGAAATTATTTGATTCCCAAAGCAAATAATATCCTAAAGTGATAAGTTGATATTCATTGATTTTTGATGTTGGAGGTCATGTTATGATTTTTTAAATGTAGTATTTGGCTTCGAATTATTTGAGGTTGTAATTTTGGTGTGGATGGATGTGTGAGATAGAATTATTGAGGATAGAATTAGATAGTGTGGTTTCATTTAGGCTATAAAAAATCCTTGAGAGGTGTCTTATGGGTTGGCTGTTCAGACCTCCTTCTCTGTTTTTGTGGGATTAGATTCTATTCAAAGGAATAGAACATATTAAGAGGTATGTGATTTAACCATCTAAACCATCCATCCCATTACATGTGGAATTTATGTGGTGGAAGTGTCCCATGAAATTCTTTGGGGGTTTGGATTATGAGAGGTGGATATGGAGCTTAGATTTTATCCTTGGAGGTTTTTGTAAAATGGAGTGATAAGCTTCACCAGAATGTGGTTATGTGATGACATGGTGATCTAAAAAAATGGAATATATGTTTATGCGTAGAGTATTAGGTTTTCATCTATTTAATCTATAATAATATTTTGGAGTTAGGATATGGTGTGGAGGCGTTTTTGTGGTTATACATAATTTGTCGTGGATGTGGCATAGTCACAAAGATGAAATGTAGAGTCACACGGGAATGTTTTTTGGGGTTATTCTTTTTTGGGAATGTATTCAGCCAAGAAAAGGGATATGGTGTATTCCATTTTTTTTCATATTGATCATACAGAAAGAAAGATTAAGTTTCACCATAGTTCTATCTTGGTTATTCTGATATCCAGAATAGAGATTTGATTTTTCTTGGATGCAGCTTTAGTGAGCTAGGCTATGGTATGGCCTTTACTTGTTCACTGTAATCATTTCCTCTTTAAGTAATTCTACATCATGTTTACATTGGTATCCCTATGGTCTTATGTCTTCAGGGTCAATTTAAAAACCAAAAAAAATCAAAAAACCTATTATTTCATAAAATTTTCTCTTATTTCATTGGTGAAACTTGTGTATCTCAACGAGTTCATTCACCCCCCCTTAAATTAGATTTCAACCCCATCCTTGGGTGACTAATAAATGTTTCTATTATGAACTTATCACCTATATACTCTTAGATTTATTCCAGTTCATCTTTTGGTATAGGTTGTTATGATGTAAACCATTGGAATTTTGGTATTTTTTTTGGTAAGGTAATTTTGTGGTTTATTGTACATTAGGTTAATCATTGTGTTTTTGTTCATGGTAGTGATCAGTGTCGGCCTCCCTCTATACCGACCTTGGGTAGCCATTTAGAATGATTTTTTGAGTTAGGTGATCCTTTGTCTCTCACTTCTAGTTGTATATGCAGGGGTGATCGTCCTTTTTTATCTTTTTGGACAATAGTTTAAACTGTCCTAATGAAGATATCAGATTGGTTTATATTGAATTTAAGGGGAATTTTAAATAAAAAAACTATCATTTTTTATATTATTAATACTACAAAAATAATTTGCACGACTAATTGGTAAAAATCATGGTAGTTGGGCGATGCCATTTTTAATGGTTATTGAGATTTTGGAACCCTATTGTGTGATTATGTGATTTCACAAAAAAATGAATTTGGATAAGAAGGTATATTTTGAGAATTATTTGGATTCACCTAGGAATTATTTATTGTATAATAAATCATTGAAATAAATAAATTAAATTTATGAAAAGACACTTTTTAAATATAGAATGTGAAAAATATGAACAGTTTTTTTGGTGAGTTGTTGTGATGTGTGGGAAGTATTTGTGATGTGTGGTCATGATGTGTGGGAAGTGGCGGTGATGAGTGGATGGTGGTTGTAATGGGGAAAATTTGATGAGATTTGGTTGATTAATTGTTGTTTTGATGGGAAGTGGTGGTGATGTGAAATGATATAAATGTGGGAATTTTTTCATCAACAAGGGTATATGAAGAGGTTGGGTTTTTGTTTTTGGTGGGGTTTTCTTGTATCCAAATGGTAATAGAATAATTTTTTAATGTTGAAATGTGAATTAAATAGTTTTAATTTTCTATTCAATGTGCTCAATTGAATAGTATGTGATGTTTTAAGTGGTTATTGTTTAATGTGTAATATAATGGATGTATAAATGAATTGGTTGTGAGTAGAAAATTTGGATTTAGGTAATTTGAAAATAAATACATCTGAAATTTTGTTGCATCATGTGTCTTTATTGTGTTTGTGGAAGAAAAAGTGGCGGAAGGTTGTGAGACTGTGGGTGTTTTTTTGAGTTTGGATTGTCCTCTTATTGTGAACCAATTTGTTAGGCTTGTGTGTTGAGTCTATTATATATAATTTATATTTTTGAGTGATTACTATACATTCCCTACCCATTTTGAGTAGCATGTGAATAAAACCAAATGGTTTGGGGTTGTTTTCCCAAAAACTTATTGGTGAGGATTAATGGAAATCTACCCACTCTTTCCAACTCTATCATCCTGACATAGTTCTCATACATGGGTTGTGAGGTATAAAATTCAAAATTACATTGATATGTTTATATGAGATTGGTTAGGTGGCTTATATTGATGATTTTCATGGTAGGAGGAGGTCGCGAGGTTGATATCCTTCATGTTCATGATACCATACTATTCTGTTTGCACAGTTGTGATGTGATATCCTAGATGTCTCTAAAATAGAAATGATTTCATGTATTAGCTATGGTTTATGTGGGAGAGGTGTGATGAAATGTGTTGGCCCATGTATCTTTGGATAATATGTGTGGTGTATTGTCCTACATTTCTATAATAATGAGGAAATGTGATGGACCATGTTCTATCATGTAATAATCTATGCAGATGATATGGGAATTCCAAGACGTATAATGTTGGGGTATGAGAGTGTAAAATATGTGGGAATGAAGTGTGTGGTATCATTTTTCTGATATTATACTTTTTATGTTATTTTTTGTATGTGTTATTAGGTGAGAGAGTCTTAATGTGAATGGGATTGGTTAGTTTTTGTATTTAACTGATGTTGGTTCTGTTGTGTGTTCAATAGTCGAGTAGTATTCCAATTTCACATGAGAAAATGAGATATTGGGTATGATACTACTGAGTATAATTATATGGACAAAGTATATATATATATAATTGGTTTCTATAAGGACTTCATGGCCCATGTTAGACATTACTAGCACACACATTGGTGTTTTTATTCTGTCTATACATCAACACATTATTTTAAAAACATATTTATGGAGTATTTGTATTTTTTTACATTATAAATTCATTGTGGTATGGTTTTTGGATTATTTTGATATTATTTTATATATATTTTTGTATTTATTTTATCATATCTCTTAGACATATATTATATAGAGTGCAATTCCATCTATTCATGATATTTTTATTACCCTCGGCGCTCCTCACCAACCGAGTGCATATCGAAGGCATGACATTGGGTCACTATCTCACTATCATAATTTCCTTCTTAAGAGGGATAATATATAGATAGGGGATCATGAAATTGTATAATTCTATTTAAATCAATGTTAATTGGATTAAAAAAAATTAATTTAATTTATTATTAGCATTATAATGGAAATTTTATTTCTAAAAAATATAATAACTTGAAAATGAGGTATCATATTTGAAAATAATAATTTTACTTTTTCATAGAGAAATATGGTTTTCTATAACTAGAATTATAAATTTTTCATTTCAAAAACATAGGAGACACATTAATGGGATGGAATTTCCTATAAAATTATATCAAGAAAAGACAAATCATCTATGATACGATTACAAAATCTCTTATTTTTAATTTTTCTCATCTTTTTTAATTTTTTATTTGATAACATAATATAAGGTATAATTGTGATTATAATTTAATAATAATTTAATTAATTTTACCTAAATAATATTTATTAAATTGGATAGGTGATGGATTATCAAATATTTACATTTCCTTCACTCTAATATGATGAAATTATTTGTTTTTAGATACACTGATGGTGACGGGACAACCACCGTTGCTATTGGAGGGTAGTTTCTATTCATTTTCCAAAAATATATCTTCTTGATCATTATTTTATGGAATAAATATTATATATATATTCCTATTATGTTAATGTGAATTGTGTTTTTATGATAACTTGTCAGTATCCTATAGGTTACTCAGGAGTGGGGGTGGAAGATGTGTCCCCAATTAACCTTGGTTAGAGTTCTAGGGAACACATATTTATTCAAGTAATGAGTTTGGTTAGTGGGGATCCAGGGGGAAATATCACATATAAAAATAGGTGGCATCTTAGGGGGGGGGGGTTGACATCCATTGATCCTTATTATGAAATGTAAAATTAAATATTTGAGGAATCCAATAATTTTCATGGATTATTCTAATTTTCATATTCTAAGTGTGTTTAGTAGTTTATTAAAATGTTTATTTCATGGTTTTTTAATAGATTGGATATGTACATCCATATAATTTTAGATCTTATGAGAAAAATTAGATTTCAATTACAAAAAAAAATAATCATTGTATAAATCATTCAAATACTGAAGCTTATTTTTGAAGTGGGATGTTATTAAGAAAAATATTGGGGATGAAAAACACACATCATGATATATGGAATGATTTTTACACAAACTCTGATTTATTATACTTTCACGAATTTCATTTTTCAACATTAAATTTCAAGCTTCCACTTTAACAATGTTATTTATTTTTTCCATTGAAAAAAATATGGAAAAGGGGATTGAGAACTAAGATATTGATCTCAGATTGACACAAAATATTTGGAAATTCATACATATGAAATTTTTGATTCCTATAATCCACAAAATTTAAATTTGATGTATGAATTTCATGTTATAATCAAAATATATATTTAATTTTCACATTATTATTAAAGGGTGTTGAAATTGAGGAAATGAGTTTAGATTTCCAACAAAATTTATCAAAATTATTAATAGAACCCATGTAAATATGATTTGTGGTGGGGTTATGATGATCGAAAAAGATATTTTAATTGATTTAAGTCTTTAAAATGAACAAATGATGGTCATAATATTTAGAAAAACTAAATAAGTATTTAAATAAAAGTAAATTATACAATATTACAATTTTGAAATGTAATAATAAGAATCACATCATAATTATATTTTGTTTGAAATGATTAAAAGTGATTTTCAATGGTGTTAAATGTCCAAAAACATCGTTCTATGGGTCAATACCTTGAAAAATTCCTCAAATAATAATTATATCACTTCAAAACTATAGTAATTTTTTATTTTACATATTTCAATTGTCCATAGATCTATTTGAAGGGAGTTTTTTCTAAAATAAAAAAATAATATTTTTTTCAATATACAAGTAAAAATCTTATGTCACAACATTAATATATAAAAACTATTTTGAATTATCATGAAATCATAGAACATTGACCGTAGATTAATTTTTTACATGAATGAATATATATCAACTCATTCCAACATGATGTGTTGTCCGAATGGATGAAAATATGGTTTTATTTCACTTAAAAGTATTTAATAACATTTTCAATGAGTTAAGACCTAAGAAACGACCCAAGGTCAGGATATCACCTCACTTCATATTGAAACATTTTCTATTATTACTATCAAAACCTTCTCATCAACCTCTAACCATTGATTTTACAATAATATGAGATCCCCTTTTATGTTTTGGCCCTTTCTCATTAGATTATATTACAACGTATTTCTTATGACTTCAAATTTTACATTATATTCCATTGATTATTCCTTATGTTAATATTATCATGTATATGTCGTATGTTTCTTATTTTGGATTCAAATTCTATATTTTCTTATGAATCTTCCATCAATATCATCATCTTTGACTTCATTTATGACTCTAGTTTCTTTCTTATACCTTTAATTTATATTCAACTATATATTCATGATTATTTTCTACTTTTTATTCAATTAACACATTTTCCATGTTACCAATTCTTAATTTGGATTTTGGAATATTGTTTTTATTTTCTATTATTTTTTCTCTTATTTATGATTCATATTATGTTTTTTATTCTTGTTATTTTGTTTCTATTATTTCCCATCTTACTTATGCATTTATATACTTTTCTATATTCTGACTTCAAGATTATGTATTGTTTATTTTGATTTTACATATTTTGTATCTATATTCTTTATCGTGGTTTGATAGTTCCTTCATTTTCAATTCTTTTTTTTGATTTTATAGTTCATACTCTTCTTCAAATTTTTGGATTATGATTCCTAGAATATAATTTTTATTCTACTATTTTTTGTTTTTTATTGAATTAATTTTTATTTAATTTTTATATTCATATATGATTCGTTTTTTTTCTTCTTCTATCTTTTATTGTTGTTTTTTCTATTACATTAAATTATTTTTGATTTTTAATTTACCCATATATATGATTCTATTTATATCTTTTATATTTTCACTTCTATATTAAATTCTATATAGGTTTCTTGATTTTCCTATTTCATTTTTTACCTTATTTTTTCAACCATTACCAGTACTTTTATTCTCATTATTTTGTATATGATATTGATATTTATTTTTATAATAAGATAATATTTTTTTTTTGATTCTATTTTGAGTTTCCCTATATTACTTTTTGATTTTGGTATTTTACTGAACCTTATATCTTGGAATAAACTTGACCTTATTTTTAACCATTTTACATATTTTTTTTTAAAATAAAATCTAAAGAACCCTTTTTTTAAATATTTTGTCCACATGACACATCAAATTGATGGTCAGTCTATTGGTACCTGGAATAATTTATCAGAATGATATGATGTTAGTTACAACATATTAAAAGTTAAGGGAAAATAATTTTTTAATTATTTCATGGAACTTTGATGTCAGTTTCTTAGTTTTTACCCACTAACTCTCGATGTGTTATATATTAAAACAATTAAAACAATTAAAACAAACTTTTGGTAATTTCATGTAAAACAAAAGTTTGGATGACATGAGTTTTATTTATATATATCAATAATTTAATAATGGTCATTTTCTTATGATTTTAGGATAATCAATGATAATTTTACTATGATTTGATGATAATATGAGGTTGTGTGTTGAGTTTTGAACTATAAATACATATTTTCATGACTTAAATCTCTAAAAACACAATATTTTCCCTTATTATAATACCACAAGCCATATTAACATATAGTCTATTCATATATTCCAAAAATTAAATGATGGTTTTTGTCTTGTGATTTAATGAAAATTCATGGTCAAATTTGACTGTATAGAATATATTTGGTCATTTATTACATTAAAATAATCTTTTCGATCATTATAACCACATTGTACATTTGAATTATAGGAAATATATTCAAACATGTCACAAATTAAATGATCATTGTTTTATGTGATATCATGAAAATCAAAAGACATTTTCTCGGTCATTTCTATTTTATTCACAATTTTTAATACATACATGTCACAAATTATTAGATAATCAATGTACTTTGATTTCACAATAATCTAAGGTCTTTCAGTAACATAATTTCAATAATTATAAGAAAACCATGTGTGGGTTAGGTGTATGGTCTCTCCCAACCTGCCACAATTTAAATAAAGTTCATTATCTTTTGATTTCATGACATCCTAATGTAATTTTATACGATTTGACACTTTAAGGAACATTTTTAATGACATTAATATATCAAAAAACACTTGTTTGGATCATTCCAAAGAAAAATCTTGTTATATTGATGTGTTGGAACAAATTATTTTGAATTAAATCAATAAAAATTGACTTTTGAATTTTTAAATAGACCTATAAGACTGATTAATGTGCACTCTAATAATGCTTGTAATAAATTAAAAGATGATTATATTCCTGATATTTTATAATAATTATACGTTGTTTTTTGTTTTTTAACCTTTCACAAAAACTTTGACATCATTTACATATAAAAGAAATCTTTTTTGTCATACCAACCACACTCGATCAACTGTACATCGTATTGATATGAATTCTATTTAGACATGTCATATATTAATCAAAGATAATTGATTTCATATATTATGATAGTTCTAGGTAGTTTTCACTGTTTTTCCTCCTGGTGCATGTTTTTAACATTAAATTAATAAAAACATACTTCGGTTCTATAAAAAAAATAGAAATTTGGACTGAAATGTTAAATTTTCATACACATAAAAAATTATATGGATGTCGTTTTCCTAAAATTTCAAAAAAATTACTAGAATATTACATGATTTTATTCACATTATACAAGATTTTTAAGACTGATAAATATAATAGGACATCTTTTTTATTCATTCCAACCACACTGTATGACATATTTTCATTGGATCTATGTTAAAAATTTATTAATTATTTCATTGGACTATACAAAAAATTGATTGTTATTTGTTAGGTTTTGACCATTAGATTAGTGTTTTTAAATACTTTTAAATCGTATAAAACTATTTTTTTTCTATTAAAACCACACAACACATTTGAATTACATGTTTTCTATTCATACATGTCAAAAATTAACAAAATATTAGTTTCCTTGAATTTTATTTAAATCTAAGTCCATTTTATATATTTTAACCCCTAAACACATATTTTATAATTTTAAATATATATAAATGAACTTTTATTCATTATGAGAGAACCGAATGTCAAATTGAGATGGATTCTATTTGAAAATGTTATAAATTAAACCTTGATCCCAACTAATGTATGATTTGTTTCTATATATTGAAATTAAAATTATATTAATTTTAATACTATTAACCGAAAATCTGAGATAGTTTAAAGGTTTCGACCCTTTGACGAACTATTTTAGAGGATTTTAAATCTAATAAAATTGCTTGTCCAGTCATCTGTACCACACCATAATTAATTGAGGTTTCTGTTTATATGTCACAATTTAATCAATGATCCCTATCTAATAATTTTTCCACTAATAAGACATCATACCTAGGTTTAATTTTTTTAACTCACATTTGTTGACTTTTAAATAAATAAAAGGCACTCTTTTTCATCCATATGAAACAACATTTTTGATTTATTTCTAGTCTATTAATATATTTAATAACTTAAAAGTTTATTTTTTTCATAATATTTAATTGAAATCCATGTTTGAATTCTAGGTTTTAACCCTACAAACTATTTTGAATCTTTTTTTGTAATACTTTTTTTTAACATTATGACCATAATGTATATCAAATAGTGATATATTTGATTAATATGGGTGGTGAATTAGATAATGGTATTTTTATTGTGATTTCATTATACTTTGATATTGTTTAATTTGTTTTCTTCCGTTGATGCATATTTTTAATGAATTTTTAATTCTTTAAAAAACAAATTTCATTATTCTAAGATCAAAATATATTGGATTGATGATATATATATTTATAAAAGTTAAAAATTACTTGAAAAACCTATTCATGTCATTCCACTATAATTCTATGTTGTTTTCCTGGTTGTGACCGTTTCTTGCCAAAATTTTGACTTTCAAATCCAAAAAACACAATTTTAGTCATTTTGATCAATCCACAACTATAATTAACCTGAGGTATATTCCTACATATCAAATATTGTGAGTAATCCATTTAAATATGATTTCAAGATAATCTATGGTTTTCACCAGGGCCTTGAAAATTTGAAACACATTCTAAACACTTTTTTAATCATCACAAATGAAATGTTGGTTATCATATGCACACTGATCGTCATATTGAACAATGCTATGTTTTATTATGTATTAAATTATTAAATAACTGTAGTTATATACTATAAATAATTGACGATAATTCTTTCTAGGTTTTCTTCCATTTAATGCACATTATTTTTATTTTAAATCTCTTCAAACACATGTATAAGTAATATGAGAATGTCGCTAGTCTGATTAATGTGTGGTCTATTCCAACATTTTAAAATTTTGATTGTGTTTAATCTCTATCAATTTTATGACTATATAAGTCCATTTGAATTGTTTTCACACATTTTATAATATTTTTATATACTTAAATCTAATAAAAAATATATTTTGGTTATTATTACAACATTTCATGCTAGATTATCATGTGGTGTCTTCAATAAATGTTATAAATTGACCTTAAATCATTATCTAATGATTTTATGAAAACCCATGATTTTTTATATGTTTTAACTATTTGAAACACATTTTTTGAATTAAGTTAAATAGAGGTCACCGCATGATGAACTAACATGTCCTCCAAAAAAATTTGTTTCCCTTTTTTTGTATTAATATCATATATTATTTGGATTAATGTTTATATATTAAGATTATAATATTGGTTATTTGATACTTTTTTATTCAGTTATTATTTTCATAATAAATGTTTTATCTTGTTATTATTATTATTAATATCGATTTTATAAAATTATTTATGGGAATTTTTGTCCACCATTGCTAGACAACATTGGTGATCAACAATGATAATATATATATATATATATAAATGTATATATATTAAAAGGGGAAACATCCAGATATGGGAGCCAAGGGATTTTTTCTGCCTCCCAATAAACCATGACTCCTAGGAATGAATTTGAAGGTCAAAAAATATAATTTATTATGAAATTATTATATAATTTTATTTTTTATCTAGAAACTTCTGTAATGATATTATGTTTGGGGAGTTTTTAATTACAATTTCTTAGTTGAAATAATGAATGATATTTTTTTCATATGTCAAATTAGAAAAAGAACATTTTTCTTATGAAATCACGATAATACAAGGTTAATTTCTTTTTTATGAAGATTTGATGATTGTTTTTAAGGATTTTTAAATATAATAAATAGAATTTTTCCATTCCAACCACATCATATTGAATTATTTTAAATTCAAACCTACAATAAATTATTCAATTATCATTTTCTAATGATTTAAAAAAAATCTCAAATCATTTTCTAGGATTGATATTTTTACTCATTTTTTGACATTTGTATCAATAAAAACACAATTTTGGACATTTTACGTAATCTGATGGTTAAATATGTTCTATTTATATGTATTAAATTTAAAAGTTTTCATTTTATGATGATTTCATAAAATATGTGATTTTCTCTAGGTTTTGATCATATAATAGGTTTTAATAAATTTTTAATATAAAACGTTATATTTGATCATTCTAACCATACAGTACATCAGAATGGCATGAATTATATTACTACATAAAAACAATTAAATTTTTGTTATTTTTCTTTTAGTTGATTACAATTCAATTTTGTTTCATTGGTTTTAACCCTTTTAAATAAAAATTAATGTCATTTGTTTAAAACACAATTTTCATTATTCCAAAGTAACCACATGTTGGATTGATGTGATTTTTTTTGATTTGATGTTAATTAGAGGTCATTTTTTTGGTTTTTACTATTTGAATTGTGTTTTTTTTACTTTTAAATTTATATAACATGCTTTTCTATTCCATGAAAACCGAATAATGAATTGTTGTTTTCACTATTACAATATAACCAATATTTAAATGATTCAATTTCCTTGTTCTATTATAATAAATGGAATATTTTGTCTATGTTTTTACCCATTGATACATGTTTTTAAAGGAATAATTCTAGTTAATTTTTTTAAAACATTATATCCTCAATGAACATTAAATTTAATTTCAACCTAAACATACATATAAAAATTTAATCAATGATTTCTGTTTATTAATTTCATGAAAACAAAATCTCATTTGTTAGTTTTTGTCCCTTTGATGTTAAATCAATAAAAACACAATTTTGGACATGCGGAGAAAACTACATGTCGGGTTGCTTCTCAATCTATTAATATATATCATAAATTAAATAAATTTTATTTTATTATGATTACACAACAATTCATGGATATTTGTATTTTTTTATAATTTGATGAATATTTTAAAAGACTCATAAATTAAATTAATCTATATTTTTAGTTATTTTTACCATACTAAATGATAGACTAAAATACATCATATTTTAATATGTTTCAAATCAATTAATCAACATTTTTCAATGATTTCTTGACAATCTAATTTTTTTTTGGATCTCAACTTTTGAAAAATGTTTTTTTACTTTTAAATCAATAAAAATGAATTTTTTTCATTATGATAAAACCACATGTGAATGGGTTTAAATTTTTCTAAGCCATTCCTTTCTCATTTAGGGATACTCAATGGTTCCAGATAAATTATATAAATTTAGATTTTGTTTTAAAAATACATTTTAAAATTTGGTTGTGGTTTTATAATTTTTTTTCATGTTAAGGAAGAATCATTATTGTGTTAAAATTTTAATTTGATGATTTAAAAGAAATCATTATTCTTAGAAGGGTTATAGATTTTTGAAATTATTTATAATCCATTTTCTTTATTATTTATATGTATTTTTTAATAAAAAAATTGCAATTTTTTAAATTAAATAATTACCATTATGCATCAAAATGGAGCTGTGTAACGGTACATTGTTTTTTCAATGGATTTGTGTAAGTATGGTCTATTTTCCTTGAGTTACATAAGGGTATAGGCTTGATTTTTGTGTTTTGTAAAGGTAGTCCTCAACTCATGTAAAGGTAAAATCTATTTTCAAAAGGATTTTTATAGGTTTTCATGATCTTATATAGGTTACATTAGGGTTCACTTGTTCTCTTATACACTTTATAGGGGTAATATTATCATCTAGAATGGGTAACATGCTATTTGTGTAAGGGTATACATTTATATCCATTAGTTGCATAAAGGATGATCCAAAGACCTCATGGATACATAAGTGTACTTATAAATAGGTACATATACATGTATGAGTTTTATGTGAAATGTGAATCTCAGGTAATTATAAAACAATACTTATGTAGTAACATCCTGGTTTCGGAAGCCACCCAGAGGCGCACTGTATCCGTTTGGTCACATGGCCTCAAAAGAATTTCCCCAAACATCAAAATATTCCGACTAGTAGTGAGGGCCTTGGGTGTTGTAGTGGTTAAACCATTCCCCCATTGGAAGATTACATAGGAAAAAGTGTGGTGGGAACATAAACCATAGGTTGGAGGATTGTAACCTCCCTCTGATACCACTTTGTAATGTCCCAATTCTGGAATCCACCCAGAGGTCCCCCCTACCCGGTTGGTCAGAAGGCCTCAAGAGCATTTCCTCGAATGCCAGAGGCTGACGACTAGGTGCGAGGGACTTAGGTGTGAGAGTGGGGAAACTGTGCCCTCATTGGTAGAGTACACAATGGACGTAAAATAAATATACAATGGTAGGAGCAGTAATAATCACATACAACAGTAAACATCAGATGACTAAAAGTAAGAAACAATAGGAGCACATATATAAATGATGCATGATATATATATATATATATGTTTGTGTGTTTTTCATTTAATGCAGACAAACAAAACATGAGGCTGAAAGAAAGTACAAAACCAAGTACGAATGAAAAACAAGTAAATAAGTCCTCAGCATCGCAAGCCATAGCTTGGTCCCATGCTCTCCAGCCCCACAGTGATCATGTACCAGATGTAGAAGGATGCTTGCCCATATCTATACTTGCAGCAATATAATCTTTTTGGGCCCAAAAGCATGATCCAAATAGGTTGTGAGACTAAGTCCCAGAAGGAAACCACAAAATGATTTATTCCTAATAGTCAGCGAGTATATGGAAGTCAATAAGTAAAAGTAAGTTGTAATCAAGGAAGTACTCACCAGTAACAATCAATAGTTTCAAAGCATTCAATTTCAGATATCAAGAAAAAACTAATAAAAGTAGGTAACCCTTTGGTAAGTACTCCTAGCCTAGCCCCTCTGGTTCAACCAAACAACACAAGCATGTAGCTAAACACAAACGGTTACCCTATGGGAAGTACTCACAGCGTAACCACTCTAGTTCATCCAAACAAGTACAGGCCAGTTGCTAAATAGAAACGGTAACCCTCTTGGAAGTACTGACATCATAACCCCTCTTGTTCAACCAAACATGTACAAGCATGAAGCTATAGCATAGACTCTCTGAAGAAGCACTCATCGTCAATTTCTCCTATAGTATTTTATCGTTAACTAAAAGGCGCTCTGGGGAAGCACTTACGTCCAAATTCCCCATGTGGCCCACGTCGAGGAACTACAGACACTCTAAGAAAGCACTTAAATCAATTTCCCCAATTATATCATATCATAATAGTAAAACATACACTCTATAGAAGATTGTACGTCTATTCTCCCTATGGTCCACTACACCAGGTTCTCACGGCCCTGTATAAGTCAAAAAGTATAGAAAAGCATATCATCCAAATTAAACATGATGGACTACTTGGATAATAGTCTATAACATAACATCATTTCAGATAAACAATAATACCATCCTATAATACTGTGCATGGGAAAAACAAGGCAACGTTACTATTTACACAGGACCAAACGGTCTATAATTGAACATGGATGGGAAAAGACTTCCAAAGAAAAAAAATTATCACTATTCAAATACAATTGACCTCTACTCAACCATACAAGCATAACAAGCAATAAACAAGGTTAAAACATTAAACACGCAATACCCCGCTCATGGGTATTGAGATATTATGCACATATAACTCAAATACATTCAACAGAAAGGAAAAAACCACCTACCTCCGTGTTGGGAGATCGATATATGTTAACCTCAAGCATTGAATCGCCCATGAACACCGTATATCTAGAAAAATATATTAAACTTTCAACCCTTGATAACTCTTCAAAGAAGAAGAATCAGAAAACGAAGCTCTAGAAGAAGGAAGAGAATATCAATGGGATCACAATGCAATCAACGGTAGTCGAATCTGAGAATCGGTGCTCGATCGGGGGCTCGAGGAATGATCGCGGCCGTACGGATACTCTCAAATGAACTAGGATTAGAAGTAGACCATTTTGTCCATCATACGTGACCCTGGTAAGTTTAATGAATAAAAAGAAAGTACACTTAGTGTACTTTTGAAATACACAATGTGTACTTGCCGTTACCAAGACCCACTTTAGGCATCCTCCAGGTCACCCCACATGGTCGTGTGCAAGACCGCTACACGGCCAACACATGGTTTCCTATGGTAACCGAGTACACGGCATGTACATATAATGTACACATAGTTTACTTAAAAAATTTCCATAAATTTTTATTTTTCTCATAAACACCTGAAAAAGAAAAAAAAACCTGAAATGAATCTATGGTTTATTACATATCTAAGGATAATATGGTGTTTCAATGTGCTGCATAAAGGTGACTCTATAGTTGTTTAATAGTAAATGTAATATTTCAAAGATTTCATAAAGATCCCTCTACTACTACATAAGGGTAAACAAAGTTTTCGTATATCTATGTATTGGTAGTAAGACACATAAGAGTGAAACAATTATACCATAATGTAGATGGTATGTCTCAAAAAATACAAGGTGATAAATTCCTTAAAATATCAATTTTCATTCATTACGGTCTCTATAAAACATTTTATGTGTAAATTAATATGAATAAATGAAAAGTGAATGGTTTTTTCCTTGATTAAAAGATTTTACTGCAATAATTTGAGTCTTCCTAGTTTTAGGAGCTATAAATGTGTTTTGTGGGAATTATTTGGCTGATAATTAAATATAAATTTAATATACCTCTGAAACTATATCTATTATTTTTAAAATACTAAATATTCCCCTTTGAGTCTCTCAAACATTTAGAGTATAGAAAATCCAAACCATGACATTTATGTTTTTTATATCATCTTCAAATCTTTTGAGTATTTTTTTTCATTCATACCTATGATTTTTTTGGGTTTCTAAAATCTTCCACTATTATCAGTTTTGGATGAAACATATGATGTATTCTTCCGAGAGCGGGGATGGTACATTAAACACCTCATTATTTTTTGACTATACAAGTTATAAATTTTCAATATTTATACATTTTTTGAAAATTAATGTGGATAACCATAAATATTCAATTTTATGGGAATATAATTGCATGAAAAAATGATATGAGATAATATTGAAGTTTGTAAAAGATGAGGTAAAATTACATGTTATGTAATTTCGTTAATGATATATTTTTAATCCCGTAATATTTGAATGGATGATTGACATGTGAAGTATAATTTCTTCAATTAGTGTGGGAATTTCCCGAAATATAATTTTTGGGTAAATATTAATTCATTCTTGGGAATATAAGATTAAATGATTCATAAAATTATTACCTAGTGGTTGTTTAATTTCAAGAATTGATTTTGAAATGATAATACATGTTTTTGGTAAATATAATTATCATAGAATATTGAAATCTCATATGAAAATAAGTATATAATTTTCATATTATTTTTGATGATTTCAATAATGGTGTTTAATGATATATCGTGTACAATAGAAAACTATATTTTATATTCTCTAAGATTATCAGAAATTAGAAAAATAAAAGTATTTTCTATATATAGAAAAATAATAATTATTGTAAAAATTATTCAATAGAGGGAAAGAGATAATGTCATGTTGATGTATTAAAAATATTATATAATATTTATAGGAAATATTAAATAATTCTATTTATCATAATATTGACATGGAGACAATCACATGTTAGTATTTAATTAAATTATTGGAATCATACATATTATGTAATTCATGAATACAAATATTCATATATAATGTATTTAAGATATTTTATCAGATTAATTTTTATACCTATAATATTTATTAGATTCTGTGAAATATATTATTATGTTTTTACACAATGGTTGAAGATATTTTAAATTAAATAACAACTTCAAATTGTTAATTCATTGGTTACAATAAAATACTCATATAGAAAGTATTATCTTCACCATTGATGATAAACACTAGGGTGTAATGACATATTAATAATGATATCCACAAAAGATATTATTAGGGTGTAATGACATATTATTGAAATAATATTTATAATGATAATTTTAAAATCAAATATTTTCTATGATTTTATATTCTTAAATTAGTCAAATAAAAATAACTATTAAAAATAAATGACTCCTTAAATCATTACATTAGGGATGATTGAAATCAATGTTGTTTAATAAAGAACGATGTCGCTTTTTTCCATAGTTTCCATTCAAATTATACATGGAATGATACATTTATTATATATTTATTCTCTATGGATTTAGATCCATGATGTGATTAAATTATATCATGGTACAGTTGAAATATGGGCAGCGTGGTTGAGGTTGTGACATTGGCATGGGATTCAAGTGATGATGATTCTGTCATGAGATGCATAATGTTATATTATGCCTACTGGTGTTAGGTATGTAAGTAAGACTAATATAATGGGTCAAATGTAGGTTTTCCTATTATTATTGATTTTAAAGTTGATATTCTTGTTTAATGGATAATGGATGGTTGATATTTATATAATTAGTTTCCATTTATAGGAAGTAGTTGATGTTATGCACAATGAGTTCATATTTTATTTGGTGGCATGGAATTAGGACTTGAGTAACAAAATGAATTTCAAATGATAAATTAATTAATGAAAACATATTTTTAGAACACAATGCTTGATTTTAATTTTAACATACTTTAGAATACAATAACTATATTAATAGTTCCATTAGTACTTATCTGAGAAAATTAAAATATTTATTTTAGGGAAGAAAATTAATAATTAATAATTATTTGATAATTAATTAATTAATGTTTATAATGATTCTTCTATTCATTTTATAGACATGCCTTAGCAGCGGAAACAAGAATATTCTTGTGAAGTAAGTGGTAGATGAGTTTAAGGCTTGGTAGATTACTAATAATTTGGTTGTGATCCTTATATATTTCATGCATGTTTTGTGATTTCATGTACTATACCACTCATGTTAGTATCATGACTAATAACCAGTGGAATCTTGGAGGGGTTTTCACCAATATTGGGGTTGGTGAGGAATGTCTGGCTAACTAACCCCTCTAGAGCCACTCTCTTCTCTGGGTAGTATTGTAAGATAGGGTGCATGGTGGGTATCATTCGACATATATATATGTAGATGGATTTAATGGATTTTGGTTTTTTCACACACATATATCTATAGATATAGTATCCTGATGGTTATTATAGGTATATTTTGCAAGGGTTTTGATGGATTGATGTATAATCGAAGTCGTATGAGATGATATGGATCCCAAAAAACTACATTGTTACATTGTGTAGACTAAGTGAAGTTGATTAAATTATGTGATGCATAGAGTGTTTGATTTATCCTAGGTGTATTCAAATTTACTTTCTTTATCCCAGGATTCTTCTGTATAGCTTTCCGAGAGTGGAGGATTAGGACGAGTGATGTTCTAGAAGAGTATAAAACCAATGGGGAAGTTGTAGCAAGGTATCTTAATTTGATATTATATTGGATGCTATATGATTACTTATATATAATACATAGTGAGATAGAAATAGTCAGGATGAGAAAATATTTTTATAACATTTTAGTTGATGATTTCATGAGTAATGGATATGTGATAATCATGCAATTTGTAAAATAGGAGAATAAATTACATGTTATGTCATTAGGATAATGGAAATTTATTAATTTCATAAAATTTTATTGGATGTTTAACTTATTTATTTTAATTTATTCTATTATTTTGTGAATTTCATCCAATATAATTAATGTGTTAATATTATTTCATTCTTGGGAATAAATATTTACTTTTTGTAGAAAATGGTTGTCCTGTGAATGTTTAATTAAAATAATTTAGATTGAAATGATATTATATTTTATGGAAAAATATAATTATCTTAGAATATATAAATATCACGTGAGAATACATACATATATATATATATTTAATATTTTTTTCAATTTTATCAAAGTAGTTTAATGATTTAACACATAATATAGATAAAAATATAAGACAATTTTAAATTTTATTAGAAGCATGAGAGAATAATTATTTTCAAAATGTAGAATAATCATAATTTTTTCTAGAAAACATTCAATAAAGGGAAATAAATAGTTGAATGGTGTATTTTCAATATTCATATATAATATCGATGGGAAATGTTTGATAAATTTTTTATTAGAATATTTATGTGTAAAATATCTCATGTTAAAATTTAATTATATTCTGGTGACATAATATATTATAGAATAGATAAATATCAATATTCATATATATAATATTTTGGATGTGTGGTGATATTTATTTCAGATATATTTTTTATCTCTAAGATTTACATGATATTTTGAAAGTTACTATTATTGTCATTATTAATGGATTATATTATTGTAAATTAAATAACATGTTGAAGCTGATAATTATTTTGTAATAATAAAATATGCAAGATGAAATGATTATCATCATAATTTATGATATTTAAGAAATATAATCTATGGGTGGAACATCAGATTATATAAATAATATTTAGAATTATAAATTTAAAAAGAAATTTTTTCTATGATTTATTGTTTCTAAATCTGATAAATAAAGGCAGTTATGAAAAATTAATGATTGCTTAAAACATTACATTGGGAATGATATAGCACAATAGTTTTTAATAATTTCTCAAATGAGAGGTTTTTTTCATAGGGGCATTTCAAATTATGTGGGGAATTATAATATTAATATATATTTATGCTATATGTATTTAAATCTTTGATTTGATTAAATGATAATATTGTACGATTAGAATATGAACGGGTATGCCCGAGGTTATGATTGTGTCACAATGTTTCAGTGATTAAGATGTTGGCATGGAATGTCGGATGTGATATTTTACGAAGTGTTCTCAATAATGGAACCAAGAATAATAAAATGGGTTAATTTTTTTGCTTCCCTCTTGTTGTTGATATGAATTTAAATATTCTTATTTAATGTAAAATATTCTATTGATATTTATATAATCTGTTAACAATAATAGGAAGTAGTTTATGTTATAGACTATGAGTGTATATTTTATTATGTAGATTGTACTATGTTATAGAGTACCTAGTTCATTATGAAATTATAATTTAATTAATGAAAAAAATGATAATTATTGAAGTGTTATTATAATGATGATAAAATTTAGAATAAAATAAATTAATTAATAGTTCCATTAATAAATATCTTAGAATGATGAAATAATAATATTTAAAAAGAAATAAAAATGTTATTAATTAATGTAAAATAAATATATTAATGTTGATGTTGATTCTTGAAATCCTTTGATAGACAGGTCATAGAAGAGACAGTTTGGAGTTTCATGAAAATTTAGTGTTGGATAAGTTATGTCCCGTAAGATTATTATATTTTGGTTGTGAGCCTTATATATGTCATGCATGATTTGTTATTTCTTATTCTACCCCACCCATGTCGGTAGTGTAAATAAAACCTTGTGGACGATGGGAGGTAGTTTTCCCAAAAATCTAGGATGGTGAGTAATATATTATAGATAACACCATTTAGACTTAGACTCTTCTCTTGGTTGTATTATTTGATGGTATGAATGGTGGATATCATTCCAAATAATTATGTGTAGAGGGATATAAAAAATTCTAGTTTTTCCACACACATATATCCTCGGATATAGTATCCTAATTTTTATTATAGGTATATTGTGTATGGTTTATGATAGCTTGAGTAATAATAAATGCCATGTCAGTTGTTTTGGCTCCATAAAACTACAATTTTTTCATTTTATATATGTTGTTTTGATAATTAAATGAATGGACTCACAATGTTATTTAATTATCTTAGGAGTATTTGGATTAGGTTTCATTAGCCCAGGTGTCATCTGTATATATTTTGGAGAGAGCTGGATTAAGAAAATTGATGTTGGGTTAAAGCGGAATTTTTTTTGGATGTGTCAGCATTGTATCGTCATTAGATATTATATTTTATATTATATATAATAACTTGTATATGATACTTATTTAGTGAGAAATAGATAGTATGAAAAATGAATTGTAAAACTATTTAGGATATGAGAATGTTTCATTATTTACTCAATAGTGTTTTTAATTATTATTTATCCCTTGGCATTAGATATTGGAGGGATGATACTATTGATTATACATGTTCTTGTCGTCCTATATTTCTATAAACTCCTTTTCAGGTCAATAGGGGCTAGCTGGTGATTGACCAAGACATTTCTAATTTGAGGAGTTGTTCATGATCAGTATGAGCTATATAATCATTGTTGAGTATTTTTTATGTAGTATTATGTTGAATCAATAATTTTTAATTCCATTAATATTATAAATGGGGACTGCTTCTTATTTTTTATGTGAAAATATTTTTTAGTGGACATTTCTATTTTAACATTATCATTTCTCATATCATATAGGTTAATTTCTCTGATCTGTGTTTATTTTATACACTCTGTAATTACCATCTACTAAAGATGTATTAGATGTGGGATTGAGTTGTCCTTATATCCCTTTTATCAATGTTGACTATTTCAGGGTATTTTTGAGTGGAGGGGGTCTGGACAGAGTTGTATGCGAGGTAATGGTTTGGATAAAATATGAATTCTATGGTTATGCGGAAGTGAGGATGTATGGGTTGGTCAGGAAACAATGTCCAATCCTTTTGTTCTCTAGAAAAGGGTGACTAGATTAGAAATAGAATTTTAGTCTCCCATATGATCCAACAAAATGACTGTATGCTTTTTTTTGAATGATAATTGAAGAAATTCTTGTAATGACCCTGAATTTTACAAATTGAATTTCACTTCAAATAATTGATGGATATTTAGTATTGAAGTAGAAATCATAATCTTCACATTAATAAACCAACATAACTTTAATATATTAATTAAAACATTACATATACATAATATATACGAAAATAAGTAAAATACATATTATAATGGTAATAAAGAAAAAAAATAAGATAACAATAATATGAAATTTTGTATATGCTTGATCTGCTAGAATAATCTCATATATGAACAAAATTGTAGAAATGAATTAGAATATTAGTAATGAAATATGAGTTTCATAAATTAAAAATCACAATCTTTAGTGAAAATAGAATTGAATGAATAATGAAATTAATATAAGGTATTTATATAAAGTTGAGAAACCATATATCCATTATAAATTTGGACGTTAGAATTGTAATTTGACCGTGGGAACATTAACCTGACTGTTGGAATAGTAATACGATTGTTAAGAAACATTAATATAACTGTTTGAATATTATTCAGACTAATGGAAGCGAAAAATAATATTTATGTATATAATAAAATAAAATATTATATATTTATATTAAATTACAAGAAAATATATGTTTAAAAAATGAGAAACTAAGTTATTGTATTTTAATAAAACAAAAATGTTTTAATTAATAATTTATAACAATTTTATTTATTAAAAAGAAATTTTATTTTCATAAAATGGAATTGGAAATTAATATTATGATTTATTTTATTGATAATATAATTTTAGAGAACCATAAATAATTTTCCAAAAAATCAGAAAATTGATGGTAGTATTAAAATATATATATTTTGAATAAATGATTATTTTTAAAAAAATATAAAATTGTAATGAATTTAAAATTACATTCCTAAAATCGTTAAAATTATGGAAATTAGCAACTCCAAGAATTGTTTAGGTGAATATTTTGTATTTTTCTAAAATTGTTAAATTTTTGTGAATAGAAAAATAAAGTAAAATACGGTATTTAAAATTAAAAGTTAAATAATTGAATTTTTGATCCATGTATGATGTAATATCCCATTAGTAAGAAATAACATTCACAATTTAATATATTTAGTCATAAGATTCAATATTGTAGGTAGTATTGAGACTTTAATATAAACTAAAGGATATAATGTTTTATAACACCCCCTCCTCCCTGTATAAATAAAACCCCTCAGTACCCTTATCCTCACAACGTTTATAACAAGGTGATTAAATTTTTTTCCCCAATTACCTTACCAATTCACTTCCCCATAACATAGGACTAATAGGTTCATTAAATAACCAATTCCATATTCCTTAAAAAAATTCAAGGAGATCGAATTCAAGAGAAAATTTTATCAAATATTCTCTTCTAAAATTCTTTTCTTCTTCTAACCACCCTCAAATATATCATAAAATATTATGTAATGACTACATTGTTATAGATATTCTATATTGATATTTCTTATTTGTATATACATATTATACCCACCCTTAAATCATATTTAATTTTTTCATAATATAGTTGGTTCATGGTATCCTTGAATAAACATCATTTTTTACAATGACCACAAACGTTTGTGGTAGAAAAAATTATAATGTTTAATATGATAATAATAGGATTATCATAACAAATTCCAATATTTATTACATAAAAAATTTAATTCTAAAAATAAATATAGTTTGTGATGGTTAGACAACTATCTGAATTAAATGACCAGATGACGCTAAACTTTTTATTATGTAAATTTTCCCTATGTAAGAACATACAAAGATATTTTAGACCACTTCAATATCATAAAAGATATTAATACCATTTCAATTATCTTTTGGATTTTTAGTTGCATTTGAAAATAACATCAGTAATTATCTGCAAGTGATCCGACATTAGAACCATGAAATGAATGCTCACGGAATAATGAAATTGAACATTATATATAATTGAAATGGTAATAAACAAACAAAAATAAAATTAATGTAAAGAAATGATAAATGTAATAGTTTATAGATTTGTAATTATTTAATTTAATTTAACTATTTATGTAATTAATTTTTCATGAAGATTTAATAAATAATATAAGGTATGGGATCTCTCTAGGATAGACTTTTTCATTTAGTTATGGCCTTTCTCAATGAATGTCACTATATCTCTATTTGAAATATTATTGAATATTTTAAATTATAAATATTTTTCTTTTACATATATTCCTAGATTATTTTCTATTCCTATAATGTGTTAATTCATTCTTAAAGTTCCCATTAGTGATGCAAGAATATGAATCCCATTTCATTTCAAGTGTACATCCTTTATCTATGTCATATGATTGGTTTCCATTTTTTTCACAAATAAGTATAAATTTTTTATTATTGGTGTGACCAGATGTAGCTCTAATGAAATGGATATTGCTTTTTCTCATGAGACAATATGTATGGGATTACGGTGTGAAATTAATCCTTGATTGGACTATATCCATCATGGGATGTTCTATTGGTTGTTATCATTCAATTCTGTCTATATCATATAAAATTATTCTACCACATTCCTATGTTTCCATGAACTTATCATTGTATGTTCATTATGTGATTTTCCAATATGATTATTCATATTAATATTATTTTACGTTATAATGTTATGGATTCTAACTCATATTTTATGATTCATGACCATGTTTTTCTCCTTTCTATAATTTATAGCTCACCAATTTATTTTATGAATTCTCATGGTTATCCTATATAATATTAGGATCTCAATGGGAACTAAGAGATCATTATGAAGAATTATATAATATTATTGTGTTTTTTAATGTATTATAAACTTCTTCTTTAAAATTCACCATTCCTAATGATATTTGGGTTTTATTTGATGGATATTTATGTTAAAAATCTTATAATGTAATGTGTAAGAAGATTGAGATTCAATAGTTGGCATCGAAGAAAATTACATTTATTTTTTTGGATTAGTAATAGATTTATATATTTTTAAGCATATAGATAAGTCTAAATATATTTCTAGGTATGTAAAAATATCTTAAAATTTTCTTAATGTATATAGTGAGTGGTTTCTACGATACTACATCATCATCTTCATAGTAAAAGTGGAAGTGGTTATAGAATATTTGTAAATTGGGGTAATAAAAAAAAGGGTGTAATTGGTGTAAACATGATCATCTCCTGGTGCATGATAAAGAAGCCTTATTTCACACCTCCTTTAATACTCTAGTGGGATATCTGTTAGAATACTCAAAAAATCATTATGAACTAGTATAAAGGGATTCAATATATTTTTAGGTAATAAAATATAATAGAAAAATTACCATGGATAGCCATGTTTGAAACCGAGAGACTCACTTTCTGTGATTAATTTTTCATTTAGATGTTATCACATATAAGTTCATAGTATCCTTATTTATGTATTCTCATCCTTAATTTGTTTGGATACTGTAAATGACTATAACTATAATAAAATTGTATCATGGGTTCTCATTATAAATTCCTATTATTTAAATGTAAACTAATATTTTTGACTGACACATTATTTTATATCATGAATGTTTATTCTGATCATTCAAACATGACCTAAAAAACATGGAGGTCGACCTATCTATGAGGAAAAAACATGGAAATTATTTCATCCCAAATATGTAACACCTCTCTAGTCGAGGATTGATTACTGAACCACAGAAAAAAAATTCAAAACCATTAGGTTAGTATGATTCTATATTGTACGGGGATTGCATCACCTTAAATAAAGCCAACATCAACTGTCAGGATATAGAGATCACTATTCACATCATGAGTCCTCCTATAATCATTTATGTGTGTAAAGATGAGGATTAATCTTTTTTGGAGACATTATATCATGTGTGTATATTATTTCCATACAGGAATGTATATGTAGTTCAAATTATTGAGACAATATAGTGAATCATTATTAAAAACATGCCCATTATAATGGATTGTATTGATGCTTCCATAAAGAGTTTCTTAATCATTATCTTAATTGATAGGATGAGTTATCAATTGATCATATACATATAAATATACATAAATATCTCTTTTTATATCTGATAATATTTTTATAATAGACATCATTTTGTTAAAAGAACTGAAGAAGTAGTTAAATGAGAATCTAGAAATGTGTTTTGTATGCCAAAGTGTTACATTTGTTGATGCACTAATATATTTCATCATGAATAATGATGGGTCAGTAATCCTCTCTATTGATTATCATGGCCTAAAAACAATAAAGAAGAAGTATCCCCAGAAATAGATATTTGTATTAATCGATAATCTACGTTGATCCTTATATTTCCCGAAGATGGAACATCAGCTGGAATATCACCAAACAAAGATAGATCTAGAATATATTCACAACTCTTCCTTTTAATCATGTTATGGACACTATGAGTTCTTTGTGGGGTCCTTCAGAGTCACTAATGATCCAACATTTATCGTGTACTTAAAAAAATCTATTTATAGAATACCTTGAAAACAATTTATAGTATTTTTGACAATATTATGAAATACTCTAAAATAAATAAGGAGAATGAGGTGACTTTGAATAATATTCTAATGATTTTGAGAAAATATAATCTATGTGTAAATTATAGTAAATGTGTGTTCAATATTGAGTTTGTATCATTATTGGTGCATCTTATCATCACTAAAGGGATATCAATGCAACCACCAAATATAAAAGTAATTGATGAGTGTCTTATACCAAAATCTATAAATAAATCCTAATTTTTCAGGGACTAGCATGATATTACCGATGATTTGTGAGAATATTACTATGATTATAAAACCGGAAAACTAAGATGACTTGGAAGAGGGTTGTAACATCCTGAATCCAGGTGCTCTCCAATGGTTCCCCAAACCAGGATGGTCACATAACCTCAAGCGCATTTCCCCAAATGCCTGGGGCTGCTCACTATCAGCGAGGGCCAAGGTATAATAGTGGGGAAACTATGCCCTAAAATGAAGATTATACACAATGGAATAACAAATAATAAATAATAGATGAAATAGTAATATCGTACAACATATGTAAATGGCAGAAGAATGATAGTATAAACAACTGAACCATATATATAATAAATTACGCATGTTACATGTATCTAGGAAATAATCCGAACAAGTCACAATGCTGTAAATACAGTACTGGAACCAAACAACATGAAAATATTAAACTCAAATAGCATCTCAAGACTCAGCTTGTTCTCATGCTCTCTAGATCCAACATCCATCAAGTACCTGGTGATTAAGGGAACTTTACCTTATCTATACCTACAACCATATAATCTATTTGGGCATAAATCATGACCCGAATAGGGTGTGAGACAAATCCCAATAGGCAACCACCAAATTATCTATGCCTAATAGTCAACGAATATATATATATATAATAGGAAATATGAAAAAATGAAGTAATAAAAAAGGATGTACTCAAAAGTAAACCAACCTACAGTTTTAAATTACATTCATTTTCATATATTAAATAATCAAACCATTGAATAATAAATCTCAGGATATAGCCTAAGATCTATATCCCCCTATATAATAGTAACAACCGGCGTCTCAAAAGACCATCTAAACAACCAAGAGAACTGAGTCCAATCTTGTGCTTTGGATTATAAGACTAGTCGCAATCATTCCATTATTCAAAAGAAAACCTCTATGAAAGTTCTCAAAGCCTAACCCCTCTAGTTTAACATATCAATAATTCAATTAAATTAAGGCCTTCGGGTAAATATCATATAGTCTAACCCCTTTTTCCCACATAGAAATTAATCATTTACAAAATACCACCTGGGTTGCTCTCACAGTCAATAAATCCCTTTTCACCATAGAATCAATAAAATAAAATGACCACGCGGTAGCTCTCACTGTAAATTCCCTACGGTGCAACATTCATTTCATTATGACTCTCTAGGTATCTCTCACCGTATAACCCCTCTAGTTGATGACCACCCGACATCTCTCACCGTCAATAACTCTGTGTTAACATAACAAAAATTCATACATAAATGACCCTACATTGAGAAGCTATCACAATCAGTTCCCCTTGGTCATACATTATAATGTGAATCACATGCATCTTTATTAAGTAGCAACTCCATCCTACAAACACAATTTATGGAAAACAATAAAATCCTTATAGGAATTCTTGACCATCCAGCCATGATCAATCAAAAATGGAAAACACACCCATAATCAATGTATAAAACCTCATGCACAATCAATAACAGTTTCTTAGTAAAACTAACCAAATAAGGTATCAAACAGGGTTAAATTCAAAAACATGCAATAACCTAAACATGGGTATTCAACAGATTTAGAATATATCATCCAATGACAGTCATAGAAAGGTACAATAAAACCTACACGGATGGTGTATGATGAAAACTAATGAATTTTGGACCGTTAATTGGCCTCGAATATCATAGATCTATGAAAAAGTTAAAAACGATCAGCCCTCAATAACTCACGAGAGTGGAGAAATCATGAAGAGAGGCTCTAGGGAAGGAGGACACTCAATGGTGGAAATACCACGCACCTGTTGGAATCTCAATAGGATCTCCGATAGAGAACCGAGATGATTTTGAAGTTTCCCATCCATTTCATCGCTCTCCTATATGAAACACGGGTAGAAGAAATGTTATCATAAGATGAGGCGTGACCTGGCTACGACTCATCAAATAAAAAGAAAAGTACAAAGTGTGTTCATTTAATTTACACTCCATGTACTAGCATTAATTGTACTTCTCTTTAGACTGTATGTTAGGTCACCTACATGGCCATGTACTTGTCCAGTGAACAGCTACACGTGGAAACTGGTTAAATGGAATGTACTCCAAAGTACAAGGCGTGTGATTGAATTTTTTTCCAAAACATCATTTTTTCCTAAAAAAAACCCTAAATAATGATGCATAGCTGAAATGAATATATGACTTCTTAAAAACATCCCCCCTTAAAGAACTTCATAACTAAATTTCCCTTCCTATACTGGTGAAGAAGAAACATCAAACAACTCTGGAAAATGTGACCGTACGTATGCATCCCTCTCCAAAGTCTAATCCTGTAATTATGAATTCTTCCATATACCCATAGTAGTGGAGGAGACCAGCCATAGAGAACCTCCATCCTATGATCCACAGTCCATTTAGGGTGCTCCTCAAAGGATGCATCCTCCTCCAACTTGACCTCCTCGGGTTGAAAAATGTGATACAGGTCTGAAAAGTAACATCGTTGCCGAGGAACATGAAAGACATCAGGCATATCCCGGTACCTATAAGGTTACTACAACTGATAGGTAACCGGGCCAACTCTCTCCAAAACCTCAAATGGCACAACGTATCTCAGGGAAAGCTTCCCCTATCTCCTAATCCTCTTGTGTCCCAACCCGGGTATAACACGTAAGAAAACTTGATCTATGACCTCAAACTCCAAAGTTCATCTCCATCAATAATTATATGATTTATGGAAATATTGTTCATTATCCATCATCTTCAAAATAAACTGCACCGGCTTAGTGGTCTCCTGGACAAGATGAGGTCCCAGAAAAGCTGCCTCTCCTGCCTCCAGCCAACATAGGGGTGATCGGCATGGCCTACCATAAAAAGCCTCATAAGGTGTCAACTGAATCATCCCCTAAAACAAATTACTGTAGGAAAACTCCACTAGGGGTATTTGTCTCTCCAAGGAACCCCTAAGATTCAGGATGAATTCTCAGAGTATGTCCCCCAAAACATGAATCGTGCACTCAGATTGGCCATCTGTCTGGGTATGGTAAGCGGTACTAAGATGTTATTCTGTACCCAAAGCCCTCTGTAGTCCCTACCAGACACGAGAAGAAATTCATGAATCCCTATATAAAACTGTATAGTGTGGAACCCCATGAAAATATACAATCTCTATGATGTAAAACCTTCCAAGCTAATGAAAAATGAAGGTTTCCGTAATCGGAACGAAATGTGAACCCTTCGTGAGTGTATCAACAACATCCCAAACCGCATGATTTCCTTATGGTGACCTTGGTAAACCCTTCAAAAAATCCAGCACGACATCATTCGACTTCCACATGGGAATTGGTAATAGTAGTAAAAGTCCTTCTAGTCACTGATTCTTCATCCTTACCTACTGACAAGGGGAACATCTCATATCAAAACCATCTACATATCTCTGCATACCTATCCACCAATACAGATAGTGTAGATCTCGATGCATATTGGTGACACCATTATGGAATTCCAAAACTGAGGAATGAAAATCCCACATCAAATACTCACGTATGTCGGATGACACCCATACACATCCATGGAAATTTAAGACCTCATTGTAACCTATGGTCCACCCTGGAGTAGGGTCTTCTCCTGACACACTCTCTAGTAGGACTAGGCCTTATAAATCTGATATATTACTCCTTCACACTCTACCGAGTACAGTAGAGGTAACATCTATAGAAGAATGAAATGTCTTCCCCTATCTATAATGCACATCCAAATGCATCTCATAGAACATATCGATAAGATACCACTCAATGATGTCCTCCTTAAATGCTTGTATCTGAGCCCATATGTTCAATGCATCGTAAACTACGTTGCATTTCATGGGTTTGTAGGAAAGCTAAACTTCAAAAGACTGAAGGTACTCAACCCACATTCATTATCTCAAATTCAGGTCACACTGAGTAAAGATATATTCCTGAATTTTGTCAATGGTGTATACCACAAAATCCGCTTTCAAAAGATAATGTCTCCAATAGTGTAAAAAATTCACAAATGTAAGTAAATCGAGATCGTGAATTGGGTAATTCCTCCCATGTGGCCTCAACTACTGAGACCCATATGCGAAGACTCCTTCCCCCTATATAAGCACTACACCATCCCGATACCTAAAAAATTGCAGTAAATGGTGTAACTATTGACCAACTCTACATAAATATTTAATAGTGAAAAAGTAAATCTCCCTTTTATCTTCATAAAGTCTGAATGATAGGAATATGCCCACAATTACTTTTAACCCGTTTAGTCAGGCCTGTTAGTGGCGTTGTTAATCATGAAATGTCTTTTATAAAGTTTATGTAGTAACCAGCCAGACGCATAAAACACTGTACCACAAAAATGTTCTTCGACTATTCCTAGGAAACTACTACTCTCACATTCTCTTGTTCTACTGAAAATCTTTTCTCAGAGATAACCTGACCAATGATGTGAATCTGGTCCATCCAAAAGTGGAATTTTGATATCTTATCACATAACCAATGCACACTTAGTTTTCTCAATATAATATCAAGATGGGTTTCACGGTCATATCGAGTGTGGGAGTAATCTAAAATACCATACCAGAAGTCTACCAAAAAATAATCCAGGTATGGAACACTCGGTTCCTTAGTGCCAATAAAACTGACGGTGCATTCATAAGGCAGAATGGCATAAACAAATACTTGTATATACCATTCTCGATATGAAAGGCTATAAGACGTATATATGATGGTATAACGTGAAAATGATGATAAAATGATCTCTAGTCAATCCTAGAGAACACTCAGGATCCTCTATGATGAACAAAGTGATCATCAATCCTCAGCAAGGGATATCAGTTCTTGACCGTCAACTGGTTCAGCTTCTAATAATCGACCAAAATTCTTAGTGTATTATCTACCTTCATTGAAAAAATAAGAGGAGAACCCCTAGGAGAAGTACTAGTTTGAATGAAACTATTTTCCTTCAACTCCTCTAATAACTTCTTTAGATCTTGTAACATTGGTGTATCTATCCTATAATGAGTAATGGACACCAGTCCCACTCCTGGAATAATCAAAAGAGTGAAATCTACATCTCTCTCTGAAGGTAAACCTGAAAAGTAATCTGGAAAGATATCTATGAAATTACCCACCACTAGTGGAAATTCCATCTGTGAAGTCCCCTGATCATCTAGATATAAACAATCAATCTGGGCCATAATTCATCCCAACCCATGTTTCTCGAGTCCAACTATGCTTTCCTGGACATCCCATTTACCCTTGTGTAGAAATGTTGTAACGATCCAAAGATTCATTAATGGAAAATCCCTCTTGATCTAATTAAATGTCTCTTTATGTAAAATGTTTATATAAAATGTCAACTTCTTTGGTTTTATGTTATGAATTGTGATCGTTGCTTTTATAGCCGTTGAACAGTGATCACATGATTAGTAGAAATATAAGGCTTTACAAAACCCAATTTACTCAGACAAAAGAACCGATGGCCTCATCCAGTAGAATTGCTCTATATGTAGCCCATTTGTCAGAGCTCAGAAAATAGGGGGCATACCTGGTCTTCGCTCTTGACCAAGCCCAAGCTGAGCTTCATCATGTCAAGCTCGAATGGGGCCGTCTACAGGAAAAGTGGAAGTTGATATAGATTACCACTCGAGCGATGTTATCCGAGCCACCCCAAGAGTCTGTCATTATCGAACACCATACCCTTAGGTATTATGCGGCTGTTTTAAGGGGTTATGTAACAAATCGCTGGTACTATGTTCAGGTATATTTTTTTTGTATATAATAATGAATATACCTTCTTGTCATTTTTGATATATTGTAAATAGTTTTTAAAGTACAAATACTGTTCTTAGTTATTATTTTATTAATAATTCTATTTTATTAAATTAATGGATTTTTTATTTAAATAATATTTTAATAAAATATTATTATTAATAATAAAATAATTTTAATTAAATATAAATGATCTTATAATTTTATGAATGGAATTATAGTTTTTATTAAGGTTTAAAAGCCATTTCTGTCAAAACCCGTGAATTTTCGATAAATGTCGGTTTTTATTTTAAAAGTGAAAATTAACATATTTAGAATATTATTTAGATAAATTAAATGTTATTTCTGGAATCAGGATGTCGAAATTTTTCAATGGTGAATATTTCATAATTTTCTGAGACAATCAAATTTTTGGGTAAAAATTAAATCCCGTTTAAATATATAATGTGTTTTATGACATCATAATGACCCAATATTGATGAAATAAAATACAATAATCTTTATTTTGGGCCAATATATTTTTTACCATTAAAATTATGTGATTTTGGGTTTGTTTGACTTACTTTTCAATGCCTTAGTGGACACCTCAAGACTTATTAAACACCTTGTCTTTCTAAATAGTTTTCCATGGGAGTGTGACTCACCTCCAAAGAAGAAAACCTATTATTTTAAGAAGATCAGACTTTGGTCTTATAAAATATTGTTTTCCTCTTCCCTTTGACAAAAACCATGGGAAAAAACCCTGGGATGGTTTGTGGTTCGGATAAATTTAATGTAAGGGGACCCAAACCTGAATAATAATGAATTCCCTCACCTTTCCTATATAATCCCACCCATGATCCCACTTCCTCCTCACTCAAAGCCTTTGGAGTTCATCAAACCTATACCCTAATCTCTCTAGAATCCTACCAAGGTGCCCCAAGATCCCAAGAAGCCTCTCTCTAGCCTATGGAAGCACACTTCCATGTAAGGGTTTTTTCTTCCTTTCTCATTTTGTTCAATTTTCATTAAGTTTTTTTTCCATTTTAATTTCAATTATGAATGTTGGGGTATGGTTTCGCACCTCACTCATACTACCCACATTATGTTTGAATGATGGGAGACCCCTTTCTCTCTCATTAAATATCTCCCATGTACACCCATTACTATGCCGAAATTCAGAAAGGAACTTCTCTCTCATCATTTACATTCAAGCAATACTTTTGTATCATGAATCTAAATTCCATTACAATTGTTGGTACATGTATTTATATTACCTCCTTACATTCCATTACATGTAAATATGATTAAGAACCCATTTCTCTCTCATCAACCATTTTTATGAATTCTTATGTCACGCCGTTACGCTGCCGAAATCGCACCGATTTTCTAAGCCAAATCCACTATATAGTGAATACCATGCCAATTTTTCCATAAAGGGTATTCACCTTAAAGAACATTTACTTATTGATTATAATGATTCATGTATGAATTACACATTTTTTTATCATGTAATAAATGATTCTGTTTTATGAATCCATGTTTTATGATCCATGTGGCACACTTATGCATGAAATGAAATGTTTAAAAGGGTGCGCCCTTATAACGCTCTAATGCATTGGGTAAAGTATAGTATCATGATATGTCATGTGCAATGACTATATAATCATGATAATTAAAGTGCAACGAGGGTTTACTCATGCTTCATGTGCAATGAGGATTTACTCATTCTCCATGTGCAATGAGCCTTGGCTCATGTTAATTCCATGTTAAGTGTTGTTGCCACATTTCCATGTTATGATTATCATGCTTTATCATGCCTTTATGCTCTTGTTTCCCTTGTGATCTACTAATATTCCTAATGTCTAACATGTATTATACTCCTCATGTTATTCCATGTGTATTCCCTTACTGGGCATTATAGCTCAACCATTTCTTATGCATGTCCTCAGGTTATCCAATGCAATGCTAAGTACGAAGGAATGTAGTGGTCATGTAAAGGATGTTTTCAATAAAGTTGTTTTATTTCATGTTTTACGTTTTTATGTAATGAACCTATGCCCCAAAGACACTAATCCAATCGATCATCTTTTTTTTATCAAGTGATGTTTTATGTAATAAATCATGTTTAAGTTTGTAATAAAAGCAGGGTTTTCATAGTTTGTATAAGAGGAGGAACCCATCCTTAAGTTCGGTGCACTGTCTGGGATTAGATGTAGGGCCCAAAACAAGGACGTTGTTCTCTAATGGGGGGTGATTTTAACATCCCCAAATTATAATGGGTTAAATGAATAAATTATATGACTCATGTCAACAAGGTTCACCTTCCTTTTCAGGATCCTACCTGATTAGAACTCCACAGTTAAGCGTTCATGGCCTAGAGTAGTGATCAAGATGGGAGAACTTCTAGGATGATTCATAGGGTGTGTGTGAGTGAGGAAAAAGAACACTGAAAAGGACATGTGTTGGAATGTGGGGACAATCATTAGTCATATGACCCGTTCATGCATGTGGGTGGACCCTGAGGTGGGCCCCACGTGTCTGCGGGGCAACTAGGTTGTATCTGGTGGGCCAAAAATGGTCGAGGAAATGGTGGAGAAAGTGAAAGCCATTCACCAGCATATCAAGACTGCCCAGAGTCGACATAAGAGTTATGCAGATAATATTTGTTGAGAACTTGAGTTTAAAGTTGAAGACATGGCTTTTCTACGCATATCTCTGTGGAAAAAGGTCATGAGGTCTGGAAAGAAAGGGAAGTAAAGTCCAAGTTACATCATCCCCTTCGAGATTCTTGATAGTGTCGGGGCTATGGCCTATCGACTAGCACTTCCACCAACCATGGACAAAGTAGCAGATGTCTTTCGTGTATCCCTCTTAAGGAAGTACATACCGGACCTTTCACATGTATTCACTTCTGAGGTCGTACAGTTGGAGGATGATCTTTCTTATGATAAGAAACCAGTGAAGATCATAGATCGTAAAGAAAAATCTCTACCAAAAAAGGCAATGCCTCTCGTTAAGGGGTTGTGGAAAAACCACAAGTTTGAAGGAGCTACTTGCGAATCAGAGGAAATGATGAAGCTGGGTTACCCATATCTGTTTTAGTGTAGGAAAAAGAAAATTTCGAGTGTGAAATTTCATAAGGGGGGAATATTGTAATGACCCAAATATTCATTAACGGAAAATCCCTCTTGATCTAATTAAAATTTTCCTTATGTAAAATGTTTATATAAAATTTCAAATTCTTTGGTTTTAGGTTAAGAATTTTGACCATTGCTTTTATAGCCGTTGAATAGTGATCACATGATTAGTAAATATATAAGGCTTTAACAAACCCAATTTACTCAGACAAAAGATGTGATGGCCTCATCCAGTAGAATTACTCCATACAAAGCCCATTTGTCAGCGATCAGAAAAGAGGTGGCATCCTTGGGATTTTCTCCTAACCAAGCCCAAGCTGAGCTTCATCATTTCAAGCTCGAACGAGACCATCTATGGAAAAGTTGAAGTTGATAGAGATTACAAATCGAGCGATGTTATCTAAGCCACCCCAAGAGTCTTTCACCATCGCACAACTTACCCATAATTCTTATGCGGCTATTTTAAGGGGTTATATAACAAATATCTTGCACTATGTTCATGTATATTATTTTTTATATATAATATTGAATATAACTCCTTGTCATTTTTGATATATTGTAAATAGTTCTTAAAGTAAAAATATTATTTTTAGTTATTATTTAATTAAGAATTCTATTTTATTAAATTATGGTATTTTTGAATTAAATATTATTTTAATAAAATATTATTATTTTATTAAATTAATTTTTTATTAAATATAAGTGATCTTATTATTTTATGAATGCAATTATAATTATTATTAAGGTTTGAACGCCATTTCTGTCAAAACCCACGAATTTTCGATAAATGTCGGTTTTTATTTTTAAAGTGAAAATTATCATATTTTAAAAATTATTTAGATAAAATAAATATTATTTCTGGAATCCGGACATCAAAATTATCCAACGGTGAATTTTTCATAATTTTCTAAGACAGTCAAATTTTTGGGTAAAAATTAAATACCATTTAAACATATAATGTGTTTTATGACATCATAATGACCCAATACTGATGTAATAAAATACTATAATCATTATGTTCGGCCAGTATATGTTTTAGCATTAAAATAATGTGATTTTGGGTTTGTTTGACTTACTTTTCAAAGCATTAATGGACCCCTCCAGACTTATTAAACACCTTGTCTTTTTAAATTGTTTTCTATGGGAGTGTGACTCACCTCCACATAAGCAACCCTATTATTTTAAGAAGTTAGGACTTTGTCCTTATAAAATATTTTTTTCCTCTTCCCATTGTCAAAAACCATGGGCAAATACAATGGGATGGTTGGTGTTTTGGATTAATTTAATGTAAGGGGACCCATACCTAAATAATAAAGAATCCCCTCACCTTTCCAATATAATCCAACCCAAGCTAGCACTACCTCCTCACTCAAGACCTTTGGAGTTCGTCCATCCTTTGCCCTAATCTCTCAAGAATCATCCCAAGGTTCTACAAGATCCCAAGAAGCCTCTCACAATCCTCTCTTTAGCCTTTGGCAGCACACATCCAAGTAAGGGTTTTTTCTTCCTTTCTCATTTTGTCCAATTTTCTTTAAGTTGTTTTTGTAGAGACCCGAAGCTTGACGTACATGGACAATACATTACTTTTGCGGAATACTTAATACATAAAAAAATTCAAAACTCAAAGACCATAATAGTTTAGTGTCTTTGGAAACTCGGAACATAATATTCTAATCTTGGTGAAAGATCTTAAACATCTCCCATAAAGATCTTCCACTTTTTGTTTCCTTACCAAAAACCTTTATTTTGATCCTGGGGGAAAATAAAACATAAAAAGGGTGAGATCAAATGCTCAGTAAGGGTAAACAAAAGAAATATCAATCATATCATATTCATAAGAACATAACTTTTGGAAATCTTAACCTGCAATAGAGAGCATAATTTCATAACATGGGATAAATAATAGTAGTGAAATGGAATCCCAATAATCATAACATAAAACATGAAACATTGTTTCATACACACATAATCATATAGAATCATTTCTTATTAGTCAACACTCATTTCCAAGACTATCTTAGTGGAAAAAGTCCATTTTTGAATCGAGTTCACTCCTCGTTTCAGTCCTGTTTCACTGAATCGGTATAACCTACCGTTCCAGCCATGTATATCTCATGAGATATAAAATCATTACACAATGAATTTGAGGGAGATATAGGTCCCACCCATCCCATAATGATACCATTCTTATGTGTGCCACAAAATCAGAAACCATACATCATAGCATAACCCTTGTAATAAAAATGGGAATCTTAAACATCGTGACATCCTAAAACAATTCATATAAGATAAAGAAATTCATAAGAATATAATTCCATCACAAAATAATAAAATCAATGTAATAATAGGGATATAAACAGAACCCTTTATTATCTAATATGGAAAATAATTTGGATAAAACACTTGAACTTCATTCTTGAGGAAAATATCCTTTCTGCTTCAAAAACACTTTTCCTTTCTTAACATGTCGTACAATTCTAAACTAAAAGAAGATGATTAAAAATAAACTTGAAAATTTTTAAAGGAAGCTTCTTGAAAATAATGTTTTAAAAATCCATTCATGCCGTATAAGATAAAAAAACATTCTTCGTACTTTTGTCGGAAAAGTCAAAAAGTACCTCGTACGAAAAACGACAAAAGATTCCTTTCATATCCTTTACTAAAAACTCACTGAAGTGTAAAATTGGATTTAAACAATTGTAGGTGGATGGAATTAATATTAATATTGAGGAAACATGGATGTGGATGATAAAATACACCCCAGTAAATACCAAAGTATAAACAATCTCAGATAAAATGAGATTGTGATATTTCCCTTACCTTAGGTCCGATTTGCTTCGTAAGTGTCCGAACCTCCTGTATAATGATTTAAATAATTTCATTGACTTATTACAGAATCATACTCATTGTTATGATATCATATATGGTTCACTTATGACTTTATATTACCTGTTCATTTGTAAATTCCATGTTAAAGAGCATTTTGGGTAAAATTGTTTTATTTGTCGTCTGTGTTTTGACTTGTAATTATTCATATGATTACTTTGATCATGATTACTTAATTCCAGAATATAAAACATGATTTATATATAATATATATTCAGAATATACATATATATAATAAATCAGTAAATGGAAAGAAATACACCGGTCATGGAGACGGTAGGTCGTACGTACGCATGAACGCTGTTTTCGTTTCCTTATTGAGTTGAATGGAATTAAGTAGATGACATACGTACATGTACACATAAATCCAATATCATTATTATGTCATATATTTCATGATTACTTATTATATATACTTTATAACCATTCATGAATGGTTAAAGTGGAGAATGAATCTCATCGCGTCGTGGAGACGGTAGTCCGTACGTACGCACGAGCGATGATATCGTTCTCATGATCGTGGGACTGTATTGGAGTGTATTTATACTATTTCAGAATCAATATCACTTTAAAATAATCATATATAGTTATTATTTACACCATTATACCCATCCAAGTAAGGTGGTGGTGGAAAATAGATTTCACCATGGTGTGGAGACGGTATTCCGTACGTACGCACGCGCGATGATTTCATTTTCCATAGGATTGATAGATGGTGAAATAGGGTTGTTTCATACTTATAATAACATATAAGTATATGAGTTATACTGATATTATTACTTCATAATGAAACAACCTAATAATAAGAAGTGGAAAAAGAAATAAATTTGAAAGAATCGGTAATGGACATTACCTCTTCTTTGAAGCGCCTCTTTGAGATCTCCTTTTAGGGTCCTAAAATTGGTCTTTGAGGAAGTCCAGAACCTCTAGGATGTTTCTAGGGAAGTTTAGAAGATAATTTTTCAAGGGTTGGCCGAGCTTGAAGGCTCAATGTGGTGTGAGGAAGAGAGGGAGGGGGTTCCCTTTTATAAGGGAGGAGAGGGGCACCTATGGAATAACTAAAAATATTATTTTATTATAAAGCCAAATTCGGTTTTAAATAGATCCAAATTAATTTATTTTGAATCTAAGGTGGGTATGGGTCAAAATAATTTAATAAAATAGAATTTAGACAAGTTTAAGTTCCTATTTTAACCTTATCATTTAGATTTAACATTAAGTTAAATAATTTTACTTTTACCGTGTCTACTTGTGGTCTTACACTATAAGGTTAATAAACTTACTATAACAAGCCAAACTAACCCCAAGTTGGTTATTATTAATATATATAACCTTATCTAGGTCATTTGGCCGAACCATAGATTTTTAGGAATAAAATAACAATTAATAATATAATATTTGTTTTAAAAACTATTTTATGTCAATTTTGACACTATTTAGTAATTGATTTTTTTGAAAATCATAACAGAATGATTAGTTCGAAAAAAAGTTAATTAAATCAATACTAACATGTCATATTAACCTATAAAATTAGTGGAATTCATAAAAAGTCTCAAATTACATTTATTTGGGTATTTATAACATCAATTATGTCAATATTTCATTAATAAGATAATTACTACATCATCGTTGTGTCATAAATAAATTAAATTATTTAATGTGTAAAAATTATAAATAAAATACCATTATGTAGGAAATAGTATTATCTTTCTAATGAATATTTACAATCTAATTTATCTTATGTATAACCCTATATTAAATTTTTTTTAGTAAATAAACTTTGATTTTATCTCTTTTAACTCTTCTTTGAATTAAATAATAATAAATGTCCTAATCTAATCCAAGTGGGCCTAAATGGTAATATTTTATTTCTAAGGTTGTTTTTGGTCGAATTACACTTATCCAATAGAATTAGGACATGTTTTAGGGTAATAATAATATCATTTTTACCCTTAATTACCCTATTTACTTTTAACAGTGGTAAACAAAAAAGTAAAAAGTTACTATTCACCAAAAATTATTTAATCTCATTGAACCACATTTTACTTATTGACATCAACCGTGTCTCTCGGAGTTTTGAAATTCTACTCACAGAAGCAGTAAAATTACGTTTTATGAAAAATTCATTTTTTTACTACCACTTAGTGGTTTCAATATTCATCAAAAAATGAATGTTTCCAGAAAAATACCAAAAATTAGGCCTAAGATATATTTGATATTATGAACTCAAAAATGATGTCTATTTTACCAAATTCAAAACATATTAGTTGCATTAATTAATTAAACAATTAATTCCCGTCTTCAAAACAAATAGTGTGTTCTTAAGAGATAATAACTATCAAAAGATTGACACTTGTTTATAACTGGTTTAAATGTGATATTACATCCAATGACCAAAATTGTATTAAATTGTAAAAATATATTCTAAATATACTTTAAAACCACTCAAATTAATAATTTATCACTATTAATTATTTCGATTAAAAAAGTTGTTTTTAATTAAAATGTAGTAATTTTCACTATTCATCAGAATATGAAAGTTATCCGAAAAGTACCAAAATTTCACCCTAAGCTAATTTTGATATTCTGAATCAAAAAATGATGTCCATTTTGAGAGGTAAAATTTCTAAAATTTTAAAAGGTGGTTATTAATATTCATAACAGCTATTTTTAATAATATTTTAATAGCATATCGTTGTTTAGTGAAACTCGGTATTGCGTACTACACACGCTATCGAGGAAGGTCGTGATTGTGTGTAATGCAAGGCTAGTCAAGGATGTGTGTTGTTCAAGTTCCTATTGGTGTAGCGTACAACACAATACATTAATGAAATTAAAAAGAATATTTTTCATAAAAACTCGAGGTGTTACAGTTTTTCCATTTTAATTTCAATTATGAATGTTGGGGTATTGTTTCAAACCTCCCTCATACTTCTCTATTTATGTATTAATGATGGGATACCCCTTTATCTCTCATTAAATTCCACCCATGTACACCTGTTACTATGCCAAAATTCCGAAAGGAACTTCTATCTCCCCATTTACATTCAAGAAATACATTTATATCATGAATCTAAATTCCATTAAAATAGTTGGGACATGTGTCTATATGACCTCCTTACTTTACATTACATGTAAATATGATTAGGAACCCCTTTCTCTCTCATCAACCATTTTTATGGATTCTTATGTCACGCTGTTACACTGCCGAAATCGCACCGATTTTCTCAGCCAATGCCATTGTGTAGTGAATACCATTCCCATTTCTCCATCATGGGTAGTCACCATTATGCACATTAACTTATTGATTATAAAGATTCATGTGTGAATTCCACATTCCTTTATCATGTAATAAATGATTATATTTTATAAATCCATGTTTTATGATCAATATGGCACACTTATGCATAAAATGAAATGATTAAGAAGGGCGCGCCCTTATAGCGCTCCAATACATTGGGTAATGTATAGTATCATGATACGTCATGTGCAACGAGTGTTGACTCATGCTAATTCAAGTGCAACGATGGTTTACTCTTGTTTCATGTGAAATGAGGATTTAATCAAGATCCATGTGCAATGATCCTTAGATCATGCTAATTCCATGTTAAGTGTTGTTGCCACATTTCCATGTTATGATTCTCATGCTTTATCATGTCTTTATGTTCATGCGTCTATTATGATCTATTGATATTCCTAATTGCTAACATGTATTGTACTCATCATGTTATTCCATGGGTATTCCCTTACTGGGCTTTATAGCTTGCCCTTTTCTTATGCATGTCCTCAGGTTATCCCATGTAATGCTATGTATGAAGGAATGTATTGGTCATGTAAAGGTTGTTTTCAATAAAGATGTTGTGTTTCATGTTTTATGTTTTTATTTAATGATCCTAAGCCCAAAAGACACTAAACCACTTGATCTTCTTTGTTGTATCATGTGATGTTTTATGTAAAAAATCATGTTTATGTTTGTAATAAAAGCAGGGTTGTCATAAAAGTCCCACTCTATGGTGATGTGAAACACACCCCATGGAGATAGCAGCAAACAAAGGCTTGAAAGGAGACCAACCAGTCCATTCCGAGAATGACATTGAAGCATGTCATCTCTAAGACATAGAGCTCCCACAAGTAGTGACACCCAGCAACCTCATGAGGGGGCTTCTTGTACTGACATAAACTTACCGTCCAAATGCACATAAGTTTGCCTAATGTCATTAAATCATCAGGCATAAAGATATAGAGACCAACGATCTTCACAAATGAAACATATATAATGTTATTGGAAGACCCTATATCATGAAGTGAAGAAGTTAAAACTGAGGAAACTAGAATTGTACCTCTAACAACAGAGGGTCTGGGATCCTGCTCCTACTAGGTCTACTCTAATACAACATATTGAAATGTAACATAGTGTAGCAACACTGCCGGATTACCAGAGTTGATCCACTATGTTTTCATAGAAATCATACCGACTGGATACCATGTCCACGACCTCCTCATCAGATAAACAGCTGGACAAACACATGTTCCCTGACTGATGAGAAACTGGTGGTCCTGCTCTTAAACATGGAGTCATTATAGAACACATTTCACTCACATCTGGTGAGAACACCCCAACAAAACATAGAAGTTGGCCCATATTGACGCAATACTAGCACTAAAATGGATCCTTCGGGCAATGTGGTATTGTATTCCCACTCTTCCTTCACTAGTAGCATACAACCTGGCTACCAAAAGAAACATCATGTGAAAGCTCCTTGCTGTGCTAAATGTTATCTATAGAAGGATTACCAGCCCTGGATGCTGAACCACCCTGGCTCTTAGCTCCCAGATACCTCATATTTTTGTCGATAATCAACATCTAGTTCACTATAGCCATCACAGAAGTCGGTCTGAAGACATTCACCTATGATAGAATTTCATACTTGAGACCATCCTCAAATCAACTTCCATAGATAACTCATCACCTCCCATAATAGGTGTGAATATTTGAAGCTCTGTGAAATGAGAAGAATAATTCATCACTGAAAGAACTCCCTTCTCTAAGTGCATGAATTAACATGTTTGATCACCCCTAAATGCCTCTGGATATAAGTAATCATAGATGGTCGAACTAAACTATTCCAATGATTTATCTCGAGGACATCCATCATGTGAGATAACATCCCACCATCTCTTGGTGGTATCACGTATCATGTACGTCATGATATTTTCCCTCCTCTCTGATGGAATCTACATATGCTCAATGATAGTAATCAAGACCTCCAATGATTACTCTAAAGCCGGGGGTCCTCCATCCCTTGAAAAAGTTGGAGGATGATGCAGCTGAAACACACGTGTCATCTCTTCCATAGAAGGGACATGATACGATGCTACCAGAAAAGTATACATCATCATCAAAAGCCTTCATGATACTATGCATCAGCACTTCTATTCGGCATATCAGCCGGTCCAAAGATAGGCATGATAGGAAGATATACTAGTAGTCCCTGATCGTCTATTTCAATTTTCTGATCATTGCCTTGTAACTGGTGTATAAGCATAGAATGTATTGGTTACATGTCTCTGCAAGTTCAAGCACACTCCATAGTTCACAATTATAATGGACTGATACATAGAAGTTCAAGAACAGAATAGGAGAAGAAACATTCATGTTTTTCAAAAGAGGGTTACACTATGTGAATAACCCCTATAGAGAATGTTCCCTTGAGTTTTAACATGTCCTTCACCTCTACCAATACTGGTCTTGAAACACCCATACACATGTTATGTTACTCTTGTGACATGGTGTGTACTTGAATATTCCATCATACCCATGTACTTCTTCATAGCTAGAACTATACAGTTATCTCCTATGTAACACTACACGTGATGTTCACCCTCGATATGACGTGTAATAGTTAAGTTCTAACCACCCGTGTCATTAGTCACACGGTCAGATATATGTTCAACTCTACACAGCATGCATAAAATAAACACGATTTGTACAACCTAAGTTTCATTCACCTGATTCATTGGTCACATGGTCAGATAGATAGATCTTTGAAACATGGAATGTACAATCTAGACAAAGTGTGTTCTTAAAATTTTTTCCAAACCCCGTGTCTCTTCTCACACAGTCAGTAACATGTTCAAACACTACATGACATGTACTCCTAGAACACGACATTTACTTCCAAAACATGGCATGTACTTATGAAAAGTTGTTTCTTTCGGAACAGATGAACAAATAATGTGTGTTCATAAGATCACACGCTATGTTATATGTTTTTCCGGATAGTATGCTTCTCAAACTTCACCAGATCCCTTAAACACATAATATTTTGACCAAGGAATGAAAAATTATGACCTGTAAGAGCCCATACTTCTGTGAATCGACGTTTGGCATCATTATTCATATCATAACCTGAACAAATTCAATTAAAGTTTAAACATGATCCACCAAATCCGATCCATGAGGGGCCATAACACCTTTGGAACAAAATTTTATCATCCATTCAAATTATAATTTACATATTCCAATAACCTATCAAAATAGTAGGTATTCTATCAAGAAATCTGTCACAAAATCATGTATATCTATCACAACATCTATCCCAATAGCATGAAATCAGTAATTCACCCGAAATGGAATGAAAAGAATGCATGAAATGTGATCTCAAGAAAGTGCATATATGATTCATTAGATGGAATAACCTCATAACATCGGGTTGAAATAGAAATAAAACCTTAATAATATCAATGATAAAAACACAATACAGTTGAGTCACCCAATGATGAAATCAAATCTATTATAACAATTGAAAATAAAAAAAAATTGAAAATTTTGAGGTATCATGGCTTTTCCCTGTAAATTGGTTAACTACTCTCAGGAATAACATATTAGAAACTACTTATTCCTTCATATCCCAATCTATAGGATCCAAATAATAAGACAAATCATAAAATAAACACCTCTGATACCACATTGTAACGTCTCAGATCCAGGTGCCACCAAAATGTGCCCTGAACCCGATTGGTAACATAACCTCAAGAGAATTTGTCCAAATGCTAGAGGATTCCAAAAAAAAGTTGGGGCCACAGTCTGATAGTGGGGAATCTATTCCCTTATATGAATTCTAAACATAGCTAAATAACAAATAATAAACAAAAGCAAAAGCAGTAATACCATACAACAGAAGTAAACATCAGAAGACTGATAGTATAAACAACTCCAACATATATATAATAAATTATACATGTCACATGTATCAAGGAAAGCATCCAAACAAGTCACAATGCTTTAAATACATCACTGAAACCAATGTATAGAAAATAGAAAACTCAAATAGCATCGAAAGCCCTATCTTGGTCCCATGCTCTCCAGATCCAACAACAATCAAGTACTCGATGATGAAGGGTTCTTGTCCTTAACTATACCTACAACCATATAGTTTCTTTGGCCCAAATATCATGACCCAAATAGGGTGTGAGATAAATCCAAGTAAGAATCCATGAAAATATATGTTCCTGATAGCCAGTGAATATATATAAAGATGAAAATATGCAGAAATTAAGTCTAAAAATAGTATGTACTCAAAAGTAAACAGACCTACAGTTTTCAGTTACATTCATTTTTATATATTAATTATTCAAACCATTGAATAATAAATCATGGGTTATAGCATATGATATATATACCCTTTTATAATATTAAAAACAAACGTCTCAAAAGACCATCTAAAAAATCAAGTGAACATAGTCCAAGCTTGTGCATTGGCATAGAAGACTCGTCACAATCCTTCAATTATTCAAAAGAAACCCTCTAGGAATGTTTTCAAAGAATAACCCATATGGTTTAACATATCATCATTTAAATAAAATAATGACCCTCTAGGAAAGTCCAAAAGGTCAAACCCATTTAGTCCCATATAACGCATAATCATTTACAAATGACCACATGGGTAGCTCTCACAATCAATACCCCATCGGAATATTTATAAACAATAAACTAAAATGACCACCTAGAAAATATCACAGTCAATGCCTTAAGGACTATAATTCATTTAATAATGACCATATAGGTAGCTCTCATGGTCTAACCCCTTGGGACGATTCCCGCCTGGAAGCTCTCATAGTCCATACCTCGGGTCAACATAACAAAAATTCATACATTAATGACCTTACCTTAGGATGCTCTCATAGTCAATTTATTTTGAGCATACTTTACAATTAAAATCACATGCATCTCAAATAAATAGTAACTCCAACCTAACAACAGGTGGTATGGAAAATAAAGCTATCATAATAGGAATTACAGACCTAACGACCATAATCATTTAAACATTGGAAACACACCCAAATTCAAGGTATAAAACCTTATGAATAATCATCAACCCTTTTCAATCAAAAGAACCAAAAAAATTTATTAGACAAGGTTAAATTCCAAAACACACAATACCTTAAACATTGGTATTCAGAACATTTAGCATGTATAATCCAAATACAATCAAAGAAAGGCACAACCCACCTACCTCGATGTTGTACGAGGAACACTCTTGAACATCAGACCTAGAATCAGAATAAAATGACGTAGATCTAAAAAAGGATAAAAGCTATACACCCTAGATAACTCTAGAGAGAGTAGAAATTAGTAAGACTGGCTCTAAGGATGAAGAGAACTCACCTGTGGGAATCCAAAAAACCCAACGACATCTCAATCGATGATTGGATAGAGAATCGGGATGAGCTCTAATTTTGCCAGCTATTCATCCCTCATCTATTTGAAACTTGGGGAGAAGATTGGTTTTCTGAATATGAGACGCGACCCCACTCTAACTCATAAAATAAAATGAAAACTACATTGTGTGTTCATTTAATGTACATGCTGTGTAGTAGCCTCAACCGGCCCCCACATTAGGATGTCTGTGAGGTCACCTACATAGCCATGTATTCGTCCATTACACAGCCATGGCACGACTACACATTGTAACTAGGTACATGGAGTGTACTCCAAAGTACATGGCGTGTACCTAGAAAATTTCAAATACTTATTTTTCCTAAAAAACAATCTAAAATAAAGATCCACACCTGAAATAATGATCTGAGTTCTTACAACGATAAGGTTTTTCTTGAAGCAATGAATATGAATAGATCTTTAATAAATTGAACTGGAGGGTTATCATTGCACCAATACATACACTACACACATGTATGAACCATTTCATGGATTTTAATGATGATTCAAATAATTTCTTATATTATTTATTGATTCAAAATAATGATGGGATAACCTACTCCTCATAGAATTTTAATGTTCATGAGTATATTAATCTCACACATGACATAGCGTTGGGTACAATGATCTTCACATTGATTATATAATTGAATTATCTATATGGGGAGAAGGGTGAGATATATACAGATCATAAGTGGCTTCATTATATATTCCCACATAAGGTGTTTAATATGTTATTGATAATATGGTTAGATATGTTCATGGATTGTGACTACTCGATCCACTACCATCTTAGAAATAAATAAAATCGGAGAATACCTATGTAAAAATGATCATATAACCTTATCAATGATGATAATTGAGAATGATCTAATCTTTTCATACTTATTGATGATGGAAATTTGAATCATTAAACAAAATTAGTTTTCCTTTCTCAAATGATTACTCAACCATCCGGTTTGTAGAAGATAATGGATATTCAAATAGATTATGTCTAATTTTAGGAAAAGGTATATGAAATAAGAAAATGGGAAATACTTACATTTCAAATTTAATGATGGAGTTGTAAGATTTAGGTCACAATTATATGTACCATGAAATCCATAGATAAAGATGTATTTTTTGAATAATTCAAAAATATCATATGGAATGAATCCATTTTAAATACATTAAACATTCATAATAGTATATAACACTTAACAATGCACAAGATCTTTTGAGGTTTATTTTTATAAAATCATGAAAATAATAACATCGTTTAAAAATAATAATAATCAACATAAAAGTCTTATTCATGGTTTCAACCTATGTTAACATTACATCATCTAATATCCTGGGGACATGCATTAAGGAATAGGGTCCCCTTAAATCCAAGTAAGGGAATAAAATAGTAAATATCAACAAGTGATGGAGAGGTTCACCAATTATACATGAATAATAAGAAAATCATGAATATAATAATTGAAAAAAATGAATCATAACATGGAAATATTACTATAACAGAAAAATAAACATTCATAACCATAACCCCAAGGTTTATCAACAGGGTTTCCTAAATCATAATTACTGAGGTTATTCAATAATGGATCATAAAACTTGTTATATCTAGAGATTAATTTCCTTACCCAATGAACTAGGAAAATTTATGGATAACCCTTTATATGTCTTAATTAATTTGATCTACATATATCATAATAAATAAATTCATTAATAACTTACGGAATACAAATAACGTTGTTTTTATCAAAGTCATTGCATACAATATTTTTTTATAGTTGATCATTACATCATTACTGGACCAAAAAAATGGAATGTGGGTTTCATATATGAAAATACCGGAATAAATAAATTATCATTACTTATAGGTGAGTTCCTAAAAGAAATAGAGAGGTTTGGGTATTTATAATATAATAATTTATCATGTATAAGAGATTAATTCAATATATAAATTTAGAATAATGACAGGAATGAAACATGGATTAAGGAAATGAAAAAATTGAGATGGAATGATGGTATCCCATTGATTAAAGACTATTTTTTGGTAATGGAATAATTTAATTTTGACTAATAAATTATTTTACCAACTAGAAAACATACAAAAAAGGTAACATGGATGGAAAAGTAAAATTGAAAATTCTCTTACTTTGTAGAGTATCTTCCTAAAATTTGAAGATTCAACATTAGTGGAATAAGGATACCTAGGGGGATCTTTAAGATGTAAAATGACTAGAATTTCATTGATAATGGATTTACACTATATAGAAATTGTAAATGGAATGTATTTATTGTAAAAGTGGGTGATTTGTTTAACAATTTCCAAATATAGGTCTAGGAGACCTATGTTATGGAAAATGAAAAACCATTGGATTTTCCATGGGGTTTTCATGATTTTAGGATTAGTGTCATTTTATAAATTATTTGAATCCATTATAACCTAAAATAATTTTTAAATATTACATTGGACATGGAAAATAAAATTTTCTAAATAATATAGTTTCTACAACTAGATTTTCCATTTTAGACATTGGAAAGTAACATATAGGTTTGGAAAATGTTTTAAATATATTTAAATAAAAATATTGAAAAGATAAAATACTATATTTCAGGGATTATATTTTATTTATTATTACATAATTATTATCTATATATGAATTAAAAAACATAATAAAAATGGAAAACTGTATTTTTATTATTCACTGAAAAATAAAGTATTTTAGGAAAACATTATGAATCTTCCCATAAAAAATTTTGATTTACTGATTTCAAATATAATATTTAATTTAACACTATAATTCATTAAATATAAGAATTTAAACATTTATATGAAAATATACTTATTTATTAATCAATAACATCTTTCACGACATATAAAATTTTATGACACATATAATAAATACTAATTTCAGTATAAAAATATAGTATAGGTTTTTTTTTAAATAATGTTTTAAAAGGTTATTTCATGCAAAAAATATATTTATTATTCCTTTATTTATTATAAAAGTATATATATTTTCTAAAAATACAATTATGTTAAATGTAATAAAAAATCAAATCATCAAATTAATCTCATGTTAAAGGATATTTTATTTATCAAAGTAATATTTAAAATGGTATTTAAAGAAATAACCATTTTATTTATGAAATTGAAATTTACCTTTTGTGAAACTACATCCTAGATACATATCCCCTTATTACACCAATGCGCGCCCTAAGGGTATAGTGTGCGGTGGTGGAATTTTAAAATAGTGTCTCAGCTAACATTGAACTAGGGGTGATCTCCACTAATGAGAAAATATATCATAAGTTATTTCAATCTAGGCTTAATTATTGATGCTTAACATTGTCTTGGTTATGGGTGAATAGAAGTTATGCTACCTCCCTCCCATGTCATAAAAAATGGGATTCAAAATGAATGAATCTACTACTGGAGGCCATCGTTTCATCCTTATGCACCAATTATCATTTTTCATATCTACATATAAACACTAAATATAATAGTAATGTTAAAACATGAGGTCATAGTTCCCTACTGTCCTATTAATCAATCGATATATTGATAAAAATTCATACTAAAATTTCAATTTTCATATTACCTTTGATAAATACCTCTTCATTTATTCAACGATTATTCACTACAATTCCTCCCATTGTTCACTGTGTTTCTTTTATAAATAAAATGTTGATTGGTTTAATAATTTTTAGTTTTTTATTGTGTTTTTATTGGAGATATGATTCTAAAATTTCAATGTAATATAAATTTTCCCATTATAGTTTTTCAATTTTCTAGTTTTTTATACCCTTTTAATATTTTAAATTTATATACATTAAGTTACTCACAAATGAAATGATTTCAATTAATTAAACAATGGTTTTTTCCTTTTCTATGTGTTGTATATATAAAACACTATATAATATAATATATCACACATGTTCTTAGGAAACCAAGGAAATTAATATATTATGGGTCATTACATTCTTTCCCAGATATGAAATTTCCTAAATTAAATTTTAAATCATACTCGCAGTTAAGAAATGATTATGGTACTTATGTATCAGTGTCTCCTCTGATTCCCACATAACCTTCTTCTATTTATAGTTCCAACACAACACTTATACATAGTGAGTTGTATTATTTTATGGATTATTGTATCTATAGTCCATGAGATCCACAAGATTCCCCTTATAAGAGAGGTCATATTGCTGTTATACCACCACAAGATTCTATTCAAGTGAGGGATTATGTATGTATTTATTCAATAGATATACATGGAAGACATGTTAAACCTTATCAATAATTACTATAAATTCTAGCTGATAGGACACTGGTTATATGTGATCTAGGATATAAAAATGGGAAATGGACCTAGAACTAATCTTCCATTTCATTTAAAAACTCATGACTCTATTCAATTGTTACGTTAAACAAAAAACATCAACTCTGATATCAAACAACAACTCCCTAAAATGTTTTTCATCATAAATATTATTCCCTATTTGAGAATGTTTTATTTTTTATTATATGTAGTGAAAATTTTATTTCATCTCTTTCAAAAGATTAGTGCAAGAACATTTCATTCACTGACTTAACACAATAAAGTTGGACTTCCACATCTGTTTTCTTATTGATCTTCATTTTGTTCCATTTTAATACATGATTGGATGTTTTTTTACCTGAGAAATAAAATAATGAGATATGTTTATTCCACACATTTTTAAATTCTATTGATCATGATCATAGTACATCCTTGAGGGTCATATTAGTCCTATTATATTTTCTATTGGTTTGGGGTGATAGGTTGTACTGAAATTCAATTCAAAATAGATATCATGTAGAAAAATTTTCTAGAATTTTGAAGTGGACCATGGATCATGATTATAAATTATTGATTGTGACACCCAATTAATACATTAGACATCGCTTACATATATATTTCCTAATTTTTTCATGAGAGAAATGTCCGAAAATAGTGAAGAAATGGTAATTGTTGGTTATTTGATCTACTAAAACCCATATCACATTGATTTCTTCGGATGTATTTTGGAATCCAGTGACAAATTCTAAGCTGACATTTTCCCATTTCCATGTGGTTTTGTTTAGTGGTTTGAAAACCCCATTTTGATGTTATCACTCTTCATTTATGTGATGACAAACCAATAACCTTTTATGGTAATAATATATCTCCCAACTCATATTATCGAACTAATAATGATCACAAAGGTCTATATACATTTTAGTGCTTTTGGGATGTATGGAGAATGTGATGATATGACTTTCATACATCATTTACTTCTTAAGATCCATAATATATGTGAATCATATCATTGTATAAAATTTCAGTACACATTCATGATCAATGTAGAATTCAAGAAACTTCCGATTTTTCATGGCCACTATATTCATTTGCAACATGGGATCATCTCTTTGAGATCTCATGATCGTCTCTAGTAATGATGAAAGAGAAATAATTTATGATAATATTGATGATGTCTCTTACCTTATAATTTTCTCATCCAAACATACAAGGTCCTCGGTCAATGTGTATTCTTTAATATTCATCATCGATAGAACACCAGGATATTTCCATATAAATACATCTACTACATTGTTTACGATTCCAAGGTGATAATGAATTTAACAATCATAGCCATTATGATGCTCAAACCATATAATTTGTATCATGTTTATTTCATTTTTCGTTAATTTAAACCTCGGCCTTTTCCGGAATATGAATAAAAATCAAATTTCTCCCCATAAAGATAGTTCCTCCTTATATTTAGAGAAACAATGACTACAACTAACTGTAGGTAATTTTTAAGATAATTGTTTTCATGAGGATATATCTGTAAAGATGCAAAAGTGATCACCTTTTCATTTTGAATGGGGTTACAACCAATCTGTTTTAAATATGCATCACAATTGATCACCGACCTTCATTGATAGAAAGTAGAGGTAGAATAGGTGAACGAAAAAACATCTTATTCGGTTCTTAGAAACATGATTCATAATCCATTTTCTAATTATACTTATCTTTTTTTCAAATTAACTGTGTTATAGGATTAGAATATGATTAAAGGGTTTTAAAAGAACATATGTAAACTCCTTCTAAACTAAGGAATCATCAAATCATAGTTACTATTTTTTGGATGAGGCAGCACCTCTATAACCACTATCTTGGGAGGATTGACTGGTATTTCTTCAGTAGTAGCAAGGTACCCCTAGAATGAATTTTTTAAATATAATTCACTTTTTTAAAATATTCAATAAAACATACCCATCCTCAAAGTATGTAATATGACCATTTGAGGTTCATTATGATCCTTAGGAATTTTATATAATATTATAATAACAACAATAAAGACAACCACAAAATTTTTCATGGTAGTCCTTAAAGGGTTCATTCAACGAATTTTTAAATATGGAATGATAATTAGTCAATAATATGGTAATATAAACTAAACCAAAATTCATATATCTTATTCAGAAGGTAGTCTTTAGGATACCTTCATTCAACACCCTCAACTGATGATATCTAGTTCAGAGATCAATCCTAGAGAATAATTGACAGCCATGAATCTTTTCAAACAAATCATTGACAACTAAGAGAGGTTATTTATTTTTCACTATTCCCTCATTCACTTATCTATACTCAATGTGCACAAACATTGATCAATCCACCTTTTTTAGAAATAGAGTAGGTGCTCATTTTGTAGACACACATGGTCAAATATATCTGTTATCCAAATTATATTGAATTTGATTATTTAATTTCAAAAACCCCACCTTTACCTTTTTTATAGGGTGTTTGATATAGACTTGGATCTAGGTTTGAGTTCAGTGGTTAACTCTACCTCTATTTTTAGGGGAGTTCCATTCAACTATTTATGAAATACATCAATTTATTCATAATTTATTGGGAATATTTTTATTTTTATAGTATAATTTCCTTCCCTATATTCTCCGATCTTCTCCATAAAGAAGGATATGAGAGGTTCTTCTAAAAAACACTATTCAGGATATCACTCATTTGAAAATAACTCTAGGTTTACAATTAAGGACTAGTGATATTTTATTTCTCATGATGTCGTTATTAGTATTAAAATTTGACAATTATTTTATCACTTTTATAGTGTCTAATTCCACCATGGAAAATACTACTAGATTTGTGATGATATTGTACTCACCAACGATAATACTAGATTTAATATACACCTTTTATTCTCATATAAATCCTCTAAGAGTGTAAAATTATAACTCAGTTTCTAGTAGATCAGGGTTTGACTATAAATTATTATAAAACTTTTATGGCATAATGGATTGTATATAACTACAGGTAAACTAACTAATTTCTAGTTTTGAGAGTAAAATGATTCTTCCTTCCATCACATCATTCGGTGCCTTTACTCTAACAATCATGGATGCAATTTCTTGAATTTGTTCCCTTAGTCTACGATAAGGTTTATGGTGGTTTACTTGTATTATCCTCAATTTTATACAGTTATTTTTAATTTTACCAAGTCATCCACACAAGATGAATTTAACATTAGGTTGTTCTTGAACCTTCTTACCTTTTTCATTTGATTTGAGATGTTGTGGATATACCACATGATGAAATTTTTTAGAAATTTTTCTATCTCTTTAGCACTTGTAGTGATTTCTATTACCAATAAATAAGTTCCCTAAATACATCATCCCACATTTTTTTATTCGTGGTCTCTGTCATTTTTTTCCTCCCCTTCTGTGATAAAAATTCATCTATGAGTTTTTATTAATTTATCCCTTATTTTAATACCTAAAATGTGACCACTGTGTATCAAAAACCTCTAATTCAACAGTCATATAATTATTCACAATATCTTCATAGATTTAAAAGTCTCAATTTGATAGAAGACTATATTGATGGGGTTTTATTCAACCTATGAATCTACCAACCGTTCCCTTAGGATCCCTAATAATGGTAGAGGTTTAATGATCATGTCTTGTGAATCTCATTTCATATCTTATCACCCATTCAATTTAATTATTCATTAGATCTAATAATTCCTTCTTCATTATTGTTCACATCGATCATAGAAAATATTCATTAAAAAATATCCCTTAAACTATTCTCACTCAGTAGAATCAATCTCAACTTTTGAATCATGTTCTTTATTTGTGGCCACCACTAATCAGATTCTATTTTTATGAAGTGTAATACCATGATGACATACTTATTGACTGAAAATTATCTTTGTTTTGAATTTATTCAATTTTTTTGACACTTATATAAATTATAACTGATATTATAAAATTATATTATCATTTATATTTAATTTAATAGTTATTTAATGTTTTATTTCATGAAAATAATATCAATTTATAATTACATAGTAAATTATAAGTGTATATATTTTCTGAAAACAATTACGTGTATGATATAAAAAATTATATTTATAATTTTTATCTTACATTCATATATATTTTATTAATAAAAATAATATTGAAAATTGGATTTTGTGAAGTATCCATTTTATTTTTACAAAATAAATTTTACTTTTATGATTCTATGGTCTAGACACATCACCCCTTATCGAATTTTTGTTCCTCTTTAAGGGTAATGTGTGATATAGTGTTAGTTTCATGGGGTTTCTCAACTAACATTGTCCTATTGGTGATCTCCATTAACTTTAACTTCTCATATAGGTGATTTCATTCAAGACATACTTTTGGTGCCAATATCTGGCATCGTTAAGGGGGAAACCTTATAACACTACCTCCCTCCTTGTTCTAACAAATGGTCTTAAAAAATAATGGCTCGACTAGTTGAGGCAATCATTTCTGTCTTCCGTATCAATTATCATTTTTGATTACTACTTACAAACACTAATTATAATGATAATGTTAATTCAAATTATCATATTTCCTGATGGTTATATTGACTAAAGGTTGTATTTATATTCCAGGGGTCATATTAACTCTTATAAATACCACTTCATTTCATTATAAATTATTAATAAAAATTCCAATCAAGGTTCTATAATTTTATTTTCTTAAAAATTTATATTGATTTACTAATACTCAATTTTTATAATTTTTTTGGGAGGGATGATTCTAGTAGAATAGGGGGATCCGGATTTTCCCATTATATATTTTCTCTTTTCTATTTTTTATCTCCTCATAATATTTTTCATTTTAATAGTTTTAGTACTTGATTATGTATTGATTTATATTAATGAAATAAAGTATTCTACATTATCTAGGAGATAAATATAATACTATATTATATAATATAGAACACATTTATTCATTAAATCTAATGTCATTAATAAATTATTGTTGATTTTAGATCTATTGTCTCTATACACTCAAGGAGAAAAAAATGTATTGAGATCACAAAAAATATAACATAGGAATAATATTAATAAGTAGACCACATTATATATATATTTTTTCCTATTTTCCATACAATTTTGGGGATGATAAAAAATCTAAGGGAATTATTCCAGCATTTCTCATACATACACAAAAATTAGAAAATATAACCATGCAATTTTTCCCTAGTATTCTAAAGATGCCTAGTGGAAATAATGATATATGAATTATGGTGGATTGTCATATAAAGAAAACTCAATTCAATGACGTTTGACAGTAATTTCACATGATTAAATTACAAGGATATATATTAGAGATTTGGTGAGGTAACATAGAACACCATTATTGATTGTATCTGAGTGAGATAATAGATTTACCTCCTTATCTGAGAAATCATACAAAACATATCTAATAATTGAGTTGAACATTAGTACACCTTATCACCACTAAAATTATGGACAATATAAGAAGAATATCCTGCCATACAGGGATATGTTTATAGTTCTCTCGATGGACATCAATGGAGGAATGGATCAACAGCTTCAACTATCCATGTTATAATTAAATAAATGACCCCACTTAAGAATCAAAATGAATCCATATGCAGAACATAATTATAATTGATGATGAAATCCAGTATGTTGGTATGATTTTGGGGAACGTAAGAATTTGGAGCCTTAAATAGTTGAGGTAATTCTAAAAAAGGTCATGATCATTCCTCATTACATCAGTGAAGCTCAATTTCCATAGAAGATATATACTGATAATCATAAATGAAACCTTTAGTTTGTGGTTAGTGATAAGTTATTCATATATATCTATATGGAAGTGATTTATGAGACCTGGGATTAAGATAATTCTATGTCCTATAGGCATCAAACCATTTGAGATTCTTGATTGCATCAGAGGTGTAGCCCATCAAGTAGCACTACCACCAACCCTATCTCAAGTACACGACATATTCCACATATACCTCTAGGAGATATACATACATGATCCCTCACATGTAATGATTTTTTTTCGGGACTACATGAAGATGATATTGCTTATAATGAGAAATAGGTTCAAATCATGGATCTGAGTAGAAATGTTCTACAAAAAAAGAAAAATCACATAAACCATGTACTATGAGGAACCCATATGTATGAGGAGGATACTTGGGATATAGATGATGAAATAATATAGAAGTACCCACATATATTTTCACAATAGTATTTAAAATGAAATATCAATGGTAAAATTTCATAAGTATGGAAGAATATAATGACCTAGAATTTTATCAATTGAATTTTTCTCTTCATAATTGGGTCATAATTAATAGTGAAGTATAAATCACATAAAACACATTATGAAACCAGGATAATTTTTATACATTGATTTAAAAATTATATTTATTGAAGAAAATTGGCCATAATTATTCAATTTATTATAAATGTATAAAAAATATACAATAATATTACTATAATAGAAAAAATTGATCTGATCGATCCCCTAAAATAATCGCATTCATGACGAAAACTATAAAAAATAATGAAAATTTTTAACAAAGAAATATCCATTTTGAAAATGAAATATATATATATATATAATTGAATAAAAATAGATATGAATGAATAATGAATGAAATATAAGGTATTTATTGAATATAGGGAACCCTGATGACTATTAAAAATATGACTATTGGAATTGTATTATGACAATTGGAATAATAAGCTGGCCGTTTGAATAGTAATACGAAAATGAAGAATTGTAACAAAATTTTTATAATAATATTCTCACTTATGTAACTATAAAAAATTATATATTTATATTATTCTATAATTAAATAATTGTTTTAAAAAAGATTAATTATGTGTCAATATTATTATAACACAGAATATTTTAATAGAACTTTTATAATGTATATAATGATTTAAAATAATTTTATTTTAATTAAACTGATTTACTAATTAATATTATTTTTTATTATAATGATAATATAATTATATGATATCATAAGTAATTTTTAAAAGGGTCATAAAAATTTTCATAATATTTAGTTTTTTTATATTTTGAATAAAGTATGATTTTATTAAAGAATTAAAATTTTCATATAATAAAAATTATTTTAATAAAAAGGACTTAATTTTGGAAATATACACCTTGAAAAATGGTAGGGGTAATATATTTTATTTTTCTAAAATTTATAATTTTTTTTGAAGAGTGAAATATCGTAAAATAAAATATTTAACATTATAAGATAAATACCAGAATTTTCAAGTCATTCATAATGTAAGAACCAATTAATTCAGACTCCCTTAAATAATATATTATATATAGTTATAATAATCAATACTTTTGTATGTATTTATCTAAAATAATAAACTGATGGATATAATATAAAAAAATTATCTAATCCTCCCCTTATAAAACCACTCATGACCACCCCTTCTCCTAAAAACATATAAGCCTTATATCTTGAAATATTTCCACCTAATTTTCTTACCAATACTCTCTTCCATGTTTTATGGTTATTTGTTTCACTAGAATACGAATTAAAATTTCTACAGTGTGATTTTCAATTAGACAAAATTCCCGAGTTAAAATTCAAAAACGTTATATATAAATTTATTTTCATCTTCGACCTCCTCTTCATCTCCATAATCCAACATAATATTACTGACTCTAGTATTATAAATATAATAGAATATTTATTTTTTAATTGAATTCCAATATTATACCTTCTGTTAATTTCCTTCTAAAATTAAATCATTGTTTACAATATGGTTAGTTCATTGACTCTATAAAACACACACTTTATTGATCTCTACAACCTTCACGACTTGTTACAAAAAAAAACATAATGGGTTAATATGATAATAATGATTATATTATAATTTATGTAAACTTCTATAATGTTTCAATGACCATTTATTTAAAAGAGAAAATGCAGTTCTTGAATATTGTTAAAAAAGACTAAATGAACTAAACACATAACATTATCATTTTTACTAATTGAATCATCCCTCTGTCAAAATATAATAGGATATTTGGGATCATTTAAATTGGAGGAAGGACATGGAAAAATCATAATTTGGATTATGGATTTTTTCCATATTGAAAATAACATTAATAATTATCTATATGTGAGCAGACCATTGAACCTTGAAACGAACACTCTTGGTATAATGAAATAGAACATTATATATCAATGTAATAGTTATAAATTAAAATAATAAAAATATATAAATAAAATATATATATAAAGGGTTCTAAAATATATTATTAATTAATTTAATAAGATTATTCATGTAACGCCCCGACCCCAGAAGCCTAGATTCAGTGCCTTATTAAGTATCATTGTCATGATCACATAAGATCAAGCCCCAATTAACCTATTAATTTAGTAGCCTTTGAAGTACTAGATACATTCATAAGGGTTACATAACATCATAAAATGGAAAACTACAACAAAATTTATTCCATAGAAAACAAAGAGATCCCATAGACTATCCCTATCGGTCAGTCATAATATACTTCTCCACATCCGGGGAAAAATAAAACATAGAAAGGGCTGAGCTCATATGCTCAGTAAGGATAACAATATAGTGGAAACTTTCATAAATAATCATAAACATTTAAGGAAATTTATACAACTAAAACAAAAGCCATTTCAACATAAAATTTATCATAATATGGAAAATATAAATCAAAATAATTTCATTTACTTACTCACATGGGTATTATACTAGTCGACTAATCACATGAAATATCAATAGACACTTTCATAATGATGGAATGAAATATGCGACACTTCATAACAACATTGTCAACGGCCTTGTTCCAAGACTACAAATAATATTTTGTCAAGGCATTGTGCCAACACACCAGTTTGTGTCCTGAGACCTATCGATGCATCGAGGAACTATAGCAGGCTCTACCCCAAACATACTATGTCCAACGAATTCCTCATATGAAAATGTTTAAACATAACATAAAAATTCGTAATAAAATTCACGTAAAAAATTTAAATACATTATCCATAAACCATGAATGGTATAAAAATAACACATTCACATTAAAAATGTCACAAAACCATTAATACAATATGGATGTTTTCTACCATAATAAATTAAGATCAAATAAGCTTAAATTCCCTCAAAGGATGTTGACATAGAAGAAATCAAAACCTTTTTTAGAAAAATATCAAATTCTATTTTGAAATTATTTTAGAGTCACATAAATATATAGAAAACATTTATTATGAAGATATTCTTATAAAATTGTAAGGGAATCTTTGATGATTTCGTAACAGCGGAAAATAGCTATACCCGTTGTATATGTTAAAAAAACATTCTTACTTTAAATTGGTCGAAAAGGTCAAAAAGTACCTTGTTTGGAAAATGACAGAACGATTCCATTAAATAACATATATGGTAAAATATGGGTATAAATTACTTTAACCCATATTCTATTAAATTTTAGAAATGTTGTGAACTTAATTTTTAAGAATCATGGATGTGGATGATAAATAGGTCCCAATATATAATTATGTATTAACAAAATCCGATAATGAAGAGATAATAGAATTAACCCTTACCTTGTACTTTTCCTTGGTTGAGGGTAGGTTAACCTCCTGTATAATGGTGTAATAATTGTTATTAAATTATACAAAAATCTTATACATTAATATGATATCATATTTGATCTGTTAATATGTCATTGTTAATAATACTTTAGTATTATCTCCGTTTTGTGTGTTAACTGATTCGTTCTCCTTTATATGAATTGTTACATAAGACATGTTTTCTATGAATATGATATATTTGAATTATATATAGAATTACATGATGTATTTAAACATTATTTTTAACCATAAGATGAAAATTAGTCTTGAATGGATACGATGGGGAATGAATCTCATCCCGTTCGTGGAGATGGTAATCCGTACGTACGCACGAGCGACAATATCATTCTTTTGATATTAAGATATTATATAATGGATTTTATATCATATATAAAGAATCATTATAATGTTGTATTTATTATTTTCATCAATTATACATCATTATTATACCCATCCAAATAATAATGTATTCAATAACAGCTACACCATGACGTGGAGACAGTAAGCTGTGCGTACACACGTATGGTGAGAAGTCATTGAATGCATGGATAGAATAATGAATATGGTTGTACCATATTTATAATAAAATCACATTATATAGAAGATATTGGAGTTATTATTTTAAAATGGAAACAACAAGGAATGAATAAATTGATGAAGAAAAAAACATGAAAGAGATGTTGAGATATTTACCTCTTCATCGGGTTCTTCCTTTTGATTTGATCAAAAGGGATCTTTAGGTTGGATTTATGACTAAAGGAAGGACTATAGGATCAAGGTAGGATAGTTGAGAAGGTTTTAGAAGAGGTACTGGCCGAGACAAATGGCTTTGAAGGTGTGAAATAGAGAGAAGGGGAAGTGACATTTTATTATAGGGGTGAGGGGCACCTTAGAAAAACTTAAAATATTATTTTTATATTAAATTAATATTCAGTTTATAATGGATCCAAAGAGAATTATTTTGATGTTAGGGTGGGTATGGTTTGAGATCCTTTCAAACAATATATTTTAGATAGGTTTATGTCAACAGATTAACATTATCATTTATATTTAACTCTTAGATAAACTGTTTGACATTTACCACACATTTTTGTATATTTATATTATATGGTTAATAAACATACTATAACAAGACACGAGAACCCCAAGCGGTTAATTATTAATATATATAACCTTATCTAAGTCCTTTTTATAAAATTTATATTTTTAGGAATTGAATATCAATTAATAATATTATATTTGTTTTAAAAACAGTTTATGCCAATTTTGACACTATTTAATAATGGATATTTTTTAAAGTCATAAAAGCATTATTAATTCAAAATAAATAAATATAATCAATCATATCATGTATTATTAACCTAGATAATTCGTTTATTTCCTCAAAACAATCAAATTATATTTATTTTAACATTTATAATACCTTTTTTTGGATTCTTTCATTAATAAGTAAAATACTACATCATCATTATGCCTTTAGTAAATTTAATTATTCAATGTCTAAAAAATATAAATAAGATACCATTATGTAGGAAATAGTTTTATCTTTATAATGAATATTTTTAGTTGAAGAGATAACATATATAACCCTGTGTAAAAATTGTTTTACTAAAAGATATATGCTTATGTCATTTTTGTATTTACTTTAACTTAATTAATATAACGTGTCATTATCACTTACAAGTGGCTCCATGGAGTCCCAAAATCGACTCAAGGATGAAAATGGTCGTATATTTATCATCCAATAGGGATAGGAAACGTGTTAGGGTAATTTAATATTATTATAATATTGTTTTTTTACCTTTATTTACCAGATTTACCCGTTAACCATGGTAAATAAAATATTTACCGAATTAATTATTCAAAATGTCTAAAAATAACAGTTATTTATTTTCAAAATTTAGACCTTATAATTATAAATATGAAATCCATTTTTCTAAATTCAAAACACATATGTGGCATGAATTAATTTAAAATTAATTCTCGGTGTTCAAACAAAAAGTGTGTTTTTATGAAATAATAAATATCAAAAGATTGACACTTATTTATGTCCAATTTAAATGTGAAATTAAGTTCAATGACCAAAATTGGATTAAATGGTAAAAATATAATCTAATTATAATTTAAAACCACTCAATAGTATAATTTATCTCTATAAATTATTTTGATTAAAAAATTTGTTTTTAATTAAAATTTAGTATTTTTCACTATTCTTCAAAAACTAAATATTTTAAGAAAAATACCAAAAATTCACCCTAAGCTAATTTTGATATTACGAATCCAAAAATGAAGTCCAATTGGAATAATGAATTTATAAAATTTAAAATTTTGTGTATTACTATTCATAATGATAACTTTGATTGGTCGTAGTGTATTAGAATCTCGAAGTTGCGTACAATGCAAGCAATTACATTATTCGAAGGGAAACATACTGTGGATGCTTGGGGTGTTACATTATCCCCTCCTTCAAATAATTTTGTCCTAGAAATTTCTAGAATACTACCTCACAAAAATAGTCGGGTGGTTATTAATCATAAGTTTCTCGGGTTCCCACGTTGCCTCATCCATCTTATGATTTCTCCATAGAACATTTACCAGACGAGTCATCCAGTTTCTCAATACTTGTTCTCTGGTATCAATAATCCTGGTAGGATCTTTTCAATAATTCAGATCGAGTTCTTGTTCTAATTCCTTATAGGGGAGTACATTTGTTGGTTTAGACATGTATTTTCTCAACAGTGATACGTGGAACACATCGTGTACTTTGGAGTGACATGGCTACTTGACAAATGGTAAGCTACAACCCAAATTCGTTCTAGAATTTTGAAAGGTCCAATGTACCTGGACTCAATTTACCCTTCTTAACAAAACATATAACACCCTTCCATGGTGATACCTTCAAGAAAAAATGATCATCAATTTAAAATTACAAATCCTTCCTTATATTATCGGCACAACTCTTCTGCCTACTTTAAGCTGCTTTGATGCAGGTTTGGATTACATTCACATTTTCCATAATTTCCACCACATGTTCTAGGCCTATGAGTTTTCTTTCATCAATGTCATTCCAACATGTTGGTGTGCGACATCTCCTTCCATATAACGCTTCATATGGTGCCATCTGAACACATTAATTGAAGCTATTCTTATAGGAAAATTCTACCATAAGTAAATATTGATCCCACATACCTTGAAAGTATAGTGAGCATGATCTCATCATGTATTCTAATGATTCAATAGTCCGTTCTGATTTTCCATCAGTTTGAGGGTGGTAGGCAGTGCTCAAACAAACTTCAGTATCCATTGATTCCTGAAGACTTTTCCAGAATCATGATGTAAAATGTGGATCATGATCAGAAATAATCAATAGGGATACTCCATGAAGTCTCACAAAATCATTGATATATAGTCTTTCTAGAAGTTCAAGTGGTAGATCTTCTATAATTGCAATAATATGTGCTGACATAGTTAGACGATCAACAATTACCCAGATTGAATCATTCTTTCTAGGTTTTCTTGGATGTCCCATGACAAAGTCCATTGTAATATTATCCCATATCCACTCAGGTATAGGAAGAGGTTTCATGACTCATCCAGGTTGTTTCCTTACACCTTTCACTTAATGACAAACCATAAATTTTGACACAAAATCAGAAATCGCCCTCTTCATGTTGTCCCCCCAAAAATATTCCATCAAATCTCTATACATCATAGTGCTACCAGGGTTTATAGAGAAATTGAGCTATGGGAATCATCCAACAATACCTTTTTAGATCAGGTATATCGGGAACACAATGTTTTTTATCCAAATTTCAAAATTCCATCTAAATACACAAATTCACTAAATCTCCCATTATTCATAGCATTCATATTTTTTTGAAACACTTCATCATCGGTCCAAGAACTATTTATCTTTTCTAGTAATGATTGGTTGGCAACCATTTGAAAAAGTATTAATGTTTCACCTTCCATGGTTTTCCCCATGTCCAAAATTACTAGATCCTTGTATATTGGATCCTTTTCAACTCTTATCTTCTTCAGAACCCCATGATCCTTTCTGCCCAAAGAATATTCCTCCTTATTTTCCTTCCTTGGGTGGTAGTGTATGGTTCCAGCATTATTCTTTGAGTAGTTCAAGCCAACTCCTTTGCCTCATGTTGAGTTCCTTCTATGAGAAAATATACTTTGAACTCTTGTGATCAGTTTATATCTCACATTTTTCACCATAGAGATAATTTCTCTATATCTTCAAAGAAAATATTACAGCTGATAACTGAAGATCATGAGTAGGATTGTTTTTCTCATGAATTTTTAGTTGTTGTGATTCATAGGTAATAACCATATCATTCTGCATGAGTACACAACCAATTCCTTTCTTTGATGCATCACTATAAATAACAAACCAATCATTCCCTAATGGTAGATTCAAGATAAGAGCATTGACTAATCTTCTATTTAATTCTTCAAAAAATTCTTCACACTAGTTTAAAAAAAATTACCCCTTTTCATGCGTGCCTTGTTAATGGGTTATCCAACCGGGAAAAATTCTGGACGAAACATAGATAATAACCTATAAATAAATAATACTGCATACCTCAGTTATACTCGTTGGTGCTGGCCAATTTTGGATTGATCATGTCATAGAAGGACCAATAGAGATTCCATCCTTAGAGACAACATGGCCAAAAAAATATATCTAATGAAGCCAGAATTTACACTTGCTGAACTTCCCATATATTTCATGACTTCTAAGAGTCATTATAATAATTCGCAAGTGATTTTCATGATCTTCTAACCTTTTGGAGTATACCAAGATATCATCAATAAATACCACTAAAAATTCATCCAGATATTACTGGAAAACTCTATTAAATAGATCCATGAAGACAGAGGGTGTATTACTCAATCCAAAATGCATTTCTCTATACTCGTAATGCATGTAACTGGTTCGAAATGCAGTTTTCAGAATGTCTTCGTTCTTTACAAAGAACGGATGATATCCAGATCGAAGGTCAATCTTTGAAAAGTTTTGAGCTCCATGAATTTGGTCAAATAAATCATCAATGTAGGGTAGGGGATACTTGTTCATTATTGGTATAGCATTGATCTCCTTTTAGTCAATGCACAAACTCGTAGATCCATCATTCTTCATAACAAAAACAATAGGGTCTCCCCATGGAGAAACACTAGGGAGAATAAATCCATTATTACTAAATTCCTCTAGTTGTTTATCTAGTTCAACTAATTCCATAGTGGCCATTCTATAAGGGGTCTTCGATATGGGCCTTGAACCAGGAATTAAGTCAATGGAAAACTCAATTCCTCATTTTGGAGGATTTCTAGGTAAATACTCTGGAAACACGTCAACATATTGTTGCACAATAGGTATATCCTCTATTTGAACATTCGTTTCCTCACCCAATGTTATTTCATTCTCTTCCTCCCCAATAATTGAATTTAGTTGAGATAATATGGGTGGATCAAATAAGAATTATGCGGTGACATTTCTTCTATAAATATAATGTACTCCTTATCATCATAAAAAATTTTAACCTACATCTTCTTACAATAATGTTTTTCATGATGGTCTGAAATAAAATCCACACAGAGGATTATTTCAAATTCAATCATGGGTATGATGATGAGATCAGAAAATAAATTACGTTTATATACTTTAATGGGGACTAATTCACAAGACATTGTTGCAATGATACATCCCATATGAGTTTTTACTGACAACTCCCTTGTTAAATCAAATTGGAAGTATCTAATTTTCCGAGAAAACTGGAATGATATGAAACAATGAGATTATCCGGAATCAATTAAAGCAGTGGCTAAACACGAGGAAACCAATAATTACATGACACTATGTCTTTCATTTCTTCAACCTCATCAGTAGTGATTATATATGCTTGGAATTGATCCCTTGTACTTTTCTGGGGTATGTTCCCCTAACTATTTGGACATTCATTTGAATAATTTCCCCTTTATCTACAATTGTAGCAATCAACATTAACCGACTCTTTCTTCCCCTTGCAATCATTATCTTGGTGGCCATTTTCACCACACTTATAACAGACTCTCATTCCCTTCAGACCAGTACCTGGGTGTTTCTTCCCACAATTATTGCAGGATGGATATTCAACTTTTCCCTTCTTCCCCTTCTTTCCATTTCCAGAGTGTTAAACAGATCTCTTCTTCTCTTTATTTTCTCTAAAGGCATAAGACATAGAGATTTCCTTTTCTGTCTTGATATCACATGAGACAATATCTTCATACGAGGGAAAGGATTGCGATACTAATGCCCGACAGAGAAATGGTTTTAACCAATCAAGGAAACGATAAATATTTCTTCTTTGGTTATGTATATAATATGCATCATTACTTGCAATCCTTGTAATGTTAGCTTCATACATTATGACATTCTCATCCTTCTTTTGCCTCAGACTCAGAAATTGCCTTTCCATATCCGCTCGATGGTAATGAGGAAAGTATTTTTCTAAGAAAATTTTGTTAAACTCACTCCATTAAATATTTGATACTTCATAATATTCCTTTGTGTTTTGAATCAATGAACACCTTTCATCAACATCACTAGTGAGGCAGTAAAACTGCCATGACTACTTTTTCCCATTAGATACTGCCCAAGGAGTGGAATATTTTCTCTAAGGAATTTTTCCATTGATCAGATACTAGTTGATTTGTACCCTCATTTAATGATGATGGTTGTTTCCTTATGAAGTGATCTAACATTGATCATCCACGCTGAGGATCAGGGTTCTCAATACGAGTAAGGTTATTATTCATTACCTGAGAGAGTTATCACAGTTTAGTGATAAGCTGATCAGCACCAGTTGTATCACCTACTCCACTATAATTATCTTGAGAAGTAGGGAAGTCCCTACATGGAGTGCATGCATTGATACATTTTCCATTCATTCCACAAGGTTCTATTTCTAAACAATGGCATAAACTTGATAAGTTAATGAATTGAAATACATAATTACATACTTGTAAAACACATAACATAAATTGAATGGTTTATGGATGTAATCCATAATCATAACAATGTTTTATTTGAGGAAGTATATAATCATAAACGCTTCATAATGGTTTGTAATGAAAATGACAATTATCCTAAGCATATCCTCCGAGAGTGTCGTAACCAAGAGTGCATCAAGGCCCATTATCATGCAACAGTTATCGTTAGAGTATAGCTCAGAGCAGAGTTTTAGAGGTTTACCACTAGGTACTTATGTTCCAGAGACACATCTACCTTCTCGTATCAAGACAGGGATATATTTCTTGTAAAACTCATAAAATCTCTAAAATTACAAAATTCTGGATATTCTCTTATACTAATCCTCAAATTATATCGTAGGGTAATGTGCTCTAATAATATTATATCTAAATCTAGCTTCTAGAGTTTGTACTGAACATTCTCGGATACAAACTATAACACCCTGAAGCCAAAATCCCAGAGTCGGTGCATTATTACGTATCATTGGAACGATCACAAAAGATCATGTCTCGAAATACTAATTATTTTAGTATCCTTGTAAGTACTAGATACATTCATAAGGTGTAAATTACATCATAAAATGGAAAACTACAACAACATTGTTTCCATAGACAACACTGAGATCCCATATACTATCCCTATAGGTCGGTCATAATATACTTCTTCGCATCCTTGAAAAAATAAAACATAGAAAGGGGTGAGCTCAGATTCTCAGTAAGGATAAAAATATAGCGGAAAATTTCATAAATAAGATTAAACATTTAAGGAAATGTATAAAACTAAAACAAAAACCTTTTCAACATTAACTTTGTCATAATATGGAAAATATAAACCAAAATAATTCCATTTACTTACTGACATGGATATTCTACTAGTCAAATAATCACATGAAATATCAACAGCCACTATCGTAATGATGGAATGCATAATGTTATACTTCATAACAACATAGTCAAGGACTTGTTACAAGACTAAAAATAATATTTTATTAAGGCCTTGTTCAAAGAAAATAGTATGTCTCATGAGACCTACCGATACATCGAGGATCTATAGCGGTCTCCACCTCTCCCTTACTATGCCCAATGCATTCCTCTTATGAAAAGGTTTAAACATAAGTTAAACATTTGTATTAAAACTACCATACGAAATTTAAATAATTTATCCATAAACCATGAATGATATTAAAATAACACATCCATAGTCAATCATATCACAAAACCCTCAATACAATATGAATGTTTTGTATCATAATAAATCAACTTCGAATATGCTTAAAATCCCACAAAAGATGTTGACATAGATGAAATCAAAACCTTTTTTAGTGAAATATCAATTTCTATTTTGAAATCATTTAAGAGTCGCATAATTATAAATAAAAAATTTATTTTGAAGATGTTATTATAAGATTGTAAGGGATGCTTCTATGATGTTATAATGGTGGAAAATATATGCACCCTCCGCATAAGTTAAAAAAACATTCTTACCTTAAATTTATCGAAAAGGTCAAAAAGTACCCAGTTTGGAAAATGAAGAAAATATTCCTTTTAAAAACAAATAAGGTAAAAAAGTGTATAAATGAATTTAACCCATTGTATATAAAATATTATAAATGTTGTGAAATACATTTTTAAAAAACATGTATGTGTATGACAAAGAGGTCTCAATAGAAAATTACGTATTAACAACCTCAGATAATGAAGAGACTGTAGAGTTAACCCATACCTTGTACTATTCCATGGTCGAGGGTTGGTTAACCTCATGTATAATGGTGAATTTTTTTTATTAAATTATAAATAAACCATATACATTAATAAGATATCATATATGATCTTTTATATTACTTTGTTAATAATATTTTCGAATTATCATCGTTTCGGGTGTTAACTGATTTGTTCTCCTTTATATGCATGGTTACCTAAGCCATGATTGTTATGAATATGATATATTTTGATTATATATAGAATGATATTATGCATTTAAACATTATTTTTAACCATAAAATGAAAATTAGTCATGAATGGATATAACGAGGAATGAATCTCATCGCGTTCATGTAGACGGTAATCTGTACGTACCCACGAGCGACAATATCATTATTTTGATATTAAAATATTATATAATTGGATGGTATATCATATTTAAAGAATAATTATCATGTTATATTTATTATTCACATCAATTTTGCATCATTATTATACCAATCCTAATAATAATGTTTTAAATAACAGCTACACCACGCCATGGAGACGGTAAAACATACATACACACGTATGGTGACATGTCATTGAAAGGATGGGTAGAATAATGAATATGGTTGTACCATATTGATAATAACATCAAATTATATAGAATATACTTGAGTTATTATTTTATAATGAAAAAAATAAGGAATTATGATGTGGAAGATGATAAATCATGAAAGAGGTGGTGAGATATTAACCTCTTCTTCGGGTTTTTCTTTTTGAATTGATCAAAAGGGATCATTAGGTTGGAATTTTGACTAAAGTAAGGACTCTAGGATGAATGAAGGACAGTTGAGAGGGTATTTGTGCAGGTTTTGGACAATAAAAATGTCTTTGAAGGTGTGAATTAGAGAGAAGGGGAAGTTCCCCTTTATATGATGGGTGAGGGGCTCCTTAGGAAAAACCTGAAATATTATTTTATAATAAATTAATATTCTATCGATAATGGATCCAAAGTCACTTATTTATAGGATAGGGTGGGGATGGGTAGAAATACATTCATACAATAGATTTTACATAGGTTTTGGTCACCATATTAACATTATCATTTATATTTAACTCTTTGTTAAATAGTTTGACATTTACCATGTCTCTTTGTATTTTTATATTATATGGTTAATAATCTTACTATAGCAATCCAAGAGAACACCATGTGGTTAATTATTAATATATATAACCTTATATAAGTAATTTTTCAGAAACATATATGTTTAGGAATATAATATCAATTAATAATATAATATTTTAAAAAAAAACTCTTTTATGTCAATTTTGACACTATTTAATAATTGATTTTTTAGAGTCCAAACAACATTATTAATTCTAAATAAATTAATTTAATCAATAATAAAATGTCATATTAACGTATAATATTCTTAGATTCCATCAAAACATTCAAATTATATTTATTTTAATATTTATAATACCATATATTTTATTCTTTCATTAATAAAGAAAATACTGCATCATCATTGTGTCATAAATACATTTAATTATTCAATGTATAAAAATTATAAATAAAATTAAATTATGTAGGAAATATTTTTATTTTTCTAAATTAATATTTATAGTGTAAGAGATAACATATATAACCCTATGTAAAAAATTTGTTTACTAAATGATATATGCTTATGTCATTTTTGTATTTACTTGAACTTAATTAATATAAAGTGTCACTATCACTTACAAGTATCTCAATGGGGTCCCAAAATATAACCAAGGATGCCCATGGTCGGAAATGTATCAGAAAACAGGGTTAGGACACATTTTAGTGTAATTTAATATTATTATAATATTATTTGTTACCCTTATTTACTGGATTTTCCATTTAACCATGGTAAATAAAATGTTTCCCGAAGAAATTATTAAAAATGTCTAAAAATAAAATATACCTATTTAAACAATCTGAGACTCTTGATTATAAATATGGAATCTATTTTTCTAAATTTAAAATATAGAAGTGGAAAAAATTAATTTAAAACTAAATCCCATTGTTAAAACAAAAAACGAGTTTTTATGAAATAATAAATATCAAAAGATTGACACTTGATTATATCCAATTTAAATGTACAATTACCTCAAGTGACGAACATTGGATTAACATTTTAAAATATAAGCTAATTATACTTTAATACCACTGAATAATATAATTTAGCAATACAATTATTTTGATTAAAAACGTTTTTTATTAAAATTTAGTATTTTTCACTATTCATCAAAAACTGAATATTTTCATAAAAATAACAAAACTTCACCCTAAGCTAATTTTGGTATTATGAATCCAAAAAAGAAGTAAAATTCGAATAATAAAAATTTTAAAATATCTAAATGTGTGTATTACTATTCATAACCGTTACTTTGATTAGTTGTAGTGTGTTAGAATCTCGAAGTTGTGTACAATGCATGCTATTGCATTATACAAAGGGAAACGTACCATGAAAGCTTGGGGTGTTACAATTCATAACATTATTTTCATGTGAATAATGATTCTAGAATTTAAGGTAAGATTTCACTGTAAACCGACCTTTTACTTTCAGTTATGTCCATTGTCTCTATAACTCACATTATCTGTCTTTTATATATATATAATTATTATTAAGTAAATATATATTTATCTTACATATTTATCATTATTTATATACCTTCCATTTTTGGGGTGATATATATATATTATGTTTAGTTTTCTAAGGAAATATTATGAAACCCAATTATATCTAGTTGTATTTCATATGTTTATGCCTTAGGATTGATTTTCTTTTGTGGAACAAAAAATCATGTACATATTATATTGTGAGAAAAAGGGATAACTATTATGAAATGGGTAATTTTAATTAACATTATATGATATCTATGGGATTTTGGACTAAACCTAATCAATGGTTGGACTCTGTCCACTATGTGATGTTTTCTTCACTTTTATCCTTAATTTATGATTATATATTATTATATGTTGCTTCCACATTCCTATTTTATCATGATCTTATTATAAGGACCCATCCTTAAACATTAAAAAATCTTGTGTTATGTAAATAATTCACATTGAATATTTTTTACAGTTTATAGTTTTAGACAATTAGGCCATAACTATTACCTAACAACTCAAATATTACCAAGTATACACTTATACTCACTATCCATTTATTTACAAGATAAAACTCATTAATATATCATTTCTTTTTTAATGATAGAAAACATCACAAAAATAATCATGAAATCTCTTGTTATCTTACCCATCCTTATACCCTATGGGAAGTATTCAAAAAACATGGAATGAGCACAAAAATCATAGTAAGGTATATAAAATAATGAATTAAACTGTTAGTCGATGGATATTTTAACTTATGATTTTTTTTTTCAAAAAATCATAAATTTCACACATAAAACATATGTTCTTTAAAATATCTCACAAAATCACAAGATTCATGAAATCTTCTTAGAAATTAAAATTCATAAATGTAACTTGTGGCATCCGTATCATACTTACATTGTAGCTTCGGCATATACATAGAGAGTAACTTTCATGGTTACATGTGGAACACCAAACATAGTATTTTAAATAAATATCTTAGGATAAAACTTATTGATTATCTATGACTTATTACCCAATTAATTGGAGAGCTATCATGGTGTCACCCTCCCTCAGTTTATCACAGAACAACCCATATACATAAGAAATTCCCAATAACCAAAACAGAAGCACAACACATAAATCAATCATAAAAGAAATAAACGTCTAATCATTTCATTGACAAGATATATTATCAAGATATTAATAAAATCAATTCATTATAAAAACTGTTTTCAATACCAAAATACTTGATAATGGAATATTTCATTTATTTTTCTTTTAAAAAACATTATGGATTCTTACGGAATCCAAATGTCAGATAATAATCACGATAGTGTGAAGGTCTTTGTCAGCGAATATGTTTAAAAAAATTGTATTTTTTATTTAGTAAAACTATTCATATAAAAAATCTTAATTTTGAAGAACTTTTAACGAAATTAAAATTCAAAGGGATTGATTATACATAGTATAAAATAAGGGGTGTATATTATACAAATATGCCTCATTGAAAGGAGATTGAGACAAAGTCCCTTACCTTGAGTCCAACTCATCTCGTATGTTATTTAACTTCCTGAATAATAAACATAGGATAATTTATAAATTCTTGAGAACCCTTTCCAAGTTTTTTATTCTTATTGGTCGGATTGGACACTCACGAGAGGGGTGAATTGAGTTCAAATTAAGAATTTCTGTTAAAAATATACTATTAAAATCCCCCAAATTGAATAATAAGATAATCTGTAGTGAATTTGTAAAACTAATAAGGGTCAGTTAGATTATCAAAAGATTGATTAGTTCTCAGTTAATCTAATATGTAGATTAATTAACTTCTGAAGCTAACATAATGATTTAAAATACAGACAAATGCTTGCATGATTAACTATCAAAGTAACATTAAAATAATTTTATATTTCAATGTAATTGGAATCAGAATATTTAATATAGTTTACAACCAATATAAAATAAACACAGCAGCTTTAAAACAAGATGTTCAGTCTCAAACTGAGACCTACTCCTCTGAGTCAATTTATATAAATTTTTATCCACACCCAGGATTGGGGTAAACAACAATACAAAGACTATCTTGGTCCTAAGACCTCCACCATTGTTCTATGTGGGAAAACACAACACAATAGCACACTGGATATCCATGTCACACTTGACCTCTACCACTACCCAAAGTGGGATACATGAGAGTTATATAAGTTGTGTGTGAGGATTTTAAAATCCTCCATTTTAGAACTGGAGTCAGTGTGTGTGTGAAATATACAAGGTCCACACACTTATCAAAAGGTAAGTTAAAAAATCCCTGGGGAGTATATATGAGTTTAGAATGCTCTATTGATTTGAAGTGAAGCTCTTGACTCATTGGATTGATGTAATGAAGCTCTGAGTCCTTCTCTAGTTTTTTTCATTAAAAAAGAGTGTCGTGGTTCTCTTCCATCACTTTTAGTGCATGTGTTTATCTCTAGTATGAGTAATCGTTATAGCACTTGAAAATTTTCTTTGATCGTATATTCTTGGTGAGTATGAGGGTTCTTCCGGTTCCTTGTGTATCTATTTGTTGTGTCGTGTATGAATGGAAGAAATCTCTCTACTCTTTTCATCGTCCCTCTATAGTCTTAGGTTCCCTCTCTTTGTCCCTTGAGCTTCGGCAATAGGAATGGTTACTCCTTCATAGGTACGAGGTACGGTTCCCTAACATGCCAACAACCCACATTAATTAATGACAGTTGCATTAAATTGAGAAAATATGGTTGTTAGTATAATTTAAATAAGGCATACATGTTTAAGCAGTAGAGTTTTTGTAACTGTCGATTTGTAACGGTTACTCCTTCTATCAGTATCTCTGCTTGTATCAGTAGCTGTTTGTATCGGTAGCTATTTTTCTCTGTAGCGGTATCTCCTTGTATCGATAGTTGTTTTTGTATCGGTAGCTCTTTGTATCAGTAGCTGTTTTTGTAGAAGTAATCTAATGGTAGCTCTGGTGTAATTGTGACTTTCTGTATCGGTGTACATCATATATCAGTAGCCTATCTATATTGGTAGAATAAATATCAGCATATCTATATCGGTGAGCTTTATATCGGTAGACTTACATATATTGGTAGGTCTGATGTATCATTGGCTCGCATACCGGCAGACTTACACATACCGGTAGCTCTGTTCTGTACCTATGACTAAGTGTATAACGGTGGACTTTAAAACTTATCTGACTTATGCAAAACACATCCAGACTGAGTTAGAGTTATTTCAATGTAGGATGAAAAAGAACATTTTTTGGGATTATCCACATATTAAAACATAAATGAGATTATAAAAATAGGTGAAGTCAATAATCTACCCCTTTTTGATAATCACAATATACTGAATTATAATCCCAAAATAATTTTTAATTTATTATAGGATATAGAATTAAATGCAATGTTATCAGAGAATATTGTAAAAACAAAGTACTAGAATTATTTATCAAAGGTATTATAAAATAAATAACCAGTGTGAGTAATGATAGTTTCATATTTATTATTTGAGATGTAAAACGAATCATAGGATATCATAGGTGATATTATATTGCTCATAAGCTCATATTTCTCCCACGTTCTCCTATCATAAAGTGCATATCAGTTATATTAGTTCTATTTTATATCAGTTCTATTCTCTATCAGATCTGTTCTATATCAATTCTATTCTATATCAGTTCTCTTCTCCACCTTTGTGATTAGAAAAACAAAGGAAAAAAACAAATAGAAAAGGAAAATTTCGGTAAACAGAGAATAAGATCATTTTCATTTCAGGGTGCCAAAAGATACATTGAACAAAAAAGAAACCAAAATGAATACAAGTGATTCCTATGAAATGTCTGATCCACTAGTCATTCCACATCCTAGATTTCTACTTGAGATTTTCCTTTGGGATCCAAGGTGGACTCAGACTATGGGGATGCAGGTGGGGGATTAGGAACACCGGAAATGATAAGAGGAAGCTGAGCTACTGAAAAAATTCATGGCATGTACTGAGTAGTCCTCTGAGAGATCATAAGAGTAAGGCTTCGAATGTATTGGGTTGAAGTCATCTGAGTAGGAGAAGCAGTATAAGAAGATGCTGGTAAATATGGAGGTTCAATCAAAGGCCTAGCATTAACATGCAATAAGGGCAACTAGAGATTTTTGAAATCCTTAATTATTCCTCATCCTCTCTCCATCAAAGAAATGAAATCATCCTTGTTTTCCATAAAATTTTCCATGACTGGAGTCAGTTCCATGAGCTTTCTTACATTCTCCTTGAAGGCTTGAGTTATTGGGGGTAGTTTCAAATTCTCTAAAAATAGTTTGAAGTGATTTTTTATCCGATGCTTGGTATAGACCCTTTGGAAATTAAAATATACCTTTTAATTCACTTCCTTTCGAGAGGCAGAAGATTATCTCGTATATTCTTGAACTATCTTCATTATTTCTATAGTGGTAGACAACACTTGGGTCATGGAAGATGAGTCTACAGAGCTACTGGTTGAAGCTGAACCAAGATCCTCCTTTATCACAGCTCGAATTTGATCTAGTTCTATTGAAGGTCTGGAGGAAAGATAACCAATGGATAATGTTATAGTTTCATTGAAGCTTTCGGTCAACCCACTGATATGATTTTTCACATGAGAATCCTAGGTGCTGACATAATGTTCCATGGAGGTCTTAAAATCATCAAATACTGATACCATCTGGCGAACAACTCTTTTAACATAAGTAAAATCTTTGTCTGCCTAATATTTAGAACTCCTATAAAATTCTAAAGCGATAACTAATTGCGTTAGAATTTCAACATTCTCTTCCAGTCTAGATACTTGACTCTTACAAGCCTTGATTTCATCCATCATCTCTGCCATAGAGGTTGACAGATTACAACCCAGAGAGAGTTCAAAAGACTTTTCGGTATTGCTCATCTCTTCAACAAATAAATGCTTTAACTATGAAACAGAAGCACTAAAAGGCTCTTTCATCTCATCCTTTAAGGATTCATGATCAGCCCTAGTGATCATATTTTCTATCCCAACTATAGGTACTCTCCCAGAGACAATACTGGACACTGAGTCAGTCATAACCGATTGAATTGATTATACCAATGAACTTTCCATTCTTCTAACTTCTTCCACAAAATCAGCTTTAAGATCTGATTTCTACTTATCCAGATCACCTCTTCTGACCACATCTTCTGGTAACAGCTCAAAACTGAATATCATGACAAAAGTTTGGTCTATTGAGGGATACCTCATTATCAGAATCCGGATAATATAAACCACAAACCACAAAACCTGGATCTTCTACCCATTCCTCAATTTTATTTTCTACTAAATCATTACCAAACCTAGTTGGATGCTCTCACTCAACTGGTGCATGATCCTGTATAATAATATCATTCTCATCTGGTCATTCATCCTCAGAAGAGTCCTCTACAATCAGCTCCATCTCTGTATCAACAAGAGGCTCCTCTAGATTAGGCACAGGTCCTTCCTTCTTAGCCACTACATCCTTAATAGGCACAACTGAGTTTCCAATCAATGGAATCCGACTCGAGCAAACAGAAGCATATGCTTCAGATTAATTCTCTCATTATTCTTCATTTTCAACAGCTGGATGGTCTTCCTCATCAACATCTGATTCTTCTTCTAATAATGTTTTCTTTCCAGGTGATATAATTTCAGCAACAGGACTTGGAGGCAAGTCTGGATCCCTTCCATCAGCTATAGAAGTCTCCTCTTCATCAGTATCATCACTGTACTTTTGTTATTCTTCCTCAGGTCCTAGACCTCGATCCCTCAAATACTTAGGCCTAGAAAGATGATCCACATGATTATACTTATCTTACATCTTCTCATCATCACTAACCCATTCCCACTTCCATGGATTCCAATCGATCTTCATGTATTTTCAAACTGTTCTTGTGATTCAAAATTTATTCTTCATCACCATTGTCTCGTCCTGAGACTCAACTAATCCTTTCACCTTGATCATAACCGAGATAAGATTGGAAATGAATAAGGCATTTGTTTTTTATTTTGGTCTAATCATATCCTCAATTTGAGTCATCAAAATCCTACATAAATTCACTTTCACACCATTCCTCAGTAAATGCAATTAGTAAATATCCCGGTATTTCAGATTTGAAAAATCCCCTCACCTTGGACATAGAAAATTTTGAATAAACATGATGATATGTCTATTTTCTCCATCCATTTCAGTAGCCACTACCTTTCTAGGTGTTTCATATCCTATTAACTCTTTCAATGCAGTTTCGTACTTAAAGAAGTTGCCTACAGGTGGTGTTGATTTATAGAAGTAACCAAATTCTCCATCATGTGGTACCTTCAGGCATTCAACCCACACAAAAGATGAAAAATCATTTTCATTCTTATTCACAAAAGATATCATTAGGATCTTAGATTCTAATTAGTCAAAACACATAAAATTAGATAATTGTTTCACCAGCTTTGGATATAATGGGCCATTGTTGTTCGAGAAGCATTCGATCCACTTCTGATCTTCCAAAACTTCCAGAACTAATGATCCACTGGACATTAGCCATTCTGTGCACAGTTCCTTCTCAACTACTATCTCTCTCTGAGCGAGATGTGGTTTCGTAGGATTCCTTACATCCCTTCCATAGATAGACTCGCCTTTGAGTCTCTTGGAATTTGGCTCATCTTCCATTGCGCTTACCGATGGTCTCTTCACTCTTTCCATTGATCGAATCATGAGACTTAGGGTTCAAGAGATGTTTGAGAGCGACGACTTGAAGGTAAATGGCTTCATGTGGATCTAAAGAGGATAAGACTTGTGTTTTATCATTTAGGAATCACAAAATAAATAAATAAAACATAATAAGTAAATTCATAGACGATACAGATTCTGGTGGCTAAGGGTACGATGATTAAAACAGCGCAACCTAATAGTACCATATACCAGTGAGAATTCCTGTTGGTGAGGATTCCTATCATTGAGGTATCTAACCATGAGGATTCTAATGGTGAGGTTTCTAATGGCAAGGTTTCTGAAGGTGAGGTTTTTAACGTTGGGGTTTTTAACGGTGGGGTTTCTAACGGTGAGGTTTCTTATCTTCATGGTTAAACATTCCTAACCCATGTCTAATATAACCTAACCGATCTGTAAATTGGTAAAAATGTCTGCTAATTGATGTTCAATACCTATAAATTCAATATTAATATCAAATTTTTGGTAATGATCTCTTAATAAATGATGCCTTATATCAATGTGTGTGGTACTAGAGTGATACACAGGATTCATAGAGATATCAATTGCACTAATGTTGTCACAGTTTATTGAAACATGTTTAAACGGTTATCCATAGTCCAATAATGTATGTTTCATCCAAATAATTTGTGCACAACAACTACTAGTAGCTATATACTCAGCTTCAGCAGTAGACAATGCAACTGAATTCTCCTTCAAACTACACCATGATACTATGAACATACCCAGAAAATGACATGTTCCAGATGTTCTTTTTCAATCTAACTTGAAACCAGCAAAGTCAGCATCTGAATAACTCATTAAATCGAATGATTATCTTTTTGGATAAAATAATCCAAAGATTGCAGTATGTTTAAGATATTTGAATATTCCTTTAACATCACATAAGTGTGATTATTTTGGATTAGCTTGAAATATTGCACAAATAAACACACTAAAAATAATATCTGGTCGACTACCAGAAAGGTAATGTAGACTCCCAATCATACCTCTGTAATTTGTTTGATCCACTGTTTTCCCAGATTCTTCTGCATCCAACTTATAAACAATACTCATAGGTGTATCATTTTCCTTAATACAATCCAAACCAAAACGTTTAAAATATCCATTGTATATTTACTTTGATTTAATATAATACCATTTATATTTTGAAAAATTTTTAAATACAAGAAAATATTTGAGTTCTCCCATTAAACACATTTCAAATTCATTTTGAATACACTTTGAAAAATAACTTCCAAAAGAATTTTTCGTTGATCCAAAAATAATATCATCAACATAGATTTATACTATCCAAACATCTTTAGCAATTATTTTAATAAAAAGAGTTGGGTCAGCAATACCTTTAGAAAAAAAATTTGAAATAAGAAAACTGCTAAGTCTATCATACCAAGCTCGTGGAGCATGATTCAGACCATATAAATCACTTGACAGTTCGAAAACTCGATTTGGAAAATGAGGATTAGTAAATCTAGGTGGTTTTTCAACAAAAAAATATTCAATTATAAAACAATTTAGAAAAGAACTTGTAACATCCATTTGATATAACGTGAAATTCAGATGAGCAGCTTAGGCAAGTAGAATTCTAATACATTATAATCTACCAATAGGTGAAAAGATTTCCTCATAGTCTATTACTTCTTCTTGATTATATACTTGTTCAACTAACCTAGCTTTATCCCTAACTATAGTTCCCGACTCATCAACTTTGTTTCTAAAAACACATTTAGTGCCTATGGTCAATGTGTCCTTAGGTATGTCAACTAATTCCCAGAATTTGTTTCTTTTAAATTGATTTAGTTCTTCTTGCATAGACATTACGCAAAATTCATCATTGATTTCATCATTGATATTTTTATGTTCTAACTGAGAAATAAAAGCTAGATTTTCAGCCTGGTTTCATAGAGAATCTCCAGTCTGTGTATCTCTATCAATATTACCAACAACTACATCTAAAGGATGATACTTTAGAATCCTAGTTGATCTAGTGATGGATGGGCTAGAAATTTCAGGTTCCTCTCTAGATTTAGGTTCTACAGAAACAGGTTCTGGAAAATTTCTAGAACTAGATGTCTTTACAACAGGTTCATTGTTTTTATCATTAAGGTTCAGAGAAGACAAATCTTATTCAAGATTTTCAAGAGAAGATTTAGGTTCATGTGGATCAGTTTCATCAAATTTGATATTAATAGATTCTTCCACACCTTCAGATCTCTTATTAAACACTCTATAAGATTTGCTATAAATTTAATATCCTAAAAGGAGTCCTTTATCACTCTTTGATGCAAATTTTTCAAGATTGTCTTTAGTATTGAGAATAAAAACATTGCAACCAAAATCTCTGAAGTAATTAACCTTTGGATTCCTATGGTTCCACAATTCATAAGGGGTCTTCTTAAGAACAGGTCTAATCAAGACTCTATTTATAATTTAACAAGTTTTATAGATAGCTTCAACCCAAAAATAAACAGGTAGGTCATATTCATTTAGCATAGTTATTTCAATTTCTTGAATGGTTATATTTTTTCTTTCTACTACCCCATTCAGCTGAGGAGTTCTAGGGGATGAGAAATTGTAACTTTAGCCATTGTCTGAGCAATAAGATTCAACCTCATGACTTTTAAACTCATGACCATGGTCACTTCTCAGGGACTTAACCTTAAGTCCACTAAGGTTTTCTACATACTTGGAGCATTTAATAAATAAAGAAAAAGATTCACTTTTGTGAGCTATGAATTATATCCAACTGTACCAAGAATATTCATCTACGAGAACATTGACATATTGATTCCCATTTAAACTAGAAATTCTAGAAGGTCCAAACAGGTCTATATGAACCAACTCGAGAGGTTGAGAAGTTGAAACTTCTTTTGTTGATTTAAAGAAACATTAGGTTTATTACCCTTTTGACAGGGATTACAAACATTGTCATTTGGAAATTCAAGTTTGGGTAGGTCTGTAAATAAGTTGTTCCTTGTCAGTTTTATATGTTTTTGAATGTTTCAATGTCCCAATATTATATTCCATATCTAGGATTCATTATGAGATGCATTTAAACAAGTAAGGTTTTGTTTCGCTAAATAATTGAAATCAATTTCATAGACATTTTTATTTTTGAAAGAAGAAAATACTAAATAATTTTTATAATTAAAAACTTTACAAGAATCATTTTCATAATTAACATTAAAACCATAATCACACAACTGAGAAATACATTGCAAAATATATTTAAGTCCATCAACAAATAATAATTTGGAAATTAAAACCGAGTCAGTGTTACCAATCTGGCCTAGGCCATTGATCTTTCCTTTATAATTATCACCAATGGTGACATGGCTTCCATCAACTTTGATTAAGCTCTTGAAGCATGTGTAATCCCCAGTCATGTGCCTTGAACATCCACTATCCATGTACCATACCTTCATATGGGAACTCTTCAAATAAGTCTCTTACAAAACAGTTTTAGATGGAAAATGATTTTGTTACCCAGATATTCTAGGGTCCAGATAGGTTAGCACGAAAAACATTTGGGACCCAGATTCGTCTTATGGGTTTCATATAATTTTCAGAATCAAAAGATTTTGAAAGATAAATACGTTTTGATCTATATCTATGTGAGTAATTAGTTGAAAAATATCAATTTCCAGAGCAAGAACTAGCATCATTCTGTCCAGATTTAGGAATAAATCTCTTTTTAGTAAATTGTCTCTCTCCAGGATGATAGCTTATTCCAGTGGTATATTTTGGTGCCACTTGTTTTCCTCAAATTTGAGTCAAATTATCCTTTCCATTTGTAAATTTCACTATGTACTTCCTGAATTTCCCATTAGAAAATTTTAGTTCGGTATTTTCCATGAGTAATTAATAATTCTTTTCCTTTTCTATATCAATTGCAGATTTAACAGAGCTGGTCAAAGCATGTTGTTTCTTCAAGGTCATTTAATTTTCCTTAAACTCATTGTAGGTTTCTTCTAGCATATTAAAATTTTCAAATATTTCATCAGTAGAAATATTTTCAGATTCAGAATCAAATTCAACTCGAAAATAATATGAATTTAATGTCGGAGTATCCAGTGTTACATAAGATGTGTTTGTCATAAAAAACATGTTAGCTCTTTGAGGTTTTTCATCTTGATTAGAATCAGAATTACACAAACTATCTTATAAATCACTCCAAGTAGCTTTCATATAATTCATGTACTTGTTTTCCTTGAAGTCATATTTCTTTTTGAACTTCAATTATGGACAGGCTTCTTTTACATGTCCTTTCCTATTGAATTCATAGCAGACATTTTCATCACTCTTATCATACATTTTCCAATCCATTGTCTAATGAACTTTGTTTTCATATTTTCCTTTGAATTTTGATTTTCTGAAGAATTTATTATTCCTATAGAACTTCTTAAACCTTCTGGTTATATGAGACATTTTAGCATCACTATCTGAAGATGAACTTTCACTTGTTGATCTTTCAGTTGGTATGTGAAATTTCTCCTTATACTTGCTCCTCGAAGCAGTTGATTTAAAAGCCACTATCATCCTTCATGGTTCATCTTCTTCTTCCTTGTTCACCTAAAGTTATTATGCATACATCATATGCTTACCAATCAATTCCTTAATAGGAAAAGTACTAATATCAGATGATTCCCTAATTGAAACTGATGTGCCCCTCCACTTGCCTGGCAGACATCTTAGTAATCTCATGATCTTCTCCATTATAGGAACAACCTTTCCAAGTGAGCTTATAGTGTTGAAAATCTAATTGAATCTGAGATACATGTAAGAGATAGGTTCATCAGACTTCATTTTAAAAATATCATATATAATAGTATAGGTGTTCAATCTCATTTCTTTGACATTGTTGTTCCCTCATTGGAAATAGCCAACGTGTCCCATAATTCATAACCAGTTTTACAAGCAGATATGCGATTAAATTCATCATCTCTTAAAGAAAAATACAAGGCATTCATTGCTTTACGATTATTATTGTTAGCTGTTTTAATTAGTTCATCACAAGTAGATCTAACAGTTTCTGGAATCTTGTATTGAGTCTCAATAATAGTCCAGATATCAAATCCCATGCTCTCTAAATGAATTTTCATTTTCAGCTTCCACTGGGCATAATTCGTACCATTAAAGAAAGGTGGCTGGTTGGTAGTAGCACCTTCTAATCTATCGTCCATAGTTAGAATTTAGAAAATATATTTAAAAAGATAATATTTAGAACTAATAGAAATTTATGATCTTTAAGATACAACTGAAAACACAGTTGAAATACAGAGTGTTTTTTAAAAAACATTGATAAACAAAAACATCTAATACCAAATGTTAGTTGGAGTGGACACTTATGAGGGGGCTGAATTGAGTTCCAATTAAAAATTACTATTAAAAAGATTCTATTAAAAATCCCCAAATAGAAAAATAAGATAATCTGTAGTGAATATGAAAAAAAGGGTCAGTTAGATTCTCAAAAAATTGATGAGTAATCAGTTAATATAATCTGAAGATTATTTAACTTTTGATAATAAAATAATGCTTTACAATACATACAAACACATTCTAGATTAACTGTCAATGTAACTTTAAAAAACAATTATATTTCAAAGTAATTGGTAGCGCAATATTTAATATAGTTTACAACCACAATAAAATAAGCATAACAGTGTTAAAACAAGAGGATCAGTCTCAAGCTGAGACCTAGTCCTCTCAAACAATTTATATAAAATTTGATCAACACCATGGATTAGGGTAAACAACAGTACAAATATTTTCCAATTCCTAAGACCTCTACCATAGTTCTACGTGGGAAAACACAACACAATACCACACAGGTTATCTAGGTCACACTTGACCTCTACCACTATCCATAGTGGGATACACGAGAGTTATTGAAGTATTGTGTGAGGATTTTAAAATCCTCCAATTTAGCCCTGGATTCAATGTGTGTATGAAATATACAAGAATCACACACAGCTCAAAATGTAAGTAAAAGAATCACTGAGTAGTAGATATGGGCTTAGAATGCACTAGTGATTTTAAGAGATGCTATTGACTCCTTGGATTGATGTAAATGAAGCGTTGAGTCCTTGTCTGGTTTTTGTAAAGAAAACTGAGTGTCGCAGTTCTCTTCCTTCACTTTCAGTGTAGGTGTTCAGCTCTAGTATGAGTAATCATTATAGCGCTAGTTCTTCTTCTTTAAACTCCTGTTCTAGGTGAGTATGAGGGTTCTTCTTGTTCCTTGTGTATCCCATTGTTGTGTCGTGTATGCATGGTATAAATCTCTCTACTCTTTTCGTCATCCCTCTGTAGATTGAGGTTACCTCTCTTTGTACCTTGAGCTCCGGTAATAGGAATGATATCTTTTTCATCGGTACGAGGTACGGTTTCCTTACATGCCAACAACCCACATTAATTAATGACCGTTGCATTAAATTGAGCAAATATCACCGTTATTATAATTTAAATAGGGCATAAAAGTTTATGCAGTAGAATGTTTGTAACTGTCTACTTGTAACGGTTACACCTTATATCAGTATCATTGCTTGTATCAGTAACTGTTTGTATTAGTATCTCTTTTTCTCTATAGCGGTAGCTCCTTGTATCAGTTGCTGTTTTTGTATCGGTAGCTCTTTGAATCGGTAGCTGTGTTTGTATCGGTAATCTAATGGTAGTTATGGTGTAACGGTGACTGTCTGTACCTGTGTACTTCATATATCAGTAGACTATGTATCAGCAGCTCTATATCGGTGAGCTTTATTTCGATAGACTTATAAATATCAGTAGGTCTGATGAATCGGTGACTTGTATACCGGTATACTTACACATACTGGTAGCTCTGTTCTGTACCATTGACTAAGTGTATAACGATGGACATTGACACTTATCTAACTTATGCAAAACACATCCATATTGAGTTAGAGTAATTTCAAAGTAGGATGAAAAAGTACATTATTTGGGATTATCAACATATTAAAACATAATTGAGATTATCAAAACAGGTGAATTCAACAATTCTTTTTAGATCACTTATTACAATGTCATAAAAATTACATAATTATTTATTTTCATATCAAATGCATTATCGATGTTGAGAACTTCAGTCAAAAATGAACTTGATATGAAATCAATATTCCATTTTATCATACATACATCATATCCAAAATAATATTCATTATAAAATAATAAATTTTATAAATAATTTAAACTTTTAAATTTAAAATTTTATTTTTGGTATGAAAAATTAAGAACGTTAAAATCATGGAGATGTTAAGTCATATGTATGCTTGAGTAAAGATTCCATTATTAATTGATCATTATGGAATAGGGTAATTATTATTTTATCTTTCCATAATTATAATAATAGTTTTAAAATAATAATAATAATTTAAATATACACATATATATATATCATACAAAGTGATTTGGTGAATAAAAAATAATCACATCGCATCGTGAAGGTGAAAGTTCACATGTACGCATGAACATCTTTATCACTTTTATGTGTGTGGAATGTAATAAATTCATTGATATATTATTCTGTTATAATTATAAGAATTCCATTAAAATCAAATATAAATATTAATTCCATTACTATGACCAGTCCTGAGAGATGGTTATTAAAAACTGAATTACATCAGTCTGTGGAGGTTATAGTTCACACGTACCCATGAATGATTAGTTACTTTCCATTTTGATGGAACTGTAGATGTATTTAGGTGATGATATTAACATGATAAAATGTTAGTATATTTAGGATACTATATTTACTATCTCTTCATGGTTATAAGAGATTTTAATGAAGTGTGAAAAGAAGTAAAATTGAAACACTTCAACAAAAACATTTAATTTCCTTCAAGTGATCACATTTTTTAAAACATTAACTCCACTAATAAGGGAGTTACTGTCATGAACCGAATTGGGTTTCCATCAACTCAATGCCCGACCCAGCACGCGGCAAGGCCCAAAGGGAATTCCTGATCCCCACGGGCTGACACAAGTACCCGGGTATAAATTTAGAATTTTTGGGAACGATTTACCCGTACACAACCAGAAACAACCCACATGAAAACTGAAATGCGAAAGCAACATTACAATCAAAAGTTTAACAAAATAGCCCGAACGAGTATTAACAAAAGGGAAAATACAACCCAACCACAACCAACTCCCAAAAATGTGACCAAAAACCAAATCAGCAATTGTCACCTGATGGAAGGATATCACTGTCAGGCCTCCACCACCAACGCCAAATCATATGATACAACTAACAGCTCGGACCACCATGCTCAAGACATTGGAATTTACCTGCATCAGACATAATCAGATATACTTACACTCAAGGGTGTAATTAGTGTGTGAGCTATCACTCAATAGGTTGGCACCAAAGAAAAGATTCCGCATAAAAAGGGTTCGATGACCAATGCAGTTTGTAGGTTCAAATTTTGGGGACGGTAAATAAATGAACTAACATTTTGATGTAAAAAGTTTTTTTTAAATAATGGAAGAAAATTTTAAAATAGGAAAAATTGGTGGTTGAAAGTGAAAGAAAAATCAACATTCTTAACTTTTGAAACCACATGAGTCACCAAAACCAACCAATGATGAGTACATAATCGCACATGAGCAACAAAAGTGGGAGAGGCCCTAAGTACTAAAGTCGTGTGGGACCCTAGAACCTCACGCCTCAGTAAACCATATCATACATTTCCCGTGCACGAGACACCGGGAGGGAAACACCTCCTACCATAGTGGTCTCTATTCATCATTCCAATGTTTAGTTAGTGTTGTAAGCGTCAATCCCACTAAGTAAAACTGGGCTGAGGCACTCCCATATCACTAGAACGCTAGTCTAGTCCACCCACCTAATACCCAGGCTTCCCCTTTTATGCTCATTATTTCAATTTCACCGTACTCATCAAGGTCAAGGCACCAAACACAACATAGAACCTCACAACATGCAAGAACTACGGAATTTTGAGGGTCAAATTAAAGGTTATCAAACATTTGGAAAACTGGTTCATATGTTTTAAGAAAATAAAGCAACACAACCAACAGTGCAGAACCAACTCGGACACACACTAGGACTGTAACAATGATCAATTTCAACTACTGCATTTGTTCAAAAACCATGGCCCAACACAGTGTAGACCTGACAATCTAAACAAGCCACTAAAAAAAGTAAAACCCATGCTCTACCAGTCAAACCGATAACTCACAGTAGTATTTAAATAAAAGAAATATTAAATTAATCAAACCAGTAAACCAAATGATCAAATACCCTAAGCATGCCAAACCACTTACCTCAAACAGGTTCGAGAAGCGACACGGCGCAAAACTCCCTTTGTGCAACGATCTCACCGTATGAAGCAGTAAAAATGGTCCTAAAACAGTGGACCAAAATACCCTCATTGCAAACCCAGTGAAACATTAGCGGTTCATAAAAAAATAACATCAGCAATTAAATAATTCAGTCTATCATCCCACAGGTTCAATAGTAATTAAATTAAATAACTAACAATTAAACCAAAACAATTAAGCAGGTTGATTAATTAGTTTACAATTTCAAAACTAACTAAATAAATTAGTTAACAACATAACAATTTCAATTAAATAATATTATTAAAAAATTTAATAATAATCAATTAAATTAATTAAAAACTAACCAAATTAAATAAATTAATTGGCGATTTAACCAATTCAAATAATATTAAAATAATTAACAAATTTATAACAATAAATTAATTAATTAACTCCTAAATAATTGAATTAATAATTAAATAACTCAATATCAATTAAAACAATTAAAATAATTAAATAAAATTAAAAACTAACCCTTGAGGAATTTTGGGATTGTGAAGAGGGGGTGGAACGGTGGTTCAGCTACAGGAGCGGGGTGCGGGAGGCAGTCCGGCAGTGAGAGCAGAGTGCGGGAGGTGGTCAGGTAGCATGAGTAGGGTGCGAGAAGTGGTCTGGCAGCCTGTTGGAGGTAGCAGGGTGGGCGGCCGAATTGAAGGAACAGCAGGGGAGGCCGCTGGGGTTCGGCTGGGAAAACGGGAAGGGCAGAGGGAGAGGGGAAGATGGGGCGCCCGCTGGGGGTGGCTGGCCGTGGAGAAAAGGAGGAGAGGAGAAGTGGGGGTGGCGCGCGACGCGGCGGAGAGGGGAGGAGGAAGGGGGGGGGGGTGCGGCATGGAACTGGGAGAAGGGTGGGGGAGCACGGCGGGTGATCACGACGGGTGAGGGTGAGCGCGACGGTGAGGGTGATCAGGGGATGGGGGAGCGTGCAGGAGAGGGAAGGGGAAAGGGGGAGCGCGGAAGTGAGGGTGAGTAGGGGAAGGGAAGGGGGATAGGGGGAGTGCAGCGGGTGAGGGAAGATGATGGGAAGGGGGAGTGCGGCGGGTGAGGGAGAGGCCGTGAGGGAAGGCTAGGCGGAGAGGGGAGGAAAAAAGGGAGGGAGAGAAGAAGAAATGTGGGAGAGAGGGGATGCGTGGGGATGAAGAAATATGAGGAAAAGAAAAAAAAAGAAAGAAAATTTGGAAAAAGAGGGTGGCGAATATGGTTTGTATGGAGGGGGGGGGGGGGAATTAATAAAAATAACAATTAAAAGAAAGAAGAAAATAAAAGAACTAAATAAAAAATAAAATAATGATACATTTTTTAATAATAATAAAATTAATAATAATAATAATAATAATAATAATAATAATAAGAAAACTAAAGTTAATCATTCGTTATTTGAGACGTCCGTGCAATGGGAACCGCATGTTAAAATGGCAAGGCCGCATGGCTTCGCCCTTGCCCTGCCTGTGCGCCGAGCAGTGTAAGGCTCGCGCACAAAAATCGTTGCCACAACGGGCAACCCGCATCGGGTTCAGCCCATGCTACAACCAAGAAATTTTAATAATAGGAAATGATTTCACGAAATAAAAATTTAAAATTAAATTTTTACCTCAACAATGTCCGGGTGTGACAAATCTCCCCACCATGAAAACATTCCACCCTCGGAAAGTCAGCTCGATGCCTGATCAGGGAATAGAAATGGGTACTCCTGCTCAACCCACGACTTTCGATCCCAAGACTCGTGCTCATAATTTCCGTGCTGACAGAGAATATAGACCAGAGGAATGGACCTTCCACGCAGCACCTTCTCCTGAGAATCCACTATCTGCACCAGTCACTCAAACACATATAAGTCGAACTCTATCTCAAGATCCTCCCAATTCAGCACATGCGACGGAGCGAGGTTGTACTTCTTTAGTTGGGAGACATGAAATACTTCATGAATCGACGTCAACTGCGAGGGAAAAGATAACCAGTATTCCACCTTGCCAATCCGCTCAACAATCTCGAAAGGTCTGACATACCTCGGTGTTAGCTTCCCCTGCTTCCCCAAACGACGGTGACCCAAGCGAGGGGCCACTTTCAGAAACACTCTGTCCCCCACAAAAAACTCATGATCCCGCCGCCTTTGATCTGCATAAGACTTGTGGCGACTCTGAGCTATCAACAATCGCTGCCTAATCAGTTTAACCTTCTCAGACGTCCCCTGAACAAGGCTCGGTCCCAAGAGTGAGGTATCACCTACCTCAGCCCAACACAGAGGAGACCGACAAGGCCGACCATAGAGAGCATCAAAGGGTGACATTCTGATGTAATACTGGTAACTGTTATTATAAGAAAACTCAACCAATCCCAAATGGCTATCCCATGAGCCTCCAAAATCTATCACATAGGCTCAGAGCATGTCTTCCAGAATCTGATTCGCCCGCTCCGTCTGGCCATCGGTCTGAGGATGGTATGTCCTGCTCATCTGAATCTGCAACCCCAAATCATTCTGGAGGCCTCCCCAAAAACGAGATTTAAAGCGGGGGGGCCGGTCAGAAACAAATACCGACAACCCACCATGAAGTCTGACCACCTCCTGAACATACAAGCGGACCAGCTCATCTACCTTCGATGTATCTCTAATCGGGATAAAGTGAGCTGACTTGGTCAAGCGGTCAATCACTACCAAAATAGCATTCCTCCACTGCGGTGTACGAGGAAATCCAATAATGAAGTCCATGGTGACCTCATCCCACTTCTAGGTAGGAATGGGTAGTGGTTGGAGTAGGCCAGATGGTCTCTGATGCTCTGCTTTTACCTGCTGGCAAGTATAGCACCTCGACACAAAGTTAGCTACATCCCATCTCATACCTGGCCACCAGAACTGACGACGAACATCGTAATACATCTTTGTGGTACCAAGATGGTTGGCCCACTGAGATTGGTGGCCATCTTGCATCACCAACTTCCACAGAGGCAACAGAACCACATCACGGACCTTGAAGCACAAGACCCACTGGGAAGACAAAGACCAATCATAAGGAGTCTCCCCTCCATGAAAAAACTACATATATCGCTAGCACATCTCATCACCGGGCTGCTCCCACCGAATCAACTCCACAAGAGCAGGAGTCAACTGAATGCTAGCCAAGAAAGTACCTCCACTATGGTCCCTGCTCTCCAAGTGCATCTGGGCGAAGAGCCTCATCAATGTCCACTCATCGCTGGACTTCCTCAATGCCTGCACTGGTACTTTTCTACTAAAAGTGTCAGCTACCACATTACCCTTGTCAGGGGTATAGACAATATCAATATCAAAACCCTGCAGGTACTCGACCCAGTGGCGCTGCCTCAAATTGAGATCCTTATGAGAGAAAATGTAGGCCAGGATCTTATGGTCAGAATAGACCACAAATATCTCCCCAAATAGATAGTGAATCCACGTCTTCAAATCATGCATCACCACTACCTACTCTATGTTGTTATTCAGATAATTCTTCTCATGCGGCCGGAGTTGACGAGAACTATAAGCCACAACATGGTCATCATGCATGAGCACACATCCAAGGCCTGTACCTAAAGCATCACAGTAAACCATATAGCCCTTTCCTGACTCTGGTAAGGTCAGCACAGGGGCGGTGGTCAACCGCCGCTTCAACTCCTCGAAGGATGCCTGACACTGAGGGCTCCACTCAAACTTTACCCCTTTCCGGGTGAGTGCGGTCATGGGGGTGGAAAGCCGCGAGAAGTCCCGGAAAAATCGCCTATAATAACCAGCCAAACCCAGAAACTCCTGATCTCAAACACATTTCTCATCTCCTCCCCTGAAATAACTGCCCTGTTCTTCTCAGGATCCACTGAAACCCCTTTTTCTGAGACGACATGCCCCTGAAACTTCACTTCCCTGATCCAGAATGAGCATTTCGAGATTTTAGCATACAGGAGATGGCCACGCAAAGTGCACAAAACAACGCGAAGGTGATGCTCATGCTCCTCCTCAGATCCAGAATAAACCAGGATGTCATCCACGAATACCACGACAAATGATTCGAGATATTGGTGGAACACCCTATTAATGAGCGCCATGAAAACTGCAGGGGAATTCGTCATTTCGAAAGGCATGACCAAGTACTCGAAGTGACCGTACCTGCTACGGAAAGCCGTCTTCGGGATATCTGCTTCTCTCTCCCTGAGCTGGTGGTATCCCGAACACAAATCAATCTTGGAGAACAACTTTTCCCCCATCAGCTGGTCGAACAAAGCGTCAATCCAGGGAAAAGGGTATTTATTTTTGACGGTTACCTTTTTCAATTTCCGGTAATCAATGCACAACCGGAGGGTTCCATCGTCCTTCTTCGCAAATAAAACAGGGGCGGCCGAAGGGGAGAAGATCGGGAGAATGAATCCTTTGGATTCCAAATCGTCCAGTTGTTTATTTAATTCCCTCAATTCGGTGGGGGCCATGCGATATGAGGGAAGAGACATAGGCTGTGTTCCCGACGCCAACTCAATCGAGAACTCCACGTCCCGCTCTGGGGGTATGCCAGAAAAATCATCTGGGAAGACCTCTAGGATCTCATCCAAAACACAAGGTAACCCACCCAGTAAAACACCACCATCTTCCTCCAGTGCGAGCAGCGAAAACTGATAACCAAGATTTCCCAACTCAGGGAGTGGAGGTCCCACACGTCCCGACCGAGGATCCCATTCTCTGTGAAATATCTAAGGAGCCCCATCCGGTGCTGTAAAACTGACTCAGCGCCAATAGCAATCAATGTGTGCCTAGAAGAGCACCAGACAGTCCATACCGAGGATCATATCAAATAGGTCCATGTCAAGGACCAGGAAATCACATTCCATATCGACTCCTGACACAGAGAGTGTGCACGATGGGCACATAAGGCCTTGCACCCTATTTTTCCCCAATGGTGTTTCCAGCTCCATAGCAAACGATAACATCTCGGTTGGTAGGTTCAAAAGATTCACAAGTCGAGAAGATATGAATGAAAATGAAGCACCAGTATCAAATAAAACTACAGCTGTAGAAGATGCAACTAGAATGGTACATGGAACAGTCGAAGGCCCTACATCAGATCCCGCTGGTGCCTGATCCACAACATGCAGTTGCCTGGTCCCTGCCTGAGAACGACCGCTCGCCTACAGCTCCGCCCTAATCTGCCTCTGCCCAGAAGATGATCCAGTCCTACCACCACGACCACCGAACCGGGATCCCGACATCCCGGTCGGCTCTGACTGCACTGATACACCCCTGGAAGCTACAGATCATGTTCCACTCTGGTAAGGGCGTACAGGCCCGCAGAAACACTATAGGTGCCCCATGACTTGACACCTATAGCAATGTCTTGGAGGATGTGGACACCAGGTCGGATGTTCCCTTCCTTTCCGCACTGATGGAACACAATGGTCCTTGCATCAGAAGCCTCAGATGATGTCTTCCTGGAAGGATGGCCTGAGCTACCACCACTCTTCTTCCACTTCTCAACATGATTCCTCTTCTTCTTTGAGGAACTGCCGCTGCCAAAGCCTGATACTGATCCAAAAAACCCTGACTTTCCTCTCTGGTAAATCTCGGCCATGCAAGCACGATCGACCACCTCGGCATAAGTCTTCAGCTTGAATAATAAAACCTGAGAGTGGATTTCTGGTCGAAGGCCCTTCTCAAACTTCCGAGCATTCATGAACTCACTCAAAACTATCTCAGGAGAATAATGCACCAGCTCAGCAAAGCAGTTTTCATACTCCATGACTGTCTGATTTCCCTTCAAAAGATCAATGAACTCCCGAGATCTAGCATAGGCCATGAACTCTGGACAATACTGCTCCTTGAAGATATCCTTGAAAACTTTCCAACTCATGTCCACATGTTTCCCAGCCTGGACCACTGATTCCCACCATTTGTGACTGGAAACCTCTAGCTGGAATGAGGCACACATCACCATAACTTCCTCGGGCGTGTCAAGGAAACCGAACATGCATTCTATATTTTCAATCCATTCCTCTGCCTCCTGAGGTTCTGAACTGCCTCAGAAAGAAAGAGGTTTGTCCTTCAGAAACTTCCGAGCTATATCCTTCCCAGAGCTAGATTCTTCCCCTCTAGCTGGAATAGGGGCGGGGCGGGATTCGCCCCTTGTCTCAAATCTAGAACGGCACGGACCATAGCCTCAACCAATCTCTGATCAAGCGGCGCGGGATAACTCTCTCCGGCTTCCGCCCGTGGGTGCATGGGAGCTCTCCGGGGAGGCATCTTGCTGCACATGGCAACAGTCATAAAGGAATACCATCAATATTACATATCTCAAGATGAACTAAATTTTTCAACAGGATAAATAATCATCAATAAACCAAACGTGCAAACACGACTCCATGTCAAAACTCTACCTTCCTGCCTGGTGTCCACGTACAGTCTCCAGCCTGTACGTCCCACCTAGGAAAGAAGATAAACAAGCATCCCATGGTGACTCTGTATCTTTCACGAGGTGTGCTGGCCAGGAAACCAACTCGCAACATAATTTCTGATCCCCCTGACAATCCCAACTTCTGTATAACCATACTCATCCCAAATATCATAGACCAAGAGTTAACCTGCCTCTGATACCATTTTGTCATGAACCGAATCGGGTCGCCATCAACTCAACGCCCGACCCGGCCTGCAGTAAGGCCCGAAGGGCGTTCCTGATCCCCACGGGATGGAAAAAGTGCCTGGGTATAAATTTAGAATTTTTAGGAACGATTTACCCGTACACAACAAGAAACAACCCATAAGAAAACTGAAATCTGAAAGCAACATTACAACCACAATATTAACAAAACAGCCCGAACGAGTCTCAACAAAAGGGAAACTACAACCCAACCACAACTAACTCCCAAAAAGGTGACCAAAAACAAAATCAGCAATTGTCACATGATGGAAGGATATCGCTGTCCGGCCTCCACCACCAGCGCCAAATCGGATGATCCAACTACCAACTCGGACCACCATGATCAAAACCATTGAATTTCCCTACATCAGACATAATCAGATCTACTTACACCCAAGGGTGTAAGTAGGGTGTGAGATATCACTCAATAGGATGGCACCAAAGAAAAGATTCCGCATAATAAGGGTTAGATGACCAAAGCAGTTTGCAGGTTAAAATTTTGGGGAAGGTAAATAAATGCACTAACCTTTTGATGTAATTTTTTTTAATGAAATGAATACTGTTTTAAAATAGGAAAAAGGGGTTTTTGAAACTTAAAGAAAAAGAAACATTCTTACCTTTTGAAACCACATGAGTCACCAAAACCAACCGATGATGAGTACATAATCGCACAAGAGCAAAAAAAGTGGGAGAGGCCCTAAGTACTAAAGTCATGTGGGACCCTAAAACCTCACATCTCGGTGAACCATATCATACATTTCCCATGCACGAGCCACCAGCAGAGAAACACCTCCTACCCTAGTGGTATCCAGTCATCATTCCAATGGTTAGTTAGTGTTGTAAGAGTCAATCCGGCAAACTGAAACTAGGTCAAGGCCATTGCCGTATCACTAGCACGCTAGTCTAGTCCTCCCACCGAATACCCAAGATTCCCCTTTTGTGCTCATTATTTCATGTTCACCCTACTCATCAATTTCAAGTCACCAAACACAACATTGAACCTCACAACATGCAAGAACTATGGAATTACGAGGGTCAAATTAATGTTTATCAAACATTTGGGAAACTGGTTCATAAGTTTTAAGAAAATAAAGCAACACAACCAACAGTGGAGAACCCACTCGGAAACACACTATGACTGTAACAACGAACAATTTCAACTGTTGTATTTGTTAAAAAACCAAGGCCCAACACAGTGTAGACCCGAAAATCTAAACAAGCCACTAATAAAAGTAAAACCCATGCTCTACCAGTCAAACCGATAACTCACAGTAGTATTTAAATAAAAGAAATATTAAATTAATCAAACCAGCAGACCGAATGATCAAATGCCCTAAGAATGCGAAACCACCTACCTCAAACAGGTTCGAGAAGCGACACGACGCAAAACTCCCGTTGTGCAATGGTCGCACCATATGAAGCGGTAAAAAGGGTCCTAAAACAGTGGACCAAAATACCCTCAATTCCAACCTAGTGAATCATTAGCGGTTCATAAAAAAAATTACATTAGCAATTAAATAATTCAGTCCACCGTCAAATAGGTTCAATAGTAATTAAATTAATTAACTAACAATTATACTAAAACAATTAAGAAGGTTGATTAATAAGTATACAATTTTGAAACAAACTAAATAAATTAATTAACAACTTAACAATTTTATTTAAATAGGATGATTAAAAAATTTAGTAATAATCAATTAAATTAATTAACAACTCACCAAATTAAATAAATTAATTGACAATTTAACCAATTCAAATAAATAATAAAATATTTAACAAATTTTAAAAAAAATTAATTAATTAACTCCTAAACAATTGCATTAATAATTAAATAACTCAATATCAATTAAACCAATTAAAATAATTAAATAAAATTAAAAACAAACCCTTGCGGAATGTTGGGAAGGTGAAGAGGGGGTGGTAGAGTGGTTCGGCATCACGTGCGGGGTTCAGGAGGTAGTCCGGCAGCGTGAGCAGGGTGCGGGAGGTGGTCCGACAGCGTGAGCAGGGTGCAGGAAGTGGTTTGACAGCCTATTAGAGGTAGCAGGGAGGGCGTACGAATGGAAGGAATAACAGGGGAGGCTGCTGGGGTTCGGCTGGCAAACGGGGAGGGTTGAGGGAGCGGGGAAGATGGGGCACCCGCTGGGGGTGGCTGGACGTGGAGAAAAGGAGGAGAGGGGAAGTGCGGGGGCGGCGTGCGGCGCGGCGGAGATGGGAGATGGAAAGGGGGGGGGGCGCGACGCTGGAAGGAGGGTGGGGAGCGCGAAAGGTGAGTGCGACAGTGAGGGTGAGGAGGGGATGGGGGAGCGCGCAAGAGAGGGAAGGGGAAAGGGGGAGTGCGGCGGTGAGGGTGAGCAGGGGAAGGGAAGGGGGACAGGGGGAGCGCGGAGGGTGAGGGAAGATGAGGTGAAGGGGGAGTGCGGCGAGTGAGGGAGAGGTCGTGAGGGAGGGCCCGGCGGAGAGGGGAGGAAAAAATGGAGGGAGAGAAGAAGAAATGTGAGAGAGAGGGGATGCGTGGGGAGGAAGAAAGAGGAGGAAAAGAAAAAAAAAGAAAATAGGAAACAAGAGGGCGGCGGCTAGGGTTTGTATAGAGGGGGGGGATTTAATAAAAATAACAATTAAAAGAAAGAAGCAAATAAAATAAATAAAAGAAAGAAATTAAAGATAAAAGGTTTTAATAATAATAAAATTAATAATAATAATAATAAGAAGAAGAAGAAGAAGAAACTAAAGTTAATCATCTGGTATTTGAGATGTTCGTGCAACGGGCACCGTATGTCAAAATGGAAAAGCTGCAAGGCTTCGCCCTTGCCCCGCCCGTTCACCGAGTAGTGTATGGATCGCGTGCACACATCGTTGCCACAACGGGCAACCCTCATCGGGTTCAGACCGTGATACAACCAAGAAATTTAAATAACAGGCAATTAATTCACGAAATAAATATTTAAAATTAAATTTGTACGTCAACGAAGTCCGGGCATGACTGTTTCTCCTATAATAAGGATTCAATAATGTGTAGAGGGAATATATGAAGAGGTTTTATTAGATCTTTTATGAACCAAAACTTTTTTTAACTGTATGTAATAGAGAATAAGGGTGCGTTTTTACAAGAGATGGGAGGGGCACTCTTGAAATTATTAAAAGTATAAAATTAATATAAAATAATTTTTTATTAAAAATTGGTATAAGATTATTTAGTAATAGGATATGATTATTATGGGTTAAAATCCATCATCCCATAAAAATTTGAAAAGTATTTGATATTTTGTAATCCTCATCTTTATTTTTTATGTCGTTTAACTCTTACTATTTTATTATGTATGTTATACTTCGAAAGTTACAATAATTACCAAGACATGTCAAATGATTAATTAATGAGTCATTAATGAAATTTGGACACAAATATAAACTACTTGGATTAATATTTTATTTTTATAAATTTTATAAAATTTCATAAATTATTTTCCATTTTAAAATATGGATTATGTCTATTTTGACACTATTCCTTACATTAATTTTCTATAAAAATAATAAAAAATTTATTAAATATAAAAACTAAATTAAATCATATATAACATCTCAGTGTAATCCATAAAATTTGTGGATGGTATCAAATATTTTGAATTATATTTATTTTAATATTATAAATACCATTTATTTTATTAAGCATTTAATGAATCTATTACTTGATCACCATTGTGTAAAAATTAAATTTTATTACTTAATTTACAAAAAATTCAAAAAATTTCAAGGATGTAGGTAATTTTTTATATTCTTATGTACTATTTATATTTTAACACATCACTTATATAACCCAATATTAAAACTGTTATAGTTATGAGAAAAAAATATTATGACATCTTTCTCTTTACATAAATATAATGTTATAAGTGTCATAATCACACCCATGTAGGTTCCAAATGAAACAATGTTTTTTTCCAAATATTTTATTGGTCAAAAATAAATAATAAAATAATATTAGTACATGGTTTACTGTAGTTTTATAATATTTATTATATTATTTTAACGTTTAATTACCTAATTTACCCTTTAAAATGGTAATAAAAATAATTATTAAAGTTACTATTCATAATATCCAAATATAAAAGGGACCTATTAACATCATTTAGAAATTCTGATTAAAAACTATGGAATCTATTTTTTCCAAATTCAAACACCAAAATTGGCAGAAATAAATTAAAAATTAATCACTTTGATGTGATGAGGAAATGGGGTTTTAAGTAAAATATTCAAAAGATCACATACTTTTTCTATCAAATTTCAATATAAAATTAATTCCAATGACCAAAATTAGATTAAATGATAAAAAATAATATAATTTTACATTAAAACCATTCAAAACTATAATTAAACATTATAAATAAATTTGATGAAAAGGTAGTATGATCTAAAAATTAGTACTTTTCACTATTCATTCATATATTAATTTTTTCAAAAAAATATCAAAAAATTCATCCAAAGTAAATTTTAATGTCCCGCCTTCAAATAAAAAATATATTTTTTCAAATTGAAATTATAATGGTGTCAAAAGAAGAAATTTGAAATGGGTTCTCATTCAAAAGGCTATAAAACTACCATTACATAATATTAGAGCTTATTATTCTTAAAATTGTATTTATTTTTATTTTAAGACATTAAATTTATTAGAAAAAAATAAATCATTTAATAAACATGTGTAAACATATTATAGTTAGATCTGTTAAATCATTCCAAAACAATATATATGTGATAACAACCACTTAAAAATATTATTATTATAAATATATTATATTTCAGTATAACTCACACTTGTGTGCAACATGTTATTTCAGAGAAACTCATTTTTTCATGTTAGGTACGCTTTTCTTAAAATAATCTCATTTTAAGTAAAATTAATATCAAATTCAAAAATAATAATAGATATGAAAAAGACATATTCTATAACTACATGGGACGTTACATCCTTCCACCCATTTGGAAATTACATCCTTGAAATTTTATTCACTTATCAAATAATTATGGGTATTTATCATTATATCGTTTTTCATATTCCCATGTTCCCACTACAACCATATGATATTTCTTTAACGATAGATCCTTAAAGATTATATAATCTTGAATTAAATTAATAATTCACATTAAGGATATTTTCATGTTTAGAGCATTAAAGAATTAGGTCATAAAATATACATAACAACTTGAAGATTACATATAGACACATCTAATCAGTATCCATTTTTTCATAAAATAAAAACACCTGAAAAATTTTCTTGTATAGTTCCATATTTTATATATCATGAGTTCTCTTTGATCCCATCCTTAACCCTAATCATCTTTAAATCATGTGAAAAACATTTCAAAAACATGGGATGAACATAAAAAGCATAGTAAATAATATAAAATAAAGATAGAAAACATTTCTCCACCAAATACATACAACAAATAAGAAATTTAACAGAAATAATGAAATCATAATATTTATGCATAAAACATAGAAATCATAAATCATAAAGGTAACTTGTGGAATACATAACAAAGACATGTTTTAGCTTTCACATCTTTGAATGGAGTTATGATTAGAATACCCATCATAGTATATTCCATAAATCTCTTAAGAGAGACATTAACGTTTGCCTACATCACATTACCCAATGCATTAGAGATCTATCTCGATCTCACCTGCCCTAGGATTATCACGGAACCATTGTATATGTAAACAATGCCCATGAACCACAACATATTCATAACACATAAAACGATCATAAAGGAAATATAAAATGTCCACATTTCAATCACAATATATCATTTAATGATTTTTAAATAATAAATGCTTTCTGAAAACCATTTCCAATACCAAAATACGTAAAAAAGTATATGGTATTTATTTTTATTTTGAAAACATTACCACATATTAAGGAAGCCTAAGATCAATTAATACTCATGGTGGTAGAAAAGGTCATTGCCACCATGTACGTAAAAAAGAAGCATTCACGTTTTCATTTAGTAAAACACAACGGAGAAAAACATTACCTTTAAATGAAATGAAAAGTCAAAGGGTTTTATACACCGTATAAAATAAAGTCATGTATAAATCAAAATATGCCTCAATGAAAGGAGATTGAGACGAAGTCCCTTAAAAAGATCATTTTCTAAATAAAATAGATCAACAAGGCGGATTAATTATAAGTACACAAAAAAATACAATATGGCATGTCAAAATTTATATCTCACATAATCATATCATGACATAATCAATAATTATAAGTTTAACCCAATGAATGAATATTGGGCTAAGAAGTTCTCTTTCCTCGTGTCCGACAAGACTCATTCATTCTTTAATCTCCTGAATTATAAACTAAAGATAATTTATACTTTCTTCTTTACCTTTTTCAAGTTTATTATTAATTTTATATCACCTATAACCATCTTATAAACATTACATTATCATTTATGTTAGTAAGGTTCGTTTTGTCAATATTTGGTACTTGAGTCAAAAATGAACATCTTATAATTAAAAGTAATCCATGTGGTCAAACATCCATTATCTCCATATTGATTTTAATGATTTATTTATCATATAATCATATATAACATGTATATATATGAATTTATAATTGTACATAACATTTATAGATAAGAAATTAAACGCACCGTTCATAGAGATGGTAAGTCGTACGTACGCATGAACGCTACTTTCATTTATATTTTGTATTTTATTGGTATGAAAACATAATGATAAATAGTTATATTATAATTAAATTATAATATCATATATAATTTCATCAACTTTATCCTTTATATTTTCCACGTGTGTCATGAACGAGTCATATCACTTTAAGGGCGGTAGTCAGCACTTCCTCAAATGAAATTATAGTGTTTACTGATTATGGAAACCATAAAGGTATTATATAAATGAAAAATAGAGAATTATATAGAAAATATAAATATAATATATATCACATATAATTATAGTGCCATCTTATTGTACACAATTAAAGGCAGTTAGAGATAATTGAACAATCATCGTTTTGTGAGCTAGTAGTTCGTCGTCCACAAAACTGGTACGTTCGTGTCCATTAGATGGAGGTACATGGATGTTTAGTTAGAAAAATTCTCATGAAAACAACATATAATATTTATGATACTATTTTGTTATTAAATAATGTAATATAATTAGTTTAGGGGGTTGGAGAAGTAAAATAAAAGAAGATAACTTGAGGGAAGATGTTACCTTTAAATCGGGTAACTCACTTTGGTTTGAACCAAAAGTAATTCTTGAAGTTCCTTCTGTATAAGGTAAGGATTATAGGTGTAATATAGGGGTTTTTGGAGCTTATTTAATAATAGGTTTGATGATCCAAGGGGATTGAGAGGTTTGTGTAATCGGTTATAGGGGATGGCCTTTTATAAGGGGAGGAGGGGCTCTTTAGGAATGTTTGAAAGTATAATTTTATTATAAACATATATTTGGTATTAAAAGGTCCAAAACTCATTAAATTTGAATATAATATTAATTTTATTAGAACTAAAATCATCCAATAAGAATTATACTCGTTTTGGATATTTGTTTTAATTTTTATAATCTCATTTGTTTAAATTATTTATTAATAAGGTCATTAGTGCATCATCATTATGTCGGAAATAATATTATTTATATGTTGTATAAAATTTATAAATAAAAAATCATGATGTATTAAATATTTTTATCTTTGAAATGAATATTTATTGTCTAAGATATATCATATATAACCCCATTAAAAATTGTTTTACCAAAACATATATATCTATGTCATTTTTTTCTTTACTTTAAATTAATTAATATAAAGTGTCATTATCTCCCTCATGTGTCTCCATGGGTCCCCAAGTCGACCCAAGAATGACCATGGTCAGACATGTATCAACCAATAGGATTAGGACACATGTTATATTAATTTAATATTTTGATAATAATATTTTTTACCCTTATTTACTAGATTTACCCTTTAGACATGGTAATTAAAATATTTACTGAAATAAATATTCATAATGTTTAAAAATAAAACATACATATTTATAAAATTTGAACCTATTGATTTTAAATATGAAATCAATTTTTTAATATTCATAACATATAAATTGTATAAATTAATTTACATTTATTTCTCGTTTTAAAAAAACCTGTTTTTATGAAATAATAAGTATCAAAAGATTGTCACTCGTTAATGTCCAGTTTCAAAGTGAAATTACATCAAATGAAAAAAATTGGATTAATTGTTAAATATATAATATAATTACACTTTAAAACCAATTATAAAGATAATATAACCATATAAATATGTTATATTAAAAGGTAGTTTTGAATTAATATACAGTATTTTCACAATTCATTAAAAATGAATGTTATCATAAAAATAAAAGATTTCATCCAGAGTAAATTTTTATATCTTTATTATAAAAAAGAATATTATTTTTTCAAATTAAACAATTAAAGTTACAGAAACTAGATTCAAAAATGGTTCTCCATCAAAAGACGGTAAGTCATCTTTAAAAAAAATATTAACGTTTATAGGCTTAAAATTGGATTAGTTCACATTTTCAGTCTCTAGAATTTATTGAGTAAATGTAAAAACTTTTAAGAAATATGGGTAATCATATTGTATTTAGTTCTATTCATTCCTAGCTATAAAATATCTAGGTGTTAACTTTCATTTAAAATAAAATAAAATTATTATTATTTAGTACAACTCGGCCTTATGTGTAACATGAAATTTTTTGAGAAACCCATTGTTGGTTTGGGGTATTCCATCGAACATAGAATCCCCTTTCAAGTAAAATAAATATTTAATTAACAAATTTTAATAAATATGAAAATTTCATATTCTTTATTCACCCGGGATGTTACGTCCTTCCCTCTTTTGGAAATTGTTTCCTCACAGTTTTATGTACTTATCAAATAAATGGGGTTATTTTTCCCTCATTATATTTTTTATATTACCATGTTGCCTCTTCAACCATATGGTTTTTCCAAAAAAACCATTTCCTAATTAATTACAATATTACACAAACCTTTTTCTCTTTTGTCAAGAATCTGGACCGGTTATTTCTCATAAGAGATATTCTCTCCCAAATTGATCTACCTCTTGGCTCAAAACCTGAGATGGATTTGGAAAATTCATTCTCAACATTGAAAAAAGAAAAAAAAATTGTACTTGGGATAAACATTGAGGTAAAGTCACTCTCTAGGAAACTAATCCAACATGCACCAGGATTTCATAGGTTCTAATAAACCTCAGACTCAACATTCCATACATACCAAAATGCTTTAAACATTTCAATGGAAAAACATAGAGAAAGAAAAGATCACCTACCTAAAAAGAAAGATCCTTCCTCCCGTTATTCGCATAACTTTTTTGCATAATCTCATTTGTTCTCATATTCTTATGAATAAATTTATCTTTTTCAGCCATCTCATCTACCAATTCGGGTCCCATTAGTTTCCTTTCATCTAATTCCTCCAAAAAAGGTAGATTTTAACACCGCTATCAATATAAAGCCTCGAATGGAGCCATATGTATATTGTAATGAATACTGTTATTATATGAAAACTCAACCAAATAACGTTATTTGTCCCAAAATCCCTGGCAATCCATTGAACAAGAAAATAACATATCTTCCATTGTCTAAATTGTTTGTTCTAACATCCTGTCTGATTGTTGATGAAAAGTTGTAAAAAAATTTAATTCAGTCCCCAATGACTTCAGTAGGCCTTTCCAAAAGTTATCAGTATACCTGGGATCATGATCAGCTACAATGGATAGGGTAACTCCATGCAACCTAACTATCTCTTTAACATAAAATCATGAAATTTAATCTAGACATAGATTATCTTGAATAGGAAGGAAATGAGAAGATTTAGTCAATCGATCACCAATAACCCAGATTTCCTTATTTCCTCGAGATGTCTTCAGTAATCCCAAAATGAAGTCCATGGATATATTTTTCCATTTTCACTCTGGCATTGATAAAAGGTGAAGCATCCCGTTCAGTAACCATCGCTCTGCTTTAAGCTTTTGGAAAATACAAAAATTCACAGTAAAGTCAGTAATATCTTTTTTCATTCTATCCCACCATTTATACTCCCGAAGATCTCTATACATTGTAGTGATTTCAGGATGATATGAAAATGGAGAACTATGAGCTTCACAAAATAATTTTTCATTCAAATATGAATCACTAGGCACACATAATATCTTCCAAAATCTAAAAAATACAATCTTTTCATTGTTAAATTCAGGCACCTTACCCTTCTGATCCAACTCTACATTTCTCTACAACTCACTATCTTCATTCTGCGCTAGCATAATTTTTTATGAGAGAGATGATTTTAGTGACACCTGAAACAAAAAATAGGAACATCATGCCCCAAATAATTCTATTCCAAATTACATAAAATTTTTAATCAATGGATCTTGTTCCAAATTTGACAAGGTTAATGTAGAATTACCTTTCAACTCAATGAGTCATCCACTTTATTTTCCTATAGTGGATTGTAATGAATTGTGTAATCATAATTCTTGATTAATTATAGCCATATCCTATGTCTCATTTTTAATTATTTCTGGGTGAATATATACTTTAAACTTTTGTGGTCAGTATATATTTCAAATTTAACTCCACAAAAATGATTCCTCCAAATTTGTAAAGAAAAAAAAACATTAACTAATTCCAAATCATGCGTAGGGTAATTTAACACATGAGGTTTCAGCTGACGTGAAACATAAGAAATTACCTGATCATTCTTCCTTAGGACACAACCATGTCGTTTCCATGGATCATCACGGTAGATAAAAACTAACCATATCAAGAAGGTTGTTCCAAAACTATAGAACTCTCCAATAATATTTTCAACTCCTGAAAAAAAATTCATCGCATTCTTTAGTACAAATGAACTTAACACCTTTTCGAGTTAACTTAGTCGGTGGTCTACATAACCGTGGAAAATTTTGAAGAAACATCTAGTAATAACTAGATAAACTATGAAAACTACAGATCTAGGTTATAATTTTGTGTCTTGGATATTCTTAAACAACATTTTATTTAGCAGGATCAATAGTTATTCCATTTTATGAAACAATGTGACCATGGATTGATATTTGTTGTAACCAAAACTCACAATTTCTTAATTTTCCATATAGTTTTTTTTCTTTTAACATTTCCATGAAAACCCTTAAATGACATTCATGTTACTATTTACTATTTGAATAAATAAAAATAACATCAATGAACAAAACCAAAATATTATACATGAACTCATGGAAAATTCTTTTCATTAATATACATGAATACAACAGGTGAATTGGTTAACCCAAAAGGAATAACCAAAAATTCACAATGGACATATCTTGTACAAAACATGGTCTTCGTAATTTCTACTTCCATCACTTTCAACTGATGGTACCACGACCTCATTCAATCATTGAAAAATATTGAGCTCCTTGGATCTGATCAAAAAATCATCAATATGAGATAAAGGATACTTTTTATCAACAATGATGTTATTCAATGCTCTATAATCAATGCAAAGTATCATTGAACCATATTTCTTTTTAACAAACAAGATAGGAGAACCTCATGGTGATGTTATAGGTTAAATGAAAACATTATCTAATAACTCATGGTATTGCTTCTTTAACTATAAATGTTCAATTTGATCCATTTGTTAAGGGGGTTTTGAAATTGGAAAAGAATATGGACTAAGTCAATAGTAAATTCAACTTTTTGATCAGGTATTATACCTGTAAACTCGTCATAAAAAACATCAAGGTACTCATTTACAACTGAAAATCATTAATCTGAATAGTTCCATTGTTTTCAACAATATGTTCATAGTAATATTCATTTCTATCTTTTATTAGTTTCTCATCTTCCTCATATGTTATCAAAATTAAGGGTTCATGATTGTACAAAGACTGAAATTATTTCTGAAAATAAACCTTTTTAGCTTTGCAGTCAACCTTAGCATGATAAACAAAAATCCAATACATACCCAAAATAACATCAAACTCTACTAGAGGAAAAATAATAAGGTTTGCAGGTATATTCTTTCCGCACACAAGGAAATGAATGTTCTTAGAATTTTTTTCTATCAACATTTCCTCCCGGTGTTTTTACAATAAGTTCATGATTCATATCTTGATATTGAATTCTCAATTTAAAAGAACATTTATCGGAAATGAACGAATATGTAGAGCCTGAATAAAAAAATGGAATAATATGAATAAAGAAACAATGTACCTGATACTACTTCATTCGATGGACCAACATCTACTAAAGTAGTTGAAAATGATTTCACCATCCATTTTCTTCTTATATTTCAGATGCTTTCCCTCAGTTGTGTTCTTCATTGGACACTCATTTCCATAATGACAAACTTTATAATACTTAAAACGTTTTACTGATGTAAAAAAGATTTTGTATTACCATTACTCTGATCTTTTTCAGTGCAATTACTAGCAATATGTCCCGTTTTACCATATCGGTAGCACATACCATAATTCAAAAAACATTCCCCAGTATGATTTTTACCTCAATTTTCACAAACTGTAAACTTAAGTTTCATACCATCATAATTTTTTGAAGACTTCATCCATTTCATCTACAACATCAACCTATTTTCTATTGTTTTTAAAGAACACATGATCATCGGAAAACTCTATTTCCACCTTCCCCACACATCGAACAATTTTTTCATAACTTTATAACTCACAAGAAGGAAAATCTATTTGATACATTGGTTTTAATCCAAATTAAAAATGATTGATTTTACTATCAATGTCTTGTATGAAATTGAGATCATACCTTTCTAGTCGAGTGAATGTTGCTTCATAAAAAGCCACTGAGTCATCCTCCTGCCTCAATTCCATGAATTGTGATTCCATACTAAGACAAGAACCTTAGGAAAATATTTCTCAAGAAATATACCTTCGAATTCATCCCAATCAAGAGAATTAATCTCCTCTATATCCCTGATATTTTTCACCATCGACCACCATGGATCGGCTTAACCTTCAAAATGGTAATAAAAAAGACTATCCATTTGATGTTCTAAACACCCCATGAAATCGAAAATATTCTTCAGTACTTTAATCCACCCTTCAGCTAGCACGTGGTCATGTGATCTACTGAATGATTGGGGATGTTGCATCATAAAATGCTCCACTACTGACATGTTCCTCTGTGGCTGATATGGATGATCTCGTACATGGATACCACCACCAATTATAGCCTGAGTCAATTGTGCCATCACTACAAAAAAACAATTCAGTTCTGATTCTGGCCATCTTATGTTTCTAGTTTGGATGGTTGTCTTCCTCCTGATGTCATCCCATCATAGAAGGAATTTTTCCACTGTGGAAAACAATTCTGTACACAAAAATTTCTTAGGTATAGAAAAAATGGTAATATGTAAATTCTATATCATTTCAATATTACCAAAAATTAAAAATAATTTATGGATATTAATTTAACAATATCCTAACTTCTAGAGTTTTCTAAATCGACCTTTGATACCAACTATAAGGACCCATACGTAAACATTACATAAACTTGAACTAAGTTAATAATTCACATTAAGGATTTTTTATGTTTATAGAATTAGAGAATTATAATATAACATATACATAAGAACTTGAATATTACATGTATAAAATTCTACTCAGTATCCATTTTTTTATAAAATAAAAACTCTTGAAAAAAATATTCATGTCTCGTTCCATATTTTAGATAGCATGACTTTTCCTTGATCCCATCCTTGACCCTGTTCATCTTTATGTCATGTGAAAAAACATTTCAATAACATGGGATGAGTATAAAAAACTCATTATGGATTATAAAATAAAGAAATAAAACATTAGTCCATCAAAAAAATACCAAGATTAAGATATTTAACATAACTCATGAAATAATATGATTTATTAATAACACATATAAATCATAAATCATAAAGGTAACTTGTGGCATCCATAACATACTTACATTGTATATTTCACAGCTACGTAGTGAGTTATGTTTGGAATACCCATTATAGTATATTATATAATTCTCTTAAGATAATCATTAACGTTTAACTTCATTATGTTACCCAATGAAATGGAGATCTATCTCAGGCTCACTCTCCAAAGGTTTATCACGGAACCACCGTATACATAAACAATTCCCCAAAACCATAACATATTCATAAAACATAAAATGAACATAAATGAAAGATAACCTTTGAAAATATCAATCAAAATATATCATTTAAAGATATTTAAATACACTATGCTTCCTCAAACCAATTTTCAATACCAAAATACATAAAAAAGTATATTGTATTTAGTTTTCTTTTAAAAACATTACGACTTGTTAAGGACGCCAAATATCAAATAATACTCACACTGGCGGAAAAGGTCATTGTAACCACGTACGTTTAAAAGATACATTCATTTTTTCGTTTAGAAAAAATATCCATAGAAAAATATTCTGTTTAAATGAAATGAAAATTCAAAGGGGTTTATACACTGTATAAATGAATTTCATGTGTAAATCAAAATATGCCTCAATGAAAGCAGATTAAGACGAAGTACCTTACAATGATTATTTCATAGATAAAATTGATCGGCTATGTGTATTCACTATAACTACACATAAAAACGAATAAATAAAAGATTGGATATCAAAATTTATATCTCACATAATCATATCATGACCTAATCAAGAGGTAGAAGTTTAACCCAATGAATAAATATTGGGTAAAAAGGTCCCTTACCTCGTGTCCGACTAGACTCGTTCATTATTTAATCTCCTGAATAATAAACTAAAGATAATTTATACTTTCTTAATTAACTTTTTCAAATTTATTATTCCTTTTATATAACTCATTTCCATGTTATAAACATTACATAATCATTTATGTTAATAACAGTGGTTTTGTCGATATTCCGTACTTGAGTCAAAAATGAACTTCTTATAATTACAAGTTGTACATGTGGTAAAAATTCCATTATATCCCTAATTATATAAATTATTTAGATATCATATAATCATATATATCATATATATATATATATATATATATTTATAACATTACATAAAATTTGGAGACAATAAATGAAATGCACCATTCATGGAGATGGTAATCCGTACGTACACATGAACATTAATTTTATTACTATTTCATATTTTAATTTTATAAAAACATAATGATACATAGTTATAATATAATTAAAGTATAATTTCATATATAATTTCCTAAATTTAATCCTTTTATACATTCCACGTATGTCATTAAAGAGTCATATCACTTTGAGGGGGTGGTTCTCCACTTTCTGAAAGGAAATTATCGTGTTTAACCATTATGGAAACCACAATGGTATGATGTAAATGAAAAATATATTATCATAGAGAAAATATAAATATAATATATATCACATATAAATACATTTCCATATTAATTTCCACCATGAAAGGTGTTAGGATATAATTAAACAATCATCGTTTCGTGAGGCTGTAGTTCACCAACCACAAAAATAGCATGTTTGTATCCATTAAATGGAGGTGTGTGGAAGTTTAGTTTGAACCCTTCTCATAAAAAACACCTATTTTATTTATTATATTGGTGTTTTTATAAAATAATTGAATAAATAGAGTTCTTGGGGTTGGATAACTAAAATAAAAGAAGAGAACTTGAGGGAAGACATTACCTTTAGATCGGGTAACTCCCTTTGGTTTGAACCAAAAGGAAAACATTAAGTTAATTCATCCTATTTTAACGCTTCTAGGTGGAATAGTGGTATGGTATATGCTTATTGGAGCAGAGTTTGGATGAGACAAGGGGCTTTAGAGGTGTGTGTAATGGTATAGAGGTGATGGCCTTTTATAAGGAGAAGGAGGGGCTATTTTGGAATGTTTGAAAGTATTACTTTATTGCAAACTTATTTTAGGTTTGAAAAGGTACGAAAATCATTAAATTTGAAGATAAGATGATTCTTTTTAGAAATAAAACTATACAATAATAATTGGACAGTTTTTGGATATTTTTTTAATTTTTATAATCTCGTTTATTTAAATTATTCAGTAATAAGGTTATCACTACATCATCATTGGGTCATAATGAATATTTTTTATTTGATGTATAAAAATTATAAATAAAATACCATGATGTGGGAAATATTTTTATCTTTCAAAATAATATTTATAGACGAAGAGATAACTTATATATCCCCATATAAAATTTTTTTTACTAAAAGATATGTGTTTATGTCATTTATGTCTTTACATTAAATTAATTAATATAATGTGTCATTATCAATCCAAAGTGGCTATATGGGGTCCCAAAATCGACCCAAGGATTCCCATGGTCGAACATTTAGAAAATAATAGGATTAAAACACATGTTAGGGTAATTTAATATTTTTATTTTAATATTTTTTTAACCTTATTTTTCATATTTACCCTTTAACCATGGTAAATAAAAAATATTCTGAAGTAATTATTTATAATGTATAAATATAAAAGTTACTATTTTAAAATTTTGAACATCCTGATTCAAAATTTGGAATCCATTTTTCGATATTCAAAACACATAAGTGGCATACATTAATTTAATTTTCAAAAAAAAATGTGTTTTTATGATATAATAACTATCAAAAGATTGACACTTAATAATGTCCAATTTCAATTTGAAAATAATTACAATGAAAAAAATTGAATTAAATGCTAAAAATAAAATCTAATTAAACATTAAAAAGGATTAAAAACATAATATTACCATATAAATAAATTATATTAAATGGCAGTTTTGAATTAAAATACAGTATTTTTTAGTATTCATTAAAAATGATATTTATCTTAAAAATACCAAAATTTCATCCAAAGTAAATTTTTATGTACAGATTATAAAGAAGAAGAGTATTTTTTAAAATAGAAAATATAAAATTAAAAAAACTATATTTAAAATGGTTCACCATCAAAAGGTCTTAAATTGACTTTCTAAAGAATATTAGAGTATTTAAGCTTAAAATTGGATTCATTCATATTTTAAGCCTCTAAAATTTATTGGGTAAATGTAAAAACATTTTTAAAAAATTTTTAATATTATTTTAGTTAGTTATAGTCATTGCCACCAATACAACGACTAAGAGTTAAAAACCATTTAAAATAATATTATATTATTATTTTTCAGTATGACTCTGCCATATGTGTAACATGAGATTGTCGGAAAATCCTATTATTGTGTGTCAGATATTTAATCGAACATAGAATCACCATTAAAGTAAAATTAATATTTAATTCACATGTATTAATAAATATGAAAATTACATATTATTTATTCACCTGGGATGTTATAATTTTCATAAAACCTTAACGCCATGAATCACCTTATTCTGCAACACTTTCTCTCAATGGTCAAAAATCTAGACTGAATCTTCATTATAAAAAAGATTCTCTTCAAACTGTACTACATCTGGAATCCAAACATGCGATGGATCTGGTATATACTTTCATAACATTAAAACATGAAAAAAATTGTGTAACTGAGATAAAATCTAGGTAAATCCACTGGAAAGTAAATTGATCCTACCTTACCTAAGATTTTATAGGTTACAATGAACTATGTACTCAAATTCCCGTTCATATTTAAATGCATCACACTTTTCCATAGAGAAACATTGATAAATACATGATCAGCTACCTCGAAAGAACAATCCTTCCTCTAGTTATCCGCATAACTATTCTGCCTAATCAAAGCTATCCTCATGTGTTTCTTAATCAATTGAACTTTTTTCCTTCTCTTTTAATAATTCTGGTCCCATCTACTTCCATTCTCCAACAGAATCCCAAAAATCTATAGTTTGACACCTATTTCTATATAATGCATCAAATGGTTGAATATGTATACTTGAATGAAAACTTCTATTATAAGAAAACAAAACCAAAGATATATGATGATCCCAAATTCCCTAGAAATCCATTTAAAAAGAACATAGCATATACTCGAAGGTCTAAATTTTTCATTCTGACTACCTATCTGATTGAGGATAAAAAGATATACTGAACTTTCATTTAGTACCCTATGTCTTCTGAAGGCCTTTCCAAAATTTATAAGTGAACCTTGGATCCCGATCTGATACAATGGAGAGTGGAACTCCATGTAATCTATCTATCTCTTTATGTTACAATCTAGAATGTTTATCATGATATAGTGTATCTCGAATTAGAATAAAATATGATGATTTAGTCAATATATCAACAATAACACGAATTTCATTTTTAAATATAAATATCATTGGTATTACAACTATGAAATACATGGATATATTTTTCCATTTCCACTATGGTACTAAAAAAGTCTAAAGAATCTCCTTTGGAAATTGTCATTATGTTTTAACCTGCTGATAATTCAATCACTTCATAGTAAATTCAGAAATATCTCTTTTCATTACATCCCACCAGTAATACTCCTAAAGGCATCTTTACCTATTAGTTTAGCCATGATGAACTGAAAAAAATAACTATAAATTCACATAACAATTATTTGTTCAACTTTGAATCACAAGGCACACATAAGCTCTTTCCAAATATCAAAACACAATCTTTATCAATGTTAAATTCAGGAAACATTCCCATTAGAACCATTTCTACATTTTCTTTAATTCACTATCTTCTTTATGTGATTGATTAATTCTATAAGATAGATATGATTTCACTAAAATCTAAACCAAAAAAAAAGGAATTTCCTACACCAATAACAACCATACTAATGTTTATCAAATAATTAATCATAGGGTTACATTCCAAACATTACATGACTGATGTAATATTAATTTTTTAACTCAAATCATCACCCAATTTTTTTTATTTTTTCATGATTGTAATGAATCATGCAATCATAATACCTGATTAGCTCCAACCATCTTCTCTGTCTCATGATCAATTATTTCTGATTGAATATATATGTTAAAATTTTATAGGTAGTATATATTTCACATTTGACTCCATACAGATGATGCCTCAAAATTTTTAAATCAAAAACAACAGAAATTAGTTCCAAATAATTTTTATGGTAATTTAAATCATGAATTTTCAACGTACATAAAGTGTTATAAATTAACTGATTAGTATGTATTAGGAAACAACCAAGTACTCTCAATGAAGAATCACTATATATATAAAAATTCACCATTTAGGGAAGGTAATTCCAAAATTGGATCATCCACCAATATTCTTATAAATTCTAGAAAACATTCCTCACACTCTTTTGTCTACAAGAACCTAACACCATTTCATTTAGACAGAGTCAGTTGAATAGATAATTATAATTATTTTACAAACCTCTTGTAATAGCCTGGTAATCCAAGAAAACTCTGAATCTATGTTATATTTTCAGATCTTTTACATTCTTCAACAAATTTTATTTTATAAGGATCAATAATTATGCCATATTTTGAAATATTGTGACTAAGGAAAGATATTTTTTTAAAACCAGAATTCACACATTCATAATTTACCATATAGATTTATTTATTTTTTGGTTTTCAAAAAAACTATAGATGCCTTTCATGATCATATATACTTTTAGAATATACCAAATGTCACCAATAAACAAAATTTAAAACATATCCATGAACCCACTTAATATTCTATTCATAATATCCATGAATACAATATGTTCATTAGTTAACCCATATAACATAACTACAAATTCATAATGGCCATATCTAGTATAAAATGTAGTCTTTAGAATCTATTCTTCCTTTCCATTCAACTAATGATACCCTAACCTCAAGTAGACCTTTGAAAAATATTTTGCTCCCTAGATCTAATAAAAAAACTCCTTGATTTGAGGAAAAGGATTTTTGTTCTTAATAATGATATTATTGAAGGCTCTCTAATCAAGGAAATTTATCATTGAACCTTCTTTCTTTTTAACAAAAAAGATTGGATCAACCATTGGGGATGTGCTAGGTCGAATAAAAACTTTACTTAATAGCTCGTACAATTTCATCAGCAACTCTATAAGTTAAATTTGATAAATTTTATTATGGTTTTTGTTAAATTTGCAAAGCATCAGGAACTAGTTCAATATTAAATTCAACTTTCTGATAAGGTATAATTCCAGAAAACTCATCATGAAATACATAAAGGTACTCATTTACCACCAACACATCATTAATCCTTCAATAATATCTACAAGTTAACATTCATTTCCATATTTTAATTTTTTATCAGCTTATTGATATGTTATCAACGGTAAGGGTTCATTCTTGTATACAAACTTAAAGTATTTCAAAAAATAAACTTATTTATATCTACTGTCAATCATATCATAGTAAATAGGAAGCCAATCTATACACATAATAAAATAAAACATTACTAGAGAAAAAACAATAAGGTTTAAAGGTAAATTATTTCTAGAAACAATAACATGAAGATTCTTATAATTTCTTTATTCGTCAACATTTCCCAAATGAGTTTCAACCATAAGTTCTGGATTCATTTCTTAAGGTGGAATTTCTAATTTTCTATAAAATTTCTCATAAATTTACGAATTGTTTTTCCCTGAATCAAAAAAAATTCGAATAATATAAATAAACAAATAGTTTACCTGATAAAACTTCATTTTATGGTTTAAAATATTCTGAAGTAGCTTAAAATGATTTCCCCACACTTTTATGTTTATCTTCTAGATGTTTCCCATCTTTCAAATTCTTCATCGAACACTCTTTTTCATAATGGCCTTTCTCATTACATTTATAATATTATATATACTATTTAAAAAATTCTTACAAATACATATATATATTCAGTAATGTTATGAGTCTTATGTCATATTTTTCCACATCGAAAGAAATTACTAAAATTTAGAAGGAACTCTCTAGTGGGTTTTTATAATAATTCTCAAAAACATTAAAATTAAATTTCTTTCCCTCTTTCTTTTTGATGAATTCACCCCTTTTGTATGTCGCCTCGACCTCTTTTTTATACTAGTTTTCAAAAAGCAAATGATCCTCATAAAACTTTATTTCAGCCATCTCTACACATTTAAAAACATTTTTATATATTTCAAACAGACAAGAAGACAACAAATTTTGATAATTTGGCTTTAATCGTGAGTAAAAAAGATTGATTTTACTATCATGATCCTGGGAGAAATTTTGAGCATAGCTTTCTATTGGAGTTAATTTTTCTTCATATGAATCCACTGAGTCCATGTATTTTCTTAACCCCATGAATTGTTTTTCCATCCTAACTTTAATCGACTTAGGAAAATATTTCTCAAGAAACATAATTTTTAATTACTCCCAATTAATAGAATAAATCGTCTTACTATACCTGATATTATTAACCATAGACCACCATTGATTATCATCACCTTGAAAATTGTAAATACAAAGACTATCCTTTTGATTGTATGAACACCCCGTTACAACACAGATCTTTTATAGTTCTTTAATACACCCTTAAACTAGCATAAGGTTATATGATCCTATGAATGATGGAGGATGTAGTCTCATGAAATACTCCCCTACCAACATGTTACTGTATGGTTTATATAGATACTCCCATGCATGGATATCACCACCATTTATAGCAAGAGTCGGATGTGCCATCATGAAAAAATTGTTTACTTCCGATTGTGACTGTCCGAGGTTTCTGATTTGGATGTTTGTTTCCTCTAGATATTATCCCAAAACAGCTACCATGTTTCCTCTACTGAAAACCATTCTGAATAGAAATATCATATAAGAAGAAACATGGAAATTGTCAAATTCTATATCATTTTAATTTGACCATAATTTATAAATATTTTATGGATAGTCTATTAATATTATCCTATTATTTAAATTTATCTAAACATACCTCTGATAAAAACTATAAGGCATCATACTTAGACAATACATAATCTTGAGTTAAGTAAAGAATTCTCATTTAGGATCTTTTCTGGTTAATAGTTTTATAGAATTATTCCATATCTACGACATAACAACTAAAATATTACAATGTAGACACTTCAACTCCCTATGCATATTTTTCACAAGATAAAACACTTTAATCCATGATTTATTTTTTTCATGATAAAAGGTTTCAAAACATTCATCTTGAATTATTCCTTTCTCTTACACATTCTTATACACTATAGAAAACATTTAAAAAACATGGTATTAGCACCAAAATCTAGTAAGGGATATAAAATAAGGAATGAAACAATTAGTACATGAATATTTTAACCTCATGAAAACACTCTCACAAAATCGTTATTTTCACCCACAAAACATAAGTTATTTAACATACCCCATAAAATCAAAGTATTCTTGGAGAATGTATTAGTAATCATAAATCATAAATTTAACATGTGTAATCCATATCATACTTATATTTTAGATTTCATAGCTAAATAGGGATTAACCATCATGGTTACATTTGGAATACCAATTATATTATATTAATTAAATATATTAAGAGAAACCTTATCATTTAACACTGTATCAATACCCAAAGTATTGGAGAGATATCACGGGCTCACCCACAGTCAATTTATCATGGGATCATCCATATACAGAAGAAATTCCCAAGAACAAAAACATAAGCACCAAACATAGATCATGCATAATGGGAAAATAAATTTTCAAAATTTCATTAATAAGATATATTTTCAAGATATTTATATAATAAATCCATTATCAAAACCATTTTGTACACCAAAATACCTAAAAAGGAAATATATTATTTAATTTTATTTTAAAAACATTAGTTTTTGTAATGTAAGAGAAAAATCAAATAATGGGCATGATGGACGAGAAGTCAGTGTCGTCATATATGTTAAAAAACATTACTTTTTTGTTTAGTAAGATGATTCATATAAAAAAATTCCTTTTTAATAACTTTTAATGTAATTAGTATTAAATAGAGATGATTATACACTATATAAAAGACCTGAGGTGTATATTATGAAAACATGCCTCAATAAAACGACATTGAGATAATGTCCCTTACCTTGATTCCAACTCATCTCGTACACTATTTATCATCCTACATAATAATATTATGTTAATTTATAGTTTAATTAAACCTTTTTAATGTTTATTATTCCTTTTTATATCACTCATTACATTGTTATAAAAATTACATAATTTTTTAAGTTCATATTGGATGCTTTGTCGATATTCAATACATGAGTCCAAAAATAACATAATATGATGTTAATAATCCATGTGATAATAAATCCTTATTCTATACAATAATATTAATGAAATATTAATATATTTTATAAATCAATTATATTTTTAAATCAAATCATTTATTGGCGGTATGAAAAATTAACAACGTTAAAATCATGGGGATGAATATGTCATGTGTATGAATGAGAAAAGTTATCATTATTCATTGATAATAGTGTAAATGAGGTTATTATTGTATTAAGATTCCAAAATAATCATATTATTATAATAATAATAATAATAATTTAAATATACTTATTTATATTATATAATTTATTTGATGAATAAAAATGAATCAAATCGCTTCGTGGAGGTTATAGTTCACATGAACGCACGAATGACATTATCATTTTTATGTGCATGAAAAGTAAGAATATAATTGATATATTATTACATTATAATGATAAATATGTTAATAAAATCATATATATAATTAATTCCATATTTATTTCCTATAATGAGACACAGTTATTGAAAACAAATTATATTAGTCTGTGGATGTGATAGTTCACACGTATGCATGAATGATAAATTCCTTTCCAATTTGATCAAAATAGAGATGGATTTGTGCGATGATATCAACATATAAAAATATGTTACATTATGGAAATATAAGTTGTTATCTCATAATTTTTAACGATATTTTAAGTATGTGTAAGAATAAATAAAATGGAAACACATAAATAAAATCATTGCCTTTCCTTTGGTGGATCACCTTTAATAACACCATAACACCTCTAATGAGGGTGTTCTGCCCAAAATAAGGCCTAAAAAATGTGGATAGGGAATCATGGAAAGGGTTTGGTCATATATTGGCCTAAAAAGGGTTTCTAATGTGTGAGCAATAGGGAATAAGGGTTGATTGTTTATAGGAGATTGGAGGGGCACTCTTGGAATTATCATAAGAATTAAATTAATTGAAATTTATTTTCAATTCCAAATTGGTTAAATTTAATTTATTTATATGATAAGAATAGTATGGTTCTAAATCCATTAATCCAATAAAAATTAGGGAATTTTTTAATATTTTTTAATCCTTATATTTATCATTGATCCATTTTTTCCTCGTATCATTTCATTGAGTAATTTCCAAATTGTGAGTTCAAATAATTACCATAAAATGTTAAAAGATCAATTAATAAGTCATTAATCAAATTTGGATACATTTCTCATATATTTGGACTAATATTTTATTTTTATAAATTTTTGAACATTTAATAATATGTATTATATTTTAAAAATTGAATTATATGAATTTTAACACTATTCATTACCTGCCTTTTTTAAAAAAACTCGTAACAATTTGAATACTTAAAAAAATTAATTTAATTCATCTATTAAATTTATAATTCATCCATAAAATTCTTGTATGGAATCAAATATTTGAAATTAAATTTATTTTAATATTATTAATATAATTTATTTTATTCTTCCTTTAATAAATATATTATTTCATCATCATTGTATCATTATTAAATTTAATTATTTATTTTCTAAAAAATATAAATAAACTACCATGAGGTATGTAATGTTTTTATTTTTTTATTTACTATTTATAGTTAATTATATCACTTATATACCCCCATATTAAATTTGTAATTGTTATGAGAGACATTATTATGACATCTTTCTCTTTAATTTAAATAAAATGTTATATGTTTCATAATTACAACCAAGTGGATTAGAAAGGACTAAATATTACCCAATTATTATAATGGACTAAACTATGTCATCCAATAAAATTATGTCATGTGTTAGGATAGTTTTGTGGTATTTTTAATATTATTTTAACCTTTAATTACCCGATTTACCCTTAACTGTGGGAATAAAAATATTTACGAAAATTACTATTAATAATGTCCAAAAATAAAAGGGACATACTCACATAAATTTTCCTTTTAATTAAAAATATTTAATTCATTTTTCTAAATTAAAAACACATAACAGGAATAAATTAATTAAAAATTGATCTTATTGGCAGAATGAGAAAACAGTTTTTAAAGTGAAATGATCAAAAGTTCACTGAGTTTTTATGTACCATTTTAATATTAAATTGATTTCAAAGACATAATATGGATTAAATCATAAAAAAATAATCTAATTATAATATAAAACTATTCAAAATTATATTTTAAACCTATAAATGAATTTGTTGAAATTGCAGTTTTGAACTAGAATGATGTATTTTTCACTATTCACTAAAACATGGATTTTATAAAAAATTTACTAGAAATTAAACCAAAGTAAATTTTGATGTCCCTATTACAATGAAGAATATTTTTTCCAAATAAAACTTATAAATGTGTCAAAAACGAAATTTAAAATGGATACACCATTAAAAGTCTATGAAACTTCATTTTAAAAATATTAGAGCTTTTTATGCTTAAAATTAGATATATTCTTATTTTAAAATCAGAAAATTTATTGGAAGAATTTAAAAACATTTAATAAACATGTGTAGACATATTATAGTTAGTTCTATTCATTCTCATAAATATAGTTTATAGGTCATAAATACAACATAAAATAAAAAATTTATTAATATATTTTTTTTAATATAACTGAGTCTTATATTCAACATAAGATTTCGGAGAAATTCTTTGTTGCATATATGATACACTATCAAAAAAGTATCCAATTTATAGTAAAATTAATATCAAATTCATAAATATTAATAGAAATGAAATAGTCTTATTCTATAATTACATGGGATTATACACGTGTGGTTCCATGTTCTTTAAAAAATGCCTTTACATGATTATTCATGATCATTATCTTTTATGTTATCATATAATTTCTTTTTAACTCATGTGATATGATTCATTACATAGTTTATTCACTTGTATATTTTTATATATAAACCATTTAATTTATATATTCTTAAGGTTATCCTATATATATTTTTGAACTCATTATAGAGAATAAAACAAATATTATTTGTTTTAGTTTTTTTTCGATGTATTATAAACTAAGTCATTCCAAGACACTTGGAATCCTAAAATTATATTTTATTTACGATATATTCTTATAAATGATCATGTAATGATATGTGTAGAAGGATTAATCCACATTAATGCTACATGTGGGGTATAAAACTATGAAAGGAGCGTGCATCGCGCTCGTTTTTGCCTATGATTGAACAACACATAAAATAGAAAAGGATAAAAAATAGAGTAACTAATTAATCAAAAATATAATGTATCCCTAGTTAAAATTACCTTATGTTGTTCTTCTGTATAAGTAGATCCATTTCAATGGTCCCATCAACATCATGCCATTCAAAAATATGGCTTACCAAATTTCCATATAATAGAGGATGAAAAATATAATTCTAATTAGAGGATACTCTGAGAGTTATAATATATTAGTAATTAGAATTATAAGGGATATGTTTGGGGTCCTAGGATAAAGGTTTGGTTGTAGGAGGTGGTGGTAATATTTGGTATGAATTGTTCTCATAGGGATAACTAATCATTTTTGGTTGAGATGATCACACATGTATTTTAAAAACAGTGGTTGTTATTTTTCCTCAATGTTTTTGAGGATTTGATTATTTTATAGGGGATTATTTGACAATTGGTTATATGGTATGTTTATTTTTAACACCCCAAGAAGGGTTTATTTATGGTTGGTGATATTTTCCCTATATTATGGGAATTATGACCTATGAACATGATGTGTGCTGAACACATTGAATTTACTTATTGGGTCTGAGACCCCATGATTTTTTCCCCTTTATGTTAATTACCAATATTATCATCATTATTTAATTTATGTCCCTTTATATTGATGATAGTGAAACATCATTATTCATTCAATTGAATCAAACATAATAAATCCTTAAGTCATGATCATTTGTATCACATCAACAATTTAGTTTCTAACCCACACCTAATTACCATCAAATATTGTAAGCATTTCTTATTCCTCAAGACTATTTTTGAGATAGAGATGTGGTTTAGGGAATGGAGGTTCTCTGACCTTTTTTATTTCATGATTTCTTCATATCCACATTCGTTTTTTTGTTATGAGGTGATAGGATTTTATCATAATTTGAATTATAAAATCTTTTCTTGGGCCTGATATAGTGGACATTTTGTTTGGGGGAAGAAATTATTTTACGTTTTTCCGTTTTTTAAAATTAATATATTTTCTATCATTTAAGATGATATGGGAACTAGTTCGAGAAAAACATAAATTACATGTTTCCAATAACATTTTTATTCATGGTTCTTGTTTAATGACTCACTCTGTTCATAATTAGATTCCTATAGGTTTTGGTTTGTGCATGTGGATTTGAATATTATATGGTTGTGGCATAGTGTTCTTTCATCCCTATAATGGATTTCACTCACATTTTTTACATATGTTATGTCCTTGATTATATATAAAAAGAGAGACTCCATATATCATAATGAGTTTTATAATGTTATATTTTAAAACTATGAAGGTGAGTCAGTGCTAACCAAAGTGGATAATATCAGGGTATGGTGGATGGGTTACTTGATTTTTATACTTGTTTTATCTCTGTTTATCATGGTACACGTGATGATTTGAGAATTTTATGTTATTTTGATATGTAATTACTTAATATAATGACTTGTACTTGTGGTAAATAAAAATTATGACATTATATAATTTTTTGATTTATTATGAGTCTTCCTATGGTAAATAATATTTTGATAAAAATATAGGGAAAGAATTTATTTTATGATAATGTTAATAGATTAAAACACATTTTTTCAATGCATATCTAAAGTTATTTTTGTATGTCTAAATGTTTTTGAATTTATGTGTATTTATATTAATTTACAAAAAATCATGGTATAATTATGTTAGTTGAATAAAAATATTTTGATGAATTCATGTAACTTAACTATAAATGTGAGCAAGGATTGACATTTCTATTATTATTTTTTACTTTAAAATCAATAAAAATGAAATTTTGGTTATACTTAGAATACGATGTGATTTACTGATAAATTGTATAATTTTATTTAACATATTAAACAAATGTTATTATTTTATTATTTTAACTGAATTTGAGGTTATTTTATAGGTTTTATTTATATAGCCTATTTTTAATCATTTTTACTGTGAAAATGATTATTTGATTACAACATGTTAATTCGAAAAACACAAAGCTTCTCCATCAATCTTCCTTGATTAATTCTAGATCTATCATGAACCTCCTATTACATTATGCATTAACAGATCCAATGTTTCATTCCTCGAAAAGGTGTCTCATTTATCTAACTCCTTTAGATATATTCCATAATATATAAGTAGTCTAAATATCTATCAACTTATCTTCCCATGTTTTAGTGAAATCTATTATCAATAAAATGACGAAATAGAAGTATTTTAAATATATTAGTAGCACACGTAGATCTTAGTACGAATGGAATGATTCATATCATTCATTTAAATCCAATCGATTTAGACCTACATTGACTTACATAATTTTTTTGTATAAATCTGTCATGGATACATTTATACATGTAAAAAATAACTTGAAAAGGAATGCATCAGTTCCAATTTTCATGAAAAAACAGATTCATATACTGCCTCTTCGTGTTGATAACGTACTTGGTTACCTGAGATACATACTCTAAGAATATTTAATTTTCATGATAGATGATATTTAATATAATAAGAATTCAATGAAATCTGTTGTAATAGTGTAAAATTTTCTATCACTTCTCTATGTAATTTTAGCATCAATGTAGGCCATTTCCATTCCAGATCAACTATGATAAAAACATTCTCAATTAATTTATCATACCATTATAGATTGATAATTTATTTTCTTATAATGTTCACATTATGCACATCCCACATGGTGAACATAACTTCCGGAATGTATTTACCCCTTAATCATAAATAATATAACTCATTATATTTAAAAATAAATAATTAAGGTGATAGGGGTAACCTCAATAATCCTAATGTTGAAAAATTCGGTTAATCCTTGTGGACTTACAACTTAAATATAATTTTCATCAAAATCATTCTTTGTAAAAAAAACATTTGACCAAACCACCCTAAAAATCTATGAACATGTCCCTTATTGTGTATATGGTTCATAATACACATCTATATTTAGAATAATTTTATTAGGTTATTTTACATTCATTAATTCTTGATTTTTTTAGTTTCTTCCATGTATTTATCTCTGTATTTTATTTCATTCCTTCCATGTGTATTGATGAGTACATAATTTCCTTGGAGTTTGGTACAATCATTATTTCATTTCTAAATAGTCATCGTCCAACCTTTAGAAATTTATTTAGTGAAACTACATACTTCATATTTTAAGTTCCTTTCATCAAACCCTCTTTTTTCCTTCCATAGTGGATATTATGAACAGATGATTAGTGACACCTAAGGAATAATCTTCTTCTTTAATATCTAATAATTTTCCTACATGTTGGGATTGGGTTTAGGTGAACCAAATTTCTATTTCCTATTTATGATGTTATCTACATAAAATGAAAATTTATCACTCCTCCATCCATGATCCCATTACATTATTTGAGTGTAGGTTCTGATGTGCTGATTTTTATCACTATTGCATCAATACCTATCCACATGACCAGTGTATGAAAAAAATATTTGTCTATCTTATAGAATAACTATATATTTATCATTCTCATACAATTCTAGTGGTATAATATATTCTTATATCATTAACATATCTATATTCCATAAAAAGATTCCAGTGTATCTAATTATCCAAAAAAAAATTTGAATTTCTTAACCATATTTTGAATGAATACACTTAAAATAGTAACATCAAATATTTAATTTATTTTTTTGAAACACAATTCATATTATCCAAGCTTTTATATGTAGTTTTCATAATAGTATCATCAATTATTGATATAATTATTTTAGAATGAAACTCCTCCCCTTATTTCATTATCAACAAATCTTTTTTCTCTATGTTTTCCCACTAAATTAAAAACATGATTATTACCTTCAGTGTACTCTATCTTCACATGTCTTTCTTATTGTTCTTCAAGTTAATTCAAGGAAACCTCATGTTGTTTCTTATTTTCCATAGAATCCTTCAATTCTTGAGTATATTCTTAAATCACCTATCATTTTCCCTTTATCATCATAGTTTTATTATATTTATCCAAGTCTTCTATGAGAGAACAATACTTCTGACCTTTATTCATTTAGAGTTGCACTAGAATTCTGAAACATTGATTGTCTAATTAATGGCTGCACTAAAAACCTCTATATTTATTACATGATATTGTTTTTTAATTTTCAATATACTCATATGGAAAAAAATATACAACTTAAATCTTACATAGTATATCTTCTATGATGTTATAATAAGATATACATATTGAATCACATTTTTTTACAAATAGACATCTAAAAAAATTATTAATATTCTTCTTTTTTTATCTTATTCATATAAATTTTAGAGAAATAATATTATTCTTTTATTGAATAAACATAAAATTCATTAAATGATTAATTATCATAATTTTAATTACCTTTAATTTAATTATTCATCATAAAATTGTTTCGATACATCTCTTGTAGTCTCATCCACATTCCTTTAGAGAATTTTAAATCAAATATATTTTTGAATGTACATTCCTCCAGATCATTCATTAAGACATCTTTCAAATGACAATCAATGTTCATCATTCATTGGCCTATTTCATTAAAAACACTACGTAATCTCAGTAAACACAAATCTATCTAACAGAATATCAAATGGGATTCCAATGTGATCATCTAAATGAGATATGAATTCCTTTTTCCATTATAAAAAGAATCTTTCACAATAGATAGGATACTTTATTGATGATACATAATTTATCACAACCATAAAAACTATAAAAAATACATATGGATTATGAATATATATGAAAAACGTTTATCTCAAACACCACTAGTTGGGACCCGAGACACCCTAGGAGTGGTTCTGTGTTTAATCAAGGTGTTTCTAATTTTAAACAATGCCATTTTGATTTTTTTCTTCATTCGTTTAGGAAATTTTTTCTATTTTATCTTGAAAAATTATTCATATTTTTAATTTTATAGAATCCTAAAAAACACACATCATTAACATGAAATATTGATGTTGGCATAATATGATTTTATACGATTCACCATAATGGGATAACCCAAGGAACACACACCAATAGTGTGTTCATGTGCATGTATGTAACAGTACCCATTATTTCATAATAATGATATGAAAGGGAACACTACCGATCCAAATTCACTCCCACCTCTCCACCCTACTCATAACTACTATGTAAGATATCATTATTTTATACAATTGTGTTTTCGATAAGATCATCATTGTATTCATGTATTTTAACATCATTAACACAATATGGGTACACCCTGATTATTAAATATTTAATAGAGCATATATTTTCCACATTTTTTTATGAATTTAAATTGTTTTAATCATCATAATTAATCAATTTGTGCTTATATGAATCAATTTTGGATTTACGATGTGTTTTGAGGAAACGGTGAAAAACGCTGAATTCTGGATTTTAGACAGATTTTTACATCAAGGGTGTTTTTGTCAAAAATGAAAAATATAAGTCCAAATTCTGGGATTAATTTTTTTTAGAACCATGATTCTATATCCTTCAAGGTGGTCTGCTGGACTAGGATTTGATTCAGCCTTCTAAAGGGCCTTAAAATTCACTGATGTTGGACATTTTTTCGAAGGGACAGTGTGGACCCCACCACAGTAACAGAACCCCAACATGGCCTACATGTATTTAAATGAGGTGTTTCCACTTGTGATAGCACTAGGACAGCTTGGTATGACCCTATTATAAATTTGGGTGAGGTTTTAAGTCATTAAGGCGGTGATTAAATGACATACATTTGGAGGAACCTTCCTAGAATCTTCGTCCAGAAACAAAAACCTATAATGAAAAATTAAGAACTCCTTAATACAGTCTCCAAAGAATCTGAAATTGGGAGGCTGAACGGATAACATATTTATGAACAAATTTTAAGAAGGGTTTCATTCATGAAACTTCCATTTCAGGGGTCAAGAATGCTAATTATTTCGGAGTACAGAATTCTCCCAATAAAAGGAGGTACTCACCACCTTCCCAAATCATCCCATTCTCAATCCATTCATTCAAGGAACCAAGGAGGAGATCTCCACTGAGGGGGGCCGACCGCAATTCTTCCCCACTTCAGTTATATTTAATTTTTTTCTTTATTTTTCATTACGTTTTAAATTGTAATTTAGATTCCTAATATAATTGATTGATTTTTTTTATTTTTCTATCCAACCATCCACCCTATTTTCATCTTCTCATTAACTATCGTGAACTATAATACTAATGATCATGAGTAACTAATATGAGGAATATCCTAAGAGAGTAATCGGGTTCCTCAACCCAATACCATGTTTCTTATATACTTTGAGTAAATTCTAAGGATAATTTATAATGGGTGTAATCCTCATTGTGGTACAACCATTTTCCCATGATTGAGGAGGTGGATAGAAGGTGTGCTTGGAAATCGCAAAGTATACTTTTCATTCAAAATTGTGGTAGACTAAGGTTTGAACACATACGATGGAGTGTGTTGAGTAGGAATATTTGAAGCTGGTCTATGAAGGTGCTCCATGAAAGTTCTCTTAGGAGAACTTCCTTTCTACCTATTTCCATTTTGTTTAGAATTTAATATTAATTTGAAATTATTTTTTGCATTTTATTTATTTTCATAAATGCCATTCCATTCATATATTAAATAAAAACAACCAAAATAAAATAGATAATGTGAATTAGATTATGTAGGTGAAAAAACTGAGAATGCTTCTCATGTGAGACGACCATGGTCATCCTATATGCAGAACTAGGAAAATTAAATTTCTTTTTCTATGCTCTACGACAGGATTAATTCAATCTGGATCCATTTTCGGGGATCCAATCATTAGTTTACTTATCTTTTTCAATTTTTACATCTTGGATATATTTTATTTATTTTAAAAAAACAAAAAAAACACTTTCAATGATGAATTCAAATGAATATTATTCTACATGGATTGACAATTACTCACATGTGCAAGAATAAGAAACAGACTACACCGTGGAGGCTCCCCAATGAAGAACTGATTCACTTATGATAATGGTAAAGAAAAAAGAACGAGGCATAGAAACATGTATCTCAGTGGAAGATTTGTTATCCATGGTGAATAGACTCCAAGCTGACTTAAAACGATTCGAGGCTAAGAAGAAACTGGTCTTCATGGATTTCACTGAGGACATCCATGAAGTGAGTAAAAACTCAAAATGGAGGATCCCAAATACCCACCTCCATCCATTTAAGATCAACTCCATGAAGAAATTTCAATTGAAGAGGATATTAATGCCGAACCAACTCAGGGAGATGATACATTCATTAACTCAAACTATTTATATATTATTGAAACTAATTTGAGTATCACCCCTAATAGTTTTTAATTTTTTTATTTGGCTATCATGTATTATTACTTGGAGGATGATGAAGGAAAATTAATTTCACCAATTGGGGAACACCTTGAGTTTCATGAAGACAATGAATATTTACTAGAGGGAGCACAATAAGGGAATGGGAAGGTTGCACAAGTATCAACCACGATGGAGGATTTTTCAAACTTCATCCTACCCCCACCATTTAAGCTATACCTCATTTTTATGGGGGGGGGGATATCGTGTAATCTATCCAAGGATAATACCTCAAGAACAAGGATAAAGCACAAGCCGGGAAAAGCCACATGTGGTGGTTCAAATCAAAGAATCTTCATCCACCATATAACTTTGAATAATAGCTGGTACAACCCTCTAGAGGTAGTAAAAATTCAGGTCCCACTAGGGGGATCATACTAAGATTTATCCTTTAGTTGATTTTTATTACATTCATTTTCAATATTATAAATTTAAATTTAAAATTCAGTATTTGAATTTAGTCTAGAATTCTACCTACTCCCTCTTCTCATTTTTAGCTTAAATGAAAAGATCCTTGTGACTAATTGAGTAATTTTTCTTTTGTAGGATCATGAAGTATAAAAGAAACCCCAACCATTATATAAATAGGACCAAATCATTAATTGAAAAGGGAGATCACTTTTTATGATTATCATTTAAACTCCTTTAATTTTTTTGTTCAAAAACATCTTTTTTGATTTAATGATAAAAATTGAATGAGCACATGTGAATTAATGATTACTTAACTTTTCAAGGAGACATGAGTTTCTAAGGAACCCTATGATACCATGTTGTAGATTTCAATGTTAATGAGATTGAATGATCAAAATGGAAAACAAAAATTTTAAATTGAAACACTGATATTGAAATGATGACTCATGATTTGAAGGAATTGATTGATTCATGTAAATGAACTTTCCTTACAATCTTTTATACATTGAATTTCTGAAATTCATGTGAATTAATTGTTTTATTGTTCATGACTTGAGTGATTGTACAATATCATATGTCTCATTATCTAGAGGATTTCTTGACCAAGTAATTCCTATTTATTCTAGAGCATATTTCTTGAGTGGCATTGGGACATGTCACCGACCAGAACAAGCATTTGAACTTGTCGAAGCTACGACTGTGCAAAAACATATTTAAAATGACTTAGGAACCTTTTTAAAATCCCCTATTCTTAAATACCACCATCAAAACAATCATTATTTTATGCCATACAGTCTATGACTGATCTTTATAGGTATGAGCCATATTTCAAGACAATTTAATCCATTCCTACCCTACTCTTTGTATTTGCATGATAATTTAAAGATGATTTGTGGGGGTGAAGTGATTCATGGTTGAAGGGATGATTTTAATTTTAAGGAAAAAATTTTGGGTGTTCTAATGTGGGAATTTTAAAAGGTTGTGTAATCATTCATTGTACTCTATTTTTTCCCACTTGAAAAAATGGAAATGAAAAAAAACAATAAAAGAAAGAAAAAAAGAAAAAATGGGTTGTGATTTGGGAGAACTAAAAATCACCATTTTCCACACTCACAATCTTATAATTGTATGTGGTTAGGTTATGGATTTGAGGTTTGATCTATTCATAACCTTCTATAAAAATACAAAATTAAAAAAAACAGGATGCATTAATCATTCATTGTTCGTTACATTTAGCATGAACATACTTTGAGTGTTGGGGGAAGTGGGTGTTGGTACATTAAAGGGGATAATTTTAGTACAATTTTTTTTCATGCATTGTTCTTAAGAGATAAACCTAATCCTTTTTCCTTAATTTTTGAACACCAAATCATACCAGAATTAACCCTCAGAGTCATTTAAACCTTTATTGAAAAGTCCTCATGATTTTATGTGCATTTTTTCATTACAAATTAGTGAAAGAAGTTCTTTTACAAGATTATGGATAAGTTTCATGCTCTCATTATATGTTCATAACTATACATGAATTGTACCATGATAGATGAGATGAAAAATTCAAAGGTGAGGAAAATAATGATGTGGCATGCTTAATAATAATGAATTGAGCATCTTGAATGATAAAAAGAAGAATTTCCATTTTTTCAAAGGAGAAAAGTAAAATACAAGATTTAATTGATTATATGAAAAATAGAAAATTAAATTGATATTTATGTGGATTTCTGAATATTTTATTTTAAATTGAATATTATAAAAGATTATTACTTTGGAATTTGAATACTGGTAACATTGGTGTCCTCTTAATTCCATGTTGTGATTTTATGCTTGAGGACAACCATAGTTTATGTGTGGGGGAATTGATAGAGCTAATATTTTCCACATTTTTTTATTCATTTAAATTGTTTTAATCATACGAAATAATAAATTTGATATTACATTGATAAAATTTGGATTTTTGATGTGTTTTGTGAAAAAGGTTGAAAACACCTTATTTTGGATTTTAGACATATTTGTACATCAAATGTATTTTTGAAATTTAATTAAAAATATCATTCCAAATTTTTCGATTCAAATTTTTTATATTCCTGATTTTATTTCCTTCAACATTATTTGCTGGACTAGGAGATGATTCGGACATCTAAAGGGCCTAAAATTCATTGAAGTTGGACATTATTTTTGGCGGATTGTGTGGACCCCTCCACCATAACATAACCCCAACTCAGCCTACACAAATCCAAATGAGGTGTTTCTACATGGTATAGCATGAGGAATGATAGGGCCGTATCTAAAATGAATTTGGAGGAGGTTTGAAGTCATTATGTCGGCCATTGAATGGCATAATTTTGGAGGAACCTTCCTAGAAGGTTCATCCAGAAACAAAAACCTACAATTAAAAATTCATAACTCCTTAATCATGTTACCAAAAAAGCTTAAATATGGTAGGTGAATTGCTAACATTTTTATAAACAATGTTGAATAAGGGGTCCATGTGTGAAACTTCCATTTAATGGGTCATGAATGTGAATGTTTTCAAAGTACAAATTTCTACCTATAAAAGGGGCCCTCACCTCCTTCCCAAATCATCCCATTCTCCATCCATTCCTTCAAGGATCCAAGGAGGAGATCTGCAATGTGGGAGTCCCGCCTCAATTCTTGCTCATTAATTTTTTATTTACTTCTTTTATTTATTTTTGTTTATGTTTTCAATTATAATTTAGATTCCTAATATAATTCCAGCATTGTTTTTCTTTCTGTGTCCACCCATCCACCCGCTTTTCCTCTTTTCATCTTACCATCGTGAACTATAATAGTCATGATCATGAGTATCAAATCCGAGGAATATCCTGAGGGAGTAATCATGTTCTTGAATCCAAGACCAGGATTTTAATATTCTTTGAGTTAATTCTAAGGATAATTTACAGATGGTGTAATATTCATTGTGGTTGTCTAAAGTTTAACTTATTAATCTAAAACCATTTTCCATCGATTGAGGAGGTTCATGGAAGGTGTGATTGGAAATCTATAAGTATAATTTCCATTCATAACTGGGTAGACTACTGTGTTCACACATACAATGGAGAGAGTTCAGTAAGAATATTTTAAATTGGTCAATGAAGGTGCTCCCAGAATGTTCTCTCAGGAGTTTATCCTTTCTTCCTAATTCCATTTTGTTCAGTAGTTATTATTAATTTGAATTGATTTTTTGCATTTTATTTATATTCATAAACTACATTCCATTTATAGATTAAATAAAAACATCCAAAATTAATAGTTAATGTGAATTAGATTAAGCAGGTGAACGAACTGAGAAAGCTCCTCATGTAAGACGACCCTGGTTAGCCTTTATGGTGCACTGGGAAAATTAAATTTCTTTTCCCACGCCCTATGATAGGCGTACTTCAATATGTTTCAATATTTCATATGTAAACCAAATAGAATTATCCACTTTTGGATGAGGGTTATAACTATATCAATATACGAATAATAAAACCTCTGATTATGTAGAACATTAATATATCAAAATATATAGCAAACCCCCTATATACAATCATCTCACCAATGGGAAATTTATATGTATATAATCCTTCTTATTACTTTTATATACATAGAATAAATACGTGTATATATATTTATACTCCTCACTCTATTTTTCGTTGAAACATGATATTTGATATACCCCCAAGAAATCTATCCTTTATCTTATATAGAAATTTAACACACCAAACACTTCATATTTTCATCTTATACACACACACACACACACACACACACACAGAGATATATATATTTATATATATCTATTTTCATGTTTTAATACACATAATTTTTAGATTTAAATAAGATAATAATTTTTAAATCACCAAAGTCTGGGTTTATCATTCTTTAATTCTATTTTATAGAATATGGAAACATCTAAATTTTTAGAAACCAACAACTCAATAAAATTTGGCCTTAAACTATAACTATAATGCTCTTGAGACTTTAACAAAAAATATAAAATATGATATCTTACCTCCAACTAATTATTTATAAATTAAACCGTAGAAATATATACCTTTAAATAGAAAATATTCAAATGGGAATCCCTTATATATAAAATCATTAAAATATATTTAAAATCTAGTTTTAGAATAAGAATAATTTATATCTTGTGATTTAATGGTTCTCTCACATATAGTATTCCATTTCAAAATTTTCTTCTTTGAAACACGGATAACTTAATCCTATTTATTATTTTTAATCCACATCATAGAAACCACTTGAATGGTATTTCATATATATTATCTTGACTTACCCCTAAAATGTGTCAAACAACATCCAATGTGGAACATATATTTGATTCATTCCATGTATTGAAAATCATATACCGAATCATTATGGTTAATACTTATACAGTGTAGAGTGATCCTTGTGATATTAATGTAGTAATTTTACTTCTTTTAGTTGTACATGGTACTAAAATATGAAGAGTGTCCATTATTGGCTTTATAGATTCTTGTAGCACTAAAATTTGATCTATTCAAAAGTATCTAGAATAAAACTTGATGAACATAACTCAAATAACGTGATATTAATCTTTTTTTTATATTGAATAAAATCCATATTAATCACAAAATAGAAAATTCTTTTAAATATATGTGGTAAAAAATTCGTGAAATCCCTGTCAGTGCATCTATTAGGGTGACAACATATAATCATACTGTGAATTATTTTATTTACCACACAAAATATATCTAGTTATATTTCATTAATCCTACTTCAAATGTATTTAATATATCCACATACTAGGCACAATATTAAATATACTAAGAACATGGTCCTTATCCAATTCTCAATTTGTATTTAATAGTTCTTAATAATTTTATTTTCACAACAACGTATTGAATCCATTTAAATAATGAATCAATGCATCATATTCATTAAATAAAAACCGTCTTAAATGAATCCATTCAATAAACCACACCCCTTTGACTTTCTATTCAAAATATAATTTCAATAATAACTTGCCTTACTAAAATATTGGCAACATATCCAATAAATAAATCCCAAGTTGTAACATCCACCCATTTTGATTTTGTTTAGAATATATATAATAATTTATCATCCCATTTTTGTTTTAAAAATATAATATTTCTATCCACATCTTATTGGATCGCCATATGTGAAAAAAAAATTTCATGATAAAACTAAAGATAAATTATCACCTCATCATATAATTTAAAATTGAATATTGATTGAAATATACTCCCCCTTAATAATTACGTCAAAATTCATCTTTACCACCTTATGTTGATTTTTAAAAAATCCCCTATTAATGTAATGTTAATAAATCCGATAATCCAATGGAGTAAGAGCTTGGTGTAAGAAACAAGATTCATTTTTAACACAATCAATTTTTTCCCTTATAAGTCATTAAATGTTCAAAAGTTAAATGATACATGATAGGCCAACAACTTTGATTACCTGAAATAACATCTCATAAAAAATATAGTGAAAATACATTCATAATACTTGTATGGGGAACATACCACCTGAAACATCAATAAAATACACCTCACAATATCGAACATTTTATTTGAGAGATCTTGGATTTCTCTGTAAGGTATGTTTTACTTATGCATCAGTTTAGGACATTTATTTTAGTTAATCACCTTCTCTCTAAAGTACTTGAGGAGGATCAAGGGTATTCTGGGGATTCATGACACGAAAAAAGGGGGGAAAGTATTATTCTGTGCTAGACAAACAGTCTGCTCACGGTTAGTGCTAACCGTGTGGGCAGCCCGGGTAAATCGTGCAAGAGGAATTTTTTCGGACAGTATCCAAAACACGATTTGCGCCAGGTTTTTCAAACCCTACAGGTGAAATGTGTGAGGGGGATATTTAGGGACATAATCATCCTCAAGGATTGTGCACGTTTTGGAAAATCGTGTGGCTTAACTGTGCAACCTAAAAAGCTTATAAAAATTTACAAAAATTCCACTCCATGATTTTATAACCCACTCGGTATTTTCATCCTCCTACTATATTACAACACTGTGAAAAAACCAAAGGTACCGTGAGCTCCCAAGGATCAGTATCCATTAATTATAATCCATTTAGAGTTCCGTTAGTTGAATATTGAAGATACAGGTAATTCAAATCTCCTTCTTTCCTATCTTTTTGTTTTAGGGAATCTATTTCATTCCCCTATCCAACAAAAGTATCAAACCCTACTTTTTCGGATATTTTTTGGGTAAATCCTCAAGGTTTTGTTGAATCGGGATTTAATGCTTTGATTGGTAGTGTGTTCATCAGAATATTCAAGATAGGTGGTCTAGAAGTTATATCTTATGGGTTTTGTGTAGATTTGTTCATATAAGGTTTTTTTTCTTGACCTCTTTTGATGAGTTATTGGTTCCTTTGACATTATGTGTTGTATTTGTGTGTAAATGGTTAATTGAATTCCCCTTATTCAACTTGGAATTCATAGAGGATGAATCAACCAATTTAGGGCCATCCGATGGGTGTTTCGAAATTTCGCCTGACATAGAGTTATTTAATTAAGTATAGGTCATTTTGAAAGAACGTAGATCCCTTGATGATTATGGTAATATTCTTAATGGAAATGAAATTGGTGTCTAGTAATACACCTATGTTGGGTAATTACATAATTGGTTGTTTGGTTGGCACAAAAAAGGGTTAAATGGATAAATGAGAAAATTCTAGGGAATTAGATTTATAATTGAATATTCCTGTGAGATAGGCATGGAAAATGGGAATGGGGCTATAGGGGTTAAGTAACATGAACAAAGAAAGTGTTAAAGGATTTAGAAAAAATTAAAATTTTCCATTTATTGAGATTATTTTGATGTTGTAAATGATGTTGGATATGTTGTTGTGCTATTGTGTTTTGTGGTGAATGATAAATAAACATGCACACATGAATTGGATGAGTGAGGTATTAAATTGAGGTTCTATGCCCACAGTTTGAGTTGGACTAAGGTTCTGGATCCACCAATAAATTCACAGGTTAGGGAAGGGTACTGAGTTCTATTCCCCTAACAGTTGCATTCCACCCGGACTGAGACCTTGGGGTCAGGATCTTGGGAATTGTTCTGATATTATGCCTAGTGAGATAGGACTTGTTTAATTACCACATGTTGAAAACATTGCTCATTCCAAATCAATTGAACAAATTAAAAGGGTAACATGATAGATTAAATTTCATACTAATAAACATGGGTTAGTTGGTAGGTTAACATAATGGAATACAAATAAAGATATCATGTTGAACTATTCACCTTAACTTTCCTTTATTTTTTTCAAGCTCTTTAATCCTTTCTGGATATTTTTTACACACTGTTGGTGGTGGCCTGCTGAGTTATAATCGCACCCCACTCGGTCCTTCACTGGGTACCCGAGTATATTTCAGGCTTAAAGGCTAGGACAAGGGAAAGGGCCTTATGCTATAGGTATGATTTGGACATGGGACGTGATTGGGTGAGGTTCTAGACGTGAAGTACGGACCATTTTGGGGATTCTACAATTTTATTTCTTATAGAATTTGTTCACTTGAAACTATATCATGACATGATATATTTATTGTTGTTGATGATTGTACCGAGTTTTAGGACTTAATTAGTTTTCATGTAATGTTTTTTCCTCTTATGTTTCTGTTATTTCAATTATTATCAGTTGTTTTTTACTCTGGTATTGTGGGTATAGTGTCCCTACATTACCTAGTGGACGCTTGCTGCTATACAACATCTCTTTTATATGGGGATGTGTTCTTGATGTCATGTAACTACCCAACTCAGAGCACCGACTTAGTGGCTCCTGAGTTGGGGTTGTTACAAAGTTGTATCAGAGGAGTTCTTTTCTCTTTCATAAAATTTTGGAATGGTAGACAAGAGATTAGGAAAGTTTTGAGCTTTGGTAATGAGATTTTTCTTGGGTGTATCTTACCTATATATAGTGGTAAACCCAGGTCATCATAGGAGGGTATTTTTGTTAGTGTTTTGTGTTGTTATATTGGATGATATTTCACCATTGGGTGATACACTAATTGTGTTATTTGACAGTTTTTTGATATTTCTCTTGTGGATGGAAGGGTATGAGGTTTTTCATTCATGCATAATTCTATGAACCGATGTATGAAATAGGCATTCATATTTATAGACACACACACGAGATGGGTGTTCATGATAAAAAGGTTAGGATGCATATGTTTTCTTGAATGTAATGAAATTTTTCCTAATGAGATGGTATGATTGGGTAAAAAAGGAAAGTCAATAGGGTATGTAGTAATTATAAAATGGTTCTTAACAAAGAAGAAAAAGTTGATAAACACATGGTATGAGTGATTTGGAAACAGGAAACTATTTTGAATTGTGTAAAAGATAAGGCTTGTGACCATGTAAATAAGATACCGTATTGTCAATGTCCTTAGGATTGATGGCCAAGGGTAGTGATCTAGTAGTGAGTGGGATATTATGGGTATTTTATTGGAACTGGTTTGGTTGTGGAATGTGATAAGCCTACGTATATATCTTTCCCTTCCATAAAAGTGTTATAGTTGTATTCAAAAGCTCATATTTGTAATGGTAGAGAAATTCCACCTCGAATATGTGTGCAGATTGGGATACATGAGGATGTTGCCAAGATCCCTCCTCCAGTAGTGGAACAATAGAATGTAGTGATCTAGAAAAATAAGGATTTGATGTTCTGTGAGAACATTTATAATTTTTTGAAGATTAATGAACGGGAAACTGTGCGGGTTGCACCGAGTATGTTTGAGCTGACAAGAGTGTTTCGCCTGCAACAAACTTCGACCTTTACTAGAGTGGGTAGGATATAAGAAGTAGAGTTTTGGATAGAATCCATCAAAACTATTATTGAAAATATAGAGACTCATCTATAGATGAAATTCAAGTTAGTGGCCTATATTCTGAGGGGTCACGCAAAGCTTTTGTAAGAAATAATGGATCAGACGGAGTAGGCTGAAAGAATGATGTAGAACAATTTTTAGGAGATGTTTCTTGAGAACTTATACCCAAAAACCTTGAGGTAGGAGAAGGTTACAGATTTCATAAGGTTGAATTATGGGACAATGTCGGTAAGGGATTATTCTAGACGTTTCACTGATTTGAGACGCTTTGTTCTCACGTTGATGGGATATGAGGGAGGTGTGGTGAAAATCTTCCAGGACGAGATGATACATGAGATCAAGTCTCAGGTGAATATATTCGAACTATAAAGGATTAATGATGTAATGGATCAAGCCCTTATCTAAGATGGGAACCATAAGGGAGCTTCAGGTAGTTAACATTTAGCGGCAGCTGGGCAAGCAAGTGGTGCAGATTCTGATAGTAGGATGCACAATATTGGAATATTTCAACATGGTGGGAGCACACATAGTAGTAAGAAGAGGGGTTTAGCTTCTCAAGGTGGCTACTAGGTCTTCTATTATCTGTGTGGAAGGTTGAGGCATAAGCGTGATTAGTGTTCCTACCCACCGGTCGAGTGTCGAGCATCAGGAATGATAGGCCAAGTGAAGAGGTACTGTATGATCCCGCGATAGTCAGTGAATGATGGAGGTTTGAGGCAGATGTTGAGTGTAGGAAGGGTGTCCGTTACCCCGTATCAGACAGGAAATTGGAGCTCCAAAGGATATACTGATAGGGTGGGTGGATGTGGAACTCTATGGAGAGATCATCAATACCAACATAGTAGTGCAGTGTAGAGTACTCAAGTTGGGGCCCACGGTAAAGGGGCTGGTAATCTCCATGAAATTCATCCTACACCTAAGGGTGGTGAGGCAGGACTGCCTACTATTAGAGGTATGATTCTTTTAGCTTCCACATTTTCTAGTGTTTTATTCGATACAGGGATAAACATTCCTTCATTTATGCTCAGTTTGTAGTTATGTTGGTCCTAACTATAGAGATTTCATGTGGGGTAAAAATGCTTGATACAATGATGGGGGTGTGAGTCGAGGACATCAGGAAGTGTAAGGGTTGTGCTCTTGAGGTTGGTGGGTATCATTTTATATCGGATTTGTTTGTACTAGATATGGCAGGTTTTGACCTATTCTTGTGAATGGATTGGTTGGTGTCATATCAAGACCATATCGTATATTGCTGACATCGGGTAACATTTACATCTCTCTATGGGAGCACTTGTGTCCTTCGTGGCAAGTGGGATACTCCAGTGGGCTATGCAGGACTGCTAAACCGTCAGATGTGGGAGCACACAGCCCAAGGGGAATGCCTTATGATAGTTGATGGGGAGAAAGTATAGTCAGTCTTTCCATTTTTTGTGGACCAGTTTTCGGACATTTTTCTTGAGGACTTTTTGTGGTCACCACTCGAGAGAGATGTTGAGTTAACGATCAAATTGTCTCTTGGAGCAGAGCCAGTTTCTATTCCACCTTACGAATGGCACCACCATGACACTAAAAATTTATTTTTCAATTAGAGTAATTTGATCATAAGGGATTTATATGTACTAGTATCACATTGGGGATCTATAGTGTTGTTTTCTAAGAATACTTATGGATCAATGAGGATATGTGTAGACCATATGATGTTGAACCAGATGATGGTTAAAAATGGATACCCTCTTCCAATAATCAATGACCTGTTTGACCATCTCAAATTGTATCAGTTTATTCTAAGATCGATTGGAGATTGGGATACCATCATTTGAGGGTGAGACCTTCTCACATACCCCGAAAAGTATTCTGAAGAAGGTATAAATTGTATGAATTCCTGGTAATGCTATTTGGTTTGACCAATGAATCCATTGTGTTCATGGCCTTAATGAACCAGATATTCATCTGATATATCGATCATTTTGTAGTTACATTTGTTGATGATATCTTGATGTACTCCAGAAATAATAAACATATTTCTAAACATATTTTCATCGACGCGAGTAATTTAAGAGATCATAGGCTCTACAACAAGATATCAAAATGTCATTTTTGTATTAATGAGGTTCACTTTCTGGGACACATAATTCTTGAGTCAGTCGTGTCAGTTCATCTATAAAAGTTGTAGGTTGTGGTGTCTTGGGAGTTGCCCAAAAACTTCTTTGATATTATGAGATTCATCTATAAAAGTTGTAGGTTGTGGTGTCTTGGGAGTTTCCCAAAAACTTCTTTGATATTATGAGATTTCTAAGTTTTTATGGTTATTACCGAAGGTTTATTATATATTTATATCATTTTGGCAGTGCTTCTTATAGGCCAAACAATGATGGGGGTTAATTTCGACTGGTAAAAGTCTTGTGAGAATGCATTCCTGGACATGAAGAAGCGGTTGACCACTGTAACACCCGAGACTTTTATGAGAAATATTTTGTTTTTATGTTATATAAATCATCAAATGAATCTTTCACTACACGCAACACTAGCTTGGCTTGATTTACACGCAACCGCGGCCTTCCTCGATAGCTTGCATCGTACGCAATACCAAATTTCTCTAAACAACGATATGCTATTAAAATATTATTAAAACTATCCGTTATGAATAGTAATAACCACTTTTTGAAATTTTGTAATTTTTATTTTTCAAAATGGACTTCATTTTTGGATTTAGAATATCGAAATTAGCTTAGGGTGAAATTTTGGTACTTCTCAGATAACTTTCATATTCTGATGAATAGTTAAAATTACTAAATTTTAATTAAAAACAAGTTTTTTAATCGAAATAATTAATAGTGATAAATTATTAATTTGAGTGGTTTTAAAGTATATTTAGAATATATTTTTACAATTTAATAAAATGTTGTTCATTGTATGTAATTTCACATTTAAACCATACATAAACAAGTGTCAATCTTTTGATAGTTATTATCTCTTAAAAACACGATATTTGTTTTGACGATGGGGATTAGTTTTTAAATTAGATAATGTAACTGATATTTTTTGAATTTGATAAAATAGACATCATTTTTTGAATTCATAATATCAAATATAGCTTAGGCCTAATTTTTGGTATTTTTCTGAAAACTTTAATTTTTTGATGAATAGTGAAAATACTATGTGGTAGTTAAAAACTGATTTTTTTATAAAACATAATTTTACTGCTTCTGTGAGTGTAATTTCGAAAATCTGAGAGAAATAGTTAATATCAAGGAATAAAATTTGGTTCTATGAGATGAAAATAATTTTTGGTGAATAGTAACTTTTTACTTTTTTTTACCACGGTCAAAAGTAAATCGGGTAATTAAGGGTAAAAGTGTTATTATAATTACCCTAACACATGTCCTAATTCTATTGGATAAGTGTAATTCGACCAAAAATAACCTTCAGAATAAAATATGACAATTTCGGCCCAATTGGATTAGATTAGGACATTTATTATCAATTTATTTAAAGAAGGGTTAAAATAGTTAAAATGAAAGTTTAATAACTAAATCATTTTTAATATAGTGTTATGCATAATATAAATTCGACTATAAATATTCATTATAAATCTAAAAATATTTCCAACATAATTGTATTTTATTTGTAATATTTATACTTAAAATAATTTAATTTATTTATGATAAAATGATGATGCAGTAATTATCTTATTAATGAAATATTGACATAATTGATGTTATAAATACCCAAATAAATGTAATTTGAGACATTTTATGAATTAAAATAATTTTCTATGTTAATATGACATGTTATTATTGATTTATTTAATTTTGTTCGAACTAGTCATTATGTTATGATTTTTACAAAAATCAATTACCAAATAGTGTCAAAATTGACGTAAAATAGTTTTTGAAACAAATATTATATTATTAATTGTTATTATATTCTTAAAAATATAAGGATCAGCCAAGATACTTATATCATGATAGGTGTATCATTAATGGACCACTTGGGGGTCTCTTGGATGTATATGGTATGTTTATTAACTATATAATATAAAAATACAAAGTGACATGGTAAATGTCAATCTAATTAACTAAGAGTTAAAACTAAATGATAAGGTTAATATAATGACCTAAAATTGTATAAATTCTATTGGATGAGAGTATTTATACCCATACCTACCTTAGCTTAGAAATATATCAATTTGGATCTATTTAAAACCGAATTTTACTTTATAATAAAATAATATTTTTAGTTATTCCAAATGTGCCCCTCTCCTCCCTTATAAAAGGGCACCTCCTCCCTCTTTTACTCACACCACTTTGAGCCTTAAATCTCAGCCAACCGCTGCCAAATTCTCTTCTCCACTTCCCTAGAAACATCCTAGAGGTCCTGGTCTTCTTCAAAGACCAATTTTAGTGCCCTAAGAGGAGGTCTCAAAGAGGCGCTTCAAAGAAGAGGTAATGTCCGTTACCGATTCGTTCAACTTTATTTCTTCTCCCACTTCTTCTTCTTTATTTGTTTCATTATGAAGTAATAAAATCAGTATCACTCATATACTGATATTTTATTATAAGTATGAAACCACCCTATTTCACCATCTATCCATCCTACGGAAAACGAAATCACCGTGCGTGCTTACGTACGAAATACCGTCTCCACGACGTGGTGTAATCTATTTTCCACCACCACCTTACTTGGATGGGTATAACGGTATAAATAATGACAATATATGATTATTGTGAAGTGATATTGATTATTAATTAGTATAAATACACTCCAATACAATTCCAAGATAATGGGAATGATATCATCGCTTGTGCGTACGTACGGAATACCGTCTCCACGATGTGATGCGACTTTTTATACATGATCTTCATTGCATAGAAATTATATAAATGAATTGAATGAATTAATATGATATATATTACACTAATAACATTCTGTAAATGAGGTATCTATAACCTAAAATGAAAACAAAGAATTTATTCGACAAAACACGCATAAGAACAAAAAGTAATAAACACCCGAATTACATGTAGTAATGAAATATTACTAATAAGAAGCTAATAATATGACCATATATGATATCATAAAAATAATTATGATTCCGGAATAATTCAATAACATTATTTAAATCATTATACAGGAGGTTCAGACACTTACGAAGCAGATCAGACCAAAGGTAAGGGAAAATATCACAATCTCATTTTATCCGAGATTGTTTATACGTTGGAATTTACTAGGGTGATATTTTATCATACACATCCATGTTTCCTCAATATTTAATATTGTTTCCATCCACCTACAATTTTCTAAATCCAATTTTACCCTTCAGTGAGTTTTTATTAAAAGATGTGAAAGAAATATTTAGTCGTTTTTCGTACGAGGTAATTTTTGACTTTTCCGACAAAAGTACGAGAATAATGTTTTTTTAACTTATATGGCATGAATGGATTTTTAAAACATTATTTCCAAGAAGCGTCCTTTACATGTTTTCAAGTTTATTTTTAATCAACTTATTTTAGTTTAAAATTGTAAGACATGTTATGAAAGTAAAATTTTTTGAAGTAGGAAGGATATTTTCCTCAAGAAAGGAGTTCAAGTGTTTTATCAAAATTATTTTCCATCTAAGATAATATAGGGTTTAGTTTCTATCTCTATTATTACATTTATTTGATTATGTTTTGATGGAATTATTTTTATGAATTCCTTTATTTTATATGAATTGTTTTATGATGTCATGTTGTTTTTGAATCCCATTCTTTGTTACATGGGTTATGCAATGATGTATGATTTATGATTTTGTGGAACACATAAGAATTGTATCATTATGATATGGGTGGGACCTATATCTCCCTCCAATGAATTGAGTAAAGATTTTATATCTCATGAGATAGACATGGCTGGAACGACAGGTTAAACCGGTTCAGTGAAAGAAGACTGAAACGACGAGTGAACTCGGTTCAGAAATGGACTTTGTCCACTAAGATAGTCTTGGCAATGAGTCTTGAACAATAAGAAATGATTCTCTATGATTATGTGTGTATGCCACAATGTTTCATTTTTTTAAGTTATTATTACTGGGATTACATTTCACTACTATGATTTATCCCATGTTATGAAATTATGATCTCTTCTGCAGGTTATGATTTCCAAAAGTTATGTTCTTATGTATATGATGTGATTGATATTTCTATTGTTTACCCTTACTGATCATTTGAGCTCACCCTTTTGTATGTTTTATTTCCCCAGGTTAGGAAGATGGTTATTAAGTAGGATATGCCAAAAGGGACTCTAGATATGATGAGATAAATGGGAGGCAAAGTAGATGCTTTATGAACCTGTTGTTTATGTTTCCCAGTTTCTAAAGACTCTATACCTATACGGTCCTTTGATGATTTTTTTATATGTTGTAATAAGTGTGCTTCAATTCTTAATTAATAACAATGTATGTAAAGTATGGTTCGTTATAGTTGGCATCAGTGGAAAGGTATAGTCAACCTTTGGAAACTAGGATGTGAAAGCCTTAGTAAGAACCCTAAGGATACGTCTAAGCATAGAACACAATCTTAGTGTTTTAGAAATGGCCATGAATAACCTATGATAAGACCTTAAGTGTGAAATTTCATTCTTTATTATGTGGTTTTCCTATTATAATTAGTGTTTCTCAAAATATTCTTCTTGGTTTTAGTCAATGGATGGAACCCGAAGGAATCGTTTTAATGTGGAATGCGACAGGCAATGCAATGATTGTCCCCCTGAGTAACCAAATATTATGGGAGCTGGAATGAAAAATGTTGTAGCCATGCTCACACAACATTCTCAATCTATGAATCATGAAGGACTTCCAAACGAGCAAAAGAAGGAGGAACATTCTATTGAATCCTTCATGAGGCAGCGTCCACCTTCATTCATCGGGTCTACTGATCCATTAGTTGCTGAAAAATGGATTAGTACTACTGAAAAGATATTTTCAGTTCTTCAATGTTCTGAACATGATAAAGTCATCTTAGCAGTGTATCGTTTGGAAGGAGATGCTGATCAATGGTGGAATCTTATTAAGAATACGAGGCAAAGGGATGAAATTGAGTCCATGGAATGGGACGAGTTCAAGAACTTATTTTTCAAAAAGTACTTCCCTCCTATTCTCTGAACAAAGTTGGAGAAGGAGTTTCTTGAACTGAACAAAAAGGATGGGGAATCTGTTGGTACCATTGAAGTAAATTTTATAAGACATGCAAGGTACACTTCTGGTATTATTATCCAACCTGAGAGTAAGATCGATCGATTCTTTAGTGGCATAAAACCAAGTCTTCGAAGGGCCTTAGACATAAGGGACTTCAATAGCTACGAAGAAATTGTTCGATGTGCTCTCGAAGTTGAGATGAATATTGGAGTAACCCATCAGTCATATGGGTTTGATAAGAACAGGAAAATGGAATTCAAAGGAAAATCTAATTTGCACACTGAAAAGAAGATGAGCTTTCCATTATGCTCAAGGTGTGGAAAGAAACATGGAGGGAGTTGTCTTAAAGGGACATGTAAATGTTTCAAATGTGGAAAGGAAGGTCATTGGGCATTTGAATGCCGAAATGATGGGAAGAAGATGTCTAATGATGCAAACAAAGGAAGTGATACGCAGAATGAACCTACAACCCTTCAATGTTTCAAGTGCAAGGAGATGGGGAATTATGCCAATCAATGCCGAAATCCAAGGGTTGATGATGATGGTCGATGTCAAGAAAGCTTTAAGGCTAAACACAAAGGAAAGTCAAATGCAATTTCTATCAGCGATGTGGAGTATCATAACAATATGGTGAAAGGTACACTTACCATCAACTCTAAAGTTGAAAATGTTTTATTTGATTCTGGATCCACCCACTCTTTTATTTCTGATGAATTTTATAAGAGTATCACTGTATTACCTCAAAAATTAGATGTTTAGTTAGTTGTGACAACCCCTAATGGCACAACAGTCGCATCAAAAGTTTATAATTCTTCCCTGATTGAAGTTTGTGGGAAAGTGCTTCCTACAAATCTTGTGATCATTCCTATAGAGGAATTTGATGTGATTCTTGGCATGGATTGGCTTTCTTTATATGGATCTCATATAAATTTCCAAAGAAGGGAAGTCACATTTCATATTCCAGATCAATCTATGATCGTCTGTCGATGCAAGGATAAACATAACCTTCCAGTGTAAATTTCATCCATCTTATGGGTCTTGATTCCACTAAATGAGGGTTATTAATCTTAAATGGCTGTAGAGAAACTCACGTTAAGAATATGACCGTTGTATGGGAGTTTTATGATGTCTTTCTAGAGGAATTTCCAGGTCTTCCACCAAATCATGAAGTTGAGTTTTGAATAGAACTTGTACTGGGTGCTTTGCCTATTTCAAAGACAATGTTGACGCCGAACAAAGACCGTAACTCTCGAAGAAAGTTTCGAAATGACGGAGCGAATTCATATTCGGAATCAGCGGCCCGATCCGGAGGCCCGGGATGTGGTGCGCGAAATAAAAAAGGATCTGTGCGAAAAATCGTTCTGCGCGCGTAGAATCATCGGGTTTCGCAGAATTGAGCCGATGAGGCGCGCAATATTTGCGCGCCCCGGTTCTGCGCGGTGAGTTTTTTGCGCATCGGCTGCGCTCAGCGCAAAGCATTTAGCGCTCCGCATGGATTCCATGCTGGAGGTCTCTTATAAATAGAAGGTGACCCCAAACGGTATGGGGGTTGAGGAATCCGAAGAAACTACCGTGCGCGCAATTCGGCTCCCCCCCCGCATGCAAGATGACTTCCAGGTAAAACCCTCATTTCGCGCAACCTTGCCCCGGAGTCCGCCTTTGTGCGCAACTCCACTGGCTTCAGTGGATTTTCCCCCTCGTCAGGGTTCCAGCCTTGCATGCAATCTGTGTCTTGTGCGCGCAATACCCTACCGTGCGCGCAAAACCCTGCGCGTAGTTCCCTCTCCGCGCAGAATTCACTTACTCTAATTGCGCGTCGTCTTGGTGTTTTGCGCACAAACTTTCCCTTTTGAACGCAAATCCCAGGAGCCCTCACCTTGAGGCCCCTTGGCTACCCCCTACACTGGCACCTGATGTCTCCCCTGCCAGGCATGCGCGACATGCGTTGTTTTCCCATACGGCCTTCCAGGATCGTGCGAATGAACCTCAAGGTCCCTTGGGCCGTGTTTCCCATTGTGTTTCTTTACCATATGCTTCTCCGCATAGGCACACTAATGTGTATTGCTTCTTCTCATAGCCACTCTAACGTGGACCCCCCGGTGGTTCGCCCTGTGGCTCCCCTTCGTTATGGCCATGATGATGCCTTCCCTACCACAAGGGGTAGAGGGAGTTGGGCATGTAAGCCCTTGGGGTGTGGAGAAAACCCACCTCATCCAAGCTGCGGGACGTTAAATTGCTAAGCACCTCGTCCTTAACACAAGACGTTAAACTATGGTCTGACCCCGTGCTTCACATGCAGGGTCCCCCCAGCTCGGACATTTTTTACGCCCACTCGTCTCCACGGGAATGAACTCTTCCTCACATGGAATGAGATCCTCCTTGTCGGAGCGGCGTTTGTCCGCGGGGGAAGGGCTGCCTCAGAGCGTAAGCCCCTAGCCTTTCTTACAAATGACTGCACCCATGCATCTCCGTACTTCCCCCTTACCAAGGCCAGTGGAGTCCTTTTCCCACTGAGCTTTGTCGCAGCACGGGCCTCCACCCAAGAGTACGCCCCGACACCAAGGGTCGCTAACCACGCGTAAGCCCCTGTTTCCTCTTTGGGCCGCTCAATGCGTAAGCCCCATTCCGCTTCTCAAGGACGCACCCTTCGCGACGTGATCGTCTGGTCCCTACTGCCTCTTGTTTCTCACCCCGAGCATGACTCACGTGGGCTTAGAGTGCGCATCGACCATGACATCATCATGGTCCACCCCAGAGCGTAAGCCCCATCCCAGCAAACTATGTGGACATTGATCCGTGCTAACGCACGGTATGTAGGAATCCTCCACGAGTTTCAAGCCCACCACCCGGTCGTCCTGACCTCTCCATGTCAGTTCCCTGAACACCTTGGTCCACCTCAGAGCGTAAGCCCCAACCCCCTCATCCCGCATGACGTTAAACTGTATCGCGTCCTGCATGACGTTAAACTGTATTCCGTCCCGCATGACGTTAAACTGTATTCCGTCCCGCATGACATTAAACTGTATCATGTCCTGCATGACGTTAAACTGTATCCCCCCTCATGGGCCGTCTTAGAACTTATGCCCCATTTCTCACTCCACCATCCATCCTGATCCTTACCCAGGACGCCATATCCCGGCGAGGTCATGCCACCACATCCCACTCCATGACATCGGGGAAGCCGCCCACATGTTGGCCCCAACAACTGTGTTCCCCCCTAGGGGTCCTTCAACCCGATCCGTCTCTGCAAGACGTTAAACTCGTGACATAACCCGTGTTAAACATTGGATGCTAAGGAAAACCTCAGATGAAACATATTCCCCGCGTTTGATGTGGGATGCCTCGGGATTCCGCGCCCTCGAGGAGCTCTGCGATGAAGGACCAAAGGCAGACATGTCGATGATGCGCCAACATGACCCTTCTCTTCACCGAAGGTTGCTGCCCCGACAAGACCCCTTGGAGCATCTTGACGGAAGCAGCGTAATTAACTGGAATCCATGTAGATATGGCACTGGGAATGAGCTTCACGAACCCATCTTAAATCTATGAGGGAGACCCGGACTAGGTAATGACCTCCAAGGAGGAATCCATGGAAGGAAGAACCGACATCCCATCATCCCAGTTTTGATCAAGGAGCAGACATCCCTCAACAAGGAACGTATGCCGCCCGCCATTAGAAAGCGGGAATGCTGGGTAACTTGCAACGCGTCCTCCCCAAAGAAGGATGTGCGCGCCCCGACAAAAGCATCGGAGCAACAAAAATGGTGAACCCGATGTGAAACTCTTCTCCTCAATACGGGGAATGGTAGCCGTCGGGGCATCAGAAGAATAGCATGTCACCAGGTCCGGGTACCCCTCATTGGGACGTGAACCTGCTAGGGGTCATTGCCATCAGGATGTTGACTACTCCGTTCTGCGACGTCGTCAGCATGGATCCCTCTCGCCGACCATGGAAGAAAGAATGACGCAGGGCCTTGGTTGTTAATCTATTTTCTTGTTGATACTAATGGGTTCATCTCCCTACTTCCAGGAATCAGATCACTACATTCGGAGCTTGATCGCCACCTGCCCACCGGTGCAGGGGAAGGGGCAGTACCGACGCGGCTTCCCCACGCAGTCCCCCCTATTCCACGGTCGCTCCGTCTTTGACCGTCGTAGCAGCCGGGAGCTTGCACCCCCTCTCACCGTCAGAAATCATACATCGGAGGATGATCAATGACCGGGTTCATAGGTATGACAAGGAAGGGGTCATCCCCACTAGGGGCATGACCCGCTTGGATCTAGAGGCGGCCGCTCCTCACCACCATCGCCGCCCTCGAGGGCCACGCCGGGAGCCACCGCTCCCCACGCCGACATTCAACCGCTTCGGGAGCCTATCCCCGGAGTGCTTTGACACATCCCTCCCCTAATCCAATGAGGTCGGGGATGTCCGGGTCCACCTGATCGATGATCCGTCCTAGGGGTTAACGGCAAGAACCCCCGCCAGGTTGCGTCGACGCAGCCGCCCGACTCCCTGAGCTGAGCAGCAGGAAATCTTCATGCCCGCACCACCGGTTCCGGCCCATCTGACTCGATGCCAGCGTCGGGTGTGAGCGGGAGAGAATGCCCATCCTAGGGCACCAACATCAGCAACCACTGTGGCCTGAGCCACTGCTGACTCCTGTTACTAGATCCCCACGCATGTTGAGAAGGGGCAGCCACATGCCCAACTAGGATCGAAACCCCGACCGCCATACAGACAAGTTGGGTCGAATCTCCCGGTCACGGACACTGGCAATGTCCACTGCGGACCAATCCGCGGTAGTGCCGCTCACCATGAGGGCTCATTCTGTGCCACCGATCTTGGAAGCCAAAAGCTTCTTCGCGATGGCTATGCTCCGGGTATGACTCTTTTCAGTGCCCACTGCATGGGGCATGAGGTCACTCACCCTACTGCCGGCCGTGAGCATGGAGCCATTGTGTATCAAGTCGCTCACTCACATGGAGGTCTTCCCCATGTCCCTTTCGACATCTGTCCTGTTGCTTCTCACACCCCAGCCTTCAGTCCACTCTGCCCTAGCTCTATTGTGGCCGGGGGACCCCATGACGGAAATCGTCCTTACCCTGAGGAGCTACCCAGGGGCAGGAAGGCCGTGCGTCATCGCCGTAGGGGGAATGTCAGGGGAGTCCGGACGGAAATCAGACCAGTCCGTTTCTCGGATTCTTAGGCAGAGTACGACTCGACGATGGAACCTCCCCCCCAACCCTTCAAGTTGAGGGCAGGATTGGGGACGCGACGCGTCAGTCTCGTACTCCCAGAATGCGAGATCCGTATGATTCCCTCCTCCCTTCTAAGGTATATCCAGGAGGATGAGGACTTGGCGTACTGCCAGGGATCAAGCCCGCAGTTAACACTGGCCTCCTCGGAAGCATCTCCTGCCCCTGTTAGGGAGGGTGAGGAACTTTTCTGGGGACTGACGGAAGAATCGTGAGGCGATACACCCTCGGCGAGCACCGACGCTGTGAAAGGAGTCCCATTCACCAGCCCATACTATCATGACGTGGAATCCAGGGCACTGCAACCCTTGTAGGGTGACCCAGGGATCGGCGGTCAATCGGCATGTTCGCCGTATTCCCCTCTGGCCAGCCCACCGCCCCGACGGCCCGCCTAAGCTCCATTGCCAATTCCCCGACTTTACTCGGTGGACGAGCAGGGGCGTTAAGTTTCGGACCCCGAACCGGAGCCGTGGAGCTTCTGAACCATTCTGGCAGTGGGCCACTTCCCTGAGATGTTTTGGTCGGTCGTAGAATCGGGTTTTGATGTGCCAGAGTCACTCACCTCGGGAGAGTTTGAGTGCTTCCGCCAGATTCTTCGGGTGACTCACTCCCGCCTCCGCCATCAGCTAGCGCCTTATCTCGGGATCCAAGCGCATCTCGAGGAGATTGGTGAGCAGTGCCGTCGGGTCGACCTAGCAGCACTCCCCGCTGTCCGGCACCCCGAGTCACTGGACCACCATGAGCACCTCCAGGAACAATGTGTCCAGAGTTTTCAAGTACTCCGTAGAGTTATTTAGGAAGCCACCCCCCACGCGCATGTCTGCGGGTGGGGGCAGTACGCTGCTCTCCTCTTCTGTGTGATCTGCTGACAGCCCGATCCATTAGGTGGCCCTGAGGGAACGTCGCCAAGGGCAGTCGCAGTCAACATGGATGACCTTTCAGATGAGGGAAACATTGTGGATCTCCTCGACGGGGACTCACCCCCTGAGGACAGGCTTCTACTGGACCCATTTGGGAGGATTACTCGCCAACAGAGGAGCCTCCTAGGCCTTCCTGTACCCACAGAGGCACTGGAGCAGGGCCGAAACATCGGCAAGGGTAAAGAGCCCGTCGGGTCTGTCAAATTCGCCGACCCGTCTGTCTCAGTGCAAAAGGTATAGGAAGATCCCGAGAAGGCCACGATGTGCCAACAACTAGCTGAGCAAAAGAGGTTGTTTGATGAGCTCCTGGACGAACGCATTGCAGAGTGGCGGCCTGACTACGGCGACCCTAGACCAGGACAGCAGGGGAAGGAGCATCTACCCCTTACTGAGATCCCCCCGGGCAACCGTGACCATGTCGTGTTCGCCGACAGGGGAGACATTAGGACCCATGGCAAGAGGGTGCGATATGTTTCACCGAACCCTCCAGAGCGGCGAGACAACCTGGGGGACCCTGCTCTGTTTCTTACCGCCGCTCTGAGAGTCGCTCCACCAGCTTCCCCGCGAGCCGCTAAGCGCGACTATCATATCGAAGAGCCTGGCCATGCGCTTGTGGTTAGAGATCCCCGTCAGGACAGGAATCTGCATTCAGATGATCTGAAGGAAGTACTCATCGCCCGCTTGGAGGCCCTGGAAACTCGGCAGGTGGCAATCCCACCGGATGGAAAGCCGTACCCCGCATGGGTGGATGACATGCCGGCCCCACCAGGATTTGGGAAACCCACTTTTCCCCCTTTAACATGACCGTAGACCCGCCACAACACTTGGACCACTTCAACTCGAGGTGCGGGCCTATGTTAGGGAGTCCGGCGCAGTAGGAGGCTGCCAAGCTCTAGGGCTTCGTTCAGACACAGGAAGGACCAGCATTCATCTAGTACAACCAGCTCCCGGTTGGATCGGTGACTAGCTGGGAGGACCTTCGCCGAAAATTTCTCTACCAGTTCAGTTCCACAACCCGGAAGACGAACATTTCAGACCTCTTCAGGTGCAAGAAAAGGCCTGACGAACGAGTCACAGAATTCGTCGCCCGGTGGAAGGGGATCACGTACTCCCTTGACATGTCGTTGACTCAGGAGAAATTACTGACGATGTGTGTAGGGAACGTCAAGGCGGAGTTTTTTATTTCTCTGATCACGCATAATTACCCTAGAGGGTCCAGGACTTCTCGGACAAGGCTTAACGCCTCGAAGAAGCCCTGCAACAGGCCAGTCAGGCGCACCCGCTGCCTCCTGTAATCTCTGCAAAGAGAGCCGCAAGAGCCGAGCCCGCTGCTGTGGCCCAGATAGAGGCCCCTAGACAGCTAGAGTTGCTGCCAGTGAGGCCAACTCAGCAGGCTCATAGGGGTCCACCCCCACAGCCTCTGGCCCAGTAGCGAACGCCTCAAAATTGACAGGCGCCTCCGCGTAACGCACCACCACCACCTAGGCGAGGTAATCCGGCTCTGCCTCCTCGGCCTACTCCTCCGGCCCCTGGCCATGGTCAGCCCCCAAGAGTCCCCTTTCCAGACAGAATGAATCAAGTTTATTCGTTTGGCGAGGCCTAGGTCCCCGGTTATTTCTATAGCGCCTTGGAGCAGAGGATAGTGCGACTGCCTGAGTACCAGAAGCCAGAAGAGGCGTTTCTCATGGATCACACAAACTACTGACCTTATCACCGGATCCTAGGACACACCATCCAGCAATGCTATGTGTTCAAGGACTGGCTCCAAGACCAGATTGACAACAACATAGTCAGGTTGGGCCCAGCCCCGGCACAGGTGGCGGGTGTCTTTGTGGGATCAGATGGCAGTAGTGACAACGGGAATGGGTGGGAACAGGTTTCCGATCGTGGGTCCCGAAATTATAATGACTGGATGGCCCGTAGGATGGTCGCCCATGCCCATGGCATCATTCGTGCCCGCCTGAGTCTGCCAGAGCCCTCGGAGTCTATGAGCGTCGCTTTGGCATCATCGTCCCAGCCTACTTCTTCCCGGAAGAGTAGGCGACATCGCAAGAAGAAAGAATGTGCCCTGCCATTGCCATCATCTTCTCGCACTCTTGGTGATTTCATGCCCCCGGAAATGGGGATCTCTCCGAGACCCCATCCAGTAGTGGATGAATCCTCGAGCGAGAGCCCGGGGTACGCTTCGGTTAACACCGTAGAGATGGTAAATCCCTTTGTGGCTCCCGATGATGAGGAGCACCAGGTGGACCTCCCCGAGAGCCCGGGGTACGCTTCGGTTAACACCGTAGAGTTGGTAAATCCCTTTGTGGCTCCCGACGACGAGCAGCGCCAGGTGGACCTCCCTGAGAGCCCATGGTACATTTCAGTTAACACCGTAGAGTTGGTAAATCCCTTTGTGGCTCTCGACTATGAGGAGCGCTAGGTGGACCTCCCCGAGAGCCCGGGGTACGCTTCGGTTAACAACGTAGAGTTGGTAAATCCCTTTGTGGCTCCCGACGATGAGGATCTCCAGGTGGACATCCCCAATGTCCCCAGCCGTCGCCAACGTCGATAGAGCAGTGGCTACGTGAATCGTCGGGGCTCGACAGTCGTCACCTCCATTCTGGCTGTGCACACTACCGAGACCAGGCAGTAGGCCCGGTACAAAGAGCAGCACTCGCAGCTCCCTCGCCCGGTGACAACAGGTTCACTTCCACCACCGTTTGTGTTGCTGGATCGGGCGGAACCGCCTTGCCCGCGTCTCAACCAGACCAGCCCTGCCACTGGCCGACTACGGCCTTCCAGTTCTAGCACAACATCCACCTCCCGGGCTTCAGCTAGTGAACAGCGGAACGTGCCTAGTACCAGTCAGTCATCGGTCCCACCAGCAGGGCCCGTCATTCCCCCAATTACAGAGCGAACTCATGTAAGAAGAAGCTCTCATTTGGCGCGAAATTATGATGTCCTGAAGCATCTGGTCGGCATTCCGGTAAGGAATTCCATCCTTGAGGCCCTTCTCCTGTCGTCTGAAATGCATGAGGCACTCGCCGAGGATCTAAGGAGCCCCCTCCAGTTTGAAATGGAGGTAGCTTCCACATAAACCATCCACACCGATGTTATTGAGGACGCCGAATGTCAGGCGATTATCTCATTCTCCGGTGAAGATGAAGACCCTCCCATAGAGGGGCACATCCGCCCGTTGTACATCACCGGCCAGTTCAATGGCATGGAAGTCTGTCGCTGTCTTTTCGACACGGGTTCTGGGATTAACTTGATCCCAACTCGGACACTGTGAAAACTGGGGTTTTCCGAGGATGATTTAACTCCCTCTGACCTTAGAATCCAGGGGTATGACAGGACCGAGCAAACTCCACTCGGCAAGATTCGTCTGAAGACCCAGTTCGGCGGCTTAATTGCCAATACTGAATTCTTGGTTGTCTCTCAGGACACTACCTACAACGCATTGATGGGAATGTCATGGCTCTATCTTCACGCAGTGGTTCCCTCATCATAACATCAGTGCCTCAAATACTCCCTTAAGGGTCGAGTGGGTGTGCTCCAAGGAGATGCGTCTCTGTTTGCCTCTTGTGAAGCTCGTTACCTGGATGCTGACTATTACAAGAGCAAGGAAAAGCAAATCCTGGACGGTGAGGTTGAGCCCGCCGCTGTCACGAGTGATCCATGGGTAGGTTTGGATGACGCATATGTCTTCCCAATCCATCGGTTGGAGGCCACGACTCCCGATATGGGAGAGTGATTTGTTGTCTCGGGAACCAGAGGAAGGCATACTTCTGGGTCTGAGCGATGCGGGAGATCACCTCGTACTCTTACACCAACCAGGCTCATGTGATACCCAAGCCTCCTACCCTTGTACGATATCGGGACGTTGGGCTCATGGCGACATCAGTACGTCATACGTGTCTGTTTCGCCAAGCCGGAATCGACCGTCTCGAGCCAACGCTTCACCACTGCTTTGATGTCGTAAAGCATGGCCCCTTGGGCCGCCGGACGGATGGGATTGGATCAACTGCCTTCATCTCCATGGTCTCCGCGGTGCATGAGTCTCCCGTCATGACGACCTCTACCGCCCAAGCCGGTTTCATCTCCCCATCAGGGTCGAGCAACCCCGAAACGGCTCCCCCCATGAACGATCCTTCCATAAGCGGTGAAGAAGAAATGGAAGATGCTCCTCCTGCCTTTGAGGAGGGCGTCTCCACCATGGTCAACGAGCTAGTACAAGTGAACCTCGGTAGTGAGGCGGACCCGAGACCCACCTTGGTCAGCGCCGCTATGCCTCCCGAGGAACGGAAACAGTACATAGACTTCCTCAGATAGCACCGTGATGTGTTTCCCTGGAGTTATGACGAGATGTCGGGACTAGATCCCCAGGTAGCCATCCACCGCCTTGGCCTTCCAGCAAACCATCGCGGGTTCAAGCAGCCTCCCAGAAAAATGCACCCCTTTCATGGTGCCATGGTTGAGGCCGAAGTTGATAAACTCATTAAGGCCAACTTCGTCAAGTAAGTCCAGAACCCCAGGTGGCTAGCCAAAATTGTGCCTACCAGGAAGAAGAACGGGAAGATCAGGGTCTACATCGACTTCCGCGATCTTAATCACCATTGTCCGAATGATGACTTTCCCCTTCCCGTGACAGAGTTGTTGATCGATGCAACGACCGGGTTCCAAGCCCCCTCCTTCATGGATGGGTACTCCGGGTTCAATGAGATCCGGATGGACCCCGAGGATGAAGAGTTCACTGCCTTCCAGGACCCCCAGGGCACTTTCTGCTACCGGGTTATGCCCTTCGGCCTGAAGAACGCCGGTGCCACCTATCAACAGGCAATGCACAGCATATTCAAGCCGATCCTCAGGACACTGGTGGAGTGCTACATAGATGACCTGGTGGTTAAATCTCATCTGCGCCGGGACCAACTCAATGACCTTGAGAAAGTGTTCGGTTTCCTCCGTCCTCGCCACTTGAAGATGATCCCGTTGAAGTGTGCCTTCAGGGTCACCTCCGGAAAGTTTCTTGGCTTCACTGTTAGGTATCGAGGTATCTAGATCGACCCTGAGAAGATCAAGTACATCAGTCAGATGCCTCCCCCGAATAATATTCGGGAGCTTCGTGGCTTCCAAGGACACTTAGCCTATATACGCCGATTCATTGCGAATCTGACTGGTAAGTGTAAGCCCTTTTCTCGACTCATGAAGAAAGGTGCTGCCTATGGGTGGGATGAAGAGTGTCAGACCGCTTTTGAGGAAATCAAGAAGTATCTGCTTCAACCTCCGGTCCTGATGCCACCCATTTCCTGAAATCCACGGGTCCATTACATGACCGCCCTAGAGTGATCCCTCGGCGCCCTTCTCGCCCAGAAGAACAACGAGGGAACAAAGAATAGCCTCTACTACCTCAGTCGCATGCTCCTCGATGCGGAAATTATATATTCTCCCATCAAGAAGAGCTACCTGGCGCTCGTATTCGTCGTACAGAAATTGCGGCACTACTTGCAGCACCACGACGTACATCTGGTCTCTCGGGTAGACCCGTTGAAATACATCCTGAGCTGGCCAATGTTGACCGGCCGATTGGAACGCTGGGCAGTGATCCTCCAGCAGTTCGACATTAGGTTCGTACCTCCGAAGGCCGTCAAAGGGCAGGCGTTGGCAGACTTCTTAGCTGCCGACCCAACCTCTGCGGACCAGCCACTGGATTTGGGTTTTCCTGATGAGGCAATCCTCTAAGTCGATCGCGCCGCCCCATGCTGGCAGATGCACTTTGATGGAGCCTCCTGAAGCCCTATCGGTAGAAGGCTCAACGATCCTAGGCTTAATAGAGTGGGCCTGGGTATCGTCTTCATCACCCCTGAGAAAGCTGTTCTGCCATATTCTTTCTTGTTGTCAGAAGGCTGCACCAACAATGAGGTAGAATATCATGCCCTCATTACTGGCCTCGAGTTGGCTCTGGAGGTTAACATACCCCACCTGTATGTAAAAGGGGACTCTGAGCTAGTCATCTTGCAGGTTAATGGTGACTATGATGTCAGGAATCCAGAACTCATGCCATTGCTGGAGTGCACCCTCCATCTAATGGCTACGTTCCCCTCCCGATCATATGTCGTTCACGTTCCCCGGTCGCAGAACAGTCGAGCAGATGCTTTTCCCAGCCTGGCCGCATCACTCGCGGAGCCCGAACAGGATGACCTAATCATCCACGTGGCACACCGAAGAGTCATTGATCCAGTTCTCCCGGAGGGCGATCGTGGCCCGCGAGTGAACCATCTCACCGCTGGTGCCCCCGCATCAGGACCCACTGGGGCTTCAGTCGTGGTGATCTAGACAGTTCCTGACTGGAGGACACCCTTGGTTGAATATCTCAGGCACGGAAATCTTCTGATGGACCAATAAGAGCGGGAACGAATCTGGCGCCGCGCGCCGCAGTTCACCCTTCAGAGCGGTCCCAGCCGTGAGTAGCTCCTTTACATGGGTCGGTTTGACGGTGTTCTCCTCCATTGTCTTCAAGGAGTGGAGATCCCACAGGTCATGCATGAAGTGTACGCTGGTTCCTGTGGTGCCCACCAGGCCGGGTCAAAGTTGTCCCACCAGATTCGGAGGGTGGGATACTTCTGGCCCTCCATGATCCACGACTGCATCGAGTATGCCAAGAGGTGTCATGAATTCCAAGTTCATGCTAACTTTGTGCATCGGCCACTGGAGCCTCTCCATACTACTAAGTATTATTGTCCCTTTTCAGTCTGGGGGTTGGATGTCGTAGGGCCTTACCTGCCGGCGACGGCCCGCCAGTGCTGGTTCATCTTAACCGCGACAGATATCTTCTCAAAGTGGGCAGAGGCAGCCCTGCTCAGGGAAGTCAAGGCTGGTTCTATCGCCGACTTTGTGAGCTCCAATATCATTCACCGGTTTGGAATACCTAAGGCTATCCACACAGATAACAGAACCAACATCCGAGCGGCTGAGCTGAAGAGATTGTATGCCAAGTACAACATTCTCTCTAACCACACCTCCCGCTATCATGCGTAGGAAAATGGACAGATTGAGGCGTTTAACAAAACCCTCTCTAACATTCTGCAAAAAATGGATGGTCAGAACAAGAAAAGTATTCCGAACAAGCTCCCCAACGCCCTTTGGGATTATAGGATGACAACTCGCAATTCCACCCAGGTTACTCCGTATTCCCTAGTATAAGGAGCTGAGGCCATCCTTCCCATAGAGGTCCAACTGCCCTCATTGCGCACGGCAGTCTACGACCAGCAAGCGCCGGATAGATTTTCCGAGATCCGTCTAGGCGAATTGGAAGCACTGGATGGAAGTAGGCTTCGCGCTTTACATAACATGGAAAGGAATCAGAGCAGGATGGCTCGAGCTTTTGATAAGAAGGTGTGGCTCTGCTCCTTCTTGCAAAGTGATTTGGTGCAGGCTCTTTGAGCGCCAATGATTCCCGGTAGGAAACCACCCAAGTTGGAGCCCAAGTGGGAGGGGCCTTTTATTGTCCACAAGGTCTATCCCAATGGCATGTATTCCCTGGTGACTATGGATGGTAAGCGTATCACTCCTCCCACCAACGCCAGGTTCCTCAAGAAGTACTTTGCCTAACCAGTATGGTCCTGCATGACCTTAAACTGTATGGTCCTACATGAAATTAAACTGTATGGTCCGGCACGACCCTAACTGCCATATGGTCCTAGTTCTATGACCTAAAACTAAGATCCTCTTGGTATGAGTTATAAGACCTAAAACAAAGATCCTCTTGGTTTGAGCTCTAAGACCTAAAACTACGATCCATATTTCTTCCAACATGACGTTAAACTATATTTTCATAACTACGTCTAGCTTGATTCCCATCTTAATGGGATACGTAGGAACGCCCAGACCTTTCGTCTTTGGGTCCAACTTGAGGTCCGCTGTCGCGTCTGTTTCTCCTTTGGGACCTTGACCACATGATCACATGGCGTGGTGTGAGATTATGTCCCCATTCACATCGGGTTTTCAATAGCTTCACCACGCGCACCCTGTCCTCAGGATTTATCCCTCCTCTGTCCAATGGCATTTAAAGACGCTTTCAAGAACTATGTGTGGCTTGATTACCATCCTTATGGGATATGTATGACCACCTGAACACCTAGATGTCAGGTCCAGCCCCATCTCTTAGGAGATCCCATGATCTCCTGGTTCCCAGGGTGTTTGGAATTAGGCCCCCTCTTTTGCCTGGGGATCCGCCATATTTTAGCCGCTCACGGACTGAGCCCTCAGACCCTTTTCCAGTGGTCTGATGATGTGCTCAAGGCACTCTTTTCTAGAACATGGAGTGCCAGATTTGACTTAGGCATGTTCCATCCACTTTCCATGCTTCGTGTTCCCCTTCATTCGGTCCCCCGTCATCCTTCACACCCAGAGGGACCCCCAAGAACGGCATGGATAAAACGCCCAAGGGCACTCCTAACATCATGGACCAACGCCCCCGGGGGATTCAGACAACAAATTGATACAAATCCCGCATTGGGAACATGGTCAGCGGTTGATACTCATTTTTTGGTCCCCATGGCTGACACAACATGATGTTGTGTTGCGAACGTGGTCAACAGTAATCCTCAGTCATCACACTGGTTTCCCCGGGCCCTGAATATTGGCGGCATGGTTCATGTAATATTCTGCCCCATTGTGTCAAGGTGGAATCTCGACACTCCATGTACTAAACCTCAGTACACCCCTGCACATCAGACAGACTGAGCTGTGTAACGGTGTCTCTCGGGCCTCCCGCGATCTGTGCGCTAGAGTATGTGCTTGGGTATCTTCTTTACGGGTTGCGTGCAGCTTGACCCTCATCCCCATGGGGAAGGAGGAGTCCCCCATACATTGAATTTCGGGCACAGAATAGCTGGGATCTAGCATCTCCTGCCCCTCCCTGATTGTTGAACCCTCGTAGGCCCCTTTGGCCCGAGGCTCCTCTCTCGGATGGTCCAAACCATACGACCTTAAACTGTGTGTCAGTCCAAACCATACGACCTTAAACTGTGTTTCGGTACAAACCATACGACCTTAAACTGTGTGTAGGTCCAAACCAGACGACCATAAACTATGTGTCGGTCCAAACCATACGAACTTAAACTGTGTGTCGGTCCAAACCATAGGACCTTAAACTGTGTGTCGGTCCAAACCATACGACCTTAAACTGTGTTTCGGTACAAACCATATGAACTTAAACTGTGTGTCGGTCCAAACCATACGAACTTAAGCTATGTGTCGGTCCAAACCATATGACCTTAAACTGTGTGTCGGTCCAAACCATACGACCTTAAACTCTGTGTTGGTCCAAACCATACGACCTTAAACTCTATTGTGGGTCCAAACCATACGACCTTAAACTGTGTTGTCGGTCCAAACCTTAGGACCTTAAACTGTGTTGTTGGTCCAAACCATACGACCTTAAACTGTGTTGTTGGTCCAAACCATACGACCTTAAACTGTGTTTTTGGTCCAAACCATACGACCTTAAACTGTGTTGTAGGTCCAAACCATACGACCTTAAACTGTGTTGTCGGCCCAAACCCTAGGACCTTAAACTGTGTTGTTGGTCCAAACCATACGACCTTAAACTGTGTGCCGGTCCAAACTAGACGACCTTAAACTGTGTTGCTAGTCCTATCACGCGACCCTAATCTGTGACATTAGCGTCCTGTATGCAAGATGAAAAAACGACACCGCATTGTGACGACCTCATTGTAGAGGACATCATGTTGGGTATTGGTCTTGTACCATGACATTTGTCAACGCCTATCACGGCTTGATGCTTGTGGAGACACCATGGCCTACTACTCTAGGTCTGTCGCTTCACAAAAAAACCACTCACCTTCAATGAAAAAGAAGATTTATCCAATTCCACTTCTTTTAGTGCAAGGGCCACAACCGCACTCCCCTTTTCCCCTGGCACCGGTATCTTACCATGTCACCTTCCAGAACTACGTATGACTTGATTATCATCCTTATAAGATCCGTAGGAGCTCCTGGGGCACTTCCCCGCGGGTCCAGCCTACCTTCGTGTTCGGTCCCTCGACTCGAGCATTTCCCCGGAGAGAACATGGTAAGTAGGGCTTAGGTCCTCATTCATGTCGTGTTTTGTAACTGCCTTGCTATGTTCCCGTTTCTCCCCTTTCCCACTCTTGGTCTGAGCTATAAGACCAAAAACTAAGATCCTCTTGGTCCGAGCTCTAAGACCTAAAACTAAGAACCTCTTGGTCTGAGCTCTAAGACCTAAAACTAAGATCCCCATGGTCTGAGATCTAAGACCTAAAACTAAGATCTTCCTGGTCCGAGCTCTAAGACCTAAAACTAAGATCCTCTCGGTTCGAGCTCTAGGACCAAAAACTAAGATCCTCTGGGTCCGAGCTCTAAGACCTAAAAATAAGATCCTCTCGGTCCAAGCTCTAAGACCTAAAACTAAGGTCCTCACAGTCCAAGCTCTAAGACCTAAAACTAAGATCCTATCGGTCCGAGCTCTATGACCTAAAACTAAGATCCATATCTCGTCCCGCATGACGTTGAACTGTATTTCATCCAACATGATGTTAAACTGTATTTTTTCCCACATGACGTTAAACTGTATTCCGTCCCGCATGACGTTAAATTGTATTTCGTCCAACATGACGTTAAACTATGTTTCAATAACTACGTGTGGCTTGATTCTCATCCTAATGAGATACGTAGAACCGCCCAGACATTTTGTCTTGGGTCCAGCCCCAGGGATTACTGAACCCCATCCTTCCTTATTGTCGGCCCCTCGGCCTGACTTCATGGGAAGTGGTGTAATCAGGATATCTACCCCGAGCAGGTTCGGGATGCCCTATGGTAACAGTGGGAAGCAGCAGTTCTCTCGCCAATGAGGTCCTACCTAGAAATCGGGATGACCCGTGATCAGGTCGGTACGTCCGCCTAATGCGCCTTCACCATGGTGGAAAAATTTCGGGAGTGTTGGACTCTGTTTGACCAAAACACCACTCCACCTTCCACGCCTTGCGTCCCCCCTTATTCGGATCCTCATTTCCTTTCATGTTTGACGGGACCCCCTAACAGTATGGATGACAAACCTATGGTCCGCCTACTGTCCTGGGACAATGTTCCGAAGGACTGGTCATGTTTGACGGGACCCCCTAACAGTATGGATGCTCGACCTATGGTTAGCCTACTGTTCTGGGCCAACGTTCTGGAGGACTGGTCATGTTTGAAGGGACCCCCTAACAGTATGGATGCTCGACCTATGGTTCACCTACTGTCCTGGGCCAAAATTCCGGAGGACTCGCCATGTTTGATGGGACCCCCTAACAGTATGGATGACAGACCTATGGTCCGCCTATTGTCCTGGGCCAACGTTCCAGAAAACTGACCGACGATATTTGAGTTAGGCCCCGTGTTGCGAACATAGTCAGTGGTCAGCCCTCATTTATTGCCCCCCCATTCTAGGCCAACATGATATGGATGCTGTGTTTCCGCCACGGTTGACAGTTATCCTCCATGGTTGCGCCCCATTGGGTTCCGAATTTGGGCAGTGTGATTCACCCTTCCTCTCCATCCCCCTGTGTTCAGATGGATTTTAATGCCCCCGGCATAGCCCCGCTTGTGTGTTAGAGCACATTGAGAAGTCGACACATCAATCGGCCCGAGGTCTCTTCAGAAGTCCGGCCCAATTTTGGATGCCTGAAGCTTGGTCTATGCCCCACAGTAGAAAGAAATGATGGTACGAGCATCTTCTGCGTCTTACATTGGGCACGACCCATAGGAGCCTAGGGATGAGTTGTTATTAATTTCGAAACTATGGTTGAGTGCATTAAACCAAGAGTAAAAATGAGTGGATTTGTCCATATATTGGATTGAGACGATGAGCAGTACAAGCAGAAAGTTCATGAGATGGCAAAAACAAAGCCCTTAGGGATCAGCATGCTGAAGTGATCTTTCCAGCACTACTACCCTCTGGCTGGTAGCCTCTAGGACCGCTTCTCGCTCTTTGAAGGCTCTCTCCTCATCATCCACCATAGAGCGCAGCTCGCCATCCCAAGCTAGTGCATGCACCCGCTCGGTTTGAAGTACGGTCATCTGGTGACTCGCCTCCAGCAGTTGTTCCTGCGCATCAGCCAGCTGGGCCGTCAGTTGCTCCACGAGCTCAGAGCATGTTGCGAAGAAGGCCTTTTTATCTGCCGCTTGCCCTTCGAGGTGCCAGACTTCCTGCTCCACCCTCAGCAACGCTTGAGCGCTCACCGATCCTTCCCGGCACTGGGAAATATCGGTGCGCCGGCTGCTCTCGCGTATCTTCTCGTCCATGTAATCACGGACCGTCAGATGAAGACGCTGAGCGTCAGCCCCTCCGGCACACAGGAAGCGCAACCGAGTCTGAAGCGATCCCATCCGCCTCATCTAATCTGATTGGGGATGCCTGAGGAAGCGATGGATACACTTCCACCCTTTGCGTCATGTCATCCGGTTCTCCTCGGCTGCCTCTGAGTCTGAGTCATCTATCTCCTCAGGGTCAGTGGGTCTGTATATGGGGAAGGCCGCCAGCAGATCGGTAGCAGGATCCGCCCCACGGATGTCTTCGTGAGGAATAGAATCCTCTAAGTCCTGGCGACCTTCTTCTCTCACCCCAGCAGCAATGATGCCTCCACCAGCTTCCGACCTCGTTTTAGGAACAGCGCCACTGATGTCCGCCGCCCCCTGTTCATCAATTGTCTGGGCCGACTCAGAGCAGATAGCATTTTCCGAACGAGGTGGTATGTCCGCCGCTGGTCCACTCGCGGATGGCCCGGGCTCCGCAGCCTGACGTGCCTCCAGTGTTGAGATCACTGCACAAGGAATACGCTGGTCAGACGGGATCTTTTGCTACCAAGAACCAGGAGTGAATCGTGAGACTTACAGAGATCCACAGCATCGGTCACCAGTGTCTCGGCCGCTGCAGGAGCCACCGTAAGGGGATACCCCTCTGTGCTTGTTAATTCAATGATGGGTGTCGGATCCCCATCCTATCCCACTGGTTCCTCTCCTCCCTCCTCTGGTGGGGACACCCGTCCAACGCTCAACTGCTCCTGAGTAGGATGGGGAAGTGAGTTAGAAGTTGGAAAGTAGAATGGATGAATGAGGGAAATGAATGAAGACAGAGAAAAACCTTGAGAATCTTAGTTATGTCGAGATCAGAGTCGGCAATCTCTCCGCTCTCTCAGATACTCCCTTGGTAGGTCGCCCCTTGCGACCCCTCACCTTCAGGATCTTCTTCTTCGTGTTCTCCCTCGCCTCCGTCCTCTCCGGTTTCCTCCTCCCCATCCGTCTCCATGTCACTGTCGCCTTCTCCCGGTGGCATCGCTTCTGGATCATGCTCCTGGACGAGCATCAATTTCACTAGGAAAGGTGGCTCCGCACGCCGCCCCCTTTGGCATGCGTATGCATCCATGGCCGTCAGATAAGCATGCCTCCGATGGATGTTGACTCGGTCGGTAATCCGAATGAGCCTGACCTCTGGCAGTTGGATCCCATATTACATTATCTTCTGCCAGATGGCTTTGACGCTCAACGATTGCCGCAGTGTCATCCAGGCCGACCACAGTGCCGAGAGAATTTTGTCTTGGGAAGGTTCTAGCAGATATCTTATCTTCTTCCCGGGAAGTTCCCTGGCCACCTCATGTGACCCCCCTACGGGTAACGAGGACGTGGCAGCACCATGTGATGTTCCCGCTGCCGAAGTCCCGGCCTGCGCATGCCTCGCTGCCTGACGCGTCCTTGGTTCCCACCTTCCAACGGCACCGTGACTTCTTTCCCGTCGCCAGGTTTCCGAACGAGTAACCTCGAGTTGCCGGACGCGCTTGCGTAATAGCCCCTCAGGGTATGCAATGGTCCAGTGTTCGGCATATTTGGTTGCTAGGCCGGCATCGACCCCGGTGGGAGGAAGAGTAACGACGTCGCCAGAGACGAAAGTGGTAAACATCAACCACATCTAGCGTAGGATGCATAGATTCTTCTCCTGCTATACATCAGTGAATACCTTCTTCGGAATTCGTTGGAGGCACCCGAACAGCTTGGAGAATCGGGATGGCACGTAAGGCTCGCATATCACCTTCCCATCGATCATAGCCACGAGCACCCCGCCCCGAATGCTTCAGAAGTATTCTTGCTGTTCCAGAGAGCCTCACCCGTTGTCCACCAGCTGGCCGACTAGGGTGGGGAACGTGCTGAAGTTGAAGTTGTCATGGTTTCCGATGTGGATCCTCACGCCCTCCTCATTGAGCGTCAGCGGCGCCACCCCTGCAATGTTTAGGAAGGACGGTCGTAGACCATTGCCCGGAGGACGGACGACGTTTGGGAAAGTATACCTGCCGAGATGAGCCGCCACCCAGCCATGTAAGATCTGGAAGGGACCACATACTCTCCGAGGAGACCCCCTCGTGAGATGCGCCGCAGGATGGTATACATCTTGGCCAGTATGGGGATGCCCAAGTTGAACCGTTTGTTGGCAGCCATGGAGCCCGCCATCACCAAAGTTGATGGACGAACCCCCATCCTCGCGTTCCACACCGGCAGGAGCCACCGGCTCAGGAAGGCGGCAAGGAACCCGGCATACCGGACGTTCGGGTCCCGGGCCTCAATGACGCGGTAGCCCCATGATTGGTATTTCCCCGCCTCCAGGGTCTTCCAGTATGACCCGTCCTTGCTCCTCTGAGCCGCGGTTGGGCACTGTTTGCCCCGTCCCGACATCTTAACGACCGGATCCTTCTCAAGGAATAGGATGAACCAGACCTTGTAGGCGATGTCCTTCAGGAAGTCCTTGACCCCCAGCCTCTCTTTGGCCAGCTACAGTAGGTGCCACGTCAGCATTGGCGTTTGCGACCTGTCTCCCCAGGTGTTCTTTGGAGGAATGAACTCGTCGTATTGGTAACCCTCCAGTGGGATACCTCCGATGTAGTGAACTTCCCAGAGACTGATGCCGACTTCTCCATGATGAAGGCGGAACATGTTGGTTTCATGAGACCACCGGGTGAATAGCTCCGGTCGGAGTTCAGGCTGGCGGTGGAAGTGGAACTGCGATGTCCATACCGCCTTGAACAGGCCGATATACCACAGTTCGTCCCCAAACTAGTCATAGGTATGGTGAACCTAGAACGACCAGGCCCATTCGCTGGTGAAGTTGCCCCCAGACCGCAGGTCCCAATCCTATATCCATCCCTTCGTGTCATCCGTGATGCTTTGACATAACGTGCACGCATAGAGGGTCGGAGAATCCTCTGCCACAGGCTCGTCCCCGGTAATGGTCCTAGTCCTCAGGTTCAGGACATATACGTCAATATGACTAGTTTCCCTAGAAGGATGGCCATTGTTGGTGATGTTGTAGCGAGGAAGTTCGTCCTCCCGAGCCACCCAAGATCACGACGTGTCCACTTCGAAGCCCGGCAGTGGAACCTCCTCCCGGATGCCAAAATTCCAGAGAGGGAGGTTGTACGACAAGGGATATGTCTTCTGGGCTGGAGTCAGTAGGTTGAACAAGGTCAGATTGTTAGATACAATCACCTTGGCGCCATAAACCTCCTCGTTTGCCGCCATTTCTGTCCGACGGGCAGCGGCTTCCCCCTCATCAACTCGGTTTGCAGCCATCTTGAATCTTTCGGGAGTTGGGCGAAATCAGGATGTAGGGTGAAGAATCGGAGAGTTCCGCGCAAAATCTGAATGAGTTGCGCGAAAGCCTGGAGATGAGCACGCAATCGGCACGTGAAGCAAGGAAAAGCCCGAACATGCATGAAATCACGGCCAAATTTCAGATGGAAATCCACGCTGGCAGAGCATTATTATGTGCAGCTGCGTAAGCGATTTCACGCACGAGAGCGATGAGCTTATCGCGCAGAAAAAGCAGAACTACGGATTTGGGACCCAGTGCCCCTTTCTATAGGCGAGTCCAGGGTTCCGCGCCACGTGGAAAGAGGATATCGCGCGCGTCCGTAGGTTTTGCGCGCCCCATCGGAATTTTGCGTGCAACATGACCAGGGGACTTAGCATTTCGGCGTTTCCCTTGGAATCCGATCGTTTTGACCTCTCACCAATCCAATTCCAATGGGGGGGCATTTTTTGATGCCGAAAAAAGACCGTAACTCTCGAAGGATGTTTCGAAATGATAGAGCGAAGTCATATTCGGAATCAGAGGCCCGATCCGGAGTCCCGGGAGGTGGTGTGAGAAATAAAGGAGGATCCGTGTGAAAAATTGTTCTGCATGTGTAGAATCACCGGGTTTCACGGAATTGAGCCAATGAGGCACGCAATATTTGTGCGCCACGATTCTGTGCGGTGAGTTTTTGGCATGCCGGTTGCGCTCGGCGTGAAGAATTTCGCTCGCTGCCTGGATTCCACGCCGGAGGTCGCCTATAAATAGAAGGTGACCCCGAATGGTTTGGGTGTTGAGGAATCCGAAGCGACTCCCATGCACGCAATTCGGCTCCCCCCGCGCGCAAGATGACTTCCAGGTAAAACCCTCATTTCGCGCAACCTTGCCCTGGAGTCCGCCTTTGCGTGCAACTCCACCGGCTTCAGTGAATTTTCCCGCTCCCCAAGGTTCCATCCTTTCATGCAATCCGTGTCTCGTGCACGCAATACCATGCTGTGTGGGCAAAAACCTGAGCGTAGTTCCCTCTTCGCGCGCAATTCTCTTTCTCCAATTGCGTGCTGTCCCGGTGTATTTCGTACAAACCTTCCCTTTTGCGCACAAAGCCCAGGACCCCTCACCTTGGCACCCCTTGGCTGCCCCCTGCACCGGCACCTGATGTCTCCCATGCCGGGCATGCGCGCCATGCATTGTTTTCCCGTACGGCCTTCCAGGCTCGTGCGAAGTAACCTCAAGGTCCCTTGGGCCATGTTTCCCATTGCGTCTCTTTGCCTTATGCTTCTCCGCATAGGCACGCTAACAGCTATTGCTTCTTCGCATAGCCACGCTAACGTGGACCCCCCGGCGGTTCGCCCTGCGGCTCCCCTTCATTTTGGCCTTGCCGATGCCTTCCCTCCCTCAAGGGGTAGAGGGCGTTGGGAATGTAAGCCTGAGGGGTGTGGAGCAAACCCACCTCGTCCAAGCTACAGGATGTTAAACTGCTAAGCACCTTGTCCTTAAAACAAGACGTTAAACTGTGGTCCGACCCCGTGATTTGCACGCAGGGTCCCCCCAGCTCAGACATTTTTTACGACCACTCGTCTCCACGGGAATGGGCTCTTCCTCACATGGAATGAGGTCATCCTTGTCGGAGCGACGTTTGTCCGCGGGGGAAGGGCTGCCTCAGAGCGTAAGCCCCTAGACTTTCTTACGGATGACTGCACCCATGCATCTTCGTACTTCCCCCTTTCCAAGGCCAATGGAGTCCTTTTCCCACTGCGTTTTGTCGCACCACGGGCCTCCACCCTGGAGTAATCCCCGAAACCAAGGGCCGCTATCCATGCGTAAGCCCCTGTTTCCTCTTTGGGCCGCTCAACGCGTAAGCCCCATTCCGCTTCTCACAGACGCACCCTTCACGACGTGATCATCTGGTCCCTGCTGCCTCTTGTTTCTCACACCGAGCATGACTGACGTGGGCTTAGAGTGCGCATCGACCATGACATCCTCATGGGCCACCCCAGAGCGTAAGCCCCATCCTAGCGAACTACGTGGACTTTGATCCGTGCTAACGCACGGTACATACGAAGCCTCCACGAGGTTCAAGCCCACCACCTGGTCATCCCGACCTATCCATGTCGGTTCCCTGACCACCTTGGACCTCCTCAAGGCGTAAGCCCCAAACCCCTCTCCCCACATGACGTTAAACTGTATCTCGTTCCGCATGACGTTTAACTGTATTCCGTCCCGCATGATGTTAAACTGTATTCCGTCCCGCATGACGTTAAACTGTATTGCATCCCGCATGACGTTAAATTGTACTCCCCCTCTTGGGCCATCTCAGAACGTAAGACCCATGTCTCACTCTACCGCCCATCCTAATCCTTACCTGGGCCTCCACATCCCAGTGAGGTCATGCCACCCCATCCCACTCCATGACATCTGGGAAGCCGCCCACGTGCTGGCCCCAACATCGGTGTTCCCCTCTAGGGGTCCTTCAACCCGATCCATCTCCTCAAGACGTTAAACTTGCGACATACCCTGTGTTAAACATGGGGAGCTGAGGAAAACCTCAGATGGTACATATTCCCCACGTTCGATGTGGGATGCCTCGGGCTTTCGCGCCCTCGAGGAGCCCTGTGGTGAGGGACCAAAGACAGACATGCCGACGACGCCCCAACATGACCATTCTCCTCACCGAAGGTTGCTGCCCCGACAAGACCCCTTGGAGCGTCTTGATGGAAGCAGCGTAATTAACTAGCATCCATTTAGATATGGCACCGAGAATGAGCTTCACGAACCAGTCTTAAATCTATGAGGGAGACCCGGACTTGGTAATGAGCTCCGAGGAGGAATCCACGGAAGGAAGAACCGACATCCCATAATCCCGTTTTCGATCAAGGAGCAGACATCAATGAACAAGGAACGTATGGCACCCGCCTTTGGAAAGCGGGAATGAGGGGGTAACAAGCAACGCGTCCTCCCCACAGACAGATGCGCGCACCCCGGAGAAAGCATCGGAGCAACAGACACCTTAGAGAATGGCCCCAATTGAGTTGCAGGGATTGAAGAAGAAAGTCCAAGAGAATCTTGATAAAAGATTCATACGCCCTAGTGCGTCACCTTGGGGAGCACCTATTCAGTTTGTTAAGAAGAAAGATGGATCAATGAGACTCTGCATTGATTATCGAGAACTTCACAAGATCACTATCAAGAACAAATATCCTCTCCCGTGCATTGATGACTTATTTGACCAACTACGCAGAGCTCAATACCTTTCCAAGATTGATCTTCGTTCAAGGTATCATCAATTAAGGTTCAAAAGGGAGGATATAACAAAGATGGATTTCCGTACAAGGTATGGACACTATGAATTTATAGTGATTCCATTTGGTCTTACTAATTCCCCTGCTATCTTCATGGATCTGATGAATAGAGTCTTTAGAGACTATCTTGGTCAGTTTTTGGTAGTCCTTATAGTCAATATTCTTGTCTATTCAAAGAGCAAGTAAGAAGGTGATGATCACTTGAGAATTGTATTGATGACCCAATGAAAGGAGAAGATTTATGCCAAATTTACCAAGTGTGAATTTTGGCTTCAAAGAGTTGCATTTTTGGGTCACATAATCTCAAAAGAGGGGATATCTGTGGATCCAGCAAAAACAGAGGTTATCGAAAGATGGTCGAGACCAACAACAGTAACCGAGATCCGAAGTTTTCTTGGTTTGGCTAGATATTATCGACGTTTTGTGAAATATTTTTCACGATTATCTAATCCACTCACCAGGTTGACTCGAAAAGGAGTTACGTTTTTTTGGACGGAGGAATGTGAAGAGAATTTCAAGGAGTTGAAAAGAAGGTTATCCAGTGCACCTGTGCTCACACTGCCGTGTAGTGGACAAATGTTTGTGATCAACAATGTCGAATCCAAGAAGGGATTGGGGTGTGTTCTTATGAAAAATGATATGGTGATAGCTTATGCCTCACGACCGTTGAAAATCCATGAACAAAATTACCCAACTCATGATTTGGAGTTAGCTGCGGCAATCTTTGCATTAATGATTTGGAGGCATTATCTTTATGGAGAAAGGTGTGACATTTATACTGATCATAAAAGTTTAATGTATATTTTAACCCAAAAGAAGCTGAATATACGCCAAAGAAGATGGTTATAGCTGATTAAGGATTACGACTGCTCAATTCATTACCACCCTGGGAAAGCAAACAAGGTGTCAGATGCATTAAGTCGACAAGACCATGCCAGTTTATCCATGATGAGGATCAAAAAAGATCCAATATTTGTGGATTTACAAAGGATGGATCTTGGAATTATAATGGAAGGGGGAAAATCATATCTTTCTCAAATGAATATTCAACCATCTATACTAGTGAAGATTAAAGAGGCATAGAAAGAAGATGTAGAGTTACAAAAGATGGTGAGAAATGTTACTGAATTCAACCTTGATTGTGATGGGATAATAAAGTTCAGGAATCAGGTTTGTGTACCTCCAATACCAGAATTAAAGAAGGAGCTTCTGGATGAGGCTCATACTTCTTCATTCTCTATTCATCCTGGAAGCACAAATATGTATAGGGACCTGAAAGAGTACTTATGGTGGGATGACATGGAAAGAGATGTTGCTGAATATGTCTCTCGATGATTGGTTTGTCAGCAAGTTAAAGTTGAGAGACAGAAGTCTAAGGGGATGTTACAACCATTACCCATACCCAAATGGAAATGGGAAAACATAACTATGGACTTTGCCCCAAGACATCCTAAAACATTCAAAGGCAATAATGCTATCTGGGTCATATTTGATCATCATACAAAGTCTGCACACTTCATTTCTATTAGAGAGGATTTCTCTCTGGATCAGCTTGCCATGATATATGTAATGGAAGTGGTAAGACTGCATAGAGTACAACATTATATTATATCTAATCGGGATCCAAGATTTACCTCAAAGTTCTGGAGAAGTCTTCAGCATATTCTGGATACAGTGTTGAGTTTCATCACTACTTATCATCCTCAGACAGACGGTCAGTCTGAGAGAACAATTCAAACTCTAGAAGATATGTTGAGAGCGTGCTCTATGGATTTCAAAGGTGGTTGGGATCAACACCTACCTTTGGTGGAATTTTTTTAGAATAATAGCTTTCACTCCAGTATTCAGATGGCTCCTTTTGAAGCTCTCTATGGAAAGAAATCCAGGACTCCAACTTTTTGGTATGAAGTTGGGGAAAGAAAGCTATTAGGACCTAATCATGTTGATGAGATGGAAGAAAAGGTCTGATCTATTCATCAACACAAAAAATTATCTTAGAGTCGACATAAATGTTATGCCGACAACTGAAGAAAAGACCTATAGTTTGAAGTGGGTGATAAAGTGTTCTTACGAATATCTCGGTGGAAGAGGGTCATGAGATTTGGAAAAGATGGGGAAGTTGAGCCCTAGATATATCGGTCCTTTCGAAATACTGGATCGTGTTGGAAAGGTAGAATACCGATTGGAGCTTCCACCGAATCTCTCTAATGTTCACGATGTGTTCCATGTATCTCTCTTAAGAAAGTACATACCTGATCCTTCACATGTACTCAGCTCAGAAGTTGTATCGCTGGAGGAAGATCTTTCTTATGAAGAACAAAAGATAGAGATTCTGGATCGTAGCGAAAAAGTCCTACAAAACAAGACCACTCGATTGGTGAAAGTTTTATGTAGGAACAACACATTAGAGGCTACATGGGAGCTTGAGGATATGATGTGGGAGAGGTATCCTCATCTTTTTTATACAAAGTCACGAATTTCGAGGGTGAAATTCATTTTAAGGGGGGTAGAATGTAACACCCGAGACTTTTATGAGAATTATTTTGTTTTTATGTAATATAAATCATCAAAAGAATCATTCACTACACGCAAAACTCTCTTGGCTAGCTTTACACGCAACCGCGACCTTCCTCGATAGCTTGTGTCGTACGCAATACAGAGTTTCACTAAACAACGATATGCTACTAAAATATTATTAAAACTAGCAGTTATGAATAGTAATAACCACTTTTTGAAATTTTGTAAATTTTATTTTTCAAAATTGACTTCATTTTTGGATTCAATATATTGAAATTAGCTTAGGGTGAAATTTTTGTTCTTTTTCGGATAACTTTGATATTCTGATTTATAGTGAAAATTACTAAATTTTAATTAAAAACAAGTTTTTTAATCGAAATAATTAATAGTGATAAATTATTACTTTGAGTGGTTTTAAATTATATTTAGAATATATTTTTACAATTTAATACAATTTTGTTCATTGGATGTAATTTCACATTTAAACCAGACATAAACAAGTGTCAATCTTTTGATAGTAATTATCTCTTAAAAACACGCTATTTGTTTTGACGACGAAAATTAATTTTTAAATTAGTTAATGTAACTGATATTTTTTGAATTTGATATAATAGAAATCATTTTTGAATTCATAATATCAAATATAGCTTCGGCCCAATTTTTGGTATTTTTCTGGAAACTTTCATTTTTTGATGAATAGTGAAGCCACTAAGTGGTAGTTAAAAAACTGAATTTTTCATAAAACATAATTTTACCGCTTCTGTGAGTGGAATTTCGAAAATCCAAGAGACCTAGTTAATATCAAGGACTAAAATGTGATTTAATGAGATGAAAATAATTTCTGGTGAATAGTAACTTTTTACTTTTTTTTACCACGGTTAAAAGAAAATAGGGTAATTAAGGATAAAAGTGTTATTAGTATTACCCTAAAACATGTCCTAATTCTATTGGATAAGTGTAATTCGACCAAAAATAACCTTAGGAATACAATATGACCATTTAGGCCCACATGGATTAGATTTGGACATTTATTATCAATTTATTTAAAGAAGGGTTAAAATAGTTAAAATCAATGTTTAATTAATAAATAATTTTTAATATAGGGTTATACATAAGATAAATTCTACTATAAATATTAACTAGAAATATAAAAATATTTCCAACATAATGGTTTTTTATTTGTAATTTTTAGACTTAAAATAATATAATTTATTTATGACACAATGATGATGCAGTAATAATCCTATTAATGAAATATTGACATAGTTGATGTTATAAATACCGAAATAAATGTAATTTTATACTTTTTATGAATTCCAATAATTTTCTATGTTAATATCGCATGTTAGTAATGATTTAATTAATTGTTTTCGAACTAATCATTATGTTATGATTTTCACAAAAATCAATTACCAAATATTTTAAAAAATGACCTAAAATAGTTTTTAAAACAAATATTATATTATTAATTGTTACTATATTACTAAAAATATAAGGTTCGGCCAAGATCCTTATATCATGATAGGTGTATCATTAATGGACCACTTGGGGGTCTCTTGGATGTATATGGTAAGTTTATTAACTATATAATATAAAAATAGAAAGTGACATGGTAAATGTCAATCTAATTAACTATGAGTTAAAACTAAAAGATAAGGTTAATATAATGACCTAAACTTGTCTAAATTCTATTGGATTAGAGTATTTCGACCCATACCCACCTTAGCTTAGAAATATATCAATTTGGAGCTATTAATAACCGAATTTGACTTTATAATAAAATAATAATTTTAGTTATTCCAAAGGTGCCCCTCTCCTCCCTTATAAAAGGGAACCTCCTCCCTCTTTTCCTCACACCACATTGAGCCTTCAAGCTCAGCCAACCCCTGCCAAATTCTCTTCTAAACTTCCCTAGAAACATCCTAGAGGTCCTGGTATTCTTCAAAGACCACTTTTAGTGCCCTAAGAGGAGGTCTCAAAGAGGCGCTTCAAAGAAGATGTAAGGTCCGTTACCGGTTTGTTCAACTTTATTTCTTCTTCCACTTCTTCTTCTTTAGTTGTTTCATTATGAAGTAATAACATCAGTATCACTCATATACTGATATGTTATTATAATTATGAAACAACCCTATTTCACCATCTATCCATCCTACGGAAAACGAAATCACCGCGCGTGCGTACGTACGGAATACCGTCTCCACGCCGTGGTGTAATCTAGTTTCTACCACTACCTTACTTGGATGGGTATAACGGTGTAAATAATGTCTATATATGATTATTTTAAAGTGATATTAATTCTGAATGCCTATACATACAATCCAATACAATTCCACGATCATGGGAACGATATCATCGCTCGTGCGTACGTACAGAATACAGTCTCCACGATGTGATGTGACTCGGTATACATGATCTTCATTGCATAATAATTATATAAATGAATTGAATGAATTAATATGATATATATTACACTAATACCATTCTTGAAATGAGGTATCTATAACCTTAAATGAAAACTAAGAATTTATTCGACAAAACACGCATAAGAACAAAAAGTAATAAACACCCGAATAACAAGTAGCAATGAAATATTACTAATAAGAAGCTAAGAATATGACCATATATGATATCTTAAGAATAATTATGATTCTTGAAGATATAAATAACATTATTTAAATCATTATATAGGAGGTTCGGACACTTACGAAGAAAATCAGACCTAATGTAATGGAAAATATCATAATCTCATTTTATCCAAGATTGTTTATACGTTGGTATTTACTGGGGTGTATTTTATCATCCACATCCATGTTTCCTCAATATGTAATATTGATTCTATCCACCTACAATTGTTTAAATCCAATTTACCATTCGTTGAGTTTTTAGTAAAATATATGAATGGAATCATTTGTCGTTTTTTGTACGAGGTACTTTTTGACTTTTCCAAAAAAACTACGAGAAGAATGTTTTTTAACTTATATGGCATGAATGGATTTTTAAAAAATTATTTCCAAGAAGCTTCCTTTACAGGTTTTCAAGTTTATTTTTAATCAAATTCTTTTAGTATAAAATTGTAAGAAATGTTAATAAAGGAAAATGTTTTTGATGTAGAAAGGATATTGTCCTCAAGAAAGGAGTTCAAGTGTTTTATCAAATTTATTTTCCATCTATGATAATATAGGGTTCTATTTCAATCCCTATTATTACATTGATTTTATTATGTTGTGATGGAATTATTTCTATGAATTCCTTTATCTTATATGAATTGTTTTATGATGTCATGTTGTTTAAGAATCCCATTTTTTATTACATAGGTGATGCAATGATGTATGATTTATGATTTTGTGGCACACAAAATAATGGTATCATTATGAGATGGGTGGGACCTATATCTCTCTCCAATGCATTGGGTAAAGATTTTATATCTCATGAGATAGACATGGCTTGAACAGCAGGTTAAACCGGTTCAGTGAAACAGGACTAAAACGAGGAGTGAACTCGGTTCAGAAATGGACTTTGTCCACTAAGATAGTCTTGGCAATGAGTCTTGACTAATAAGAAATGATTATATATGATTATGTGTGTATGCCACAAAGTTTCATTTTTTTAAGTTATGATTATTGGGATTACATTTCACTACTATGATATATCCCATGTTATGAAATTATGATCTCTTTGGCATGTTAAGATTTCCAAAAGTTATGTTCTTATGTTTATAATGTGATTGATATTTCTTTTTTTACCCTTACTGAGTATTTGAGCTCACCCTTTTGTATGTTTTATATCCCCAGGTCAGGAAGAAGGTCATTAAGTAGGATATGCCAAAAGAGACTCTAGATATGATGAAATAAATGGGAGGCAAAGTAGATGCTTTATGAACCAGATGTTTATGTTTCCCAGTTTCTAAAGACTCTATACCTATACGGTCCTTTCCTAGTTTTTTTATATGTTGTAATAAGTGTGCTTCAATTCTGAAGTAATAACAATGTATGTAAAGTATGGGTCGCTATAACCACCGCACCGATTTTGATCTTACCTGAACCAGTTAACTTGTATACCTTGCTATGCGATGCATTCAGTGTTGGAATTCGGGAAATGTTGATGCAGGATAATCAATTTTTTGCTTACGGGTTAAGCATGTTGAGGCCACATGAAAGAAATTATCCTACTCCAGACCTGGAGCAAGCTAATGTGGTTCATTCCTTAAAATGTTGGATCCATTGTTTGTTGGGAGAACCCTTCACGGTGTTTACCAACTGTAAGAGTCTGAAATACATATTCTCTCAGTGGGATTTGAATCTTCTATAGTGACCGTGGGTCAAGTACCTATAGTATTTTGATATTGAATTTGTTCACACACTGGGAAAAGGGAATAGTTTCACTGATGATCTGAGTCGAAAGACTCAGAATAAAGTAGTTTATGTATCCAGTTCAGAGAGGGTGATGATAGCCTTCTTTTCTGAGTTGCATTTAGAGGTATAATAAGGGCACATGAAGTTGACCCATGCATCTATAGCAGTTTAATATTCACTTTTGATCCGAGTTAAAGAGAGTTAGTTGGCGGATCTAGAGTGTCTAGATATGAAGGAAATCCTTAAAAGTGGGGAGTCACCTTCCGGTTGGACATTTGGTGCTGATGTAGTTTCTTATGTTCATGGTCATGTTTTGGTGCCAATAATTGTACGGGGGGAGTTTATGCGCGAGTTCTATGCGTCAAAGTGGGCAGTTCATTCAGGATTGGTTAAGATGTACAATGATATTCATAGGTAGTTTTGGTGTCCGGGAAGGAAGAAGAAAGTTGGGAGTTTTGTGGAACATTTCCTTCATATCAGAAGGTGAAGGCTAAACATTACCACCCAGGTGGGCTGTTGCAGTCATTGCCTATTCCATAGTGGAAGTGGAATGATGTCATGATGGACTTCGTAGTGGGTATTCCGAGGAAAACTCATAAGAAGGATTCTTTTTGGTTGGTGGTTGATCGGCTAACCCAATTGGCCGTTTTATTGCCGATTTAGGAAACCTATACCGTCGACTAGTTGGGGGAGTTTTATGTTTGATAAATAGTAGGGTTTGATGGCCTGCAATGAACCATAGTTTCAGATAGAGATCTGCATTTCACCTCGTGCTTCTGGATGGGACTACATAGGGCACTTCAAACAAGTGTTTTTGGGCATGTCTTACCACCCACAGACTGATGGGCTGTTAGAGTGTTCAATTAAGTTATTATAAGATTTGTTGACAACATGTGTTCTGGATTTTGGAGGTTCATGGGAAAAGATCTTGTCTCTTATTTATTTTTCTTATAGTAATTGCTTTCAAGGAACAGTTTAGATGAAACCTTTTGAGTCACATTATGGGAGACCATTTATATCTCTATTATGTGGTCAGAGGTTGGGGTGTCTTAGGTGTTAGGGCCAAGTATTGTGTAGGAGATTCCTGAGAAGGTTCGTTTGATTCCAAAGCATATGGAAACAGCTCAGACCTAGCATAAGTTTTATGTAGATCAACGTCGTAGGCCACTGGAGTTCTTAGTGGTGATAGCTTGTTTCTTCGGGTGTCGCCAAGGTTTGGTCACCATCGATTTCAAAAACAGGTCAAGTTGGCATCTGGATATGTGGGGAAATTTGAAATTATGGAGAAGACCAGAATGGTGGCTTACATATTGGCTCTTCCATAATGGTATAGTTGAATGGATGACATTTTCCAAATTTCACAACTCTGACAGTATCACCCATACCCATCTCATGTGATAAATGTCAAGGATATCGAAGTTGAGGTTGATGCATCCTTTAATGAGCACCTATAACTTATTGTAGATCGTAGTGAGAATGTTTTCTGTGGAAAAGTTCTGCCCCTGGTTTGTGTTCTATGGCAACATGGAAACATTCAGAAGGGAACATGGGAGTGGGAATCTGATATTCAGGTCCAGTGTCCTGATCTATTTTCCTTATAAACTCATCGATGCTTGGGAAGAGAGGCTCGAGGATAAGTCATTCTAAGGTGGGGAGGTTGTAAGATCACAGAATTATATGTATGGTATTTTTTACTTAGGTTTTAGTTTAGGGCCTTTATTTTAGTAAATTAATTTCTCTCCAAAGTACTTGAGGAGGCTCAGGTGTGTTCTGGGGGATCGGGGCATGGAAGGGGGGAATGAGTTTTCTGGGCTATTTGCATGGTCTATGCACGGTTAGTTCTAACCATGCTAAAAGCCTAGGTAAAACATGCAAGAAGAATATTTTTGGATAGTAGCCTCCACATGATTTGTGCACGGTTTAGAAAAATTGTGCGGGTAAACTGTGCATGCGGGAGATTTTTAGATATAAGCATCTGCACAATTTTGGTACCGTTTGGAAAACCGTGCGTGTAAACTGTGTGGCCCAGAAACCATTAGAAAATTACAAAATTCCACTCTGGGGTTTTATAACCCACTCTGGATTTTACTCCTTCTCATCCTCTCTTTCAACCCTAGGAACGAACCAAAGAGACTATGATCTCCCAAGGATCAATTTCCATCTATTCTAATCCATTTGGAGCATCATCAGTTGTGGATTGAAGATCTGGGTAAGGCTAATCTCCCTCTTGCCATTGTTTTTGGTTTAGGGTTTATATTTCTTTCCCCTCCCCAACCAATGCTATCAAACCATATATTTCATTGAGTTTGACTGTAAATCTTCAATGGTTAGTTGAATTGAGTTCTAAAGCATTAATCAAGAGTTTGTTCACCAACATATTCAAGTTAAGTGGTCTACAAGTTATATCCCTTGGGGTTTGTGTAGATTTGTGCTTGTAGGTTTCTTTTACTTCCCTCTTTTGAAGAGTTCTTAGTGTCCATGACATGATGTGGTATAGTGTTGTCTGAAATGATAATTGTACCCCACTTGATCCCCATGGGATGCATGGAGGATGACTCGACCAATTTAGGGAAACCATGGGGCCTGCCAAAATTTCCCCGGACCTAGAGTTATATAATTAAGTGTATACCATTATTCAAGAATATAAGGCCCTTGATTATTATGTTAACATACATAATGGAAATTCAACTGGTGTCTATAAATACACCTATGGTGGGTAATTAACTAAGAGGTAGTTTGGTTGGCACGAAAAAATGATAAATAGATAAATTAGAATTCTAGGGAATTAGCTTTATATTTGAATATGATTAGTGATATAGGCATATAAAAAGGGAATAGGGATAAAGGGGTTAAGTAACATGAACAAAGAAAGTGTTAATGGATTGAGGAAAAATGTAATTTTCCAATATAATTAGATTTCTTTGATGTTGTAAATGATGTTGGATCTATTTTTGTGTTATGGTGTTTTGTAGTGAATGATAAATAAGCATGTTACATTGGCTTAGATGAGTGGGGTATTAAAATTAGGTTCTACACCCATGGGTCAAGTCGTACTGAGGTTCTAGATCCTCCCCTAAATGAATGGGTTAGATAAGGGGAAGGAGTTCAATTCCCCTAATGGTTACATTCAACCCAGAGTGAGGCTTCGATTTGAGGATATTGGGAATAGTTGTGATATGATTCCTTGTGATATCGTATTTGTTTAATTATCACATGTTGAAAACATTGATCATTCCTAATCTATTGAAGAGATTAAAATGGTGAAATGATAAATGAATATTCTTTAGTAATAATCATGGATTAAGTGGTCGGTTAACATAAAGTAATATAAATAAACATATCCTATTGAATGGTTCACCTTAACTTCCATTTATTTAACTTTTACATGAATTATCTACCTAGCTTGAGATTTTGTAGACGCCATTGGTGGTGGCCTACTGAGTTATACTCACACCCTTCTCAGGCGGCCATTGGGTACCAGAGCAAATTTCATGTTTAAAGGCTAGGAAAAGGGAAAGGGAACTATTCTAGGGAGATGAGTTGGACATGAGACATATATAGGTGATGTTCCAGACTTTGAGTTAGGACCATTTAGTTATTATACTATTTTAGTTCTTTTGGTTTTTGTTCAATTGAAATTATAGAATGGCATGACATATTTATTATTGTTTAGGATTGTACCATGATATGGGAATTAGTTATTATGCATGTTATGGATTGTCCCCTTATGTCTCCACTATTTCAATTATTATCTATTGTGTCTTACTATGGTATTGAGTGTATAGTCTCCCCACTTTTACTATAGAACCCTCACTACTGGTCGGAAACCTGTAGCATATGCAGAGGCCTTCTTGAGGTCATGTAACTATCCGACTCAAAGAACTGGCTTAGTGGCTCTTGGTTTGAGGATATTACATTATTCCACATGAATCCATGTCTCCCAAAACCTTATAAGTTACCACCATATTTTTTCAAGGTAGTATAAACATCCATTATAACCGTAACTCCAACCCCCCTTACTGTATGATATTTTTAGGAAACACAAAACTAATTGAACATTTACATGGTAGAAACACATTTAATTAGAACATTTATCTTTATTAGAACATTGTAGTGGATGATGTTATTCAAAAAAAATTCAACACAATAACATGAATATAATTCTTATTATAAAAATGAAATAGTGAAAAATAATTATAGATGATATATTTGCTAATGTAGATCCTTTAACTGGTTGTTCATTTTCTTATCTAGGTTCCCCCATCCTGAAATAAGACATGAAATAACATTAATGTCTTCCAAAAAACGTTCCATAACCATTAGGAAACATTTATCATGGATTTTATAAATTTTTCTTCATGTGGAATCAATCTTTTCCTTTAATTCATTATCTTCACTTCAAATTCGCCTTTATATTATGTATTCATTCATTATTTACACAAGTTCTCTTAGTTTCAATCATTTAATGTTATATTCCATCATCTAAATGTGACAAAAAAAATCCTCTCAATTAAAATTCCTTGATAAATTCTACATCTAATCATATTTACCTTTTACACCATGCATGAGCTGATTCTAAATTATGTTCTTTAAAAAGATGTGTAATTTATCCAAAAACTATAGATTGATTCCAATATATATGAGTAGTCTAAATATCTATTGTCATATATACACTACATTTAGTGATATAAATTATCAATACATCCTTAATAAAAATTATTTCTAGACATCTCAGTTTCACAGATCGATCTATGCATGTATTGAAATATTTAGATCGGTCATTAACATATGTTTTCTTAAGATATATCTTGATATACACATAATTTAAATTATAATCTTTCATGGAAATATTTCATCATTTATAAATAGAATCTTCATTGAAAAAACAATCATTAATTCATTATTTTCATTCAAACAAGATTCTAGTATGGACTCTTCAGTTTGAAACCTACTTGATAACCTACGAAACACACTAAGAAAAATTTCATTTACTATCTAGAAGACAGATGATCTAATTAAACTACATTGGACTCATCTATAATAATATCTAGTTTACCATAATGTATCAAAGTACTGATACCATCAATATATACAAATTTCATTATAGATAAAATTTTATACCAATATATTATTGATAATTTCATTAGGAATTGAAATATTAATAATATTTTTTTTTCAAATGAACACATGGTTCATGTACCCCATTTATTTTCCCCCCACGTAATCCCACATCATTTATTTCATCTGATTTAATAATTAATAACAAAGGGGAGAATGGTTATCTCTTTTATCTTTATATTGTTGAATGTTGTTGATCTTTATATACATACTTAATGATTCAAATATTTTTCTAAATCATACAAAAGAATACCATGATAAATTTACAGTTTATGAAATGGACCCCTATTATTGGTATGGTATGGAATACACTAATTTAGTGAGAGTCGCAAAAATAGGTAATTATAACTTTATAAATTCATGATTTTTTATGTTTATTATTTTCTCCTACTCTATATGTTCTTTATATCCTTAAATTTAGGTTGTTTAGTACGCAGATCCCTAGAATATTATATCACTCCTTATTTACTTTCTTCAGATACATCTTCCATGATATTAAATATGTTCTTTAGTGAAGCAATATCTTTCATATTTTTAGTTCCATTAATGAAACAATAAATTTACTTCCATAGTGGAAGGTTTGAAGATTGTATTAGTGATACTAGAGCCATCATCTTCTCCTTTCCTCTCTTATAATTATCATACATGTTGGGTTTGGTTTTTGGTTAACCATAATTTAATTTATTTTCTATGAATGTTTTTCAATTTAAGACAAATCTATCACTTCACCACCCATTATCTGATCTAATTATAGGATATGATGATCTAATATGATGATTTCATCCCAATTATAGTACCACTTTTTCACATGACCAGTGTATGAAAAAAATATAAGATTATGTAATATAATCATACCCGTTTTTTTGTTTTTGTAATGAAATGAACATTCATAAATGAAATTACTTTATTGAATGAATAAATATATTATTAGGTAATTTAGTTATTGAAAATACCTATACCACATAAATAAATATTTACTATTAAAACTTTTCAAGATTGAAATATATCATTCAACAACGTAAGTATTGATAATGTTGTTGTTATATAGTGAAAATTAATATTAGTATATATTAAGGGTTAGGATAAAGTCAAATTATCCTAGATGAATGAAGTGATGTCCTTAAAATGTAGGAACTTATCCTACGAATCCCATTTATCAGATCCTCCAAGGGAGGTAACGTCACATTTCTTTTACATTTCCCATTCCCATGGTAATATTGAACTAGTTAAGTATGAAAAAACCATATATGGGAGATGTTCAAGCTCATTGAGATCACAACCCAACTCCTATATGACAAAAAACCCATGAATTCATCACCATAACACACTTTACAATGAAGGTAGGCATATGAGTAATAAAGGGTTATGTATATATCCCCCAATAATATGAAATTGAATATTACTTTGTATTATTAATAAATAGATCCATTTTTTATAATTTATAATTATTAATGAATATGTTTGATAATAATTAGTTTTCTAAACAATGAAACAAAAATTATATTTTTAGGAGACATACAATGTCCATCAAGGAAAACTTTTTAAGTATTAAATGTTTTTTAACGAAATTATATTTTAATAAACTATAATTCTTAAATAATATTTACTATATATAAATAAAAATATAATTTATGAAGTCAAATTTAATTTTTATAAGGGTCAGAAAACTAATATTGTCAAAAACGTATTTTTCAATAAATAGGTATTTTTTATCTAATGTTGTAAGACCTATTATTTAATGAATTATTTTGATAAAATGATGATTTTTTTAAAATAATCAAATATAATTTATCAAACAATGATTTTTTCATAATTTTATGAGTTGTTTTAAATTTTGGGTAAAAATTAAATACGTTATAAATAAAAGGTTGGTATTATTACATCATAATGACCCAAAAATTATGTAATTAATGACATAACAGGTGTCCACAAACAAATAAATTCTTACCCTATAAAATAATTTTTTTATGTTTTTTATAACTATATAATTCTATAATGAATCCCCCACAAGCTATATCTAATTTGATGGATTTAAAATCAATTAATTATAAACATGAATCACTCAAACAACTCAAAGGGTATTATTTAAATGATATCATTATATAAAAATATAAAATAATAAAACCACTCCATATTGGTAGAAACCATGGGAAAACTAGGGGTTGATTTGTTGTTTGGAATATGTTATCATATAGTGTCCAAAGCCTATGTTTGTAAATTAATTTATAATCCTCCAATATTTTAATATATAATTCCACCCAAATCCCATTATAACTAACCTAAACCCCATGTATAATAACATTACAATGTGATTTCCTCTATAGATCCCCTTTAGGTTTCCCAAATCTCTAAAGAAGATCCTCTAAATATTTTATAAGTTCCCTGTCAAAATAATGGATTCTCTCCTTCTCAACATCTTCCAAGAACATACCTTATATTACACCTTTTGAATTTCAGTTATTCATGTTGGAAAATGTTTTTAAAAATAAATATTGTAGTTATTATAATTCACTTGTTATTATATACCACTTACACTCTCATTAACCCCCTTCTATTAACCCTAATGTACACTTGATATGATGCCGAAATTATCTTAAGATTTTCCATGAAATTGTTTTTTGTAGTCCATACCCACTCCTATGTACATTGATGGGAGTTCACATAGAAGTTAATATCGCTTATTTATTGTTTATTTAGATGTATTTAACCCACACTCTATGATCTTGCAGTTAAAAGTGATGAAAATTATTTTTGTATGATTTGTGTGGAACCCTTATACATGTACGTGATATGAATATGATGGGTGGGCCTGAAATTATATAGGTCTATATTGAATTGGTTAATATTTTAATCTCATGAAATTCCATTCATGTATCAAGTGAGGTTATTCTAATCAAAATATTTTATGTTTTCTTATAGGTTGTCCTCGAATTATACATTTGATGTCATGTTTTCATTGGTTCGCACATTCTTATATTTTCTTAATGTTATCATGTTATGTCATGCATCACTGTTTGAGATTATGATTATAATCCTCTTATGTTACCTTGATATACCACTTGGATAACATTTAATACTATAACCTATGATATACTTTTTTTATTCTTTTAATGGGATTTATAGATCACACCTTTCCTATGTATTTCCTCATGTTATGTGATGATGTTTTATATAGATGATGGAATTTTAGGAGCCTGTTAAGGATGATTTCAAAACATTTGTTTTGTCCCACATTCGTGCTGTTATTATATATATATAATTACCCAATGAAACTATGGTTCACACCCTTTTGGGTTTATTATGAATGATTTTATGTAATAAATGAAGAATTAATGTTTATTAAAGATGTGGGTTGTTATAATTGGTATCACAAGAAAGTCTAGTAATTTTTTGGGTTAAGGTTAGAAATATTTAGTAAAAGAAAAAAGTAAAATACTAAATATAAGAATACACACATAAATGTTGGTAATGTATAGCATAAGTAGTATCCATGAAAAATAAATCTATATCTATAAACTAAATTTGGAAGTGTTACTAGCCTATCTGTTTCCAGTTGTAATAACCTTGAAAATGGTTCACTGATCTTTGACTCTATCGTTACATGGTACATGAAATTAGACCTTACTACAGAACTTTTCTAGAACTCATTAATAATATTCTGTTATAAATTCTCATTCTCATTATGAACCATTATTAATGTGTAATGGATGCCCATAAGAGATTCCCTTAGTAAATAAATCATAGAGAACATATATTGAAACCAAGAAATTCTAAGGTTATTCAATTAATTTATGTGATATCCCTTAAATGATCAAGGTTTACTATTTTTTTATCAATAAAAAAATCACATCCAAAATTATTCATTTCTTATAGTCAATAGATGTAAATAAGATAAATAAAGCCAACAATCAAAGTGTGGGGAAATGTGATGATTTCCTAAATGAGATTCCTATCTTGATGGTAGATAACGTATTTTATCATATGATTATTTAAAAAAGACTATCAGAAGTTATAATAAAAAATTGAAAATAGTTGAATCTGAAAGCACATTAATGAAGAGTATGATGTCATCTCATGTAAGTTCATGTGATACAGGTAATAAACTTATGAATATTCGATTTTATGGTGTAAAAACATGGATATAGGGACCAAGTAAAATTCCATAATGAAACTAATCGAGTCACCAACCAAAATTATTAGTTATCATTAGGGAAAAAATTCTATGATTATTATATTACATGTTTATGTTTGTGGGATTTTCATTTTCAGAATATTATTATTCTATATTTAGTTATATTTGATGTCATACTAGGTATGGATTTGATTTCCTTATCATTAGAAAACATAAATTGGTGCAAGAAAAAAATCAACCTCTTTATCACAAATTGATATCCAATTATATACATGTGAAAAGAGGTGTTTGATTCTTCTTTGGTATCACCCTCTCAAACATAGATATTAATACCTTACGAGAGATGGTATTTGTCTCAAATAATTTTATCTATTGAAAAAATCATTCTTGATGACATGCCTATTATGAGGGAATTCGTTGATGTGTTTCCTGAATAATTTTTTGGTATTCCTACAATATATGATATTGAGTTCTAAATTATTCTTATACGTATAGCTTTCATGTATCCAAAAACCCATATAGAATAGTTATTATTGAACATGAGGAGCTAAATAAGGAACTATAGGACAATCAGGATAATTAGTTTATAAGCTCAATCACATCACTTTAGGGTGAACTAGTCCTCTTCGTCAATAACAAAGATGGTTCAATGATACATATGATTAATTATCATGAGATCAATAAGATCATGATAATGAAAAATTATCCTCTTTCATGGATTGATGACTTGATCATTCAACTATGTGGATCCCAATACTTGTCCGAGAATGTTATATGATTAGGATATTATTAAGTAAAGGTGAAAATGAGAATATTCTTTTGACTATTTTTTATTCAATGTATGGGAACTCTGTGTTCCTAGTAATTTCATCTTCACTCAATAACATTCCATTAATCTTTATGGATTTATCTTATAATTTCTTTATAGATTAAATTGATAAATTATTTATAGTGTTTATAAATGATATTCATATCTAATTTAAATGGAACGAGGAACATGAGGATCATATGAGTACTGTGATGAAGACATTCCAAAAAGAAAAGATGTATGAATAGTGAATTAAATGAGAATTTTGTTTAGAGGAAGTGTTATTCATGGGGAATTTTATTAATAATAATATAATATCAATGGACCCTTCAAAAAATATATTCATTCATTGGATTCCCTAGACCAACATATCTATCAGAAACCCATAGTCTCCATGGATTAGTTATGTAATATAGTGTGTTTGTAAAGGAATTTTTATGATTTTCCATATGAGTAATAAATCATCATCAGAAGGGAGACGTGTTTTTCTGGACCTATGAATGTGATGAGTACATTAAAGTGTAAAATAAGATTCTAATCAATACACCTATACTCACATTATCCACCATGAGGGTAGTATTTCCGATATACAACAATGCATCCAAAAAGGGATTAGGATGTAAAATTCTTCCAGATGAAAAATTGATAGCCTATAACTCCCACGAGTTATATATACATTAGAAGAAAACCCCATCCTGTAATCTTAATTTGGAGTCAGTAATAAACATATTAAAAATTTAGTGGCATTATCTATACTAGGATATGTTTGACATATATACGGATAAAAAATCTTCCAGTATATATTCACACAAAAAAATCTTAATATATTCTAACAAAAATGATTTTATTGAATAAAATTTTATGACATCTAAATCCATTACCATTCTGAGAAGGAAAATAATTCCATAGATGATCTGATTAGAATGTTCATGCAATACTAATTTTGATGAGGATTCAAAATGATCCAATATTCTTGAACATTAAACAGATTGACATGGGGATAGTAAAAGGATCACCATCCTACCTTTCTCAAATAACTACTCACTAATGAATTGTATAAATGAAACTAGAATACTAATAAAATTATTTGGTTCTACAACATAATGTAGAAAATATTATAGTGTTTAACTCAACTAAATATGGAGTTATATGGTTTATAACCCGAATATGTGACCCGTCAATGTACAAGCTGAACAAGGTTTTTCTAGATTATGTGTATATCTCATCCTTAATTATTCATCAAGGATTCAATAAAATATATATATATATATTTGAGGGAAAAAATTTGGTGGGATAACATGAAAATGGTGATTGAGAAATTTGGATATTGATTTCATCTATGATAACAACTCAAGTTTGAATGACAAATGTATAAGGGTTTGATGAAAAAATATTACCATAACTAAATGGAAATGGGTATACATAACCATTGGATTTATCATAGTACTCCCATGGACACCTAAATAAATCAACGATATCTTTGTTGTAGTCAACTTTCATACAAATTCATTTCATTTAATTGTTATCAAGAAGATTTCACTCTCTACCAAATCACCAAGATATACATAATTTAAGTAGTAAGACTGATTTGAGTATAAATCTCCATTAAATCCGATGTACATCTGATGTTTAACTTGATGTTATGTAGATTCCTTTATTGAGAAATTAATATAGAGCTGAGTATCGTTTCTTCTTATCACCCTCAAATGAATGGTCATTGGGAAATCATCGTTCAAACTCTAGAGGATATGATATGATTTAGTTCAATGGATTTCCAAGGATTGTGGTATCGAAACCTTCCAATAGTTGAGTTCTCATATAATAATAGTTTCACATATAGCATTATATTCTTTTTGAGGATCTAAATGGGAATAGGTGTTAGATTCAAACATTCATGGATGAAGTTGGAGAGTGGAAGTTGATTGTAACTAGTCTTGTTTAAGAAATTACATAGAATTTCCAAACCATTAAAGGACATATGAAATCCAAAAAATTAGGAAAAAATATATGAATGTAATCTTAAATATTATCAAGAGTTTTATGTTAGAGGATTTTTTTTTAGATATCATGATGGATTAATTTCAAATGGTTTGGGAAAATGTGGAATATTAGTTCAGTATACCTCATCCTCATTGAGTTTATTGATGGAGTTAGAGTTATGGAATAACTACTGGAAATCACACCTAACCCATCTCAGGTACATGATATGATTAATGTATCACTATTTAGGAAGTAAAAAATAGACCCATCAAATGTGATTAATATAGAGGTGGTACCATTAGATAATGATCTATTATTCAAGGAGTATCCGGTAAAGATCACAGATTGTAGAGACATAGTCATATGAAATAAGACCACCCACCTTGTCAAAGTGTTTTGGAAGAACCATAAGTTTATGGAAGAGATATGAGAACCGAAAGAATAGATTAATAATAAGTATCATCATATATTTTAGTATATCAAATGAGAATATCATGGATGAGATTCTAATGGGTGGAAAAATGACATGAATTGAAAATTCATAACATAAATTCCCTTATTGAATGAATAAATATTTTATTAAGTAATATATTTATATAAAACACATGCACTAAATTGGTTATTTTTTACTATTATAACATTTTGAATTTAAGATACCTTTAATCATATTAACCATTGATATCATTATCATTGTAAAGTGACCATTATTATTAGTATATCATAGAAGTTGTAATAATTTCTAATAGATCTAAATGAAAGATGTGATGGACTAAACTAGAAAAATCATTCATTATGAAGACCATTTATTATAACATAAATGGGAGATATAATCATATGGATTTTCGCTATACCAATCCTATACTGAGATTCAAAAACTAAAGAATTAAAAGCCCCATTTTTTAGATATGTTTAAGCTCATCGATATCACGACCCGAACTATCTACGTTGAACCATCCTAATAATGTCTCAACATTTCACACATAACCCTATGGGCATTCCCTAGTGTAATAAAGGGTTCTGTATATAGACACTAACAATATGAATTTTTATATTTATCTATATAATTATTAAATATATCATGTTATATTAATTTATAATTATTAATAAATATGTTTGATAAAAATAATATTTAGATATTATGAAAAAATTGTATTTCTTGGGTATACACAATTTCGATCAAGAATTTTTTTGAAAGAAATACTATTTTTTTAAATAAAATAAATTTTAATAAAATATTATAACTAAAAAATCTTTATTATATATAAATCCTTATAAAATTGTAAGAAGTCAAATATAATTTTCATAAGGGTTAGAAAACTGTTATGGTCAAAAGAAACTAATATTTCTCATTAAATGAGCTCTTTCCTTTACAAGTTAAAAACAACATATTTAAAGAATTATTATGATGAAATGAATATTATTTAAGAAATCAACATGTCGAAAATATCCAAAGGTTACTTTTTCATAATATTTCGAGATAATCCAATTTTTGGGTAAAATTTACATATGATATAAATTTATGGGATATATTATGACAAAAAAATGACCCAAAATTGATGCAATATATGACATAAAATGTATACATGTTCATATATATTATTGCCATTTAAAATTATTTATTATTTAATTTATTTTATAAATTTTATAATTCCTTAATAAAACATCCAAAACCAATATTATATTTTATGTTTTTAAAATTAAATCATTATAAATGAGACTCACATCCACATCAACAGGGGTATTATATTATTTATCTGATATCGTAAAAATTTAACATAATTAAAATAAGTACAATTTATAAGATTCCATGGGAAAAACCATGGGATGGTTCTTGGTTTGGATTACATTATCATATCAATTCCAAAACCTATGTTTTGAAATTAATAAAGAATATTATCCTATTTTGATATATAAACCCATAAAAATCCCATTTCTCATAAAAGAACTCTAGGATCAAAAATTTACTCATCCATTATCTCTCTATATCCCTCCCAAGGTTTCTCAATGCTCTCAAGAATCTCCTCTAATGATTTTATATATCCCCTATCAAGGTAAGGTACCGTATCCATATCCAAAATATTCAAGAAATTACATTTTTTATGCCTCTTGGTTTCTACTTATTCAATTTGGAATATGTTTTTAAAAATCCCTAATTATATTATTATAACACCTATGTGATGAGACAACTCTTCCACTTTCATTTTCCCACATTCATGGACCCTTATTTACCCTAATAATGGTTCCAAAATTATCTTGAAATTTTCCATATATAACAATTTATTAGTAAATATCTACCCCAATTTCAAATCAATGGTTTCAATAAATGTGTATGTACACTTATTTAATTTGTATTCCCCTATATGTAACCCAAACTCTTTGATCGTGGGGTTAAAATTTTTTAAATTCATTTTATGTAGTTTAATATAGGTTGAAGACTTCTGAATGTACATGATATGAATGTGATGGATGGGACATAAAATATAAATCCCTCAAATGCATTGGGTAATGATTCCCACTTCTGAGACTCCTTGTATGGTTAACCATATGTTATCTTATGAACCATTTGTTATGTTATCTTTGAGGTTATCCTTGACTTATTTTTGTGAGGTAATACTTTATTTTGTTACCATATTCCCATTTTGGGTCTATGTTATCTTGTTATTTCATGCCTAATTGTTCGAGATTATGATTTCCACCCCCTTATGATGCCTTGATATTTATCTTAGATCACATGAACTACATTAACCTATCCTATGTATTGTTTATTCAATTACTACGATTTATAACTCACCCCTTTCTTATGTATTCCCTCAAGTTATCCAAGGTAGTTTTATAAGGATAATGGAATTTTATGAGCATATTTAGGATATTTTCAATAAAGATATTGTATCCCATGTTCTAGTTGTTATACTATGAAACTAATTTCTCAAAGGTACAAGGCTTCCTGTTCTTCTGGGACATTTTAATTTCACTTGTATGTAATGAATCATGTATTAATTTTTATTAATGTCAAGGGATTTCATAGTTATGATTGAAGTCTTATTGAAGTAGGTGTTCATTTATGATTTACCATTAAACCTTTATAATATAGTTCTGTAATTGTGGGTTCCCCGGATCTTAATTTAAATTTAATTTTTTGATACCATATAATGTATAAAATAAGTAGTGACTTTACAAATACCATAATAGTGTTGAGATTTCTTCATCCACTGTTTATATGGTAATGACCATTGATTATTTATTGTATCAAACAATTATAACAACTCATATGCTATAATGTGAACCTCGATATATTATAACACTAATCTTAAACATATTTCATATTGTTTAGATATATCATACTGATTGGACACAGATGATGTATTACCATCAGGTGTAGTGGTTGAAATGAATTAAGTGTTCTTCTCATGATGTTCTCATATTGTGATCTCTAGAATATGAGATCATGAGTACTTACTTTCCGATAGGAACACCATGGGTTTCTTCTTTTTTGGTAGTACTTATCTAAAAAAATGACTAATGGTCTATTGACAAGATATTATTATTAGTGTATACAATATGATTGCTTATATTTATAAAAGGTGAAAATTAAAAAATTGATGTCATAGTGCGGTATCCTGTATTGGGTAAGTCATTGGTTGTATGTAATTGATTGAATAATCACAGAAGAGTTATATATATATATATATAAATACGTGATATCTATAGCCCAAGTGATATGGATGGTGGTACCATCGCTAAATCCATCTCCATAATAGAAGAAGGTAATTCTATCAGGTTAGGTCAATGAATAAAAAAGCAATAAACAATGATGACACAATGTGTGAAACCTTATTTATGAGATATCATGATCTGTATAAGTTATGTTACATGGTGTGTGTTCACGGGAAATGTTGTCGTTCATAAGACTATACATTATCTATTTAGTGAAATTTATGGGTTTCTAGTCCCCCTCCTAGTCATTGAATAATATTCACAACTAATGATATAAGGAACTAGAGGGTAACACACATAGTGTATTGAAAATTCTTTCCCATTCAGATGAATTATATATTATAAAATTGTGTGCCCCGCCAAGTGGTCTGAGATATATATGAGAAATATGGTTTCAAAGGAATAAAATAAATTTAAAACATTAGAGTTTATAATAATTAATATTTGGATTATTTAATAAATATATTGAAAATTAAAAATGTAAATATAAGAAAAAATATTATAGGAACAAATGGTATTTTAATATTCAAGGTTCATTTAATATTTTTTGGAATGACGAGATATGTTAATGGATCATATTTATTTTGTAATATATTTTAATATACCAAAATTATGTGATAAAAATATAAATGATATTTATGACTCAATATATCATTCAAAATAATTCTTTTATAAACTTTTTAGAGAGTAATAAATGTTTGGGGTTCAAGGAGAAAACTTCTATTATTTTACTAAATCAATATATAAAGGAGGAGGAGGATCCCACATGAATAATTTTCAATACAAAATAGTTGAGAGCCTCTCTTTCCTCTCCCTCTAACTAGAGATATAATAAGACCGTATGCGCTTCAAATCCAGGTTCTTCATAACAAATTGAAGGATCTTCAATGTAGGGATCGTCATGGATTTGAGATCATTAGGATATTTTGACAAGGGCACAAGGAATTTGAAAATCTATGTTCCTACGAACATTTGATGAATGTGTAGATGATATAGATGGGTATGGATTCAGTTTATTTAGACATTTTTTCCAATGATAAATGATCGATGAATATAAAATCAAATACATTGGGGTATTCTAAAATTAATTTTATACTAAAAATCATTCATGTGGTATTCTCAGAAGTTATACCAGGTGGTGATTTGAATGACATGGCATCATTACATAGATCGATAGTAAAATAAATAAATCTCTAGCCCATATTCATCTGTTTCACAACTCAGTACCTTCAATTGGTTTCAAAAATATCAAATTATATTTTTAAGACAATAAAAAATTATATTTATTTTAAATTCATGAAGTAGGTTTCGGTATGATCACAATGTCAAAGGTCACACTTCAATATGATTGTTGATGACAATTTTATGACCAGGTGAAGTTGGAAATCAAATTAAAATAGGATTTATTGTGATATATAAAACAAAGAACCTATATTTGTATATATATGATTGTTTAACCCAAATTATTTTAGTGGGGTGTTTTCTATCAATATTCAAGTGAATCCCACTATCCCTATAATAAAAGGGTTATCGATAAGGGCCATGGTTTCCAAAATACTATATAATTTTAAAAAATCGTACCTATTTTATATTATTTTTGACCTTTTAAAAAAATAAAAAAAATATTTTAGGGGAGGTGTGACTTGGTTAGAATAAAAAATGAATGAATAAGTGGTTTTCAGTAGTCATATAAGGCAAAATAAATAAATAAATAGAGGACATAAGGATGTTCTGTGTCACATCCAGCCACATGGTGAGAATATCTGATGATGATGTTCTCTAGAATCTTCTATAGTTCTGTGAATCTCTAACAGGATCAGGAATATTCCATACATCTCCAGAGTGTTGTGGAACACCCCTTGGGCCTTGAAGGCTCCAGAACATTCTAGACCTCCATGAAAGGTTTTGGATCACAACGAGTTGTAGAATTCAACATGTATATTCTATAAGACTATTCTATAATACTCTAGAACCTTGTGGAAGTCTAAATACTGCATAATGTTGTATACCATGCCACCGATCCCTATATAAAGGGAGTGGCTCCTTATTTTTTAGACACACATAAGTTTAGAGAAATTGAGATCTTCCAAAGAAATTATCTCTTGTGATTTTGTCAAGAACTTACCTTACAATACTACTTCTGTTGTGAGTTTGTAAAGTCTAATCTTGTCTAGGTGTTGACTGAGGAAGCTATCCAAGTGATGTACATGGTCTTGGGAGAAGGAAAAGTCTCGTGACTGTTGATATTAAAGTTGTTCAAGGAAAGTGTTTAAGATAGAAAGATCAAATGTGGGGGATGCTAGCATTGTGACCTAGAGGGAGACCCTACCTCCCATTCCAAAGAAGAAGGGTGGGAAGTCCCATGATAACATGGATAATAATGAGTAGAGACTTCTATGGGTAGATGAATTCCTTGATGGAGTGAATTAAAGGCTTTATTATGTTAAGGGAGATGATGATGCATGGTAACTAGGCATCGTGGGCCTACGTGACATGCTCTTCACTCTCCATGACCTAGTGGAATTAGTTGAGAGTTATAGAAAAGTAAATTATACAGAGAATGAATCCATTATGGAATAAAAAAATGGGATATTGGAAAAACATGGAGATATTATGGCCACATACAACGAAACTCTTGGAAAACTTAGGAGGAAGTGGTCCATCTACTGTGGTGAGTTGTCTAGTGGGTGATTTTTTTAGACACACCAATGATTGATGTGCCTCTTCCAAATCTATTCAATGGAAAGAAAGAAGAAAAGGTGGTATATAACTTCTTTGGGAATGTGGGGAAAACATTGAGTATATTAGATTAATGGAATACATGGACCGTGTGAATATTATCGTTATTTACTTTGGTGATGATTCATCTATATGATGGAGGATAAAGAACCAATAGATCAATGATGATGGAAAGACACTTCCATCATGGGAGGAGTTGGATTTTTTTTAGTTCTACCCTGAGAAGATAGATTGGAAAGCACAAGACAAGACGTAGATTTTGAAGCACACAGGGACAATCCATGAGTATGTTTCGGAGTACATATCTCTAATGATCTAGGTATGTGGAAAGAACTATTTTGATCACATGTATTATTTAATAAAGGTTCATCATCCTTGGGATAAAAAATAGGTTTGATGTCTACAACATAATACCTTCACCGAATCAATTTCCATTGTTGAGTCTTTGGTGGAATACAAAAAGAAGGTTGAACACCCAAACTCGATGAAGGAATATAAGGGTAAAGATGGGGGAGACCAAGAGAAGCGGTGGAACCAAGATGCCCATGATAAGGGGAAGTACATGGAGTACACCAAGGACTTATCAAGGGAACAAAATCCATGGGGATTCTACTTTTGTGATGGGATTCATCAATGGAGGGAGTGTCCCAAGTGGATGGCACTCATCTCGATGTTTGAAGAGACGGAGTATGTTCCCAAAGGGTGGAAAATCGGGACTATAATGCTATTCAATGCATTGGAGGTGAATAACCCACTTAATGTTCCACCTATGGATGAGTTGATGTATTAGAAGGTGGATTTGAATGGGAATTAGATAATTGTTATCCTTGAAATGGGATCCACACAAAACTTTTTCATCGATGATGAGGCGAGGGGACTTGGGATAGTGGTATCCAAGACATCTAGTCTCATGAAATCCATGAATGACACACATTAACCAGCAAGTGGAATTTTCCATGGGGTGACCCTTTTCATCAGAGAATAGAGGGGAGCTCTTGATATCATGGCATTTCCCATGGATGAATTCAAGGTAGTGTTGGGTATGGATTTCATCAAGAAATCCAAGGTCATATCAACACCTAACATGGATAAAATGGTGATCATGGAGGAGAAAATCCAATGCATGGTAAAAAAATGTATGTGTAAATCATGACTTGACATTACATTCTACTATGAAAGTGAAGAAGGGTTTCAATAAGGGAGAGGGGACCTTCTTGGTTTCAATGAAAGATGGTGGTATAGTGGATGACAACCATGAGTTCCCAAATGAGGTGAAGGGCATGCTAAGCGATTTTAGAAATTTCATTCCATCATAGTTTACCAAGATAATTCCACCTAATAGGGAGGTAGATTATATAATTGAGTTTGTTCATTGACTAAAGCCACCTTGTAGGGAACCCTATCTAATGGCTCCACCCATGTTGGTGGAGTTGAAGAGGCGGTGAAAGAGATGTTGGATGCGGGACAAATCCAACCATTGAAGTCTTCATATGTATTTCCCGTGTTATTGAAAAAGAGGCATGATGGCTCCATGAAAATGTTCATGGAAAAAAGGTAATTTAACAAAGTCCCAATGAAGAACATGTAACGACCCAAACTTTTGAATAATATTTGTTTCATAATTTTGTGTATTATTTTATACTAAAAAACAATATTGTATAATTAATGAAGTGAATATAATTAAAATAATACAGTTGGTTTTTGACTGTTATATGACCGTTGGTCAATATGACCATCGGAAACTAAATTCTCACCATTATGATTATTGTTTATAAATCCATGTGATCAAGGTTAATTAATATAGAAAGATGAGTTGATGGCCTCATCCAGTAGACTCTCGCCATATGAAGCCCATCTGTCAGAGCTTGGGAAAGAAGTTATGTCACTAGGGTTTGCTCTGGACCAAGCCCAAGTTGAGCATCCACTTGTGAAGCTTCAAAGGAATCTATTAAGGGTGAAGTTCAAGCTGATATAAATGATCACTCAGGCAGTGTAGTTTGAGCTGCCCTAAGATTCAATCACCACATCACTTATTACTCATAGGTCCTATGAATGTGTTATAAGGGGCTATGTAATGAGACGTTAGTTAATTTGTGTAATCCTTTTGTATAAATAAATTTGTTATTTCATCTTTTCTATTTTTGGAATATTGTTTCTCAATAAAGTATATTTTTAATTAAGATAAATTTGATAAATTTTTTTTTTGAAGTAAAAATTGTACTCATCAAATATTTCTCATACAAAGAGAATTATTATGGTAAAATAAAGATCATTATTGAATTTCAAATGTAAAAATTTACCTTGTCTAAATTTTTAGAAAGTTTCTAAGACGATTAAATTTGATGAATAGTGCTTCATGAATAGTGTTTTTTATAAATAGTATGTGATGTGTAATGTTTTTTTGTGAATAGTATAAAAATATTTTTTTATTAAATATATTTTTTTATAAAATGATTTTCAAAAATCCGTCATACATGGTAGTAATCATGGTAAAAAAATGTGGTCAAATAATATAAAAATAAATTTTTTTGAATAGTAACACACCCTTATGAATAGTAATGGATAGTAAATCAGCCAAAAAATAGAAACATCACACATCAATGTATATATACAATTTAGACATAGTAAAAGTGAAAAAACGATCATAGTATAAGTTTTGGAGTTTTTGTATGTCATAAATTTTCAATTGAAAATTTTATAATTAATTTAATAATAAAAAATGGAAATGTATTTTCATAAAATGTAAACATGAATTTTTAATTTATTGTCTTATAGTTATATGATAATTTAATGGGACCATTACTAATTTCCAAATGTGTTATAAAACGAGATATAGTTTTAAAGTTGTTTTTTAAAGAAGTTATGATTTTATATAAAAATTAAATTAAAAATATTTAGTAATTATTTTCATAAGATGTTGTTCATTTTTGAATTTGGAGAATTGAAATTAGGTTAGGGTGAATTTATGATATTTATATAAATTTATTTGATTTTCCTTGAGTAGTTATAATACAGTTTTGACTTTCGATGAGATTAATGACATCATTAATTATGTAACAATGATGTAATCATTCTGTTCTAATTCTGAATAGTTTGATATATTATGAGGTGTCCAAAGTGGCCAATACCATGGGAAAATACCATGGTTAAGACCATGGTTTTGCAAATACCACCGATGAGGCATCCCATGAAAGTTAATTAAATATTCCCTCATTTTTGCTATAAATACCAATCCTTTCCCTCATTCCTTTCATTCCAAAATACTTCTCAACGAATCTATAGTATTTTTAACTCCCAAGTAGTCCTACAAAGGTTCCCTCAGTCCCAAAAGGTCCAACATTCATGCTTTCGAAGTCACTCTTCAAGTTAAGGGAACCTTTCAACCTCCTCTATTAAATCATGACTTATTTTATGTTATGTCTTCTTGTTTCCATATTATTATGTTGGGGTATGTTATTATATATCATTATTACTATCCATTTCATATACAAATGATTAGACACCCTTTCAACCCTCATTAATTGATTTTATGAATTTTTATGTGACGTCGTTAGGCTACTGAATATTTGTAAATGAAATTGCATTTTCTCATTTATTTCATGTTTCCTTTTCATGTTTTATGTCACTAAAATATCCAAAATATGATCTTATTTCTTCTCTATTATATACGCATGTTATGTTATGATTCATTTATAATTGGGTGAACCTTGTCCCCTATCCTTTTAATTTTCTCTATAATCATGTTATGTAGCTGTTATGCTACATACTTTTCGTCTCAAAATCTCTCTCTTTTCTCAATAAATTATTTTGTTTTATTTATGTGAATACCCAAATCTATTTTAATTTCTATAGGTATTAAACAAGTCATAAAATTTTTCTTTTTGATCCTGGAATTGACATACATATAACCTTAACTCCCTTTCCAAGCGTTATAAATTGCATAATGAACTTATTTTTAAGCACTCTTAAAACGTCAAGATTTTGAAATGAAACCCACTACTTTTACTGTCATTTGGTTTTTTATGAAATGTATGATTATGATCTATTTGGATGAAATGAATATAAATACATGTTAAGGTTTCACCTTGATATCACTCCAATTCATTAGGTAATGTATTTAATCTCTAGAGATTTCATGTTTCATGATACCTTGGTGAATAACCTTGATAATTTTTATGAAACCATGAGGATGAAATTTTATTACATGTTCGTGAATGGATAAATTAAATTTTTTATCCACATATTCATGTTATGGTCCATGTTTTTTCATTATGATATTCCTCTACTTATATTTCACATGAGATTATGTTTTCATCAAGTTCCTAAAGATATCACAAGTAAATTGATTCCATTGCTTTCATTACTAGGTCTTCTTCTCACACATTCCTTTGATGTATGTCTCCATGTTATGAGATGAAATAGTTTTACATATGATGAACTTTTCAGTAGGATTTTGAATTTTATTCAAAAGTGAGTTATTTTTTCATGTATTTTTTTCCTAATTTCCAAGACATTGTACTTTAAAGATCATATATTTGTAAAATGTAATGAAATGTTTTGTAATAAAAAGGAAGCATTCTGTAGTTTCTATCAAAGGATAGTTTAGTTATATATGGAAATTAGGATATAAAAAAATTAGAAAAAACCCTATAGAAAATTTTATATATAGGAAAATATCCTTGTGTTTTTGTGAAATATTAAGTAAGTTGTTTCTGAACAAATAAATACATGTTTGGATACGAACAAGTAGATGTGGCTCTAGAATAGATGTACATAGGAGTGAAACTCTGACAAGGAGTTTCAGTCTTGACCTAGGGTATCCTAGTACACAATGATGTGCCTTTCCTCACTCCATGTTTGACACTCTCAGGGAATATGTTTTGTCAATCATAAGTTATTTTTTGAATCATTATGAATGATTTGTAGTGAAATTTAATTGTATAAATAATAAAATTTTAAGACATAAAATCCCTTGTAGTTAAACGAATTTAAATGAAATAAGTTTCTCAATAAGGTTTCATTATTTTAAAAATGGTGGGAAATAGTAGGAACTGTAAAAATGGTGACCACAATGGACATTGTGCTGACGGACCTCCGATGGAATCTAGAATGTAAAAATTCATGAGAATGATAAAAAAACCGACTCATGTTAGGGGAAATAACATGAATCATGTTGTGAGACTGCTCTCACCACAAAAGGAACACAATTTTGTTGAATCCATTATGGGTTAATGAACACCAACCTTTAGTGGATCTAATCACCCATTTATTGTTGAATAGTGGATGGACACTATCGAGAATATATTTGCTATGCTCCACTGTTCGGAACAAGAGTAGTTCACCCATTATTTTTACCCCTTAGAGGTAGAAGTAGATTAGTAGTGGGAGCTGATAAAAGACCTAAGGACAAGAGTTGAGGTTGACGATATGGAGTGGGAAGAGTATATATGGATATTCTTCCATATGTATTTACCTTGTTCCATGAGAAAAATAATGGAGAAGGAGTTTCTCGAGCTGAATCAGAAGGATAATGAATCTGTGGGAAGCTAAGAGATGAAGTTCACAAGGATTTCATGTTACACATATAGCTTTTTCATGTATCCAAATGGTAATGTCGATAGATTATTCGATGGACTGAGACCTCATCTATGAAAGAATATATCCAAATGATACTATGATAGTTATGAGGAGATCGTGTGGAGTGTAATGAATGTCGAACATTAGTTTGATGAGACACAGTGGTCTCATAAATTCAATGACAAGAAACGATCGATGGAGCGAAGATTAGGGGGTAATTTTCATCAGGAAAGAGGAGGAAAGAAAGTACAAAGTCCCACGTGTAAGAAATAGTGGAAGAAGCATTCGGGGAACTGCTTTCTTGGGAGTGGGAAGTGCTACAAGTGTCGAAAAGATGTCCATATTGCATGGAACTGTCATAGTGAGGTGACGCCTAAACTACCAAATACTAATGAAAAATGGAAGATGTTACATGCCCCACATGATGCCCAATTCTATAAGTGTGGACAACTTGGCAACTTTTCCAATCACCTTCCAAATCTGAGGGCAGTGGATAGAAAACACTATCACCCTCAGCATCAGCCAAGGGAACAAGGTCGTACTTTTTCAATCACTGCGGCTGAAGATGAAGCGCCAAATGATGTGGTGTAAGGTACACTTGTTGTTTTCTCAAAGATAGAAAGTATTTTGTTTGATTATGTTTGTACTCATTCTTTTATTTCTTCCATTTTTTCAAATAATTTAGAATCAACTACTGAATTTCTAAAAGTAGAGTTATCAGTAATGATTCCGGATGGGATTATCCAAGAATATTCATTGTTTAGAGACTCTAGTATTTATTTTAGTGATAAAAATATTATCAAAAATCTAGTAGTAATTCCCATGCTAGAATTCCACATTATACTAGGGATGAACTAGTTCTCAATGTATAATTCTAAGATGAAATTTAGAAGAAAGGATATACCAGAAGTGTTGAATGGGAAACCTGTAGTTATCTTTCAAGGAGAGATATCTCAACCTGATATTTTTCTAGAAGATCCTTATATATCCTTCTTTATGGAGTTGATCGGTGAAGAAGAAGAAGTAAATGATAGTTTGAGCATAGAAATTGTCCCCATCATCCCGGAATACGTTGACGTATTTCCTGAGGAGTAACCCTGACCTCCACCAAAAATAGAGGTAGAGTTCCCCATTGAACTCGTACCTAGATCTCATATGATATCAAAGACCCCATAGAGAATGGAAAATGTGGATTTGGAGGAATTAAAAAAGAAACTCCAATATCATTTAGAGAAGGGTTTTATCTGAATGAGTGTGTCTCCATGGGGAGAACATGTTTTCTTTGAGAAGAAGATGGATGGATCAATGTGGCTATGCATTGATTATAGAGAACTGAATGGGATCACAATGAAGAAAAAACACCATTTTCCAAGAATTGAATACTTATTTGAGAAACTTCATGGGGATCAATTCATCTCTAAGATTTATCTACATCCACGTTATCATCAATTGAGGGTGAAGAAAGAAGATATTCTAAAATCTTCATTCCAATCAAGATATGGAAATTATGAGATTGTATTTATACCCTTCAAACTGACTAATGAACCTGCTATTTTTATGGATTTGATTAATAGTGTCTTTAAGGAATACCTTGATAACATTGCGGTAGATTTTATTGATGATATACTAATATATTATGAAATTCATGAGGATGATGAGGATAATCTAAGGGTTATTTTTTAAAATCTGCAGATGGAGAGGCTTTTTGCAATGTTCAGAAAATGTGAATTATGGTTACAACAAGTTACTTTCTTGGGGGACATTGTTACCAATGAAGGAATCATATTTGACCTTCCACAGAAAAAAATTATAGATGAGTTGCCTCAACCTACTAAAATAACTGAGATTCATAGTTTCCTTGGATTAGCATGATATTATTGGAGGTTTGTGAAAAACATTTCACAACTTTATAATCCATATACCTAGTTAACTCTAAAAGGGATCATGTTCATCTGGACCAAGGAGTTTGAATAATGTTTCCAAGAGGTGAAGAAGAGATTGGTTACTGCACCCATGCTAACAGTACCCTCCAGTGGAGAAGGATTTGTTATTTTTAGCAATTCAACTCAGAAATTGATTGGGTGTTTCCTCATGAATAATGAAAAATTCATTTCTTATGCATCGTGACAGTTGAAGAATCATGAGAAGAATTATCTTATGCATGATCTGGAGCTATCGCAGTCGTTTTTTCTCTGATGATATGGAGGCACTATCATTATGGGGAGAAATGTGATATATACACATACCATAAATGGTTGATGTCTATTTTCACAAAAAAGGAATTGAACAGGAGAAAAAGGAAATGGTTGGAACTTGTTAAAGTCAATGATTGTTCAATTTATTATCATCCAGGAAGAGAAAAATAATTCGTTGATGCATTAATCAATAAATACCCAGTATTTCTTTCCATGATGAGGATTCCAAGACATTAATTGGTAAATGACCCAGTAAAGAAGGACATGGGAATTATTAGAGAATGGATATCATCAACCCTACCCCAAATGATTTATCAACCATAATTACTAGATAAGATCAAGAAAGATCAGAAAGAAGATACTTTGTTATAGAAGATGTTTGAGGTTATGAAGGATGGGAAGTTTCTTGAGTTCTATATTTATCAAGAAGGTGTACTAAAATTTCTTACAAGAAAATGTGTACCATCTATTCTGGAAATAAAGAAGTAGATGATATATGATGCTCATGGCCCTTCATTCTCTATACATCCTGGAAGAATGAAAATGTATAGAGACCATCATGATCATTATTGGTGGGATAATATGAAAATGGAGATTTCTGACTACACATCAAGGTTCTTGATATGTTAGAAAGTGAAGGAAGAATTATAACTTCTTAAAGTAGTATTGCAACCACTACCCATACCGTCATGGAAGTGGGAAAATATCACTATGGACTTCATTGCTGGTCTCCCAAGAACTTCCAATTGAAACAATGTTATATGGGTTATTGTGGACCATCTCACCAAGACTGAAAATTTTATCTTCATTTGGGAAAATTTGTCTCTTGATAAACTTTCTAGGATTTATGTGAAGGAAGTGTTAAGGCTTCATGGAGTTCCACTTTCTATCGTATCTAATCATGATCCAAGGGTCACACCAAAATCTTGGAGAAGTCTTCAACATGATCTGAGAACTTAATTGAATTTTAGTCTGGCCTATCACCACAAACTGATGGCCAATCTGAAAGGACTATTCAAACACTCGAGGTCATGCAGAGAACATGCTCAATATAATGTAATGGTGGATGGGTTCGACATATCCCTTTAGTTGAGTTCTCTTACAACAGCATCTTCCAATCGATCATTCAAATGGAAACCTATAAAGATATATATGGGACATGATGTAGAACTCCTAATTGTTGGGATGAAGTTGGTGAGTGATATCTTCTTGGGCCTGATCTTGTGCAAGAGATTACAGAAAACTTCCATGCCATCCAACAACACATTAAGGCTGCTCAGAGTTGGAAAAAAATCTATGTCGACAATGGTTAATGGGACTTGTATTTTGATGTTGTTGACAAAGTATTTCTTCGAATCTCACCATCGAAGAGATTCCTGAGGTTTTGTAAGAATGGTAAGATCATACCTACGTACATTATCCCCTATGAAATCTTTGATGGCAACGGAGCAGTGGCCTATCGACTTGCACTTCCTCCAAATCTAGCACAAGTTCGTGATGTCTACCACGTATCCCTCTTGAGGATGTGAATACCCGAACCTTCAAATCTACCAAATCTATAGGTGGTACAACTGGAACATGACTTCTCTTATGAGTAGAAGCTGGGGGAGATCTTGGATCATAGAGACAGAGCTCTACACAACCACACTACCCACCTTGTTAAGGTGTTCTGGAGGAACCACAAATGTGATGATGGCATGTGGTAACCAAAGGAATCTATGAGGAAGAAGTAGCCACATATTGTCTCTTCTGGGGGTACAAGTTAAAATTTCAGGGACTAAATTTCTTAAGGGGAGAAGAATGTAATGACCCGGACTTTTTAAATAAAATTTGTTTCATAATTTTGTGAATTATTTTATACTCAACAAAAGTATATCCTTTAATTAATGAAATGATTTAATTAAAATAATACCACTGGGTTTTGACTGTTTTATGTCCAATGATCAGTATGACCATTGGAAACTAAATTCATAGCGTTAGGATTATTGTTGATAAATTCAATTGATCATTGTTTGTTAATACAGAATGAAGAGTCGATGGCCTTATCCGGTAGACTCAGGCCATAAGAAGACCATCTGTGAGGGCTTGGGAAGGAAGTTGCGTCAATCAGATTTTCTCTACACCAAATCCAAGATGACATTCAACATGTGATTCATAAACGGAATTGTATAATGGATATGTTCAAGATGACCGAAGTCACCAATCAGACAATGTTGTTCAAGCCTCCCTAAGATTCTATAACCATAGCACACCTTACAGTTAGGTCCTATGTCAGTGTTATAAGGGTCTATGTAACGGGAACGTAGTTACTCTGTGAAATCCTTTTGTATAAATAAAATTATTATTTCATCATTGCTATTTTTGGAATAGTATTTAATAATAATGTATATGTTTAATTAATATAAATTTGATAAATTTTGTTTTTGAAGTAAAAAATTGTACTGTTAAATGACTTCTCATACATAGAGAATTATTATCGTGAAACAAAGATCATTATTGAATTTCAAATGTCAGAATTAACCATGGTGATTTTTTACAAATTTTCTAAGAATTTTCAATTTGATGAATAGTGTTTTTATAAATAGTATTTGATGAATAGTGTTTTTTATGAATAGTATAAAAATATTTTATTATTAAATAACCTTTTCTCTGAAATGATTATAAAAAATTCATCATACATTGTTGTAATCTAGGTTAAAAATGTTATTAAATAAGATCAAAATAATTTTTTAGTAAATAATAACATACCCTTATGAATAGTAATAAATAATAACAAATAATAACGAATAGTAAATAATCCAAAAAAATATAAACTTCATCCATGAATATATAAATACAATTAATACATCATAAAATTCAAAAAACGATCAAAGTATAATTTTTTGTATTTTGTATGTCATAAATATTTTATTGAAAATTTTATAATTAATTTAATAATATAAAATATAAAATTATTTTCATAAAATTCAATGATAATTTATTACATTATTATCTTAGGTTTATAAGATAATTTTAGGTGACCATTATAAATTTCTCAAGTTGTTATAAAAGGAGTTATAATTTTAAAGTTGTTTTTTTAAAAAAAATTATTTTTTTAAAAACTAAATAAAAAATATTTTGAAATCATTTTCATAAAATGGATATCATTTTTCAATTCTGAGTATAGATATTAGGTTAGGGAGAATTTATGTTATTTTTATTAAATGTTTTGTTTTTCAGTGAATAGTAAAAATACAGTTTTGAGTTTCAGGGAGATTATTTAATTCATTAATGATGTAATAATGATGTAATCATTCTGGTTGACATTTTAAAAGTAATATATGTTATGATTTGTTTCAAGTGTCCAATACCATTGGCGGATACCAAGGGAAAACCTATGGTTTTGTAAATATCGTCGATGAGGTGTCCCTTGGAAATTAATTAAATATTCCATCACTTTTTCTATAAATACCAAGACCTTCCCTAATTAATTTCATTCCAAAATCCTCATAAACGAATATATAGCCTTTTAACCTCCAATGTAATCCTCCCAAGGATCCCTCATGTCCCAAAGGTCACAACCTTCATGCTTTTGATGTCACTTTTCAAGGTAAGTGACCCTTTCACCCTCCTCTTTTGAGTCATGACTTCCTTTATGTTATATACTCAATTTTCCATATTATTATGTTGGGTTTAGTTAATATATATCCTTATAAGTTTATATTTTATTTCCAAATGATGAGATTCACTTTTCACCATCATTGATTTATTTTCATATTTTTTAAGTGATGTTGTTAGGCTATAGAATATTCGTAAAAGAAATCGCATTTTCTCTTTTCTATCATGTTTCCTTTTCATGTAGTATGCAATTAAAATATACATAAAATTATATTATTTCTTATTTATTATGTACCCATACTGTGTTATGATTCATTAATTATTTGGTTACCCTTGTCCCTTCTCTTTTTAATGTTTTCTAAAAACATGTTTTGTAGCCATTATGCTGCAGATTTTTTGCCTCAAAATCTCCCTCTTTTTCACAAGAAATTCTCTTTTGTTTTATTTATGTGACTACCCAAATATATATTCATTTCCAGATTATTCATTGAGAAATAAATTTTATCTATTTGATTCTGAATTGACATACATATAACCCTCACTCCCTTTCTATGGGTTATAAATGACAGAATGATCTTATTTTTAAGCACTTATAAAACGTCTTGATTTAGAAATGAATCCAATTTCTTTTACACTCTATGGGTTTTTATGAAATGTATGATTATGATCTATGTGTATCACATGAATATAAATACATATTAAGGGTTTTCTCTAATATATCTCCAATTCAATGGGTTAAAAATTTAATCTCTTGAAATAATAAGTTTCACGGTACCTTTGTGAATAACCTTGGATTGTTTTATGACACCATGGGGATGAACCTTGGTGATATGTTCATGACTGTCTAAATTAAATGTTGTATCCACATATTCATGTTATGTTTCATGTTATTTTCATTATTATATTCCTCTACTTCTATTTCTCATGTATTTATGTTTTCCATCATGTTTCTATTGATATCACAAGTAAATTGATTCCCTTGCTTTCCTTACTAGGCATTAGGCTTCCCCATTCCTTTTTTGTATGTCTCTTGGTTATGAGATGAAGTAGTTGTATCTGAGACGAACTTTTCAAGAGGATTTTTAAAGTTGGACCTAATAACAGGATACTATCAGGTGCACATTTCCATGGATGATGTGACAAAGACCGCATGCGTGACAAGGTTTGGATCCTATGGGTTTCTTATTATGCCTTTTGGTTTGACCAATTCCCCCCATGACATTTTGTACAATTATGAACAAAGTATTCCACCAATACTTGGACACGTTTTTCATAGTCTACATAGACAACATTTTTATTTCTAGTGAGAAAATAGTAGACCATGTGGAACATTTACAAATAGTGTTCAAGGTATTGAGGGAGAATGAGTGATATTTTAAGAAGGATAAGTTATCTATTGAGAGTGATGAAGTTATCTTCTTGGGGAAAATATCAAAGGGGGAGAGTTCATGATGGATCATGAGAAGATCCTAGATATTAATTAATGGGATATGCCAATTAAGGTTCCCTATATGATATCATTCATTGGGTTGGTGAACTATTATCGTACATTCATTCGTGTCTATTAAAAGAAGGCCACCCACTCACCAACTTTCTAAAGAAGAAAAAGGTGTGAAAGTTGGATGATAAATGTGATGAGACATTTGAAGGATTGAAGAAGACGTTCATGGAGGAACTGGTCATGAGCATAGAGGATCCAATAAATACTTATGAGGTACACATCGATGCCCCATACATTGAAATTGGGGGTGTGCTCATGCCAAAAAGACATCCCATAGATTCTGAAAACCCGAAGATGAATGAAAATGAGAGGAGGTACATGGTGAAAGAGAAGGAGATGACAGTCATGGTACATTTTCATAGTACATGGAGAAATTATCTCTTGGGGTAAATGTTTGTGGCTATGATCAACAATTTTTCTATAAGATTATTCCAAACCAAGAAGAATTTGACTTCAAAGAAGGAAATATGGCTAAAAATCATAGCCGGGATTGATTATACTTTGGATTTCAAGCCTCATAAATCCAATGAGGTGGATGATGCACTCTGTAATAATATGGTGTCCATAAACTTATCTTGTATTTATGAAGGGATCTTGGGTAATATCAATGAAGGAATAGTGCATGATCCTATAACCCATAACGTCTCGGATCTTATGGAAGAGGGAATGACAATGAGATTTTTGGTGGAGGATGGAACTCTTCTGACGAAATGGAAGGGGATATATGTCCCAAAGTGGGGGAACCTACAGAGGGATCTCATAAATGAGGATCATGACTTGATATGGGTAGGAAATCTAGGGTAGCACTGCACCAAGGACTTGATAGGGTGAGCATATTATTAGCTAAGGTTGGAGGATTATGTGGAATTATATTTGAGGACTTTCCTATGTTCCAACATGAGAAGGTGGATAATTAGTTTCCTTGAGAGTTATTGAAACCATTTACCATTATGGAGAGGCCATGAGAGACAGTCACTGTGGACTCATCATGGTATTCCCATAGTCTGAAGGGTATGGGAACAATCATCATGGTGGTGTAAAAGATCCCAATGTATTCCACATTCATCCACACTCTAGCGGATGTGACAGCAGATCTCAAAGCAAGGTTACTCATCAGACATGTGGTGAAATATTGGTGGATAATGTGACACATCATCAGTGATCATGATCTATTCTTAATAGGTAGGTTGTGGACTGATCTTTTCAGATTATTGTGATCGAAGAACCACTACTCTACTAAAAATTTCCCCAAGACAAGTGGGAAGATAGAGAAGGCAGATACCTTATTGAAGCTCTACATAAAGAACATTGTGAGTGACAACCAACAATATTGGCATAAATTTCTTGATGTATTCTAATTCTCATAAAAAATGAAAAGGAGTGAGTCGATGGGGAAGAGTCCATTGGATGTGGAGACCAAAAAACAACCCATCACTCCTCACAAAGGGGTACGTGGAGAGATGTACCAAGGAAGAATCCCTAAAACCTACACTAAGGAAAATGAGTTACATGAGAAGGATGGCATGATATGTACCCACATTCATGAATATTCCAATTGGAATAATATGTGGGCCGACAAAGGATGCAGGGATGTGGGATTCTAGACTGGGGATAATGTAATGGTGAAAATCATACCACTGCTGCACAAAGCATTCTGTATGGTGCATAAGAGATTGATAAAACGATATGGGGGACTATATAAGGTCTTGCACTGAGTTGGGGAGGTATCATACCTGCTGGAGATTCTTCCAAATCTGATTATTCATCCATTCTTCTGTGTGAGTATATTGTAACCATATCATGAAGGCATATGGGACCCAAGTAGAGGGATGTTAACAAGGCCACATACCATGGTTTTCAAATCGTATGAAAAGCATGTGAATCTCAAAATCGATGATAGAATTGTTAAGAGATGTGGAGTTTCAAAAATCATGGAGTACCTGATCACGTGGATGTTCTTACTAGAGTGTGGGAAAACCTGGGAACCTATCGACAATTTGTGGAAGTTCACGAGAGAAATTGAGCAGTACTACCAGGACACACTAAGTATGTCTCTAGAATAGGTGGATAGGATGTCACACCATACCACATAGAGAGAAGATCTAGTGATGTGGTTATATAGAATATTCTAGATCTCTCTATATCTCCACCAAGTTCCAGAATATTCTAAACTACTCCAGAGTGTTTCAGAAAACCCCTTGGCCCTGTATGATCTAGAAAATTCTAGATCTCTATGGAAGGTTGTGGGTCTCCATGGGTTATATAATTCTCCATGTATATTCATGTAGTCAAGGCTAGAATACTCTATATTATTGTGGATGTGTACATATTCTAGAATGTTTAAGACCTTTCCAAATAACCCTATATAATGGGGGTGTCTCTTCATTTGTAAAGATGCATAGAAGTTGAGATAAATTGAGAGCTTTCAATGCAATTGTCTCTTGTGATCTTGTCTAGAATTTTCTTTTATTATTCAACTTCCCCTGTGAGTGTGAAAAGGATGATGTTTTCTACGATTTGAATGAGGAAGCTATCCAAGTGCCACACATGAACTTGGGAGAATGCCAAGTCTCATGAAATGTGGGTATGCACGCATAAAAAACCTATAGGGTCACAACACCACCCCCATCACCTCATCAACATAATCATGAACCCCCATTAAAGTGCGACCATAACACTGACATGCCTTGGGGAATAACTGCCACATCCTCCAATGCCACACGCCTTCCCATAATCGAGATTCAATGCCTCCACCCCTGTCCCTCTCGGTCAAGACTTATCGTGGTCGGAAACTCCCAATGTATGTTCCCACCTCTAGAAAGTTCACTACATCCCACTTTGTGATGTCGCTAACCTAGACACATGCCATGTCGATGTCAACCTCCCATTCTAGAACTATTAAGAACATGATACCCTAATTAATTTGACCACCTCCTCTATTGGGTTTTCCCTATATCTACATAAAGTAATATCTCTATAGGTTCCGACTCGCACATCAATCCACCACCAGTCAATCCTCCCATTAAGCATCCCAATGAGACCCCTCCCACTGGATACTCTCTACAAGGCATTTTCTGGTGAAATGTGTCCAAAACCGAGTCATCCCAAACTCAACTAGTGGTGGGTCAGTCCCTACTGAACCTGCTTGCCCATTTGTGGTCTAAACGAGGCCCAGTAAATTTTTTCATTTATTTACGAGGGATTCTATTTTTCAAGGGAATAAAAGTATAAAAAAAATTAAAATTACATTTCGAATATTATGTTATAAATATTGGTATAAATTTTTTTGTGACTAAGAAGTAGTTTTATTTTAATTATAATTAAAATTATAAAAATTAATTTTAATTCATTTAACACCCACAACATAAATTTACCACATGTTTAATTTTTAACTTACATTTTTTCCCTGTCGTCCGATATTGTGGATTAAATGCCCAATGTTTTTATGGATTTTATTTATTTATTTTTATTCAAATGCATGTGATTCATGTAATAAATAATTTTATTCCTATGATTTTTGCATTGTTTATTTTCATATATTATGTATATGTTCCTTCATGTACATCATAATTATATTGTATGTTTTTTTTAATATTGAGAACACCTCGTATGTGTATGAGTACTCATGTATTGTGTCAATGATATAATAATATTCATACCATATTGAGATATGGATGGATTCTAGACCATATTGCGATACATTTGACTATGGTGCAATTTTTTATATGAGTCAGAGATGACATTGGTATTTTAACCTAAGGGAAATGGCTGGTCCACAAAGATTAAATGGAACAACCAAAAACATAATCTCAAGATCATTCACATAAATTATTTAATATATGAATTTTTATTATTTATTAACTGAGTTTTAATGTTTACACGATAACATAAAATAATCAGAAAAAAATTATTATTTTAAATCCAATGAAGACATGAGGAAGGTTTTTTATATTTACTACATGGTCTAGTTGTTAGTGTGATCACATTTCAAATGCATGTGAGATAGAAAATGATTTCATTAACCATTAAATAGTAAATTTTTTTAATGAAATATTATTTCAAAACAACTTATATTATTTAAATTTGAACACAATTGTGTGTACGGGGTGCTCATCAACCCTAGTTGATGGTGTCTCCATGTACTGCGGGGTCATATGAGAGTGAGGAATCGAGTTAACTAATGATGGTAGAAAATTGGATTTCATGGCTAATTTGTTACATCATTAGTGGGAATGAGTTGATTAAATCATGATAATGATTTCTAAAAGTTGAGAATTCACTAACCAATTCAATCATCCATGAGTCAATGAGGGTAGAGAGTCAAAAACCTACTTAGAAAATATTTGTGTAATATAATATCTGTATCATAAACAATGAGGAGGGTTTTCAGGGATCCATTCCAATAGAAAACTCTAGTGACTGATTATTCTGATTCCTGTAGTGAGTTCCACTAATGTTCAATAAAATAGTGGGACTCATTAATGATTTTATAAATTAGTTAGGTTTTATCACTAATGAAGATAAAATGTAATGATCTTTAATTGGTTATGTTTTGGAATAATGGAATGTAATACATAATATACAGTATGATTAATTTTTGGAAAATTACATGTCATCATTTTCATGAGTTTACATGAGTGTTATATGTAACTTTTTAATGTAATATGATGAATAGAAATTATAAGTGTTGGAGTTACCACTAACCGTTGAGCCACCTCGGGAAGAAAAGATACAAAATATTCTTACTAGAGACCCCCCCACATATATATATATATATATATAATTTTAGGATTACATAATAATGTTATCATAAATTTGTAATGTTTTTTGGATACATCATAATGAAATAGATGGTTTCACATGTTGTCTCAGCTCAAAGTTGCTAGTGAGGGGAAAGGTAAGTGAGAAATAAAACGGAGAAGAATACACTAAATATGTGTAAAATGAAAGACGTGTCATGAAATTTCAATACATCTATTTATTATATCAATGTAACCTACATTATTTAGTTTTTTAATTAATAAATGAATTGTTTTGTGAAAAAAATTTCATTACCTATAGGGTAAGGTTCTTAATGTAAATAATATTTCATGGAAAGGTTAGTACGGTGTTATTATGGTGATAAAGATGAATGAAAATGAGACAAGTTGAGTAAAAATTGTGATGTAAAAGGAAAATTCTCAAGTTATTTTAATATAAATAGGATACAAATTATATATGAGTTTATTTTCATCACTTGTCTTGATATAAGTCTACGTATTTTTTAATGCAATGATCTAAATGGTAAAAACATGTTGTCACTTCATCTTTAAGAATATTCATCAATGTATGTGACGTTTCTATCATTATTAATGGGTATTAAATAATATATATATATATATATATATATATATATGATATATGGTCATATAAATAAAATAACCATGTATGCATGGAAATTTTATAAGAGTAATGGTGAATTTTCCACATAGTTGAGAATGGGTGACTCTTAAGTTAGCTTAGAGAAATACATATCTTATAATTTCCATGATTATTGAATCATGTAGATTTTATATTTATTATAAAAAAATATTTATCTCTTTTATACATTGGAAAATAGGAGACATCTTTCCATTTTTGTAATGAGTTTATTTTATGTCTAATACTCAACAAAGTCTTTAGTGTTTCTTGAATCATTGGTAATATCTGATGAATATAAAAATGAAAGACTCAATTATACCCAGTTGTGGAAAGACAATTATTGTTCTTGTAAAACTATGTATTTTTCATGTAATAACTAGTATAGTTATTAGACACTTTAGATTAAAATACCTTAGGTATTTTTGACAAATTTACTTATTTATTTTTGGACAAAGAAATATTTAGAAATAGACATAATCCAAAAATCATTATAATTAGTTCAACAAGAGAGTGTGAACTATTTTGAGGTAATTCTAGTGGTATATATACTTCATAAGATACCATTATGAGTTTTAGTGAAATTAAAATTGATTTATAGTATATGAATGGTATGAAATTTAGTTTCTTCAAGACCATGTTCTGAATAATATCTTGACCATACATTCATCCATTATGAAATGGATAGTAGATTTATTCATAATCTAACATTTCAATATACAAATAAATGTTATTATGCAAGTAATATGGGTTGATGATGCATCCTATATGAAAAAATTGCTCATGAAAATATAGATTGAAATATTTTCTAAATTCATATTTCCTCATACACATCAAAGTCGTGATTTATGTAAAAGGACAATAAATTTTATGAAATTTTATTCACTTCAAATACATAGAATTTTTTTTTCTAGGCATGGTTCAAAAATTGTTAAATTATTCTACATCATTATGAAAACTATTTTTAAAAATGGATCTCATCTGATTTCTAATATGGTATAAAAATAATATTTAATAATAAAAGAGTATTTATTCATTTTTTTTGTTACAGATAAAAAAAATTCATCTAGAAAAACATAATTTACATCTACTATGTGAATCCTAATGTTTTTTAAGAATAGTAAAATAATCCTTATCATAGAAAAATGTTAATAAAATTATCGAAAATGTATTTCCATTAAAGGGTAAACATCTCAATTTTAGATTGTGGGATAATGATTGTATTGGATCTATTCAATGTCATAGATTCACAAAGAGTTGGCATAAGAACAAGTTCCATAAGATATTTTAAAAAATGAATTTCCCAAAGACACTTATTACATATGAAGGATAAAACCATGGTAATGGTTTTATATTAATCATGGATAGTTATACACTATTCATTTATATTTGTGAATCCTAAAATTGCAAAGTATTTTTCAATTAGTTATGATTGAAAATTTCAAATAGAATTCAATGATGGATTCCATGTATAAGAGTAAAAGTTATTATTATTTAGAAAACAATAGTGGGTATTCAAGTGAGGATTAACATGGGTATTACATGCATGGTAGAAATAATTATTGATTGGTTATAATAATTTTTTTATGCCTACATCCATTATAATTGTACTTTTCATTTCTACAGTCTTTGTTCATCAAATTGGGCATTGTATTTCATGACTACCAATAATGGATGGCATATATACGGCACAACTAGAAAGGATTAGAGACACCCTAAAAATTCAATAGGTTGTGCATATTACTAAAATCCATTTTTTTATAAATGTTACAAAATTATTGAATATTCAATTGGAATGAATTTTTTTCATATTTATATAAGAGGATATTATAAGAATAACAATTTTCCATGTACAATATATTGATAACATATGAAAAGAATATTATTCTTAGATTTAGTTATGACTATAACGAAAATGACACTCTAAATATTGACATAATATAACAACCTAATTTATGGGAAAAATATATACTAATGTATATCAAATGGTTTCCAAGCTGTAGAATATAGTATACATATTTACAAGGTATTGATAAATTAAAAATTAGAAAATTTTGAGGGAAAATTATTACTAATTTCATGTGGAATAAATCTCTCTAAGACGTTATGTATCAGACTCGTGAATAATTTAATGTGGTGCGTATAATTCCATATACTTCTATAATGGATCAATTAGATATTCAATGACATGTAAAAGATATTATATTTCAAAAAATTTATTTATTGTACAAAATATGTGTTATATCTAGGAGAAATGAACTGGAGGCAGTTAGAACTATCCAATTGAACTTTAGAGAGTGCATATGAAATGTTCTATTGTCCCAGATAATGATTGGATGTATTACTCAAGAGGTGGGTGAATTGAGTTCTTAAAAGTGTATTAAAAAATTATACCACCATCTTTGAATTATGAAAGTCCAATATTATTTCATAATAGTATATATAGTATAAATACAAAAAATTTAGAAAGAGAATTTAACCCAAAGATTTATAGTGGTTCAGGGAATAAAAATCCCCAAGTCCACTCAACCAACACCTAACTCCTTGAGCTTGGTGATTTTCACAAAATATCTCTTTTTCTAGGGGATCCCAGCTAAGTACAAAAAGATGAAAGTTAGTAAAAATGTTTAAGAGCATTTGACCAAGATATCCTTTTACAATAACAATCTTATGTCATAACCATACTCATACACCTTGTGCAAACACGATAGAAATAATATACAAGGTTTGAGAAATGTTAGTGGAACACAGGGCCATTCATAAACTATAAGTAGATGAAGATTTTTCCAAAGAAAACATAAACATAAATTGTAGCTCAAGATGATATTCTATGAAATAGATAGATATGATACTCTTCTAAAATAGATAAACTGATTCATGATATGTAAAAAGCTTTTGTATTCATCAAGGGAACACTCATTTCATTCTCTTTACATTTTTTTTCATATTCCACTTCTTTTGTTATTTCCAACTAATCCTTATATATGTGGTTTAAACATGATAACATGATGATTTTGATGGTCAAAAAATACATACATTGATTCTGATAAGATAAGTAATTGAGAGTATGAAATCACACTTTCCAACTATGGAATTTTTTTTGTAATCATAATGTCATATATTTTCTTCATTCTATGATATTTTTCTACTCATGGTAAGTCTTGTATAGTCCAATATTCACATAAATGGATAATTATCAATTTATATTCCCAAAAGGTTTGAAATGAATTATCAGGTGATTATAAAATTTATTATTATGATCTGCAATATCAAATCTTCATAAGATATCGGGTGAGAATAATTTTTAACACGGAATGCATTCCATTAGAAAATGATAATTTTCTTCACATGTTATTCAGTCTTCAATGAAGTTAAATAATACTATTCAATTTATGATAAAGTCTTAATTTTATTCAACTTCTTCTCTCAATGAATATTATTCTCAAAAGAATAATGTCATTTCGTATTATCATTCTGACTAAAGGAAATTTCTTCAGTAACTCAATAGATCATCGTAAGATAATGTCTTATGAAATACATTCTAATTCTAGAAAATGTGATAGTTTCTTTCAATCTCATTATATAAAGTACTTGTATGTAATGATATAATCACTTGATCATATAGCATAAGATAATTTGAAAAACTAAACAAAATTATTTAGTATTGATTTTGTAAATCATCAAAACAAATAAAGTGGAGATATGTTGAAACATTATACATCCAACATTAATTTTTTTATTAAAATAAACACTTTTATGGGGAAAGTGTTAACCATAAAAACTAGAAAGTTTCAATTCCAAAGGATATGATAGATTTGTTAATGAAAAGAGTGAGTTTTTTAGAATCATTTTATTTAATAAAAACCTAGGGAATAACATTAACCTGAGTGTTGGGGAATCCTTCAAGGATCACTCATATAGAAGCTCCAAGTTGTGCCATGATTTTTTATATTCCTCCTTCCATATTGTCCACATGTTTAATCCTCTACGAAAAATGCGAGCTTGGTTATCAGCCCACTCACCTTGCTCCTTTGTAGTGTCCACATGAATAGGTCTTATCTTCTTCCATGAATTAATATCCAAAGTATCATCAACCATTTATTCATTAGAGTGCATGAGTAGATCCTTATGTTCCATCACTGAGGCCATCTGGCACTGGGAATCATATTGGGAACCTAATTCTCACTGCTTCCCCTGACCAATAAACCCTACACCAAATGTGGGAAAATATGGAGAAGAAGCCTCACATCCTACCTTAACAAGGTCCTTTGAGATGGCGGCTGCCTCCTGTTGACTGGGTTCTTTGGACCTATTAAAGGTTTGGCTACCAATCATTATATATGACTTCAGGGAGAACATTTCCATCCATGAATATCTTTTAATAGTAGGTCTAGATAGTTTGGAGTAATCCTTCCTTCATTGTGCCATCTTATTGTTCGAAATGAATCCATTTGATTCAATGGTTTTTTACTTGACCTTCCGCATATAAGATCTAAGTTAGTTATCAGCTATGGATAGTTCATTAGACTCATCACGGTCTGAAGTCTCATCCATTTCTTCTTGGGATAATTCCACATCAATCAAGGGGTCTTGTCCATTACCCACCCCTATAACTTCCTCTCTGTTATGATATTATTCTTCTTCCACCACTACAAATCGGTTTTGAGAGGTCATGTTTGGACCCCCATTCTTTAAGCTTCTCAGCATCAGAGGAGGTCTATGGGGCCTACATTGGCTTGTCATGAGGTCTTATCTGATGAAGACAATGATCCATAGATTGGATATAATTTGGGATGTCTTCCAATGCTAGGAACTAAATATCCTTACTGGTGTCAGGTCCCATATTGTCATCATTTATCATCATAACTTCATCTGGATTTGTTGGAGTAACGTTCTGTGATGCCTGTGGAGTATCCCGTGTGACCTCCCTCATTTATTGACCAAGCCTTAGATTATCACGATCACCACACACTAGTAAACTTAATTAAAAAATTGGAAAAAATATGAGTATCAACTATTGTGTGGAAATAAAAATTTTCTAGGCGGTTTCTTGAATAATATTGGTTGATTTTGAGGTAACAATGATGATAAAAGAGGAGAATCAGATATTGATCCAACATAATCAGATAACATTAGTGAGGATTCTCTAAGACTATCATGATCATGGACAGCAAACCTAACTCATGTTTACTGAATATTGTGAGTCGCTTGTTGTTCTATCACCAAAGTATAGTTATCTACATAAGAAAAAGGGAACTATAAAAGGTTGTCCAGTAATGAAAAATGTTTATGTTAAGAAAACCATTGGTGATACTCTGATGGATCATAGGATTAACTAATATGTTAAGATATATGCAGTTAATGACCATAAATTTGTGTTCTCGGAAGCCTTCTTCCACACATTCGATTGAGTTCTTATACACAAGAATCAATCTATTTGACCATTTCGTTCTTGATGTAATCTTGTGAAACCATTATAAATCCTCTGAGAGAAGTATGAAATGAAACTATAGAGGTATTATTTTCTAGAAAAAATGGTTATCAAAATCCATAAAACATAAAATTAATTATTTATAATTCCCTTAAAAGACACAATTTTGTTTTCCGCAGTGGTTTCAGGTCTTTCAAATGAATCTAAAAAAGCATAAATCTCATCATCATCATCATCATCAGATACATTCTGTGAAATACTATTCATTATTTGATCATGATGATCTTAAAGATTATTTTCTAAATACACAAAATTGTTTGACATTTTACCAACTAACATTTTTATGAGAGTACTTATGAAACTTAATTCTGTCTTGATCAGTAGATAATTTTTATGAGTTCTTTAAAGCATCTTGTCAAGTGTAGAACTAATATATTTTACAGAACTGTAAAAAATTCCATCATTTCTACTAGAAAACTTATTACATCCTCAACAATGGGTTTCTGGATGTTTTAACATGTTTTTATTATAGAAACTTCACCACAATGTGAGAATAAATACCTAATTTTATATATTCTAATAATTGAGATAATTATATTATTCTAAATAGAACATCAAAACAATGAAATGTACAAGTAAGAGGTTTTTATAAAAAAATTTATATCACATACTGTTCTAAAATTATTACTTCTTGATCATTGGATTTTGTAGCCATATGATTTCTTAGAGAATAAACTCCAGAATCTAGTCTAGAGAGGCTATGCTAAGGCCTTTGGGAAATAATCCTTTCAACTTCTTGCCTTTCTTCATTTTGAATTTTTTTGTGGGACGGAGAAAGAATTACTTGATGAAAATTTGTACTATATTCTTGAAATATTATATTTTTAATAAGATTTAGTAAATTTTCATCATGAAATGATTATTGGGAAACAGTTCTTTGAAACCATTCTTCAATCATTCTATATATTTCCTTAGAGTGTGTCTTAACTAGAAAATAATTTTATCTCAATATTATAGAGATTTTTTTTTTCATGGCCAATTGAAAATATCAGTGTGATCGTTGTCTCTATCCTTTCATTTGTGTCATGAACTAGTGGAGGGGTTGGAAAAGAAAGGGTGATTTCCTAACACATTGATTAAGGGATTGGTGATAGATCAATTAAGATTCTTATTCTTAATTTTAGATCTTCTTCTTCTTTATCACGTCGTTTTCTTTTCTAAGATGGATGAGACGATTCCTTTACTATTATTGGAGTCATACCTAAATTGAAATTATCTCCATGGAAATGATCAGGGTATACATAGGGCATTAAATAATAGGAAATTAACTTTCTCAAATTAAAGTCCAAATACATACCAATTTTTCCATAAACACTTGAATTCAACATTTTCAAAACATGTCATGGAGACTCATCATTGATATCCAAAATAATTTCAGCACCATGAAATTATAATATCAAAATTATTCTATACATGTCTAAATTTATTAAAATTTTTTCACAGTAGACATATATCTCATGACATACCATGATGATTTTACTAGTTTTTATAGCATATGAAATTAACATAATTAAACATCCTAAAAATGGATTTTATCAAACTCATTGTTACATTGAGAAATTATGAAATAAATGAACATGGCCAATTTTTTTTGTTCTTGCTCAAGGGTCTTCTCTGATTTCTTCTTGAATAAATCATTTCCAAAAAGAAACTTCTTGATTTTGGTTGGAGTGATACCTTGTATGGGAGATTAGAAGGTATAAAAGAATGGATATGCTTCGTGTGGATCATTCAAAACATCATCAAGATTAAAGGTGGTTAGATACAACTCTATTTTATTAATAGTTATTGTATGAAGGTCTTCAATTTCACCGAAATGAAACAAAAAAAATTCATATAGCTCAAAAACTTTTCTATTTACCACTTTTAAGGTTCGTGACTAATCATATGCATATTATCATCCCTGATTATTAACATCATCCTTTAGCTACATATCAGTTATTTCTAGATATATAAAATCAAAGGATCTTCCACTTAAAAGTTTTCTTAATATCCTTTGACATTTCCTTTTTCATGATGAAATACCATCGACAGCTTTAATATTTTCCAGTTGATGTGATACTAACAGATTAGAAGGTCGGAGGAAATGGGTAAAAATTATTTTAGTAGAGATAAAGTTGTTTAAAAGGTGTTGTGATTCTGTTCATTCATAGAGTTTCTACTCAATTATTTTCATTCATAGTAATTGAGGTGTCACACAGTAATTTTAGAGTAATTATAGACAAATATGGGTGATGCGGCCTATTAAATGTGATCATTACTCAAAAGAGAAGAATAAATAAATAAAATGAAACCATTAACATTCTTAATATAAATATTTTAAATTAGAAATAAAATATTAATTTGTAAAATTAAAAATTAAAATTTTGATTTAATGAAATCAATTTTTTCAGTATATAAGGGTTCAGTTAAAATATATGATTATTTTTTTAAAAAAGATTCTAAAGAAATATCATCTTCGTGTGCTTGATTTCTTATGAACGTATGTCGTAAATCAATGTTATTTTTTCATGGATGATTTATTGTATTTTTTGACATGTTGATAGCACTAGTGTTTTCACATCTAATTGGAACACGATTAAAGTAAAATCCAAAATCCATTAAGGTTTGTTTCATCCACAATACCTATGCACAAAAACTTATAGCAGTAATATATTCATCTCTAATAGTTTATTGTGATATAGAATATGGTTTTTTTACATGACCAAGACATGAGAGATTTACAAAGAAAATGACAGGGTCATGAGGTTCTCTTCCTATCTAATCTACATCTAGTAAAATCAGTTTCTAAGTATGAAATCAAATTAAAATAATAGTTACTTTGGAAAAAGAGGAGAAAAAGTTGTGTTTTCTTCTAAATATCTTTAACTTATTTTAAATATGATTCATTTGGATTAGAATGAAATCTTTCAAAATACATACTGAAAACATGATATCTTGTCTACTTGCAGTAAGTTATAAAAAACATCCAATGATTTCTCTATATAAGTAGTTTTCAATTGGTTTCCCAGTTTCATCCAAATCAAAATTCATAATAGATTTAAAAGGACTTTAATATGTCTTAATATTTTCATGTCCATACGTCCTAATTAATTAAAGTCTGTATTTTTTTTAAATATTTCTGAAACAGTTATTATAAATCTAAAATCCTAGAAAATAATTTAGTTCTCTTATTATACTCATTTAAAACTCATTTTCATATGTTTTTGAATAATAATTGCATAGTATTTGATTTTTTAATCGAAAAATAACATCATGTACCATTATTTGATGTAGTAAAATATCAGAAAAATAAGTTTAATCGAATAATGTATGATCTTATTTTCCTAATATAAAACCATTTTATAAAAAATAGTAACAAAATATTTCATAACATGGCCTTGGATATTATTTAAGTCCATATATAGGTTTTAAAAGATTAAAAATAGAATTTAGAAAATATGGTTCTTCAAAACCATGATATAGTTCAATGTAAACTTCCTCTATTGAAAACCATTTAAAAGGTATATTTTACATCAAAATGATGTAATTTAATTTTCATATATGATGAACATGCTAGAATTATTCTAATATCTTCTAATAAATATATATGGGATATAATGTTTCTTCATAATTTATTCATTATTATTGAATATATTCTTTGGTAATCAATATATATTTATTTATTGTTATAACGGTATTGTAATCTTTCTTTTTTCAAAAAATCAATTCAATTCTAACTATAAGATAGTTCGAGGGTTACTCTACTAATTACCAAACATTATTTATTTAAAATTGATTCAGCTCTTATTTCATTGATAATTACTAACATTCATATGATAAAGATTCTTCTAATAATTTAGGATCTAATTGGGATAGAAAGGAAGATAATTATAATAAAATTCCTACATTTCTTCTAGATATTACTCCTTCAACTAGGATTCATAAAATATTTTCTAAAGGATGGTCTCTATGGTTTAGGGGTGTTCTAGGAAACAATCTTTCTTGTTCTCTTGTGTCATTCCTTATTGAATTTTGTTTAAATTAATCATGTTGAAAATCACAATCCTTGATGTCATGAATGAAAGGATTAGGTCTCACATTTTTTACTGAATTATTTTCAGAGTGGCCCTGTCTTTTCATACATTAAAATTACATAAATTTTGTGGAATAGTTAAAACATAATACAAAAATATGCCTAAATTATGTATTAGTATAGTTTATTTGGAAACATGGAAACATAAACACTAGTACATAGTTTAGCTATATTATCTCCCACTGGGTTCTTCTTGACTAGAACCCTTCATATACACAAAAAAATACATATCTTCATACAATGAGAGAGTAAAAATAAATAGTGATGAGCACAGATGCTCATTAAGGGAACGAAAGGGAGACATATAAGCACAATTATGAGCATAAGGGTATGAGAACATGTTAAAGGAAATAAAATATCATACCTTAAATAATAAAGATCATAAACTTGAATCTTGGATGAAATATTGGCAGTTCACAAGACATGAATCATAAAGAAATTAAGAAATTAATCCTTGAAATCATAACATAACAATAAAACAGGGAATTATGGGAAACACATAAACATTTTATATTATTTCTATAGTATCCAAGGCATTAATTCCATGACCATATTGGTAGTATGGGTTTACTCCCCATACCATCTTGTTAGTCATGGTTCACTCCCTTGGACATCTTAGTAGCATGAGTTCACTTCTCATTCCATCTTGGTAGTCATGGTTCACTCTGAGGACTATATTAGTATTCAAGGTTCATTCCCAATACCATCTTAGTCAATATAATGAGATATAAATCATTACCCAATGAATTAGAGGGAGATATTGGTCCCACCCATCTCACAATAAAAACATACATACATTTCCCACAAGATCATTAAAAATCATATCATAACCCATGAATTATCTTGGGTATGATAAACATGTAATCATATAATAACCTATGGAAAAAGTACAGGTTCCATAATAATTTCATCACAAACATAAAAATTGAAAAGAAATTGGTTTCAAAATCATATAACTCATGAAAGAGAAATTGGTATCATGTACATCATTCCACAAAAACATAACCCATTTAGTGAAAGAGTACGAATACAAACATTGAATCATTTCTCAAAAAAGGAATGTTTAAATCTAATATATTTCATTATACATGAGAAATAATTTTGATATATGTTTTAAAAACATTTCTTGAATAAATTTTATTTTCTTCATTTAAAATTTCATTTTAAAACATAAATCATTTTGAATAAAATTTTATTTTAAAATATCTTTGAAAACTTATAAATGATGCTTTCAAAACCAGAAAACATTTTTAAAATCCATTTTTAAGGAAATTGTTTTCCTTAAATTTATGAAAATATAGTTTTTTTAATTAAATAGACTTTCGAAAGAAGAGAGAAATAACATCATATTTTTCATAAAAACATTTTCATTAATAATATTAATTACCAAATGGTGGGAAAATGGTACTTATACAAGGGAATATATTGAATAAAAATAGGCTAATAAAACTCAATAGGTTTTTTAAGATATTGACGATAATATTTCATCAAAGGAATCATAATCCTTAACAATCATGAAATGTTATGACATTGATTCAATAAAATATTACATCTTGGTTACTTGGGGTCATACAATCCATGTCAGAAAATATAATTACATGAAACATAAAAATATAATGAAAATAATGATATTCATGATATAAAATGTGATATGGAAGTATAAACACCTCAAAAAATAATTTATGTTCCTAACAAAGCATGATTCCCATAGAAAGAAAATTGAGAAAAAACTATCTTAACAATTTTGTAAATTTTGAAATGTAAGTCCCATGAAATAAATATCATATAATGGATATGTAAATACCCATTAATTTATGATTTATAATAATATAATACATTCATGGGTAGTATATAAAAAATTAAAAATAAAAGAGTGGTTAACATGATATGTATCTCACAGATATAAAAAGTGAGACAAAATTCTCTTACCTTATGTCTTGAATATATTCGTACTCGTACAACATTCTTATATGTAAAATTTATGTTTATTATATATTTTTAAAAGAATAATATTATTATATAGAATACCATATATGGATTTATTATGACATTATATTACCCTCTTGTTAGCAATTCTTTGTTATGTTTTCACTTTAGGTTATATCTGATTTGTTCTTCCCATGTGTCTTAATTTGTTATATCTTGGGTCATTTTACTTATATCATGATTTAGATAATCTAAAACATGATATAAATATCATTTATATTCATTATATGTGTGTTATAATAATATAAATAAAACAAAATTATGAAATGGAATACATTGTTCATGTAGACGGTAAGTCCTACGTACGCATGAAGGATATTTCCATTTTTATTGTCGAATTGAAAGAAAACAAGTACATGACGTATTTGTGTATATAAATGTATATATATAATTATTTTTTCATTAGAATTATTATATAATATATGTCATATAATTTCACTAAACCCTTTCTCTAATACATTCTATGATGTGTTTGAATGAATCATATCACTTTGAGGGGCCGATATTCCACACTTCCTAAAATAAAATTATAGTATTTAAACAAAATAGAAAGTAAAATGATATGAATTTTAAAAGTAATAAATAAGATTAAATACATAATAAATATAATATATGAAATAATTTTTTTTTCTATCATAATTTCATCCATGAGAGACAGTAAAGGAAAAATGAACAATTATCTTTTAGCGAGGCGGTAGTTCATCAAACACATAAACAATATGTTTGTTACCCATATATGGGGGTGTGTGTAAGTGTATGTCGAACCCTTATCATAAAAACATAAAAGTATATTTAATATAATTTTTTCTTTATATAATATTGTAATAATAATATTGGTGGTGTGGAGAAATAAAATAATATAACGGAGCTTGAGAGAAGATGTTGCCTCCTAATCAGGTAACTCTTTTTGGTTTGTGAAAAATGTATTATTAGGATTGATTTATTCCCATGGGGAGGCTTATAGGAACTAGGTATGGACATTTGGAACTTATTTTTGTATATTTTTTTTGAGATAATCTGTTTTAGAGGTGTTAGAAAGTGTGAGGAGGGGGGGCCTTTTATAGTGGAGGAGGAGTGACACTCTTATAAATCTTTGGAAACGGAATTCCACCCACGTTTTTCCCATGTCAAGTGGCACCCATAATGGAAAGAAGTAAATAAATTTGACTATGGGGTCAAAATATGGCCAAAACATGGGTGTTTAATAATTTCTGATGTCTTTTTGGGTCTTAACATTATGGTTTATTACCTTTTTAACCTAATTTTTCTCTTAATCATTATAATCAAAATTAATCACCTTCAGTAATATTTTTTGTCAAAAATAAGTTGAAATTTTTATAAATTATTAAATTTTTATAATTAAAATTATGAAATCCATTTTTCAAAATTTAAATCATAGAAGTGGAAAAAATAAATTCAAAATTAATCCCATTGACGAGACAATACTGTAGTGTTTTAAAGTAAAAATGATCAAAAGTTTGCTATGTTTTTATATCTAATTTCAATGTTAAATTTATTCCAGTTAAATATATTGTATTAATTGATAAAAATATTATACAATTAAACATGTATTAAAATATTAAATATAATTAAACCCTATGAATATATTATATGAAAAAATTGTATTTAAAAGTTAGTAATTTCGAATATTCATCCAAAAATGATGTTTTTTTGAAAAATATCAAAAATTGTCACTAAGATAATTTCAAAAATATAAATTAAAAAATGAAGTTTATTTTATCAAATTAAATTTATAAATGTGTCTAAAAATAATTTTATTATCTTCCACAAAAAGACATTAAAAGTAGTACATTTGGGAAAAAAGTATTTTTAATCATATAAGGACTTTACAAAAAATTATATATTTCATTATAAATAAGATTTTTTATAAAAAATCATGAAAAAAGTATTTTAAAATTATTCAATACTATTAATATTACTATTTTTAATGACTTGGTTATAATTATATTTTTAAAATATTTATAACAATAAATTTATGATTCATTGAAACATCATTGTTTTTTGTAATGAAAACAAAATCAATGTTGGGAGTATTATACAAAAAGACATTGTTTCATGAATCATATTCTATTTAGATGTTTTTCAAAAGGAATATTTTACTTAGTTCATTAAAATACATAAATGAAAAATAATTTATTCTATAAATGAAAAAAGGACCATAAAAACTTAGGGTGTTACATTTTACCCCCCTTAAAATGAATTTTTACCTCGAAATTGATCACTCGGGTAAAAAATGAGGATAATTGTTCTTAATACTATCCTCAAGATCCTATGTTTTTTTCCTCTAACTAGTGATTTCACTATTGAACAATAAAAGAGTGAGTGGTATTGTTTTGTAGAAATTTCTCTGATAGTTCAATGATTTCATATAGTAGTTCTTGATAAGGAAGATATTTCTCTTGTAGTATGACCTCTATGTTCTATACGTGTGAAGGGTCAGGTATGTACATCCTCCAGACAGATACATGGAATACATCATGTACATAAGAGATATTTGGAGGATTATCCATGAGATATGATACCATCCCGATAAAATTAAGAATTTCAAAGGGACCGATATACATAGGTATTAGATTCCATTTCATTCCAAACCTCCTAACCTTCTTCCAGGGATAGATTCATAGAAATGAAATTTAAAAAACCTCAAATTGTAGTTCACAATGATGGTTATTAGTGTAAATTTTATACCTTCTTTGAACATCCTTTACATGATATTAAATATTTCTAACTTTATCTTCAATTCCATCATCAATCTTTCATACAAATTGCATTTTTTTCTCCAACTTCAACCCAAAATTTTGGAGCTATACATTTCTTCCCATAGAGGGCTTAATAAGGATTCATATGAATTCTTGAGTGAATGAACTTTTATTAAAAAAACTCAACTATAGAATGGAGTTGATCCAGACCACCTTTGAAATCCAGAGAAGAAGATCACAACAAAGCTTTTAGGGTTTGAATTGTTCTTTCAAACTAAACATATGTTTGAGGATGATAAGAACTGTTGACACTCAATTCTGTATCATATTCATGTTGAAGACATTGCCAGATCATTTAGGTGAACCTAAGATCCTGATCCGATACAAATTTTTATGGTACTCTATCTATCCTTATGACTTCCATAATTTATATCCGAGATATCTAATCTACATATAATTCTTCTCTGATAAAAATGATGTTTTCTGACATATAAAGGAGATCAACTACCACCCATATAGAATTAAACTCTTTAGAGGTTTTGTATAGTCTAATAATAAAATCCACAGTGATGTTCTCCCATTTTTAATCTTTTATGTGTAATGGAAGAAACATACCTTTATACTTTTTTCTTTCAACCTTAACATGTTGGAATACCAAGAACTACGATACAAACCCTATGATAGATCTCTTCATGCCATCCCACCAGAAATATACAATCAAGTAGCTATACATCTTCATATTTAAAGGTTTAATAGTGAATGAATAACTATCAGCTTCCCCTAATATATCCCTCATAAATTCTGGTATGGAAGGAACACACACACGCTTCATAAAACATATAATTCCATCGTTATGTAGGTTAAACACAAGAAAATTTCGAAAACAATTTTCCACTCCACACCATCTTTTTATGCATCTTTAATCATCACATGGAAAGAGGTTTGACAATTCATTTGACATTAAATTTTTTTATATTAATTTTATTCAATAATTTTCAAATTTTTGTATAATGGTTTTATAGAATGAGAACATATTGATAATGGAACATATCATTTTTTGCAAAGTCCTTTTTATGATTAAAAATGTTGTTTTCTCAAATAAACAAGTATTAATAATAAAATTAATTTAATACATGTTTAGAAATTGAATTTGATAAAATAAACTTAATTTTTTAATTTAGAACATTGAAATTATAGTAGGGTGAATATTTATTTTTGAGAAATTTCATTTCTTGTTGAATAGTGAAAAATACATCTTTTTAGTTAAAAACTACCTTTTTGTTAATTACATATAAATGATAAATGATTTTATAAATTTGTTTTAAGGCCTTATTATATAAACATTACATATATTAATATAATTTAATTCATTATAATCAATTTCACATTGAAATTAATTACAAAATCATAACAATATTTTGATCGTTTCTCTACTATAAAAGCCCATTATTTCATCCAATCTGTGGTACTAGTATTAATATTAATTTTTCTTCCTATGTGATTTGAATTTATAAAAACTGACATTCACCATTATTTTGAGTATAATATTTAGTGTTTAACAATACCAAGTTAGTTTTGGCCAAAATTATTAGTACAAGTGTTTAAAATTATTCACAACGATTGATTCCAAATTAAGCTTAATTAGAGATTAAACCTTCAGATTAAGGGACTAAATGATCAAGAAACTTGTCCAAACCCCATTATATGTCCATATTTCAGCCATAAACCTTCAAAGAGTAATGTGTTTTAGTTTTTTGTGAATTTTTTGGTAATTTCTTGTAAAATTCCAAGTGATTCATTTTCATTCCCTATAAAATCCAACCACTTCTACATGTTCCTCAAACCTCTAAAAACTCTTAGGTTCGGCCAATAAATGCCTATTACACCTCCCAAAAGTCCTAAATTCCACCTATAATATTTACCTTGGGAATAATGTATTCCAAATAAGCCTTTTGGCACAAACCCAAAGGAGATTCATGATTAAGAGGTAACATCTCTTCCCATGTCCTTTATTTTATTTTGATTATCCACCCTCTAAAACTCTTCTTATTATTTGATTATATAAAAAAATTATCCTAAATATACTAGAATTTTATTTATATAAATTGTTCATATAATAATTTTATTCACCTTCATACAATGGATAACGAATATATTGTTTCTTTGTAGGACTAACTAATGTATCACGAAACGATGATTATTCATTTTTTATTACCACATATCATAGTGGCCATTATGATAGAAAATTAGTTTATATATGATATATATTATATTTACAATATATCTATACTTCCTTTCTTTTTATTTATAACATACCTTTATTCATTCCATCATATGTAAATACGGTAATTTCAGTTGAGGAAGTGTGGACTACCGCCCCTCAAAGCGTTATGATTCATTCATAAACTATATGGATTTCATTAAAGGTGTTTTTAGTGAATATATATAATATATATGATATAATAAATCTACTATAATAATTATATATACATTTAAATATATGTTATTTTCTATCATTCTTTCAATACGATAATAAAACGGAAACAACGTTCATGCGTAAGTACGACTTACCATACCCATGAACGGTGTATTTCATTTTGTACTCATATATTATATATATTATTATAAAACAGATATAATGGATATATCATATATTTATATCATGGTATTCATTATGGAATTATTATATAATTATAAGTACCAATGATATAACAAATTAAGACACACGTGATGAACAGAGCGAATATTACCCGAATTTAGACCTTAACATATAATTGTTAAGAAGTGGGTAATATAAGGTCATAATAAAACCATATATGTTATTATAAATAAGAATAATATTATTTAAAATATTAATAATATACTTATATTTATTATATAGGAATATTGTAAGAGTATGATGAGACTCAAGACACAAGATAAGGGGATTTCAACTCACTTATTATTTTAATGATATACATTCTATGTTCGCCACTCTTTCATTTTTTGTGGTCTGTGAACTGACCATTATTTTATTATATATATTAAAATTAAATTTAGGGTTATTCACATATATATTTTATAATCTTTCATTCATGGGGTTTATGTATCAAAAATAACCAAATGGGAAAAAAATTCTCAATTTGGATTCTTTGAGACTCATGTTTTGTTATGCACCAAAAATATTTTTTGAAGTGTATATACATAAAGTTTACATGCTATATCATTAATATAATTATTTTAATGATATTTTAAGTTTAATTTAATTTATTTTTCTTTCTGGGAGATTATGGTCCAATATTACAAACTTATAAGAGTTTATTTTGATAATCTCATCACATTTCGAGATTGTTTACAGTTATGAATTCCTTGATGAATTATTATGTTCCATATCTCAATGCATTCAAGAATTTTATTCTCTTATGTTTATTCATGATATATTATTCTAGTGGAACCGTTTTTTACTCTTTGGTAAATAATATTGTTAATAAAGAGTTTTTAAGAATGCCTGAATTTACCCTCTCTTTAGTTGGAAATATCTATTCCTTCGAAACCATGTTATCTAAAAAGTGTTTCGAAAAATTTTCAACTAATATACTATGATAATTAAACAAAAATTACCCATTTTATATTTTAACAATGTTTTAAAAGGAATATTATTTTCACTTTCCAAATGAGTAAATTGTCTATACTTTTGACCATGAAAAGGGAATGTTATTTTTACCTCATACGACAAGTATAGATTTACCCACTTTCAATCATTGGAAGATTTATTTTCATGTTTAAAGGTTTTCTTAAACAATTTTTAATGATATATTTTAAATTAAAATGGTTATCAAAATGTTTTCAAGAATATTTTGAAAGTTATTAAGAAAAATGGTCTCTAAAATATTTTTAACCTTCTTTTATATGTTTTCAAGAAAATTCTTTCCAAAACATTTTAAATTTTCATTAATAATTTTTCCTGAAAAATAGTTTCTAATGTTTTTTCAAGATTCTTTTATATGTTTTAAATAAAACTTATTTTCAATACATTTTCACGATTTCTTCATAATTTTACAGAATGATTTCTAAGGAATTGTTTTTTAAATTATTTGATGCTCATTTTATATTTTATGAAGGAAAAATGATTTCAAATGATTTCCAGTATTAGTTATATGTTTTTAAGATATTTCATATTAAAATAATTATAAAAGGTTTTTAGTTATTTAAAATTCTTTTTTCAAAGAATAATGGATATTTTCTTCATGGAATGTTTTGAATGATATTTAAAAATTATTTTCTATCTATGATTGCATACATTGATGTTAGTCACTAACTTCTAGGAAATGATCTAAATCCACAATTCATGTACATTCTAAGAAAGGGTCATTCTTAATGTCATTATATTTATGAAATATTTTTATCTTCCACGTGTTATTTGTTTATGAAAATATATTTATATTCCTTGGGTTATATGTTTATGAAAATCTATTTATTTTTCCATGGGTTATATGATTTTGAAACCCACTTCCTTTCACAGGTTATGATTTTATGAAATTATTATGAAACATATCAATTTTCTATAGGTTGTGATGTGATAAAATGTTAATGATGCCCATTTCATTTTGTGGGTTATGATTTGATGTTTATAGAACCCCTTTCCTTTCATGGTTTATGATATAAAAATTGTTTTTGGCACATGCATGCATGATTTTATTATGTGATGGGTGAGACTTATATATCCCTCCAATGAATTGGGTAATGAAAGTTTTATATGATCTCAAAGGGTATACAGGTTGTAGACCAAGACCAAAAATAAGATTGTACATTGTTTTTATCCCAAGACTAGAAGAAATAGTGTATGCAGTTTTATCCGAAGCTCGAAAACAAGAAGGTACATGGGTTGTATCCCATTCCCAGAATAAATAGGGCACACTGGTTGTTTCCCAATCTTGACAATAAAAAGGTATATGGGTTATATCCTAGGTCTAATAGAAAGAGGGTATATGGGTTGTATCCCAATCCTGTAAACAAGAGGGTGCATGGGATGTATCCCAATACTTAAAGAAATATGGTACATGGGATGTAGCCTAAGAACAAAAATAAGAAGGTACATGGGTTGTAGCCCATGCCAAAAAGAAATAGGTTAAATCGGTTGAAGTCAAGTCCTAAAATAAAGAGGTTTTATGAGTTGTAGCCCATTCTCGAAAACAAGAGGGAACATGGGTTATAGTTTAGGCCTAGAATAAACAGGGTACACAGATTGTAGCCTATTCTTGAAAACAAGAAGGTTCATGGGTTGTAGCTAAGTCCCAAAAGAAATAGGGTACATGGGTTGTAGCCAAAGCCTATAAACAAGAGGGTACATGGGATGCATCCTAGGACTAAATTAAATATGTACTTGGGTTGTAGAACAAGACATAAAAAAGGTACATGGGATGTACCCCATGCAAAAGTGAAAGAGGGTGCATGGGTTTTATACCAATCCTAAAAGAAATAGGGTACACATTTTATAGCACAAGATCCAAAATAAGAAGGTATTTGGGTTGTATCCCAAGACTAAATTTAAGAGGGAACATGGGTTGTTAGTCCTAGTCCTCTATTGTAAAAAAGGTCATAGCCCAAGCCCAACAAGTTATAAATGTATTGGTAGGTATCCTTGACATAATTTTTTTTATTCTTATATGTATACCACAAATAATATGACTTATCCCTTTGTTATGATTCCATGTCTTATGATATTTATTTCATTATGATACATGAACATCAATGCTTTATGCCATGATTCATGTATATGATCTTTGATATGTTGGTTATGATCTTCAAATGTTATGCTTAAGTTCCATACCCTTTTGTTCATGTTATTATTACTAATTTCCTTTATTTTACATAATTGAGAATCTGAGATCACCCATTTCTTTTGTTTCCATTCCACTGGTTATGAATAATGGTTTTAGGTAGAAGTAATGAAGGTATAGATATTTATGAGAGATTTTTAAGATCATTCTCCATGATAAATGTTTTCATTCTATGTTTACAATTATATTTTTCTGTAACTATCCTTAGGCATTTATTATTGTAATGTACTGAATATTAATCTAAAATGATTTAATATCCATGTATGTCAAGCCTGTGTCGCCATATGGATTTAATCCACTAAAGAACCTATCTACATTACATTGGGGTCACATGATAATTCCTAAAGTGTGAATTGAATGTCTCATGAAATTTGCCTCATAGGAAACAAAAAATTCATCACCCATTTTCTTTAACTCAAGGAACTATTTCTCTTTCTTGGAATGAATAATATGAGGAAATTACTTATTGAACAACAAGTTCTTGAACACTTCCCATTCCACGATTTAATTTTCATCTCGATTCATCATATTCTTGATTAGAGTACACCACTAGTCCGATTCACCTTCTAAATGATACACATCCATAATAACGTTATAATGATCTAAACACTGGAGAATGGAGAATATCGTTTTAGTAGTGTTGATCCATTTCACAGCAATAAGTGGATAATAAGACCCTATAAAATAAGGTGGATGTTGCCTCATTAAAGGCTCCACAAAATGATGTACCATCATTTTCTCATTTTTATGTCCACCATGATTCATATCTTAGGAGATTTGGTTGAGCATAACAATGAGATTTTGTGTTCCTACTCCCATTGAAATTTATTGATCATGAGGAAAATCATTTCATTATACTTCATAGTTACTATTTGTGTGGTTCCTTTGGGATCTATCTATTGACTAAAACCAATATCATAGGGTATGAAATAGTTAATATAATTTGAGACCACATAATAATGAAAAGATTCTTACATGATTTATAAATCATGAAACCTTCCATAATATATTAAACATTAGGTTTATCTTATGATATTCAGATCCAACATATATTTAAATCCTTCATGATGGTTCATGAAGAGATTGTGAATTCCCAAATCATTTCCCTTGGAAGTGTCAATATAGGTGTAAATCAAGGTCCATTATCATGTAACATATTACACAGAGTTAGGATCACAATAGCTTCATAGAGTTTCTACCAGTATGTATATCTATGCCAGATCGAAATCAATTTATATTATCCAGAAATGTAATTATTTCTACGAAACCACTCAAGCTATCCTACCCCGAAATTCCAGTACAATTTTCAATCCTTTTCCTTATCCTTGGACTTATCATTAGACACTACCTTAGGGTTCTCACAAAAGTTTTATCATTCTATATTCCAAAGGATAACTAAACATTTTCAATAATACTAACTATATAAAACCTCACTTTTCATACATTAACATTAAAAAAATTTATAGAATAATTGAAACATTATACAGACATATTCCCAAATAATGTTTTACTCTAGTTCCTTTAGAAACATATAAATATAAAAAATGTTAAATAAGTGTGATATATTATCTACCACTAGGTTATACTTGACTAGTTCCCTTCTTATACACATAAAAAATAATACATATCTTCATAACATGTGAAAGAAAATATTAAAAGTGGTGAGATGAGATGCTCAGTAAGGGTAATCAAGGGAGACATGTAAACATAATCATGAGAATAATGCTATGAGAACTTGATCATGAAAATAGAAGACCATACCCTCTATATAAAATTTCATAAACATGAATCCTGGAATAAATATTAGTAGTTCATAAGACATGAATCATAAGTAAATAAAAAACATAAGCTATGAAAGAAAAACATGCGAATAAAACATGAAATTGTGATAAACACATTTTAATATAAAATGATTTGTATAGTATTCAAGGAATCACAACCAATACCATCTTGGTAGTATGGGTTAACTCCCAGTAACAACCTGAGATTTTGTGAGAAGTATTATTTTTAATTTATTTGATGTATTGTGATGAATGCAACACCAAGATTATCTTGAACTATACGTAACACCATATTATCTTGAAGTATATGCAACACTATTTTTGGATCGTGTTACAAAAAATTTCATGTTTGTTTGAAAGAAGTTATTCTAGGAAACATTGAGTGTATATATATATATATTCAATGTATAAATAAAATATGGTTGGATTATATTGTACAAAAAAATAAAGTAATCTTGCACTACACGTAACCCTAACTTGGCTTGCTTTACACATAATCACGACCTTCCACGATAGCGTGTGTTGTACGCAATACCGTGTTTCATTAAACAATGATATGTTATTAAAATATTATATAGCTGTTATGAATAGTAAAACCCACTTTTTAAATATTAAAAAATTTTATCATTCAAAATGGACTTCATTTTTTTATTCGAAATATCGATATTATCCTAGGGTGAATTTTTGGTATTTTTCGGAAAAAATTCAATTATTGATGAATATTGAACAAACTGGGTTACTATTAAAAAACTGAATTTTTATTTAAATAATTATTTATTATATTTAAATTTAATTTTGGTAAAAAATGATACATAATATCTATATAAGTTCAATGTAATTCATTGGAGTCATTTTATAATAATTTTATATATATAAAAATTTTATTGAACTTTTCACCGTCTTTTACCCATCTACTCGGAAAATTTGAAAATTTACATAAAACATAATTTTACTGCATCTGTGAGTGGAATTTTAAAAATATGAGAGACACAGTTAATATCAAGGAGTAAAATTTGGTTTAATAAGATAAAGTTTTTTTTGGTGAATAGTAACTTTTTACTTTTATTTACAATGGTTAAAAGTAAATAGGGTAATTAAGGGTAAAAATGTTATTATTATAACCCTAACACATGTCCTAATTCAATTGGATATGTATAATTCGACCAAAAACAACCTTAGGAATAATATATTATCATTTAGGTGCACTTGGATTAGATTAGGACATTTATTATTATTTAACTCAAAGAAGAGTTAAAAGAGCTAAAATCAATATTTAATGATTAAAAAATTATTAATATAAGTTTATAATTAAGATAAATTCGACTATAAATACTTATTAGAATAATAAAAAATTTTCCTACATAATGGTATTTTATTTATAATTTATATAAATTAAATAATTTAATTTATTTATGACCCAACGATGATGCAGTAATTACCTCATTAATAAAATATTAAAACAATTGATTTTATAAATACAAAAATAAATGTAATTTGAGACTTTTTATGTGTTTATAAAATTTTTTTGGTTATTATGATATGTTATTATTGATTAAATTAATTTTTTTCGAACTAATCATGCTATTATGATTTTCACAAAAATCAATTACCATATAGTGTCAAAATTGAAATAAAATGGTTTTTAAAAAAAATAGTATATTATTAATTGTTATTTTATTCCTAAAAATCTAAATATCGGCCAAATTTTTTAGATAAGGTTATATATTTTAATAATTAACCACTTGACGTTAGTTTGGATAGTTATAATAAGTTTATTAACTATACAGTGTAAGAAAACAAAAAGACACGGTAAAAGTTAAATTATTTAACATAGAGTTAAATCTAAATGATATGGTTAAAATAGTAACCTAAACTTGTCTAAAACATATTTCATTAGATTATTTAGACCCATATCCACATTATCTACAAAATAAATCAAGTTGGAGCTATTATGAACCCAATATTAATATATTATAAAATAATATTTTAAGTTATTTCTAAGGTGCCCCTCTCCTCCCTTATAAAAGGACACCTCCTCCCTCTTATCATTACACAATTTTGAGCTTCAAACATTGAAAAACCCTAAAAAATTACCTTATCAACTTACCTATAAATATTATAGAGGTTATGGTCTCCTCAAAAGACCTACTCTAGTGCCTTAAGAGGAATCATAAAAGAGGTGTGTCGAAGAGGAGGTGGTCTCTTCTACCGATTATTTCAAATTTTGTTATTCTTAATCTTCTTCATCTTTAGCTGATTCATTATAAAGTAATAACATAAGTATCAATAATATACTTATATTTTATTATAAATATTAAACAACCCCATTTCACCTTATATTCATCCTACGGAAAATGAAATCACCATGCGTGCGTACGTACAGAATATCATATCCAAGTCGTGGTGTAATCTGGTTTTCCCCCTCCACCTTACTTGGATGGGTATAATGGAGTAAATAATAACTAAATATGGTTATTATAACATCATACAGATTCTGAGATATTATATTATCCACTAAAAATCTATTAAATAATTATGGGGATGATATCGTCGCTCGTGCGTAAGTACGGATTACCGTCTCCACCACATGGTGAGATTAATTCTCCATGTTAACCATTCAAGAATTATTGTAAAGTATATATAATGAATAATAATGAAATATATGACATAATTAAGATACTGGATTTATGTTTATATACATAGGTCATCTACTTACTTTCATTCGAGTCAATATGTAATGAAAAATAGCGTTCATGCGTACGTACGACCTACCGTCTACATGAATGGTGTATTTCATTTCATTCATCTATCAATTATATATTTATATAATGAATATATATGATATATAAATAATGATTTAAATTCTGGATGTAAGTAAATCATGATATAAGTAATAATAATATCATTTACAATAAGTCCAAACACGCACGATAAATAAAATAATTTTACCCAAAACGCTTCTTTAACATGGAATTTAAAAAATAATGGGGAATATAAAGTCATAAGTGAACCATATATGATATCATAATAGTGAATATGATTCTGTAATAAGTCAATGAAATTATTTAAATCATTATATAGGCGGTTCAGATACATAAAAAGAATATCAGACATAAGGTAACATATAACTTTTCCAATCTCGTTTTTATCCGAGATTGTTTATTCGTAAGTATTTACCGGTGTTATATTTATCATCCATGTCCATTTTTTCTAAAATTGGTTTCATGTATGTCTAAATTCGTTTTTACCTATTTTTTACTTTTACCACTTGTTATGGAAGTAATATTTCTTTTCTTTACCATATAATGAACTTTTTTACTTTTCCGGAAAAAGTACGAGGAGAATGTTTATTAACTTATACAGCATGAACTGATTTTTACAGTTTCACAATGCCTTATTTTCACGATGATTACTCTACAATATTACACTATTATTTTCAACAAAATTCTTTTCATTTAAAATTGCATGGAATTTTGTGAACAGAAAATGATTTTGAAAAAGTAAGGATATTTTCCTCAAGAATTCATTTCAAGTGTTTTGTCAAACTATTTTCCATCTAAGATGACATTATTTAGTATGATTATATTTCATGTATAAGGTATCTATGATTTACATGGTATCATTTTTCTTATGATAAAATGATATCCATTTTTTATATGGATTATGTTATTATGGGATGATGTTTATGAAAACCATTTTATTCTTTGGGTTATGATGAATGATTTATGATTATTTTGTGGAACATGTAAGAATTATTTCATTATGAGATGGGTGGGACCTATATCTCCCCCCAATGCATCGGGTAAAGATTTATATCTCATGAGATAGAAATGGTCGGAATGGTATGTTAATCTGGTTCAGTGTTACATGACTGGAATGAGGAGTTAACTCGATTTAGAATGGGACTTTGTCCACTAAGATGGTCTTCGTAGCAATTCCTTGGCTACTATAGGAATCATATTATATTCTTAATGGTTTCCACAATTACATGTTTTATTACCATGCTATTTTATCATGATTGATGTTCCATTATGATATATTCCTTACTTACTTCAATGTTTTAGGTCATTTCTCTAGATTTTGATGTTTAATCATTATGGTCATGTTTTAATTTCAAATTTATATGTATTGTTTTATTCTCACCATTCTTACCCTTACTGAGCATTTGAGCTCACCCATTATATTTTCTCTTTTCCCCTAGATATAAAGAAAGTTTTTAGGTATAAACACAAAAGGGGAAGACCTTTATGGTAGATGTTGAAGATATTTCACCATGATTAGAATATTATGTTCCATGTTTCTGAAGACACTAAACTATTACGATCATTGAGTGTTGGTTTCTATTATGTATTAAGTATTCTAAAAAAGTAATGTAATGTCTATGTACGTCATGTTTGGGTCTCTACAGTTGGTATTAGTGGAAAATGAGGTAGTAATGAATCTGATCCTTGGGAACTCTCACGTGTGAGAGTTGGAGGAAGCATGGCTCTCCGCCCAAGGGCTTCATGAGGAAATGGCTGCCAATGGGGATGGTGGTGTGTCCCACCCAGGGGGTGTATCCGCCCATGGTGTGCCCTGATAGGTATCAATTATAGTCAACTGGGTGTAATTCTATACCTCTATAGTTGGTATCAAAGGAAAGGTTTACTTAACCTTTGGAAACTAGGACGTGAAAAATTTACTGAGATCCCTATAAATATTTATAAGGTATGTCTAGGGATGTCCCTAAGGTTAACTATAAGTATATGTTATATTTTAGAATTACGGTAAAGATATTATAATTAAACCTATGATGTTATATATTTATGTCACTCCCCCTTGATTATGATTTTCTCCTCTCACACTATTCTTTTGGGGTTTTAGAAAATGGCTGGAAACAGAAAGATTCATGATAATGGTGGATATGATGTACAATGGAATGATATTCTTCATTATAAACCAGATGAAATTGGATCGGGATGTCCACATATCGATATTATGCCTAATCTGTAATATCATAATATGATTGAGAATCTCATCTTTGGTATGTTTCCTGACTCAGCTAATAATAGAAAGATAGGGTTTCATGATGATCATAGAGGAATGAAAGTCCAATTTCCATCATGTAAATCATATGGTAAAAGGCATCAGAGAAATATTTCAAAGGAACTGGAAGATTCTTTGGGTGTGGAAACGAAGGAAAAGAATCCAGTAATTGTAAAGGAAAATTTTTAGTTAACACCATGGACCAGGATAATGGTAATGATATGACATCAACAACGGTTAAATGTTTTGAATATTGAATTTACAGGCATTATGAAAATGAATTCTCTAAGAAAAAATCTCATGAATATAATCAGCACGGTCGTATGGGTAGTAATTATGTTGATGATGATGAAGAGACTACAAATGATATATGAGACGAAAAAAATGACGAAGCTTTGTTAGTGGTTTAATAAGGTAGTGGAATGTTTGTATGTTTATCAAGAATAATGTATAGTACTATGGAATAAATAAAAATCTAAGGATTGTTACACTGTTGTCTTTCCTTGAGTTTTTGAATTTATATGAAGAATGGTACAGGTTACCATGAAAGGTTATTCAAATATTTTTGGAAGGTAGATGATATGTACATAATTAATTGATAAAGAGATAATGAGATGTTTGATAGTATTAATGAGCTCATGACTGGTATAAGGAAAATGTGATATCATGGTATGGGTATATATATTTTTGGGATTTTGGTATGTGGAAAGAGTTATATTTTATCAACATTCATGTTTTCACTGTGGTTCAATGGGTATTCAGTTTTCAAGAGAATATATGATTAAGGTATTCACATGTTTGGAATGTGACCAAAAAGATATATCGTATGATATATGGGGATAAATGATGGTATTCACATGCTCGGTAGTTGACATTTCTAGTATATTATGAGTTTGGACATAAGTATTTTGTATAAGACTAAATATTGGAATGGATTATGCTTGACATAAATTAGTATTAATAAGGCCAGAACATTTTTCGATATTATTCATGGGATGTTATAATAATGTAGTTTTAGAAAAAGGGACAACCTGCAGGACATGCATTAACCCATCACATTGGACGAGGATGAGGGTATCGAACCATCAACCGAAGTGTGACATGCAATTATCTCCTACCACTGGCCTACTGGAAATACCTCGTTAGTGGAAACGAGATTTTTTTTATTTAGAGTTATGATAGATGATGTATAAGTCCATTTTAGGAGCCATATATGATTAATCTCACCATATATGGACTTATCTATATAACTTTTTCTAACCATATGTTCGAGACATATGGAATGACCTATCATTCTATCGCATGATACGCTAACACTTCACGGAAGAAAAATTCAACTTCATTTCTTTAAGAGATGAAGTGTAAATTGTTCAATAATGAACAACCTTGAGATTGTACCAAAATCAAGTAAGTATTTCATTTAATTTAAAAAAATTCAACATTAGGGAAATGATCATGATAACCCAAAATGTCGTCATATTGCCCCTATATCTGATGAATCAGATGGTACCTTACATCATCACAAATTTATGGCTTTGTGATTGTTGGCTTTTTCATAGCCATGCTCTCTACCACTGTCAATCAGAACATTATGGTTAGATTTCACTTTCATATCCCTATTTTCACCTATGTTCAATTATGTGGAAACCCAATGATTAGTTAATTTGGGTAACCGTTATGTTTCATACATTAGTTATTAAATTTATGTTTTTGTATTCCTTTTTACGATGTTGGTTTCTATTAAAAAAACATTCAAGTAGAATACCGTTTATAACCCCGACAAATTTCGAGGGCGAAATTCATTTTAAGGGGTTTAGAATTTAACAACCCGAGATTTTATGACATGTACTCTTTTTAATTTATTTGATGTCTTGTGTTGAATGCTACACCAAGATTATCTTGCACTATACACAACTCTGTATTTTCTTGCAGTATAAGCAACACTATTCTTGGATCGTGTTACAAAAAAATTTCAAGTTCTTTTGATAGATTTTATTCTAAGAAACATTGAGTATATATATATATATATTCAATGTATAAATGAAATATGGTTGGATTCTATTAATGATATATAAACATAATTGATGTTATAAATACCAAAATATATGTAATTTGAGACTTTTTATGTATTTAAAATACTTTTTTAGGTTAATATGACATGTTAGTATTGATTCAATTAATTTTGTTCGAACTAATCATGCTATTAGGATTTTCACGAAAATCAATTACCAAATAGTGTCAAAATTGACATAAAATAGTTTTTAACACAAATATTATATTATTAATTGTTATTTTATTCCTAAAAAACTAAGGATCGGCCAAATGACTTAGATAAGGTTATATATATTAAAAATTAAACACTTTGGGTTCATTTGGCTTGTTATAGTATGTTAATAAACCATATAGTGTTTGAAAACAAAAATACATGGTAAAAGTTAAATTATTTAACTTACAGTTAAATCTAAATGAGAATGTTAAAATTGTAACCTAAAATTGTCTAAAACCTATTGGTTGAGAGGATTTTGACCCATACCCACTTTAGCTTATAAATAAATCAATTTGGATATATTATAAACCAAATATGAATATATTATAAAATAATATTTTATGTTATTCCTAAGGTTCCCCTCTCCTCCCTTATAAAAGGGAACCTCCTCCCTCTTCACTTTACACAATTTTAGGCTTTCAAACTCAGACAAACCCTTCCTTTTTACCTTATCAACTTCCCTAGAAAAATTATATAGGTTCTGGTCTCCTCAAAAGACCTACTCTAGTTCCTTATGAGAAAGCATAAAAGAGGTGTTTCGAAGAAGAGGTAATCTCTTCTACCGATTCATTCATGTTTCTTTTTTTTCATCTTATTCTTATTTAGCTGATTTGTTATAAAGTAATAAAAAAATATAAATAATATACTGATATATTATTATAAATATGAAACAAAACCATTTCACCTTCAATCCATCCTACGGAAAATGAAATCACCGCACGTGCGTACTTACGGAATATCATCTCCACACTGTGGTGTAATCTGTTTTTCCACCACCACCCTACTTGCATGGGTATAATGGTGTAAAGAATAACTATATATGGTTTTTATAATATCATACTGATTCTGATATATTATATCATCCACTCCAAATCTATTAAATAATTATGGGGATGATATAATCGCTCGTGCGTAAGTACAGATTACCGTCTCCATGACGCGATGAGATTAATTCTCCATGTTAACCATTCAAGAATGATTATAAATTATATATAATGAATAATAATGAAATATATGAAATAATGAAGCTAATAGATTTATTTATATATATATATATGTCATCTACTTACTTCAATTCCAGTCAATAAGTAAAGGAAAATAACGTTCATGCATACATATGGCCTACCGTATCCATGAACGGTGTATTTCATTTCATTCATCTATAAATTATATATATATGTACTGAATATATATGATATATAAGTAATTATTTACATTCTGGAAGTATGTTAATCCTGATATAATTAATAATAATATCATGAACAATAATTCCAAACACACACGACAAATAATACAATTTTACCCAAAACGCTGCTTTAACATGGAATTTACAAATGAATGTGTAATATAAAGTCACAAGTGAACCATATATGATATCATAATAGTTAATATGATTCTTTAATAATTCAATGACATTATTTTAATCATTATACAAGTGTTTTGGATATATACGAATCATATCAGACATAAGGTAAGGGATAACTTTTCCAATCTCGTTTTTAACTGAGATTGTTTATTTACAAGTATTTACTGGTGTTATATTTATCATCCATGTCCATGATTTCTAAAAATGGAGTGATGTATGTTTAAATTCTTTTTTACCCATTTTTGACTTTTACCACTTGTTATGGAAGGGATATTTTTTTTGTTTACTATACAATGAACTTTTTTACTTTTCCAAAAATAGTACGAGGAGTAGGTTTTTTAACTTATATGGAATGAACAGATATTTACGATTCCATAACACCTTATTTTCATGATACTTAATCTACAAGATTTCATGATTATTTTCCAAAAACTTATTTTCTTCTAAAATTTCATGGCATTTTGTGAAATGAAAATGATTTTGAAGAAGAAAGGATACTTTCCTCAAGAATTCATTTCAAGTGTTTTGTCAAAACTATTTTCCATATAAGATGACACTGTTTAGTATGATTATGTTTCAAATTTATTGTCTATGATTTACATGGTTTCATTTTTCTTATGATGAAATGATATCCATTTTTTATATGTATTATGTTATGAATGTATGATGTTTATGAAACCCATTTTATTCATTGTGTTATGAGGAATGATTTATGTTTATATTGTGGCACACGTAAGAATGATTTCATTATGATATGGGTGGGACATATATTTACCTAAAATGAATTGGGTAAAGATTTAAATCTCATGAGATAGACATGGCCGGAATGTTATGTTAATCTGGTTCAGTGTTATAGGACCGGAACGAGTTGTTAACACGATTCAGAAAGGGAATTTGTCCACTAAGACGGTCTTGGCAGCAATGCCTTGGCTACTATGGAAATCATATTATGTGCTTAATGGTTGAAAAAATTATATGTTTTATTCCTATTCTATTTTATTAGGATTGATGTTCCATTATGAGATATGCCTTACATACTTTAATGTTTTATGTCATTGCTTATGATTTTGATGTTTAATCATTACAGTCATGTATTAAGTTCAAATTTATATGGATTGTTTTATTTTCACCATGCTTTCCCTAACTGAGCATTTGAGCTCACCCTTTATATGTTTTCTTTTCCTCAGGATATAAAGAAAGGTTTTAGGTATGAAAACAAAAGGGGAATACCTATATGGGATATGTTTAAGATCTTTCACCATGATTAGAAGATTATGTTCCATGTTTCCGAATACACTAAACTATTATGACCCATGAGTGTTGGTTTTTTTTATGTATTAAGTATTCCAAAAAAGTAATGTAATGTCCATGTATATCATGTTTGGGTCTCTAGAGTTGGTATTAGAGTCAAAGGAGCTAAGAATGAATCTGAACCATGGGAACTCTCACGTGTGAGCGTTGGATGAAGCATGGCTCTCCGCCCAAGGGCTTCATGAGGAAATGGATGCCACTGGGGATGGTGGTGTGTCCCGCCCAAGGGGTGAAGTTGCCCATGGAGTTCCCTCATAGGTATCAATTATAGTCTACTAGATTTAATTCCAGACCACTATAGTTGGTATCAGAGGGATGGTTTAGTTAACCATTGGAAACTAGGATGTGAAAACTTTAGTGAGATCCCTAGAGATATTTCTAAGATATGTCTAGGGATGTCCCTAAGGTTAAGTATAAGTGTATGTTATATTACTAGAATTACGGTAAAGATATTATAATTAAACATAATATGTTAGATATTGATGTTACTCCCCCTTGATTATGATTTTTTCCTCTCACACTATTCTTTTTGGGTTTTAGAAAATGTCTGGAAACAGGAAGATTCATGATAATGGAGGATATGATGGAAAATAAAATGATAATCTTCCAGAGCAACCAAATGAAATTGGAACTGGAAGTCCACATATCGTTATTATGCCTAATAATCAATCTCATAATATGATTGAGAATTTCATCTTTGGTAAGTTTCTTGACTCAGATAATAAGAGAAATATAGAGTTTCATGATGATAATAGAGGAAAGAATGTCCAATTTCCATCACGTAAATCATGTGGTAAAAGGCATCAGGGAAATGTTTCAAAGGAATTGGAAGATTCGTTGGGTGTGGAAAAGAAGGACACATATCCAGTAATTGTAAAGAAAAGGTTGAGTTATCACAATGGACCAGGATATTGTAATTCTAATACATAAAAAATGGTAAAATGTTTTAAATGTGGAATGTACGAGCATTATGAAAACCAATTTTCTAATAGAAAAATTGATGGAGAGAATCAGCATGGTAGTATGGGTAGTATTTATGTTGATGATGATGAAGAGACTACAAATGATATATGAGATGAAAGAAATGATAATGCTCAGTATGTGGTTTATGAATGTAGTGGAATGTTTTTATGTTTATCAAGAATAATGTATGGTACTATGGAATAATAAAAATCTATGGATTGGTACACTATTGTCATTCCTTGAGTTTTTGAGAGTATATGAAGAATGGTACAGGTAACCATGAAAGGTTATTCAAATATTTTCAGAAGGTAGATGATATGGGCATAATGAAAGGATAAAGAGATAATGAGATGTTTGATAGTATTAATGAGCTCATGACTGGTATAAGGACAATGTGATATTATGGTATGAGTATACAGATTTATGGGATTTTGGTATGTGGAAAGAGTTAACTTTTTCCTACATTTATGTTTTCACTATGGTTCAATGGGTATTCAGTTTTCATGATAATATATGACTAAGGTATTCAAAAGTGTGGAATGTGACCAAAAAGATATATCGTATGATATATGGGGATAAATGATGGTATTCACATGCTCAGTAGATGAGATTTCTAGTATAATATGAGCTTGGACAGAAGTATTTTGGATAAGCCTAATGATAGGAATGGATTATGTTTGACATAAATTAGTATTGTATAAGGCTAGAACTTTTTTCAATATTATTGATGGGATGTTATAATAATGTAGTTTTAGAAAAAGGGACAACCAGCAGAACGAGCATCAACCCATCACGTCGGATGAGGATTAGGGAATCGAACCATCAACCGATGTGCGACATGCCTTTATCGTCTACCACTGGCCAACATGAAATCCCTCGTTAGTAGAAACTAGATTTATTTTATTTAGTGTTATGATAGATGAAGTATAATTCCATTTTAGGAACCATATATGATTAATCTCACCATAGATGGACTTATGTGTATATCTTTTGCTAACCACATTTTCGAGACAGATGGAATAACCTATCATTCTATCGCATGATATGCTAACACTTCACGAAAGACAAATTCAACATCATTTATTTAATATATGAAGTGGAAATTGTTCAAGGAACGAACAACAGTGAGATTTTACCAATATCAAGAAAGTATTTCTTTTAATTTAAAAATTTTCAACATTTGGTAAAAGATCTTGAAAACCCAAAATGACTTCCTATTTCCCTCATATCTGATAAATCAGATGGTACCTTAGATCATCAGAAATTCATGGCTTTGTGATTGTTGTCTTTTTCATATCCATGTTCTCTACCACTCTCAATCAGAACTTGATGGTTATATTTCCCTTTCATATCGATATTTTCACATATGTTCTCATATGTGAAAACCCAATGATTAGTTAATTTGGGTAACTGTTACGTTTCATAAATTAGATTTAAAATTTATGTTTTGGTATTCCTTTTTACGATGTGGGTTTATATTAAAGAAACATTCAAGTAGCAATCCATTTATAACCCCGACGAGTTTCGAGGGAGAAATTCATTTGAAGGGAGTAGAATGTAACAACCCGATATTTTATGAGAAGTATTATTTTTAATTTATTTTATGTCTTGTGTTGAATTCTAAACCAAGATTATCATGCGCTATATGAAACACCGTATTAGCTTGTAGTATACGCAACACTATTCTTGGATCGTGTTACACCGAATATCAAGTTCGTTTGATAGAAGTTATTCTAAGAAACATTGAGTGTATATATATATATATTCAATGTATAAATGAAATATGGTTGGATTGTATTATACACAAAAACAATGGAATATTGCACTACACGCAACCCTGTGTTGGCTTGCTTTACATAAAATCACGACATTCCATGGTAGCGTGTGTTGTACGCAATATCGAGTTTCACTAAACAAACATATGTTATTAAAATATTAAATACCCATAATGAATCGTAATGCCCAATTTTGGAAATTTTATAAATTTAACCTTTCAAAATGGAATTCCTTTTTGGATTTGGAATATGGAAATTAGCCTAGGGTAAATTTTTGATATTTTTCTGAAAACATTCAATTTTTTGATGAATAGTGAAAACACTGGGTTACTATTTAAAAACCGAAATTTTATTTAAATAAATATTTATTTTATTTAAATTTATTTTAGGTAAAAATTGTTACATAATACCAATATAAGTTCAATATAATTCATTGGAATCATTTTATAAATAATTTAGAAAATAAATTTTTTTAAACTTTTCACCGTCTTTTACCCACCTCCTAGGAAAATATGAAAATATATATAAAACATAATTTTACCACTTCTGTGAGTAGAATTTCGAAAATCAATGAGACAAGGTTAATATCAAGGAGTAAAATTTGGTTCAATAAGATAAATTTTTTTGATGAATAGTAACTTTTTACTTTTATTTACCACAGATAAAAGTATATAGGGTAATTAAGGATATAATTATATTATTATTACCCTAAAAAATGTCTTAATTCTTTTGGAAATGTGTAATTCGACCATTGGGAATAAAATATTATCATTTAGGTCCACATGGATTAGATTAGGACATTTATTGTTATTTAATTCAAAGAAGAGTTTAAAGGGTTAAAATCAAAGTTTAATGACTAAAACATTTTTAATAAAAGTTTATACATATGATATATTCAACTATAAATATTCCTTAGAATGTCAAAATAATTTCCTACATAATGGTATTTTATTTATAATTTATAGACATTAAATAAATTAATTTATTTATGACACAATGATGATGCCGCAATTACCTTATTAATGAAATATTAACATAATTGATGTTACAAATACCCAAATAAATGTAATTTGAGACTTTTTATAATATACAATAATTTTTTTACGTTAATATGACATGTTAGTATTGATTAATATAATTGTTTTCGAAATAATCATGTTGTTATGATTTTCACAAAAATCAATTACCAAATAGTGTCAAAATTGACAAAAAACAGTTTTTAAAACAAATATTATATTTGTAATTGTTATTTTTTTTAAAAATAAAAGGGTCAGAAAAATGACATAGATAAGGTTATATATATTAATAATGAACCACTTGGGGTTCGTTTGGCTTGTTATAGTTTGATTATTAACTATATAGTATAACAAAACAAAAGGACACGGTAAAAGTTAAATGATTTAACTTAGAGTTAAATCTAAATGAAAATGTTAAAATAGTAACCTAAACTTGTCTAAAACCTATTGGTTGAGAGTATTTAGACCCATAACCACTTAACTTATAATGAAATCAATTTTGAGCTATGATAAACTGAATATGACTATATTATAAAATAATATATTAAGTTATTTGTAAGGTGCCCCTCTCCTCCCTTATAAAAGGGCACCTCCTCCCTCTTCTCTTTACACAATTTTGAGCTTTCATGATCAGCCAAACCCTACCCATTTTTCTTATCAACTTCTATATAATCATTATAGATGATCTGGTCTCCTCAAAATACCTACTCTAGTTCTTTAAGAGGAAGCATAAATGAGGTGTGTCGAATAAGAGGTAATCTCTTCTACCGATTCTTTCATATTTCTTTCTTCTTCAACATATTCTTCTTTAGCTGATTCTTTATAAAGTAATAACATCAGTATCAATAATATACTGATATGTTATTATAAATATTAAACATCCCCATTTCACCTTCTATCCATCCTACGGAAAATGAAATCACCACCCGTGCATACGTACGGAATACCGTCTCCATGCTATGGGGTAATCTGTTTTTCCACCACCACCTTACATGGATGGGTATAATGGAGTAAAGAATAAATATATATGGTTATTATAAAATCATACTTATTATGAGGTATTATATCATCCAATCTAAATCTATTAAATAATTATGGGGACGATATCATCGCTCGTGCATAAGTACAGATTACCCTCTCCACAACGTGATGAGATTAATTCTCCATGTTAACCATTCAAGAATGATTATAAATTATATATAATGAATAATAATGAAATATATGAAAAAATTAAGCTATTGTATTTATGTATATATATATATATATATATATTTCATCTAATTACTTCCATTCAAGTCAATAAGGAAATGAAAACAGCGTTCTTGCGTACGTACGACCTACCGTCTCCATGAACGGTGTATTTCATTTCATTCAACTATCTTATATATATATATAAATATATATTTATACTAAATTTATATGATATATAAATCATTATTTACATACTATAATTAAGTAAATACTGATATAAGTAATAATAATATCAAGAACAACAAGTCCAAACACGCACGATAAATAAAACAATTTTACCCAAAATGTTGCTTTAACAGGAAATTTATAAAAGAACAGATAATATAAAGTCATAAGTGAACCATATATGACATCCTAATAGTGAATATGATTTTTTAATTGGTAAATGACATTATTTGAATCATTATACCGGAGTTTCAGACACATACGAAGCATGTATGACATAATGTAATGGATAACTTTTTACAATCTCGTTTTTATCCGAGATTGTTTATCCGTAAGTATTTACTAGGGTTATAATTATCAACCATGTCCCTATTTTTTAAAAATGGTTTCATTTATATTTAAAGTCCATTTTATCCATTTTTTAATTTACCACATGTTATGGAAGTAATCGTTCTTTTGATTACCATACAATGAACTTTTTTACTTTTCCGACAAAAGTATGAGGAGAATGTTTTTTTACCTTATACGAAATGAATAGATTTTTACAGTTTCATAATGCATTATTTTCAATAAGAGTACTATACAATATTTCATGATTATTTTTAACAAAATTATTTTCTTATAAAATTTCATGGCATTTTGTGAAAAGAATATTATTTTGTAGAAGAAAGGATATTTTCTTAAAGAATACATTTCAAGTGTTTTGTCAAACCTATTTTCCATCTAAGATGACATTATTTAGTACAATTACGTTTCAAGTATAATGACTCTATGATTTACTTGGTTTCATTTTTCTTATGATGAAATGATATCCATTTCTTTATATGGATTATGTTATGATGTGATGATGTTTATGAAACCCATTTTATTCTTTGGCTTATGATGAATGATTTATGTTTATGTTTTGGCACACGTAAGAATGATTTCATTATGAGATGGGTGGGAAATATATATCCCTCTAATGCATTGGGTAAAGAATCATATCTCATGAGATGGACATGGCTGGAATAGTAAGTTAATCTGGGTCAGTGTAACAGGACTGGAACGATGAGTGAACTCTATTCAGAAAGGGACTTTGTCCACTAAGATGGTCTTGGCAGAATTACCTTGGCTACTATGGAAATCATATCATGTGCTTAATGGTGGCCATAATTAAAAGTATTATTCCCATGCTATTTTATCATGATTGATATTCCATTATGATATATTCCTTGCGTACTTCCATGTTTTATGTCATTGATCAAGATTTTGATGTTTAAACATTATGGTCATGTTTTAAGTTCAAATGTATATGTATTGTTTTATTTTCACCATGCATACCCTTAATGATAATTTGAGCTCACCCTTTATATTTTTTCTTTTCCCCATGATATAAAGAAAGGTTTTAGGTAAGAAAACAATAGGGGAAGATCTTTGTGGGAGACGTTGAAGATCATTCACCATGATTAGAAGATTATGTTCCAAGTTTCAAAAGACATTTAACTATTACGAACCTTGAGTTTTGGTTTTTTTATTTATTAAGTATTAAACAAAAGTAATGTAATTTCCAGGTACCTCATTTTTGGGTCTCTACACTCCCCATAGAATATTGGTATTCATTGTTCACTTATTTTTCCATCTTAGTAGCTTGAGTTCACTCCTCATATCATCTTGGTAGTCATGGTTCAATCCCATGACCATCTTAGTAGTCAAGGTTCATTCCCAAAACCATATTAGTACATATAATTATATATAAATAATTACCCAATGTATTTGAGGGAGATATAATTCCCACACATCTCATAATTAAATCATAAATACATGTACCACATATAAGACCCCAAATATTTTATGTTTTGTTTCTCTTAAATACTTTTAATATATTATTTATACTATATTGCATGAAGCATTGAGTATTTATGAAACAAAACTTAGTTATTTATAACATATAGTCATAACATATCCATTAAACATAAAATTTCTACTTTTGTGTATTAAATTTCAAAAAATAGGTATACACGATTGTAATAAATGTATATTTGGAGTCCGGTAGAATCAAATTAATTTTCGTTGAAAAATAACATATCCATATGAATAGTAACTGACCCGTATGAATAGTAACATACACTTACAAATTGTAATATGACTATTATGAATGGTTACCTTAGCCATGAAAGTGCAAATAAAATTTATCCACCAGAAAAACAAAAATGAATATTTTAATTGTTGGAAATTTTCGATTAAATGAATTTTTTAATGAATTTTTTTTTCTCATATATAGAAAATTATTTTTAGAAAATGGAGTTAATTTTGGGATTCTACATGTCATATAATGGTGAGGGTGAAATTTTGGGATTTTTATGAAATACTTAAATTTTTGGTGAATAGTAAAATACGAAAAATTATGACCAATGTAAAATACATGATTTATTGATTAATGGATGATTTCCTGCTTCTGTAAGAACACTTGGTTAATACTCACATCCACATTTTAATTTTTTTTCATGGAATCATTACTATTTATTGTCTTAAGGAAAAATAATAAACTAATGATTAAAATATTTAGAAAACCCTCATGTCCACCACTATATAAACCACCCCTCACCCCCTCTTCCTCTCACAAAACTCATGCTTTGATACTTGCTTAAGTTCTTAAAAATACACTTCCCTATCCCTAACCCACGTCCAAGACCTTATGGTCTCACCTAGAGTCCAAATAATCCCATAAGGAAATTCTCAAGGAGGAGTAATCAAGAGGTTAACCTCTATTCCCTTTTTATTCAACTTCATTTACAAGTTGAATTCGTTTGTTTCTCTATAGTAACCTACCCTCATCCAAATTATATGATAATTATACAAATTTAAATAAAATATTATTTTATTATGATAATGTATTATTTCAACAATCATATCTCTTTCCCCCTCCTCTTATACTAAAAATGAAAATACCGTCTAAGAAGTGTTAATTTATCACATTTAAGGATGAATGGTTTTAAATTTCTGTTAACATCTTCAAGACTATTCATGAAACATTTCTAATGGTTGAACCAGATAAAAATATATTTATTTTATCTTATCAGTTTTCTTGAATCCTTACACACTCATAATATAAAATAATAATAGAAAACAAGTTTATTACGCACAAAACAACCAAGTTAATCCAAGTGTTTATCATTAACTTTTTTCTAATGAGTCATCCCCATGGTATATAACCAAAATCATTATAAGAAAATTTATATCTATTTAATTTCAATAATAATATATATTAAAAATATGGATTTTTAACCACATTTCATATGAACTTCCATTCATGAATACAAGTTAACCGATCATGAAATCAAAGCAAGAAAATTCTTCAAAAACAATATATTAAACCTGATAAACCCATAAAAAGGCCATGATGGAACCTAATATGGTAAAAATAATTCAATCACATGTATAATAGGTTATGTACATAAAACTTAATGAATCTAAATTTTAATATTCTGGTCATTAAGATCAATCGATGAACACGTTCCGGAATAAGGTAATTGTTTTCTCTTCTCACTTTGCATTCTGTGTGATTAAGATTGTTCGCCACTTATTTATTGTATGTGGTTTATGTGTACTACCATTTGATATATAAATTTATTTTTATCTTTATATTCATGGTATTATTTTATTAATTTGGTGATTAATAATTTGTGTTCATACGATTTGATTGATTACAATCACATAAGGGACTTTGTCTCAATTTCAATTTTCATTGAGACAGACTTTGTATTGTGGACATAATCTTTATTATATGGTGTATCTACTACCCATTTTAGATCATTTTTTATTTGAAATTATAATTCTTTTAAATATCCTATTTCTTGTATCATGGATATGCTTGTTTTCCTAACCTGTATACTATTTCACATATGATGTTTATTTTGAATTCTACTTTAACTATAGAAATACTAATGAACATGTATCATCTACTCAATATAGATATGTTAAATTTATATTTTTATTGAATTAAATATTTTTATAATGAATTATTTTGACTATCAGTGGTGGGTGGCACCCGCTATAGCACCTCAATGCATCGATAGGTTTAATTAGGTAAATTAGTTAGCGACAAACCATTTGAGTTTATTTCCAAAAATCAGATAGGTTTCTACCCATAGATTTAACAGTCTTGATAGTATAATAGTTCATGTTCCAGATACATTACATCCATATAATAATCACTCTCTTTATTCATTATTCAGTTATTTTAATCCATGAGTCTTTCACTCTAAAAAATCTATTGATTCATTTTTATTCTCATATTATTGTTGCGAAGTGTTTTCATTAATTCATCATGCCATATCAGTTATGACTAATTGATTATGATTCATATATTATTGCTTCATGAATAAATTATATTCAACCCTTACTGATCATTTAATCTCACCCGTATTATGTTTCGTTTCCCCAGGTTATGAAAAAGATAACAATGAATAAGATTTCAAGGAGGCTGTTTATTTCAGTTTATTATGTATCATGTTGTATTTTCTATATTTTCAAATATACTTTGGGTATCATTTATGTAATATAATAATCAAAAAATACTAAACTAATTGGTCCTTTGGGATATTTTTCATATAATCATGCTAATATAGTAATGTAATGGCATGGATCCAGGTTTCCAAGGTCGGGGCATTACAGTTGGTATCAGAGGATGTTTAGAAGCAACCTTGGAAACTAGATTTAGGAAACCTAGTTTTGAGGACATAACCCTAAAATATACTTTTAGGATAAGAATAGAGAAACTTCCCTTAATTATGGTAAGGTACATACTTTGTGGGTCTTCTTAGAAAACACATCCATTTTTGGATACTATATGTTCATGTGGTTGTATAATAGATTTACCTATGAGTAACAACTCCAATAAAGAGTTTCTAGATTGACCCGGGGTATCCTGATATACGACAAAAGATCCTTACTGTGCACCTGGTTTGATACTCCAAGGGTATATGCTCAGGATAATCCACATTTTTTACAACCCATTATGAAGGATTTAAAGTAAATTGAAAATATGTTTATGATTATTAGATTATTTGTGCATAAATTTTCGGATTGTGTTATGTTTTTTCTAGTTAGAAATTATGAATTATTAATTAATTTTAGGTATGCAATTTTTTAGTTACGGAACCTAATGGAAGAAGGGGAATCAATACCCATGGACAATGTATGGATTTCCCCACTGAGCAAGTCAGCACATTCAGTGCTAGATAAGATCATATCATGACTATATTGGGACAACACAATCAGGTTGTGATTAATAACCATTATACACATGTATTGGATTGTTTCATGAGGCAAAATCCATGATCTTTTAGTGGTAATAATAATAAAGTTATAGCTGATTAGTGGATTGAGTTCCTTGAAAAGATATTTCTAACATTAAGAATCAAATAAAATTAAAAGGTAGTAATAACAGTATATTTCCTCAAGGGTGATGCTCATCAATGGTGGTCCTTGATCCTGAATACGATGGAGTAAGAAGAAATAGATGATGTGAAATATAACACATTAACGGAAATATTCTTCTAAAAATACATCCCTCGTGAACAAAAAACAGAAATGAATAGGAAATTTTATAGGCTAAAGAAAGTAGAAAAAGAATGTGTTGTGGAATCTAAGGCTACCTTCACAAGAATATATTGGTATATTATAGATTTCGTATGTGATTTAGGAGACATGATTGATCATTTATTTGAAGGTCTTAATCCAAGTCATCAAAGTGTACTGGATTTTCAATCATTTTAATAATATTATGAAATTGAATTGTGTTCCATCAAAACAAAGAAGGAATTTTCTAGATAAAATGTGTTGAGGGGAAACCAATATAATATGTTTTACTCTGATAACCATAGAACATTTGAGGCTCCAATGAAGAATAATGGAACGAACAATTCCCATTATGTGGGAACTATGGAAATAATCATATTTGAAATGCTTGAATGGAATGGGACTCTACTATTAATTTGGAGAAAAGTATCATTGATCTAAGGAATACAAGGAGAAGAGACACGTCAGTGACATTAAATTCTACAATTTTAGTGAAATTGGATAATATGAAAATGAGTGTCCTATGTGGGAAGTAATATTGCCTCAAAAACGAACATGAGAGAAAGGGAAAGCTTATGAGATTACAACTACAGAGCTTGATGTTCCTAATGATGTGGTGGAAGGTAATTTAATTATTTCCACAAACATAGAGATTTAATTATTTGATTATGTATAATCACATTCCATTATATCATCAAATTTTTCTAAGAAAATAAGACATTTACAATTTTATTTAAAAAAGGATTTGTACATCAAAACTCCTGAGGTAGGTATCATTGAAATAAAGATGTGTCAGTCAGTCCCCTTTGTGACACACAAACATACATTACATGCTGACCTTATCATCACACCTATGATTGACATTGAAATAATTCTTGATATGAAATGGATTTCAAAATATGATTTGAAAATATATTTCAAGAAGAAGGATGTTAAAATATTTGAGAATGATGTAGAATCCCTTATCTATAGAGCAGAAACATCAAAATCCGGATCATATCCAGATCCACCTTCTAATGATGTTCAAAATGAAATATGGGGGGAAACATCACCTATGGATATTCAAATTGACTATTTACCTATTGTGAAATAATACATTAATTTTTTTCTAGAGGATTTAACTGGACATATTCTAGAGAAGGGTGATTAGTTCCCTATTGATTCAATTCCTATTGAAGGACCTATATCAAATAATATTTATATAATACCCACTATTGAATTAGTATAACTTATGAAACATATATAGGAATTTAGTTATAAAGGATTTATCCACCCTATTATTTATCCATGGGGTGGCCATGTTCTTTGTCTTGAATAATGATGGATCTATGAGGCTATGCATTGAATACAGGGAGATCAATGCTATTATGATTAAGAACAAGTATCCTCTTCCTCACATTTATGAATTATTTTATCAACTTCATGTAGCCCAATATTTTTTTAATATTGACCTGTGATCTAGATATCATTAGTTGTGCATGAGGATGGAAGATATTCCTAATATAGTATTCCGAACCAAGTACGGGCATTACCAATTTACAGTAATTCCGTTTGTACTACCTAATTCACCCTATGTTTTTATGGATCTAATGAATAGGTTTTCCAAGGATATCTTGATGAATTAATTATGGTGTTTATCCATGATATTCTGGTATACTCCAAAAGCTACGAAGACCACGATAATAACATTCTAAATATTCTTTAAATCTCATAGAAGAATTGAATTATAATAGGAGATTTTCATGTGTGAATTTTGGACTTAATAAGTTTATTTTCATGTACATATTGTCTTTAAGTATGGAATATTATATGATCCTATAACTAAAATTTTATTCCAAGAATCTATTATGCTAAAAAACATAACTGAGGTACGTAGTTTTATTGTCTTAGTTTGTTACTATCGGCATCTCAATCAGAATTTTTCCTAACTGGCTATCCCACTAATCAATCTCACACGTAAATGGGTTATGTTTATATGGAATAAGGAATGTATATAATGATTTTAAGAATTTGAAAGAACATTGGTAAATTATCAAATTTCTAATTTTCCATAGAGAAATGATGTATTTTTTATATAATTTGATGTTTAAATGAATGGGATAGGTTTTATCCTTATAAAAAACTAATAAATTTATTGCTTGTGTATCCAGGCAGTTGAAGAATCGTAATAAAAATTATCCAACTCATGATCTTGAGCAAACATTTATAATATTAACTTGGAAAATATGGATACATTATCTCTACGGTGAATGATATGATATATATATGGATCACAATAGTTTGAAATATATTTTAACACAGAATGAAATAAACATGAGGAAATAGAGATGGATCATGTTACCCAAATATTATGATTTTCCAATACACTACAACCCATAAGATGAAAATATGGTTCAAGATGTATTAAGTATGAATGATCATAGACATCTGACTCAAATGAGGATGGAGAGAGATCCTATATTCATGGATCTGATAAAGATGGTAATGTGAATTGTTAAGGAAGGGGAAACCACATTACCATTTTAAAATTATTGTTAAACCATCTTTACTGGAGAATATAAAAATCTATCAGTAAGATGATTATAATCTGCAAATGAAATTTAAAGTTGTTAAGTATGGATTATTGGTATACTTTATGTATGAGGATGGAGTTCTGAAATTTGGAAAGAGGTTATCTGTTCCATTAGTACCTGAGCTGAAACGGGAATTATTAAATGATTCTCATACCTCAAATTTCTCTACAGACCCTGGTATCACCTGTATTTATAGATATATAGAAGAAGATTTTTGGTGGGATAACATGATGTGAGAAATTTATGACTATGTGTCAAGGTGTATTGTTTTTACAATAAGTGAATGTCAAGAGACAACATCCTAAAGGGGTCATGAAACCTCTACGTATTCCTATGAGGAAGTGGGATGACGTTACGATGGAATTTTTCACAGTACTACTGCAGAAACCTATAATAAATGATGTAATATGGGTAATTTTTGATAGTCTTACAAAATCAGAACATTTCCTTTCTATAAGAGATGATTTACCACTTGAGTGCTTGGAGAAAAATCTATATTAATGAAGTTTTAATAATTCATTGTGAACCTCTATTGATTGTGTCAGATTGAGATCCTCTGTTTACATCAAAATTATGGAAAATTATTCTGAAGGCCTTGGATATTGAGCTTCATATGAGTATTGATTATCTCCCTCAAACTGACGGATTTTCTAAAAGGACTATTCAAATACAGGATGATGTGTAGAGATCATGTTCTGTTGAATTTCAAGGTATGTAAGACCAATAATTTAATTTGGTGGAATTTTCCTACAAGCATAGTTTCCATTCTAGCATTAAAATGGCGCCATATGAATCATTATATGGTAAAAGGTGTCGAAATACAACTTATTCAGATGAAGATGGCAAGAGGAAGCTTAAAAGCCCTGGACTTATCGAAGAGACAACTGTGAAGGTAAAGCAAATTCCGGCCCATATTAACATAGTAGAAAGTAGGAAAAGAATTATGCTGAAAACCAGGGAAACATTTAAAATTTCATGTAGTGGATAATGACTTTATAAAAGTTTCTTTGTGGAATGGTGTGTTAAGGTATGGTACGAAAGGAAAACTGAGCCCCATGTACATCCAAATGTCTTAAATTTTAGAAAGAATTAGAGCTATAAATTATCATCTAGAAATGTCACCATGTCTCCCAAAAATTCATAATGTATTCCACATGTCGTTGTTAAAGATATAAAAGCTACACCCAATGCATGTACACACCTATGCAGAAATAAATCTGAAACCGGATTTGTCCTAATGTGAATTGTAATGACCCATGTATTTATAGAATAATAAATTTTTATATCTATTAATATTTATGAATAATATATTAATTATATTTTAAAGATGAAACTCTTTCTGATAGCATACCCGACACACAACAAAGGGTTTTCCAAAATCATATGTTGCACACAAGGATGAGTCAAACTATAATAATAATAATAATAAAATAATATTATAATTTTTAAATGGTTGTTAATGCCTAACCATTTTTATTAGTGGTAATAAAAATAACAATCAATATTATGATTAATTTTTTTTAAATGTTTTTATATTTTTCTAATAAAATCTAGAGGCTTAAAATGATAATGAATCCAATTTGAAGCATAAATACTCTAATATGTTTAAATTGTCGTTTTACTACCTTCTGATAGAGAACCCTTTTAAAATCTAGTTTTTTTTTCAATTTTATTTATTCCATTTGAAAAAATACAATTATTTTTTAAAATTGGGACATCAATATTTTCATTGGATTAAATATAGGTATTTTTCCAAGAATGTTCAATTTTTAATGAATAGTGAAAAATACTGCATTTTAATTCAAAACATCATCTTCATCTAATTTATTTATATAGTTTGATTTTCCTACAATTGGTTTTAAAGTATAAATGGATTAAATTTATATCATTTAATTCAATTATGGACATTTTTTGTAATTTCACATTTTAATTGGACAGAAACACATGTTAATTGTTCGATAGTTATTACATCTTCAAAACCCTCTTTTATGGTTTTGTCAATGGGAATTAATATTAAATTCACTACATCATATTATGTGTTTTGAATTTGGAAAAATGGATTCCATATTTGGAATCAGATGGTTCAAAATTTTTAAATAGGTACCTTTTATTTTTATACGTTATGAATAATAACTTCAGTAATGATTTTATTTACCACTGTTAAAGGGTAAATATGGTAAATAAGGGTAAACAATAATATTATAATAATATTAAATTACCCTAACACGTGTCCTAATACTATTTGATGAGATATTTCGAACCATTGGCATCCTTGGGTCTATTTTGGGACCCCATAGAGCCACTTTGATGTGAAAATGTCATTTTATAAGAATTAATTTAAAGTAAGAAAATATATAACATAAACATGTAACTTTTAGTAAAACAATTTTTATATAGTGTAAAATAAGTGATCATTTATTCTTTAAATATTCATTAGAAATATAAAAATATTTCTTACATCATGGTATAATATTTATAATTTTTAAACATCAAATAAATAAATTTATTTATGACATAATGATGATGTAGTGGTTGCCTTATTAATGAATGTGTTAAATAAATAAGATTATAAGTATTAAAATAAATTTAGTTTAAAACTTTTTATTCCATCCACAAATTTTTCGGAATGGTATGACTTGTTATTGTTTATTTAATGATGTTTTTTTCGAAATAATCAAGTTGATATTGAATTATAAAATATCATGACATGAATAGAATAAAAATTGACATAAATGAGTTTTTAAAAAATTCTATTTAATTAAATGATATAACAGTCCTGAAAACATAATATTCTCAAAAATGACTTATATAATGTTGAAAATGTCATTAATTAACCACATGATATTTGAATGGCATTTTATAGTAACAATATTAACTATATAATATGAATATACAAGAAGACGTGGTAAGAGTTGAATTAGTTAACTAAGGGTTAAAACTAAATTATAAGGTTAAATTTGTGACATAGGCTTTAATAAAATCTATATATTGAGAGTTTTTAGAACCAAATTCATATTATATTTTAAATAAATTACTTCTTGACCATTTGAAATTGAAAATAATTTTATAATAAAAATTCGTCCAGTGATTTCCTAAATTGCCCCCATCCCTCTTATAAATGGGGATCACCTCTACCCATTAAATCAAACTTATCAATCCCATTGGATTATAAAAAGTCTTCCCAAATATTCTCCCAACACCCAAACATCCCCTTATAAGCCTTAAATCGAAAATAAGGAAATTCAAAAAAGCCATTTCACTCAAATTAAAGGGGCCTTACACGTTTTAGAGGCGGCGTCTTCTCTAAAGTTCCTTTCCAATATTTTACTTCTTCACACTTTATTATATTCTTATTCATTGATTACATAACAACTAAAGTATCCTTAATAAACTAGGATGTTTTTATGAGAATTATTATATCTACACTTATACACACCACCATCTAATGGTTATGAACATATTCACTACAAAAAATTACCACTTTAGGAGGGGGTATTTTTGACTTCTCAACAGTGGTTGTAAGGAACCTCTTCTTATTTGGATGCCTACTATTAGTAGTGGTAGTTTTGAGTAAGCACTTCTAAAGTCATGGTGACTTTAGTGGCTGTTAAATTAGAGGGAGTTTAAACGCCATCTAATTTTGACTTAAATTAATTTCAAAACCACCCCTAATTGTACAGTCACTTTAGGAGTGGTTGGGAAAACCACCCCTAAATTCGTTCATTTTATTAGGTTCCACCCTTGTCTATCATCCCACCATGTCACCCCCACCCACTCACCCAAGCGCCTCCCCTGTCTCTGCTCCCGTGTCACCCAGCTCACCCCAGTGTCGCGCCCCCAAGAACCCCCAAGCGCCTCCCAGCTCACCCCGGTGTCGTGCCCCAAGGCACCCCCAAGTGCCTCCCAGGTCACCCCGGTGATTCTCCCCAAGGAAGCCCCAAGCATACCTCCCATGTTGGTGCTCCCCGTGCCACCCCGCACACCCCGGTGTCACACCCCAAGGCACCCCCGTGTCTGTGCTCCCGTGTCGCACCCCGAAGTTCCCTCCCCTCCCTTCGCATAAAAAGTTGTTAACGAGGTGATTCGAACCCTGGATCAGCCAACCCAATTTCCGCAAGACCCAACCGCACTACCACTATGACAAGTAATCGTTTATTTAACTTTCACATGAGAATGTTTTTAGATAAATCTGATTATCAATTCTAATATATATTATTAACATAATATAATTTAATTCATTTAAATTTATAAACTATATATTTATATGTATATATGCATATGTTTATATATTTAGAAATATATTAATATAAATTACTTATATATATAAATTCATATTTATATATTATATACATGTTTATTCATATAATATATACAAATAATTATATTTGCAAATATAAATATATATATATATATACAAATACATTTATATTTTTTTCCTATTTATTTATTTACATAGTATATTTATATAAGGTCTTTAAAAATATATTTATATAATGTATTTCAATACATATATTCATTATTATTTACATTAATATATACTTGTTTGTATAAATGGTATAATATTATATATAATTAAAATATTATAATAATTATATTGAAACAAAATTTTAAAAAATATTTATATTATATATAATTGATATTATATGAAATATGATTTATAAAATTTTTTATATAATGTTATATAAAATAAAATTTTATATTATGTATAATTAATATGTATATTATATATAATCAATATTATATGAAATACAATTTATACAAATATATAATTAATATTATATGAAATATAATTTTATATTAAGTATAATTTTATATTATTTATAATTAATATAATATGAATTACAATTTATACAAATATTTATATAATTTATTTCAATATATACATATATTTATTATTATGAAAATTATTATATATGTATTTCAGTAAATATAATTTTATAATATTGTATTAATTAATATATATTTATTTTTTAAAATTATATTTCATATAATATTAATCATATATAATATAAAAGAATAAATATATTGTTTAAAAATATAATTTTTATTATTATAATAAAATTTATAAAAACTACGAGCTTGAGTTTTTATATGATAAATTTTTAAAAAAAATTATATTAATCTATATATTTATATAATGTGCCTATGTTTTATATTATGAATAATTAATATTATATGAAATACAATTCATACAAATAAATATATATTAATGTTCATACCATTATAAAATTGTATTTATGCATAAAAATAAATACAATTAAATAAAATAATGTAAATATTTTATGTAACATGTTCATATAATGTATTTAAACGCATTTATATATGGTTTTTTAATTGCACACACACACACACACATTTCTTATAGAAGTCACTTTTTTAAAAGTATTGGGGTTTTAAAACCCCCTTGATTCTCTTAAATTAGAGGGGTTTGTGATGCCCCTCTAATTGAAGAAATTAGAGGGGGTTTTGAACCCCCTTTAATTTAAGACATTAGAGGGGGTTTTCAGCCCCCTCTAATTTAAAGACATTAGATGGGGGTTTCAACCCACTCTAATTCGAAGACAATATAGGTGGTTTCGAACCCCCTAAAATTTAAGAAATTAGAGGAGGGGGGGGGGGGGGGGGTTAATCCCCCTTTAATTTAATACATTAGATGTGGGTTTCAACCGCCTCTAATTTAAGACATTAGAGGAGGTTTTTAACCCCCACTAAAAACATATTGGATATTAAAAAACAATGTTAAAAATTTTATAGTCGATTCAGAACCCTATCTAATTTATGAAATTAGAGGGGCTCCATAACACCCTCTAAATTTGATGTACATAACCAACCAATAATTTTTATAGTAAATGAATTTAGAGGGGGTTCATAACCCCCACTAAATTTCAAGATTATAGGGGGCTGTGTAGAAACCCCTCTAATTATACAGAATATGTATTTATAGGGGTTTGTGCATAACCCCTTCTAAATAACCCCCATTAATGTACTATTGTTTTGTAGTGATTGTTTCTGTGTACTACAAATTGTATCCTCAAGAAACGATGATTGTTTGATTTTCCCCTATAACTTCTCATGCTGGCCATAATTATGGAACAATATTTTTAAATTAATTATATTATATTTATATTGTCTCTATAATACTATAATTTTTATTTACAAACACACCATTATTCTTTTCATGAGGTGTAAATATAATAATTTCATTTGAGGATGTCCGGACTACCGCCTCCTCAAAGTGATATGACTCATTCATTCCATAAAAGGAACATATTTGGGAAAGAATTAAATAACTTATGTAAATTATATTCCATATGATATTATAATTGAATTATAATATACCTAGGTACCATTATGTTTTCATTCCTTTAATTATGAAATAGAAATTAAAGTAGTTCCATGCGTACGTACGACTTACCACCTCCATGAATGGTGCATTTCATTTATTATCAAAAAGTTTTATGGAGTATTATAAATAAATATATACCGGATATATATGATATATATGATATTAAAATCATTAATAATATTTTGTAGATAATTTACTTTTTACCACATGGAAAATTTTAAATTATAACAAGTTCATTTTCGACTCATGAACTGAATATTGATAAAATGACCCATATTAACTTAAATATTTATGAAATTTTTTAACAAGGTAATAAGTGGTATAAAATTAATTATAAACTTGAAAAATGTTATTATGAATGTATAAATAAACATATGTTTATTATTTAGGAAGAACAAGGAACTTATGTGACGAATTGAACTCAAGGTAATAAGTGGTATAAAATTAATTATAAAATTTCATTGAGGCATATTTTAATATAAACATTTTTCTTTTATAAGTTATTTAATGAACCCATTTGACATTTAATTTAATTAAATGGGAATATTTATACTACGAATCATTTTACTAAACGATAAAAGGAATGATTTTAATGTATATAGCGATAATGGCCTTTATACTACCGCAAGATTTGTTTGATATTTGGATTCATTAAGAAGTCGTGATGTTTTTTAAAGGTAAAACAAATACCATATAACCATTTAATGTATTTTCATATTGTAAATTTATTTGAAATGTATTATGTATTTCAATATATTGAAATTTTTTCATGTCATTTCTAAGGAAATATTATTAGTTAAATTTTTATATATTCAATATTCAATATATTGTGATTATATAATGGTACATTGAAATTGGATAGGTGGTTATGTGATAAACCAATGTAGGGTTGTTACGTAATAAACCAAATTACGGGTGATTCTATGAAAAACCAAGGACGGGTTGTTACATTATAATCTTTAATGAATTGGGAATGTAAGTCGGTTTTATGGCTACTCCATTAAGTAATATGCATGATAGTCGACCGTAAGGTTATTCAGTTTATGTATGATTATGTACAAAGTACACTATATATGTTATTTATTGATTTATATTGGCTTTATGGTAATTTTTTGGTTTAAAAGGGGTAAGAAATGAGGTTATATTCAGTGAAGTGTTTTTGTTAATTCGTAATTGTGATTAGTATTAAATTATCCTAAAGTATTCATTGTTTACATTTTGTTTTTTAAAACTAACAGTTTTCATTGTTTATGTATCCCTTAATGAGATTTTTATGATCAGAACATTTTTTTGAAATGTTTTTCATAGGTATCAAAGATGAATAGAGTCAATAATGGGATGAGGGAAAATTTGTGATGTTTAAGCATGAAACGAAACCATGTTTTTTTATGTTTTTGTTTTATTAAAAAAATGGATAGTGTGTAGAAGTGTCAACATTGTAATAATAAATTTGTTATGCATATGTTATGGCCTAATTATCTAAATCATAAATCCTAAAAAGATACTCAATGTGAATTATTATCATAATTAATTATTATGTAATGTTTAAGGTTGGAGACTTACAGTTGGTATAAGAGGTCGGTTTAGATAACATTATAGGTTAGGGTGTTATTTAAGAATAAGTAACATAACCATAAGGGATAGAATATTAGAATGAACCATAGTTATTTCATGAAAAATCAATGAGTTTAATATAACATGAATATGTATATCTTGGTGTTTACCCTCATCATAAGATAATATATAATAATTTTATTTATATAATGACACTAACCTTTTTGGTTTTAGTAAATGGTTGGGTCTAGTAGACCCCAAATTAATATTGGATGTGAAGGAAACTGTGACGATTTTATAAATGAGTAACCGAATAAAATGGGAGATGCAATTAGAACTCTTGTGGTTATTCTTAACCAAATATCTAGAGTCATGATTTTCCACTTAAACCATGATGATTTCTCGAAGGCATCATATATGTGGGAAATGAATCCCTTTGGATGTTCATGTAATAATCATAAAGGTATGTATATTCACAATCCTATGTGTCATGGATATGGAGAGAAGCACCTTTTAAAATGCATCAAAGGGACATGAAGATGTTATAGATGTGGTAATGAAGGTCATAAATCAATAATCTTCAAAAAAAGGAAGTATCTAGTGGACTCTATGAAAGGGAAAGATGTTCTTTCTAAGGAATCCATTGAATTTTTTAATTGTGGTATACATGTTCATTATGAATATATATTTCATACAAAGAAGTTTTGGGAATGGGATCTGTAGGACCATACAAATATATGTTTACAAATACCTAATTTCATTCCAATTGAAAATGTGGAAACTAAAAATTACCTTAGAAATGTTTGGATTATTTCATAGTTCATCTTTTAAAATTATTGACATATTAGGACATTAGGCATGATTTTGTTTGTAAGGAATAAGTGTAAAAGAAGCTGGTGGAAATACATCGATAAAAAAACATGAATAATGTTTTATGATTACGATTTATACTTATTACTAATTGCAGAGTTATGTTGGATCTATGGATGATGATATGTTTAAATTTATTAATGCTCGGAATACATTTTAATACTTCTATCATTTGTAACCCTTACATTTGTTGTATATATAAATGTTAATTGGGGATGAATTATAATTTTTATTGTGGATATAGTTATAATTAACCATTAGGGTTTATATGATCCATATATTTGAGGTAATTATGGGTTATTATTTTTTAGGATGAAAAATGGGAGGTAGGAAATAAACTTTAAGATTAAAAAATGTTATGGATATTTTTATGGATTTTATCTATTTTTTAATGTAATTATAATTATATAGTTTATAAAATATGGCAGCATGCAGACCATGTGACAACCTGTCACATTGGAAAAAGATGTGGGAATTGAACCCACAACCAAATTGAGACTGGGATTTATCACCTACCAGTGGACTAACTGAACTCCCTGGTTAGTATGCCTTATTTTGGGTAGTTATATGATTTTATGGATCAATAATAAGTTGATTTTGGGAACTTATTTTTTATCAAATTGATATCCTTAGTATATGAAAATGATTTGTTGATTATGTTGTAAATGTTATTTTGGAAGACATTCGTTATTTTCGAAACACTATATGCCTAATGAGAATAAAATACAATGATATTTTATTTGAGTAGTAATGGATGAATTTTATTTTTAAATAATATATGTTTTTTATTGGAGATATATATAAATTTTTGTTATTTATGGAAATAATTAACCAATCATAGTGAATATGTGATTCAGTTAATTAATTTTCATTATGAGACATTAAGAGTAGTCAATTTTATTTGGAGATAAATGTTATGATTTATCGTGGAAGGATATGTTATAAAATCCTTTGAAATTTTTTATTTCAATATTTTTTGTATTATTTTGAAGAGTTTTAAGGACAATTTTGTGTTGAATGGTCTATGTGGATCACTGGGTATCATTTGTTCAATATTAGAGATTAAAATTAGTATTTATTTTTATAAAGGATTATCCTTTATTGAGATAATTTGATCTCGTACAAACCATTTTGGTATTGGTTAATGTATAAAGATATGAAAAATGTATAGTTCATATTTTATGGATTATGTGATTCTCTAGAAGTAGATTATAGCGCTTCAGTCATGAAAAAGTCATCTTGAATACCCATAATTTGGAGAAAATATATGTTTTTGGTAGAAATTAATTAAAGGATGAAACTCTACATGAAAAGTAAGTATATTTCTTTATTTTCATATTCAATCTCATAACTAAATTCTACATCTTTATGAAAATGAACATAAAACAAAAACAAAATTGTCCATTTAATATTTCATAATGGGGAATCAATGATCAATTAACCTATCACAAGATACTGATTTTCTGGTGGTTAACATTATCCTGATAATGTTTTCTTTCAATCTCCATCAGAACATGATAGTTATTTTATCTTCCATATCCATGTTTTCTGACATATAATCCTATTATGTGTTATCTTGGGTTAACTTTGTACTTTAATATATTTATTTTATTGTGATTTTTTATTGACTCTTTTAATGATGTGGGACTTTCAATGATGTGTCTGAGCCCAATTTTAAAATTGCGAGGAAACAATTTCCAAAAGGGTTAAGGAAGTAACAACCCAAGTATTTAAAGAATAATACATTTTCATATCTATTAATATTTATTAATAAGATATTAATTTTATGTTAAATAGGACACTTTCTATAATAGCGTACCGACACACAATAATGGGTTTCTCCAAAATCTTTTGTTGCACACAAGGCTGAGTCTTACTGAAATAATAATAATAATATAATGTTATTATGTTTAAATGGTAGTTAATTCTATGTTTTTGTATTGGAAGGAATGAATAGAAAAATCCATGTTATGATTAAATGTGTTTGTTAAATGTTTTTACATTTTTTAATAAAATTTAGAGAGTTAAAATAATAATTATTACAATTTTAAGCATAAATACTATAAATTTTTTAAAATGTAGTTTTACTGCATTTTGATGGAGAACCATTTTTAAATCTCGTTTTTGTCACTTTGATATTTTCCATTTGAAAAAATAAAAACCTTTTTTAGAAGCGTCACATCTAAATTTTCTATGGATGAAATTTTGGTATTTTTCTGATAATGTTCGTTTTTAATGAATAGTGAAAAATACTGCATTTTAATTCAAAACTACCTTTTAATATAATTTATTTATATAGATATATTGTATTTCTAATTAGTTATAAAGTATAATTATATTATATATTTATCATTTAATTCAATTTTGGCCATTTTAAGTAATTTCACACTTTAATTGGATATAAACACCCGTCAATCTTTTGATAGTTATTATTCCTTAAAAACCCTCTTTTTGGCTTTGACAACGGTAATTAATTTTAAATTAATTACTGCAACTTCTGTGTTTTGAATTTGGAAAAATGGATTTCATATTTGGAATCATATGGTTAAAATTTTTTAAATAGGTACCTTTTAGTTTTAGACATTTTGAATAGTAACTTCTGTAATAAATTTATGTACTTTGGTTAAAGGGTAAGTCTAGTAAATAAGGGAAAAAATAATATAATAATAATATTAAAATACCCCAACATATGTACTTAAACTATTTTATGAGATATTTCTAAACATGTGAACCCATGGGTCGGTTTTGGGACCCCATGGAGAAACTTTGACGTGAAAATGACATTTTATAGAAATTAATTTAATGTAATGAAAAATGTTACATAAACATGTATCTTTTAGTAAAAAAGTTTATATAGGGTTATATAATTAATCATTTTTACTATAAACAGTATTTAAGATAAAAAAAATCATACATCATGGTATTTTATTTATAATTTTTAGAGATCAAATAAATAAATTTATTTATGACACAATGATGATGTAGAGCTTACCTTATTAATGAATTTTTTAAATTAATTAGACTATAAATATTAAAATAATTTTATTTTAAAACTTCTTATTACATACACGAATTATAGTGATTTTTATGACTATTAATAAATAAATTAATGATATTTTTTCAAATTATTCATGTTTTTGTGGATTTTTAAAAAGTAATGATATGAATAGTAAAACAATTAACACAAATTTGTTTCTCAAATGAATAGAATATTATTAAATGAAATAATAGTCCTAAAAATATATTATTTGTAAAAATGACATATAAAATGTTGAAAATGTCATTAATGAACTACATGTGGTTCTATAGGCATTTTATAGTAACTATATTAACCATATGGTATAAATATACCAGAACACATGGTAAGAGTTAAATTAGTTAACTAAGGGATAAAGCTGAAAGACAAGATTAATTTTGTGACGTAGACTTTCCTAAAACCAATTGTTTTAGTGTTATTCGATACAAAGCAAATTATATTTGAAAAAAATCACTTTGGGACCATTTTAAACCAAAAAAAAATTTATATTAAAATAGCATTTCAATACCTTCCTAAAGTTCCCCTCCTCCCTCTTATAAAAAAGCATCACCTCTACCCATTTAATCAGAAATCTCAAGCCCCTCGGATCATCCAAATTATTCCCAAATAAGCTACCAAAAACCATAAATTCCACCTCGAATCCTTAACTTTGTAATAAGGAATTTTAAAAAAATAATTTTGGCTTAAATCAAAGGGGGGTTACACGTTTTATATGTAGGATCTTCGCTAAATTTTCATTCCATTATTTTACTTCATCACTCTATATTCTGTTATTATTCATTGATTACATAACAAAAAACGTATGGTCAATATACTATGATGTTTTTATGATAATTATTATAACTACACTTAAACACACCACTATCTAATGGATATGCAGATATTGTTTCTGTGTAAGGTGAACGGTGCCTCACGAAACAATGATTGTTCGATTTTCCCCTACCACCTCTCATGGTGGACATTATGATAGAACCGTATTTATATATGATATATATTATATTTATATAGTCTCTATGATAATGTAATTTTTATTTACAGAAATAACTTTTTCCTTTTCATGATGTTCAAATACGATAATTTCATTTGAGGAAGTGCGGACTACCGCCCCCTCAAAGTGATGTGACTTGTTAATGCCTTATATTGAATGTATAAAAGATGGAGTTAATGAACATTCATAACATATATATCCTGTTATATTGTAATTTAATTATTATATATATATGTATTATTATGTTTTCATTCCGTTAAATACGAAATAGAAATGCAAGTAGCATTCATGCGTACGTACGACATACTGTCTCCATGAACAATGCATTTCATTTCTTATCTTCAAGTGTTATTGACTATTATAAATAAATATATACAAGATATATATTATACATATTATATATATATCATGAATAATATTCTAGGGATAGTTTAATTTTGACCACATGGACAAATTGAAATTATAACAAGGTCATTTTCGACTCAAGTACTGAATATCTACAAAACGACTAATATTAAATTAAAAAATTATGAAATTTTTAAAACATGGTAATAAGTGATATAAAATGAATAATAAACTTTAAAAATTATCTTAATCATGTATAAATTAACTTAATTTTATTATTCAGGAAGAACAAGGAACATTTGTGAGGAAATAGACTCAAGGTAAAGGAACCATTCACCCTCCCTTTTTAGTCAAATACTTCTTTTATGTTATGAATTTTGATTTCCATTTTATTAGGTCGGTATATGTCCTTCTATATCCTTATTTCAGAAAATTTTATTTCCATTTGATGAGAGACTCTATTCTCTCTCATCAACTAATTTTCTAAATTTTAAAGTTATGCTGTTATACTTTCGAATTTACGGGACTTCACCTCAATATCCTTTCATTGAGGCGTATTTTAATATGCACCTATTTATTTAATAATGTGTATAATAAACACCTATTAATTTTACTTTTATTCAAATGGAATATTTTATCATTGAATCATTTTAGTAAACGACAAAAGGAATGATTTTAACATATGCGGTGACAACGACCTCTCCACCCCGGGTAGCATTATTGGATATTTGGATTTATTAATAATCCATAATGTATTTAAGAATGAAAATAAATACCATATACCCTTTTTACGTATTTGGTATCGAAAATGGTTTTTTATATTGATGAGTATTCTAATATCTTGAAATGATTTCTTGTGATTTCAAATGAAATGTTATTAGTGAAATGTTGATATTTGAAATATTCTATGTGTTGTGATTATATAATGGTACTTTGACATTAGAAGGGTGGTTACACGATAAACCAATGATGGGTGGTTACGTGATAATACAAAGGATGGGTGGTTCCGTGATAGACCAAGGATGGGTGGTTATGTTATATCCACCAGCACATTGGTTATGGAAGTCGTCTGTATGGCTATTCCATTTATTGATTTGTGTGGAAGTTGACTATATTGTTAATCTATTAAAGTATTTTTATGTCCCGGGTTACCATTATATGATATATGTTTCATTCTATGGGAATTATGGTAATATTTTGGTTACAAAAGGATATTAAATGAGGTTATATTCAGTGAAGTGTTTTTTCTACATCTCCAAGGTGAAAAGTATTACATTATGGTAACGTATTCATGGTTTAAATGTTGTTTTTAAAAAATAATAGTTTTACTTCATTGTGTATCCCATAATGAAATATTTTATGCTCATCCCATGTTTTTGAAATGTTTTTCATAGGTTTTAAATATTAATATAGTCATGAATGGTATGAAGGAAATTTTGGGATGTTTAAGCATGAAACAAAACCATGTTTTTTTAACTTTTTTGTTTTATGAAAAAATTTATAGTTTGTATAATGGTAAAATTGTCAATAATTAATTTGTTATGTATAAGTTATGACCTAATTATATAAATCCCTAAACCTAAAAATATCCTCAATGTGAATTATTAACTTAATTCATGATTATGTAATGTTTAAGGCATGGGCCTTACATGAAGAGTCTATCGAGATTCTTAACACTAGAGAGAATGTGTTGAGAAATTCGACGACCCATATGGTAAAGGTTCTTCAGAGAATCTATAAAATGGAGGTATTAACATTTGAATCTGAGGATTTTATGAATAATAACCACCCACTTATTTTTATAGGGAATTATACATTAAAAATTTTGAGGAGGAAATTTCCAAAGATTGGAAGACTATAACACCCTACACATTTTATTGTATGTTTCTCTTAAATACTCTCATTTAATTAGATAGACTATATTTCCTGAAGTATAGAGTCTCTATAAATCAAAACGTGGTTATTTATAACATATAGTCATAACCTATCCATTAAACATAAAATTTCCACTTATGTGTTTTGAATTTCAAAAAGCAGACATACACGGTAGTGATCAGAGTGATATTTGGAGTCTGGTATATTCAACATAATTTTTAGTGAATAGTAACATCCTCGTATGAATATAAAATTACACTTATGAATAGTAATATGACTCTTATTAATGGTATCCTTATCTATGATAGGGGAAATAAAATTTATGCACCTTTAAAATGAAGATGAATATTTTAAGTGTTGGTATTTTTCAATTAAATGGTTATTTAAATTATAAATTAAATTTCCCATTTTTAGAAAATAATTTTGGAAAAAAGGAGTTCATTTTTTGATTCTACCTTTTAAAAAACTTTTCGGGTGAATTTTTTTTATTTTTATTAAATAAATGAAATGTTGGTGAATAGTAAAATACGATAAATTATGATAAATAATAAATACTTGATTTATTGAGTCATGGATGATCCCCTGCTGATGTAAAAACACTTGGTTTGAACTCACAGGATCTAATTAATATTTTTTTCATGCAATCATTAATACTTATTTTATTGTGGAAAAATTATAAACCAATGTTTCAAATATTATGAAAACCCTCCTCCCCTTCAGTATATAAACCACCTCTCACCCCCATATTCCTCTCACACCACTCACGATTTGATGCTTTCCTGTGTTCTTCAAAAAACCCTTTCCATTAACTCCACCCCCACATGAAAAACCTACTGGTATCAAAAAAAGGCCAAAACCAAAGTCCTTAAGAAGATTATCAAGGATGATTACTAAAGAGGTGATCATCTATTCCTTTTTCTTTCATCTTCTTTTACAAGTTCCATTCTTGTGTATCTATCTCATCTCCCATCATCCAAATGATATGATAATTCTAGAAACTAACATGAAATAAAATTTTATTATGCCAATGGAATATTTCATCATCATCTCCCTTTCCCCCACTTCTTATAAAAAATAAAAACAACTTCAGAGATGTATTAATTTATAACATTCAAGGATGCTGGTTTTTAAATTTATATTACCATCTTCAAGACAAGTCATGAGCCATTTATAATGGTTTAAATAGTTTAAATTATATCTATCTTATCTTATGAAATGTTCTGTTATCCTAACACATTCATAATATAAAATAATAATACAAAACAAGGTCATTATGAACAAAACCGCCAAGTTAATCGATAATTTTATCATTAACATTTGTCAAATGAGTCATAATCATTGTATATAACCATAATCATTATAATATAATTTATATATCATTAATATAATTAATAATATATATTATAAATTATGAAGGTTTCACTACATTTGAAACGAACTTCCATTCATGAATAAAACTAAATTAATCATGAAAATAATTGAAGAAAATTCCTCCAAAACAATAAAATTAATCCTCATAAAATGATCAAAAAGGCCATGAATGAACCTAAAAAGATTAAACTAAATCAGTTAAATGTAGAGGATATTAGGTAATTATTACTTAATGAATCTAAATTGGATTATTCATGTCATTAATATCAATCTAAGAACACATTCAGGAATAAGGTATGGGTTTTCTCATCGCACTTTTAATTTCTTGAGATTTTTATTGTTCACCACTGATTTGTTCTATACAGTGCATGTCACACCCCGACTGACACTTATTTTTAATTTAATTATTTTATGTATTGCTTTTGATATGTGGTTTGAACCGATTCTTTTTTTGTAGAAATTCGGATCTTTTATGGGTGCTCGAACGTAATCACAACTAGGCACGCGATCAAGCCCGTGCATGAGACCACGCACACGACCAAAGCATTGTTTTAAATTGATTATGTTTGGGTTTTTTTCATCATATTATTTTATTTTTATTTTATTTTCCCATTATTATCCTTTTTGTTTTCTTTTTATTATTTATCTTTCTTTATCCCTCTTCCTCTCCCACTCTCCCGTCTCCCCCCCTGTTTTGTGATACCCTGCCCGCTTATTTTCCTTCCCCCTCCCCCCCATGCGGCACGCGCCTACTCTTTTGGTCCCGTCCAGCACCCTCCCTTCCTCCAGGTGGACTGCCTCAAACAGGTGCCCAACCCTCGAGCCACCCTCGGCTGCTTGCGAACCCAGATGAACCGCAGAGAACACCCTTTGGCCTCCTTCCCATTGTGCCGCCCTCCTGATTCTGTTCGGAGCTTCCCCTTCAGCCTCCATGTCTAGCACTGTTTTAGCCATCTCCCTCACCAGCCGCCGCCGACTTCCTCACCAGCCACCGCACGCCTCCCCTACTCCTCATGTCACTCTATTTGTTGTGACGCCTCGCACAGCTCTATGGCACCCTCCCTTGGCCGGAGCTCGCACCGTAGAATCTCTTCTCTTAGCTATGTGATGCCCCCTGTCGGACTACCTTGCAACGAGAGGTCCAATTTTGTAAATCCCTTTCCCGCAGAAGTTGTTTGCGTTAGGGTTTAATATTTTTTTGGTATCTATTTTGTTGATTTTAGTTCAAATGATTGAATAACAGTCAATTTGAGGTTCCTCACCGTGCGATAATCATGCGATGGGAGTTTCGCGGCAAATTTTCTAAGGCAGTCTACACCGAGGTAGGTGGTTCCATGTTCAATTGTTATTTTATTATTTAATTTGTAATTTTAATTAGTTTAGAGTTTTGTTTAATTAATTTTTGTGGCACAAATTTGTTTCTCTTTGATGTTTAATATGAATTGAAATTTATTTAGTAGTGTGCTGTCATAGTATGTGTACTTTCTGCTGAAATCTCATTTCTGTTTAATTGTTAGTGCATTTTTTTATTTGTGAGGTGGTCTTACTAATTAGTTTTTTTGGTGTAATTTGTTTTCTTTCTTGAGGTTAGTATTCCTTAATGTGTTTATTACTGTATTTATGTGATATGAGTAAGTTTTCGCTGTGAGAACCAATGTCATACCTTTCACCAGTGTTTTATGAATTATGCAGTTACCTTGTTAGGATATGCAATGGGTGAAATTGGTGATTTGGAGTAGTGTCGGTATGCATTCTGTCATAAATGTGAATTTTAGTGGATTTTATATTTTTTAGTCGTGCGACGTATTTTCAAATGGGTTGGCAAGTATTTCGGGTGGTTTCTTTAATCGCGTGTGTGATGCAGATTTGGTTCCTGAGGTGGCGTTGGGTGCGTGTGTTAATGTGAGGGGGGATTGGGTCGGTCTAGTGTGTAAAGCGGTGTTTTACTCTTAAAAATTTATTTATGAAAATTTGAATTGTTTTATTAAATAATTATTAAGAGTGAAAATTGTTTTGGGTAAATCGTCTGAATATTTTTGGGGCTTAAAATCATGTGACGAGTGTGGAATTTGTTTAATAAATTCAATTAGTGGTGTGTTTGATAATTAAAGTGATTTCTTTGATTGTGCAGTTATTTTATCTGGTTGTGGAACCGATGAAAATTTATCTTTGAGATATTTTTAGTGTGCTTATTATTTCAAATAGCTTTTGTGTTTGCAAATGGTGGTTTTGGTGTGTGCAGGATTTTGTCTGGTTTGAGTATATTGTTATGAATTGTGACATGAACATGAAATTTGTTTGAGCCCAAACTGGGAAGCTCGAGTATCTAGGAGTGGGACTAGACTAATGGTTTAGTGTTCCAGAGGTGACTCGACCCGGTTTCACTGACAGGACTGACGATTGCATCACTAACTAAACATATACTTTTCTGAGGGTTGTGGTCTTCTAAGCCACATTTTCTGAGGGCCGTGGCCTTCTATGCCACGATTCACTAAGACACGAAGATCTAAGGACCCAATATATCTAACACACATACAGACTCTCCCATAGTAGTGCTCATTGGTTAATTTAAGCTAATCAGTGTGACACTTTGGTTATTATAAAAGTAAGTGTCTTTGTGTGCGTGAGTGTTTTAATTTAAATTGTTTCCTTTTAAAACTGCTTTCTATAAATCTGTTTTCTCTAAAGTTGTTTAAGATTTTAGTTCTTTTCTATAAATAATGTTGCAAATTTATTTTTCATTTAATAATTGTGCATGGAACATTTTCTCAGTGGTGTCTTACTGGGATTTTAGCTCACATCCTATATACAGCTTTGGGTGTACGTAGATTCTGTTTCTTTTTCATTCCAGGTTGAGGCATCGGGCATTGCATTGGTTGTTCGGGTTGTCAGTGACATCCTCTTGTTGTTTTGGTGGCAGTGGCTTTGGGATGATAATCCTCATGTCGCACAGAGGTTTCTGTTGGAGTTTTGGTTTCTTTTGATTTAGTCTCTTTTGGGTTTTTATTTCAAGTTGTAAACATTAAATCTGAACTTGGTATAAGGTTCTATTTTGTTGTTAGTATTTGGTTTATATTTATTCATCTTTTTGTCTGTTTTACATTTATTAATCCGGGTAAATCGTTCCCAAGTTTATTTTTTGATACCCGGGAACTTGTGCCAGCCTAGGGGGATCGGGAACGCCCTTCGGGTCGTGTCACGGACCGGGTCAGGTGCCAGGTCGGATGGCGACCCAACCTGGTTCGTGACAGTGCATGTGTACTACCCTTTTATATTTAATATAATTATTCTATTTATATTCATGGTATTTTGCGATTCATTTGGTGATTATTAATTTCTTATCTTACGATTCGATTGATTACAATGTGCTAAGGAACTTTGTCTCAATTTACGTTTTCATTGAGGTTTACATGGTATTGTGAAACTAAACATTATTATGTTGTGTATATAATAAATAATTGACATAATTTTTCATTTTAAATACAATTCTGTTAAATATCCCTTTTCACATATCATCGATATGGTTATTTCCTTACGTCGTATACCATTTCGCATACGGTGTTTATTTTGAATGCTACTTCTTTATGGAAATATTGGTGAATATTTATCCTCTACTCAATACATGATATTTAAAAGGTATATTTTTAGTATAGTAAATCATTTTATGAATAATTATATTTACTAGAAGTGATTTTTGGGGCCCTCTATAGCCACTTGATGCATAAATGGGTCTCATAAGGCAAACTAGTTGGCGACAAACCATTCGAGTATTTTTCAAAAAATCTGATACGTTTCTTCCCATAGACATAAACCATCTCAACATTATTATATTTCAGGTTTCATATACATTTTTTCCTTATTATAATCGTAATATTTATTCATTATTCATTTATTACTATCCATGATGATTTCACTATGAAAAAATCAATGGATGCATATTTATTCTATGCTTATTGATGGAAAGTGTTTTAATTTTTTCATCATTCTATATCAGTTATATATAATTTACTCTGATTCACTTATTATTTATTCATGATTCAACTATATTTAACCCTTACTATGAATTTTATATCATCTATATTATATTTCCTTTAACCATGTAATTAAGAAGAGAACCTTGTATAAGCTTCCAAAGAGGCAATTTATTTAATTTTATTATATATCATGTTGTATATTCTATCATTAAAAATGTACATTAGGTATCATGTATGTAATCTATTCTTCCAAAACTATTAATCTAATTTGTAATTCTAGATTTGATTTCTTATAATCATTCTAATGTTGTAATGTAAGGAACTAGCTCTGGGTTTTCGAGGTTGGGGAGTAACACCACATAATCATTAAAAATCGTATTATAATCAATGAAATTAAATGGGTATCATAAATATGAAATCATGTCATAACATGTGGAAAAATTAGTTTCTAAATCAATTTATTATATTCACAACATGTGAAAACAAGTGAGTTTCAAAAGCATATAACCCTTGAAAGCAGAACAAGTATAAAAATTACCATGCCATCTGAACAAAATACATTCTAAGATAGAGTATTAATGGAAAAAATTAATTATTTCCCAAAAAAATCATTAGTAAAATCAATGGATGTCATCTTATATGGTAAATATATTTTATATATCTTTTAATAACATATCTTAAGGAAAATTTACTTCCTTCTATGAAAAATGATTTTTAAAACATTAATCCTTTTGAAAACTATTTTAGTAAAAAATATATTTGAAAAATCATAATTCCTGATTTAAAAACCAAAAAACATTTCTAAAATCCTTTTTCCTTGAAAAACAGTTTTGAAAACATGGTTGAGAAAATGGTTTTTGAAATAAAATCAATTTTCAACCGAAGAGATAAATATGGTTAGATTTTTCATTAAAACATTTTTATTAGTCATATTAAGTATTAAAGAGTGTAAAATTTTATTTATACATGGGAATATCTTGAATAAACTGAGGATAATAAAGCACATGATGGTTCTTAGGTTAGGGATCATAATATTTCATCAAATGAATCATAATCATTAACAATCTCGAAAAGTGATGGAAATGTTTCAATAAACTCTTACAACATGGTTTTTTGGGATCATACTATCCATGCAAGAAAATGGAATTAAATTAATCTTAAAAAGATCATGAAAATAATTATATTACTTATATAACATGTAAAATGGAGTTATATACACCTCGAAAAAAATTAGGTGTATAAAAAATCATGAGTCTCAATGAAGGAAAATTGGGACATAACAATCTTACCAATTTGGTATCTTTTGAAACATAAAACCGTTGAAATAAATATCATTGAGTATATATGTAAATACCCAAAAATTAATATCAAGAATCATATAAAAATATTTGGTATTATATAAACCATTCAAAACAAAATAGTGGGGAAGATGGAAAGCATCTCATAAATATAAAAATTGAGATGGAATTCCCTTACTTTATATCTTGACACTCTTCGTACTCATACATGCTTTTTTATAATAAATTTAAGATTTTTATAAATATTTTACATATGGAAATTCATATATCTAATAAAATATATTTCATGATTATGAACATGTATTATGTGGTCATTAAAAATTATGTTTTATGGTTTCACATCGAGTAATATCCTCTTTGTTCGTTGTATATGTGTTAATTTGTTATATATTTGGTCCTTATAATTATATCATGATTTATAGAATTTAAACCATGAAATTAATATCATTTATATTAATTATATTTTTATTATAATATTATATATAATATATAACTATGAAATGTAATAAACTAATCATGGAGACATCAAGTCGTACGTAAACATGAACGTTGTTTCTGTTTTTTTCCGAATTAAAAAAACATTACATGAAATATATATATATATATAACATTATTAAATTAGAAATATTATATCATATATATCATATAATTTCAATAAACCCATCCTTAATACATTCTATTTAGTGTGTGAATGAATCAAATCGCTTTGATGGGGCATCATTCCACACTTCCACAAATGGAATTATCGTATTTACACCAAATAGAATGTAAAATGATATTTTGCTTAAAAAGGATAAATAATGTTAAATATATAATAAATATAATATATGAAATATAAAAATATATTTTCAACATAATTTCCACCATGAGATGTTGTAATGAGAAATGAACAATCATCATTTAGTGAGACGGTAGTTCGCCTCACACATGAATAGTTTTTTATTACCCATTAGTTAGTGGTTTGTAATTTTAGGTATAAAACATAACAAAAAAATCATTTTATAATTATGATAATATCTTATCTATAAAATAAGGGAATAAATATAGTATAGGGTTTGGAAAAATTAAATAAAATAAAGGAGGTTGAGGGAAGACGTTACCTCTTAATCAGGTAACTCTTTTTGGATTGTGTCAAAAGGCGTCCATGGATTTCGTTTTTCCCAAGGAAAGGCTTCTAGAAGGAAGATAATGATTTTGGGAGATTATTTTATCATATTTTTTTGTGATAAAAGGGGTTTGATATATGTGATTAATTGGGAGGAGAGGATTACTTTTATAGAGGAGAAAGTGTGACACTCATATAAATCGTTGGAAAAATAATTACACCCATGTTTTCCCCAAGAAAATTCTCTCACATAATTGAAAAAAGGTAGATAAAAGGGAGTATATGGTCTAAAAAATTCTAAAAAATTGGTTTTGTACATGATTCCATTACGTTTTGGGCCTTAAATTTAAAGATTAGTATTTTGATAACATAATTTTTCCCTTAATCGTTGTAATTAATTTTAATATCTTTCACTTATATTTTTGGTTAAAAACTTGGTTAAACTTATTATAAATTATAAATTATAATAATTATAAATATGGAATCCATTTTTCCAAATTAAAATCCCATAATTTATAGAAATTAATTTAAAATTAATTCCACCGACGGGACGACACTGCAGGTTTTTAATCTATAAATAATCAATCTTTTGCTAAACTTTTATGTCCAGTTTCAATGTGTAATTTCTTCCACTGACCTAAATTTGATTAATTGAAAAAAATATTATCTAAATAAACTTTGAAAGAAATTTTTAATTTAATTTATAATAATTAATAAATTATATGAAAAAGGAGCTTTGAATTAAAATTTAGTATTTTTTACTATTCATCTAAAAATGATGTTTCTCGGAATAATCCAAAAAAATCTCCCTATGATTATTTTTAAAATTATGAATTCGAAAATGATGTTTATTTTTCCAAAAGAATTTTTAAAATATGTCTAAAATTAATATTATTACTTTTTACATATGAACATTAAAAGTAGTTCATTTGAGAAAATCGTATTTTTAAACCTATAAGGACATTTCTAAAAATTATATATTTAGTAATAAATTAGTTTTATTTCTAAAAAACCGTTATAATATATATTTTAAAATTAGTTATTACTATTCATATTACAAATCATAACAGATAGTTTATAATTAAATTGTTCAAATAATTATAATAATAAAATTATGTTTCATAGAAGAATTGGTGTTGCATGTAATAGACACAGAGTAGGTTTTGTGTGTAGTGTATGCAAACTTGGTGTTGCATGTAATGTACAAAAATTTGGTTACATATGAAAGAAAATTTTTAATTACTGCATTTCATGGTATAAATTAAAAATAATTTACTCACAAAATGAAAAAAAAATTCTATAAAAATAGTGGTGTTACAATTTTGATCATTAATTTGAATCATTTTGTGACTGAAAGGATCACTTTCATTAAATTTCACATGATATGATTCTTCAAAAATCCATGAACTTTTTTTTTGAAAATTCTCTAAGCGTTGGAAGTAGTAGATTATCCTATGAAAACAACTTCATCATACTTTAGATTAAACATCCCAAGATTGTTCTTCGTGTTCATGATATGATCTTTACATTAAATACTTTGAAGTATCCTACCTTGGGTTTTATATTATACTAACACTCATATGGTGTTTTATTTAAATTGGGTATTATTAATACTCTTTTGATTTTTTTTAAAAGGTTGGGGTCGAAGCCTCATTTATTATTAAAGGAAAGCAAAGACCTCTTTTAACTGGGTAGAGGGAGACCCATTACATAGCCCGAAGGCCCAGTGGGCATTTAGCCCATTACATGGCCCGTAGACCCATTTTTTTGGCCCAAAGCCCATTATGTGAATAGTACTGCTACAGTACTGCACAGTACCCGCCACCGCTACAGTACTCTGCCGCCGCTACAGTGTCCTGCCGCTGCTACAGTGCTCGCCGTTGCTACAGTATGCCACTGCTACAGTACGCTACAGTACTACTACAGTAACCTACGCCCAATGGGTTTTGAACTCCCATTTTTGATGTAGATTTAAGGGGTGCTTACCACTAAGCCAAACCCCAACTACTATTAATACTCTTTTGATGATATAACATGTTTTGTTAATATCTTCATCCTAAAAATGAGTTTTCAAGTTATATTATCATAACATAGTGATTGAATTTTCATAGAGGGTCTTATTTTTTATTTCAATAAATCTATTCTGTTGTGGTGTCCTAGGGGAAGAAAAGTTTTCTTATTTCCTTTCTTAGAGAAATAATTATTCAAATCATGATTTTCGAACTCAACTCCAAGGTAACTTCATAAAGACACAATTTCAACATTCTTTTTGTTTTTCATAAGTTTAAAAAAATTCATAAAAATTAAACAGGATTCAATTTTATGTCTTCAAAAGTAAACCCATGTAAATTTTGAAAAATCATCAGCTAAAACATAAAAATAAACATAATAGTAAAACTTTTAGTTCTAGAAGGTCCATAAAAAACTATATAGATAATCTCAAGAGGACTAGAAGTGGAAAATTATTAAATTGTTTTGAAAGATGAACTATGTTTCTTTTCTATTTGGCATGCATCACAATATTTTATTTTGTCCAATTTATTATTACGAAAGTAGGAAATCAAATTATTTCGATACAATTTTCATAAATAAAGAACATTTTAATTTCAATTTTATTTTCCAAATCTATGATTCTTAAACATCATAATTTAAGTTATTTATATTTTCCCTATAGAATAAGTTAAGATATAATGTTAAAACATTGTCTATTATAGGTGCATTAAACTTGATACATTTATCTTTAAAAACTAAGAAGGAATAATTTGAAAAATCAAACGTATAAAAATCATCAAAATGTTGATAGATACCTATTAGGGTTTTCATTAAGCCTTTAAGGTAAATAACATTTTTGATAATAATAGACTATGTATTTTAAATTGATACAATTCCAAATATCATCAATTTTCCATTATCTCCAAATGTGACATATCCTCCGTCTATTTTTTATAGAGATTAAAATTTAGAGTAGTCACCACTCATATTCTTTGAACAAAAACTATTAATGAACCATTTTTACTTCTATTTATATGGCCAATTTCTTATAAAAAAATCAAACAACATATTTTATTGGTACCCAAATTCTTTTGGGTCCAGATATGTTATTTATAAATTATATTTAAATACATACTTTCTTCTTTTTTCTATCAAATATTTCCATTTGTTTTCAAAAATATTTTGAAAGAATTTTATTTTTAATTCCATAAATGTTAGGGTTTTTGAAATCAAAAATATTTTCAAAATATACTCTTTCAATGTTATGAAATTACGTAACATTAGAAAGATATTAATTTTTTTAGCAGGGAACAAATAATTTTATGTGAAGTATAAATCTTTCACCTTGGTTTCCAATTAAAAAATTTTCATTTATAGGTTGATTATGGCCAATAATTTTGTTTAAATATTCTTTAACTCTTATAAATATACTTGCATAAACTTTAAATTTTTGAAATTCATTTGGAAGAATTTCAATAGTTTTGATTTATTAATGATTCTAGATAGTATATTTTTCCAAAAAACAATTCAGTTCTATAATATTTTGGTTTATAAATTCTTCATCACAAAAAATTCATTATAATAATTTTGAATAGATTTATTTTAATTCTTTAAACATTCATAATTAATTTCCAAAATGGTAGACTATTCAGTTTTCTCTTTATATTTGAAATTTTCATTTTTCGATTCACATTCATGCTCTGAATATTAATGGTGTACCTCATCTATGTTTTTAATAAATCATTTGTTGGACTTTTTATTTATATCTTAAGAGTTTAATTTGGATGACATACAATCTATAGAATCTTAATAATCATTCCATGTATCATTCATTGTTTTCATTGACTTATTATATCCATTATTTTCAAGATAATTCCTTTATGTATTATTTTCCTCTTTCATTTTCATATCTTCATACTTGACATGTCCTATATGTTTGCATTCATAGAATTTCATCTATTTAGAGTTGTCACCATGATTTCTGTTCTTGCTAAAGGATCCACTGAATCCCTATCTCTTGTTATATAATTTCATGAAATATCTAGAAAATTGAGAAAGATATTCATTTGATTCAGTGTTTATTGTGGGGTATTTTCCATGCGATTCTTCATAATCTTATTTACTTATACTCTTTCTATCATATTTATAAGTATACATTTTCAAGGAAACATATTAATTTTTTATCATGTTGAGATTCTCATAAGTAGTTTCCATTTCAGATTCAGACATCACGAGATTTATAATAAGATAATTTTTTCGGTGTTATTGACAGCTATATATGGTATAAGAGGAGCTAATATTCAACTCCATTTAGGTTTTAATACTCTATGAACATTCGATAATTTTTTATGCTCTGTGAAAGGAATTACTAGAGCAGTAATATTGTTCACAATCTTAGTGACTCTCTCATTTAGTTGAGTAATATTCTCTCCTTCAGTCATTATGAAAGTATCGAACCTAATCTTGGTTGTATCATATCTAAGAGATCTCACATTGTCACTGCCATCATATGCTACCACTATTGTAGTCCACATTTCATGCATTTTCTGACATTGAAATATTCTGTTGAATTCATATTAACCTAACAAAAAATGATAGAATTCATAGCTCTGTAGTTTACATCATAATTTGATTCATTTTTAACAACCATTGTTTCATGATATAACATAGGAATTTCCTAGGTATTAACTAATTTGGTATACAATTTCAGACCAAGATTCTCTCTATAAATAATCATGTAATATTTACAGCAACCATAGTTCTCACTGTTGAAGAACGGAGCTCTATCCATTGACATTCCTTCACTATTATCATCCATAAAATCCATTTGAAGATAAATCATTGGACGTCAATTTTTTATATTTTTGAAATTTAGAGTAACATTCTCTAATAACAATTATTTTACCAAATAATGATTAGCTTGATAACTCAAGAGGGGGTGAACCGAGTTCTTTAGTGTTTATTGAAAATTTATACCACCCACTTTGAAGTATGCATGTCCAATCTTCTTTCTGAAAATTATATGTAGCGGAAATTTAAAACATGCATAAATAAAATTTATAATATAGATTTATAGTGGTCCGGGTAATATAAATCCACTAGTGCACTCAACTAATTCTCTACTCCATGATCTTGGTGATTTTCACTAAACAACCCTTTTACCAGGGGATCCCATATGAGTGCAACTAGATGTCACTTAGTACAAAGTTCCATGATACTTAAACCTGACTCTCCCTTTACTAGTCCTATTCTTGGACTTAAACATACATATACACATAGTGAATACAAGTTTTAAATAAGATACATGGGTTGATAAATATTATTTTTCACACAGTTTCAATCAATAACTGAATATAGATGAAAATTCGACCTACGAAAAGAAGAACTTAAAATGTAGTTGAGGATGATCTTTTGTATAATACATAGATCTGATAATTACTAAACATAGATAAACTGATTCTCTATTTTTTTATATCATTATTATTCGACAAGGGAAACCTCATTTCTTTCTGTTAACATTTTTTTTTCATTTTCCGACTGTTATGTTGTTTCTAACGGATCCTTATATATTTTGTTTGAACTTGGGCACAAGATGATTCTAATGGTTGAATAATCCATGCGGTGATTATGATAATATAGGTAATAGGGATTATGCAATCATGCTTTCCAAATAACGATTTTTTAAATCTAAATTTCATATATTTTTTTTACTCCCTAAAATTTTCTTATTCATGGTAATTCGTATGTAGTGTGATCTTTCCGTAAAAGGATAATCATTTTATAATATAACCAAAAGGTATAAAATTAATTGTCATGAAATTAGATAAGTAATCATGGTGAATTTAAAAATAAAATATATATAGGATATCAGCTAGGCATAATGTTTACCATATAATGACTTCTGTAAGATAATGAGACTCTTCTTCTTAATATGTTCAGTCTTTAATTAAGCATAATAACATTCTTAAGAGTAAGATAAAGTAGTAAATTTCCTCAAAAACTTATATCATAGAATATTCTTATTAAAATAATAAATTCCCTTCATATTCTCATTCTGAATATAATTTCTTTATTGAGAAACTCAATAGAACATCATATGATAATGACTAATGTGATACTTTATGATTACGAAAATATAAATATATTCTTTAAATCTCATAAGATAAAGTACTTGTATATAACGATTTAAATACTTGATAATATATTATAAGAGAATATGAAACACTTGAAAAACATGTTATAATACAAGTATTTATTTTTTGAATCATAAAAAAAAAATGTGGAGATACATTGGAAAACTATACTCTTTAAAAAATGGTCATGGTAATAGGATACAAAGGAACAATAGTTATACAGGGAAAAACTAGTCTTATATTTGATAAATATAATCTTATATCATAGTTAGGATAAGGTAATTAGAAATAGAATCTCATTCAAGATAGTGGTATCCAAATATAAAAATAGAGAGTCTGTTGTAGCTTTTAATGTAGCTAAAGAAGCAGTTTAAAATACAAAATGATTATTTCTAGTTTGTGGAATCACTCCAAGATACTATTGTATTTTATAATATATTATATTATAATCCTGCTAATAGTACTAGAAATTATTTCATGTTTTGATAGTGAAAAAATTTATTATACTTGGGGATATCATCTATTGAGGAGTTTTTCTCATGGAGGTAAAGATATAGATAATAGAGTTCCCATCCAATAAAGACATGATAGAGAAAATGACTAAATCCATAACATAGTAGAATAATTTTCTTATCTTTTCATATCTGACAATGATAGTTACCATGTTTATCATATTAAATATGGGAGTGATTTAATATTTGGTCTCCAAGACCCAATGCTAATAATACTTTTTGATTACCTTATTATGTACACAGTGAGTTATGCATTAGTTACACTTACGATAATAGCATTGATATTTATGAATCCTCTATTTATATGGTAATTCTAATAGATCATTAGACATATAAAAATGTTATATAAGTTCCTAGTATGTAATGATAACCTCAATATACTATGAAATGATTCTAAAACATATATTTTATGGTCTAGGTACATCATACTGATTAGATAAAGATAATTCCTGACCATCAGGTGATGGGGGATCATATGTTTTAACACATCTTATAATGATGTTCACATAGGGTGATATCATGTGTATGACATCATGGGGACTGACAAACCAAAAGTAACACCACATGTTTATTGTGTCATTGATAGTTCCAATCATTGAAGATGTGTAATGGTCTCCCAAAAAGAGATTATTATATATGTATACTATTTGATTATATACATCAATGAAAGATAACATATATATAATTTATGTCATTTTGTGGTATATTTCATTGGGTACAACATTGGTGGTATGTAATTGATTAAATAATCAAGATAGAAATTGCCTCTTTTGAACAAAAGTTATATTTCAAGCCCATATAATTAGAATCATATTACTTTCATTAAATACATGTAAATTTTAGTTGAAGTTATGTATATATTGTAAGGTCAATGAATACTAAAACAAGAAACAATGATGAAAAAAACTTTACATCATGATCTATGAGATATCAAGTAGCAAAGATATTATATTATAAAGAAATTGTTTATAGGAAGTGTTTTCATTTATATGATTATAAATTATCTCTCTAGGGTCCCTTTTGGGTTTCTAGACTCTACTCCTAGACATTGATTAATATTCATTATGATTTGGAAATGTGAATAGAGGGTCATACACTAAGAATATTCAAAAGCATATCCTATTCAATTGAATATGAGATTCAGACTTTGATTAACCTACCATCATGTCATGGATATGACTGATAATAGATGATGGAAACATATTAAATGAAATATCATTATTCATGTTTAGAATAATTCATATTTTTTTTATTAAATTCATTTACAATTATTAAAGTAAATACATGAAAAAATACAATATGAACATATATTGTTTTAATATTCATGGTAAATTTAATATTTTTAGGAATGAAAAGTTGAGTTAGTTGATCATTATTATGTTGTAATATATTTTATTATATTAAAATTGTGTGAGAAATATATAAATGATATTAATTACATTGTAATATATTCACGAGAAGTCATTTATAGTTTATCTACTGAGTAATAATTATTCAGTGGATGAAAATACAATTTTGGGTATATTGTTAACTCAATATATCGAAGGAGGAGGATCTCACATGAATATAATTCACTCCAAAATAATAGATATTTACCTCTCCCATTATACTTATAATTCATAGAACTAGATTATTCTAACATCCAATTCATGTTATTCGTCGTAGATCTATGGACTATAATTGTAGTGATCAACGATATGTCGATTTCTTCATAATATTTCTATTCTAGATCCATTAATTTGATGATCATTGTTCATATTTCCATTATATGCATATATGGATGATTTAGATGGATCAGAATTCAGTTTCTTATAGAAACAGTTTCCAGTGATGAACACATATTCAAATCCATCAGGATGTCCATTGATTTATTTTTTTCTCAAAATTATTCACACGAGATCCTTGGAAGATGCATTGAGCTTCGCTTCACTGATGATGACAGAATTACATCGATCATTGATGAATATTTATAAATACCTAACCCATTTTCATTTTATTCCAAACAAGGTACCTTTAAATACACTCATCATGTGTCTAATTCTCCATGAAAAAAATCATCATCATATTTTCATAGATTCAAATTACTTTAGTTACATGTGAAATGTACTTTATTTTTCATTAAACTAAATTGCTGATCTAAGAGGTACTGATTTTAGTTTTCATAAAGGTTTCCTCTATTTTTGAAATCTTTATTATGGTATTAATATCCAACTCAATCCTCTTTATCCATAACAATTTTGTGTTAGTTTACCCTCAAAATTCAAAACATGAAATTTCCTTTCACATAATGATGTCTTCCCATTTACTTCATTTTGTTCCATGAGGACAGTCATGGATACCTCATGTTGTTTCTAATTTTCTAGACAAGATTTAAATTAATGATTTGTTACTTCAAGAACATAATTTTTCCATTCATCAACATATTCATATTTCCTTTTTTCTAGTCTATTTTTAGGGTAAAATAATTTCCCCCCTTAGTCATTTGGAGCTACACTTCATTTTAAAAAAAATGAATATCCTCTTATTGTCACAATAACAATATCCAAATTTATTATATGAATAATTGGAATCATTTTCAATATAATAAGATGAAATAAAATCAATATCTTCATATTTAAATAGACAATCTTCATTAGAGAAAAATCATACATAGGTGTTGAATAATATTTATTTATCTAGTGTTGAGTACAATTTTTTTTTGAAAACCTTGTTCAAGATCTTCTTAATTTAGATTTTAAATAATTAAAAATATTATTTTACTGAATACACATGTATATAATCAAATCATTTCTACACATTGCATGAATCAAATTTATTTTATTTATTAATCATAGATGTGTTTTCTCACATCTATTTAAATAACATCAAAATTACCAAATGGAATTTTAAATCAAATATTATATAAAATATACCTTCCAAAATATTTTCATTAAGACCTATTTCATAGGAGCATAAATTTACAACATCCTCTTGTCTTATTAATTCCCAAGTCTAAGTTTATACAACAATAACAATACATATGAAAAACATCATAAGGTATTCCAATAAGATTTTTCAAATAGGATATGAATTATTTTTTCATTCATTAATGAAACTTCCATAGGAAATGGGATCATTAATTTCTAATTATATATCTATCTCTATCTTCAAAACTCCAACAAAAACTAAATAAGTAAGGTTAAAAAATCATAAAACATGGATCTGCCACTACTTTTTGGAACATGTGGCACCTTGATAAGGGGTTAATCATGGTGTTTGTAGTTTAATATTTTAATTAAATGTCATTTAGCCTTCTTCACATTATGATTATATTACTATGTTAGAATGAAAAGTTATTTATTATGTTATTTTCCAATATTTCTGACCACTCACATCACGAACTTGTGACAATGGTGCTCAGACATCAGAATTTTATATGTTTCACCTAAATGGGATAATCCATGGGACACAAAACAACCATGTATTAGTGTGAAATGATGTAATATTACTCACTATTTCAATACAAGGATATTTACGAGAAATCAAATCCTATCAAGAGTCACTCCCTCTTCTCCACTCCACTCACTTTTTCTTTATAAGAAAATTTTTATTTATAGTCTTGAGGGTCCCTTAATGATCTTTATTATAGGATTTGAAATTTTTATCAATAAAACTAGACGAATTCTCCCCAATTATCAAATATTATTTAACCTTTTTTCAAATTTATTAGTCTCGAATCCTATTGTATGAGGGTTTGGTCTGTATGTATCCACAAAATGTAGTTAACTTTTTCTATAGAACATGAATATACAAAATTGTCTAGAAACCTCCATCTATCCTTGCTCCTTTTGGTAGTGATCTGTATGTGTAAAACATCCTTCATCTTTATTTTATATATAAAATATCTAGAGGAATATATATATATATATATATATATATAGTATCCCAACATTCTTTCTCAATGAAGCTAGATACTTATTATACCACCCTAAAAGCTATTCTTTCTTTAATAAAGAAATTCCGATGAAAGTACTCTCTCATTATTTTATGATTATATATATATCCTCTTGGATGTACTGTTTCACATAATATTTGGAGTCAATGATAATACTTTTTTTATTCACCAAAGACTCATTTTTTCCTCTAAATCCTCTTCATGGAATATAAAAACCACCAGATATTCAAAACCAAACAACTCTATGATATATGGAATTGAAGACCAACTATCACAACCCTGAAAATTCAAATAAAATAATTCAAATATTTTACCCACTTCCTATAAAAATCATAATTGATAAAACCTTTTGAATATCTATATTTTAATGTAAATTTTTTTTCACTGTATCCCTTATAATTTTTAGTTCTGAAAGGTCAATTAAATATTGCCATTTGAATAAGAATAAATGAAATCAAATGAGTTAATGGTTATTTCAAATATATCATTCTATATTTGTTTCATTGATAATATATTCCTATATAATTTTTGTTCTCCACATCATAGACACCCCTCAAATGGAAGTTCATATAAAGTAGCTCGACTAACCCCAACAATGTGTGAAATAACGTGCAGCATTAAAAATATTTTCAAAGATTTATAGGCAGTAAAAATAATCTATTACTAAAAAATGGAATATATAGATATTGAATGGAGTACTCCTTTTTACCCATACATGGTAATCATAAATTTTATTCTTTTTCATGGTACTCATGTATGAAACATGGTAATTATTTGATTTTTAAAATTATCAAGGACTAAAATTTTATCTGTTATAATGTATTTTCCATGTAACTGGAAGAACATACATGAAATCATGATAATTTCATCTTCATTTTATATTTAATCCCATTTATAATAATATGCATATTCACATGGCCTTTTAAAATAGTCTTTCCATATTTGGATTGACAATAATGTGGTCTCAGTCATGGTGAAAAAAATATTCCTAACATGAATTAGTTTCATTTCAATGAAATATATATATAATTATTATACATAAACCCCACATAAAATCTTTTTCAATACATAAAAAACATCATAAATATCATCAAAATGATCCTAATCAAAATTTTAACTATTAATCACTAGTTAATAATTGTTTTGATTATTGCAAACTAACTTATTTCCATTTTAAGAATTAAACCATGAAACATATTTAATAAATTAATATCTTCTTTTAAGGATCCATGGAATAAAGTACAAACCTTTTATTTTCTCTTCATAATATATTTTCAGTAAGAATATGCCTTACCAAAATACAATCAACAAATCCAAGAAATTAAACCTTGGTTATAACATAGTTTATTCATACTTATCAAAAAATAAGCAGATGATTATTTTCATTTTATTTCATAATAATAAAAGGATTTTCTATAGGGTTTAAAACATTAAAATAAGTTTTTTAATTACAAAAAAAAATAATAACACACATTTTTTTTGTTTTGAGGTTACCACAGGTTGAATATAAATTAGTTATATTCCTACCTATTAGAAGTTACATCATGAGTTAGACTGGTGTCCGATCTATTTATACATATCCCAAATTAGATAATGGTAATTTTCCAATGATTTTAGGATTTTTGCTTTTTTTTTATGGTTTGACCCTTCAAAAAAATAAAAAAAAAGTTTTAATCTAATAATTTCCCATTTTCATCGATTCAGATTGTACCACATTGATTTTTGGTCTATTCATACTATTCACTAATTAATCAATGATCATTGTCTAATGATTTCCTTATAATCCTATGTTTTTTACTTAGGTTGGCTTCTTTAATTGTGATTTTAGATTTTAAAATCTATAAAAACACACTTTTGATCATTTTGGGTAAACAATGTGTTGAATTGATATGTGGTATATTCCAATTTCTCAAATTAAATAGTTGTTGTTGTTATATGATTTCATGAATATTTGAGTATTTTAGCTAGGTTTTGATCGTATAACATTTTTAAATATATTGTACTATGAAATTTCTTCCTCGATCATTTTGACATAAAGACTACTGAAAATTCTCAAAAATTAAATGGTTGTCACTATTATATGATTTCAAGAAAATATGATGACTTTTTCTATATTCTAACACATTGAAACATGTTTTTTAAGTAATTTTTAAATATTTTAAAATTCTTAATCTATTATTATAAGATTATTGTATAATGGATTGATGAGGACATTTTATTATTTGAAAAATTGAGTTCATTTGCTATGATTTTACAAATTGGAACGCATTTTTTGGCTTTAAAATACATAAAAACCTACTCTATTTCATTCTAGGAAAACCTCATATTGAATTGATGTCTTCTCCATTACCTTATAAAAACCATTAAAAATAAGTTGTTGCTATGTGAATTTAGGATTTTATGAGATTGATTTCAAGGTTTAAAAAAAATTAATGCACTTTTTTAAAATGTTATAAAATATGTTTAAAATGATTTTATAGTAATTATAACCACAACAAATATTATATAGACATGATCTATTTTTATATATATCTAAAATAAATCAATGATAATTTTCTAATGATTTATTGATAACTAAGGATTTTTTTTTTGTTTTGACCACTTGACCTTAAATCTATAAAAACACTCTTTTGGTCATTATGAGAAAACTACATGTACACTGATGAAAAATATATTCCTATATATCACAAATATAATGGAGGTGATTTTTATATGATATCACTTCAATCCAAGATCATTATTTAATTTTTAAAAATTGAATAATGTTTCTTAATATTTATAAATCTATTAAAACTAGTTTTTTAGTCATTATGACCACTCGACATGATGGATTAATATAGGATATATTTTTATATGACTTAAATAAAAAAATTATCTTCTTTCAATAATTTCATGAAAAGCTATGATAGTTATATTATTTACCATATGATGCACATCTTTTTGAATTTTCAAAATATTAAAACTCACTTGTGGTAATTATAAGAAAACAATATGTTTCATTAACATATTTTTAACTCATACATGTCACTAATAAAATAATAATTATTATTTGATGATTTTAAAATAATTAATGTTTGTTAAATTATGATCAAATGAAATGTTTTGAATTTTTCCTATAAATCTATTTTTGGATCATTCTAACCAAATATTAAATCAAAATGACACAAAGACTTCTCCTATATGTCAAAAGTGAAATATTGGGTGTTTTATGCAATATCATGACAATCATATTACATTTTCAATCCATTTATTTTTTAATCTCATTTATAAAGACCGAAAATCTTCAAAAAACATAAAAGGGTTAAAACTTTTAAAAAAGATTCTATTATGAAGAAATCATAGGATATATACTTTCATTTAATTTGTGACATGTATGAATTGACCGCGTTATAATATGACATGCAGTTTCTTAGATGAAAAATTTGTGTGTTTTTATTGATTTAAAATTCAAAAACATGTTCCAAAAGGATAAAACCCTGAAAAAAATTATTTATTTTCCTGAAATATTAGGATAACTATTATAAATTATTTTCTGAATTTTATGGATAGGATTAATGTCAACATGATGTGTGATCTATTCAAAATGATCAGGAAAAATGTTTTACGATGTTTAAATGTTTTTAAAACTAGAATCATTGGGTAAAACCAACAAATTTCCTTGAATTTTTATGAAACCATTGTAAACAAATGTTTAATTTATTTATAACTTGTATTAATATATTTCAAGTATATCTCTTGTGTGAGGTAGTCAGAATAAATGAAAATATGTCTTTTATATTAAAACCACCTTAGAAACTTGCATTGAAGGGTTATAACCTTACAGAAGAACTCAGATATTCATTAAATCATAGGAAAAAAATAACCTTTTAATTTCTAACATATATTAATAGAGCACATGTAAATAAGAAATAAAATTTTCCCTAAATGGATAAAAATGTAGATTTAATGATTTCAGAGAAAAACAATCGTTAATGTGAAAAAATAGAAAATGACAGATAACTTCATTAAATAATAATAAAACTATTATTGTTTAACTTTTTTACAAAGATAAATAGACCAAAGGTGAATCTGAATCTTTTTTAGTTCTAAATGAAAAAAAATATTCATTTGTTTATTTATAATTAAAAAAATGGGAGTTAAAAAGATTCATAAATTTAAAAAATTCTTTAAATTGTAATTAAATTAATATTAAATCTAACATATAATTTTTGACATGTTGTAATGAAGCCCACATAAATCTAAAATTTTGTTTTCCAGAAATGAAAAAAGTCTTGTATTAATTGATTTATAAGTACAAAAATTCATGTTATAGGATTCTAACATAGAAAAATTCTATAATTTTTGTAAAATCACAAAACATCAATCATTGATTAATTTTTGACATGTATGAGTAGAAATGCTATCAATAAATCTTGTAATATAGTTTTAATTATTGAAATAAAGTTTTTTATACATAAAAGTCTTTCAAAACCCGAATCAAACTTTCAACATCTAATAAAAAGACTCATATTATGATCTTACCAAATATAAAATTGATGGACTGTCTATTCCAACATGTAAAATATTAATCAAAAATTATTATCCAATGAATTTGAAATAATCAAAGAATGTGGGATGAATTTTTAATAATTTTCATCTAGTTTTATTTCAAGGTACTACTTATGACTTCTATATTTACTTATTTTTCATCATCATATTCCATTTGATTATAAGTTCATGGTTACAGATTATGTTTTCAATTTTTTCCTTCAACTTCTAAATTTTCTCCTATGTATTCAATTACTTTATACCAAACATAGAATTACACCTCTTTCATATCATTATATTAAATATTTTATTTTAGATTCAATTTTTTCTTTTATATTTCTTCCTTCTTTAGATTCAACTATAACTTTTTTTATTTTTACCATTTCTTTTTTAATATTTTTTTGTTTGTATTTCTATTTTTATTATTTTTCATTCATTTCTAATTTTATATTTTATTATTTATAGTTTTTTATTCTCTTATAATTTTTTAATTTTTTATCTTACTTATTCATATACATCCATTACTAGATTATAACTTTTATCTTCTATTTTTTTATTTTGTTTTTTATTCTTTTTATTTTTATATGTTTATAGCGCAGATTATAGTATTACAAATTTTTTGACATCTAAATTTTTTTTCTCCTCTTAGATATATTTATATTTATTTTTAATTTTTCTCCTCACATTGACATCTACATTTTGGTTCTTCTTCAATACTTGTAAATCAATAGTTTAAATTTTTATATGATGCTTATTTTTTCTGCCATTGATTTTTTTCATTAATTTTTCTCTTACAATTTTACTTATTTATTTAACTATTATTGATATGCTTCTTTATTTTTGATTTTGATTGGTAACATTTTATTTAACTTCTAGTTTTTATTTTTTTTCATACAATTTATTTTCTAGTTATATTTTATTTATTGGATTTGTTTTTGTTTCATTATCCACTTTTTCATTTATTTTTTATATTTTATTTTTGAGTCTTCCCAATTATTCACTTATTTATACATCTAATTATCCTTACATATTATATCTTCTATATTTTAGATTATTCTTCCATATCTATGTTATGTTCTTCTTTTCCCCAATAATTCTTCTACCAAATATATTTATCATTTCCTTGATTTTTAATTACATTTTATTAAATTTATCTAATGTATTTTTTTTCATATCCAATTAATATAGTGGTTATTATAATTAGATCCTATTTCAAGCTTATATTTTTGAATTTGGGATTATATATTTTATTTAACCATATATTTATACTTTTGGAACTACAGTCACAATTGGTTTTATCTTATTACTTATTATAATTATAGATTAAATCATTTTGATTTAAAAATTAAATTATTATCTCAATATAAATATAAAATAAATAATTCTTATGAGTTTATTTTTGTTTCTACTTAAAATTTTTATTCTTCTTTTTAACATGTATTATGAATTATACATGTAATTTTACTTATAATTCTTTACATTTTTTTATTTTATTTTAAATCGTGATAAGGACTTTCAATAACCTCATTCTTATTTATATATTTTGGAATATAGTTTATATTTTTCTACCACTTATTCATCCTATTTAACATTCAATCATCACATTCAAATATTACATTTTATACCCATATATAGTTTGTGATTTAACTTCATATTTATGATATCTATGTTTTCAATTTTACTTTTCCTTCGTGTTTTTTTTATTTTTTTCTTATTCCAAAAATTTTCAATATATTTTATTCTTTTATTTTTTATTATTATATAAAATCATAATTTTATAATTTAGTTATCCCTATTTCAACTTCCCATTACCCTTTCTTTTATTTCAATCATTTCATAATTCTTCTTCTCTTACTGCTACTCTATCTTTGGAAACATCCTTTCCATCCATTTCATCTTATTCTTATACATTTGTATAATATTATTAAATTTTTATTCATAATGTTTCCTTATTTGATCTAATATTTTACTTTTAACTCTTATAAATTTCCTCATCTAATATATTTTTATGAAATCTATCAATTTTTCCATTTCCATTTTACTGCCTTGTTTTTTCTTGTTCTCCGTATTTTTTTTACTTATAGATTTTTTTCTTTTTTTAACTGTTGTCCTAATATATAGATGATCGTCTCGATGTTCGATTGGTACCGGTGGATAATTTTTTTATTTAAAAAATATTTATGAATTTGTTTTAATCATTAATAGTATAATGACTAAATAAAAGTTGAAAGGAAATTTAAAATATCATTCAAATGGGATATAATATTTGAAAATCACCACTGTATTACTTCCAAGAGAAATATTTTTTTATGGAATGAAATTTTAAAAAATTTAGTTTTCAAAACATATCATATCTTTTTCTGGGGTGTTGGTTCTTATAGCATTATCGATTTTCACTATAATTACTCATGTTCAAAGTTTAATGTTAAAAAGATCCAAATAAAAAAATATTTATGATTTATTTTAAAGATGGAATATAGTATCATTAAAAGAGAAAATTTATGTGTTAATAATGTATAACATAGAAAAATTTCTTATTTTTTTAGTAACTATGTTAATGAATGTTCATGTAATTTAAATAACAAGATAAATCATGGATTTTTATAGTTTTTTCTACACATTATTTTCCAATGATATTAATAATTACAATGATATATTTTGATACATGAGTATATAATCAAATTATGGTAAAAAGGTAAAATTATAGAGTATTACAAATAGTTTTTTAAAAGGTGGATAATATATAATAATATGAAGAGTAATCAAAAAAATATAATAAAATAAATAGGTTGAGGTATTATATGATAACCAGAATTATGATAAAAAGCTATGTGAAAATCAGGGGGCTACTTGGTCAAAACATGTGGGATAGGTTTTGAGTCATGATGGAAAAAAATACTCAACCAATTAGATAAGATGAGTGTGACCTATTATAATGAAAAACAAACTAATTAATGAACTAGTTAACTAATTCACCAAATAATTCTGTAGGGTTAAGTCATGAATTGAGGGATTTATTATCTTTTATAACTAATCTAAATTATTATTTGGAATCTGGAATACACAGGGACTGTAAAAGAGAAATACAATCCTCACAGTGGATAGAACAGACATGAAGAGGTTACCTAATAAAAATATTAATTTCAAAAAAGATTCATTATAATGAATACTTGTAACAAAATATTGACAATATCTAATCATACAATTTCATAAATTGTAGATATATATTTCAATATATTGTTAAAAAAAATAATATTAAAGAGTTTCTGAAAAATTAGCCCATGGATTTTGAATTTATGGATTTTTATGACGTTATAGCGAATGTGTAGGTCTTGATACTGATTCCATATCCTACTATATTTGAAAATATTTTCCCAAGGATGAATTAGTGTATTTTTTATCATGATTGGAAAATTAAATTACTAAATGATAAGTATTAGGATTTATGCATCATATTAGGGATAAAATAAGGGTGGTCTTATGATCCTTTTTTATATACATCCAAGGATATATTCTTTTGGACTTTTATGTAGTGATATATAATTTTATTGTTACATGTACTCCCTATAATCAAACTCATATCATCAAGGCTTATGCCTCAAACTCCCATTTTAAAATTTTATTATTATTGATATTCTGAATCTCATATTGTTTTTTGAGTTCTATTGATGAATCAGCACCTCTATGCTAACCATTTATCCTTACATGAGTATGTGTGGGAGTTATATTTTTATTTTTCCGTGATGATTATTTTTATGGAACTATAATATTGACATATTGGAGAGCATAATGATTATGGTTAATTTTCACTTTGAAGGAGTAGAGAGAAATATTTTTCCTAAAATATTATTTTGAATAATGTGTCAATCCTCTTTTCCTTTTTAAAATTTTTAACATTGATTTCTCCCTCCATAATCTTTCTTATACTTTGATGAATTTGTTTATTAATGACATTTTGTGTCACAAATTCAAAATTTGTGACCTTATTGAGTGACCAAACACCCATCTGACATTTTTTCTAAATTAAAAAGAATAGTAACAATTATTTTTAATTATTTTATATTCCTCCTATCTTATACAACTAATGAATGAACAAAATAACTTTTTTTTCTATAGTTAATTTAACCAAATTTATATGATCTTGAACTATGAAAAATTATATGTAATTTGGTTGCATCTATATTGTGTAAATGTTTAGATATTATAATTACCCTTTTATTATTGTTTGTATAATAACCCAGGCTTATCATGCATATATATTACAACATTTTATATTAATATTCATCTCATTACGAAAATACACAACCAATGACCATAATAGTTCTGTCTTTGGAAAAATTGAAACAAAATCTTCTAACCTAGTGAAATATCTTCAACATATCCACTAAAGAAGATCCAATATTAGTATTCTTTCTTAATAACTTTATTTATAACCTGGGGAAAGGAAACATAAGAAATGGGTGATATTAGATTCTTAGTATGTGTAAATAAGGGAGACATGTATGAATAACATGATAATAACGGTATGTGAAGATGATCATAACATTATAAGTTCATACCCTTCATATAAAATATCAAAATAATGAGTCATGGAATAAATATGGAATGTTTATAAAATATAAATCTTAATGAAATCAAGAGCATAATCCATTATATCATAAAAGAGGAATAAGACATGGAATTTTTTCATACACAACACAATATAAAATCCTATATCAATGATACCTACAAAATTCTTCATAACATGTCAGTATTTGGCTAGTAAATTATGCACCTTATTCAGTATTGGGATTCCCTCATATTCACCCTCTTATTTTGAGCTTGGGATTCCCTCTCATATACCCTCTTGTTTTGGTATTGTGATTCCCTCCCATGTACCATTTTTTTAGGATGGTATGCGCTCCCCTGAACAATATTATTTTGGGATAGGATTCCCTCTGATGTACCCTTTTGTTTCAGGCATATGTTTACCAAATGTATATCCTTTTATTTTGGTCTTTAGATGCCCTCCCATGTAACCTCTGTTATTGGGCTTGGTATACCTTCTTATGTACCCTATTTTTGTAGGCAATGGATGACCTCTTGTGTTCCTTCTTGTTTATGGATTGAGATTTAATCCATTTACCCTATGAGATCATATAACTGTTGTCACTACCCAAAGCATTTGAGGGAGATATAGATCTCACCAAACACATTATTAAATCATTCATTAATGTTCCACAATATAATAAAACAGTCATCATATCATGACCAATAAAAAGATATGTGTTATATAAAAACATAACATATCTCAGAAAATTAAATGGGTATCATAATAATTTCATCATATCATAAACTATAGAATTGATATAGGTTTAAAATTAATTTCATCCTAAAATAAATAATTAAATGAAGCGTGTTTCATAAGAATTTATTAGTTTATAACCAATAGAAGAGTTATGGTTTCATGTAAATATCATTATAACATGATTTACTAACGAAAATGAAAATGGTTTAATAAAAATCATACCATAAATTCATAAATCAATCATATAAATAATAAGAATGGTATCTTGTGATCATATCTTTATTAAATCATATCCATGTAAAAGGATGTCATCTTATATGGATAAGGATTTTGAAAGATCATTGATATTAGTTCTTAAGAAAAATAACATTTCTTAGGAAATCATAAAACATTTTCAAAATCATTTTCTTCAAAAACTACATTTAAATCATTTGAATTATTCATTATAAATCATGGAAAATATTTATTTAGAAAAATACACTTTCCAGTTTCAAAAAATCAATTTAAAACATATAAACATTTGAAATAATTTTTTTGAAATTAACCTTTAAAACATATAAATAAATATTTGAAAAAATTAAAACATAAAATTCTTTTTTAAAATCATTTTCCTTGAAAATTATTTTTATAATCCATTTGAAAAAAATTGAAAACATTTTTATAATCCATGGTTTCTATATAAATATATTTTTTTATCGAAGAGAAAACTAAAGAATATTTTTCGTAAAAACATTATCCAAATCGTATTATATAATAAATAGTTTGAAAATGATACCATAATATGATGATATAATGAATAACCATATTAAAATAAAATTCGTGGGATATATTGAGAGATGTATTATAATATTTCATCAACGGATTCATAATCATAAAACCCCTGATAAACGATGAGATTGGTGTAATAAACGGTTACCACAATTGTAACATTGAACCATAATCCCCATAAAAGAATAAAATTTAATGAAGATTAAAATATCATTAAAATAATTATATTCATGAAATTACATTTCAAAAGGTATTATATTCACTCCATAGAAAAATATTGGTCGATAACATGACATGTATCTCAAAGAAGTCAAAATGAGACAAAGATTACTTTACTGATTTGGAAACTTTTGATCAATAAACTACAAGGAATAAATATCATAAAATGGATATATAAATACCCATAAAATTATTTATAAGAATCATATATTACATTCAAGGGAAGTATACACACCACAAAAAATAAATGAGTGGTGAATAAGGAATAAGTCTCACATAAATAAAAGTGATATGAGAAAACCCATACATTAATTTTTGACATTCATTATACCCATTTGATCATACTGTATAATAAATATACGTTTATTATAAATATAAAAAATAAAATTATTTTTATATATCATACCATATACTATTTTATTATAACTTTATATTACCCTTTTATTAATGACTCCATGTTATAGTTTCATTTTGGGTAATAAATGATTTGTATTTCATATATGTTTTGACATGGTATTCTTGATAATATTACTAATAATATGATTAAGATATTATAATAATGTAAAAAATGATATAAATATCATATATATTAATTATATAATTATTTATAACTATCTATAATCTATCCAAAAATGAAATTGAATACACCATTCAGGGAGACGGTAGGTCGTAATATGCATGAATGTTTTTTTAGTTTTATTACTATATTGAAAGAAATAATGTAATTAACATATATGTATATATATAAATATATTATAACTATATTATATTTTTAATTTCATATATATCATATAAATTTACAAAACCTACCCTTAATACAGTTTATGTAAATTGTGAACGAATCACAAGACATTGAGGAGGTGGTAGTCCACACGTCCACAAATGAAGTTACCATATTAAAAAAATGGAAACCATGAAAGTATGTTTTATATAATTATTAAATAAGAATAAAAAATAATAAAAATATTATATATTATATGAAAAAAGAATTTAAATTATATTTCCCAACCATGATAGGTGGTAAAATAAAAACGAACGTCATCGTTTCGGGAGGAGGTAGTCTACCATACACATGAACGGTAAGTTCGTTACCTATTTGATGGAGGTGTGTGTGTGTAGGTGTAAGTCAAAACATTAGAATAAAAATATCTATGTTTATTAATTATAATTATATTATTATATAATCATATAATAATAATAATTGAAGTGGTGTGAAATAAAAATAAACAAAAGAGCTTGTGATAGGATGTTACCTCTTCTTTGGGTAACTTATTTTGGTTTACACCAAAGGGAATACTTGGTTAGATTAATTCCAAAATGGAATATTATATGATGAATGGGGGAACATAAAATTTTTTTTTGGGATGATTTATTATGATCCAAAAGGTATTGGGAGGTGTATGAGAGGAGGAGGATAGGAGGCCTTTAATAAGTGGGTTAAAGGACACATTGGGAATTCTGGAAAATATTTGTGTGCTTCCCACATTCTAATTGTTCCCAATGGGTTAAAAATAGACCATTTTTTATCCTTTAAATATTCATGGTCTAAATATGGATATAATATATTTTTTATACAATTTTAGGGTCATTTTTACACCATATATTATAATTTTAATCATTTAGTATGGTTGTTTTTACCTAAATGGCTATAATTTATTTTAATTACATTCACTAATATTTTTGGTAAAAACTAACTTGAACATAATATACATTATAAATTTTTTTTATTCCACATATGGAATTTATTTTTCCAAATTCCAATAATATTAGTGGTCTAAATTAATTAAAAATTAATCACAAATATGGGACAAAGAAACAAGTTTTAAAGAGAAAATAATCTAACGATTGAAATGTTTTTTATCCAATTTCAATGTAAAATTGGATAAAATGTCCTAAATTGTATTAATTGATTTATAATTGACATAATTATACTTTATAACCTATTCAAAATTTAATTAATCAATATAAATAAATTAAATAAAAATTCAATTTCCCATTAAAATTCAGTGTTTTTCACTATTCATCAAAAAATGAAACTTCTTAGAAAAATACCAAAAATTACTCAAAGTATAATTTAATATTATAATTTGAAAAATGAAGTTTATTTTTTGAAATAAATATTAGAAATGTCTTAAAAACTATATTTAAAATATGGTCTATATAAAAAGGTGATAAAATTAGATGTTAGATAAATTCGTCTTTTTATTCATAAAATTGGATTTATTGTTATATCTTGACTAAAAAACACATAATATGAACGTTAATTAGTTGAATGAACAATATATATATCACTAAAATAATTAATCTAAATTTTTAAATTAATTTATTTATGTAAAACATTTTTTATATCAGAAATATAGTTTTCCAGTAAAAGATTTCATATGTTTTTCAAAAGGGTTTTATTTTTTATTTCTAGTTAATTTTTCATCAAATAATTCTTATTGCATACATGTTTAAACAAAATTTTCATTATTTATTTAATCTTATTTATAAATACCATTTTAAAGGATATGTGACAATTATAATAATTTAAAAATATTATTATTATTAGTACGTTATAGTTTGTTAATACCAGGACTTTTGGGTAACACAAGCTATCAAAGGAAATCATAATTTTATTCAACACAAACTAAAAATATTGTTGGGTGTACCAAATGTTAATGTATGTATTTTTTATTGAAATATTAACTTTGGGATGTGTGAAATGAAAACCAAAATTATTTCTTTCATATAACACAAGCTATATTAAATGATGCGTGAAATTAAGAATATTAAAAATAATATAGTAATTTGAAGAAAAATATTTTAAAAACCTCAAGGTGTTGCATTGTAACCCCTTAAAATGAATTTTATACAAAAAAAATCGTTTCGGTTAACACAAGTTTAAAACAAGAAATATCGTTACATAGAAACCCGTATTGTGTAAATAAATACTAAAACATCCTTTAAAAAAGGAAGAGTTAGAATCATAATGGTCACCCAAAGTTACTCATAACTAGGTTTACACAAAGGATAACATAGGTGGGAAGAGAAAATATGGACATAAAATAGAAAACAACCGATCATGACCAGATGGAGAGAGAGATAGAGAAAATGATTAGAAGAATGTTAAAAATCACAAATCCATAACACAAATTGGATTGAAAAAGATCATTCACATCATAAAAAATGTTGATAAAATAACCACATTTTAATTCAGGTCCCTTTTCCTAACAATGAATAATTTTCATGGGAATATAAACATATTGGATATCAAAACAATCTCACCCTTTTTTGGGTATTGATCAATTTACACTTCATATCATATTCCAAGAAATGATTATTAAATTGTCATTACTAAATCATTTGAAGATAATGAAATCCACAAATATAATGATAATTCATTCCATACATAATTATCACAACAAAATGGTTAGGACGTGTTATCAAATATTTATAAATCCTTATATAGTTAGATAATAGTTTAATCTCTAAAAACACTTACAATGTTTAAATTATATAATTCCATTAATGGTCAACCATTTAACCATTATAAAACATGAAAATATAAAACCTTAATAATAATGTCACTACAAAATCATAACATTGATATCTCATATATCATAAGTTATCTCTTTCCCTACACATTCAAATCATTTTAATAACTTTATCAAGTGTTCTCTTGAAACCTGGTAATAACCTGAGTTACTATAAAACCTTATTGAAAACATGCATTCATTATTCTTCTAGTGATCATTGGATATATTCATTAAATAACATAATCTCCCTCAATGATAGAACAATACAATTTTTCATTAAATAATCTATCAGTTATAAGTTCATAAATTTTGTCTAATTTACATTTTCCATATCATCATCTCTTTATCCACGCAAAATATCATTTTATCATCCTAAGAAACATGTTATGGTTTACCTTACCTTAATAAAAATATATTTTTTTAATTAAATCAACATTATAATTCATCAGAACCATTCATCATATCCTTTTCAACCCTTAATGAAAAAAACATATACAAAAATAATAATACAAGCCGTGCATGAATAATATAGGAATAAAATATAGAATTTTGGAAAATACACAAGAATATAATATGTTTTCCAAAGTAGACATGTAATAACTTCCCAGACCATCTTAGTATTATGGGTTCACTCCCCATACCATCATGGTAGTCATGGTTCACCCCCATGCCCATCTTAATATCATGATCTCACGACACATACCATCTTGGTAGACATCGTTCACTCCAATGGCCATCTTAGTAGTCAAGGTTTAATCGCATGAAAATATTATTCTATCTCATGAGATATAAATCATTATCTAATGCATTTTTAGGAGATATAACATCTCATAATAAAAGCATACATACATGTGAAAAAAATTCATAAACAATAATATCATAACCCATGAAATTAAATAAATTTCATAAACATGTAATCATATACTAACCTTTGGAAAAAGATAAGTTTCATGATCATTTCATCAATGAATAACCAGTAAAAGGAAGAATGTTTCAAAATCATGTATCCCATGGAATAGAAATAGGTGTTATAAGAATAATTCTATAAAGACATAAACCATTCAAGAAATAATATGAATGGATCCTTTGGATCATTTATTAGAAGCACATGAGTAACATCAAAAGATGACATATTATATATAAAATAACTTGGAAATATATTCTAAAAACATTTCTTCATGAAAATATCCTTAATTTTTTGAAAAAATATTTTTAATATATAAAACAATTTGAGAATAATTTTATTATAAAATACATGGAAAAAATATAAGGAATACATGAAATTATTTCAAAAACATGTTTCCTTGAAAACCTATAAATGAATCTTGAAACATTTATAAAACCATTTTTCTTGAAAAATTTTAAAATAATATTCAGAACATATTAAAACCTTTTTTAAAACATATAAAATTTACTTAAAAACATTTGAAAAAAAAATTTATTTCCTAATATCACATTCATTGAAGATTTAAATTAACATATAATTATTTAAAATTCCCTAAATATGTATATTATATATCTAGAAATATTATTGAAATAATATATTTTCAAAATATTAATTTAAAAAATAGTTTGTGATTGAAGATAAAACTGCTTAAATAAACATACAAAACAACGTTAAAATTTTAACTAAATGAATCTCAACAATGTCGAAACAATAAATATTTGGTATAGATAAAATTTATGTAAGTAAATAAAAATTAATTCATTTTACTTATGTAGTTTTACTCACATTTTCTAATAATATATAAAATTATATACATGTGATCTGTCCATGGAAATATAAAACGAACACCCCCAGAATAGTGAAAGTAATATGTGTACCTCAATGGAAATGTTTTAAATGACCATAATAAAATTATATTTTAAGAAATATTTAATGAAATTTTATTTATTAACTAATTAAATAATTGTAATTTATTACACATTACATTATGTGCAAGAGTAGAATGATTCTAGAACATAATGCAATGGCTCTCCCAAAAAGACCCTTTTTCAGAAGGTTATGAAATTTCCCTCTCTAAATCACTCTGTACATAAAATTAATGTTATTATTTATTATAATGATATTAAAATATGTATGTTCCATGTATTCATATATTATTCACCATTTCTTTTATAGGGTTGTACAATCTTCAATGTTTATCTTAATGAGGCAAGATTATGCAACTAATTTATTTTAGTAGAAATTTATATTTTTTATTCATTATGGTCTATTTAATTATGTGGAAAACATAATCATGTAGATGTAATTATAGATGAGCCTAAATATTGTCCTGGTAATTGGGTAATTTTTTGTTTTATTAGATGATATGTAGTGATTATAGACTGAACCTGATCCATTATGGGGATTTTCCACCATATGATGTTGTCATGGTGGATAGCCTTGGCTTATGATTATGTCATGTTTTCTATTTTTAACAAATTTCTATTATCTAGTGATATCATCATTACTTTATATTTATATTATGCCTCCAGATTATTATTCATGATCCATTCCATTTATGTTATCACATTGTGCCTTATCACTCAAATTGTTTTCTTCATTTCATTGTTTAATCACTTTCTGGGATTTATAGATCATCCATTATATCTATATAAATATTCCCTAGGTAATAATATTAAGATTTATGAGATAAATTGTATTTATGTTATTCTTATAGAGAATAAAATAAATTTGTAGTGTTTTAGTTACATGTTGTTTTATTATTTAACTATTCATCCTAAAACACTATGTTCTTTGATCCCTCATCTCTATGTAATGGATATATGGGTAAAAATACAATAAAAGAATGTGTAAATGTATTGGGTATCTAAAATTGATATAAAATTAAAGACTAGATACTTTTGAATATTAGTACTAGAACACATTAGTGATAGCCCTCGGCAAAAGCCTAATAATGAGTTTAAGTATAATAAAATACCCTATGATATCAGTGATGTATATAGTCAGTGTTTTCAAAGAAAATACATTATTTTTGGTATATTAAAAGTGTATATTTATTTTTCACACTTTTAAGTAGGTTTAACAACACTAGAAATAGTGATTTAGGATTTAACTCTATTTTCAATTAGTCCATGCCAATGTGGTCTTAATGGACACCTAATTTGACATTCCTAGGGGAAACGCTTTGGAAAATTAAGTAAATTGTTAAAATAAGTCATTAAGTAATAATATATATTATTTGGTTAGGAATATTAAGAGGAAAATAAATATAGAAAAAATAAATTAAACCCTAGATCCTTAGAATAATGGATTTACATGTCATTTATATGTTTTTCCTTCTATGTTAATAATATACCTTTTTTATTTTATGTTATAAAAATAAGTAGTTTTCTTATAATATATTTTTTTAATGGAATGAAATAGAGGATCACATTCCAACAACCAATTATATGGTAAATGTGATGATTTACCTAATGATAGGCCTATCATTTTGGGTTCCTAAGTAATGAATCTAATGATTCTAAAAAAATAGTTATCGTAAATTGAAATTATTAAATATAATACAGATTAGATTCCAAAAACATGAAATAAGAGAAGTATGGTTTCTCAAAAAAGTTCATGAGAAATTACGACAATGAAAAGAGGATTTGATACCCTACATATCAATAATGATAGAATAGGAACCAAGGGAAATGCAATAATGTAAATAGAAGATGCTTTAGGTGTAGAAAAGGAGGGCGTGGAGAATTATGTTTCTGATGAAAAATAATTTGTCGAAATAAAAAAATGTATTGAAATAATGATCATCCAAAGTAAACACTAATAGTTCAATGTCCTGGATGTGGGTAACTTGGTCATTATCAAAGACAATTACCTAATGAAAGCGATAAAAAGTAAAATAAACACCATCAATCACTAAGACAAGGGAATTAGTATGAGGTCTCCGATATAATTATTATTGATATAGATTGTTATATAAAATGTATTGTTATCCTCCAATTCAATCCTTTTCATATCTTATTGTATTCATGCTAGAGTAGTGTATCTATAATTCTTTCTAAGAGAATTGTGTCACCACCAAAACTGATTTTATTTCATTAGGGGAATACTATATGATTATTTTATCACAAGATGAAATTTATGGAAACATAATTCATTCCAAATATATTATTATTCCATTAACGAAGATAGATTATATATTGGGAATGGATTTTTTCCTTATCTAAATACAACATCATTTATCAAGAGTGGAATATCACTCTTCCCTTTCGGATTCATCCTCCAATTTAGTATAATTGTATAGAAGAAGATGGACCTTATTTGGATACTTTATCTCATGTGTGGATATTAATTCATTATGAGAAAACATATCCTTCTCAAGTTACTGAGACTAGGGAAACAATAATTCTTAATTAAATACCCATTATGACTGACTAAAATGATGTATTATCTCATGCATTACATGATATTCCTCCTCATTGAGAGATTGAGTTATCAATAGAACTTATACATGGATAACTACCTATATCAAAAACTTCTTACATAATGAAAATTATTGAGTATGTAGAAATGAAAAGTATTTTCAAGGGAATATATAAATCAATTTTATATTCTTTAGTGTTTTACTATGGGTTATGCCAATCCTCTTCACCCAATATAAGGTTGGTTTAACGATCCTCATCACTAATTGTCTTGAGAACAAAAAAATCAATATATGGAAAATGTATCCCTTGTCATAGATAAATGACTTGTTTAATTAATTAAGTTGTCCCTATCATTTCTCTTTCATTTAAATTCAGTTGGGATATCACCATTTAGAGGTGAAAATTATGATATTCCAAATACAACCTTTTAGAAAATATATGGAATCTATGAGTTCAAAGTGAGTCCCGTAAGACTCACTAATGCTCTAGTAATACTCATTAAATTAATGAGTAAATTCATTACATATTACATCGAAAAATCCTTGTTAGTCATTGTGGATGATATTATGATATACATAAAATGTAAGGAGGAATATGGGGAGAATTTATATATTTTTCAAAATAATTTTATAAATGAAACGTTGTAGAAAATATAAATTGAGTGTGAGTTCTAAAGAGAGAAAGTATCATTCAATTATAATTCTATCAAAAGAAATGAGATAGATGTGGACACTTATAAGACAATGGAAATCGAGAAGTTTCCTAAACCAGCATCTATAGTGGAGATATGTAATTTTCTTAGACTAAATGGGTATTATAATTTTGTTTTTGATAAACTTCTCACAATTTACAAACTAAATAACTAATATAACCCATAAAGTTGTAATGTTTTTTCAGATCAATGAGTGTGATGAGAGCTTCAAATATTAAAAATATATGATTATAACTACACCAATACATACACTACCCACAAGTGGGGAACTATTCATCATATAAAATGATCTTTGTATAATGGATTTTTTGTGTACTAATATAGAATGAAATTTTTATAACCTATGCCTCAAGGAAGATGAAAAATAATGAACATAATTACCCAACACATGAACTGTAGTAGATATTGGTGAGCTTCATGTTGAAAATATGATGATTAATCTCTATGGTGATAACTGTAAAATATATATGGATCATACGATATTTAAGTGTATATCCACCCATAAAGATCTTAATATTCATTATAGTATATGGTTAGAGCTGATAAAGGACTATGACTAACCAATACACTACCGTAATAATAGATAAATTAAAGTGGTAGTTGTGTTATGTATAAAGGATCCATAAAAATTATAACTAATGATAACTGATAGGTATCTAATATTATTATACTTATAATGGGTGGACATGGTAGTCATAATGTAATGAACATCATCATTAATTTCACTAATTATTTCTCAACCATATATTTTAATGAAGATTATGGATTCTCAAAGAGATGATGTGGAAATTCAGAAGAAGGTGGAATCTTTAAGAAAGGTTAAATCATTGGGGTTAACAATTTATGAATAATCAGTTGAAAAATTTCAGTCACACATATGTGTACCATAAAATCATGAAATAAATGGGTTTTATAATTATTTAGATAGCTCAACCATCACCATTCACTAATGGTGAATGATGATTTTATCGAGATCTCTAAGAGATGAATTGTTTGAACAATATAAAGGATGATATCATAAGATAGAAATAAAAGTTCCTAGAATGTTTGAAAGATAATGGAAAATGGAAAAACTCTATGGTGATGATTCATCCATTAAACATAACAACATTGAAATGGTAAAACATCACCCTGGCCTTTGTCACTGGGGTTCAGAATTCATCATGAGGAAATGCAATTATATATTTTATGTTGGATCATCATACAAGGACTAATCACTTTATTGAAATTATATAGGGCTTATCATTAAATAATAATTAATGTATGAACCTCATAGTAGTGTTGAGGCTACATTGAACACCATTATCAATTATATCTGATCGTGATATGATATTTACTTCATTGTTTTATAAGATTCTCCAATATTCTCTAAACATTTATGAGAAATTTATTATGTCATTTCCCTCCAAAATAGATGGAAAATATGGTTGGACTATCTAGACATTGGAAGATATTGTAACACCCTGAGATTTTATGAAAAATATTCTTTTAATTTCATTGATGTCTTGTGTTGTAAGCTACAACATGATTTCCATACGCTATACACAACACCATATGAGCTTGTATTATACACAACACTATTCTTGGATCATGTTACACACAATTTTGATAGTAGTTATTCTACAAAACATTGAGTGTATATATATATTAAATTTATAAATGAAATATGGTTATATTCTGTTATACGAAACAACAGAGAATTCTTTGACAACACGCAACCCTGACTCGGCTTGCATTACACGCAATCACGACCTTCCTAGATAGCGTATACTGTACACAATACCAGGTTTCACTATACAATGGTGTATTATTATAATATTATTATGAACTAGCCGTTATGAATATAATTAACTAAATTTTTAATTTTATAACATTATTATTCATCTTACACATCTTCTAGAACATGGTATAAGAACAAAATAAATTTGTTCGGGTCAAATAAGTATTTTAAAAAAAATGTAGTTTTGGCACATTTTGATGAAACACCCAAATTAAATCTAGTTTTTGACATGTTTATAAGTTCAATTTTACAAAATAAAATAATTATTTGGAATCAGGATATAAAATTTTACCATGGATAAATTTTTCATATTATTCTGATAACTTTCATATTTTAATGAATAGTAAAAACACGCTATATTTTAATTAAAAACATCATTTTTCATCGTAATAAATTATGTGATTAAACTATAATATTGAATGGTTTTAAAGTATAAATAGAATATATTTTTACCATTTAATATAATGTATGTCATTATCCTTGATTTTATATTGAATTCATAGGTTAAATAAATTCAATCTTTTGAAATATTTTAAACAAAAACCTGTTTTCATTCGACAACGGGATTAATTTTAATTTAATTTCTGAAACTTCTGTGTATCGAATTTGGAAAAATGGATTCCATATTTTGAATCAGTGGGTCCAAATTATATTACTAGACTACTTTTTATTTTTGGGCTTTATGAAGAGTAACAACGGTAAATTTTATTACCATAGTAAAAGGTAAATTGGTTAATTAAGGGTAAATATAATATTATAAAATTATCCTAATACTTGTCTTAATAAAATTGTATGATTATAATTTGTCCTAAGTCATATTTCGTTCAAAATAGTATCCATTAGAACCCACTTGGAGGTGATTAAGACCTTTAGTTTATTTTATTTAAAGGAAAGTGAAATATGTCTCACTCAACTTTAATAATTAAATTATTTTTAATATAAGTTTATATGGAATATTAATTTGGTTATAAATACTCATTTGAAATATAAATTTTTTTTCTTTGTCATGGTAATTTATTTTTAATTTTTAAGAGTTATTTAATTACCTTATTATCTTATTCATTAATGATGCAAAAATTATTTATTTAGTGAAAAATTAAAAATATTATTTTTATTAAAATAGTAATACATATCAAAAGGCCTAAAAATCTGCACAAATATTTTTATTAGTGTATATATAAACCCTAATCATCCACTGGCCGAATTTTTGACAATTTGGATTCTTATTAAGGAGATTATGACACTTATATTATTTTATTTTAAATGATGGAAAAGTTGTCACCTTTATAATTTAATAAATACAACAATTTAAATATTTTGATTTTGAGATGATAAATTCGAGTAAAAGTATTATTGTAAAAGATAATAGATTTATATTTATCATAAAATTTTATTTTTAATTTTTTTGCAAAAAATAAGTATATTAAATAATTATACAAAAATGTTTTATTAATTATTTTATTAAGAGATAAACGAAATAAATGGTATTAAAAATAATAAAATATTTATTATATGAAATATTTATTGTTCTCCACTACTTTTATAGATACATATCACCTTTTATATATCTATTAATGCTTTTTGTTTGAACATATCTTCTGTATATATTTTATTTAAATTCAAATAAATGAATAGTGTCAAAATTGACACTATTCTAATTTTATTGAAATCTCATATTATAAAATTGTTTAAAAATCACAAAAAAATTGAAAAATTTTAAATTTAAATTTAAATGCTCTAAAATGTTATAAAGTATCCAATTATCTACAATTCATAACAAATAATTAATTATTTGTTATAATTTAAAATTTAGAATGCTATTACCACAAATATAATTAAATTGATTAAATATGAATTGATCAAGTTGATAATGTTTAAAATAAATTCCTAACATGTCTAAATGTTATTGGATGATGATATTAAAACCCTATCTCATCTTATCTTTGTATATGAGTCATTTTGAAAGTTTTTATGTGGTGTTGGGATTTAATATAATCTAATATTTATTATATTTCCAAAGCTGCCCCTCTCCTCCCTTATAAAAGGGCTCTTTCCCCCTCCCCTCCTCACACAAATTTGAGCGTTCCAGCTCGGAAAACACCTGAACATTTCACTTACCCACTTCCCTAGAAACATCCAAGAGGTCCTAGTCTTCTTAAAAGACCAATTTTAGTGCCCTAAGGGGAGGTCTCGAAGAGGCGCTTCAAAGAAGAGGTAATGTCCATTACCGATTCTTTCAACTGTATTTATTCTTCTACTTCTTCTTCTTGAGTTTTTTCATTATGAATTAATAACATCAGTATCATTAATATACTGATATGTTATTATAAGTATTAACCAACCCTATTTCACCATCTATCCATCATACGGAAAACGAAATCACCGCGCGTGCGTACGTATGGAATACCGTCTCCACGCCGTGGTGTAATCTATTTTCTACCACCACATAACTTGGATTGGTATAATGGTGTAAATAATGACTATATATGATTATTTTAAAGTGATATTGATTCTGAAATAGTATACATACACTCCAATACAATTCCATAGGAACAATATCATCACTCGTGCGTACGTACGGATTACCGTCTCCACGACGCGACGAGATTCATTTTCAATGTTAAAAATTCAAGAATGATTATAAAGTATATATAATAAGTAATAATGAAATATATTAAATAATAATGCTACAGGATTTATTTACATATATATATATGTATTTCATATACTTAATTCCATTCAATTAAATAAGGAAACGAAAACAGCGTTCATGCGTAAGTACGACCTACCGTCTCCATGAACGGTGTAATTCTTTCCAATTAACGATCTATTATATATATGTATATTATGAATATATATTATATATAAATCATGTTTTACATTCTGAATGTATGTAATCATGATCTAAGTAACCATATATATAATTAAAAGTTAAAACACGAACGACAAATGTAACGATTTTACCAAAAATGCTACTTTAACTTGAATTTACAAAAGAACTGGTAATATAAAGTCATAAGTGAACCATATATGATATAATAACGATGAATATGATTCTGTAATTAGTCAATGACATTATTTAAATCATTATACAATAGGTTTTTATATGTACGAAGCATATCGGACCTAAGGTAAGGGATAACTTTTCCAATCTCGTTCTTATCCGAGATTGTTTATTCGTAAGTATTTACTAGGGTTAGTGTTCTCATCCATGTCCATGTTTCCTAAAAATGGATTCATGTATGTTTAATGTACTTTTTACCTATTTTTGTCTTTTACTACATGGTATGTATGGAATTTTTCTTTTACTAGGTACTTTTTGTCTTTTTCGGCAAAAGTACGAGAAGAATGTTTTTTTACATAAACGGCACGAATGGATTTTTATGGTTTTAAAAATCCTTATTTTCCTGAAGCTTCCTCCAAAATATTTGATGAATATTTTAAAAAAAATCCTATTCTTTTAAAATTTTATGTTATTTTATGAAAATAAAATGATTTTGAAGAAGAAATGATATTTTCCTCAAGAATTCATTTCAAGTCTTTTATAAAAACCATTTTTCATCTAAGATAACATTATTTCCTATTTATATGTTTCAAGTATAATGTCTCTATGATTTACATGGTTTCACTTTTCTTATTATGAAATGATATCCATTTCTTTTATATGGATAATGTGATGATAGGATGATGTTTATGAAACCTATTTTATTTATTGGGTTTTTATGAATGATGTATGTTTATTTTTTGTGGCACAAGTAAGAATGATTTAATTATGAGATGGGTGGGACCTATATCTCCCTCCAATTCATTGGGTAAAGATTTATATCTCATGAGATAGACATGTATGGAATGGTAAGTTAATCAGGTTCAGTATTACAGGACTGGAACGAGGAGTGAACTCGATTCAGAAAGGGGCTTTGTCCACTAAGATGGTCTTGGCAGCAATGCCTTGGCTATAATGGAAATCATTACATGTTCTTAATGGATTCCACAATTAAATGTTTTATTCCCATGCTATTTTATCATAATATATGTTCCATTATAGTCTATTCCTTATATACATCCATTTTTTTATGTTTTTGCTCATGATTTTGATGATTAAACATTTTGTTCATGTTTTTAAGTTCAAATGTATATGGAATGTTTTATCCATGCTTACCCTTACTGAGCCTTTGAGCTCACCATTTTTATTTTTTATTTTCCCTAGGAGATAAAAATGGTTTTATGTAAGGAAACAAAAAGGGGAAGATCGTTATGGGAGATGTTGAAGATCTTTCAACATGATTAGAAGATTATATTCCGAGTTTACAAAGACACTAAACTATTGCGATCCTTGTGTGTCTATTTTTGTTATGTATTATGTATTCCAAAAAAGTAATGTATTTTCCATGTATGTCAAGATTTGGGTCTCTACAGTTGGAATTAGAGGAAAGGTATTTTTAACCTTAGGAAACTAGGATTCGAAAACATTAGTGAGATCCCAAGAGATATTTCTAATGTATGTCTAGGGATGTCCATAAGGTTAAGTATACGTATAGTTTATAGTCCTAGAATTGCGCTAACGATCTTATAATTAAACCTAAGATGTTAAATAGTGAAGGCACTCCCCCTTTATTATGTTGTTTTCCATAGCATGGTATTTGCCTCTCACACTATTATTTTTGGGTTTTAGACGATGGCTGGAACCTGAAGTAACCGTGTTGATCAATGTAATGGACAATGCAATAATTGTCCTCCTGACCAAAAAAATGTCATGGGAGATGGATTTCACAATCTTATTTCTATACTCACACAAGCTATGTATCATTCTGGACTTTAAAATGAGCAGAGAAAGGAGAATCATTCTGTTGAATCCATCATGAGGCAGCGTCCACCTTCATTCAGTGGGTCTTCTGATTCCTTAGTGGCTGAACAATGGATCAGTACTACTAAAAAGATATTTTCAGTTCTACAATGTTCTGAGCATTATAATGTCATCTTAGTTGTATATCATTTAGAAGGTGATGCTGATCAATGGAGAAATATTATCAAGAATATGAGGCAAAGAGATGAAATTGAGTCCATGGAATGGGACGAGTTCAAGAAATTGTTTTTCAGTAAGTACTTCCCTCGTATTCTTAGAACAAAGATGGAAAAGGAGTTTCTTGAGCTTAAGAAAAAGGATGATGAATCTTTGGGTATATACCAAGAAAAGTTTACAAGACTTGCAAGGTATGCATCTGGCTATATCATCGAACCTGAAAGTAAAGTTGATTGACTTTTCAGTGGCTTAAAACCAAGTCTTCGAAGGGAATTAGCTATAAGAGACTTCAGTAGCTATGAAGAAATTGTGTGTTCTGCTATCAAGGTATAAATGGAAGTTGTTGTTACATATCCATCTCATGGGTTTGACAAGAAATGATAGATGGCTTTCAAGGAGAAATCCCAGAATAATGGTGAAGAGAAGATGAATGTTTCCTTATGCTCAATGTGTGGAAAAAATCACGGTGGAGATTGTCTTAAAGGGACTAGAAAATGTTTTAAGTGTGGAAGAGAAGGTCATCGAGTAGTTTATTGTCGAAGTAATATGAAAAGGTTGCTAATGATGTGAATAGAGAAAAGACTACAGATAACTCTCTACCAACACTTCAATGCTTCAAGTGCATAGAAATGGGGCATTATGCTAATAAATGTCCTAATCCACGGGTTAGTGATGATCGACATGAGAAACCACTTAAGGCAAAGGACAAAGGGAAGTCACATGAAATCACTATTGGCGATGTTGAATATGAAAACAATGTGGTGGAATGATTAAGTGTTTATGTAATGGGATTCCAAAATAATTTTGTATATAGTATCATGGAATATTGGAATATTTATGTATTGGTCTATTGTGGTTTTCAATAATTTTATGGTACCGTCAACCATGGAAAGTGATTGATATATTTTTGGAAAAAAGATGATATGTGCATAATTAAGGGATAAGGAGAGAATAAAATGTTTTCATGTATTCATGAGCTCATGAATGATATAAGGAAATAGTTATATTATGGTTTGAGTATATAGAATTTTGGGGTTTTTTTATCTAGAAAGAGTTAACTTTTGACAGCACTCATGTTTTCACTAAGATTCAATGGGTATTCATTTTTCAAAAGAATACATGATTAAGGCCTTTGAATGTTTGGAATGTGACCAAAAATACATATCTTATGATATATGGGGATCAAAGATGGTATTAACATGATTTTTATATGAAATCTCTAGTAATAATTTTCACTATAATATGAGAGAGGACTGTAGTATTATGGATAAGCCTACAGATTGGAATGGATTATGTTGGACATAAGTTATTATTGATTAAGGATAGAAGTATTTTCGATATTATTGATGGGATGTTATAGTAATGTATTTTTAGAAAAAGGACAACCTGTAAGATGGGTGACAACCCATCGTGTTAGACAAGGCTGTGGGAATCAAACCAACAACTAAAGTGTGACTCACCTTTATTGCCTACCACCGGCCTACAGAAAGTCCCTGTTTAGTAGAAACTAGTTTTATTATATTTAGAAGTATGATATATGATGTATAAGTTTATTTTAGGAACCATATATGATTAATCTAACTATAGATGGACTTATGTATTTTTTGATAACTTTTCTAACCTTTTGTTTGAGACAGATGGAATGACCTATCATTCTATCACGTGGTCTTCTAACACTTCACGAATGACAAACTCAACTTCATTTCTTTAAGAGATGAAGTGGAAATTGTCTAAATAACGACCCACGGTGAGACTGCACCAAAATCACGAAATTAATTCTTCTAATTCCAATTTCATCATCTTTAGGGAAATGATCTTGAAAACCTAAAATGTTGTCCTAGTGCCCTTATATTTGATGAATCAGATGGTACCCTAGATCATCACAAATTTATGGCTTTGTGATTGTTGTCTTTTTCATAGCCATGTCCTCTACCACTCTCCATCAGAACATGATGGTTGGATTTTTTTTTCAAATCCATATTTTCACCTATGTTCTCCTATGTAGAAACCAGTGATGGGTTTCTTTGAATAATCATTACATTTCATACTTTAGTTTTTAAAAGTAAGTTTTAGTATTCTTTTCTACGATGTCGGTTTCTATAAATAGTAAAAGATTTATAACCCCGACGAATTTCGAGGGCGAAATTCATTTTAAGGGGGGTAGAATGTAACACCTTGAGATTTTATGAAAAATATTCTTTTAATTTAATTGATTTCTTGTTTCTTAATCTACAAGAAGATTTCCTTGTGCTATAAGAAACACCGTATGAGCTTGTAGTATACACAACACTATTCTTAGATCATGTTATATACAATTTTGATAGTAGTTATTCTATGAAACATTGAGTGTATATATATATATATATATTCAATGTATAAATGAAATATAGTTGGATTCTGTTATATGAAACAACATAGGAGTCTTGCACAACACACAACCTTGACATGGCTTGCATTACACACAATCGCGTCCATCCTCGATAGCGTGTGTTGTACGCAATACCAAGTTTCACTAAACAACGATATATTATTATAATATTATTACGAACTAGCCGTTATGAATAGTATTAACTAAATTTTGAATTTTATAACATTATTATTTATCTTACGCATTTTCTAGAACAAGGTATAAGAACAAAATAAATTTTTCAGGCAAAATAAGTATTTTTCAAAAAATGCAGTTTTGCCGCCTTTTGATGGAACACCCACATTAAATCTAGTTTTTAACAATTTTATAAGTTCAATTTTACAAAATAAAATTATTATTTGGAATCAGGATATAAAATTTTACCTTGGATAAAATTTCATATTATTCTGATAACTTTCATATTATAATGAATAGTAAAAACACGCTATATTTTAATTACAAACTACTTTTTTCATCGTAATAACATATGTGGTTAAAATTTAATATTTAATGGTTTTAAATTATAAATAGAATATATTTTTACCATTTAATATAATGTATGTCATTTGACTTGATTTTACATTGAATTCGTAGGTTAAATAAATTCAATCTTTTGAAATGTTGTAAACAGAAACCCATTTTTTTTCGACTACAGGATTAATTTTAATTTAATTTCTGCAAATTCTGTGTATTTAATTTGGAAAAATGGATTACATATTTGGAATCAGTGGTTCCAAATTACATTAATAGACTACTTTTTATTTTTGGGATTTATGAATAGTAATAACTGTAAATTTTATTTACCATAGTAAAACGTAAATTGGGTAATTATGGGTAAATATAATCTTATAAAATTATACTAATACTTGTCTTAATACATTTTGATGATTATAAATTTTCCTAAGTCATATTTGGGTCAAAATGGAATCCATTAGAACCCACTTGGAGGTGATTAAGATCGTTAGTTTATTTTATTTAAAGGAATGTGAAATATGTCTCACTAAACTTTAATAATAAAAGTATTTTTTATATAAGTTTACAGAGAATATAAATTTGTTTATAAGTAATAATTTTAATGATAAAATGTTTTTATTTATCGTGGTAACTTATTTGTAATATTTAGGAGTTATTTAATTACCTTATTATCTTAAACATTAATGGTGCTGAAATTATTTATTTTGTGAAAATTCAATAATATAGTTTTATTGAAATAGTAATTCATATCAAAAGGCCCAAAAATATGCACACAACTTATTATTTGTGTATATATATACCCCAATAATCCACTGGACGAATTGTTGAACATTTGGATTATTATTAAGGAGATTATGACAATTATATTATTTTATTTTAAATGATGCCAAAGTTGTCACCTTCATAATTTAATAAATATAACAATTTAAATTTTATGATTTTAAGATTATAAATTCGAGTAAAATAATTATTGTGAATGTTTATAGATTTATCTTCATCATAGGAGTTTATTTTTAATTTTTATGAAAAAATAAGTATATTAAATAATTATACAAAAATGATGTTGTAATTATTTTATTAAGAGATAAACCAAATAAATGGTTTTAAAAATAATAAATTAAATATTATATGAACTATTTAATATTCTCCAATAATTTCATAGATACATATGAACTTTTATGAATATATTAATTATTTTCGTTTGAACATATCTTCTGTATATATTTTATTTAATCTCAAATAAATGAATAGTGTGAAAATTGACACTATTGTTATTTTATAAAAATAACATATTATAAAATTGTTTAAAAATCACAAAAATATTTAAAAATAGTAAATTTAAATTTATATGGTCTAAAATGTTATAATGTTTCCAATTATGGACAATTCACATCAAATAAGTAATTATTTGTTATAATTTAAAATTTAGAATGTTATTACGACAAATAAAATTATATTGATTAAATAAAGATAAATCAAGTTGATAATGTTTAAAATAAATTCCCTACATGACTAAATTTTCTTGGATGATGATATTACAACCCTATCTCATCTAATATTTTTATAAGAGTCATTTTGGATGTTTTTCTGTGGGGTTGGGATTTAATATAAACTAATATTTCTTATATTTCCAATAGTGCCCCTCTCCTCCCTTATAAAAGGGAACCTCCACCCTCTCCTCCCCACACAAATTTGAGCCTTCCATATCGGCAAACCCCTACCAATTTCACTTCAAAACTTCCCTAGAAACATCCTAGAGGTCCTGGACTTCTTCAAAGACCAATTTTTGTTCCCTAAGTAGAGGTCTCAAAGTGGTGCTTCAAAGAAGAGGTAATGTTCGTTACCGATTCTTTCAACTTTATTTCTTCTTATAAATTTCCTTTATTAGTTTTTTCATTATGAAGAAATAACAACAGTATCACTCATATAATGATATGTTATTATATTTATAAAACAACCCTATTTCACCGTCTATCAATCATACAGATAACGAAATCACCGCGCGTGCGTACGTACGGAATACCGTCTGCACACCATGGTGTAATCTATTTTCTACCACCACCTTACTTGGATGGGTATAATGGTGTAAATAATGACTATATATTATTATTTTAAATTGTTATTGATTCTGAAATATTATACATACACTCCAATACAATTCCGTATGAACGATATCATCGCTCGTGCGTACGTACGGATTACCGTCTCCACGACGCGATGAGTTTCATTTTCCATGTTAAAAATTCAAGAATGATTATAAAGTATACATAATAAGTTATAATGATATATTTGAAATAATAATTCTACTATATTTATGTACATATATATTTATGTCATATAGGTAATTCCATTCAATTCAATAAGGAAACGAAAACAACATTCACGCATACGTACGGCCTACCGTCTCCATGAACGGTGTATTTCTTTCCATTTAACGATGTATTATATATATGTATATTATGAATATATATTATATATAAATCATTTTTTAAATTGTGAATGTAAGTAATCATGATCTATGTAATCATATTAATACTTACAAGTTAAAACACGAACGACAAATGAAACGATTTTACCCAAAATGCTACTTTAACATGAATTTACAGAAGAATGGGTAATATAAAGTCATAAGTGAACCATATATGATATAATAACTATGAATATGAGTCTATAATTAGTCAATGACATTATTTAAATCATTATACATAAGTTTTGGATACGTACAAAGCATATCGGACCTAAGGTAAGGGATAACTTTTCCAATCTCGTTCTTATCCGAGATTGTTTATTCGTAAGTATTTTCTGGGGTTATTGTTCTCATCCATGTCCATGTTTTCTAAAAATGGTTTCTTGTATGTATAATGTAATTTTCACCCATTTTTGACTTTTAATACATGGTATGTATGGAATCATTCTTTTACGTGGTACTTTTTGACTTTTCCGGCAAAAGTACGAGAAGAATGTTTTTTTACTTATACGGCACGGACTGATTTTTACGGATTTATAAAGCCTAATTTTCATGAAGCTTCCTCCAAAACATTTCATGAATTTTTTAAACAAAATCCTATTATTTTAAAATTGCATGGAATTTTGTGAAAATAAAATGATTTTTAAGAAGAAAGGATATTTTCCTCAAAAATTCATTTCAAGTGTTTAATCAAAACCATTTTTCATCTAAGATAACATTATTTCATATGTGTATGTTTCAAGTATAATGTCTCTATGATTTACCTAGTTTCAATTTTCTTATTATGAAATTATATCCATTTTTTTATATGGATGACATGATAATGGGCTGATGTTTATGAAAACCATTTTATTTATTGGGTTTTTATGAATGGTGTATGTTTATATTTGTGGCACAAGTAAGAATGATTTCATTCTGGGATGGGTGGGACCTATATCTCCCTCCAATGCATTGGGTATTGATTTATATCTCATGATATAGACATGGATGGAACAGTATGTTAATCCGGTTCAGTATTACAAGATTGGAATGAGGAGTGAACACGATTTAGAAAGGGACTTTGTCCACTTAGATGGTCTTGGCAGCAATGCCTTGGCTACAATGGAAATCATTACATGTGCTTAATGGATGCCACAATTACAAGTTTTATTCCCATTCTATGTTATCATGATTTATGTTCCATAATGATCTATGCCTTATGTACTTCGATTTTTTATGTCGTTGCTCAAAAGTTTTATGTTTAAACATTATGTTCATGTTTTTATGTTCAAAAGTATATGGTATGTTTTATCTATGCTTACCCTTACCGAGCATTTGAGCTCACCCTTTTTATGTTTTATTTTCCCTAGGAAATAAAGAATGGTTTTAGGTAAGGAAACAAAAATGGGAAGATAGTTATGGGAGATGTTGATGATCTTTTAACATGATTAGATGTTTATATTCCGAGTTTCCAAAGACACTAAACTATTACGATCCTTGTGTGTCCGTTTTTGTTTTGTATTAAGTATTCCGAAAAAGTAATGTATTGTCCATGTACGTCAAGCTTTGGGTCTCTACAAATATGTTGAGAGTATACTCGATGAACTTTAAAGGAGGATGAGACCAATATATTAATCTTCTATAGTTCTCATAAAATTATATTTTTCACTCAATAATCCAAATAGATCAATATGAATCCATTTGTGGGAAGAGGTGTATAACCCCTATATATTGGGATAAAGGTGGTTAACACAATCATTTAGGACCTAAAATGGTAGATAAAATGGTATAAATGTATGATACCATTCAACATCACATCAATGTACCTCAATAAAGATATATGATTTGAGGTAAAAATCATCAACAAGACCTATATTGTGAGGTTTTAGATAAGGCATTCCATTTCATATCTATTGTAAACAGAGTCATAAGATTTTATAATAAGAGAAATCTATGTTTGAGGTTTATCTACACCTTTTATATTTTTTTATCACGTTGGAGCTACGTATTTTCAACCACTACTCCCACTAACCCTATCACAATAAGATGACATATTCCTTATCCCCCTTAAGAGGATGTACATACCATATCTATTAAACATACTGAATTAAGAGGTGGAAAAGCTATAAAATGATATCCCTTATGAGGATAATCCAATAATTTTTTAGACCATAGAGATAAATTTATAGTCAATAACACTACTACCACAGTCATGGTACTCCGTAAAAAAATATATAAGAGGAGGTGACACGGTAACTCAAAGAAGTAATGAAGCATAAGTACCCTTACTTTTTCAACATCAGAATCTAAAATGAAATTTGGAGTGTGATATTTAAAAAAGGGGAAAAATTAATGACATACGATATACATAGGGTATTTTTTTCTCAAATAAATGTGTGAAATATTATTTTATATATTGTTTTGGACATACAAGAAATATAAAACGTGAGACAAAAATTATTTTATTAATGAAAATTATTAAATTATTCTACAACTATACCAATTAGAATAAAAAAAAATCAATATAAAATATAATATAATAAATACAATATTGACTGGTAAAATTTAGATCATTCCAATATTCTAGAACCATCACCCCCAGAAACAAAACTACATAAAAGAAACAAAATCTTAACAAACCAATTAAAATTTTAGAAAATGAAAATATATAAAAAATTTATAGAATATATAATTGAATGAATAATTAAATAAATGTATGAGATTTAAAATAAGTAGGGGACTTATATTACCGTTAAAAAGTAAAAAATGGAATATTAATATAACCATTGGAATACTAACCTAAACATTGAAAATTTAATCTAATTATTAAGAATATTCTTCAAATAGATAGAATAAAATCCTCACCTATGGGCTTGTAAAATAATATTTAGGTGTAATATAAAATGAATATATACATATACATATATATATATATATATATATATATTGGAGGAAGTAAATATCTTTGTTAAAAATAAGAAATTAATTGTTATAATTTTTGAAAAAACATAAATGATTGGATTTTACTTATATAATAAATATAATTATTTAAAATAAGTTTTATTTTATTAAAATGAATTGATAAATTAATATCAACTTTCATTATAATGATAATATAATTTTATGATACCATATTTAATATTTTAAAGGGTCATAAAATAAATCCAAATATTAAAATTTGTATTTTCAAACAAATGTGGATTTAATATAAAAATTTAATATTCCATAATTAGAAAAAAAATTAATAAAAATTATTTCACTACTAAAATATACATGAAAAAATTTAATGAGATTTTTTTTCAATTTTTCATGAATAATTGAATTTCCAGTGAATAATGAAATAAGGTAAATTACAGTAATTAACATTATAAGAAAAATACATGAATTTTTGAGCAATTATGGATATAAGCACCCATTGTTTCAAACTAAAAAGTGTCATTTACTTTATATATTTACAATAATCAATACTGTTGATTTCAATGATCCAAAATAATTAACTAATGAATATAATATTCAAAAAAGTATAACTCTTATTTTTATAAATACAACCCCTCACCACATCTTCTCTTCACAAATTTTCTTCCTCGGATCATGCCAAAAAACTACCCATTTCCCTTCCCAAACGTATACCCCATGTACAAGTTCTACTGGTCTCACCAGAAGAACAGTTCCATATTCCTTATGGACTTCTTCAAAGAGGGTAAAATTATCTTGTAACACATTGAAATTGGCTATTATAAATTTTTTTCCTTTATTACCTTCACCTCAACACCCTCATCCAATATGCAGTAATAAATATAATATCATTTATATAATATATTTTATTGTTTTAAATGAATATCTATCATATATTTTCATATCATCTCAACTTATTATAAAACCGAAAACATCATCAATAATATGTCAGTTCACCGCCCCCATGGATGATGAGTTTTTGATTCCCCTTACCACATTCATGAAAGGGTTAAATTTCCATACAATTTTTTAAATGAAATAAAAATTTATATTATATAATTTTTAACATTTTTGAAGGAATATATCAGAATAATATTAAAAAAATGAATTTATTTCATGGTGTTCAGTTAAACTATCATTTAGAAATTACTGAACTTCAATTAGTTTCTAATTTAATAACTCCAATGGAATAACAGAAATGAATTTTTGGGAAAATATCAATTCTAGGATTTAAAAGTATATTATTTCATTCTAAAACTATATTTTTAGTTTCAAATTACAAGAAAATCAATAATTATACACACTTGATAAGACATTCGAACCATGAAATGGAATGAACCGTAATAGTGAAATTAATCATTATATCTCAATTAAAATGTTGTAAATAAACATCACAAAAGTATAATAAAAATATATATTTTAAATTTTATGAATTATATAATAAATGAACATAATTTTCTTTTCTAGGAAATTATTTTAAAGTGAATAATGATTTTGTAACATATGTTAAGGGATCTCTATAACCACTCTTTTCATGGGTTATGACCTTTCTCCCTCTATTAGATTTTCTATAACTATTTAATGGTATATATTATTTGAATATTAAATACTATGAATATTATATATAATGCGAAGTTATCATCCCACCCATTTATTGGGAAATACAAGATTTAATGTTTTCCTTTATGAGGCATGATTTCACAACCCTTTTTCATTAGTGGGTAATTCTTATGTTTAGTCTTTATGACTAACTTCCTTTTGTGGCATGAAAAAACATGTGTGTTATAATGGTTGTACCCAGATAGTTCTACAATATGTTTATTATGGTTTTAGTCTCATGAGGTGATACTTAGGGGAATTGGGAGTGGGTCCAAGCCCCAATGGGACACTTTCCACTATCGGATGTAGTCTTTGTGTTTAGCCTTAACTTTTGTTTATATCATGCTTTATGTTTCTTCCTAATTCCTATATTTTAATTATGTCATGATCCCAATTTATTTATGTTATGAACCCTTATTATTATTCATGAGACATTCCATTTATGTTTCTCATGTTATGCCTCGTCACATAAATTATATGATGTATTTACTTGTTTTTTTCCCTAATATGATTTATGTCCCACCCCTTTTTTATGCATTCTCTAAGTAATTTTATGAAATTTAAAACCTCAATGAGATTTAGGATACCATTATGGATAATAAAATAAATATATTTCTCTTTATTTTACAATTGTTTCCTTATGCACATAATCTTCTAATGACACCTACATATACAATCCTTTTGTTTTATTTAATGTATATTTATTTCAAAGATCATGTAATAGTGTGTATAAAAGAATTAGGTCATTATATATCTTTTTCTTTTGGAAGTTAAGAATACTTTATTGATCATTGAAGAACATATTTAAACTAAATAAACACCCAAAACGAGATACCTCCCCAAAACCTCAATGTTGTGGTTTTAGTTTTTCATAAATGTATATGATCAAATGACCATCGATGATAATAATCTCAGTTCAATATATTAATTCTCATGCTAATGGATTGGAACAACCAATGAATCCAAAAAACATGCTGTGTTCGTACTAGTGGGTTAGTCCTCATGATACCCTCCACTCAAAATCACCATGTATGAACATATTGAAAATAATTTTCAATTCTAATAACCCCAAAAACATGAATTCTATTTTTACATCTTTTTCTTCACTTATTACATCTATTAATATGCTAATTTTTATGGACTATGCTTCTTATTTTGGATTCAAATTCTATGTTTCCTTTTTCTTATACAATCAATTATTTCCCAACATTGAATTTCACTTATTTTATTACTCTAGATTCAAGCTTCCACTTCTATATCAGATTAAACTATAACATATAGGTTCATACCATCTTTATATTCAACTACTAATTTTGGATTCATATCCTTTTTCATATTGATATTGGATTAAAATTTTTTATTTTTTATTTTTTTGAAATTATTTTTTATTTAATTTATTATTATTCTAATGATTTTTATTCAGCATAAATTTTTCTTATATTTATTCTCTTAGTTATGGATCAACATATGTTTTTACATTCTAACATCTTTCTTTTTGGATTTTATTAATTTTTCGTCTCATTATTGTTCATCCATTTATACATGAGATAATTTTATTTTATACATTTTTATCTTTGATATTTTAATTAATATATTAATTATATTCTTATTTATAATTAATTATTCTTATATATTGTGCCTCTACTCATTGGTTAAGATTTCAATTTTGGATACTATTTTTTTAATGTTTTTTATATGATGATTGTTTCTTATACCATTGAATTATTTTATATTTCAATATTTCTTCTACTTTTTATTTTTAATTCTTTCTTATTCATTTACATCTAAATTTTCAATTTCGAATCCTATCCTTTTCTTTTACTTCTATTTTTACATTATTTTTTAATAAATTTTTTTTCTGTATTATCTTTTTTACTGATATTTTATTTTTTATTTATTTTATTTTCTCATTTTTTCTTTTTTCTTTTTCTATATATTCTTACAGAATATTAGATTACTCTTACTTCTAATTTTTTATTTACCTTTTTTTCTTCTCCCTTCAAGATTAACTCATAGTGTTTTTTCTTCCTTTTAATTAAAAAATTATTTTACCTATTATCATCAAGTTTTCCTTGTTCATATAATTTTATTTTCATCCATTTTTTTATATAGTTGTATTTTATTGTTATATCAAACAAATAAAAAGTTTTTATTTCCAATATGATTTTTGAGCTTCTCTATGTGGATTTTTGATTTTGGATTCTGCACCACCATCTATTTTAACATTTAGAGATACTTTCACAATTATACATAACTTATTCCTTATATTTTAGTTTCTAGATTATGGTTTTTTATTTAATATTTGATTCATTTTATCCTATAATTTTACTTCAAATAATTATTCTACTTTTATTCATGTTTCCAATTTAAATCAGTCTTCAAATTTTGATCATGTATTATATCTTATACATTTACGAATCTTGCTTTTAAATTTATATTCAACATTTTAAATTTCTTTTTAATATTTCATTTTTTTCTTTATACATTTTTTAAAAACTCTATTTCCTTCTAGAACCACCTTCTTCTTATGGATTTAATATTAATCTTGTTCTTCCACTTCCACTTTTCCTCCTATATTCTCATTTTATTATCCTTTTCAGATTTCTCAGTCTGTATTCACCTCTTATTAGTTCATTGAAATTTTTATTATGATATATATGATTTGATTTCAAAATTGTCATCAACTTTTTCTTATGTTATACATTTTCAAAATATGTACACCTTTTTATACGGCTATGCCAGTTATTTTTTTTATGATCTTACAAAATATTTTGTTAATATTTCAATTTCTATTTTGAATTACGCTTTTATATAGATTATTGAAATGTTACATTCTACTGCTTCTCTTTCTCCTAGTCTAACATTTCTAATAGAATTCAATTCTAGTTCATCTTATGCTTATTTATATATTTATATGATTTTTTATATGTTCTTGATTCCAGTATTTCTAATGCTTCTATATCTACTTTGACTTCAATATCAACTTTAACTTTTTCTTTAAAACACTTCTTACTACATCTCCTCCTCCTCTAAATAAATCTTCTAAAATTTTATTTGGATGTATTTCATCATATTTTTCAACAAATGTGTAAGGATTTTTATATTTTATTCCCAAGTATTATTTATTTATTGTAATTTTTTCTTTTAACCCTTGTCATTTAACATAACTACTACATTTTTTGATATGTCTATTTCTATATCCATTTTCAATTTTTATGCCTTTTGTTTTCAATTGATTTTATTTTTTACATTAATTTTTTTTATTAAATTTTCTTATTTTGAACACTCTTGTCCGGATACATAACTGATCACCCTAAGAGAAGAGTTGTTTTAGGTGATTGTGGGTGTTTATTTTAATCATGGTTATTTAAAATAAAAAATTCAAAATAGTTTTATTATTATAATTAAAATGAAAATTTTATTTTGAATGAAAAAGGGAAATAACATGCATATGTGATATTTATTTTTTAATCATATACATTTAATTTCTTAAAGAAATTTGTTTTTATTGAATAAAATTTAAAAAAATATTATTTTCATACCCTAAGGAGACCTTTCATGGGGAGGTGGTTCCTAGAGCATTGTAGTGAGAAAGGAGGATTAATTTGAGATATTATTATAAAACCTCTTACTTTTTATTCTTCTCATGTATATTAATATTTGAGATGAGATCGTTATATGAATTTTAATTTTAATTTTAATTTTAACTTAACATAATTTAACTTAATTGATATTAAATTTTATAAATTTGAATGAAGATGGATTGATGAAGATTTACACAACACCATCCCAACGAAAATGAAATGGTAGATTCTTTATTATTATTATTATTATGGTATGATAATCACCAAGACCATAAGAGGTGGGTTACTATTAATTTTCCAAAATTATATATTCAGGTTACCTATTTTTATTATTAAAAATACAATATATAATTTTTTTATTATAACATGAAATTTGATTTTATGTTAACTTACCAATATAATTGAGGTTATTTAACAGGGATTTCTGATGAATTTATATGAAAATGAGTTTGAATTTTGGGGGTAAATACCATTATTCATATTTTAGGTAGGGGTGGTGGGCTTACTAATCAAGATAGGATGCACACAAGTGAGGCTGTCTTGGATTATTTATACTAGCTAGGTCTAGGAATTAGGGAAATTACCAGGCTAGAGAAATAGTGGTTAGAGGGTTGAAATCCATTGATCCACACCATTAAATATAAAACTACGTATATAAAAAAACCTATATTATAAAATTTACTTTTAAACTCTTTTGGATTCATTATTATTCATAAGATTTATTCAAGTTTATATTTTATAGTTTTTAGAAAGGATAAAAAAATTAATTCCAAGACATGTAACACTATAGGTGAGTCTTTAATTTCCTACTCCATCTAAAAGAATCATTCGAAAAATCATTACATATCTAAATATGATTTTAGTAGTCAAGATTTATTAAAACCAATTATTTTGGAAATAGTTTTCAATGGAATCATTTATGGATTTTTATTTCACCATGTATAGTTAAAGGAACTTATGCACCACACAACAGGTGAGCCATGTTTTATTTGGGATTTCACACTATGGTGTGTGTAATATTAAAATATGTTACTATGTGGTGTTTCACACACCATAGAAATATACTTCTTTTGTTTTTAAATTTGTGGAACACCCCTTCCACCTCGAATCTACACAGATTGGGTGACTAATTTTCTCACATGATAACAACAACTTAACCATACTAGTTCAATCACCACAACCCATCTATAATTCACCAAGCACAGTATCCCAACAAAGCTAGCCCTTCCTAGAAAGGTTTTGAATTATCTTATGATAGTGACCAATCCACTCTATTTGACATCTATATTCTCTAACTGACCAAGAGAAACAAACCCATTGAAAAAAATACATTTTTAAACTTACATTATGGTTTCTTCATTATTATGAGTCTTTTACAATATTTAATTATTATTTTTTAGGTTTTATAATTTAATTGGCTAATTTTTTATATTTTACTATTTCTTAATTTTAGTATTTCTTTTATATCTATTAATTTTTCTTTTATTTTCACTACAGAGATTACTAACTTTTACATTTTATCTTATAAAAATTTGGAATCCTTATATGTTCTATTAAAATAACTATTTTTATCAATATATTGATACAATATAATCATATAATATCAAAAAATAAAGAAACCAGCATGACCATTTAATTTATAAAATGATGAAGGATGATTTTCTAAAGCATTACCCACTGATATTGACATTAAGGATGTTTTGCATAGGAATCCAAATGCATATGTGTTTACATTGGTTCCATAGCACACCATATTTGAAATTTTTGTTCCCAAGGATATCATAGTGTATTATTAATAATTATTGAACTTTTAAATTCATGTAAACATGAGGATTTTAATTTCAAATTGAGATTATATCTTGAATAAGGATGATGGTAAGAATAATTTATTCATCTGTGCAAGGTGATATTCATGGGGCCTTTAATGTATCGAGATGGGGTTTCCATATAAATTTATCCTTTTTGATATATCTCAGGTAATTAGGGCATATGCCTCCAACAACTCGTATGAAATTGGGTTGGTACCTTTTAATTGAATCTCACAAAAAGTTGTTCGTTTGTAATAATGAATTATCAACTCCCTGATCACCCTTTATCCATAATTGAGTATGTGTGGTGGTCACATTTGGATTTTTTTTCTAAAATTATTCTATGTATAAAACTATAAAGTATTCATAGGATATAAAACAAATGATATGAATAAAAAACTCTTTTAAGGATTAAAAAACAACTATTTTCATAAAACATTATAAGGGATAATGTGTCAGCCCCTTTTTCATTTTAATATTTTTTATAGGTATTTCTCACACAATATTCTTTCTAATACTTTGTAAAATTTCAGTAGTAATTAATTTTTGGTTTTCAAAATTCATTATTCATGAGTTTATTGTGGTAAAAACAATGATTTGACATTTTTTTTAAACAAAAATAGAATAAAAATAAGATATTTTTTATTTCTCTTCGATTCTGAGTTGGTATAATTAATTAATGAACATAAAAAAATGTTCTACATAATTTTTAATCTATTATAAAATCTATAAACATGAAGCGAGATATTTAAATGAGTGGATTTGGTATTGAATACATTAATAAATAATCAAATTATCCACTAATGATTGGTTTGTTCTCTATGATTTTAGATATTCATGTTATATATCTTTATTCCAGTTTTTTTTGTTTCCCTAATAGTTACATCCAATTCAGACATACTTTTAGTGAATTTGATGGTTAACTTATAAGAGATATATGAAAATTTAAATGATTGGGTAGAGAAATTTTGACACAATCTATTTAAATTACGTTTAAAAAAAATTTCAAAATAGATAAATGTTAAATGTTTCTTATTTATGGATGAAATTTCCCCTCCTTTTTATGTTTTGTACCCATATATTCCCTTGGATAGGGTGTTAAACAATTACCATTCAAGTGGGAAGCTTATAAATTTATTTATGATTCAATTATATTTTTTAGATTAAGTATATTATGTATTTATCCAATCTAACATAATATATATGCTTTTACATTTTTCAAGATATACATAAAACACAAATGTGATCACATGAAACATAAAATGAAAATCAAATCTAAACAACCCTATGAAAACGTTAATTTTATATTTTTATGATTTATAAAATTATAATAGTAAAATGTATAATTAATATTTTTTGTTTTAAGAACTTCATAGTTATTCTCTTAGAAAAAACATAGAGTAATAAAATATTCCTTTTAAAAGAACTTTATGTATGAATAAAGGGGGCTTTAGTCTTCTTCGTTGATGTTAGTTGACGAGATATTCAGAACAATATTTGATTGGTTTAGATTCATGAAGACTTTGGTAAATTATCACAGATGATGTATGACTGTGATAGAAAGTATAATGACCCTCTCTTTTTCATACCTTAATTTTAAATAAACTTTTTCGAATACTTAAAATAATATAAAAATAGATGTCGGAAGACCATATTAGTTTAGTTCCATTGGGAATATGGAAACATGAACACTGGTATATATGTGAGCTCCATTATCTCCCACTCGGTTCTACATGAATAGAACCCTTATTAAACAAATCTTACTTAATACATATCATCATAACCGGGGATGAAAAAATACAAAGGGGTGAGCTCATATGCTTAGTAAGGGTACTCATGGGAGACATGTATGCTTACACATGAGCACAACAGTATGATAATCAGATTTAAACCTTAGGAGATCTTACCCTACATATCCAATAGCAAAAACATGAATCATGACATAAATATTGCTAGTTAATAAGACATAAATCACGAGGAAATAAATAACACAATCCATAAATGATTAATATAGGAATAAAATATGGAATTTTGGAATATACACATGAATATAATATTTTTTCCACTGTAGACATGTAATAACTTCCCAGACCATCATAGTATTATGGGTTCACTCCCCATACCATCTTGGTAGTCATGGTTCACTCCCATAACCATCTTAGTATCATGATCTCACTACTCATACCATCTTGGTAGACATGGTTTACACCCATGGCCATCTTATTAGTCAAGGATTACTCGAAAGACCATATTGTTCTATCTCATGAGATATAAATCTTTACCAAATGGATTTGAAGGAGATATAGGTCCCAACCTTCTCATAATAAAACCATACATACATGTGCAAAAAATTCTTAAATAATAATATCATTACCCATGATTTTAATTATGTGTCATAAACATGTAATCATATTATAAACTTTGGAAAAAGATAAGTTTCATGATCATTATATCAAAAAATAACCTGTAAATGGAAGCAAGTTTCAAAAGCATGTAACCAATGGAAAAGAAATAAGTGTTATAAGAGTAATTGCATAAAAACATAAACCATTCAAGAAATAATATGGATGGAACCTTTGGGTCATTTATTAGATGTTCATGAGTAACATCAAAATATGTCATATTAGATATAAAATAATATGGAATGATAATCTAAAAAAAATTCTTCATGAAAATATCCTTTATATTTTGAAAAAATATTTTTAATAAATAAAACAATTTGAAATTAATTTTCATAGAAAATACATGGATTACATATAAAGAATACATAAAATTACTTCGAAAACCATTTTCCTTGATAACCTATAAATAAATCGTCAAACATTTTTAAAACCATTTTTCTTGAAAAATTTTAAAATAATATTCAAAAAATATTAAAAAACTTTTTTTTGAAAACTTATAAAATTTACTTCAAAACATTTGAGAAAACATTTTATTTGAAAAAATTTAAAAAACATACATGGAAATAATGAAAATGTTTTGAAACTAACTTCATTGAAAAGAAATTTTAAAACTTATAATGAAATATTAAAAAAACTTGAAAACCTTTTAACATGAAATCTTATGAAATAAGAGTGAAAATGTTATGAAACCCTTTTATTTGAAAATAACATTAAAAATTATAAATAAATCTTGGAAATTCTTTGAAAAGAATGGTAATTGAAAACCTATGAAGGAATCATTAAATGAATTTGGAAAACATTTCTTTGAAATAATTATGAAAACTAATGAATAATTATTGAAAACATTTTGAAAAACATTTAACTTGAAAATTTATAAAACAAACTTGTAAATTTTTTTGAAACTGATTTCATTGAAAATAATTTAAAAAAAAACCATAAAAATTGACCTTTTAAACATTTAATGGTTGATTCAGAGAAATTAAGGTAGGTAAATCCATATATGTTGTATGAGGAAAAAAGAACATTCCTTTTTCACAGCAAAAAGAGTAGAAAAATTCCTTGTTAATAAAGCGACAAAATATTCCTTTCAAAAAATTAGTAAAATAAAAAAAAAGTAGAAATTTAATTTATTTATTATAGTATAATAGTATTATATTCTTGGAAACACATTTTAGAGAACATGGTTTTGACGGCACACATATTTATGACCAACGATAGGATCATGTTGGGCTTTCTTAAAAAACATGTTTATTAACTATCTTAAGTACCAAAGATTGGGAAAATGGAACCAATACTTTAATAAATCGTGAATAACGAGAATAATGGAAACTTCCTGAATTTAATTGGGAGATTGATAGTAATATTTCACGAAAGTAGGTATAAAAACAAACAATATTGATAAGAGATGAGATTATTTCAAATAACTCTTAAATTATGGAAACTTTGAACCATACTCACCATGTAGGAAAATAAGATTACATAATGCATAAAATATCATTAAAATATGGATATTCATAATATAAAATTTAAATGGTATTATATACACCTCATTAAAAAATAAATTTTTATAACATAGAACGTGTCTCAAAGAATGCTAATTGAGAAAAATTACATTACCGATTTGGTAAATTTTGGAACATAAGTCTCATGATAGAAATATCATAAAATATATAGGTAAATATGCATATTTTAAATTATAAAAATCATATAATACATCCATGGGAAGTATAAAAATCATACAAACTGAATGAGTGGTGAATAAAGCATGCATCTTACAGAAATAAAAGTGAAATGAAATTCACTTTCCTTCTTTGCTGACTCTCATCACACTCATACAAGAATATTGTATAATAAATATAAATTTAGAATAAATATATCATAGAACCATATTATTATGTATGACACAATATATGGGTTTATTATAAATTTATTTTACCTACTTGTTTATAATTGTATGTTAATGTTATGATTTGGGTAATATTCTCTTTTTTTGCTTGTGTCTTAATTTTGTATATCTTTGGTCCTCATACATATAACATGAATTCAAGAATATAAAACATTATATAAATATAAATTATATTTAGTATATTTGTATTATAATAATCTATAAAATATATAATTATGAAATATAATACACCGTTCATAGAGACAGTAAGTTGTACGTACGCATAAACATTATTTCTTGTATTTTAATATCGTTTTGAAATAATGAAAGTTCATGAAATATATTTAGGTGTATTTATATATATCATTATTACAGTATCATGATTATATAATATATGTAAAATAATTTTACTAAACTAATCTTTAATACATTTTATGTAGTTTCTGTACGAATCACATCTCTTTGAGGGGGTGTAGCCCACACTTCCTCAATCAAAATTATCACATTCACAAAAAATGCAAAGTAAAAAAAGATATATGTTCTAAATATAATAAATAATATTAAATAAATAATAAATATAATTTATTACATATATAAATACAGTTTTAATCAAAAGAATTACCATGAGAGATGGTAATGGAAAATTGTACAATCATCGTTTAGTAGGTGGTAGTTCACCATGAACATAAATAGTATATTTGTAAGCCATTAGATGGAGGTGTGTGTAAGTGTATTTCGAACACATAGCATAAAAAATACTATGGAAATTAATATATTGGTTTTGTTATAAATTCATGTAATTAAGATATTAGAGGGGGTGTAGAATGAAAATAAAATAAAAGAGCTTGAAAGAAGATATTACCTCTTAACTTGGTAACTCCTTTTGGTTTTTGAAAAAAGGATTCCGTGGATTTCATTATGAAAAAAGGTAGGAATTTAGACGAAATGGAGGATGTTGAGAGATTATTTTATCTTATTTTTTTTAATCCAATGGTCTGGATAGAATTTAAGAATTGGACGTATAGGAGGAATTTTTATAGTAGAGGTGGAGTGACACCCTTTTAAATATTTAGAAAAGGAATCTAACCCACGTTTTCCCATGGAAAGTTGATCCTTTAATAAACCAAATATTATAAAATGGAGTATATATTCTATATATTTCCATAAAATATGTTTTTAAAAAGTTTTTGGTTCTTGTTGGGTCTTAAATTTAAGATTTAGTCTTTAGGTAAGAATAATTTTACCTTAATCATTGTAATAAATTTTAATTACATTCATTAATATTTTTGGGCAAATAATAAGTTTAACACATTATAATGTTTAAATTTTTCTTATTCCAAATATGGAATAAATTTTTATAAATTAATATAACATAAGTGGATGAAATTAATTCTAAAAAAATCTCATTGATTGAGGATAATGTGGGTTTTAAAATTAAAAATGATGAAAAGTTTTTTAAGTTTTTATATCCAATATCAATGAGAAATTATTAACAATAATCTAAATTGGATTAATTGACTCAAATACTATCTAAAAAACATTTTAAAAATATTTAAAATTTAATTTTTCCTTATAAATAAATTAAATGAAATTGTAGTTTTGAACAAAAAATTAGTATTTTTCACTATTCATTAAAAATTGAAACATCATAGAAAAATAAAAAATATTGACCCCAAACTAATTTTTATGTTCCACATTAAAATATGTTGATTATTTTTAAATATTAAATATATAAAATTACCAAAAATTGATTTATAATGATTTTTCTATGAAAAGGGATAAAATACCTTAGTAAAAATAATATTTTTAAGCATACAATTGGGTTTGTTTTTATACAATGTCTATAAAATATATTAGATGAATATAAAAAATAGTTTATTCTATATATAACATATATATTAAATTAAAATCACTCACTAATGGTAATTAATTTTATTTAAAAGGTTAGCAAAACATTGTGACCATAAAACAATTGTTGTTATTCTTTATATTTAATAAATTTTCATATTCATTTCTAATAAATTGATAACCTATGAATTAATGTTATATTTTTGTAAACCATATATTTTAATAAATTAGATAATTTTATTCATAAAATATAATTTAATGTATATATTATATATTATTATATTTTTAAATAATATATTATTGTTCGGTAATACTCAGTTTTTGTGTGTAATGCAATCCATCGAAGAAAGTGATAGAAATATAACTAGAATGTTCTTGATGGAGAGTGATAGAGAATAATGTCAGAAGAATGTTAATAATAAAAAATCCATAAATCTACAATGACCTAAGGCGCCATTTAGTTGTTTGAAAAAGGGTACTATGATATCATTTTTAGTTTCATGGTCCTTTTTAATAAAGTTGAAGAATTTTCATGAAAAGATGTACTTACATGATTTTAGTAAAAACTTACCCTTTCTTGTTCGTAGATCACCAATACCACTTTCTCTAAAAATGAATGTTAAATTTTCACACATGATGTACTAATAGATAATGAGATCCATGATATACCATCCCATTTTTCATAAATTATCATCAACAGGTTATCCAATATGTATACATCCTCATGTGGTGAGATAATAAATTATTCTCACAAACCTCATCCATTGATTAACATAATCATTCCATAAATAGTTAACCTCATAACCCTTCTGAAATATGAAAATCCAAAACATTAAAATTGAAGATAGAAAATAAACTTAACATTGATCCCCTGAATATCATTAATTATCTCTTGGTTGTAACATTCCAAACATGTGAATACCCTCTTTATATACTCACTTAAAATATGATAATAACATGAATCATCATAAATAATTTTGGAAAACATACATTATTTCATTATTCCAAATTTTATTTGATATATTACATAAATCCAAGAAGTTTTATACTTAATCCATCACGAAAAGACTACTTTTTAAACAAATTAATAATTATATCTAGTGTAATCTATTATATCCAGTTTACATTATCCAAATCAATCTTATCATTATCCAAGAGAAACACAATTTTCTCAACATATTTATCATATTAAGGGTTACCTTCCCTTAATCAAAATAACACTTCTATAAGTCTTAACACCATTAAACATATCCTTTTCCATCATGAATTAAAACTTATAGTAAAAATACTTATTTATTTCCTGATTCATATAACATAATATCTCACTTCCAAAACATAAATACCTCATTTAGCCAACATTTTTCTTAAATCATTACACAGTCTACCTCTACTTTTTCCTTAATACCTCTGTCCTTGAAAATAGAATACGAATCTTATCTTAAGGTTCCTCAAACTAAATCTAATAGTTCTTCTTATGATGAATATAAAAAATAATGGAAGCACATCACATAACTTTCACATGTCATTTCTAGTCTCTTTATATTTATATGTACAAAAAATACTCATATGACCTTATTAATTCTCTTTATGTTATTTACACTTGTTAAATAGATATCCAGAACGTATATAGTTTCAACATCTAAATAATTCAATGTTAAATATATTCTTTTTAGCTCTATACGATTACTATAAACATAAATAATGGGGTGCGAAACACATATCATATAAGAAAACAACCTAATCATTAAACATTACTAATAGGATGTAAAAATCCTAAAACATTCTGTTTAGTCAAAGACACATTAGGTTTATCCTAATTTATTCATAGTCATATTTTATTCAAATAATTTATAATTGTTCATGAAGAGTTTGTGAATTTATAAATCATATCCCTAGGGAGTGTTAAACTAGAAGTTTATAAAGGCCCATTTTCATGTACACGACAACCACAAGTCAGGCCCAGGAAATCATGTTAGTGTTGTTACCACTATTTACATCTATTCCATATCCACATACACTTGTAGTATCTAGAAATGGATGTATTTTTTGGAAACATCTCACTCTACCTTTCCCCAAAATTCTAGGAAATTGTCATAAACATTGACCATCCTTATTCTTATCCTAGGACACATCCCTATACATATCCATATTAATATAAATATGGATCTCAATCTATTTTTATCATCCTAGTCTCTAAAGGTTAACTAACCATTTTCTATGATGCCAACTATATATATCCTCAGTTTTCATACATTAACATTACATAAACTTTTTAGAGTACATAAAACATTATAAAAGAAGACTCCCAAATACAGTATTAGTATATTGACTTTGGAAACATGGAAACATAAACATTGATATATAATAAATCTATACTATCTCACACTAGGATCATCATGGATGACACCCTTATTATACACATCATACATAATACATATCGTTATAACAAGGGAAAGGAAACATACAAAGGGGTGATATCGGATGCTTAGTAAGGGTAAACAATGGAGACATGTAAGCATAAACTTGATCGTAGGGGTATGAGAACGTGATTAAAACATGAAAACAACATACAATGCATTTCAAAGATCATAAAAAAGAATTATGGAATATATCATTGTAGATTATACGAAATAAATAATAATGAAATAATGAAAATAATCCATGAAATAAAAACACAATAATAAAACATATAATTATAGAAATCATATAAGAATATAAAATTATTTTCATAGTATCCAAGGAATCATAACCAATGCCATATTAGTAGTATGGTTTTACTCTACAATACCATCATGGTATTCGTGGTTCACAACCATGACCATCTTAGTAGCATGAGTTCACTCCTCATACCATCTTGGTAGTCCTAGTTCACTCTCATGGCCATCTAATAATCAAGGCTTAATCCCAAGAACATCTTATTGTATCAAATGATATTTAAATCTTTACCCAATGTATTGGAGGGAGATATAGGTACCACCCATATAAAAATTAAATCATACATAAATGTGACAAAAATTTATAAACAATAATATCATAACCCATAAAATTAAATGGGTGTCATTAACATGTAATTATATCTTAACATATAGAATATTATATGTTTCATAATAATTTCATCAACGTATAACCTGTGATAATAAGTGGGTTTCAGAATCAATTAATACATGGAAGAGAATGTGGTGTCATAAAAATCATTCCATTAAAACATAAACCATTCATGAAATAATATGAAGGGAACCGTTAGAACATTTATTAGAAGGGTATTAGTAACATCAAAAGATGTCAAGTCAAATACAATACAATATGGAAAAATATTTTCAAATATTGTCTTAAGGAAAATATCCTAGCTTCTTTGAAATTTATTTTTAATACATTAAACCATTTGAATATAATGTTCACATATGATATCATGAGAATTTATAAATAATAATTGAAATCGATTTGAAAAAAAAATCGTATAAAAATTATAAAACAAGCATTCCAACATTTTGAGAACTATTTTCCTTGAATACATATAAAATAAGATTCAAAAAATTTTAATATCCTTTTAATTAGAAAACCATTAAAATAATCTTCAAATAATTTAAAAAACTTTTTTCTTTGAAAACACATTTAAAACATAGATGTAAATATTGAAAATGTTTTTAAAACTATTACTTTGAAAATTACTTTGAAAACTTATAAAGAAATCAGGAAATTGTTTTGAAAATACATTTTACTTGAAAAAATTTGAAACAAGATTCATAATGTTGTGAAAATCATTTCTTTGAAAATAACTTTGAAAGTATATTAAGAAATATTGAAAATGTTTTAAAAAACCTTTAAATTTAAAACTCATAAAATAAAATTGAATTTTTTTTAAAAACATTTCTTCGAATGTTCTTTTAAAACTTATAAATAAGGCTTAAATTTTTTTTTAAAAACCATTTTCCTTCAAAAAATATAAATAATGCTTGTAAAAGTTTTAAAAATCATTTATTTGAAAATTATTTTCAAAAACATCTTAAAAATAGATATTTTCAACATTTAAAGTAAGCTAAACGGAAATTATGTTGGGTAAATTCATACATGTCATACGAGGTAAAAGAAATATTCCTTTTCCACAATAAAAAGGGTAGAAAATGCATTATTCATAAATAGAAAAGAATATTACATTGAAAACATTGTTAAAATGGGGGTATATTTATTTTAATTATTATAGGATAATAGTATAGTATTCTTGTAAAACATTTTTATAAAACATGGTTCTTGATGAATATATATTTCTGACTTAAGATAGGTTATAGTTGGGATTTATCAAAAAAAAACTTCAATAACTATCGTATGTAGGAACTTTTAGAGAAATGGTACCAATACATGAATAAATCATGAGTAAACGTAGGAAAAGAAAATTCATGATGGTTCATGAGAGATGGATCTTAATATTTCATTAAAGGAAGCATAAACATAAACAATCTCGATAAGCGATGAGATTATTTCAATAAACTCTTACCACATGGTAACATTGAACCATACTACCCATGTAAGAAACATATATTACATGATGCTTAAAATATCATTAAATTACATTGATTCATGATATAAAATTTCAAATGTAGAATATACACCTCGATGGAAAATATAGGTGCATAACATGACATGTGTCTTAAAGAAGGGAAATTAAGACGAAATTACTTTTTAGATTCGGAATCATTTGAAACATAAGTATCAGGAATGAAATATCACAAAATGGATATGTAAATACCCATTATTTTAATTATAATAATCATAGAATTCATACAGGGACAGTATACACACTAGAGAAAAGTAATGGGTGGTGAATAAATCATGTATTTCACATAAATAAAAAGTGAGATGAAATTCTCTGACCATGTGTCCTGAATGTTGTCGTACTCATACAAACCTCCTATATAATAAATAAAAAATTATTATTAATATATCACAGAACCATATTATTATACCTAATACCATAAATTCTTTTATTATTACTTTATATTATCTTCCATGTAATAATTCCATGTTAACGTTATGCTTTAGGTAATATTCGCTTTGCTTTCTGCATGTTTCTGAATTTGTTATATCTTTTTTCCTTATAATTATATTAGGATTTTAAAAATATAAAACATGATATTAATATAATTTATTTTAATTATATAGGTATTATAATAATATATATAATATATTAGTATGAAATGGAATACACAATTCATGGAGACGGTAATCCATACGTACGCATGAATTTTGTTTTTGTTTTTTAATATCGAATTGAAAGAATGTAAATACATGAAATATATATATATATATTCTTATAATAGTATCAAAATTATGTCATATATATAATATAAATTTAAAAAACCATCCTTAATACATTTCATTTAGTGTGTTAATGGATCACATCACTTTAAGGGGGAGGTAGTACGCACATCCTCAAACCAAATTATCATATTTACACCTAAAAGAATGTAATAATGATTTACGTTGTAAAAGGAATAAATAAGATTAAAAAAACATATAATATAATATATTACATATATAAATATAGTTTCCACCATAATGTTCATCATGAGAGGTGGTAAAAGAAAAACGAACAATCATCATTTAGTGAGAAGGTAGTTCATCATTCACAAAAACAATATATTCGTTACCCATTAGATAGAGGTGTGTGTAATTGAAAATTGAACACATAGAATAAAAAATTACTAGTATATTTAAGATAATTGTTTTTTATACAATCATTTAATAAATAGAGTGGATGGGGTGGATAAATAAAATAAAATAAAGGAACTTGAGAGAAGACGTTACCCCTTAATTGTGTAACTCTTTTTGGTTTGTTCCAAATGGAATCCATGGATTTTTTAATACCTAATTGTAGGAATATACGAGTAATGTATAAATTTTGGGAAGTTAATTGATTATATTTTGGGTGATCCAAGGGGCTTTAATGGTGTGAAGAAATAGGGGGAAGCTTTTTTATAGTGGAGGAGGAGTAAAACTCTTGTAATTTTTTTGAAATTGAATTCCTCCCACGTTTTCTCATGGAAATTGTCTTCCATAATGGACCAAATTAGATAAAATGGAGTACAATCACTATATAATTCATTGAAATATGTTTTGTAAAAGTTTATAGGTCGTTTTGGGTCTTAAATTTATGGTTTATGCTTCAGTTAATCTAAATTTTAAATTAATCAATGTAATTAATATTAATTACATTCATAACTATTTTTGGATAAAAACAAATATGAACTTATTAGAAATTATTAATTATGATAATTCCAAATATTAAATCCATTTTTCCGAAATCCAATCACTAAAATCGCATAAATTTTTTATGAATAATCTTGTTGATGGGACGACACCGCTAGTTTCATAAGTAAAATGATCAAACTTTTTCTAAGTGTTTATATATAATTTCATACTAAAATTGATTAAAATACCCTAAACTATATTAACTGATAAAAAATTTATCTAAATAAAATTTTAAACCAATTAAAAATTTAATTTAACCATATAAATAAATTAGTAGAGAAAGTAATATTGAACTAAAATTCAGTATTTTCACTATTCATTAGAAATGAAACTTCCAAGAAAAATTCCAAAAATTTATCATAAACTCATTATTCTGTTACTATTTGAAATATTTAGTTTATTTTGACAACTAATGTATATAAAAGTACCAAAAATTATGTTTAAATTGGGTTCACCATTTAAAGGTGGTAAAAATACCTTAATAACAATATTTGTTTTGAGCATAAAATTAGCATTGATATTATCTTATATCTATAAATTATATTGGATGAATATAAAAAATGTTTTATTGGATATGAAAAATATAAATTTCATTTATATCACACACTAGGGTTGATTAATTTAATTTAATAGGTTATAATATCTTTGTGACTATAAATATATTAATATCTTTCTTTATATTCAATCAATTTTCATATTAATTTCTAATAAACTAGTAACCTATGAATTAATATAATATTTTTTTGAACAATATATTTTCATAAATTATTTAATTATTTTCATAAAATCTGCTTTAATTAAAAGGTTATATATATTTATATTTTTTTAAAAAAACTTTTGTTCTATATCACTCAGTCTACCGTTGTACAGAAGCCATCAGGGAAAGTAATTGTTGTGTTTAACACAAAATAACCTTTGTGTTCTGCATATAGAAATATAAAATTTATGTTATTTTTAGTTCCTTAATATCTTGGTTTTTTATATATCAAAATCCAAACATGGTGAAATAATATAAAATAAACTATTTTCAGTGTTACAGAAAATTTAAATTCTCAAAATATAAAATTAATTAGAAAAAAATAAATCACAAAATCTCAAGGTGTTAAAGAAATAGTTATATTTTCCCTCATCTGTTGATGGAGATTTTATGGAATATTTTACATCACTCTAAAATATGAATTAAACTCTTTCCATCATCAATATTGAATTGAATTACAAATATAGATCATATTAATGAATTTTCGTTCATTGAATATAATATTTGAAAAAAACCACTCATGCCCAATAAATAGATCATATAGAGTGAAATGTATGTTTCAATTCCTAATCCAATTAATAAATGGTTCATGATAGGGTTAGAGGAAATTGATGTGACAAAACACATGATTTAAATTTATATTTATATTTTTATTAATGAAATATTTTATTTTTAACAAAATTAACACACTGATATATATATATATATAATCTTAATAATATTAATTGAAATTATATTAACAGTTTTATGTAATATAGATATACAAGAATTTTTAAATTATATACATATATATTTATATTTAAAAAATAAAAAATATATACAAGTAAGATGTGACCTGATTTTTTACACGAAAACCTGTTAAATAAATTGATTGGTTAAGGGGTTAAAATTTCATCCTAAATATTAAATGGGTCAAGTCTACATAAAATTAAATTACAACCATATAAAATAAAAAATAAATATACACCAAAAAAATATTGTTATTGTGGTTGGTGTCGAATAACATTGGCATTAATCACATGATCACATTTAGTGGTCAGATCTCTTAGTTTCAGAATATATTTCACTGTCTCCATACAAAATAAAATTTAATCCACAATCCATTACATGAACATTGTGAACTCTTCATACCCATAATAAATCCATATTATGTTCTTAAATCTAATAAGGATCATTAAAATAATATATTTGTTCAATAAATACCAATTCATAAATCATGATAACCAACCCACCACAAGCATTCAGATTATAAATCATAATTCAATTATATGGTAATTTATACTCAAATAAAATAAGATTCATAAATGAAAAATCCTTGAATAAACCTCCAAATTGTCAAATCCACTTTTTTTAATAATAGTAAAATGAAACTATAGAAGATTTCAATGCTTGTATCTATTATTTTGATAACATTCCACATATTTCCATATGAAATAAAGTGACAGGTATGAAAGTACATCGTGGAGGTAATATGCGCCTACAATAAAAATATATCATTAAGAGAAAAAATTAATTGAGGTTAGGTTACCCCAAAATATCTTAATGTTAATTATATAAATTTAATAGATTGATAATGAAGGATCTACCATTTCCTACCAGTAGAAACACTCTAAATGAAAACCTATCTTTTACTAAGATAACATATAAATATGGGATAACACTAGGTCCATTCATAAAATTATGATCATGAAAACCAGGTCCGCACATAGAATTATGGACATGAAAACCAGGTCTATGCATGGAATTGTGAACCAGAAATTAGGTTCACACATAACATATATACCTCAGGAGTTTTCCATATTTAACCAATTCATTAGAGAGAGACATAAGTACCAACCATCTCATAATTAAATCATACATACATGTTCCCCAAGACCATAAACAATTATATTCTAACCAATGTAAATGAATGGGAGTCATAAACATGTAATCATATACTAACCAGTTAAAAAGATATAGGATTCATAATTACTTCATTAAAAGAAGAACCAAAGAAAATAAGGGATTTTTTTAAACATAATTCAATCCAATCATAAATAATTCCGAGAAATAATATGAATGGTATTATTGAAACAATAACAATGTATGACATCATAGTTGGGGAGTGATTTCGAAAGATTACATGGAACATGAATTTTTCTAGAAAATATATTTTAAAACATAAAACAATTTCAAACCCCTTTCCTTTTAAACCACTTTCAAAACATATAAAGGAATAATGAAAATCATTTAAAACAGTTCTTGAGGAAAATAACTTTTCATTGTTGAAATAGATTTCTTTTCATAAAATGTCACAGAATTTTAAAAGAAATCATTAAAATTGAAAATAACCATGTAATATTGTAATGGAAAATTCAAGGTAATAAGGTGTCATGAAAGCATAAAAATCCATTCATACCATATAGGATAAAAAAATCATTCTTCCCTTACTTTTTCAAAAAACATCAAAAAGTGAATCGTTTGAAAAAATAATGAATCATTATTTTTAAACCCTGTAGTAAAAAGTAAAAAATGTAACAAATGACTTCAAAAATACATAATAGAATACGAAAACATTTAATGAAAACATTTTTACAAAACATAGAAATGGATGATAAATTATAAGGACATGACCTTAAACATTATATAATATTTAACTAAATGAATAATTTACATTCAATATCTTTTCAGGTTTAGAGTTTTATAGAATTATTCCATAACATATACATGACAACATGAATATTACATGAAGACACATCTACTCAGTTTCCTTTTATTCAAAAAAATAAAAACTCTAGAAAAAAGCGTCATATTTAGACTGTTGTTTTAGACACCACAACATTTCCATGATCACATCCTTGACCCTATTCCACTTTATGTCGTATGAAAAACATTTCAAAACTTGGGATGGGTATAAAAAAGCTCAGTAAGTGTTATTAAACAAAAAAACAAAACATGTCTTCATCAATACATACATATCATAGGCTCTCTATCATACATAGTGAAATAATAATATTTACATAGTAAACAATTATCATAAAGGTAACTTGTGGCATCTATAAAATACTTACATTGTAGCTATCATATCTACACAGGGAGTTACTCTGTATACCCATCACTGTATATTACCTAAATCTGTTAAGATAAACATTCACGTTTACCTCTGTCACGTTACCCAATGCATTGGAGAGATATCTAGGGATCACCCACCTTAAATTTATCATAGAATAATACATATATGTAAGGAATTCCCAGGAACCATAGCATAGTCATAACACATAACACAATCATAAATTAAAGATAACATTTCCACATTTCAAGCACAATATATCATTTATATATATTGACATAACAAATCCATTATCAAAACCATTTTCAATACCAAAATACGTTAAAAAATTATACGGTATTTATTTTCCATTTAAATACATTTCATATTGTTATGGAATCCAATGATCAAATAATACTCGTGGCTGCGAAAAAGGTCATTGGCACCGCTTACGTTAAAAAAACCTTCCTTTTGTCATGTAGTAAAACGATTCGTAGAGAAAATATTCCTTTTGAATAAAAGTAAATTTAAAAGTGGTTTATACACCATAAAAAAGATAGTTGTTTATAAAACAAAATATGCCTAAATTAAAGGAGATTGAGACGAAGTCCCTTATCACGTGTCTGACTTAACCTGTTCGTTCTTTAACATCCTTTAATTTGGGTAACTTCCTTTGGTTTGAACCAAAAGGAATTATTGAAGTTTTTTATACCTGAGGTAAGGCACCATGGAGGAGAAGAGGGATATAGGGAGCATAATTGGCAGAGGTTGGATGAGCCAAGAGGCTCTAGAGGTGTGAGGAATTGGTTATAAGTGGTCTCCTTTTATAAGGGAGAAGAGGGGCTCTTTAGGAAATTGTGAAAACATTATTTTATTATAAACTTATCTTCAGTTTAAAAATATCAAAAACACATTAAAGTTGAATATAAGATGGATCATATTCGAAATAAAATTATTCAAAAGGAATTGGACAGGTTCTGTATATTATTTTAATATTTATAATCTTATTCATTTAAATCGTTCATTAATGAGGTAAACACTACATCATTATTGTGTCATAATTAATTTTAATTAATTGATGTTTAAGAATTAATAAAAAAGTACCATTATGTATGAAATATTTATATATTTCCAATTTCTATTTAAGGTCGAAATGATAACTTATATAACCCTATGTAAAAATTGATTTACTAAAAGAAATTTTTATGTCATTTTTGCCTTTACATTATGTTAATTAATCTAATGTGTCATTATCACTCCCAAGCGGCTCAGTGGGGTCAAACAATAGTCCCAAAGATGAAAATGGTCATAAATGACTCTAACAATAAGGTTAGAAAAATTCTTAATGTAATTTTTTATTATTTCAATATTCTTTTTACCTTGAATTACCCTTATTTATCTTCAACTACGGTAAATAAAAGTAATAAGTTACTATTCACCAAAAAAATATTTTCATCTCATTGAACCATATTTTACTTACTAGTAACAATAATATATGTCTGATTTTATAAATAAATCTCACAGAAGTGGTAAAATTTCATTTATATGGAAAATTTTAATTTTTTAACTACTACTTAGTGGTTTCAGTACTCATCAAAATTTATGTTTTTCATAAGAATACCAAGAATTCAGCATAAGATATATTTTATATTAAAAATAATTGAATGATTTCCATTTTTTCAAATTAAAAATATAGAATTTGCGTTATTTAATTTAAAATTAATACCTATTGTTAAAACAAATACTGTTTTTTTAAGAATACAATAACTACCAAACGATTGACACTTGTTTGTGTCCAACTTCAAAGTGATATTCAATCCAATGGTCTATATTTGATTAAATGGTAAAAATATATTGCAATTACACTTTAAAACCAATTAAATAGATTATATAACCACATAAATAAATTATATTAAAATGAAGTTTTGAAATAAAATATTTTATTTTTCACTATTCACCAAAAAATGATCTTTATTTGAAAAATTTCAAAAATTTACACAAAGTAAATTTTGATGTCCCCATTCTAATGAAGGATTTTATTTGGTCAAATAATACATTTAAAAGTGACCAAAACTATATTTAAATATGTTTCTCCATTAAACGACTGTAAATCGACCTTTTAAAAAATATTAGAGTATTTATGCTTAAAATTAGATTCATTCAGATTTTAAGCCTCTAAAATTTATTGGATAAATCTAAAAACATATAGAAAACATGTATAATCATATATTAGTTAGTTTTGTCAATTATTTCATATAAAAATGGTAGTCGTTAAGCACCATATAAAATAAAAATATTATAATATTAGTGTGCAATGTAAGATTTAAAAGAATCTCGTTGTTTATTATCGGGTACACTATCGAACATAGCAACCCCATTAACGTAAAATTAATGTTTAATTCACAATAATTATTAAATATAAAAATGTCATATTCTTTATTTACCAGGGATTTTATATCCTTTCCCCATTTTGGGAATTGTGCCATTGTAATTTTATTCACTAATAAAATAAGTGGGGGTATTTATCTCTCATAGAATTTTACGATTACCATGTTTCCTCTTCAAGAATATGGTTTTTCCACAAAACCTTTACCTGGTGAATTACCTTATTCCACAACACTTTCTCTCTTCAGTCAAGAATCTAGACTTTTTGATCTTCATAAGTTATATTCTCTTCCAACTGAACTACCTCTGGGATCAAAACATGAGATGGATCTAGAACATACATTCTCAACATCGAAATATGAAAAACATTATGTACTTGGGACAAACATGTAGGTAATGACACTCAGTAAGAAAATGATCCAACTTTATACAGAATTTCATAAGGTCCAATGAACCTCAGACTCAATATTCTCTTCTTACCAAAACTCATCGCACTTTTCAATGGAGCAACTTTGAGAAAGACATGATCACCTACCTCAAAATTAATATCCTTACTCCAGTTATTCGTAATAATTTTTTCTCTGCTCTGAGATGTTCACATGTGCTTCTGAATTAATTACACTTTTTATGCCATCTTTTCTACCGATTCTAGTCCCATTAGTTTCCATTCACCTACATCATCCCAAAAAAGCTAGAGTTTGACAACACTTTCTATATAATGCCTCAAACTGAGACATCTGTATACTGGAATGAAAACTATTATTATATGAAAATTCAACCAATGAAATATGTTAGTCCCAAATTACTTGGTAATCCATTTAACAATCACGTAGAATATCCTCCAAGGTCTGAATTGTTCGTTCCAACTTCCCATCTGATTGAGGATGAAAAGCTGAACTCAAATTTAATTCCGTACGCAATGACTTCTAAAGGCCTTTCCAAAGTTATAAGTAAACCTGTGATCACGATCAGATACAATGGAGAGGGGACCTCCATGAAAACTGACTATCTGTTTATCATACAACTGAGAATGTTGATCTAGAGAAAAAGTATCTCGAATAGGAATTAAATAATCAGATTTAGTTAACAGGTCAACAATAACCCAGATAGCATTATTACCTCAAGATGTCTTTGGTAATCCTACTACAAAGTCAATATATATATTTTCCCATTTCCATTCTGGAACCGGTAATGACTGAATCATCCATTTCGGAAACATCCGCTCTTGTTTTAGTAGTTGACAAGTCAAACACCTCACAGTAAAATCAGCGATATCTCTTTTCCTTCCATCCCACTAGTAATACTCTAGAAGATCTATATACATCTTTTTACTAACAGGATGAACTAAAAATGGGGAACTATGTGCATCACATGAAATCTCATTCTTCAACTGTGAATCAAAAGGCTCATATAATCTCTTCCTAAACCTCAAAACACAATCATTATCAACACTAAAATCAGGAAACATACCCTTCTAAACCAACTGTACCTCTTTCTATAACTCACTCTCTTCCATCTGCGGTTTCTTAATTCTGTCTTGTAGAGATGATTTCAATGACACCTAAAACAAAACAAAAGCATTTCTTGCACCGACAACTTCTATTCCAAAGTTCATCAAATCAAAAACCAAAGGATCTTGTTTCAAACATAGCATTGTTAATGAAGCATTACTTTTTTGACTCAAAGCATCAGCCACTTTATTTTCTTTTCCCTGATGGTAATGAATTGTACAATAATAATCCGTGATTAATTCCAATCATCTCCTCTGTATCATGTTCAATTATTTCTGAGTGAATATGTACTTCAATATTTTGTGGTTAGTATTTATTTCACATTTTATTCCATAAAAATGATTGTTCCAAATTTTTAAAGAAAAAAACAACATCAAATAATTCCAAATAATATGTAGGGTAATTTAACTCATGAGGTTTCAAATGATGTGAAGCATAAACACTTACCAGATCATTTTTCATAAGGACACAACAAATCCCTTTCAACAAAGCATCACTGTAGATAACAGATTCAACAACTCTGGAAGGTAATGCCAAACTTATAGCATTCACCAATCTTCTTCTCAATTCCTGAAAACAATCACCACAGTCTTTTGTCCAAATAAACCTAACTCCCTTTCAAGTTAACTAAGTCATTTGACTAGATAACTGTGAAAAAATATCAACAAACCTCTGGTAATAACCTACCAAACCATGAAAACTAGGAATCTCGATTATATTTCTGGGTCTTGGCCATTCTTAATCATCTTTTTTAGCAGGATCAATAGTTATGCCATCCTTAGAAACAACGTGACCAAGGGATGGAATTTTATTATAACCAAAACTCACAGTTGCTAAATTTCCCAAATAGTTTCTTTTCATTTAAGGTTTTCAAGACAACTCAAATAAATTAATGATCCTCTTTACTTTTTGAATAAACAAAAATACCATCAATTAAAATAGCCAACATATATCACATGAATCAACTGATCCATCACTGTATCAAACTGTTCAATTCTGATTCTGACCATCTCAGGATGCAGATTTGGAAGGTCATTTCCATACGTATTCCTTCCCTGCACAACATCCATGATTCCTCTTCGAAAAAAATTCTAAATACAGAAATATCTTATGCTAAGAAACATGGTAACCTATAAATGCTATATTATTTCAATTTTACCATAAATTAATATATAAAAATTAATTTTACAATACCATTACTCATAATGATATCTAAACCAACAATTGATACCAACTATAAGGACCTGGCATTAAACATTACATAATCATGAATTAAATGAATAATTCACATTGAGGATCCTTTCAGGTTTAGAGTTTTAGAGAATTATTCCATGACATAAACATGATAACTTGAATATTACATGAAGACACATCTACTCAATTTACATTTTTTTCACAAAATAAGAATTCTTGAAAAAAAGAGTCATGTCTAGTTCGATGTTTTAAAAATCATGAAATTTCTTGGATCCCATCTTTGAAACTATTCCACTTAATGTACAGTGAAATACATTTCAAAATATGCGATGAGCATAAAAAGCACATTAAGGTTAATTAAAAAAAGTAAGAAAACATTAGTTCACCAATGCAAACATATCATAGGCTCATTAACATACCTCATGAAATCATATTATTTACATTGTAAACACAAATAAAAAAGGTAACTTGTGGAATCTATAACATACAAACATTGTAGCTATAACAACTACATAGGGAGTTACTTCGGAATACCCATCACAATATATTCCCTAAATCGTATTGGAGAAACATTCATGTTTACCTATGTCACGTTACCCAATGCATTGAAGAGATATCTCGGTCTCACCCGCACTAGGTTTATCACAGATCCACACGTATATGTAAACAATTTCCAAGAACCACAACATAGTCATAACACATAACACAAGCATAATGGAATGATAACATTTCAACATTTGAAGCACAATATATGATTTAAATGTATTGACATAAAATCTCTATTATCAAATCCATTTTCAATAAAAAAAATTATGTAAAAAGAGTATATGGTATTTCTTATCCTTTTAAAAACATTTAGGCTTGTCAAGGAAGCCAATGATCAAATAATACTTGAGTAGGTGGCAAAGTTCGTTGTCACTGATTACGTTAAAAAATCATTTTGTCATTTAGTAAAACACTTCGTAGAGAAAATATTACTTTTGAATAAAAGTAAAAGTAAAAGTGGTTTATAAACCATATAAAATAAATTTGTTTATTAAAAAAATATGCCTCAATGAACGGAGATTGAGACGAAGACCTTTACCTCGTGTCTGACTTGACCCGTTCGTTCTTTAACACCCTTTAATTTGCTAATCTTCATTTGGTTTGCATCAAAAGGAATTATTTAAGTGCCTTATTCCTAAGATAAGGATTCTAGGAGGAGAATAGGGATGTAGGGAGTGTAATTGGGCAATGGTTGGATGATCCAAAAAGATTTAGAGGTGTGATAAATTGGTTAGAAGTGGTCTCCTTTTTTAAGAGAGAGGATGTGATCTTTAAGAAAGTGTGAAAACATTATTTTATTATAAACTTATCATCAGTTTCAAAAGGTACAAAACACATTATAGTCAGTGATAAGATGTCTCATATTCAAAATAAAATCATCCTTTAATAATTGGACAGGTTTTGGATATTATTTTAATATTTATAATCTTATTTATCTAAATCATTTATTAATGAGGTAAACACTACATCATTATTGTGTCATAAATATTTTTATTTACATTTTGTATAAATATTATAAATCAATTATCTTGTTGTAGGAAATCCTTTTATATTTCTAATGAATATTTATATTGGAATTGATAACTTAAATAACCCTATGTAAAAATTGAATTACTAAAAGTTATTTTTTTATGTCATTTTTGCCTCTAGATTTTGTTAATTAATCTAAAGTGTCATTATCACTCCCAAGTGGCTCCATGGGGACCAAAAATTGACCCAAATATTCCTATGGTCGTTAATGACTCGACAAATATAGTTAGCACAATTGTTAAGGTAATATTTTATTATTATAATATTCTTATAACCTTGAATTACCCTTATTTAACTTTAACCATGATAAATAAAAGTCAAAAGTTACTATTCACCAAAAAATATTTTCATCTCATAGAAAAAAAAATTTCATGCAAATAAAATCCATGTATGATGTATTTTTGAAACTAAATTCACATATGTGGTAAAATTTCATTTAAATGAAAAAGTTAGTTGTTGAACTACTACTTAGTGGTTTCACTATTCATAAAAAATTGACGTTTTTCATAAAAATACCAAAACTACAAACAAAGATATATTTGATATTCCAGTTTCAAAAATTATCTCCATTATTTTAAATTCAAAACATATAATTTTCATTAGTTAATTTAAAATTAATTCCCGTTGTTAAATCAAATAGCGTGCTTTTATGAAACGATAACTATCAAAATATTGACACTTGTTTGTTTACAATTTCAATGTGAAATTAAATCCAATGTCCACTATTGGATTAAAAGGTAAAAATATATTCCAATTACACTTTAAAACCAACTAAAAAGATATTCTAACCATATAAATAAATTATATTAAAACACAGTTTTGAATTAAAATATATTATTTTTCACTATTCATTAAAAATGTACTTTATTGGAAAAATTCCAAAAACATACACAAAGTTAATTTTGTTGTCCCCATTACAAAGAAGGATTTTATTTGGTCAAATATAACATATAATAGTTGAACAAAACTAGATTTAAATATGGATCACCATTAAAAGGAAATAAATCAACCTTTTATAGAATATTAGAGTATTTATGCTTAAAATTAGATTCATTCACATTCTAAGCCTCTAAAATTTAGTGAATAAATGTATAAACATTTATAAAAATTGTATAATAATATTTTAGTTAGTTATTTAAATTCCTGCCTATACAATGGATAGTCGTTAACATCATTTTAAAATAAAAATATATAATTTTTAGTGTGCAACGTATGATTTCAAAGAAACCTATTTTTGCGTATTGGGTACACTATTGAACATAGAAACCCCTTTAAAGTAAAATTAATATTTAATTAACAAATATTAATAAATATAAAAAAATGTCATATTCTTTATTTACTTGGGATGTTACGTAAATATTACCCAATATATACTTAAAATGAAACAATCTCAAATATAGAAGCGATTGTGAAATCAACACTCATCACTTTATAATCAATGGAATCATATGCCCAATGTAAAAATAAAATGAGAATAATATGGAAATATCATTATATTCTGGATAAGACCCATATAATAAATTCATGGGATGTATATACACCACATAGAAGAAACAGGAAGTGTGTAAGATATGTGTCTCACAAAAATAAAGGTGATACATAAATCCCCTTACCTTGTGTCATGAATCTCTTCGTACTCGAAAAAGATTCCTATATAATAAATATAAGTTTATTATACATATTTTAAAAAATAATATTCTTATATATAATACCACATATGGTTTTATTATGACCATATATTACCTGTTTTTTAACGATCCTATGTTAAGGTTTCACTTCAGGTCATATTAACATTATTCTTCATATGTGTCTTAATTTGTTATATCTGTGGTCCTAATAATTATATCCTAATGCATGAATTTAAATAATTATATAAATTTAATTTATATACAATATATTTATATTATAATAATATATAGCATAAATAATAATGAAATGGAATACAATGTTCATGGAGACAGTTATACATTTATACGCATGAACATTGTTTCGGTTTTAATTGTAGTATTTAAACAAACTATGTAAATGAAATATGTATATATATTTATGTAAATATATAATTATTAAATTTGAGTTATTATATCATATATATAATATAACATCACTAATTCCATCCTTAATACAGTCCATGTGGTGTGTGAAATACTCTCATTTCTTTGAGGGGGCGATAGTCCACACTTTCTCAAATGAGATTATCGTATTAACACAAAATGAAAGGTAAAAAATGTATTTTTTGTAAAATTAAATAAAAAATATTAAAGACATAATAAATATTATATATAACACACAAAAATATATTCTTTATCAAAATGGCCACTTTGATTGGTGGTAAAAGTAAAATGAACAATCATTGTTTTGTGAGGCTGTAGTTCACCGTACACAGAAACAATATGTTTGATATCCATTAGATGGAGTTTTTTGTGAGTGTAGGTCAAAAACATATCATAAAATAGTCATAGTATATTGAGGATACTATTTTTTTCATAAAATAATGGAATAAAGAAAATTTAAATGGTGGATAAGGAAAAATTAAAAAAGGCCTTGAGAGAAGACGTTTCCTCTCAATTGAGTAACTCCTTTTGCTTTGTTCCAAAAGGATTCCTTGTGTTGCATTATGGCCAAGTAAAGGATTCCATGAGGAAGTCATGGATGTTGGGTGGAGAAATGGACATTTTTTTTGCCGATCTAAATGTCTTTAGTGATGTGAATTAAAGATACAGAGATGTTACCTTTTATAAGAGGGAGGAGTGGAACTTCAGGAAATTCCAAAACTATTAATTTATTATAAATTATTTATTTATTTAAAATAGATACAAAGTGATTTATTTCGATGATTATATGATGATTGGTCAAAATAATATCAACCAATCAATTTTATACATGTTTAGGTCATTAAATTAACCTTATCTTTTTGGATTAACCCTTAGTTAAACAATTTATGCTCTACCGTGATTACTTATATTTTTACTATAAATGGTCAATATAATAACTATTAAATGCCAAAATAACCACAAATATTCAATTTTTGAAATATGTAACACTATACAAGTTCTTTTTCCTAATTCGATATTTTTATGAATTCCATAACATTTAAAAATACTTATTTATTTTAAAGTATAATTATTGTCAATTTTGATAATATTCAATATTTTCATTTTTAAAAATAATAAAACAACATGATAATTTTATCCAGTACATAAAAGATGTCAATAAAATGTCTAAGTTATCTATAAAAGCTTTTTATTTCATTAATTAAATAAAATTATATTTATTCTAATATTTTTAATATCATTTATTTGATATCACAATTAATTAAACAATTACTTCAAAATTATTATACAAGCCTTTAATTAAGATATTTATTTAATAAAAATGAAAAATAAATTATCATATTGAATATAAATTTATGATATTTCAAATTAATACTTATATTTTAATTTATATAATGTATTTCACTATATTAAAAATTATTTTGTTATTAAATTTTGATTATGACACTTATAACTCTTCAATAAGTAAAATATAGTAATTAAACACGAGTGGATTAAAAGGGTCATATTTTTTATCCAAGGTTTATCTGGTTCAATAAAAAATTATCTAATGAAAATTTCCCATGTATTCAGGTAATTTTATGTTATTATAATATTATTTTTATATTTAATTACCCAACATACCTTTAACCGTGGTAAATAATATTGAAAATTTACTATTCACCAGAAATTATTTTGATCTTATTAGATCAAATTTTTCATTATAATTACAACCATGTTTATATTTTTTAAAAAATTCAACTCACAGAAGTGGTAAAATTACATTTCATGTTAACCCATTAAATGTGGCTAGAAGACGGGTAAAAGAGACGTTCAAAAGTTTACTAATTTTATAAATCAAATTATATTATAAAAATGATTAAAATGACCTAAATTACATTAATATATATTTTTTATATATTTTTACTTTAAAATCAATTTATATTAATAAAATTATTTAAATAAATATTATGGTTTTTTAACTACAATGAAGTGTTTTTCACTATTCCTCAAAAATTGAAACATTTAATAAAATTAAAAATTATTCACCCTAATCTAACATTGATAATATGAATTAAAAAATAATTTTTATTTTATCAAAATCAGTTTCTAAGAGTTTATAAAATAATTTTTTTTTTCATTGACGGACATGAAACGTAGTTCATTTGAGGAAATAATATTTTTAAACATATAAAGAATATACCAAAAATTATATTTTTCATTATCAAAAACATTTTAACTAATATTAAAAAATTAGTTATTATTATTCATATTACAAGTTTAACGTCTATGTTATAACTATCTTATTTTAATAATTATAATAGTAATGTTTTATTTTTCAAAAACTCTATATTGTGTGTAACGCAATCCATGTCGATGTTGTGTATAGTGAAAGCGTCCCTTTGTGTTGTGTATATTATAATCCAAAACACAATGCTATTACATTTTAAACAAAATATATATTCAGTTTCACATGAAGTAAATATATAGATATATAAAAATATTAAATTATTTTTTAAAAAATAAATTCACAAAATCTCGGGGTGTTATATTCTACCCCCATTAAAATGAATTTATCCCTCCAAATTCATCTAGGTTATCAAAGGTTTAATACATGAATGTTTATTTCATAAAAACCCACATCCTAAAAATTAATTCTAAATCATCCTTTAAAAATGAAAAGGTTGAAAAATAACAGTTACCCAATGTAAATCATAACTAATTCTCTATGTATATGAACATAGATGGAGATTTGGTCATGTGGGAAGGCATAAATAGATTTTGATAAATATCACTGATCATATGAAATTTGGTGATCCAGATAATTTTATCAACAAAAAAACCATAAACTAAAGAAATGTGAAATAGTATATTGATATGATTAAAATTATGATAACACGAGTACCTTTAACATCACGATCCCATTTCATAATGTTGAAATTTTTCAAGTGAAGATATACTATCATTATTTCATCAAAACATCAACCTTTTTATTTCCATGATAAATTATTAATTCAAATCTTATTAGAATAAATGAATTTGAATTTTTAAATCATTAATTGTGCACAAATCATGAGAATAATGATAAGTTATTCTATCGATCATTAAAAAATGGTTAGAACATGTTATAAAATATGTATAAATCTACATATGGTGAGTTAATAATTTAATCTCACAAAATTATCTAATGTTTAACTTATACTTTTGATAAATGTATAACCCTATAATCCTTCTAAGTGATGAAAATCAAAAAATTTAGGAAGATTTGTGCCAAATAATCATAATAATTATATCATGTATACCAAAAGGATGCTCTTGGTTGCCACATTCCAATCATGTTGACACATTCATCATGTATTCTCTTGAGTCTTGGTAATAACATGAATTACCATATATGCTTTTTTAAAATATGTATGTTTCATTATTTGAAATCTTGTTTGATATATTCCTCAATTCCCAAAAAGTTGTATACTATTTCCATGATTACATAACCCTCATGAAAATAAATCATTAATTAGTTCTTAAGAAACTAGTTTCATTTATTCTTCTGATTTATATCCAACATATCTTTATCCAAATATCATTATCTCTACATCAGAAATTAATTAATGGTTACCGTCACTTAATAAAATTATCACCTTTCCATGAAATCATTTTTCTATTTCCTCTTCACCATTAAACACGTCCCTTTCAAACCTTAATGAAAAAATATATTGAAAATACTGATATAATTCATTATCTATTAATTATAAAATTTAAATAGTTTCTTCATCAAAATTTATTCTAAAAACATTTCTTAGTGTTCATAAAATTATTCCTCAATACCTCTTTATAATAATAAGAAACACGAATCATTCCTTCACATTTTTCAAACTCAATCTAATCATGATTATCAAAAATACTACTAAAAGATCCCATACCACTCATATTTCGTTTTTGGTTTTTCATATTAGTAGAAAACTAATTACTTATACCACATTGATGATTCATTCATGATCCTTCCACATAGGACATTTATTTTCATAATTTTTATACCTTCTACATTTAAAGAAATCATAACTTGATAATACCATAAGGAGGGGAACATTAACATCCATTATGTTAACTGAACTCTACATTTTTCCTTTGAAAATAAATTTTTTATGTCCTTATTTTCAATATTAAAAACACCTTATTATTCCTCATAGACATTCACTTCAGTGATTCTTTATAAATTCTTGACACAAAATAAACAAGGTCTTATTTTCTCCATGGTCACCATTACCTAAACTCTCAGTGATATCCTTATTTATCATACATTGTGAGTCTGAGAGTTGGTTAAGGTACACATTGTTAATCATGTTCCTTGAAAACACTTTAGGAATGATCAAAACATCATTCACTCTAGTGGTCATCCCATTTAACTGCTCATTAAAATATTGTCCAACCTACTCAATATTAATGAAGTTTCTTCTAGTTCTCTCCATTGACTAAAACCAATAATAATTGAGAAAGAAATGATTATCATAGGGGGAAATCACATAATCAGGAAAAGAACTTATATGGTATCTCAATTATGAAACATTTCCTAAAATATGACTCCTCGGGTTTACCCTAGGTTATTTTTAAACAACTTCAATTTAAAAATTTAATGATGGTTGGTGAAGAGTTTGTGGATTCCCAAATCATATCATGTGGTACTATCAAACTAGGTGTGTAGTGAGGCCCGTTGTTGTGTTCCAGATTACCCAAAGTCATCCAGGATCATATTTTTAGAGTTTTTACTCCTTGGAACATATGTTTTATATATATGTCCACTTGTTTTATCCAGACATGGATGTATTTCTAAAAAACCGCTGACTTTATATTTTACCAAAAATTCCAATACATATTAAAAAATGTTGACTCATCATTATACTACGCCTTAGAGACATACCTAGACATATGCTTAGAAATATTCCTAGGGATCATAGTATTGTTTTCTAATCTTAGATTCCGAAGGTTGACTAAACCATTCATTCGATACCAACTATAGAGACCCATGATTAACATCCACGGATATTACATCAATTTAGATGAATATTTAATATATTAAAATAATATGTGACTCATGCATATAATATTTTAGTGTCATTGGATACTTGAAAAAAAAATATTATATCCTGGTGAAATATCTACACTATCTCCCATAAAGGTCTCCAACTTTAGTACTTATATCTAAATCCATTCTTTGTAGCACGGGGAAAGGAATAATAAGAATGTTTGAGCTCAAATTCTCAATAAGAGTAAGCAAGGGTGATGTGTAAAAATAAACATGATCATAAGGGTATTAGAATGTGATCATAATAATAAAATATCATACCATTCATATCCAAGGTAAACTTTATTCCTAAGGAAATCAAAGAACATAATTCATAACATCATAAAATTGACATATGGCATGAAATTATGGCTTACACACCAACTTGTAACTTTTTGAACATGTATAAATAGTAACAGGTTCACTTATTATTGAAATGAAATCTAAACCTTACATAAACATATGGACACAGAAACCAGGTCTACTCATAAAGTTTTATTCATGAAAACGAGGTCCCCACATAGAATTCGGGACATGAAAACTAAGTCCACACATAGAATTGTGAACATGAAATCAAGTTCATGCATAACATATATACCTCATGAGTTTTTCATATTTACCCAATTTATTATAGCGATATATAGGTCCCCCCAATCTCATAATGAAATATAAATACATGTTCCACAAGATTATAAACCATCATATCATTACCAATGAAAAGGAACAGGTTCCATAAACATGTAATCATATAATAACCAGTGGAAAAGAGATAGGATTTATAATCACTTCATTAAAAGAATAATCTATGGAAAGAAGGGGGTTTTAAACATTATTCCATTAAAACATAAAATATTCAGGGAAATAATACGAATGGTACTCTTGAATCAAAAACAAATTATGTTATAATATGTGGGGAATGATTTTGAAAGATCACTAACCTCATGAATTTTTGGTAAAAATAACATTTTAAAACATAAAATATTTTCAAAACCTTTTTCCTTCAAACCACATTAAAAACATATAAATGATTCATGAAAATCATTTAAATTAGTTCTCATGTAAAATAAGCTATCTTTATTGAAATAGTTTTATTTTTGTAAATTTCCGCACAAATTTAAAAGAAAAAAATTTAGTTGAAAATTACCATGTAATCTTATATTGGAAACTTCAAGGTAATAAGGTGTCATGAAATTGTAATAAACTATTCATTCCATATTAGTTAAAAAAATCTTCTCATATTTTCTCTGGAAAAGTCAAAAAGTAAATCGTTTGATAAATGAAAGAAATATTCATTTTAAACCATGTTGTAAAAAGTAAAAAATGGTTAAAATGAATTTAAACATCCATTTGAGAATAATAAAACATTTAATGAAAACATTTTAGAAAAAATGGACATGGATGATAAATATTACCCAACTAAGACATAAAACAAAACAATCTCAAACATGGAAGACATTCTGTAATCAATACTCATCACTTTATAATAAATAGAATTGTATGCCCCATGTAAAAAAAGAAAATTATAAGAATATAAAAATATAATAATATTATGAATAATACGCATATAATGAATTCATGGTAATCATATATACTACTTAGAAGAAATAAGTAGTGTATAATACATGTTTCTCACAAAAATAAAGGGTAGACAAAAACACCCTTACCTTGTGTCTTGACTATCATTGTACTCATACAAGATTCCAATAAAATAAATATACTTTTATTAAAAATATTTTACAAAAGAATATTATTATATATAATACCACATAATTTTTTATTATATCCTCATATTACCCTTTTGTTAATGATCCTATGTTAAGTTTTCAATTCGGGTAATATTCGCTTTGCTCTTCCCACATGTCTTAATTTGTTATATCATTGGTCCTTATACATATATCATAATTCGAGAAGGTAAATCATGATATAAATATCATTTATATTTATTATATTTATATTATAATAATATATATCATAAATAAGTACGAAATAGAATACACCATTTATGGAGATGGAAAGCCCTACGTATGAAAAAACATTTTTTCGTTTTAATTTTCAAATAGAAATAAAGTATGTAACTGACATATATATATCATTATTATATTATCATGATTATATCATATATATCATATTATTTCTCTATACCCATCCTTAATACATTCCATGTGGTGTGTGAATGAATTGCATCGCTTTGAGGGGGTGGTATTCAACACTTCCTCAAATGGAATTATCGTATTAACCCCAAATGGAAACAAAAATGATATGTGTTATAAAAAGTAATAAAAAGGCTGAATGAAATAATTAATATTATATATAACATATATATATACATATTTTACACTATAATGTCCACCATTATGGAGGTGTCTATAACTGTAGGTAGTAACCTAATCATAAAAAATCTCATTAAATTGATTATATTGGCTTTTTTATAAAATAATGGAATAAATATAATGTATAGGGTGGAGAAGTAAAATTATGAAAGGATCTTGAGAGAATATGTTACCTCTCATTCGAGTATCTCCTTTTGGTTTGTACCAAAAGGCTTCCTTGAGTTCAATTCATCTCAAGGAATGGATTATATGAGTAAGGTAGCAAATTTTATAGGATAAATAGACAGGTTTTTTCAAATAAAAAAGGCTTTAGGGGTGTTAATAAAAGAGATGGAAAGGTTCCTTTTTAAAAGAGGGAGGAGGACCACGTTAGGAAAATTAAAACTATTAATTTATTATAATTTTATTTTTGATTTAAAATGTATCCGAAGTGAGTAATTTTGAATTTTATATGACTATGGTTATAAATAATCTCAACTAATTAATTTTATACATTTTTATGTCTTTGAATTATCCTTCTAATTGGTCTTTAATCATTAGTTAAACAATTTAACTTTTATCGTAACAACTTGTAATTTTATTGTACAGGGTTAATATAGTTATTATATGTTGCCAAACGAACCACAATTTGATAATTTATGGAATATATAACTTTATGAATTTCAATTGATTTAATTATGGTTTTTTATTAATTTTATGACATTTATTAAAATATTATTTATTTTAAAGTATCATTTATTTCAATTTTGATAATATTCAATATTTTCATTTTTAAAAATATCCAAACAACATGATAACCTATAATCAATACATAAAATATGTTACTAATAGGTATAAACTATCAATAAATTTTTTTAGGATATTAATTATGTCAAATTATATTTATTTTAATATTTTTAAAATTATTTATTTCATATCTCAATTAATTATACAATTACTGCATCATTATTATATTTTCTTTTAGTTAAGTTATTCATTTTCTAAAAATTCAAAATAAATTATAATGAATAATAAAATTTTATTATATTTCAAATGAATAATTATAGTCAAATTTATATTATGTATAACCCTATATTAAAAATGATTTAGATATTAAAATTTGAATACAATACTTTTATCTCTCCTGTAAACAAACTATAATAAACATACTAATCAAACCCAATTGGATTAAAAGGGAACATGTTTTTGACCTAATGTTTTTTTGGGGGGAAAAACATTAATCCCAGAAAATTCGAACCAGTGTTAGGATAATTTTATATTATTATACTAATATTTTACCTTTAATTACCCTATCTACCTTTAATCGTGGTAAATAAAATTCAAAAGTCACTATTAAAAAATTATTTTGATCATATTAGAAGAAATTTTTCATAATATTTACAAACACTTATGTCAATTTTTAAAAATTCAAGTCACATAAGCAGCAAAATTACATTTAATGTTAATCCTATAAATGTGGCTAGAAGGCTGGTAAAAGAGATGTTCAAAAGTTCACTAATTTTTTATATCTAATTCTATTATAAAAATGATTCCAATGACTTAAATTGGATTAATGTATGTATTATTTATCTATTTATACATTAAAATCAATTTTAAGTAAAATAATAATATAAATGAAAATTTGGATTTTTATCTATACTAGAGTATTTTCAATATACATCAAAAATTCAAACTTTTCATAAAAAACCAAAAAATCACCCTAAGATAATTTTGATTATCCAAATTAAAAAATATTGATTATTTTTTAAAAATAAATTTCTACGAGTCTATAAAATTAATTTTTTTTATTTTTCATAGAAGCCCATGAAAAACAGTTTATTTGGGAAAATAGTTTTTTTAAACATATAAATACTTTACCAAATATTATATTTTTCATTATCAAAAACATTATAACTAATATTTAAAAAATTATTTATTACTATTCATATTACAAGTTTAACATCTATGTTATAAATATATTTTTAAAATAATTATAATATCAATGTGTTATTTTGTAGAAACACGGTGTTGTGTATAGAACAAGCTTCCCTTATTTTTGTGCATATTATAATCCCAAAAAAGTGCTGTTATATATTAAAAAAATCCTTATTCAGTGTCCCATGAAGTGAAAATATTAAAAAAATAAACTAATTTTAACAAAATTAATTTCCCAAAATCTTGGGGTGTTACAGTATTAAAGTAATTATAGTGACAATGACCTATTTTAAGAAGTCTTGATATTAGTGGATGATCATAAAATTATATGTAAAAGGATCAAATATGTGAATATTAGAAGCAAAAATATTGGTAAATATTTCTTATAATTATTTGGGATGGTGAAATGTTTTTTATTAAAGATTTTTAAGACATTTGGATGAGAAAGAGATTTCAATGAAGGATTGGGGGATGGATATAATATATATTATGAAAGGAGATCATACTACAATGTAATAAAGATACAACCACATCATAGTATAATGAAAATTATAATGGTGGTGTTGGTAGCTTCCATATTCATGGGTTGATGATTGATTTGAATAGATCTTTTTTACTCTTAGGGTGGTAATTTGTGTCATAATTTTGGTCGTGGTGAGAAGGTAAAATGGGATACAACTCATTTACTGAAGTGGTTTTGGATCGTGGTGGGATCTCTTGTGCTGAAATTGTATATACTAAATGAACCAAAGTATAGTGGTTGTTATGGTTATGACAATCATTCAATTTAATGGAAAATGGGGTGATCACATATGAATGGAAAAAATAGATGTTGGGTATCTCCATGTCATTGTGAAATCCATGGGGCATTGTAAAATCCATTAAGTTCATGTGGAGGCTAAAAATTGGAATTGTGGATGTTTTTGTGATATCCTATGATGGATGGATTAATATGGAGCTAGGTATTTTTCACATTGTATAAGATTTGGTACTAACTATAATGTTTTCTATAATAAGATAAAATGGTTATTATTTTCATGACTTTCAACATTGTGTAATATGTTTTTAGAGGAGATGAATTATATTACAAAATAGACACATTTATGTCATGGATACTCAAGATATAAACATTTTTTAAATTTAAAATGGATGAATTGGTCAATATATGTCGATGAAGAATTCATTTCTCATGAAGCTAATGTATGATATGGGTCTGTACATGTTGCGATGAAGGGGTGATAAAATTAGGCTGTATTAATATGTGTAAAAATAAAATAATTTTCTAGAATGTCAAATATAGAGTATATTTTTTGAGATCTAGTGGTTTGACTCAATATTTATGGATTAAATCATCCACATTAAATTTCATTGTACACATGGAATGGTTTCAAATTATGGAGATATTGTGAATAAATCTAAACTTTTGATTAATATAAATAGATATTTTAGTTTTATAAATATTTCTAGGGATGTTCACGGGAAGAAGGATAAAGAATAACATTGAAAAAATATATTTAATAAATAAGAAGATCTAATAATAATGTGATTTCATTGATAGGTCTAGTTTTATTATGAGTTAAGGATCATGGAGGTGGAGTTTCAAGACCCCACCCCCCTCCATAGTTACCCTTAATAGGCATTTGGTGACGATATATATGGCTCCCAATGTCCTCCTATAATAAGGAATTGGTTATTTACTAACATTGTTATCTATTAGATAAATATATTACAAAAAAATTCTCGCCTTCCTAGTTGTATCATGATGATCTCTCCCATCAACACACAATAATCACAAGACTCACACACAATATAACTACCTGAAATTATATATAATGAATCTATCACATCATTCCCTTTCGCTGATGTATAGAAACTCTCACTTTGAAATTATCGTAAGATGTACATCCACAATCACTTCTATAATATGAAATCACACTCTGGGAATATATACCTTAATCTTCAGTAATAAATGAATACTAAAAATCACTCATATATTAGGTAATTCAACAATAACTTTAGGTTAAACATATTCATGATGAACTCAAGGTAATTGGTGGGGGTATATACATTCATAAGGAAATAACTACTGAGTCCCATATGAGATATATACTCTATGATTCTTTATAAAAAAACCCAATAAAAGTTGTGAATCATCAAAATATACCACAAATACATCACCTTCTTTTAGAAAATAGTGAATGAGAGCATTGCCCAAATTTTCATAAAATTAGACAAAAGAAACATAGTACTAGTTATTCCACACAAAATCATAATCCTTTGATGTCGATACTGTTATAGTTTTAATAATCCATGAGAAGTTGGGTACAAAACTCATGTAACAACATGTGAAATCAAAGAAACTTATCAATTACAAAATATTCCTCAGATCTACCAATGAAATGACCACTTAAATCCTAGAAGAATCAACATCAAATCCACCTTGAGAAACAGATAAACAATGAAATTGACCCCATGATCCCATAACATACTATTTCAAATATTCCTATATAGCTGACTACATTGAGGAATTCCAAAAATAGCTCTTAGAAACACTGTGTCGTCCTCTTCGAACATTATAACCACACGAATTACATAGATTAACACAACAAAATATTCATATAGAAATTCATGGAACAAATAGTTCATTATTCCTTTGAACATGGATAGATAATTCTTAACACTAATTAACATCAAAATAATCTAATAATTCGCATAACGACATTTTAATGAAGTCTTTGGGATATCCTCCTCATTCACCCTCATATGTTGATATTCAAAGAATAAATAGGTCTTTGTGAACTAGATATATACCTTCAACAAGTCTAATAAATCATAAATATGCAGTATAACATAGTTTTTTTCCATTTTCACTTGGTTCATGAGATTTTAATCATCAAATGTATTCAAAAAAATATATGCCTTCTTCAAAAATAGAATTAGAGAACCACAATGTGACACAGATGGTCGAACAAAACATGTCATTAGAAGATCATGAATATGGATCCTCATATCCTATAACTCAAAAAGTGATATCTTAAATGGGGACATGGATATTAGGGGAAAATAAGCTGAAACTCGATTCCATACTAAATCTCTCACAAATGGGGTATATTTAAAACCTCATTATGAATGACTTCATGATACTCTTCTATAAATATAAGATACACCGTCGACTATGAAAGAACCAATGGCTTTGCAGAATCTTGAAAAATTAGTATATTGAAATTCTGGATTCATATTCATTTTTAAAAACATAAAATATCCAATATACCTTACATATATGTTTCATCGATTATATAAAATTAAATTTAAGCATGATGAATAAAAATACCCAAAATAGTAATAAAATACCTTTCCCATTTGAAAATACCAATATGATTTTATACAATATTTTCATTGTTGGTCGAAGGAACTAAGAGATATGTTCTCTAGATTATCTATATATATTCCAAATATCTTGGATAATCATTAATAAATTGATGGATACTTGTGTAGTAAATCAATGTTGTCTATGATGAACGTAGATTCAATTCGGAAGATGGGGGACAAATAAAATCCTTTTCTTCCCTCAATGTCTCTTTATAGAACATTATAGAACTATTTGTAAGAGATAAAATTTGATAAATCCAACATAATTCTAAATTTATATGACCAATTGTTTCTATATCCATGTTAAAGTTATAAAAAATGAACTAAATCCTTTAAAAAGACATACCTTACAAAACACCCCATAACACCAATAAATACTTCGTTAACATGTCATAAGTAGAAAGAAATTTTTAATCACCATAATGTAAAATTAATAACATCTCACATGATAAAGGGAAAACTATTTTCAGGGCACACTATCTCCCCTAATAATATAATGAAACCTGAACATGCCACGTTCACTAAAAAATTAATATTTTTTCATAAATTTAAATTTATACGTAAATTAATAATTAATTACATGAGAAAAAAATTCATTAATTATTATTCTAATCATGAATAATATAATTTTATTATTTTTAATTGTGATCATTAACACTCATATATTCATCGTCCCCCCCCCATGTGGGGCTCACCATTTTCAAAACCCATATTCATCAAAATAATTGGAACTTGCAGAATCACTTATATTTTGGAACTCAAGGAACATACCTCGATAGCTGTTAGTCATACCAAAATATTTAGAGTTTTATCTGTAAACACACCATGGACCCTGAAGAGATAAAAAATTTCATATCAATGAGAATTGACTCTCTCTCAAATTTACCCAAGATATGAAGGTAGAACAGTCCTTGTAGTCTAGCTTGGGTTGTCGAATCCACAGAGACCTAAGAAGTAACCTATAGAAACACACATTCTAAAGGCTGTTTTTGGTTATGAAGTGGCCAACATGGGTTGATTTTGGATGGGTATAAAGGATCACTAACAGATTTATGTAAATTCCAATTAAAATAATTAGTTTATCCTAGGTTATCGCTCGGGGTGGATTGGACATATTTCCTTTTCAAAGATTTAAATTTCTTATATTTGAGATGGGTTCATTTAAGGAAATAAAACAACATCATCACTTACTGGTTTAATTCCTAAAACCTTTAATACTAATCACCAATACACATGAAGGATCAAAGTTTTGAGCACTTCAAGGTAAAGGTTTGTATTGGCACTTGAAGTGTGTGGCCTCAATTTCAACAAGGATGATGGAGTTTAAAAATCATCAAATAAAAATATCAATTAAAGAATTGATTATACATTAATAGGGTGATAAATAACATCCAATCCATCCCCTTGATACTCCCTTGGATCAACCCATAAGTGGGTTAGCCCTAAATTGATTCTATAGTTTCAATGGAAGCGGAAAGTAGACTCATGAGGGAGGAAATGGAGAAGTAAAAAAACACAATGAAATAACAATCACTCCACCGTTGTGTGATAATCTCACAAGGTTTGGTATGAAAAAGTTCACACCTTGAACCAACGGTATCAATGGGATATGTAGAACAACAGAATAATAGGAGAAGAAGAACTTTTATTAAGAAACCAAATTGAATTTAACAACTTACTTGTGAAAGACAGATTGAGACAACAAAATTGCAGCATAACATTAGAATTGAACAAAGCATAAAAAATTCACCAATACTGCAACACCACTTCCTTAAATAGGCCTTTTTGATCCCTTTGGTCGAGCCTCCAATAGTCCAAGTCTCCTCAATTAATTTTGGTAGGCCATAGGTGGGTGGAAAGTAAGGGAGAGTTGATTTTTCCACCTTTGACCCGAGGTGGCAGCCAACTTTGCTTCAACGAACAGACGTGCTTGTAAGACCTTCTAGATGGCCGAATCCGAGTAGGACATGGAATAGGAAAATGGATCCCTGGATGTCTTATAACCTCCTTTAAATGTTGGTCCAATTTGGAGTTTTGGATTCCGAGAAACGATCATAATAGTGGGATGTTTTTCTGGGCCCCATAATCAGGCCCAGAATTCTATCTCTAATTTGGGCCACCTAAATGACCAAAATGGAGTCCGAATTAGCACTGTCTCATGAAGAATGATTTTTTCCTATATATGTATTCTAGAATCCCACAAAATTTGGTCTGCATTGGTCCTGGATGTTGGGACCACAGTCTCATCAATGGGATGGTATCCAATCTGACTTCTCCAGAATTGTTTCCTTTCATCACAAAATATCCCCTTCTTTGACCATTAATTATCCATTGATCCCTAAATGAAACATGTTCATATTTAAGTGTAAATAAATTTCCCAAAATTTAAAATTAAAATATTGATAATTATATTTCTTAAAATGAGATGAATCATTGGGTAGTTTAAATGATGTTAAAAAATGTACCACATAATAGTGCATTTTAAGAAAGAATTACAATCATAATGTGAAATGATGTTCAAAGTGTAAAATGAACTAAAATGGTGTCTATGAATAATAAAGAACATGAATATTATATATATTAACAATGAATATTAGCCCCATTTAGTGGATAATCACACCCCCAACTTGAGTTTTTCTAGTCCCGAGCAAAATATATCTCAACAATATGAAATTCGAAATCCATTTTCCATAAACATATTAATACACAATGATCACAAAAAACCCTTATACAAAAAAATCATGAAACCCATCAAAATATTTTAATACAAGATAGTTTCATAAGTAGATCCCAATACCAAGCACATACCTTTGTTCAAATTCATTTCCATATTTCATCCAATATCAATTAAGTATGAGGATGTGTTGTGCATCACAATAGAAATGGGGTTTCATCTTTATTCAAGGGGAAAATTACGGAAGCACTAGGTGGAATCACATTTCAATATTAAGATGAGTATTCATTTTTTTTGTTTTTTTTTTGTTTTTGAAATTTTTCCATGGTAATTGAGATTTCACTCAAAAGAGTCAACCCTAGTAGCAAGACTTTTCCGATTACTCCCAGGCTTAAAGACCTTAGGGAACCAAGTGAAGTCCACATACTCGGGAATCATCTCGAGTTAACTCAGTCAAAAACAAATTCAAATTACCATAAATAGAGATAAAATTACTAACTCTCGGCCAGACAACTATGGAGTCACGATCCCCAAGTGACGAAAGCCACGCATTAGGTCATTTCATTGCTCTATGTGCAAATTTATTTATTTTTTTTAAATTTGTTTTATTGAATACTCATATTAAAACTAAAATGATCGCAAAACCTATGCTATTTAATTTGGGGAACCCATGAACTCAAACTAACATTCCACTATCCAAAGGACGTGCATTGTGATTCTTTTTTTATTTGGATGAAAATATAAATAATGAAATATTACATTGGACAGCCACACATACCAAAATCTATGCTCATGAAATTATACAAGGATTAAAATCAGAATCAGGTCATGCTAAATTATTTGATATTCAATTTCAAAGTGTGCAATGTGTATTACGATGTTCAAAGTTAAAGGAATTTTTCCTTCCATTTACACAATTGTTTTTTTCAAATCGTTCCTTTTTTTCAACACAAAAGCCTTTTTTATTTTATCTCCCCCCCAACATAAAATAACACTATCCCTAGTGTTTAAATAAAAGGAAATTTATAAGGGTTTAGAGGTAGAGAATGAATGTTTAAAAAGGTAATTGAAAATGAGGGTCATGGAATGATGTCACCTGGTGGTTGAAGTTTGATGTTCTTGCTGGTCCAATTTATTCCTTTGATATCCATGTTGCTTGCAGAGTTCGCTAGTGGTAAAAGGGAAACAAAAAAACAAAATATATATATATATATATAAGTAAAATATAAGTATATATATAAAATAAAATAAACTGATGATACATTGTCTTCTTTTTAAATTTTTGGGTAAGGTATTACTCAAGGATCACACCATGTGACACTGATGAATATGGTGATCCCCTTTCATACCCATCCATACTCATAATAGAAGAACAGGTCAACAATATATTTTTTTTAAATATAAAAATGATGAATTAAAATATAAATTTTATTAAAAAAAATGATAGGAAACTTGAAAACGATGGGTCGCCTCCCATGGAGCGCTTTTTTTAACGTCGTTAGCTCGACTTGAACCATAAATCTATCAATTTTTTCATGGTTCATAGGTTATCTTAGTTAACTCAACCTCTATTTCCTAATTATTGAATGATTCAATGAACGGTTTTAACCATTGACCATTGACCTTGAATATGTAACCACTTGTGGGATCTTGAATCTCTACTGCCCCATAGGGGAATACATGATGCACTATGAAAGGTCTTGACCATCTAGATCATAACTTTCTCGGGTGTAAATGAGGTTTTGAACTATACAAGAGCACAAGTTTTCCCAGTTCAAAACGTTTGACCTTGATATTCCTAGATTGGTAGGCTTTAACTCTAGCTTTATTGATCCTTGAATTTTCATAAGCCTCCATCCTTAGTTCCTCCAGTTCATTGAGATCTAATTTCCTTTTTGTTTCGGCCAATGAGAGGTCATAATCCATTTTCTTAATTTCCCAAAAGGCCTTATTCTCAATTTTAACAGGTAAATGGCATGATTTTCTATAAACCAACCTATATAGGGACATTCCTAAAATGGTTTTATATGCGGTTCGACAGGCCCAAAGAGCATCTAAGAGTTTCTCAGTCCAAAATTTCTTAGAGGGGTTGACATTTTTTTCAAGAATTTGCTGAATCTCTATATTTACTAACTCAGCTTGCCCATTAGTTTGAGGATGGTATGCAGTGGACACTTTATGAGAAACACCATACACAAACATGAGTGAAGAGAATGGGTGGTTGCAGAAATGGGTTCCCCAATCACTGATTATAACACTAGGAATTCCAAATCTAGAAAATATGTTCTCTTTTAGAAATCGAATTAGAACATGATGATCGTTGGACTTAGTTGGAATGGCCTCAACCCATTTTGATACATAATCAACAGCTAAGAGTATGTATACGTATCCCCTAGAGTTTGGGAAGGGACCCATGAAATCAATTCTCTAGCAGTCAAAGATTTCAACCACTATGATGGGAGTGAGTGTCATTTGATTCCTTTTTATGATAGACCCTACTTGTTGACACCTAGGACAGCTTTGACAAAAGGCGTAGGAGTCCCTTGAGAGGGTGGGACAGAAGAGACCACATTGGAGAATCTTAGAAGATGTTTTCTTAGAGGAAAAGTGACCTCAATATGCCGCACTATGACAGACTTTATAGATGGACTCTTGTTTAGATTCTGGGACACACCTCCTAATGACTTAGTCAGCGAAAAACTTATAGAGTTATGGGTCATCATACACATAGTGTCTAGCATCAGAAAATAATTTCCTTCGAGCTTGAGTCCTTAATAATTTTAGAATGACTCCGGTAACTAAGAAATTGGCTATGTCGGCATACCATGGGTAGTCACTCATAGAGTATAGGTGTTCATCAGGAAACTAATCAGACACAGAAAGGTGATTTTAGTTGTCTTGGAATTCCATCCTAGAGAGGTGATCAACTAAAACATTTTCAAATCCCTTTTTATCCTTGATTGTTAGGTCAAAGTATTGTAAGAGAAGGACCCACCTAATCAGTCTAGCCTTAGCATCTTGTTTTTGTAAGAGGTATTTTAGTGCAGAATGGTCAGTGAACACAATGATGGGGGATCCTAAGATGTAGGACCTAAACTTCTCTAAGGAAAACACAATAGAAAGTAACTCCTTCTCCGTGGTGGTGTAGTTGATTTGGGAATCATTTAAGTATTTTCTTACATATGAAATGACATAAGGATTTTTATCACAATGTTGTCCTAAAACAACTACTATAGAAAAGTCCCTGGCATCACACATAAGTTCGAAAGGAAGGTTCCAATTTGGAGATTTTATGATGGGGGGAGAGGTCAGAGAGGATTTGAGGGTTGAGAATGAACCCTCAAAACTTTTTTTCCAAACAAATATAGCATCCTTTACTAGGAGAGCACAAATGGGCGATAGATTGAACTAAATTCCTTCATGAATCTTCTATAGAAACCACCATGTCCTAAGACAGTCATCACTTCCTTGACAGTTTTGGGTGATGGAGGGTGACGAATGATTTCAACCATGGCTTTATCAACATCAATCCACCTACCTGAGACCAGATGGCCTAGAACTAGTCCCTCTTTAACCATGAAATGGCATTATTCCCAGTTTAGGACTAGATTCTTTTCTTCACATCTGGACAATACTCTCTACACATTCTATAGACATCCCTCAAATGTATCCCCAAACACAGAGAAGTCATCCATGAACACCTCTAGAAAATCCTCTACCATGTCTAAGAAGATTCCCATCATGCACCATTGGATGGTTCCAGGGGCATTGCATAACCCAAAGGGCATGCGTTTGAAAGCAAAGATTCTGAATGGACATTTGAATATAGTCTTCCCTTGATCCCCTAGGGAGACCTCAATTTTATTATACCCTGAGTACCCATCTAAGAAACAGTAGAATGCATGACCTTCCACTCTCTCAAGGACATGGTCTATGAATGGTAAGGGGAAATGTTCATTCATGGTGAATGATTTTAACTTCCTATAGTCAATGCAGACCCTCCATCCACTACTCATCCTTGTTGGAAGAATCTCTCCATCCTAATTGGTCATCACTATTATTCCAGCCTTTTTTGGAACCACTTGGATTGGGCTCAACCATTCACTCTTAGTTATGGGATATATGATACCAGCTTTTAAAAATTTCAGAAGTTCTTTCCTTACTACCTCCATGATATTATGATTGATTCTCCGTTGAGGTTGACGACATGGCTTTGAATCAGATTCCAGAACAATCCTATGAGTCCCGATAAGTGGGCTAATCCCAGGAATATCAGAAAGGCTCCAACAAATGGCATTCTTATTCTTCCTAAGGACATCAAGAAGAATCCTTTCATGATTGGATTCAATAGAAGATGAAATGAAAATAGGATGTGTTTGGTTTTCCCCTAGGAAATCATACTTGAGTGTACCGGGAAGTTCCTTCAATTCAAGATCAGGTTGGTTCGGAATTTCAACAGAAGAAATGGACATTGGATCAAGTTCAATTTCATTTTTTAATGTTTGAAATAGGATTGATTCCCCACATGTAGAAGTTCCAGCTACTAGATTGGATTGATCAGATTTAGGGAAGGAATTTGCAGTGGTCTCCATGAAATTGGTTTCTTGAAAGGTTTCACTGATTGTTGGTCTTAAGACTTCATCATAACAAGCCGAGGAGATAAACATTCTTCGTAAGAACAAAGGAAATCAATCTCATCCTAACTTAAAACATCATAAAATATTCCTTGATGTTCCATGGATTAATTATCAATGCTTCCTATCATGTTTACTTCTTGAATTTCCTCGTCATCCCCTATTTTTGAGCTTGAATTATAGATGTTCAAGTGAAGACTCGTGTTCCCAAAGGTGATGGTCATGTTCCCATTTCGAACTCGGATAACAGAGTTGATTGTTGCAAGGAAAGGACGACCAAGGATGATTAGGGTTTGTTCCTTATTTCCTAAGTTTGGATTTTTTTCAAGGACAATGAAATCTGCAGGGGAGATAAATTTTTCAACCTTTACCAGAACGTCCTTCAAAATCCCATTTGGAACCCTAATGCTACGATTAGCAAGCTGATGTGTGACAGATGTGGGTTGGAGTTCTTCTAGTCCTAACTGGCAGTACACAACATATGGGATGAGATTGACACTATCACCTAGGTCACACAAGGCCTTGAAAAATTTTCTCTCTCCAAGTTCAACATTGATTTAAGGGAAGCTCGGGTCTTTCAACATAGGAGGAATGGTCCCTTGAATGGTGGTACTCACATTAGCAGCCAAAAAGACTTGGTTTTTATGTGAAAATTTTCTTTTAAAAGTTCAAAATTCCTTAAGGTACTTTGAGTAGACAGGTATGGTCTAAATTTCATCGATAAGGGGTATGTTCAACTTGACTTGTGAAAATATTTCTCTCAATGTTTCACTCAGTTCATTCTTGGTTTTCCCCCTCATGCGTTGAGGAAGTGGTGCATGTTGTTGGGTTGTTTGTTGAAGAGTTTTTTCCTTGACAATGTTATCAGTTTCCTCAGTTTGATCTTTTGGTTCATTTGAATTTTCATCCAAGTAAGAATCTTTAGGTGGGTTCGTAATTAGTTGTTCATGTTTCTCAATTGATTTCCCACTTCTTAAAACAGTCACAACCTTTAGTTGTTCATGAGTGGTTTGAGCACAACATGACTCTCCTCTTGAAGTTGACGATGGCACCGACTGAGTAGGCATGGGTGCCTTTCCAGTTTTTATGGTTTGAAGTTATTTTTTTAGGTAAGATACCTCCGAGCTCATTCTCTCCATTTGTTTGAAGAGTTTTTCTAGTTGGCTTTGTGGAACAGTATGGGTTGGTTCTTGAGAAGATTTGTTTATCCTGGGGGGATATTGTGGAAGTGGGATGGTTTTTTGAAAATGGACTGGTGGCTATTGGTATTGGATAGGTTGGGTATGGAACTGGTTATGGGATTGATAGTTCTGATGGTGGTAAGGATTTGGTCCTTGTGGTTGTCTAGGTAGTTGTTTATCTTTCCAGTGGAAGCCTAGGTGGTCGTTATACCTTGGGTAGAAAGTGTTTTGGTATTGAGGCTTTTGAAAGTTCAAAGCATTTACATCTTCTGGGGGTCATCCTAAGAGAACATCCTTGATGTATGGAATGGTTGGGAAGTTGTCTGTCTTATGGTCATGTTTGTCACAAATTGTGCAAACAGGGTCAATAGTTTGGATTTCATGGACTTTCCTAAGGTCTATCTCTTCAACCTTCCTAGAGAGTGTTGCGGGTTTAGCCCTAAGGCATTCCTCTTCTCTAAGTGTATGAATTCCAGTTTTTCTTTGTGGATTTTCAGAATAATGTGAAGTTCCCCATGTTTGGTTTTGTTCAGTAAGGCTTTCTAGATACTCGTAAGCATCATTTGGGGATTTGTTTTTAAATGTTCCATTACACATCATGTCAATGAATTGTTTGTTCCCCGGTCCCAACCCATCATAGAAAGTTTACACTTGTTCAGGAATAGAAAAACCATGGTGCGGAACCATGTTTAGAGTGTCTTTTAACCATTCCCATGTTTCATAGAATGACTCTCCTTCATTTTCAAAAACGTTTTGGATACTCTTTTTAAGTGAAATTGTTTTGTGGCGGGGAAAGTATTTTTTTGTATAATTCTCTTTGTAGTTGATCCCAAGAGTTGATGGATGATGGTCTCAAATTTTTAAGCCAATTTTTAGGTCTATCCTTTAAAGAAAATGGAAATAGCCTCATCTTAGCTTATTCTAGTTGATGTGGGGGACACATGGTCTCTACAATGTCATTAAACTCCTTAATGTGCATGTATGGCATCTCGGACTCCATTCCATTGAATGTGGGAAGGTGGTTTAGGACATGGGGTTTAAACATGTAGTTGGAATCTCCTAGGGAATTGTGTCCAATGCATGAGGGGGAATTGGTCAAGGAAGGTGTGAGGGAGTCATTCATGGTTTGATCAATTTCATTCCCCAAGTTTGGGGCTGCCTTATTTGGGTTTCCATTTTGGTTCCCACCCGGGTTTATGAGTTGGTTTCTTTGAAGAGCTCACATTAAAATTGGCTCAATTTTTGACTCCAGAGTATTAGGAAGAATAGGATATAATGTAATGAGCTTCCTTGGTGTACTTGACTCCCCAACCCCACGACTATCCACCCTAACAAGACGGTTTGATTGATCACTGGTGTAGGCGGACATGCGACAAAAGAAAAAAAATTGAGAAAGGGACAAGATAAGAGAATTTTAATGAGAACAGAAGAAATGGGGGAGAATAGAATGGGTGTTTAGATGACATACTTCGGTCCTTGGCAACGGCGCCAAAATTTGATTCTCTCTCAAATTTACCGAATATATAAAGGTAGAACGGTCCTTGTAGTCTAGCTTGGGTTAACGAATCCATAGAGACCTAAGAAGTAACCTATAGAAACACACATTCTAAGGACTATTTTTTGCTATGAAGTGGCAAACTTGGGTTGATTTTGGATGGGTTTAAAAGATCACTAACATATTTATGTAAATTCCATTTAAAATAATTAGTTGATCCTAGGTTATCGCTCGGGGTGGATTGGACGTATTTCCTTTTCAATGATTTCAATTTCTTATATTTGAGATGGGTTTATTTAAGGATATAAAACAACATCATCATTTAGTGGATTAATGCCTACTCTCTTTGATACTAATCATCTATACACTTGAAGGATCAATGTTTTGAGCACTTCAAGGTAATGGTTCGTATTAGCACTTGAACTCTGTGTCCTTAATTTCAACAAGGATGATGGAGTTTAAAAATCATCAAATAAAAATATCAATTAAAGAAGTGATTATACATTAATGGGGTGATAAATAAAATCCAATCCAGCACCTTGATACTCCCTTAGATCAACCCATAAGTGGGTTAACCCTCCATTGATTCAATGGTTTCAATGGAAGCAGAAAGTAGACTCATGAGGGAGGAAATGGAGAAGTAAAAAAACACAATGAAATAACAATCACTCCACCGTTGTGTAATAATCTCACAAGGTTTGGTATGAACAAGTTCACACCTTGAACCAAAGGTATCAAAGTGATATGTATTACAACAGAATAATAGGAGAAGAAGAGCTTTTATTAAGAAACCAAAGTGAATTGTACAACTTACATGTGAAAGACAAATTTGAGACAACAAAATTGCATCATAGCATTACAATTGAACAAAGCATCAAAAATTCACCAATACTCAAACACCACTGCCTTAAATAGGTATTTTAAGCCCTTAAGTCGATCCTACAACAGTCCAAGTCTCCTCAATTAATTGTGGTAGGCCATAGGTGGGTGGAAAGTAAGGGAGAGTTGATTTTTCCACCCTTGACCCGAGGTGGCAACCAACTTTCCTTCACCGAACAGACGTGCTTGTAAGACCTTCTAGATGGCCGACTCAGAGTGGGACATAGAAGAAGAAAATTGATTCCCAGATGTCTCCTAACGGCTTGTAAATGTTGGGCCCATTTGGAGTTGTGTATTCCACGATATGATCATATTAGTGGGCTATTTTTCTGGGCCACATAATCTGGCCCAGAATTTTATCTCTAAATTGGGCCACCAAAATGACCACAATGGAGGCCGAATTAGCACTAGCTCATGAAGAATGATTTGTTCCTCTATATGTCATCTAGCATCCCAAGAAATTTGGTCTTCATTGGGCCTGGATGTTGGGCCACACAGTGTAACATCCCTGGTAAATAAAGAATAAAGCCTTTTCATATTTATTAATATTTACAAATTAAAAATTAATTTTACTTTAAAGGGGTTACTATGTTCGATAGCGTACCCGATACACAACAAAGAGTTTCTTTTAAATCTTACGTTTCACACTAGTAATAAAATAATATTATTTTAAACGGTAGTTAACATGTAGTCGTTGTATTGGCAGGAATGAATAGAAATAACTAAAATATGATTATATATGTTTTTTAAATGTTTTTACATTTATCCAATAAACAATAAAGGCATAAAATAAGAAAAGAATTCAATTTTAGGCTTAGATACTCTAATATTCACTAAAGGTCGACTTATCAACTTTTCATGGCGAACCTTCTATAAATATAGATTTGGTCACTCTTATACTTTCTAATGGACCAAATAAAACTCTTCTTTAGAATCGGGACATCAAAATTTACTTTCCGTATATTTTTGGTATTTTTTCGATAAAGTTCATTTTTTTAATGAATAGTGAAAATGTTGTATTTTAATTCAAAACCTCTTTTTAATCTTATTTATTCATATGATTAGATTGTATTTTGAATTGGTTTTAATGGGAAATTAGAATATATTTTTACCACTTAATCCAATAGTGGTCGTTGGAATTAATTTCACTTTGACGTTGAACTTAAACTAATGTCAATCTTTTGATACTTATTGTTTCATAAAAACACGCTATTTTTTCTGACAGTGGAAATTAATTATTAAATTAATTAATACAACTTATATGTTTCAAATTTTGTAAAATAGACATCATTTTAGAATTCAGAATACAAATATATCTTAGGGTGAAGTTTTGGTATTTTTCTGAAAAACATCAAATTTTGATGAATAGTGAAACCATTGAGTGGTACATAAAAAAACTGATTTTTTGTTTAAATGAAATTTTACCACCTCTGTGTTTTGAATTTCAAAAATCCGATAGACATGATTTTCATTAGGAAGTAAAATGTGGTTCAATTGTATTAAAATAGTTTTTTTCGGTGAATAGTAACTTTTAAGTTTATTAATCGCGATTAGAGGTAATTAGTGTAATTTAAGGTAAGAATAATGTTTTAATAATATGAAATGAACTTTACAGATGTCCTACCCTTATTGGATGTGTCATGGCCGACCAAGACAATCCATGGGTCATCCTGGGGACCCCATGGAGCCACTTTGGAAGGAAAATGAAATTAATATCATTTTATTTAATGTTAAAGTAAAAATGTCACAAACATGAGTTGTTTTACTAAAACAATTTTTAAAAGGGGATATAAAAGTCATATTTTTTACTACAAATATTTATTAGAAATCTGAAAATATTTCCTACATCATGATAATTTTTTAATAATTTTTATAAATTAAATAAATTATATTATTTATATCAGCATGATGAGGCAGTGATTACCACATTATTTAATGATTTGAATAAAATGAAAAGATAATGTAAAATATAAGACCTACACATGTCAAAAACCTATTGGATGAGTACAGTTCTAACTCCTATCACCTTATCCTATAAATATATAATTTTGGGACCTTTTTAATCAGAAAATAATTTTATGATAAAGTATCCTTTTATATCTTTCAAAGAGTGCCCCTCCTCTCCTCTTATAAAAGGCCCCCAACTCTACCACCTTACCCACAAATCCAAAGACTTTGGCTCGGCCAACCCCTTCCCCTTTTGTATCTTCAAATCCATATATTACTCTTAGACGCCTCTCTTTGGGCTGAGGTCTTCCCAAGAAAGCCTTTGAGCTCAAATCAAAAAGAGTTACCCGTTTTAAAGGTAGTGTTTTCTCATGTGTTATTTTGTTTTATTTTTCTTCTCCAACCCTATAAAATCGTTTTATTATTATATTTTGTAACAACACCATTATCTTAAATATACTAGGATGTTTTTATAAGATGTATTCGAGCCACACTTACACACACCATCATCTAATGCTTAAAGAACATACTATTTCTGTGTTTGGTGAATTTCTGCCTCACGAAACGATGATTGTTCAATCTTCTTTTAACACCTTTAATGGTGCCCATTAAGATGTAACTCTATTTATATATGATATATATTATTTTTATGTTTTCATTATGCCTCTGTATTTTTCATTTGTGGCATACCTTTATGGTTTCCATTATGGCTAAAGACGATAATTTCATTTTAGGATGTGCGGACTACCGCCCCCTCAAAGTGATTTGATTCGTTAATGCCATATGTGGGACATATAAAGGATGTATTTAAAGTTATTATATATGATTTATGTTACATATAAATGATTAATATAATTCTGGAATTAAAATATACATACCTCTCATTTAATTTTAATTCCACTAATATGACATAGAAATGAAAGTAGCGTTGATGCGTACATACGACTTAACGTCTCCATGAATGGTGCATTTCATTTCATACCTCTAAATAATTATGTAATATTATAAATACATATATATTCTGGATATAAATTATTTATATGATATCCAAATCATGAATATCATTCTGGATATAAAGAACCTCTGACCACACGAACAACATGTAATTGTAAGGAGTCCACTTTCGACTTAAGAACCAAATATCAAAAAAACAAACATTATTAAATTAAATGATTACATAATGCTTATAACATGTTAATAAGTGATATAAAATTAATAATGAACATGAAGAACGTTCTTAAGAAAGTATATATTATCTAAAGTTTATTATTCAGGACGTTAAATAACGATCGAGTCAAGTCGGACCCGAGGTAAGGGACATTATCTCAATCTCCTTTCATTGAGGCATATTTCGTTTTATACACAACGTTCTTTTATATGGTGTATAAACCCCTTTTAATTTAAATTTTATACAAAAGGAATCTTTTTCTATGAAGCGTTTTACTAGACGACAAAAAGAAATGTTTCTTTTAATGTACGCGGTGACAACGGCCTTTTCTGCCGCCGCGAGTATTATTTGGTCTTTGGCTTCATCAACAAGCCGTGATGTTTTTTAAAATTAAATAAATACCATATACACTTTTATGTATTTTGGTATTGAAATTTGTTTTTATAATGGATTTGTTATGTCAATATATTGAAGTGTTATATTGTGATCAAAGTGTGGAAATGTTTTCTTTCCATTATATTTGTTGTATGTCTTATGATTTTATAATGGTACTTAGACATTTGACAGGTGGTTACGTGATAAACCATATGACATGTGGTGCCGTGAATACCAGGACGGGTGGTTACTTTATAACCTCCAATGCATTGGGTATGGGAGTCGGCCGTATGGCTATTCCATTAAGTGATATGTGTGGAAGTCGACTCTATGGTTATTCCATTTATGTATGTTTATTTCCCAAGTTACCTTTATATGTTATGTGATCTTTATATGGGTTTTATGGTTATCGTTTGGTTACAAAAGTGTAAGTAATGATATTTTATTCAGTGAAGGGTTTTTATTACTTCATAAAGGTGAAAATTATTACTTTGATAAAGTATACATGGTTTACTTGTTGTTTTGATAAACTAACAGTTTTCATTCTTTGTGTATCCCTTACTGAGCTTTTTACGCTCACCCCAAGTTTTTTTGAAATGTTTTTCACAGGACTTACTGTGGAGTAGGGTCAAGGATGGGATCAAGGGAAAGTCATGCTATATAAAACATGGAACTAGACATGTTTCTTTTTAAGAGTTTTTATTCTAGGGAAACTTAGTAAAAGTGTCTACATTGTAATATTTTGAGATGTAATAGTTATGTCCTCATTCTCTAAAACTCTAAACCTGAAAAGGTCCTCAATGTGAATTATTCATTTAATTCAATATTAAGAAAAGTTTAAGGCCGGGGCCTTATAGTTGGTATCAGAGGTCGGTTTAGATAACATTGGGAGATAGAATTATATTAAATGATTATCCAAAAATATATATTTTTTATGGTCAAATATAAATGATATAGCATTTAAAGATTACCATGTTGCTTCGCCTAAGATATTTCAGTGTTAATAATGGTTTTCGTGGAGGAAATAGAGATTCTTTTTTTTGGAAGGCATATTGAGGGAAATGACCTTCCAAATCAGCATACTGAGATGGTCAGAATCAGAATTGAGTAGTTTACTGCAGTGATGGATCAGTTAAATCAGGTGATAAATGGTGGTTGTGCTATTGATGATATTTTGGTGTTTTTTAAAAGTAAATAGGAGCATGAAAGTAATTTAAGGGTTATCTTGCAAACCATAAAAGAAAGGAAAATATATGTAAAATACAGAAAGTGTGACTTTTGGTTACAACAAATTTCTTTCCTTGGTCACATTGTTTAAAAAAATTGCATAACTGTTGATCGTGCTAAAACAAAAGTTGTTGAATAATGTACAAGACACACAAATGTAACCGAGATCCGTAGTTTTCTTGGTTTGGCTGGTTACTACCGATGTTTGTTGAAACTTTTTCATGGTTATCTAGTCCAATGACTAAGCTCACTCGGAAGGGTGTTAAGTTTATCTGGACAAAAGAATGTGATGATTGTTTTCAGGAGTTGAAAAGAATATTTGTGAATGCTCCAGTTTTGGCACTTCCTTCCAAGAATGGTGATATTGTTATCTACAGTGATGCTTCATTGAAAGGACGTGGTTTCATCCTAACTCAGAATGATGAGGTAATTGTTTATGCTTTACATCAGTGGAAAACTCATGAGGTAAATTACCCTACACATGATTTGGAATTAGGTGCTGTTGTTTTTGCTCTAAAAATTAGGAGGCACCATTTGTATGGAGTAAAGTGTGAAATATATACTGATCAGAAAAGCTGAAAGAATATATTCACTCAGAAAGAATTTAACATGAGATAGAGGAGATGGCTAGAATTAATCAAGGATAATGATTGTACAATTCATTACCATCCGAGAAAATCAAATAAAGTGGTTGATGCATTGAGTCGAAAAAATAATGCTTCATTAGCAATGTTGCATTTGGAATGCGATCCTTTGGTTAAGGACTTGATGAACTTTGGAATAGATGTTGTTGGTGTAGGATGTACTTCTGTTTTGTTTCAGGTATCAGTGAAATCTTCTCTATCAGATAGAATTAAGCAAGCACAAAAGGAAGACATCGAGTTGCAGAAAAAGGTAGAGCTGGTTCAGAAGTGTAAGTTGCCTGAATTAAATATTGATAATGATTGTGTTTTGAGGTTTGTGAAGAGATTATGTGTGCCTGGTGATTCACAGTTGAAGAATGAGTTGTTATGTGAGGCTCATAGTTCCCCGTTTTCAGTTCATCCTTGCAGTACTAAGATGTAGAGAGATCTGCGAGATTATTATTGGTGGGATGGAATGAAATGAGATATTGCTGATTTTACTGTGAAGTGTTTGACTTGTCAGCAGATTAAAGTAGAGCGGCAGTTACCGAAAGGGATTCTTCAGCCATTACCAGTGCCAGAGTGGAAATGGGAAAACATATCCATGGACTTTGTTGTGGGATTACGTAAGAAATCTCAAGGTAAAAATGCAATCTGTGTTATTGTTGATCGCTTGACTAAATCTGCTCATTTCATTCCTGTTCGAGATACTTTTTCCCTAGATCAACTTTCTCGATTGTATCTTAAAGAGATAGTCAGGTTGCATGGAGTTCCCCTCTACATTGTATCTGATCGTGATCCCTGGTTTACTTCTAACTTATGGAAAGGCCTTCAGAAGTCGTTGGGTACTGAATTAAATTTTAGTATAGCTTTTCATCCACAATCAGATGGGTAGTTAGAACGAACAATTCAAACCTTGGAGGATATGCTACGAGCTTGTTCTATGGATTATCAGGGAAGTTGGGACAAAAACATTTCTTTGGTTGAGTTTTCATATAATAACAGTTTTCATTCTAGTATACAGATGGCACCGTTTGAGGCATTATATCGGAAGCGGTGTCGAACTCCATCTTTTTGGGATGAAGTAGGTGAAAGGAATATGATGGGACCAAAATTGGTAGAAGAGATTGCAGAAAAAGTTTAGTTGATTCAGAAACACATGAGACCAGCTCAGAGCAGACAGAAAAGTTATGTGGATAACCGGAGGAAGGATCTATCTTTTGAGGCAGGTGATCGTGTTTTTCTCAAGGTTTCTCCATGGAAAAGTGTGATGCGATTTGGTAAGAAAGGAAAGCTGAGTCCAAGGTTAATTAGACCATATGAAATTTTGGAGAGTGTTGGATCAATTGCATACCGAGTGGCTTTACCTCCGAGTTTATCTCAGGTACACTTTGTTTTACATGTTTCGATGTTGAGAAAGTATATGCCAGATCCATCTCATGTTTTGAGCCCAGAGGTAGTTCAGTTGGAAGAGAATATCTCTTATGATGAACAACCAGTCCAGATTCTTGACCGAATTGAGCAGGTTTTGCGAAATAAGTTAATTCACCAGGTAAAGGTTTTGAGGAAAAACCATATGGTTGAAGAGGCAACGTGGTAATCTGAAAATTCTATGAGGGATAAATACCCCCACTTATTTTGATAAGTGAATAAAATGGCGAGGACACGATTCCCAAACGAGGGGAAGGATGTAACATCCTAGGTAAATAAAGAATAAAGCCTTTTCATATTTATTAATATTTACGAATTAAAAATTAATTTTACATTAAAGGGGTTTCTATGTTCGATAGCGTACCTGATAAACAACAAAGAGTTTCTTTGAAATCTTACGTTGCACACTAGTAATAAAATAATATTATTTTAAATGGTAGTTAACACGTAGCTGTTGTATTGGCGGGAATGAATATAAATAACTAAAATATGATTATATGTTTTTTTAAATGTTTTTACATTTATCCAATAGAAGATAAAGGCTTAAAATAAGAAAAGAAATCAATTTTAGGCATAGATACTCTAATATTCGCTAAAGGTCGACTTATCTCCTTTTCATGGTGAAACTTCATTAAATATAGTTTTGGTCACTCTTATACTTTCTATTGGACCAAATAAAACTCTTATTTAGATTCGGGACATCAAAATTTACTTTCTGTAAATTTTTGGTATTTTTCCGATAAAGTTCATTTTTTAATGAATAGTGAAAAATGTTGTATTTTAATTCAAAAACTCTTTTTAATATAATATATTTATATGAATAGATAATATTTTTAATTGGTTTTAAATTGAAATTAGAATATATTTTTACCATTTAATCCAATAGTGGTCGTTGGAATTAATTTCACATTGAAATTGGACTTAAACTAGTGTCAATCTTTTGATACTAATTGTTTCATAAAAACACGCTATTTGCTCTGACAGTGGGAATTAATTATGAAATTAATTAATAAAACTTATATGTTTTTAATTTTGTAAAATAGTCATCATTTTTGAATTCGGAATATCAAATATAGCTTAGGGTGTAGTTTTGGTATTTTTCTAAAAAACGTCAATTTTTGATGAATAATGAAACCACTATGTGGTACTTAAAAAAACTGATTTTTCGTTTAAATGAAATTTTACAACCTCTGTGTTTTGAATTTTAAAAATCTGACATACATGGTTGTCATTAGGATGTATAATTTGGTTCAATGGGATTAAAATAATTTGTTGGTGAATAGTAACTTTTAAGTTTATTAATCGCGATTAGAGGTAATTAGTGTAATTTAAGGTAAGAATAATGTTTTAATAAAATGAAATGAACATGACACATATCCTACCTTTATTGGACATGTCATGTCCGACCAATAAAATCCATGGGTCAACTTGGGGACCCCATGGATCCACATTGGAAGGAAAATGACATTAATATCATTTTATTTAATGTTAAAGTAAAAATGTCACAAACATGAGTTGTTTTACTAAAACAATTTTTAAATTGGGTTATACAAGTCTTATTTTTTACTATAAATATTCATTAGAAAGATAATAAAATTTCCTACATCATTATATTTTTTTTATAATTTTTAGACATTAAATAAATTATATTATTTATGACAGCATGATGAGGCAGCGATTACCTCATTATTTAACGATTTAAATAAAATGAAATGATAATGTAAAATATAAGCCTTACACATGTCAAAAACCTATTGTATGAGTATATTTAGAACTCCAATAACCTTATACTCGAAATATATAATTTTGGGACCTTTTAAATCCGAAAATAATTTTATGATAAAGTAACCTTTTATAACATTCAAAGAGTGCCCCTCCTCTCCTCTTAAAAAAGGCCCCACCTCTACCACCTTACCCACACTTCCAAATACTTTGGCTCGGCCAAACCATGCCCATTTTGTCTCTCCACATCCCTATATTACTCTTAGAAGCATCAATTTGTGCAGAAGTATTCCCAAGGAAACCTTTGAGCTCAAATAAAAAAGAGTTACCCATTTTAAAGGAAGTGTTTTCTCTTGTGTTCTTTTGTTTTATTTTTCTTCTCCAGCCCTCTAAAATCATTTTATTCAATTATTTTGTAGCAACACCAGTATGTTAAATATACTAGGATGTTTTTATAAGACGGATTCAAGCTACACATACACATACCTCTGTCTAATGGTTAATGACCATACTGTTTCTGTGTTTGGTGAATTTCTGCCTCACGTAATGATGATTGTTCCATCTTCTTTTAACAGCTTTAATGGTGGCCATTAAGATGTCACTATATTTATATATGATATATATTATTTTTAAGTTTTCATTATTCTTATTGTATTTTTCATTTGTGGCATTCCTTTATTGTTTCCATTGTGGGTAAACACGATAATTTCATTTTAGGAAGTGCAGACTACCGCCCCCTCAAAGTGATTTGATTCGTTAATGCCATATGTGGGACGTATAAAGGATTGATTTAAAGTTATTATATATGATGTATGTTACATATAAATGATGAATATAATTCTGTATTAAAATATACATACCACTCATTTAATTTTAATTCCATTAATATGACATAGCAATGAATGTAGCGTTCATGCGTATGTACGACTTACCGTCTCCATGAATGGTGCATTTAATTTCATACCTCTAAATGATTATGTAATATTATAAATACATGTACATGATGGATATATATGATATATATGATATCCAAATATTGAATATCATTTTGGATAAAAAGTACCTCTGACCACACGAACAACGTGTAATTGTAAGGAGTCCACTTTCGACTTAAGAACCAAATATCAATAAAACAATCATTGTTAACTTAAATGATTACATAATGTTTATAACATGGTAATAAGTAATATAAAAGTAATAATGAACTTGAATAAGTTTCTTAAGAAAGTAGAAATTAACTCAAGTTTATTATTCAGGATGTTAAAGAACGATCAAGTCAAGTCAGACCCGAGGTAAGGGACTTCGTCTCAATCTCCTTTCATTGATGCATATTTTGTTTTATACACAACTTTCTTTTATACGGTGTATAAACCCCTTTTATTTTTTATTTTATACAAAAGGAATATTTTTTTACGAAGTGTTTTACTAAATGAAGAAAAGGAATGTTTCATTTAACATACGCAGTGACAACGACCTTTTCCGCCACCACGAGTATTATTTGGTCTTTGGCTTCCTCAACAAGCCTTGCTGTTTTTTAAAATTAAAAAAATACCATATACCCTTTTATGTATTTTTTTTTTTAAAATGGTTTTTATAAGGGATTTGTTATGTCAATATTTTTAAGTGTTATATTGTGATCAAAGTGTGGAAATGTTTTCTTTCCGTTTTATTTGTTGTATGTTGTATGATTTTATAATGGTACTTGGACATTTGATGGGTGGTTACGTGATAAACCATATGATGGGTGGTGCCGTGAATACCAAGATGGGTGGTTACGTTATAACCTCCAATTCATTGGGTATGGGAGTCGGCCGTATGGCTATTCCATTAAGTGATATGTGTGGAAGTCGACCGTATGGTTATTCCATTTGAAGTGCACTGTGTTGCATTTGTTGTCAATGAGGCATGAAGTTGTCTTGGAATGAATGGAAGTCAAGGAATGTCAAGATGTGAATGACAAAGGTTGTGATGGTGTTGGTAAATAATGGAGAATGGCCATGGAACTTAGAGGAATTTCACTTAGGAGATTCACTAAGTGGCATTGGAGAATATGGTTGAAACATTCTCCATGGACATCTGACGATTGTTGAGCTGATCTTAAAGTTCCAAGAACTTGTATCAACTGGATACAAAGTCACAACATGATTAGAAGACCATGTATTGTATTGACAATGCATGAGGAGAAGCAAGAGATCCATCCACAACTTCTAAGTGGATGAAGTGGATTAAAGAAGTCCATGTACTAACTCTTAGTGCATGTGAATCAGAAGAAGATCCAATTGATATTTGATTAGATCAATGAAGCACATTGAAGAAGTTTATGTGATTCAAGAGCTCGGTTGATGAAGAACCTTCGGGAATTCCCTCCTAAGTGAAGATTATTTGTTTAAGAAGAATGGAGGAATTCTAATGAAGAAGAAGAATAAAAATGTGGGAGAAGAGAAGAAATGGAGAGAAAGAGTTGTGGCACATGGCATTTTACACTTAGTCCTTATACAAAGTACTTAGTGTTTAAGTAGGCAAAAAATATGCCACCAAGGGCCAGCCTTAAGGGTTCAACCCCAAGGCACATGTGGGACTCGAGGTCGCCACACCCAAGGGGGATCCCATGGGGCCAGCCCGAGAGGCCGCGGCCGTGTGTAAGCCGGGGCCACGCAGGGGATCAGTTCCTGCGCAGCATGGGCACCTGAGCGCGCACCCGAGTGTGCAGAGTGGGCGCTAGGAGCGCGCCCGCAGAGGCGAGAGTGGGCGTAGAGCGCGCCCGCAGGGTGAACACGGTGTGGGGCGGCACCGTGGAGGGAGAAGATTCAATTGCGGGGTTGAGGCAGCGCCAGGGTAATAAACCGCGGAAAAACCGCGAGGCGTTTTGATGTGGGACGCAGGATTTTCCCGCGGAAGACATCCTGGCCGCACGATTGATCGCGCGCCAGATCTCCGCCGCTCATCGCATCCCGCGCGAGATCTCCAGATCGCGGCCGTCCGATGTATTTCAAATGCCGCATCCAACGGCCCAGCGTTCGTCCTCAACCTTGAGCCATGCCGAGGCCTCCCCGCGCATTCCCGTAGTCCACCTGCAAACCAGGCACCTCCCGACGACCTATTTCAAGTTCCCGGCCATCTCCGATCGAGTCGAAGGCTCCATTGAGCTCGTCTAGACCTACTGAACCGATCCATGCTTAAAAAGACACTTGCTTGCAATGTTTGGAGAGTTTTGGTCTCCGGCCGAGGCAAGACGATGTTGCCGAGGTTTGGGTGTTTATGCTTGCATGTTTTTGGATCGAAGGAAGGCCGTGCATGCGTTCTATGTCGCATGCACGTGGAGGAAAAATAAATAATAAATAAAAGAAGGAAGAAGCCCGCATGAACCGAGGATAAAAATCAAGATTTGGAAAGATTTTAAAAGCCCGAAAAACTCAGGGATTCAAGATATCTCACGCGGAATATCTGAGGCATTCCTCTGCCTATAAAAAGAGAGGCCGAGGCATTCTGATGGCTTGCTGAAAAACTCGAGAGAAGTCCCGTGAGCTCTCTGCCTCACGAAGAAAGAAGCCCCCGCGCAAATTACTTGCGCGACTGAAGATCTCGGTTCCATCCTTGGCCCGAAGGTGTCCCCTGCGCGCTAATCCTTTGCGCGACAGGAAGGAGAGGAGCTTGCGCGACCTTGCGCGCTCCCTCTGTGCACCGCGCCCCCTGTGCGGTAGCACTTGCGCGCCCACGGTGCCTTGCACCCGAGGCTTGTGCGGCCTAGAGGCCTTGTGCTCTTGCGCGGCCGGTGGCACCCAAGTGTAGCTTGCGTGGATATTGAAGAAGAGATTGGCAGGGGTTCGGGTTGTGTGTGCAAGACAAGAGGAAGACCACACATTTGTGTGTGTGCAAAGGAGGAAGGCCATTACATACCTACGGCTTGTGTGTGCAAGTGGAGGCCGAGACTACACATTGTGTGTGTTTAAGAATTGGAGAAGGCTGTAACCATGTGTGTGCAAGAATAGTGAACAAGAAGCCTAGCCTTGTGTGTGTGCCAAATTGAAGAACACACTTTGTGTGTGCTAAGTACCCTACGGGCAGTGGGTGTGAGTAAGACAAGGCCAAGCTATTGTGTGTGCAAATTGTTTGTGCATTCTTGAACTAAACAAGAAGAGGCCGTAGCCTTGTGGTTGTGCACACTTGAAGATTAAAAGAGAAAACCAAAGTGTGTGTGCAAAGTGGAAGAGTGCAAGAAGGGAATAAGTCCATAGGCATTTGTGTGTGCAAAAGAACTAAAAGGCCGAACCTTAGTGTGTGTGTGCAAACCAAAGTGTGTACACACTAAGAAGAAGAGAAGACATCCACACTAGTGTATAACACACATTTATGTGTGTAATCAAAAGAGAATAAAGTGTATGATGTTCAAGGAGTTGGTGTGTGCTTAAAGAATATACCCTTTGAGGGTTTATTGCACCAAGATGAGAAAGAGGAGAGTGCATGCTTGCATGTATGCACATGCACACGTGAAAAAAGACAAATCTGGTTGTGTGCATCTGAGTTGTCCAAGACAGAAGATCTTGAAAAATTGAGAAGGCCATGCTATCAGTGCATGAGGATGAAGAGCTGCCATGCACTCAATGCATGAAGTTGAGGTGAACTGAGACTGGACCAGACTGAAGTTAAAGACATCATTTGTCTGAGTATTCAGTAATTGGAGAGAGGTCAGGTCATCCTGAGAAGAAGGAGATAAAGCCTGAGCAAGATGAGAAGACCTGTTCACCACAAGTGATCAGAAGAAGAGCAAGGCCTTCAGTCTTTATCCCAGGCTGCTGAAGATACTTGAAGAGCTGAACAAGAAGAAGAGCTACTCGTGTGACTCGAGGAGCCAGGAGAAGACCCCTGTGAGACTCATGGTGGAAGAAGTCTTCAGTGGGATTCTGGAGCAGGCCAGTGGGACTCTGGTAACACTGTGGGACGCAGTATAAAGACCCTCCTGTGGGACTCAGGAGAGATACAGTGGGACTCTGTATCGACCATTGTAATACTAACAGATTATAATGGGAGAATCCATGCTGAGAGAGCATGGCAAGGATGTAGGCCTTTGGTGCCGAACCTTGTAAATCCTTGTGTCCTGTGCCTTTTCATTACTGCATCATTCGGGAAAGGTTGAGAGATACAAGAAGAGTGGATCGAGGCTTTAACCAGCCATAGAGGTTTAATTGATAAGGATCAATTAGTAAAAAGTTTTAAAGGGATCACTGATTCACCCCCTCCCCCTCTCAGTGATTCACACTGATCTGGGCACTTCAATTGGTATCAGAGGAAGGTTACCTCTAAAAGATCCAAGAGAGTCTATATGGAGTGCAGATTTGAGGAAATGAAAGAACAGCCTCAAATGGAGATATCTGCCAAGACTCTGAAAAACAGAATGAAAAAACAGGCAAAGAAGATGAGGAAGAAGGTTGTTGCAATCAGAGAAACTCCTTCTATGGAAAGAAATGTGAAAGTCACATCAGATGACAATTCCTTTTATCATTCTTCTGATGAAGCCTGTCCTAGCTGTGATGAAGATGGAAGAAACAATGACCTTCTAAATGCAATCAAATATCTTCAGAAGACAGTCCCCAAGGAAGTGGCAATGTGTATAGCTACAGGCATCCTTGATCTTCAAGAAGAAAAATCACAGTTAGAAGAAGAAGCCAATGCTATGGAAGATCAGCTGGCTAAAAGGGTTGGCATAACCAACACTCTCAGAAAGCTGGTAAATGCCAAAGATGAAACAGTATCTCTTTGCAATGAAAGATATGAAGACACTGCTGAAGAATTGCAAAGAAGCCTTGCTGAGAATGAATTCTTTAAGATAATGGTCAAAGAAGTGTTCCATGCACTGGAGAAGCTGCACAGAGTCTCAATGACTGTCAAAGATGCTCAACTAGAAGATAAAGTCAAAAGGGTGAAGGAGCTTGAAAACTCAATGCTTGAAATCAAGAAGGTGCATTAAGACCAGATAAAACAGCTGAAAGAGAAATGGGAAGGAAGGCTAAGAACAATTGAGGATGAGAAGAACTCCCTCAACATGAAGTGTTTAGAAGTGGAGGTGATATTGAAACATCTGCAATCACCTAAAGCTGAATCCTCCCAGTCAGCTGCAAGAAGACATGTTGCTACTCAAGTATGCTTTGAGCAGGATGATTCTAAGAGAAAGACATCCTCTTATAAAAGTGCAAAAACTTCTAAAAAGAAGGTATCATCCATACTATCTTGTACTCGTGCTTCTAAAAGTGTTTCCACAAAAAGTGCAGGATGGAAGAATAATTCCAAACAAATATGGATGAAGACAGTAAAGAAGCAGAGCTCTCCTGAAACAACACAACAGGTCAAGAAAAGTACCCTACAATTAGAAGGACTGAAGAGGTCAAGATTCGTGGGACAATGCTGGTGTTGTAACAAGTATGTGCATTGTGCAAAGGATTGTTGGTACAATCCACTGAATGCCAAAGCACAGAGGAAGCCCATGCCAAGGGGGAGCAATCCAGAAGGAAAGAAGCAACATCCACAGGTCCAGAGACATCTGTTTACTGCTAACAGATTTGGATTACTTGACAACATCTGGGATGATTGCAAAAGTGGTCAAAGAGATACATGTCAATCTTCAACTGTATCCAGAGCTAAAGAGAAGAGAAGATCACTGAACCTGGCTAAAATGGAATCCTTGGGAAGTAAGAAGAAAGTTGAAAATTCTCCCAAGAGGATTTTGAAGAATGAAGAGAAGTCCTTGGAATTGAAATCCAATAAGGGTGATGCATCTAAGAGGACCACCAAGAAAACATGCTTCTACTGTGGAATGAAAGGACACATCATGGACCTTTGTAAAGAAGCCATGAAACTAAATAGAAGCAGACTGAACTCTAAAAGACAATAAATCCAGAAGAAGAAGGGATTGATTGAAAATAATTTTCCTAAGAGAGGTAGCTTAGCAGCATCCAAAGAACCATGTGGAACTTCCAAAACTGAGGCCACTCTTCCAGATGATTTACTAGTCATATGGCCAAATCAGTTGCAACTTGCCAAAGATCTGCAAAAAGCTGAAGATAATGTTCTGGCAATTGCTAAGGCAAAAGGGAAGAAGAAGATTTCACATGAAGATGTTTTGAGAACCACACCAGCACAATCATCAATGAAGATCAGATGTGCAAGTGTGAAGACTGGTGAAAATGGGACATCTCGGTTGAGAGAATCTTCTCAGCCTTGTTGTTCACATTGATGAACCAAAGAGGTTCCATCTTATTCCCTTATACTATTGGTATATACATGTGCTAACATTGTAGGGATTTGAAGATGATGATCATTCTCATCTGGAGGATGGTTTGGACAGAATGGAGTGCACCCCTTGAGGGGGAGAAAATCTGAAGAAGATGATGTTCTGAGATTAATATCATCTTAATAAAATGAATGAATGGGGGAGCTTTATCTTTGCACCTGAACTTTCTAATGTGTTTTGTGAAGTATGTGCAGGATTCAGCAATTCATTGAATATCTGAAAAAATTCAACCCCTAAGCATGATCTCACATGTTTATAGTGAATGTGGACATCATTGAGTTCCTTGGTTATATCACTCTTGTTTTCTACACCGGGTTAGCCCAAGTAGACTTAGAGTTGATTTACTAAAGGTTCTTTGCTAAAGAAGAACATGTGGCATCATCCATCTCTTAGTGTTTTTCAAGAAGATGCTATTCGAAGGGAGGAAGAGATATTGTGGAAGAGAACCACACCACACCATTGCATTTGATTGCCAATAAGGGGGAGAAATATTGGCACACATATTGACCCATTCATATGTGCTGAAGGAGTGTATTGACAACGAATACAAAGGGGGAGATTGAAGTGCACTGTGTTGCATTTGTTGTCAATGAGGCATGAAGTTGTCTTGGAATGAATGGAAGTCAAGGAATGTCAAGATGTGAATGAAAAAGGTTGTGATGGTGTTGGTAAAGAATGGAGAATGGCCATGGAACTTAGAGGAATGTCACTTAGGAGATTCACTAAGTGGCATTGGAGAATATGGTTGAAACATTCTCCATGGACATCTGACGATTGTTGAGCTGATCTTAAAGTTCCAAGAACATGTATCAACTGGATACAAAGTCACAACATGATTAGAAGACCATGTATTATATTGACAATGCATGAGGAGAAGCAAGAGATCCATCCACAACTTCTAAGTGGATGAAGTGGATTAAAGAAGTCCATGTACTAACTCTTAGTGCATGCGGATCAGAAGAAGATCCAATTGATCTCTGATTAGATCAATGAAGCACATTGAAGAAGTTTATGTGATTCAAGAGCTCAGTTGATGAAGAACCTTCGGGAATTCCCTCCTAAGTGAAGATTATTTGTTTAAGAAGAATGGATGAATTCTAATGAAGAAGAAGAATAGAATTGTGGGAGAAGAGAAGAAATGGAGAAGAAGAGTTGTGGCACATGGCATTTTACACTTAGTCCTTATACAAAGTACTTAGTGTTTAAGTAGGCAAAAAATATGCCACCAAGGGCCAGCTTTAAGGGTTCAACCCCAAGGCACATGTGGGACTCGAGGTCGCCACGCCCAAGGGGGATCCCATGGGGCCAGCCCGAGAGGCCGCGGCCGTGTGTAAGCCGGGGCCACGCAGGGGATCAGTTCCTGCGCAGCATGGGCACCTGAGCGCGCACCCGAGTGTGCAGAGTGGGCGCTAGGAGCGCGCCCGCAGAGGCGAGAGTGGGCGCAGAGCGCGCCCGCAGGGAGAACACGGTGCGGGGCGGCACCGTGGAGGGAGAAGATTCAATTGCCGGGTTGAGGCAGCGCCAGGGTAATAAACCGCGGCAAAACCGCGAGGCGTTTCGATGTGGGACGCGGGATTTTCCCGCGGAAGACATCCTGGCCGCACGATTGATCGCGCGCCAGATCTCCGCCGCTCATCGCATCCCGCGCGAGATCTCCAGATCGCGACCGTCCGATGTATTTCAAATGCCGCATCCAACTGCCCGGCGTTCGTCCTCAACCTTGAGCCATGCCGAGGCCTCCCCGCGCATTCCCGCAGTCCACCTTCGAACCAGGCACCTCCCGACGACCTATTTCGAGTTCCCGGCCATCTCCGATCGATCCGAAGGCTCCATTGAGCTCGTCTGGACCTACTGAACCGATCCATGCTTAAAAAGACACTTGCATGCAATGTTTGGAGAGTTTTGGTCTCCGGCCGAGGCAAGACGAAGTTGCCGAGGTTTGGGTGTTTATGCTTGCATGTTTTTGGATCGAAGGAAGGCCGTGCATGCGTTCTAAGTCGCATGCACGTGGAGGAAAAATAAATAATAAATAAAAGAAGGAAGAAGCCCGCGTGAACCGAGGATAAAAATCAAGATTTGGAAAGATTTTAAAAGCCCGAAAAACTCGGGGATTCAAGATATCTCACGCGGAAGATCTGAGGCATTCCTATGCCTATAAAAAGAGAGGCCGAGGCATTCTAATGGCTTGCTGAAAAACTCGAGAGAAGTCCCGTGAGCTCTCTGCCTCACGAAAAAAGAATCCCCCGCGCAAATTACTTGCGCGGCTGAAGATCTCGGTGCCATCCTTGGCCCGAAGGTGTCCCCTGCGAGCTAATTTTTTGCGCGACAGGAAGGAGAGGAGCTTGCGCGACCTTGCGCGCTCCCTCTGTGCACCGCTCCCCCTGTGCGGTAGCACTTGCGCGCCCACGGTGCCTTGCACCCGAGGCTTGTGCGGCCTAGAGGCCTTGTGCTCTTGCGCGGCCGGTGGCACCCAAGTGTAGCTTGCGCGGATATTGAAGAAGAGATTGGCAGGGGTTCGGGTTGTGTGTGCAAGACAAGAGGAAGACCACACATTTGTGTGTGTGCAAAGGAGGAAGGCCATTACATACCTACGGCTTGTGTGTGCAAGTGGAGGCCGAGACTACACATTGTGTGTGTTTAAGAATTGGAGAAGGCCGTAACCATGTGTGTGCAAGAAAAGTGAACAAGAAGCCTAGTCTTGTGTGTGTGCCAAATTGAAGAACACACTTTGTGTGTGCTAAGTACCCTACGGGCAGTGGGTGTGAGCAAGACAAGGCCAAGCTATTGTGTGTGCAAATTGTTTGTGCATACTTGAACTAAACAAGAAGAGGCCGTAGCCTTGTGGTTGTGCACACTTGAAGATTAAAAGAGAAAAACAAAGTGTGTGTGCAAAGTGGAAGAGTGCAAGAAGGGAAGAAGGCCATAGGCATTTGTGTGTGCAAAAGAACTAAAAGGCCGAACCTTAGTGTGTGTGTGCAAACCAAAGTGTGTACACACTAAGAAGAAGAGAAGACATCCACACTAGTGTATAACACACATTTATGTGTGTAATCAAAAGAGAATAAAGTGTATGATGTTCAAGGAGTTGGTGTGTGCTTAAAGAATATACCCTTTGAGGGTTTATTGCACCAAGAGGAGAAAGAGGAGAGTGCATGCTTGCATGTATGCACATGCACACGTGAACAAAGACAAATCTGGTTGTGTGCATCTGAGTTGTCCAAGACAGAAGATCTTGAAGAATTGAGAAGGCCATGCTATCAGTGCATAAGGATGAAGAGCTTCCATGCACTCAATGCATGAAGTTGAGGTGAACTGAGACTGGACCAGACTGAAGTTAAAGACATCATTTGTCTGAGTATTCAGTAATTGGAGAGAGGCCAGGTCATCCTGAGAAGAAGGAGATAAAGCCTGAGCAAGACGAGAAGACCTGTTCACCACAAGTGATCAGAAGAAGAGCAAGGCCAGCAGTCTTTATCCCAGGCTGCTGAAGATACTTGAAGAGCTGAACAAGAAGAAGAGCTACTCGTGTGACTCGAGGAGCCAGGAGAAGACCCATGTGAGACTCAGGGTGGAAGAAGACTTCAGTGGGATTCTGGAGCAGGCCAGTGGGACTCTGGTAACACTGTGGGACACAGTATAAAGACCCTCCTGTGGGACTCAGGAGAGATACAGTGGGACTCTGTATCGACCATTGTAATACTAACAGATTATAATGGGAGAATCCATGCTGGGAGAGCATGGCAAGGATGTAGGCCTTTGGTGCCGAACCTTGTAAATCCTTGTGTCCTGTGCCTTTTCATTACTGCATCATTCGGGAAAGGTTGAGAGATACAAGAAGAGTGGATCGAGGCTTTAACCAGCCATAGAGGTTTAATTGATAAGAATCAATTAGTAAAAAGTTTTAAAGGGATCACTGATTCACCCCCTTTCCCTCTCAGTGATTCACACTGATCTGGGCACTTCACCATTTAAGTATGTTTATCTCCCAAGTTACCTTTATATGTTATGTGATCTTTATAAGGGTTTTATGGTAATCTTTTGGATACAAAATTTTATGTAATGATATTTTATTCAGTGAAGAGTTTTTACTACTTCATAAAGGTGAAAAGTATTACTTTGATAAAGTATACATGGTTTACTTGTTGTTTTGATAAAATAATAGTTTTCATTCTTTGGGTATCCCTTACTGAGTTTTTTATACTCACCCCAAGTTTTCTTGAAATGTTATTCATATGACTTACTATAGAATAAGGTCAAGGATGGGATCAAGGGAAATTCATGATATATAAAACATGGAACTAGACATGTTTCTTTTTAAGAGTTTTTATTCTAGGGAAACTTAGTAGAAGTGTCTACTTTGTAATCTTTTGAGATGTAATAGTTATGTCCTAATTCTCTAAAACCCTAAAACTGAAAAGATCCTCAATGTGAATTATTCATTTAATTAAATATTAAGTAATGTTTAAGGATGGGGCCTTATACACAGTCTCATCAATGGGCTGGTATCCAATCTGACTTCTTCAGAATTGTTTCCTTTCATCACAAAATATCACCATCTTATTCCATGAATTCTCCATTGATCCCTAAATGAAACATGTTCATATTTAAGTGTAGATCAATTTCTCAAAATATAAAATTAAAATATGGATAATTATATTCCTTAATATCAGATTAATAATTGTGTACTTTAAATGATGTTAAAAAATGTACCACATAATAGTGCATTTTAAGAAAGAATTAAAATCATAATGTGAAATGATGTTCAAAGTGTAAAATTCACTAAAATGGTTTTTATGAATAAAAAAGAACATTAATATTATATATATTAAGAATGAATATTATCCCCATTTAGTGGCTAATCAATAACCTCCAATATAAACACATTGTGTATTATAATATCATTGTAAAATGATATCTCTAAAATAAGGATGCATACTCTATGTCATCCTTATTTATTTATTAATTTATTTGATGACATTAATATAAATATTTACAATTAATAATTATTGGCATGGATATAATAAACATTAAATTATCATGATCAAATAGGTTTGAGATATCTCTTCGTTTTGTAAGTTAAAAATCTTATGATGATAATTAATCCAATGTCATAACACCAACACAACACCGAACACAAGATACTTCAAGAAAAATTCATTACCATAGTTTTCATCTTCTATAAATGAATTTGAATAGATAGTACACAATTAAAATTATATCAAGTCAAGAGACCAATATACATTCTCATATATTGGAAAATCTAATGACACTAGAAACATGTGGTGTTTCTATTGGTGGGTCGGTTATCATGATCTCCTCCACTAGAGACCAACACTATCAATATTCATGAAAATAAATTTCAATTCATATAGTAAATTCAAATATAAATTGTATTTGTAATTCTGTTTTATTAGATTATTACTTCAACTAATATATTATGGTTTATGTATTATGTTTCTCATTTTGGATTCTAATTTTATATTTTATTCTACATCTACCATTATATCTTAATAAACATAAATATTCACATGTTTTAGAACTCTAATTCATAGATTCTACATCTAATTAATATTTTACTACTACTTATTGCTTTTTTCCAACATCATATTCAACGACTAAATTTGAATTTATATATTTTAATCTTTTGGATTTGGGATTTTGGTTTTCAATTTATTATTTTTTTCTCTTACATTTATTTCTTAATTTATTTATGATTATTCTTATATTTTTTATTCTATATATTTTTTTCAACTACGTGTTATCTTATTTATGGGTATAGTTATATACCAAGACTATATCTTTGAGTTTATGGAATTTTTTATTTATTTTACTTCTTAGATTTATCATCGATTTATACTCTAGTTTATGTTATTAATTATGATTAATGATTCTAAATTTTCATTCTCCTATTACATATATTTATTTTCCATATGAATTCTTCTCCAATATTTTTCCTATACTCATTGCTTTAACTTTACCTTTTATTTATTCTTCTATTTATTGTTATTTCATCATATTCATCAGACTTATACTATTGAATTTTTCCTTTTCATTCATTTTCACTTCTAATTTTCTATTATACATCTTGTTTATTCACATTTTTCCCAATTTTTTTAGTTATATCATTTGAATATATTTATATTTTATTTTTCAATCAATTTAATTTAAAAAATTTAGTGTTATTCTATTTAATATTGAAATATTATTTTCTGTTTGTCCATCTTGGTTTTTCTATATTATGTTTCTTTTTTCACATTCGACTCATTTAATGTTTTCATTTGAATATTTATTATAAGTTTGATTATGTATTTTTCTTTTCTCTAGATGATTAAAATATATCATTGGTTCTTTCCCTTTGAATCCAACATTATTCTACCAAATCTTTTAAACTTTTCATTTTTCATTTATATTATTTTTCATTCATTTGTGAATGATAATGATTTTAATTATTATATAAAATTAATGAATTTATTTCTATTTAGAATATGTTTTTTTATCTTCTCATAGAATATGGATTTTGGATTCTACATCACCTTGAATTTATACTTTTATCACTATATTAACATTTATTTTGAAATATTCTATTTCCTATATATTATGGATTATGGTGTTTTTATTTGGACATTAATTTTAGTTGTACTTTAATTTTTCATCGAAGATATTCTATAATTTATATTTCTTATGTAAAATTGTACTTATACTTTTAATCATATATTTTGACTTATGAATTTATGCCAATTTTTTTTTATTTTATATTCCACCTCCTAATTTTTTTATAATTTTTTTTTGTTTTTTTCTTTATCAATCACCCTAATACCTTATAAATCCTCATTTTTGTTTATATATATTATATTCTACTTCAACTTATACATTCAACTTTTCACCCACATTTACAATTGATCATCCTTTTAAAATTTCACATTTTAGGTAAATGTCTGGATATTTTATTGACATTCGATTTATTATATCTATGTTTTGATTAATACATTTTTCTTTAACTATTACTAATGTTATTGTTGTCTCTTATACATATATCATTAAATATTCATGTGTATATCATTTATGCATGTGTTCCTACATTAAATTTTTCTAATGTTCCTTTTTATTGGTTTCTTCCACCTTAAAATTTCCATAATTTCGAAAATTTCATGGTTTTTTCCTTTCTCCTATAATATCATTAGAAATTAAATTTACATATTTTTCATATTATGTCACTATATGTGTATATTTTTTTATTGTTTTTCTTATGTTATTGCTTCATATTTTCCTAATGTTTTTGTTTCAAATTCAATATCTTATTACATATAAAATTCTTCTTTATATCTTTTCATACCAAATTTTTTCCTACTCACATTCTATATTTGGTAATAAATTATTCAAATAGTTAATCCTATGATTATATATATGTATATGTTTTTTTTAATTTTTTTAATTGATTGAGTTTCTTTATTTAATTCTAGGTTATTTAAATTAATAAAATTAATTTATTTTTATGATTAACATAATAATGAACAATGGATTCTAAATGAAAATTGAAAATATCTATCAAAGGAAATATCATATTTGAAAATAATATATGTCATCTTTCTCAGATCAATGTATTTTTATTTAAATATATTTATTAAAATAATTATTTAGACATTTATATAACCCTAGCATGGGGAGTTTGTTCCTAGAGAACTTTAGAGTGAAGTGACGAATCAATATATATGTTATTACTAAACCTCTATTTTTTCATTTTATACATGTATTTTAAAATTTCATTGAAATTATAATATAATGTTTTTTATGTATAATTATGTTATAATTTTAATAGTAATTTTGTTTATCTTAATTAAAAATAAACTTTTCAATGATTAAGGAGGATGGATTGATAGAGGTTTACACTACCTAATCTATAATATAATAAAATGATATATTCATTATTACACTAATGATGTTTGGAGAACCACCTCTACATTTTGTGGATGGTTATTATTAATTTTATAAATGATAAATTTAATATAACTATTAGGATGAATCAACAAAAAAATATATTTTAATTAAGTCAACATGATGTGTGTTTTTCAATTTTCTTTATAATAGACTTGAGGTTAGTTGTTCATGGTTATAGATGTGTTTCTAATGAACTGATGTTCGAGTTATTAGATGAAGATAACACTTAATATTTTTGGGTGGTCTGGTGGTCCCATTAATACTGATAGGACCCATTTAGATGAAGATACTATCAGTGATTTGTACTGTTTGGGATACTAGGAGGCGTTATGGAAATGGCCAGATTAGAAGTATCTTGGTATGAGGGGTGAAATCAGTTGATCCTATCTAGGTAATCTAAAATAAATTATATCTTGAATACTGTATTCTGATATGGACATTTTTATTTTAGTTGAATAACATTTATTATTAATTATTAATCAAATATCGATTTCATGGGATATAGAATTTATAGGATTAGTACATCTTTAATATTTCACCTCACTAGAGAAACATTAAATTATTATTTCATCAAGAATACCCATTATATGAATATTTCATACATTAATGAAAATTCTAGTGGTTAGAAGTTATAAAAACCAATTATTATTGACATAATTTTTAATAGCGCACACCATGGATATTTTTCAAGCCATGGAACGTGCTAGGAACTGCTACACCATGAAATTAATGTGCCATGGAATATTAGGGATGGCCTGTTATGGAATAATAAAATTTTTGAAATTGTGTCATTTCATGTGGTACAAGCTATAAAACAATAATTTTTTTCTTAAGTGGCAAACCACTGTCCACCCTAACACTACAGAAACAGTGGCCCTAATTTTTTACAATTATCACTACATCCCAACAATAATGCATGGTTCATAGCGACAAATCCCAACTTCCTCAATAATAGTGGCCCAACAAAACAAGCTTGTCCAGGGTATGTGGGGCTTGATCTTCTGCTAGCAATCCATCCACTAACCTTTACATCTACCATCTTCATGTGACCAAGTGCATTAGTCCCCTTAAACACTTGCTACACAACAGCTTCCAACCATGGGTCTATGTTACTATGTGTAATTTACCCTATGTGTTTAACCTAATTCATATTTAATTTTGTTTTATAATTTCAATAACAATTTTTTTTCTTCTATTTTCTTATATTCTATTTTTCAGTATTAGTATTTCATGATTTTCAATTATATTTACTTATACATTTTAAATTTTTATTATTTTTTATTTCATTATATATTTTTCTTTCGGTTATCTTCTATTATTTCAATACATTATGAGTGAAGTGGTTGAATTATTTCTTCTTAATCCATAGAGTAAAAAATATATACATAATCCTTGATATATATATATATGTTATATAATTCATTGTTTTTATTATTTTTATATGATTCTATATAATTTTTTCCACATAAGTGGAAATATCCATTCATTGTGCTCTGTATAATGTTATTTTGTGTGAGGTGACATCATTACTATTATGTTACATGTACCATATATAACTATGGTTACGGATGCCGCACACAATCACTTATTATTGAATGATATTAATTCAAATTTCAATTCATTCTAATAATATTGAAGCTATTTATTCAACTTCAAATGTGTATCTACCAATTTTCTAATGCTATTATTATAAAATTGAAAAACTACTAGAAAATTTGGGCCATAAGATCAATGTTGCACAAAAACAAAGAAAATTTATATTAAATTCCTTTATGATATGTACTGACCAACCACATATGAATATGACACCCTAATTTTTCAGTATGATCAAAGGTTACATTTAAACATCAAATAATTATTTTAGGGGGTTAACATTGAGCCAATGAGTTCATATTTATATGTAATTTTATTATATTTATGAACAGACCATATGTCAATTTGATATGTGGTGTGGTAATGTTGAGCAAACATTGTTCATAACTTGATTTTAAAGTCATTAAAACTGAAATTTAGATGGTAATAACCTTGAAATAAAACTCATATTATTGTTAAACGAATGAAAAACATCAACTGTGGAATTTCATTACTTGATATAATAAACCATAAAAAAATATTAGTTGTTTATTCGTTCAATATTACCAAATCTACACTTTTATTAATTTAATAATCAAAAAACATGTGTCAACTTGTGAAACCCTTGTAAAATATATTTTATTATTGTTAAATCAATAGAAAATGATTTCCAGTTAATTTTTTAAATGTTTTAATATACCCCTCATCAATCAGTTTTGGGGTTTTTCTGAATTGAATGAACTTGTATTATTATAGATTTAAATGTCCAAAAATGTGAATCAAAGGCAAAAAAAATAAATGACATGAAATTCTCATGAAATCACAGTACATTATTTTTGTCATTCTTTTTTTCTTTTATATATATATTTCAGGTAAATCAATCATTTAGTAGAATCACAATGACCAAAAAAGTGATTTATTAGACCAAATTCTTAAAAAAATGCATCAAACACTCAATACATAACAAATATCAATGTATTGTGGGTTTAATTTATATAATATTAATTGTTCTTTTATTCTTACAAGTAAAATTTTATTCAATGAAATTTTTCAAATGATTTCATGATAATCAAATTTATTTATCTAGGTTTTTAACATTTTTCATTTTACTTTATTTATAGGTATTACGTATGAATTATATTTTTTTAATATTTTTATTCAACTTATTACTTATGTCAATAGGCCCATGTATATATCTTATATTTTTCCTTAGGACATCCACGCCAATATTTTCGTCAATATCTATATTTACCCCTTACCCGACATCTACATTCACTTCTTTTAAAACTATAGAATTTTTTATACTTACAATTTAGATTCAACTACTACTTTGTGATTATTGCCTACAACAAAATATTCTTCATTTTTTAGCTTCTAACAGTTTCTTCTATTTAAATATTAATTTTTTTATTATAGTTTTTATTATTCCTTTAATTATACATTTATTTTGGAATATTATTATGATTTTTATTGACTTATTTTTGTATAAACTATTTATTCTCTTATTAATCTACATTAATTTCAAATTTTCTATTTTGATATTCAATATTTGTTATTTTTATTTTAATTATTTGGGTTTTTTTATTTTTATAATTGATTTTATATTATTATATATGTTTTATTCTTCATGATTTCCTTTCTCATATTACTTATATTTCTATTTCTTATTAATTCTTGTCCAAAATCTTACCCCTCCTCATCAGTTCATATTTAACATTTTGTTATTTATTTTTTAATTATTTTCAATATCATTCTATTATATTCTACCGTTGAAATTTTTATTTTTCATTCATTTTAATTCCATCTTGTTTGGTTCACTTATTGTATCTTATTTTTCTACTCTATGTTGTATTTTTTACTTCTATCGTTTACTTTTACATATACTTCTGATTTATTTTATCTATTTTTACTTCTATTTTTTTCGTTTACATTAATTTTTCTATTATTGTTCATTTTCACCTTTCAAATTTTTCTTCGGTCCTCGCTCTTATGGAATAACTTCTAACTCTAGTTATTTATTCATCAATAAGAATTATTCTACTTAATTTATATAAAAATTACTTATTCATGTACTTCAATTTTATTACTTTTTTATGTCATTTATTAAAAGTTTTATATCCTTATAATAATTTTTTAAATTTTACTTCCAATCCTATTGTTTTTCTTGTCATTGCATCTTTTGAAATTAGGTTTCCTTGTCACGTTCTATTTGAACTATCTGTGCAACATTCACTAATGGTTTGACATGTTACTTCACCTTCTTATTTTAGATTATAGTTTTCTAATTAACAATTTGATACTATTTGTATTTTTAATTTTACATAAATCCATTCAAAAACTTTTGTTGTTATTTTCAATTTATATTTTTTTTCAACTTTTGATCATATATTATGACATATGGATTTATGCCTTCTTTTGATTTTTATTTTATATTATATATTTTAAATGTTTTTTCCACTATAAAAAAATCTATTAATACCTTGTAGAACACCATTATTTATTTATTTTTTATTCATATTCATATTTTACTTAAATGTTTTCTCCCAATTTAAGATTCAATCATCATTTTTTGATTCATCATTTTAACTTTATATCTTTTTAGTTATTTAGTTTTTTTTATGATATCCATATTTTGATTTTGACATTATCATCACATTTTTTATGGTTATTTTTTCTTTAACCACTACTTCTAATATTATTATATCTTCTATTTTTCCATATATTTTTGCTTAATCTTTTTCTAGTGTTTCCAATTCTTCCTCTACTTCTCTTTCAACATCAAATTCATTAAAAAATTTATTTCAACTTCTACTCTAGATCATAATATATCTTTGGAAACTCGAGTTGCATTTAATTCATCATAAACATCTATATATGGATATTTTTTTTCAATTTGTTTTCCTGTTGTTATTTATTTACTCTTCTTCTTTCTTTCAAACTCTTATCTTTTGCATCAACTAATTTATTTCCATCCAACACATTCTCTATATTTCCTTCAATTATATTGAAATTTAATTTTTCCCTTGTTTTATTTTTTTTTCAAATTTTACCTTTTGTTGGGACTAATGTGCTGAAATATAAATTACCACACTAAACAATTAGCATTCATATGTGTTATTGGTTTTTTATTTATATAATAGTTATATTAATTAATAAAATAAATTTATTTTAAGAAATAAAATTATAAAAATTTAATTTTTAAAGGAAAAAAATTGTGTTACATTGGAGATATCATATTTCAAAATCATCATTTTAGTAGTTCTTTGGGAAATATGTTTTTTTGGAAATAACGTTAAATTTTTTTAGTTTCATATCCATAGGAGACCCTTACATTCCGTGGTGGTTCCCAACAATCTTTAGTGAGAAAATATGGATCATGTGAGAATAGAATACCAAGCCTCTTAATCTATATCTTTCTCTTTTATTATAATATTGGATTTGAGATCATAAAATAATTTTTAACTGTTTTTTATTTTAAAATTAAGATAATTTATCTTTATTAAAATTATAATTAATAAATTTGAAGGATAAATAATTTTCTAAGATCTATATTTCATTCTCTTGAATATGATGGAATGCTTGTTTTATAGTTACTATGTTCATGATAATACAACCATCACCACCATTGGTGGGTGTTTTAAATTCATTTTCAAAAAATAAATGTTATAGAAATTTTCTTTGATGAATCCTAATAATCTATATATTTTAGATAAGTTATACTAGTTTGTGTTTTTAAGTTAACATTCAAAAATCTAATAAGTCAATTGTATGGTGTTCCATATACATTCTTATAGACATCAGGTTAGAGTACTAGGAGAAACAAAATTATAATGATTATGAGGAGGGATTAAATTTCAGCTTATACTGGTATGATAATTGCATATGAAGCTACATTATTTTAATTATGCTGGATATGCCACCTAGTGGAATTATCCAAAGTACTGGGCAAGAAGAATCATAAGGGAGGGGGTAAATCTGTTGATCCTCACAATAAAATGTTTAATTATGTATGTATAGAATCCTATCCTCTGACATGGAAATTTATATTCTTATCGATCTGAGTTATTTCAAAAGAGTTATTCGTATCTCTATTTTATATGCTTTAGAAAGGAATAAAAATTACTTCTAGAAATTTTTATATCCTATGAGATACTATAGAATCTTGATATAATAAAAATCATCATTTTTCAAAACTCTCAACTACTGAGGCATATTATAATAATTTTAAGTTATTATGTCTAGTTATTGTGGATGTGGTGTAAATTCCCTGATTTTGAATTATACTCAAATAAACTAAGATTCATTATGATAACATCAGTTTCTTTTTATCGATTGTAAATGTGCATGTAGAATTATTTTATTTTTATTATTATTTCATTGAAAATACCTGTAAAAGTGGATCAAAAACTGAGAAAATGATCTCGGGTTAACATGAAAACATTATAAAAAGATATTCGAGTCATTTCGGATCAATAAGAACCAAACAAATGTCAATATGACATCATAATTTCTCGTTATGATCTAACGTGTCATTTATAAATCACATTTTTATTATAGGGATAAAAAAAAATGTGTTTATATTTCCACTAAAATTTATGAAATATATGAAAATACTGTATGATAATCTGGCATTTTGTGTGGTCATAATTACTGAATAAATAAATTTACAAGATTTAAAGGCCCTTAAAAAAATGTATTTGAGAGTCATGTCATGTAAAACAAAATCATGTTGTTGTTAAATCAATCGAAAATATCCTTCATTTATATTTTGACAAGAACAAATTGTCTTCCCATAAATTTAACTTGAACATTATTTAAAAATGCCAAATTTTTGTTTTCAATATTTTAATGGTCGAAAAACATTCCTTAAACTGTAAACACCTTGTATAAGGCCCAACATTGTAGATAAATAATAGTAAAATAAAATAAATTTAATGTTTTCATTATTGTAACATACCACACATCAATATGAATGATGGGTTTCCCAATCTGAATAAAAAAACATTTTTAATGATTTAAAATTTGAAAAACACACGTCCTAGGGTCAACACCTAAAAAGATACCTCAAATTTTCATGAAATCATAGGAAATCAATTTTTGATTAATTTTGGAGTTTTATGAATAGTCCTCACAATAATACAATATCCAATGTGGTCAGAATGACAAGAAAACATTTTTATTAGGAATCATATTCATTAAATACTTATATCAAATGGTCAAGACCCAACAAAGACAATTGATTAGGATCTCACTACACATCATATTGATAGTCCATCGCTTCTAACATGTCAAAAAATTTCACACAATAATTTTCCAATGATTTCATGATAATGTAATATATTTTTCTATGTTTTTACCCTTTATCATTTTCATCAATTTATATGTTCTCATTCAAACATCTACCTTTAGTTATTTCTTTTCAACTTTTTTCCTTTTAATAATATGATCATGTTTATAACTTATGCTTCTACTTTTGGTATGAAATTATTTTTTATTTCCACTACTATTTCATAATCCCCATAATCTACTTCGACGTATTTTACGAATCTATATTCTATTATCTAAAATTACATCATATTAATAGACTATTTTATGATTAGTTTATAATTCATAATATATTACTAATTTTTTCTTCTTACCTTTTCATCTATTTGATTTTGGATTAAATTTTTTTCTTTTTTATTTATTATTCCATTATTTATAATTTTATTTATGATTATTCATATGTTTTTATCACACTTGTATTTCCAAATTTCTTCTCTAATATATTAACGATCATTCATTTCTATATTTTGGATTTGTGATTCTTTTTTTTTATTTTACTTGATTTAATCAAGCTTATTTTTTTACATGATTTTATGTTATTGCCTATGATTTTTCATCTATCATTTCATTTTTACTATTAGTTTTATTTATATTTTTTTTATTCCTCTCTGAGCATGAACAACTTCTCATTGGATCAAATTTCACTTCATATTATTCTCGCATTTAATTTTTTTCATCTAATTCTTCTAATTTTTAACTTTATCCTTTTCATTTTAATTCATTTTCAATTCTTATTTGTATTTTTTACTTATTTATTCATATTCATATATATAATAATTTTGGGTTTTGAATTATAGCAATTTATTTCATATATTTATTTGTTTTATGTTTCCTTAAATTTTTTTCTATATTTTCTTATATTTGATTCATTGCTTTCTTCTACTTTTCATTTATTTTTTGTTTTTGTTTTAATTTTATGCCTTCTCAAAATTCTATTTCCCCCTATTTTTTTATTCTTCTATCACTTGTATTATATATTCTAGATTATCATCTAACTCTCATTCTCCATTTCTTCTATATCATTATTCTACATAATATTTATATATTATCTTATTTTATGTAATTCTTTTTTCTTTATTTTAATTAGGTATTATTTTATTATTATTATATCTGATAAATATATTTTTTCCTATACTTCCAATCCTCTTTAGATAATCTCCATCCAAAATTTGGATTTGGGATTTTTCTTTACCTATTATTATATTTTTTTATATTGAATTTGTTTTTATATTTCTTATGATTTTCCTTGTTGTTTCAGATTTTTCATTTTCATTCAATTCTTCAATATTATTCATTTACACCTACTTATGATTTTAATTTTTTTTTCCCTATTACATATTCTATATTATCTTTTAACTATGGTTCTTTATTTTGGATCTAGAAATCTTATACAACATTTATTTATCTTTTCCTTGTCCATGTTCTTCTATATTCATTATTTTGCATTATAATTTATTTTTATTATTGTATTAAACTAATAATTTTTTTCTTTTATTGTCAATCAGATTTTTACATTATTCTTAAAAATTATGGTATTTGGATTTTGTTTCACCTTCTATTTCAATTTTTGGAAGTAAATTCATATTTTTCTATTACTAATTCCTCATTGTTCTTCTTTTGGACTATGTTTTTTGAATATAAATATGATTCAATTACCCCAGTTACATTAAAATAAAATCGTTCTTCTATTTTTTTTGTTTTTGTGTAAAATTAATCTTCGTCTTTTGATCATGGATTATTAATTATACAATTATGATAATTGATTATTTTTCTTTTGTATTTTCCCATATGATTTTGTTTCTACATTTGTTTTTTTCTTTTATTTTCTTTCTCTCTACTGAATTTGAGTACCTCATTATTTTTTTTATATTATAGATTTTTATATCTTATACAAACTCATTTTCAACAACATTCACTTTCAATCATCAATTTAATATTTCAAATCTTATATTCATCTTTATATGGTTCATTGAATTTTGAATTATGTTATATATGTTTTTTTCATGACATTATTTAATATTTTCTAGTGTTAATTTTTTTTATTCTACCTTTACTTTTGATTAAACTTTGGGATGTAATTTGATCTTATGCGCATGCCCCCATATTTTTAGAATGATTTTGTGTATAAATAACCATATCCTTACAATTCTACTTGTTTTATGAATCATTAATTTCTATTTCCGATCATTCTTTTCCACTATCTTTGTTAAATCCATCTTCAACTTTTTCGTCTTTTTCTTCTGCATATGCATATACATTTTATTTTTTATTTCCAAAATATCATTATATGTTTTACATTTTATGATATAACCCTTATATTTTCCTCATCCACTTCATTTGAAAATAACTCTATCTATTTTTCCAAATACGTTTTTATGTATTAAATTTTCTATAGTTTTTAATTTTCCTTTTATTTTATCATATGTTTTTATCTTATTTTCTTCAGTGTCCTATTATAAAAATGATTTCACTTTGAGTGGGGTGGTTTTAAATGATTGAGTTTTTTATTTAAATAACTTTTATTTAAATTAATATAATTATTTTATTTCAGTAATTGTCATTATAATTAAAATTTCTTTTTAAAAATAATAAAAAAATGAAAATGCGGTGTCATATATGAAAATTAATAGTCTATAATTTCTCGATATGGTGGAAATCGTTTTATGGAATTTATATAATTATTAAAGTGAAAACTCACCTAAATATGGTAAAAAATAATAAAATTATTTTGGATTGAAATAAAATCATCATATAATTATCCTCAAATCATTTCTTATTTCTCATTATCAACCATGCATCAAAATGATTATACATATCGCTCACCAATATACAAATTATAATTTGATCATGTTATTTTTAATAAAATGACAAATCACCCATCAAGGGATCAAACTAAGAATACAATATTCTAATGTTATGGAAACATTGTACAATGATCCTTGAGTCATTTTTAGATCTGTTGAAATTATTCATGCATTAATCTAATTCCTATATTATTCAGTATGATGGTAACTAGGATTTAATATTCATAATTCATATTAATAAATGAAAAATTACCTATTTAATTTTCAATACCAATGAAACGAGCTTTGATTGGCATAAAAAAATAAGAAAATGGCATTTGATTCATTTAGGATATACAAAAACCTACCACACACCAATATGACTCATGAATTACATGGTAGGATAAAAAGTGTCCTTTAGCCATCATAGTATTTTTAAAAATATAAGTCTCCTAAACAGGGTCAAAACTGACCTAACAAGTTCCTATTTCCTTTAAAAAATATGAGAAACATAACAAATATTTGATATTTTTACGAATCATTCCCACATTAATACTATGAATGGATTTCATAGTATGATACAATTTTTATTTTCTACATAATACTTTTATTAAAATGAAATATTTCCCATCAAGTTGTCAAAACTAGGAAGATGCCTTTAGATTGAGATGGAAACATAGGAGAATGATCCCCATGAAATTTATGATCCATAAGAATCATCTACAAATCAATCCAATGATTTCCTAAAAATATGAGATGATAATTTTTTTAAATAATTTTCCATTTTCTACAATTTCTATGAACTTCTTTGACTTCAATTTTAAATTTATTTCATCATCTTATGAATTTTCCTATTATTATTACTTTTATAGATTATTTTTCTAATTTTGGATTCAAATATATATTTTCTTTTTCATTTACAATTAATTATTCCCTATCATCAACATTTTCTTGTTATAAAAATATAGTTTGTAGATTATATTTCAACATCAAATTCACCTACTAGTTATAGCCTCTTTCCCTATTCATAATCATATACTAAATTTGGATTCTCAGTTTTTCATATTTAGGTTTTATTATATTATATTTTTATAACTTATTTCTTTATTTCTACATTTATTTCATATTATTATTTCGTTTTTTATTCTACATATTTTTTCTAACTATTACCTCTTTTACTCATGCTTATACATTCATTTTAATAATTAAACATTGATCTTATCTATTTTTTATTTATATTAATTTATCATATGTTAATATTTGAGTTTATGGTATTATTTATGTTTTTTAATTCATTCAATTAATTTTCCTACTAATTATTTTTCAATTTCATATGAATTCTTCTCCTCGATTATGACTATTATCATTAGTCTTACTTTCAAAACTAGTTATACTTCTATGTTATGTTTTTTCACCTAATCATTATAGCTTCTACCTTAGATTTTTTTCATTCCTTCTCACATAATATTTTTGTTTTTCCTTCTTCCTATATCTTCCACTTTTCATTTTTCAATTTTTACTTATACACTTTTTTTCTTATAGTTTTTTATTATTTTTCACTCATACTATTTTCTACTTTTTCATTTATTTTTATATTCGATTCATTTTTAGTTTAATATTTTTATTTTTCAAATAGTTATTTTATTAATTTACTTTAGTGTCTTATATATTTCTCATTTACTCTTCCTTTTAATTATTATTTTTTTCTTCCATCTTATCTCTTCATGATTAAATTCTATCATTAGTTCTTCTTATTGCCTCTAACATTCATCTACCCAATGTCTTCAAATTTTCATTGTTCATATACTTATGTTTTCTTATTTTTTCATATAACCTTGAATTTAATTATTATATCAAACTAATACATTTTTCATTTTACTTTTATTCCCATTTTGAACATCTCACTCTGGTTTTTGTGTTTTTTATTCTACATAACCTTATATTTCAACATTAGGAACTTCATTCAAAATTAGTTTTTAATTATTCCATCTCTATTGGCTTCTAGATTATTGTTTTTCATTTTAAATACCTCTTATAGTTATCATTTTTCATTTACATCAAATCCATATTCTACAATTTTTTGTTTCTACTTCAAATTCATCTTATCATTTTAATTTTTTTGACTAATACATTTATCCCTCCTTGTTTGGTTTTATATTCTACCAAATTTTTTTACAATTTTTTATTTTTTATTATTTTTTAAATATATCTTCTCCTTTATAGAACCTCTTTCCTTTTTATATATTTTAGATTATTAATCATCTAACACTTTCACTTTTCCCACACTTTTTCATTCAATACTAATTTTGAGATTTCATAATTAAGTTTCTTCTCTTTGTAGTGATTTGACTTTTGATTTATGATATATCAATTTTGAGTTTAAAATTTAATTTTAATTTTTCTTGAGATTTTTTATTCTAACTAAACAAAGAAATATTCTTGTGTAATTTATTTTTTTGGAATGTTCTAGATTCATATTTTTCTAATGTTTGTATTTATACTTTGGAATCCCTTTCCAATAAATATTCTTTTACACATTTCAAACTACTTATTCTTTTGATTAGACTCTAGATTCTGAAACAACATTTTTATCTAGTTATTACTATTTTTATTCATATGTATATGATTTTTTATCATTTGTTTCCAAGTATTATATATGTATTATAATTATTTACTTCTAAATCATATCATTTTCACATATATTATATTTCCCACAATCTCTTTATATATATCTATTTCTAATTTTATGCAACAATCTAATTCATGGATTACTTGGTTGATCCAAAGTATCTTTTTCACATGAATTGTTTTTATTGAAATGATATATTAAACATCATGGGATCAAAAACATTTAAGGAACTTCACATTGACATGAGAACATAGGAAAATGATTCCTAAGAAATTTATTATTTGTAGTAATTTAACACATATCAATAAGATTCTCATATTTCTCAGTATGATGCAAACTATTATTTTATATTATTAATGATTATTAAAAAATGATCCATTCCTCATATAGAGGTAAAACCTAAGAAAACGAGCTCATATTTTCAAGAAAATATAGGCAAAAAATTTTCAATTCATTTCTAAATTTTATGAATCAACAAAAAGTTTATCCAATGACTTAATTTTTTGGTTTGATGAAATATTATATTAGGGATTCAATTTCAATGTGAAACCCAAGAAAACATTTTCAAATTTCCCTGAAAACTTAGGATAATGATTCCCACTTCATTTTTGATATATGGTGATCAAAAACACATAAATATTATGAAATTTTTTCTTAGTATAATAAAGAGTCTTTTAAGCATCATATTTTTATGGAAATGGAAAATCATTCATTAATAAGTGCAAACTAAGAATAAGACATTCAAATGAAATAAACATACTTTGAAAAACTAACCAATATCATTTGTGTTAGGTAGGAATCAATCATGCATCTACATTAAGAACTGATTTCCCAGTATGATGGGAACTATGCTTTTATATTGTTAACACTTACTAATAATGTGAAAATCACATGTATAGGGATGGAAACTAAGAAAATGAATTCCAATATTCCTGAAAACCTAGAACTGTTATCTTCATGTCATTTATAATCTATTTTGATTAACTATGTGTCAATATGAAAATGGAATTTAATGGTATTACCAAGAAAATGAGTTCATATTACCATGGAAAAGGTGGTGAAACTTGTGATCCAGCTCATAGGAATGTAAATTATGATGGTCATTTAATCTTACTCCTTGTTACCTCATGCAATGTATTAGTTCCTTATTGGATCTTAGAGTTGTACATGATGACCTATTGAAATCATGTATTCACCAGGTTGTCTTATGTAGCTATGAAAAGTGAGATTAAGTTAGTTTTTGTTTTGTTTTTAAATTGGGCTGTTAAAATGGTACACAGTTCGATCATCCCCTTCCTTCTTATGCCAATACCTACTCATGAATATCTGAGTTCAATAAATCGCTTGGAGAAAGACTGTTTCCCCCACTGATGATAACACCTTCTTTTATATAAAATGTAATTAGTCATCGAAATTGTATACTTCTATTTGTTTCATTGCCTCTTGAATCTAATTCTTCACTGATTTTAATCAAATTAGAGGAATATAACAGGTTTTCCCACCAACCTTAAGCCCCCCTGGTGTAACTCGTGACCATTAGTTTTTTTTTTCATTCGAATTATTTCATAGATTTCAATATTTTTCAGCTTTTTTTATTGGTTTATTGTTTAAAATTATTTTCCTTATTTTAGTTTCTATAGGTGTTTAAACTTGAGTAATTTTTTATAATGTTTTTTTAATGTTTATATTTTGGTTTTTTCATTTATATTTAGTCATTATATTTTATATATTGGTTTTATATATCCCTTTTTGGGTATTTTGTGCCTTGTTTAATTTTTAATTAAGGAAAAATATTTAATTATATAATAATATTAGTGTGTTTTCTAGTTTTCACATTATAATTAGATCTATAAAATATATGTGATGATAAGAAGTTGAATATTATGATCCTGATCTGATCCAATGAGCTAAAACATCCCTTGCTGGAATCCTAATGAAATTTTTTGATTCTGACAAACCAACCAATGAAAAAATAGTAGACGGTTACTCAAATTATTTGTGATCTGTAAGAATCAACCACATATTAATTTGATACTAATATTTCTCAATATAATACATTGTATTATTTTACCTTTATATTTTTACGAAAATTAAAAAAAACACATGTTCTGTGGTCAAAACCTAGAAGCTAAGGTCGTTTGATGATTTTTTTTGAACAAAAATAAAATCATTAAAAATGAAATTTTTATTATTCTTAGCCGACTAATCAATAGATCAATGATACCTATAAAATAATAAGTCAAAAATTATTTGAAAATCCTTTCTCAATGATCACAAGATATCTCGAGTCCCATTTATTAATTAGATCCTTCTGACGCATGATAGTTTTTATTAAATCTATATAACACTTATGGTTATTCTTAGAAAACCACATGTCAAATTTATGCCCAATAATTTCTACTTATCAAACATTAAACAGAAGTATTTTCTAGGATATTTCATTGTAATCTATGCTTTCGACGGGGATATTACCCTTTGACACCAATTTTAAAGAATATTAAATGTATTGAAACTTCATTTTCTATCATTATAATTAAATGATAAGTCATATTGACATTTAATCTAGTCATACATGTTAAATATTAACCAATAATTTATTTACTATGAATTCATGATAATTAATTCTCATTTTCAAATTTTTTCCACTTTGATGTTAAATAAATTAAAAGAAAGTTTTGGTCATTCTGAAAAAAATATCAATTTATACAAATTTGATATTTATTATTATATATTAAAAATTAATCAGTGGTAATTTTCATAAGATTTCACAACAATTATAAATAATTTTTTTGAATTAATATATTAGACACACATTTTTAACATTTAATGTTAAATCAATAAATTTTTTTGGTTATTATGAGAAAACCACACATTAGACCGATACAATATCTATTCCTATATGTCATAAATTAAACATATTACATTTTTCTATGATTTCACAACTATCTGATGAATGTTTTGTATTTTTATCATTGGATGCATATTTTGAAAGACTTCTAAATCAAATAAAATGGATTTTCATGTAATTTAAACAACACATCATAACTGATTATCATGTGGTATCTTCATGTTACACATTTCTAGCAATTCTTTACTTAAAAAATATTTTTATAATCTTTTTGATAAGATTGTACATTGAAGTTACCTATTGTTTACTCTTAAATTTAATAAGATAAATGGTGGATAATTTTCTATGATTTCACTATAATACAATGTCATTTTCTAGGACTTTTCATCTTATAGTATGTTTTTAAATACTTCAAAATCTTTTAGAATTCAATTTTTGTTATTCTTATCTCACCGCATGTCATATTGATGGTTTATCTACACATATATTCTGACAATATTAATCAATTAGTGTTCACAGGTATTGTGAAAATCTAAGATTAGTTTCACAGTATTTACCCATTATAATTTTTTTTAAAGTTAATCCTTATTAAATATAATTTTATTTATTTTACATTTTATTTTGAATTCTACTAATATAGTCATTTTTATAGATTATATTTTAGGTTTTGGATTCAAATTATATATTTTCTTCCAACTATATAATTAATTCTTTCCAAGAATTGAAATTCTCATATTTTATGACTCTTGATTCTATCTTGTACATATACTTTATATTCATCTAATAATTATAACTTTTATCCTAATTCAAATTCAATAACAACTATTGGCTTCAAAAATGTTTTTATTTTTTATTTATTTAATTTTTTAGTTTTAATTTTATCATTTCCTCATTTATTTCAATTTAATATGATTCATACTATTGGATTTCACTACTTCCTATTTGTTATTACATAACTTTTATTTATTCTAATGTTTAATATGTTATGAAATGATTTTTTTCTATATTCTACATTTAAATTTTTCATTTTCATTGATTCTAAATTTCGTTTTTTAATTTGACTTATTTACTCAACTCATGATTATGAATTTATTGTTTTTTACGTATAGAAGATTCTTTTAGTTCAAGTTCTACATTACTTGTTATTAAAAATAATTAACTATTTTTTATTTTCATATTGTATCCATTTTTCATTCCTTTACTTTTCCATTTAGATTTTGTTTTCTCATTTCCTTTTCAGACACAAAAATTTTCATTTTATCATACTTCTTATTCTTAATTGGACTTATATATTATCTATTCATGATTTTCTAATAAATATAGTTATTTTTTCCAATAGATTTTTATAACTAATTTCATCAATTTTTTTAATTCTTGTGCATCTATATTTATCTATTTTCATTTGTTATTTATTTTTTACTTTTGTATCCAACTAATAATGTTTTATATTATTTATTTTAATTTTTCAATTTTTTTTTTGGTTTTTTCTTTATTTTTAAATCTCTAATATTCTTTCCAAAACCACCTTCTTGTTTATATATTTTTTTTGTTGAATCATCTTAACCTTAAACAATTTCCCCCACATTAACATTAAATCATCATTTTAAAATTTAAAATTTTAGATTAATCACTAGTCAGTAAATTTAATTTATATTTATGATATCTGTGTTTATTGTTTCACTTCTACTAAAAAATTTATCTATATGTATTATTTTTATTCTAACTATAATTTTGATATTTTTTATGGTTTTCATAATTTTTTGTTTTTTAATTCATATATTTAAAATGATTTTGTTTTTTCCTCAACATAAAGGTCAACTTTCAAATAATATTTAATCATTCAAATATGTATCATACTCTAGATTAAAAAATTTCATTTTCATCTAGTTCATATTATACTTCTTCATATGTATATAATTATTCAATTTTGGTTTTATACTCTTCAATATTTATTCAATTTTTTTCCTTCTAACTCTTCCTACATTTCTCAAATAATTCATTTTCTGCCAAATATATCACTTTGTCCATATATATTTTGAATCCAAGGGTTTTCTATTTCTTTTATTGTATTTCATTTTATTTCTTCCATATACAATTACTTCTTGTTGTCAATTTTGTCGTGATATATAAATTTTTTCTTAGAGTGAATGGTAGTTTTATTTATTTTGGTTTTTTATTAAAATCATGGTTATTTAAACTAATAAAATTATTTTATTTTAATAATTTACTTTATAATGAAGAATATATTTTGAATGAAAAATAAAATATATTAAAAATGATATATCATATCTGAAAATAACTTTTATTGTATATTGATCAGAACAATATGATTTTCATGGAATGATATTTATAAATTTTTAGATCCTAACCCTTATTATATATTTTCCTAGGGAAGTGGTTCTTAGAGCTCTGTATCGAGCACAAATAAATAATAAAAAATATGATAACTACACCTCTTGATTTTATGATTCTAACCAGTGTTAATATTTGATATGAGATGATAAAATAATATTCAATTATGTTTTAAATTTAATTTAATTTTAATTTATCTTAATTATTCTTACGTTTAATAATATTAATGGAGGAAGGATTATCAAAGCATTAAATTTCTCCAACTGGACTTAGAGGGTAGTAACTATTAATTTCCAAAAATTTATCATTTGGATCCTTATTTTGATAAATCTAAATAAACATTATCTTATATTTATGTTAACATGATGTATGTTTTTAACATAACTTGTCTATATCATATTGGTAAGTTTTTGGGGGTTGTGGACGTGTACCTAGGGAACTGTAGTTTGAGTGATGGGGTGAATTCCCTGTCAGTTAGCTAGTGGGGGTTACAGATGCATTCCTAGAGATCTCAATTTCATGTTTCGGTGGAAATAAAATCCATAAATTATGGGGTTAGTTGGTGTAGATGTTCGGCCATATCGGACCCACATAGATGAATACACCTACAATAATATGTACTAGATGGGATGAATGAGTATTTTTCCTAACTTCTTAGTCTGATGAATCATTAGGTTATATATGAAATTTGTTGATCCTCACTATGAAATTAAAATAAAGTATAGAAAAAATACAATATTATGATTTTTATGGGAAGTTAAATATTTGGGGAACAACTGTGTCCACATGTTAGAAATGAGATAGGTGGATTTGTTTTATTGGTGAGTGGGGAGAGTGTTAGCGGGGTTAGGAATTCAGTTGTGAGATTCGACAACATGTATTAGTTAAGAGATTCCTGGGGGGTTTATTGAGACTTATTCATTCTTATTCATTGAGTTCTCTATTATAATTTTGGATCTCACACTATAATATACACAAAGAAGACTATCATAGTAGAATGGGTGTGTTTAGGACCTTATCATCTTCTCATACCTGCCACTTGTGCATGTAACACCAATGTTTGGTCTGTGACGAAACACACCACTCTCTTTGTCATTGTACACCTATTTATGGCTGAATTAGAATATTTAAATGAAAGTATTTTTTGTTTCATCATAATTTGGCTATGGGGAATTCATATTATTTTCTTTCATGAGAAATGCACAAACTGTTTATCCCGGACACGTGAAAATAATCTTTCTCACCATAATGGTCTATATGACTACATTATGTCAACATCAAATTGAAAAACTTGTTTCACATATTACAACTTCACTAAAAACACATTCATTAAAATTTTACCTCAATAGTGATCTTGCATACATAATTTTCATCCAAGAATACTCATAGAAGATCAATCATTCAATAGTCACATCCTTGAGTTATTTTTATGGAGGGGCACTCTATTTGAAGGATCACTATGTTGTTCTCACTCTACAGTTATTGTATCAAATACTGCCGAAAACTTTTTTTACATCCTCTCCCTCCAAATTAGGATATAATTTTGATCCATGGAAGCTAATCACCAAGCTAAACTATTAAACTAATAGAAACATATCATCCAAAACAAAGGACTTTCGAATGAGTTTGTTTCTAAACTACATCACACATGTCAAGATCGATAGCACTGGGATAAGGATTTTACTGATTAATTTCAAATATTCCAATTTAAGATTCTATATTTTTTATAAAAACAACTTAATGATGATAATAGATTGTTAAAAATAAAAAAAACCTTGAGACTATAGTACTATTCACCGACCAACTTGTTACCATATGTTTGTGTTGTTTGTGATACCCTTGTCCCCGCATCAGATAATGAATTTTATGTCCCATAGGGAGAGCTCCCTTTTTTTACTAGCACTGATTCCTAGGGATTGATTATCTTTGTCAAGATATAGCTTCATAATCATCAAACACTTGATCCTTTGAAACTCTCCCTCTCTCATTATATCATGGAAGGAACCATTATCTAGTGATTAATATTTTTTGGGAGAGGTCCTTCAAAAATTCACCAAATTATTTTTCATATAGGATTTTATGAATCAAATCAATGTTATAAATAATGAAAATAAATTTGAATAACTAGTATCCTTCAATCAAAGATATTTCTTTAGACTATATTAAACTATTTGAGTATTTAGTATACATGGTTCCTCACATTCCTAAGAAACAATATTTGGGTTAATTTTTATATGAATTTCGGGAATACAATTATATTTGGATGAAATATTAAAAAAAATATTTTAACATATGAAATGTATTCCACTCACATCAAAGAGATCATTTTTAAAAGAGACACCTATAACTAGTTATGCTATAGTTACTTGTATAATTTTAACATGGTCCATGATGTTAATCCAGGATATCCACATGACCATCCAAAGACACATGGTCTAACTAGGAGCATTCCTCCATCCATTCTATGGATGGAGCCATCTAAAAATAGTGATCAATGATATATTACTAGTCACACAACCTCAATTTGAAGATTCCCTCAACACTACATGACATAGGATTAGGAGGGTGGATGATGTAAGGGTTTTCCTTTTCGATGAAGGGTTTCCTATAGACCCATGCATAAGTGTACCGCTCCAAACTCAAGGGTGTACTTACTAGGAGAGGGGTATAATGGACATTTGGATAGTTTTATGGAATTTATCATGAAATATGATAAAAACATTGAGTAAATAACACCCTTCATTCAATATTATGTACAATAATGGATTTATATAATAGTGAGTGTTAAAAACAATGTTATGGTTTGGGAATAGTAATGGTAAAACTATCTATATAGGGGAATTATTTTAAGATTGGACCAGATGGGTCCACATGTTAGACAAAATAGGGGTGTAGTTTTTTTATTTTGGGAGTTGTGAGAGTTTAATAGGGATGGAGTAATTTTGTTGTGAAAATACGACACTTGTATTATGAAGGATTTTTCTAAACAATTTCATGAGGTATGTTTATTCATATTATTCTCTCTCTCCACTATAATATCATTTCATATATAGAAATACATATAAAGAATCATATTCATGGTATCCTTGGTAAATCCAGGACCTTATCATTATATTTTACCTGTTGTATAATGTATTTTAATCTTACTTCCTAAACCTATCGTAGATTGTTCTGATGATATATATTATAGATATTAAAAGTTATTATGCATAATTGTTTTTAGATATAGTGCACAGTCAATAATTTTTAATTGAGTTTCAGACATATGATGATTCTTTTTTATAACACCTGTATTATATTTATAACATTAAAATGGAATATTATGAATTTAAAATGATATTTTTTTAAAAGTAAAAAACTCTTGTAAAATGATGTTCATAATCTTATATGATTTAAAATAGAGTAATCAAGATCTGAATGGATTGAAAACATATGAAAACAATATTCAAGTCATTTTTTATATGTACATACCGACCTCATGTCAATCATACATCCAAATTTCCTAGTATGATCAAAAGTGTCATTATTCTTTCACATATGTATTAATGTGAAACGTCATGTAAAACAGGTCAAAACTAATAAAATTTGGTTGGATTTTAATGAAAACATAAGGGAATGGTACTAAAATATTTTTTGATTTTTTTGAATCAACTAAAAGTCAACACGACTTCTATATTTATCAACATTAACCATAGTATCATTTCACATTGATATTTTAATGAAAATTACATATTACCCATGAATGGGGAAAAACTAAGTTAAATTCTTAATATTGACCAATAAACGTAGGGAAATTTTCCCCAAGGCATTTTTGATCAATAGGAATAACCATAACATTAATTTGATACATGTATTAATTGGTATGATAGATGTTATAATTATATACTATTAAATATTATTAATAAAAGTATAAAAACATGTGTATGTGTTAAAACCATGGGAATAAGTTAGGATTTGCATGAAAACAAAAGAAAAACATCTAAAAGTCATTTATAATATGGATGAACCAACCCAACGTCCATCTAACTCCCAAATTTCGTGATATGATCGAATGTTTTGTTTGACCTTCACATTATTATTATATAAAAAATTCCCCTAAAATGGTTCAAAATTTCGATAACATGTTCATATATCAATGAAAACATCATATAAATATTTTCAGTGATTTGAGATTTATATGAATCAACTATGTATTAATCAGAATCCATGCTTTCTCGGTAAGATCCAATGTATCATTTTTCTTGTTGTTTTTATTAAAATAAAATATTAACTACCAAGTGTACAAAATCATGTAGATGTCATTAAATTGATATTGATTCCTAGAATAATGATCCCTAACACATTTGGTATCTATATTAGTTATCCACAATTCGATCTAATGATTTTCTTTTAAATTTGATATCATATTCTAGGTCTTTACCATTTTTCATTTTATTATATTTCAATTTATCTCTTATGAACTAAATTTTTAATTCATTTTCTTCATGATATTCCTTCACTAAATATGCTATTGTTTATGGATTGTTATTAATCTATTGGATCCATCTTCTACATTTTCTCACGTGTCTAACATTACTCCATCCTCAACATTAACTTTTACCTCTTTTTTGACTATAATTCTAGAATAAACATCTAAAATAGAATCAGTAAATTCTTCTAGTTTTTTACCTACATTAGATTGAACTACTACTATTTGATTTTTATATTATAATTTTTCGATTTATGGTATTTGTTTTTCCTTTATTTTTATTTCTTTTTTCCTTTATTTATTCTTTTATTTCCAATTCATCTCATTTTTTTAATTAATTTATTTTATTTCCATCATTGTTTCTATAACATATGAAAATACTTTCAATTCTAAATCCTGACTTCAACCTTATATGTATATTTTTTATTATAATTCTTTTGACTAGTATTATGTTTATAATTAATATTATATTATTATTTATTTTTTTCTTCTAAATTTTCTTCCTCCAATTACCTATATTTCTATTTATTATAGAATATTGTCTTTGATTTATCTTATTCCAATTGCTCTTTCTTTTACTTCATTTTATGCTCCTATTTAATTTTATTATGTCATTTTTTCATCTTCTACAATTTTTATTTTATTTATCATTTACTTTATTATCGAAACTTTTTAATATATTTTCTTCTTCTTGTGATTATAAAGTTTTGTCTTGTAAATTCTATACTTGGATTTAACTTATATTTTTGTGTTATTCTTTATTGAAATTATCTCTACGCATTTAATTTTATTTTTATATAATATTATTTTTAGTTTAATCTTCTATTTTTTCATCTAGTTTTTTAATTTTCATTTCAAATGGATTCTTCAATATTTATCAAATACTCTTATATCTATTTTTTATTCTTTATCTTTTCTTCTATTTTAATGATTAACTTTTCACACTAGTTCAATATTTTTCTTATAGTATTATTCTACATAATATATTCTACTTTTCCTGGTTCATAAAATTCTAAATTATATCTTTTTAGGAAAGCCATTTTTTATATCAAACTATTAAATTTTTTATTCTACTTAAAATCCATGTTTTGGAGATTTTTATTTAAGGATTTTGGATTTTGGATACAAATTTACCTCTTATATACACTTTTGATATTACTTTGAAATTTAGTTTTCACTTAGTCCGTCTCCCTTGCCTTCTGTATTATGGATTTTTTAATTGATCATTAATTATAGTTATCCTCTTACGTTTTTGTTGAATAATCCTTCTGATAATGCTTTTGTTTCCAATTTTAAAATGCATCTCATGATTTGGATCATTTATTATTACTTAATCATTCCTACATCCAATTTTTTATTTTTTTTATTTTTCCATTTTATTTTGTTTTTAGATTTAATTTATTTTTCATCTTCTTTATTAAATATCATTAATACCTTCTAACACCTCCTTATATTTTATAGGCTTTAGATTCTTATTTATCATCCACATCCACTTTTTTCACCACATTATCATTTTTTCATCATTTTATAATTTCACATTTTTACATTTTCTCTTGTTTGTGATTATTCAATTTATTTTTGATATATATATTTTGTGTTTATATTTTTATTTAACTTTTTCCATTTATATTATTTTTTTAACTACCTCTAAAATTTGATATGATTATGTATTTTCTTTTTATTATATTAATGCTTCAAATTTTACAAATTATTTTATGTATAATTTGCGTCACCCTTCAACTTCTCCCATTCAAAATTTTTTGACAGCCTCTTCCCTTACATATGCTATAGCATTGGAAAGTTAATTTTTATTTATTTCATCATTATTTCTTATATGCATACATTTTTTCATTTCCAATTCCCAAATTCTATTTATTTCATAAACTTATTTCATTACAACTCTTATCAATTGCTTCAAATATTAATATATCTAGCAAATCTACCTCTATTTCCATTTCCATTTTTATGCTTCAATATAATTCATATATTTCTATATATATTCCAAATTATATTTTCTCCATGATATAATAATTAAAATGACTTATTACCCCTCTATGGTTTACAATAATGATTGGAGAACTATGTTGGTATGCAATCATATTACATTGATCCTTACGACATTTATGATCAACTAGAATAACCCATGTGTCAATTAGATGTATGAATTGAAAAATATGAATGAAACTATGATTTATGTTTTTTGAAATTTAATAATAAATTACTATTAAAATATTTAGCAGTCAAAACCAAAAAAAATAAGCTCATTTTTTATGAAAACATAATAAAATGATCTTTGAGTCATATATAAATTGTATAAACCAACCAATTTTCAATATAACACTTTAATTTATCAGTATAATAGATACCTATGTTGGAAATTAACATTAATATGACTCATCTAAATGGTATTACAATAGATAAATAAGGTCTGGGTTGTCATTAATACATAGGATAATGATGTTGAAATTATTTGAGATTTGTTGGAATCAACAGTTCATCAATATGATTCCATGATTCCTCAAAATGATAAAATATATCTTTTCACCACGATAATTTTATTGAAATCACATATCATTCATCAAGGGGTAAAAACTAAGGATGCAGAAATCGATTGAAAATAACTATTTTTAAAACTCTCTCTAAGTCATTTCTGATATATTATAATCATTTGTGCAACTATATAATTTCAAAATAGCACAATATTATGATAACTAAGATTTAATATTGTTAAAAATTATAAGTAAATTAATAAAACACATCTACATGAGTAAAAACTATGAAAAAATCTTATAAAGGTGTAAAAACATTGTAAAAGTATCTTTATGTATTTTTTGAACACTATGAACCAACTAAAAATCAATTTGACACACTAATTGATTGGTATAATTGAATACATTTAATAAGGAAATAAAAATCTTAATCCAACCCATAGGATCATATAATCCAATGATCACAATTTCCTCCTCTATGTTTCATCATGGGTAATATATATTCATTGAAGGATCATTGAGTTGAATGTGCAAACTCATTGAAACCATGGGATCATCATGTTGTTTGTGCTATATATGGCAGGTTATATCTATTTTGTATTAGTTTCTTAAAAAATAATTTACTTCACATGGGAACTTCATAATTTGCTGATTCCTTTCAACACCAACAACCAATGATTTTTTTTAGTAAAATCCAATTCTGAGTGGAATAATACTTCACCAACCTATTCCACCACCCACATTTTCCAAAAACACAGGATCATTAAATTGTTAAACAAATTACTATGACATAAAATCCTTACACCATTGATTCTCTATGTTCGATTGACTTTTTGAATAAAGAGAGGTTCTTCTACTAATGATGATCCCATGACCAATCCCTCAACCATTATTCTATTTTTTGTTGGTTTAAAAAGATTTATATATCTTTTTTGGGTTTTATTTATTTATTTATAGGTTTTTTAGAATAATTTTACATTTATTGGGATTGTTTTATGTGGATGATTCTACCATATGTATTTATTTATTTTTTCTAGATTAATATTTTTGTGTATGTTTTTTTGTTCAGTTATTATCTTTTATTTTTATGTTTTATATCATTTTTTGAATTTCTATGAATTTTTTCATTTTTAAATGAAGAATTTTATTTAATTATGAAATAATATTAGTATGATTTATTTCTTTTCATATTAGAGATGAATGTATAAAATATATGTTCTGGTCTAATGTTGAGTCGTAAGATCTTCATTTGATTCAATGTGTTATGATATTCCCAACTTAGATCTTAGGGTGGGATCTCAAATCTGACAAACATTATCATGAAACATTTATTTAAGGATAAATAAAGAATATACAATATATATGAACCAATCGTGATTTAATTCAATAACCAAATTTCTCATTTTGATTCATTATATTATTTAACAATATTATTTTAATAAAATGAAATATCAACCATCATGTTGTCAAAATGCGGCAGATAAGAGTATTTTATTTGTGTTTTTTAAGATTTTTAAAATCATTTAAAACAAAATTTCAATTATTTAGATATCTATTTACATTTTATTGATGATAACCCTATTTAAATTAGTTAATAATTATTTTAGAAATATTTTCCTATGATTCAAATATAATTTGAGGGGATTGACAAGATTTTATCCATTTGATGTAGGTTTTTTGTATTAAAATCCCAAAAAACACACATTTAGTCATTCAAAGAATACCTTATTTAAAATTGATGTGTGTTTATTTCTATATATAATATATTAAATATAATTTATTTCACTATGATTTAATGATAATGTTATTTCATTGTCTAGGTTATGAACCTTTGATACAATGTTCTTAAAAGTTTCTAAATTTATTAAAAATTATTATTCAACCATTACATCAATAATGTACATAAATTCACATCATATGCATTCTTTCATCTCAAAAATTATTCAATGAAAATTTCTCTATGATTTTATGAAAATTTGATCTCATTTGAAAGGTTTTGAATCATTTCGTTAAGATAATAAATATAAACCTTTGTACATTCTATGAAATCTCCACTTTTATATGGTTTATTTATATTTAAAAAATTAATTGTAATTGTTTTTATTAAATGATAATATGAGGTTTTTCCTAGGTTTTGATCATATAACCAATTTTTAATCAATAATTTCTTTATAATTACTTATTTTATCATTCTGACCATATAATACATCAGAAAAGCGTGCAGTCCGCAAATCATTTTTTTTATTTTATCGAAGCCGGTTTAAGGAAAACCAGTAACCATACAGAAACTCATAATCCAAGATTTAAACATTCAACCTAAACTTCAAATTCAAATTTCAAAAATCGCTCCCCCTCCATCAACAGCTTGAGCCACGAGCCCCGACACGCTGTCTCACGTGCCGACCACGAAAACCGAGGCCAATTGATTACTGTGTCACCATCAGACGCGTCTCGACCCTATCCGCACCGCAGTCGAGATGAGAGCCTTCACAAATCCCCATGTCACCTCCCGTTAGATCGCCAGCGAGACCCACCGGACTAGCGACGAATCTCTGTCGCACACCACTTCCATCGGCGATCCTCGCCGGACAAATCATAATGCTGATGAGCAACACCGGCGACCGTCATCAGCAGCACCATCCAGCACCAAAGCATAACGCCGGCGAACCACATCGTTGACCTTCAGCATCATCATCGTCGGAGGAAACACGACCTAGAACATCAACGCTCCAAACCAAAACCACAAGTAAACACAAGCAGACAGGGACCGGAACCCCCTCGCAGAGCCTCACATCAACGAGGCGGAAACCCCCGCACATCACACAATAATCACCAGAAAACCAACAGAACCGGTGAAAAAAGAAGAAGATAAAAGAACGAACACCAGAAAACAATCAACAAAGCATCAGCAACGCATACCCGCTGCCTGCGAACACCACCGTCTTGGACAAGAGTTTATTCGGCAAAGCTCCCGCTGTCGGCCTCATTTACACAAAACAAAACCGTCTCCCAACGCCGCCATCCAAACAGACCACAGAGAAACACTCAACCTCCAAATCACCCAGATCTGAGTCCAAAGTGCCTATCTCAATCCGCCAAACCAGGAGCTCAGGCGTAGAATCAACATCGAGTCGCGAAGACCCCGATGCGTGAAAGACGAGCCAATACAAGGTCGCGACAGGAAGGAGAACACCACCTCAACCTCAAAACTAGGGAAGAAGGAGTGTAGCTCCGGGCCAGATGAGGCGGCGAGAGAGAACCCTAGCGGAGAGCAGAGCCCCTTATGGGCTCATCCTAGGGGAAACCTAGTACTTCAGAAAAGCATGCAGTCTATTCCTAAATATCACAAATTAAATATTATTCATTATCACGTGGCTTGATGATAGTTAGAGGGGTTTTTGGGTTTGGACACTTTCCTTCATGCTTTTAAGATACATTTATTTTCTAAAAAGTCATTTTTTATTATTCCGAGCCCACAAAAAATTGTTTTGATGTCGAATTTTTTTATTATACAATAATTAAATGTCATATCATAGGTTTTGACCCTATGACACATGTTTTTTTAATATTAAATGCAACAAAACTAACTTGTCATTTTAATTAAACTATTTCTATAATTGATATTTTCTCCATTCAAACATATCAAACATCAAATGTGGCCATAATTTATGTGGCCTATAGGAAACTACCCAATATCTATAAATTATTATAGAACCCAACCTATCTATGATGGAAAATTAATACACTTCCTATCCACACCCAGTCTCTGAAATGTTCAAAACAAGGGTTTTCATCAATCAACTCTTCATCTCTCAGAAGTATTCTTCATGTTTATATGTCTAATGGAGCTTCAATCGCTTCATTATTTTCCCATTTATAATCACTAAAAATAGGATTAGTGTTGTATTAATTGTTTTTAGTACAGAAAAATCCAATGGAATCTATTTATATTAATCACATTTTTGGAATACACCTATTCAGTCATAGCTTTTTTCCTTCATAGATTACTTTGGAATTACTACCTCATAAGTCATATGTTTGGGAAATTACACCTCTAGAATCTAAATTTTTTGCATTGAGAGTTTTTCATAGTTTTGATGAACTCAATGTGTTCTCAATACAATATCAATGTTCCTTGCATGTATTTTTTGAGGTTTTATTGTTTATATGGATATTGTTAATAGACACCACAATAATTGTTTTGAGATACAGATGGATGATCTTGTTCAATATATATTTGAACACTTCTACTAAATTTCTCAGTCCTAAATTAATGATATGGTACTTATATAGTCATTATATACTATCGAGCACTATCTTAGGAATTTCCTCCTCTCTCACACAATGTTAAAAGTAACTAAACCTAAGTCAATATTAGAGATCCACGAAGATCATAAAAATGGGTAAAACAAGTAATTGATCCTCATAAATGGGTATCAATTCAACATATTACCTAGTACAACATCATGTATTCAACCCACATTATATTACTACAATCCACCTTCCTTGTGGATTACACAGGAGCACCCATGGGAGATGTTCTCATCCTGATAAAATATTGTGTGTCCAAATCATTGAGATGTATCTTGGTTACTTAAATTCTATTATTATTATATTATTTGGGGGAATATATATTGTTTTTACACAATTGATGAGTTCAATATGAAATTAAATTCCCCTCTCTGGAGGGAGAATCAAAATCTCATTAAGAAATACATACTAATATAGGTCCACCACTAGAGGAAAATAAGAGTCTATTATTGGAATGAATTAAATATGTAAATATATCACATGCATTTTAATAGATCTAATATGGATCAGGTCTCATCCAAATCAATTTTATATGACTTACCATTTATAAAAAAACAAATTTATTCCCCTTGGGTGTATCATATTATACATGTATCCTAAAAAATATATTTGATCTTGATAGTCGTTAGACAATCCATGTGAAATATCACATAAAATGAATTCATTTCAATGATTATTATTTCACGACAGTTTCTATGTCCAATAACTATAAAAGAAATCTTGGGAATATCTAATGATGATCCACTTTGTTCCCAATGTGTGTACTAAGAGAAATTAACTCTGATGAAAACCTAACTAATATTTCATGACCAATAATAATCTGTTCAGATATAAATTAATGGGAGGCACCAATATAAAAAAGAGTGGTAAAGAGTTTAGAGGGGTTCATGATAATACCCCAAATAGTTGATGATCCCTCAATACATCTATTCACAATCTATTATAATACATACCCTCATCATTCCTCACCTCTAGGAATCTATCCTTGAAATATGTAACTCATCTGAGTAATCAGCATCTGAGTGGTTTTAACCGACTACTAATTACCACATACAGTCCCATTTCACAATGCCTATGTTTGAAACATATCCCTAGGAGAACTACTCTCTGAATACTTTGAGAAGAAATGGTATGGGTTCATTTAATTCTCTTACTGTTGATAAATTATCTTACACGTTGGGGGAAATTTGTGATAATGCCAAATCTATCTAATGATATTACATTAAATAACTACTTCTATCATAGAAGGTTCTGAATAACCCATATAATGCTGTAGTAGTCGAATCCTAATATTGTAAATTTCATCTATATTTCTACTCATTCCATCAGATGTATCATTGAGATTTCCACTGAACACTAAATGATCAAATGATGGCTCTTTTATCCTCGATACCCTTCTTCGCCATCAGTGTTTCATGATTCACTTCAGTGTATGTATTCAAGTTGAAAATTTTTACATTTCTTCTCAGATATGAATGAAGGCCAATATAAAATATCCAAGAATTATGTAATTCATTTCCATATAAAAAAATTCAAAAGTGAAGGAACCCCAATAAGCATATTCAGTATGTAGACACCATAATCAAGGCTTGATGAAGCTCCAATACTCCTAAGCATGGTCCAACATTTGAATACATGTAATTAACTCCTAAAATAAAAGGTACTTGATGGTATTTAATGTCATACCTTCATGTCTATCAGCCTAAATTATAATTTACTAAAACTGTCCAATATTTACCTAAGTCATAAATGTCACAAATATTTACCATTATCCCCTCCATAATCTTTACCAAAAAAAGATGCACTTTATTATTTATGTCTAGTACTCTTCATATTGAGGGTCTCCAAACCCCTGGAATGATAGATGATGCTTGAGATGAATGTCTTCAGAATAGCTTCCATATTCTTGGAAATACCAATACATTAAATAGGCTCAATAAAGAATACTTGAGGATGATTCATCCCTTCTTCATGAACCAAGGGTGTGGGTGTAGGAGAAATGTCCTTAAGATATTGGTTAAACCAAGAAATCCTCCCTTACTGGAGAATCGTGTCCTACTTCTATTTGTTGTACTAAAATACAGTGTCCAGGTGGGCTAATCTGACATGACAACATATTCTTAAAAACCATAAAATACCTTAAAAAGTTAACAACATTTGTTTTTCATAGGTATTCAAAAGGTATTATGGAAAATTAATCCTTGGAGGTTATCTATAATACGAGAAAAAACATAGAACACTTAGTATTAATCATGTATCAAGACTGTTTTTCATACATGCATTTTAGTTTCAACTATATATACATACACATCATCAAAATAATTTCATGTTCAACTAATATATTCCAAATAGATATATCAAAATAATTGAGATCATAAATATATCACTCAATAGAAAAAAATAGGTCTATCTCAAATAGATATTACAAATAAATGTAGTTTAATAAAGAATTACTATGTATCACACAACTCGTATACATATTTGACATACGATCCTCTGTGAATAGTCAAGATGAAATAACGATCGCAAATCCCATAAAAAAGTAACATCAAAACATTCTCTGGATTAAAATTAAATTGCAAATCTATAAATATAAGAGTAGTCCCAACTAAGGTAACTCAATGGTTTGTTAAACCTATGCTATCTAGGAACACATGAATCACCCCTACCTAGGTCCCATATATCCTAACCCCTTTATACTATTCTAGAAAATATAGTCTTGAATAATGGAAGGGGTAAACCCTCTTCTAATACCAATTTATAATTCATTGGCCTAATTTCCCATGTTTTATCTAGAGTAAAACGTAGCCTCATCTGTGCCTCCCTATACAAAAGATGTTTCCAACATGAAATGGGTCTTTGAGTATTGTTAGTTGTGAGAATATACCATCTGTATCAACCAATACAAGAGTATGAAATAGAAAATTAAATAAATACAATTGTAAATCCTACGCCATGGCATGTATTACAAGTAATACAGTAAATAAACCAATGACCCCTAATGATTAAGGTCAACAAAAGTGTTAGCAATAATATCAATGTGAATAAACACAACAACATAAATAAGTTGTTTTTTAGAGTTCTTCCTATGATCACCATGCATTATCTTCTAACTCATAATAACTAGGGCCTTCCCATTTCTTGTATCCTTGATCATTATTTCTACATGTGCATCGAGAATTTGATGTTGGATATGTGTAGTAAAACACAATAGGAATAAAAAATACATCCCTAACATGAGTGAACATGCATAAGAGTATACATATTTATAATGGATAAACCGTAAAGCGGTAAATATAGAATCATATATCAAGAAATCATGAGATAATAAAACCCCCACAAACCATATCTCATGATCACTTTAGCAATGTTTCAGAAATGTATTCATAATGGAGGTCATAAACTATAGTCAACCACAAGGTCACAACATATATCCCAAAACCACCAAAATGTTCTCCAGCCTAGCCACTAAGACATCGTATCTGAAAATAGCTTCGGTTATGCCATATGGTTATAGTATCCTGACATTGTTTTAAGGTTAGGTCAATGAACACCATCATTCCCCACTATCTCTATCCAAGACACATCTTCTATGTCTATCATCCCACCAAATTCAGACTCAAGGCCATCATAGGATATCTTTTAACTATATTATATCATCATGTCACATGAAATTTATTAACACAAACCCCCTCTAGTGCTACTATTCCTTGATGGGTATACATGACTCATTCAATCCATGATATGAAAAAAATAGAGCATATAGAAAAATATCGCAATGAAAAATTTCCAACACATATTAAGGTGAAACGTACCATAACAAGAGTAAGAGAAAATAGCCAAAAACACACACATGTAATCCAACTAAATCATGGTTATCATGGGCTACACATGCACACATATGCTATCAAACTCAAGAATTGGTATCACGGGATATGAAAACATACACACACATGTGATAAAACTCAATAATTGTTTAATCATATAAATAATAAAATTATATTATTCCAATTATAATATACATGGCCTCTTTGTGGTAAATAACATCATACCATTATGTTATTGACATCAATGTTAATATTAGTCAAGAGCATCGCCACTCTAACAAAGTTCTCACACAAACTAAAATAAGACTGTGTTACATGAACTCCTATAACCAATTTCAATCAAAAGTGATATGGTTATAGCATTATACTCAATAAAGGAAGAATCCATGGTAATAATTTAACATCAATTTACTAGAAGTCAACCACTACCATCAATTTTAGGTATAATTCTGGTTAAAGGGAGAGAAATATATCACTCAAGGAAAAAAACTTGGAAGAGATAAATGTTCCTATGTGGTTGAATCAATGAGATTAAACTTATCCTTATTTTTATTGATTCCCCATCATGATTTATAAATATGGTTACATTGATCAAGGATCTCAAAAGACTCAACTCAACATAAATATGGATTCCCAGTTTCATCTAAGGAGTATATGTTATTCCACTAGATTGAGGGATCCACTAAGGGGATGTGTTTTAATCGATTAATAGAGGGAATAAATGAAATAAAAATAAATTAAATGCATACTATTGTAGTCAAATTCATTTCCCCTTTTAATCGGATCAGATATGAGGATAATTCAAAATATTTTTTTAATGCCCAAGACAATTACACATTCCCTTCACTACAAACTCACCACGACCATAGTGTCATTCGACTTCACAGATCAAATCACCATGCGCCATCACCATGTTATATAGCCCTATACATTTTTCCCAACTACAATCTCTAAAAATGAAGATTTGGGGTTTCTTGATTTATGTCCCAACAAATAACATACAGTATTCCATGTCATGGCCACTCCTGGGACCACCTTTCATAATTTAACCTAAAATGCACAAATGCCACCATGATCAGGAAATTTCCCTATTAGTGTAAAATAACATTATAACCCATTTTGAAACCTCTAAAATATACCAAAATCCCACCATGAAATACATGATAATTTCTCAATATGGATACTAATAAGGAATGAATAGTGAACAATTTTTAATAGAGAAGAAAAAATATGAGGCTTTATGATAATAATCATCAATTGATTTGTAACATGATTGGATAGACCACATGTTAATAAGTTGTATAGTGAGGCCAGAATGAGTGATAAAATAATAATATTATATTTAAAAATAATTTTAAAACGTTTTTAAAAGGATCAAAAACTTCTAATAATCCTTTTATTTTCACGAAATTACAATGCAAGGATTTTTTTAGTTTTTAAATGTTGTAATCGACTTCATATCAATATGAATTTGAATTTTAATGGAATGACCAATGGTGCATATTAATTGTTTTAAAACTAAAAAAACATGCATTAAGGTGTCAAATCCTTGTAAATTATCTAATATTATCATGAAATCATTGGAAAAGTATTTTTTATTAATTTCTAATATGTAGAAATAGTATTCACATCAATATGATGTGTGATGTTGTGGAATTGATTGAGAAAGTCATTTTTTAGATTTAATTGTTCGTAACAAAAAATTAAATATTCAAACCTTATCAAACAACTTTTTATTGAAATACAATCACATTTAAATATATTGATTTATGTTTGGATGTGTATAAATAAACTTCATTTCAATATTCCATTTTGTTTGGTCGAAAATATAAAAAAACCTTTTATAAATTGAAAATGTAAAAAAATATGTGTTAATAATTAAATATATAAAAATTACATCATCTAGTAATGAAATAAGAGGAAAATTGTCTTTGACTAAAAAAATATATTTAATTTATTTAAAATTCAGATGCCCTCTATTTAAAAACATTACACTCTTAATGCACAAGCACAAAACCAAATTTACGATCCTATGTCAAATTAAACCATAAGTTTATAGCTAGTCATGTTTATTTAATTAAAAATATTCTTTTTTAAAAATTTAAATTCCCCATTGTATTGATCCTAAATTTAAAATAAAAAATAGCTATATTTAATATAATAAATAATTATAAAATTAGGTTGGTATTATATTAAAGATATTAATCAAACAAAGAATAAGCTGCATCAATGTATACTCAAATAATTTAAAATTTAAATAACACTACCAATCATGTAAACATATAAGTCATATTTATGTATGGATTCAATATAAAGATGAATAAAATTGATATACAAACTAAACCGTGGTCCAACACAACGTAGTGAACATCACTGTGGCAAAAACTCCACTGGTCCAACCATTTTCTCTGAAATCAAAAGCCTCTAAATATAGGATATTATATAAATCTATTCATTTTGAAAATTAATTTTTTATATATATTATCTCTATCTTGGTGCATAATCCTTCTTAATAGTGCGTAGGACTTTTCATATAAAATTTCCCTCATTATGATTCGCACCATGGCTTATAATTTGTGCTAGAATATCATTAGAGAACCTAATAAACTCAATGGATTGTGGAATTTATAACCCATTCACCCTATTCTGGTTATTCGTATATGAAGACTAGCATGGATCTCTTAATACCAGTTTATAATCCCTATTTCTCAAAAGGATTTATGGATGAGACCATCATTTCTATAATTCTTGTATTGTGTCTCCAAATCCTTCTTACATTCACCCTTAACCTCCATTATGTTCTCTATTGTAAATTTAAATAAATTATTTAAAATATGATTCCACATATTGATATTTTTAATTGTTGAGAATCTTCATACTTATAACATGTTAAATTGGAAACAATATTCTTCATGTATGATGTAATGTAAATAGTTAAATCACTAACTAAATTAAATATACTTTGAAATAGAAACAGAAAATATATTTCATGATAAGATATTAGTGAATACAAATATATCATATATTATTTAAATGATTTAATAAAACAATTCCATGAAAATTAATAAATTAATTAACATAATATTTATAATTTTTTTTAATTTTAAGATAGATTTATTGGTAAAAATTTAAAACAAATAGTATATTTATTTCCATGATCATTGATAATTTTTTTATTATAATTATAGTGTTTTAACCTATATGTTTTAGGCCACATGAAGTGGAATGTTGAGGTGATAGAATATGAATTTAGTGGTGTTCATATCTAACCGACAACAACATTGAGTGACCAAAAATGCATTCTTAAATACATAAAAATCATTAAAATAATTATAAGAGGTTCAAAACCTATAAATAAACCACAATTAATATTTTTAAATCCGAGGAAAATTATCTTCCATTATTCTGTGATATGTATGGACATACAACCCATTAATACATTTGGTGTTGTGGTCAGAATAACTGAAAAATTAGTTTTATTATATTTATGTTATTTAAAACATATGTATTATGGGTAAATCCCAACAAAATAACCCCAAACTATCATGAAATCATAGTATTATCATGAAATGATAGGATAATAATCATTTATTAAATTTTTTACTTCCACAAAGAGAGAACACAAAAATTAGTTGTGTGGTGTGCTTAGAATAACCAAGAAAATAGTTTCACAGGATTTACAAATATATATAATTTAGATTCAAATTTTCAACAAGGGAAAAAGTATTCTATTTTCATAAAATCATAGTACAAGCCCTTTATTTACATTTAGGAATAGTCAACATATCAATCAGACTTGTGATTTTCTCAGAATGACCAATAGTGAATTATTTTGATTTTTTACTCAAAAAATAACATTATTTAAAATTTAAAAAAAATTAATCTATCCATGATTATCATGAAATCATAGAATAATGTATTTTTATTTATTTTTTATATTTCAAAAAAGACCAGACATCAATTTGGATGCTTCCATGAAGGGAGAAAATTTCATTCCAAAAGAGTGTTTCCACAACCATTGTTTAAAGAGATTCCTTAAAGGTATGAAATTTGTATTGTTGGATAGGTTATTTAAAATAATAATGGTAACATCATAACCTTGATACATATTTTTTACAAAAAATAAATCAGGTATTTCTTTATCCAATATAAAATTTGGAATCTAGAGGGTCTATAATAAACAAGTTGGATATAAAGTATCATATTTATAGAATTGATAAATTTCACTACTTTAAAAACAATATTCACCATATGAATCATTCCCATCTAGTTAAACTATACTATAAACCATCTGTATATTTTAAAAAAACCCATTCCCCCGATTGGAGTGGCATTGTAATAATGGAGTAGGTACAGAATGAAGATGGAGTTCTGGGAAAATACCAACCACCCATGAATGAAAATTATGTCTTTATTTATGGTATATCTAGCTAAGTATCTACTTTTTTTTAAGATGTTATAAGTAGATTAATGTTAGGATCAAAGTGAACCTCTAGATTGAATTGATAAATTTCATCCAATTTTTTTGGAAACTAATAGATTAAACTCTTTATCACCCCTACTCGATAAAGAGAATCAACACGTATATTTCTAATTATTTCAATGTTGAGTATCTAAAAATCCTAGCCTAAAATATTCTATTAGAAGTATTTTTGTTCCATGGATGTAAAATATTTACTAAAAATACTTAAGACAGTTGTGATGAACATGAAAATGAATATGTCTCCCAAAAAATTATTATCTCTACTGGTTAATGGCACTAACCAAATCCATTTGTTCTTCTTGGTAAAATGATCTAACCAAATTCATATCCGAAATATATTTTTTGAATTTGGATTTCAATAAACCTCCTGGTATGAGATCTATCAATATTCCACTACCATAGGAATCACATTCTTCACTAATGGATAATAAAAATCAATAAGAACATTGAAGGGATTTGAGATCAAGATTTAATTTTAAAAAACAAAATCTTATTGAGGAACAGGTCCCCTCTGAATTGTATAATTTTTTTGAAATTATTAAGCAGCTGAGATTTCATACAACAGTTCATTGTTGAGATGTAATAATAAATAAGAATGAATAAAATTCAAATAATTTATTTAGTATTCATAAAAACAGGTCACCACTGGACACTTCATAACATTTTTGGATCCGTATAGACTCTTCAAAAATAAATCTAACTCCATATTTACTCTAAGAATAGTGTGATAAAGGAAATAATATTTTATATTAACCTATAATATATTAGTATAAAATATAGTTAAATCCTTGGATAAATGTTCAAAATTATCTCTAAAAATCCTTCAATAGATCATAATTTTATCAAGAAAGACTATGAATTTTTTTTGATATAGTGATTGGAATATGGGGTTTTTTCTAGTTGAATTGTTGGTGGAGAATTCATAATTCCAAAGGTATTTACTAAGTATTCATAATGACCATGATGAGAAAAAAACATTTTATTAACTATCTTCATCTCATACATGACCCTATTGGAAAGCCATTATGAGATCAAATTTTGTAAAATATAGAGTTCCTAAAACCTCATATAAAAGTTCCTCTATGAATTGAATTCAAAATAAAATTTAAAACATAATATTGTTTAAGGAATGATAATAAACACACATCATCTACCCACCATATTTATTTATAACAAAAATTATCAGGATGGAATACTGAAAGTTTCTACTGTAAATCACTACATTCTATAATATATCATATATCTATTGCTAAAATTTATTATTTATCCTTTGGGGAACATGATAAGGTATAAAATTTATTTGATTAATTGCTTCATTAAAAAGAATTTCATGAACTATCTTATACCATATAGTAATACCCCATGGTTCTTATAATGTATAATGGAATTCATTTGTAAATCCTAGCTCCTCTATATCAATATGCCTATCTTGGACTATTCATATGTCAACATTTGTGATGCCAGTACATATGTGGACTCCCTAAGTTAACAAAATCATGCCACCTAGAATAAATTTTAGAGAAATTAGTATATATTTTTTGGGATGTATCCCCTGAAATGCATCTTGGATTCATTTATATTTAATATTCATAGTCATTTTATTCTAATGAGAGGTTATGTAGCCTAGTGCTTCAATCCAAACAACACCCAAAATTACATTCGGTAATGTGGTGCTAGATTATTATTTATATACTCCAAATCGAACCTCATATATTGGAACATGTAAATACTTACAGAGTTTGTTCTACAAAACATAAAATCCATCTCCAAAACAAACCTAGAATGTATTAAGGTGTGCAATAGGAAGAGAAATTTTAATAAAGCTATTAAAACAAAATTGGGACTAATTACACAATATATAATAACCAAAATTGTCACCCCCAAAAAATGGAATTTATTTTTATAGATATGTAAACTTGTCCACCCTATCCCTCTAATGCTCCAGAAAAACTTACCTAAAACTCTATCCCGCATTTCATATCTTCCACAATAGGAACTGTTTGGTTTGATTTTGGATAGTTATCCTTAACTTCATTTATAAGTTCTAAATATTCACAAACCATCAACCATATTTCTTCATTTAGAAATAATTATGTTGTAGAAATTTTGTAGAAACAAAAAAACAAATCCCATTGGTCCTTGGTTCTATATATTAAATCTAAAAATGAATCCATACTCCCTTCAACATTGATACAACATATTTTATATCTACACTAGAACCATTATAAACTCAAATAATTATAATAAAAAATTTATTTAACATATGATTTAAATTATAACCCTTCCCTAAACACAACATGTATATATATCACCCCCTCTACAATAAGCTTATACTGAACATTTCATAAAAAATAAATAATTATAGATTTTATTTATGGACAACCTGTAAAAATGGATCACTTTATACCCAATGAATAACAACCTATAGAAACTAATATTATAAAATTAATATAAAATAGTTATACAGAAATAATATTTTTTCAAATTCTTCAATATAATCTCCCATTAAAACAAGTATGCTTAATTCCTTTAAAACATTTCAAAGGATCACTTTCTTACACATTTTAAACCATCCATGTAGTATAGTGGTCAATTAATCATAGAGGAGGTTAGGCCATTTCAATAATAATGAATCATCCAATGTTGTACTATTCCATCCATAAAAATATATGATAATAAAAAATTCAAGTTATAATGTATTTTATGGATCATGAGGTATGTCTCAACTCCTACAATCTACAAAACGTGATATTCACAAATAAATCATGGAAACTATATGATAATGTATAAGAACTCATTTCCATATTAATATCTTCTTATGTGATCATTTTATAATCCTAATATTTCATGATATTTAATCTCTTAGTTACTATTCATCTCCTGAGTGTACTAGATCTTGGTCCATCTCTTGTATCATCATAACAATCCAAATTTGACTTCACCTTTCCCATTCTAACATCCTCTTGATCAAAACATGTTATAGATAAATATTTCTTCAGGAAATTTTCATACATCTTCATATCCATCACAATTTTATGAAAAATAAGATCATATACCTTCCATGCCAATGTAATTAATGACGACTATACATCATCCATTTCATATTATTGATTACGTTGCTACTCTTATGAACCAATTAATTTTTTAATCAGCATATCCATATATTTCGATTCTTGAAACTATTTTACCAACACTAAATCAAGTTATTTTATTTATGACTCCATATTAGAAATAATACATTGGATTCAATCTCCAGAAATATAGAACTTAAAATCTCAATGAAATAATAAAAAAATTAGAAGTTATGTATTATATAATATATTAATTTTGGAAAATTATCCAATCAATAATATGGAGACAAAAAAAATTAAACAATGATATCAATAGAAGAATAGAAATAAGATAACACTCCTAGTTTTACCTCCTTGGTATACGGATATAATCATTTTTAACCTCACTAAGATACTTCAAAAAACATCTGATGTCTGAATCACCAGAAAAAATATATTATATTCAAAAATACATAAAAATAACAAAACTACTCCTATACAATGTAATATGATTATTTATACTATAATTTGTATCATGTACCCTATAATCCTTATGTAGTATTTTTCTAATTTGGATTATTCAAATTAATCCCTTACACCTTTTAACAAATATTTGTAACAAAATATTCTTATATATGGTTTTGGGTTAATATTAGATCAGTTAGTTTCTAATCAAAATCAATGACCCTTCCTGTAAAATTTTATATTAAAGACTATGATTTAAATTAACATTGCAGATTTATTTTTTAAATATATTCTAATTTTCTTATATCTTCTGATGTCTTATTTACATTTTAGTAATTATTGATAAACTAACAATGCAATCATAATGTATATAAATTAATAATATCAAGGAATCAATAAGTTCCTAATTAATTCTATATTTTTAATTTATTTCACTAATAATTAAATATAAAAGAATTTATATATCATCATATATGAAACTCAATTAAATGAATATTATAGCTAGAATATTGATCATGAAAATATATGAACTGAAATATAAATTTAAATTAAGGAATAAATAAAATATCTAAGATTCTATATTAACAATGATTTGGTAATTATAATGAATCATTGGTTTAATGAATAAAGTTAGTCCAATGATACTAACGTTTTTGCGATAATAGCAAAATGTATTATTTTTAATGAAAAATCCGCATGTGAATAAAATTAATATAATAATAAGTTTCATTAGTTTTAAAAGTTATTAAAAACATGATTCAATGTGAAAAAATTATAAAATTATTTGGGATTATCATTGAATCCTAAAACAATGACCATTGTTTGATTAAAGGTGCATATGAACTGAACACAAATCCATTTGACATGCATTTAAATAAAAATGACAAATTATTCATTTTTATTGATTGAAAGGTCATAAAAAGTTTGTAAAAATAGACAAAACCTAGAAAACGAATCCATAGTTTGTTACAATCATATTTCAATGATACTATATTAATTTATGATTTGTATGAATAGACATTTTTTCACACTGATGTATGGTGTGGCCAGAATTACTAAAAAATTATATTAATATATTTAATTTTTTTTAAAAGTATTTAAAAATGTTCATTAAATAAAAAGAGACCTATAATTATTTATTAATAAAGGAACATTAAAATCATTTAATTTATGAAATTTTAGAATGGACCACAATATTATTTGACTAATAGTTTTCTCAAAATGATTAAAAGTGTGTTTTAATGATTTAAATGTCATAAAATATACGTTAAACACTCGAAACCTATAAAATGTCCAAATATTATATTTTAAAGATAGGAAAATATTCATCAAATAATTTTTAAAATGTATTAATTTTCCACATGTCAATCTGACATACGGTGTATTCATAATGACCATACATTCAATTTTATTAGATTTATGTCTTTAAAAAATGAATCATCGATTCATAACCAATAAATAGAAAATTTATTATTGTTAAATCATATGAAAACATAGGATTATTATTTTTTTACCAAAAGGAATAGATAGTACAGCAATCATAACTATGGTTAGTTCAAAATGACCTAATGTACTTTTTTATTAATTTAAAAGTCATAAAATGTGCATGAAAGGTTCAAAATCTATAAAAAGTCATCATAATTTTGTTAAATCATTAAAAACCATTATTTAGTTTTTTACTTATTTTAGTAGTCCTCACAAATACCTGACAATTGGTTCCCCTAAAATATACTACACCATAGTATTATTGATTTAGAAGTCAAAAAATGAGCGTCAAAGTTCTAAAATGTTGATAAAACCTCAAAATTTAATAAATTACCATGACATCGATCATTGATTAACTTTTGAAATGCATGGATATATTTCACATCAATCCAACATAATGTTTAATATGAATTATATAAAAATCATTTTAGACAAAAAATTCTATAAAAACATGCATCAAAGAGTTATAATTGAACATTTGACCTCAAATCATCAGCTCACCACACATCCAATTAACATGTTATCTATTATAACATATCAAAAATTCAACAATCAATATCCAGTTTTTCAGGAAAACCATGGATTTTTTCATCAGTTTTATTCTTTTTTAATTTTCTTTGATTTCTAGGTATTTAGATTGAATTCTACTTTAACTTATTTTGGTTCTTATTTTGTATTCTAATAACAAGAGTCAGTTTATTTCATATATTTTATATTTTGGAATCAAATTATATATTTCCTTTTATATATTTCATTATTTATTCCCTAGTATCATCATTCAATTTTATTATGACTCTTATTTTTGGCGTATAGGTCAAATTCTAATTCAACTACTACCCAAGGGTTATTTATTACTTTAGATTAAACTGATAATTTTATCTTCTTAAAAAATTTTATTTTGGATGTTTTATTTTTTTTCTTTCCACTTTTTTCTCTTTTTTTGAGTTTATTCATGATTATTCATATGTTTTTTATTAATCTTATTTGGTTTCAACATTTTATTATATTAATTTTACATGTACAACTATAACAACCCTTCTCATTATTTCACATTAATACTTGTTTTATTACATAAAAATACACTTTATAAAACCTAAAATATAAAAAATCCTAGATTATTTTGGAATTAAGAAAATTACATAACAACTTAACACATAAAATACATCATCCATACAAAAAAACCTCCTTAACATGTTCATAATATTCCCTCATTATAAAAACATCATAGGATAATCTAGGGATAATCATAAGAAAGGGGTGAGCTATAAATCCCATTAATGAAATAAATATGGAATAACGTGAAGAGAATGATAAATGTTCCCAATATAAATTTCAATGTGGCTTATAAAGAGTAGTAATCATGAACAAGAACAACGAGACAAGATATAACATGATAATCATAACATGGAAAATGTGGAAACAACATAAAATATAGAATCATAAACATAGGTCAAGGCTAAACTATCGAGAATTCATGGCTGATAAAGTCCCATAAAGTAATTAGGTTCAATCTATATCCTGACATGATGTATCATCATACTAAACATTACCCAATGCATTGGAGCGCTATCTAGGTTCACCCATCATATTAATTTCATTTTCATTCTTATGTGTGCCATGTAGATAATAAAAATGGATTCATTCATCATCATAATTTATTACATGATTAATTAGTATGGAATAAATATTTGTATGTCCCCAATAAAAATGTATATTTTCATAAATGTGGAAAAAATTGATAGTTTATGGGTATGATATTTACTACACATTAGTTTTGTCATGGAAATCGTGGTCAAATTTTAGCAGCATAATGATGTCACTTAAAGATTCATGAAAATGGGTTGATGAGATAGAAAGGGGTATTTAATCAAATAGGCCGAAAATGGGAAGAAATATGGACATGGAAAAACAAATACCAATATTAAAAATTTGGAAATAGAACTCATAAGATAATTAAGAAACTTGAATAATGAAAAGAATCCTAACTATAATTTGTCGTTGTAATAGGTGTACAAAATGGATTGTAGGAGGATTGATGAGAGTTGAAGGGGAAATCATAATTTATACATAAAATTGAAAAAAAAAATCTATATTTAACAATATATAGAAACATTATCAAACTAAAGTTAATAAAAAACATAAAAAGGGGATCTTGAAAAAAAAGGATAGAAATACCTTAAAAATTTTCAGCATAGTAGCAACCTAGATAATGGAAAAAATGGGAGAGGATAAATGATATATTATTCAAATAACATCAATGAAACTATAAGGATATTATTATAAATTATCTAAAATATAACAAATTGAAATTACGTACACTAATTTAAAATAATGTCTTATAATTAAAAGGAGGAGAGGAAGGTAAGGATTCCCTTACATGAGTATGCGACTCCTAATTATTGGGAGTGGATTATTCAGATATTTGGGCTGAGTTTTAATGACTCTAGGTAGTGGAGGGAAGATTGGGGACATTATCCTATTATTTTTAGTGAATATAAATGGTATATTGCATATGATTATATAGGAAAAGAGGGGAATTTCTTTATTATTTGGTTTTTGATCTATACATAATAAAATATTTAAAAAACCATACCATGTTTTTCCTCATTGTTTCCATAAAATGGATTGTTCTACATTATTTAATGTGGTAATGGTCTAATATTAATAAAATAATTTCCTTGCATATGTGGAGGTGATTCATAATCGTAAAAAAAGGGTTCTAAAACCTTAAAATATTGTATAAGTTTTAGAGGCTTCATAATGGATTAACATAATAATTAAAATAAACTAATAATAAAATTATATTAAAGTTATAACATATATTATTCCTTTTATACCATTTATAGTAATTATGACATCACTTTTGGGTCATTATGATATCATAATATACAAAGTATATTTATACTGTATTTAATTTTACCAGAAAATTCGACAGTCTCATAAAATTATGAAAATTACACTGTTGGATAATTTCAAAATTCAAATTCGTAAAATAATATTAATTATATCTAAATAATTTTCTAACTTTGTGAATTTTTATATTTAAAATTAGAACCGATATTTATGGAAAATGACGGGTTGTTGACAATATTATTTTTCAAACCCTTATAAAATTACCTATGACTTCATTAAAATCATATGATCATTTATATTTGGTAAAAATTATTTAACATTAAAAGTTTATTTAAATATTTTTTTAATGAATACATTAAATCATCAAAACAAATTCCTTAACTGAATTTCAATATTATAAAAAATTGGTATCCATGTTTTATAGTATAAAATTCATTTATAGAGTAACAATAATATGATGAAAATGTATTAATGATTATATAAAAAATAATTTACATAATAATAATAATACATTATTGATAAAAATTCCTTTAATACACCAATAAACTCCCTAATATTAAGATGAACTACGTTTGGAATTTCATGGGGTGGTTTAGAGAACATGGTTTCGGTCGTGATCTCGATGAGCTTGAACTTCTCACATAAATGGTTTCATTCATGCATAAGTAATTGGATATTTACTTTGGATTGTCCAAGGAAAAAGTCCATAGATTATATAACCCTCAAAAGCTATAATTAATGGGATTCATAGGATAAGATCCTACTGTTTGAGTCAATCACTTCCTTTGTATGTGACAGTCAGTTTTAAATAACCCTATATTTACAGTAATATTGTTATCACTGTTCAAAGCCTATATTATTATTGGTAATTATTCTTAACGATCTTTTATGTCCAATCGGATATAGTAAAACAAATTATGTTCATTTGTTTTTTATAACCATATTTTATAATAATACATTAAAATAATTCAAAAAGGGGAATTTTATTTATAACTATTTGGGTTGTTACAATCTTCTTCCCCTTATAAATTTCACCCTATAAATTTCCCATTCCCAAACTTAAAAATATGTGGGTAAAACTTTTATTCATCTCTTCATGTTCCCATGTTGATACTTTAAACATTTGGTTTCTCTATAACACCTTTACAAGGAGTAATTTCTTATTTCATAGAACTTTTTCTCTATGATTTAAGATCTTCACCATATCCTCTTCTTAAGAAGGATCATTCTCCAATGGCACCAACTATGGATTGAGTAAATGTGAGGGGTCTGGTATGTACATTCTCAAGAGGGATACATGGAAAACATCATTTTCTTGATATATGTTTGGTCGGAGTTCTAGTCGATAGGCCACCACTTATATGTGATCAAGGATCTCAAAATGGCTGATGTACCTTAGGTTAAGATTTCCCTTCTTCCCAAATATTATCACTCACTTCAATAGAGATATGTAGAGGAATATCATGTCTCTAATATCAAACTCTAGGTCTCATTTTTAATTGTCATCATAACTCTTCCGTCAACTCTGAGCAGCTCTGATGTATTGTTGAATAGTCTTAATCTTCTCTATTATTTCATCAACCATTTCTGGACATATAATTTTTTCCCAACTTCGTCCTATTATATAGGTGTTATGCACCTCTTCCCATAAATGTATTTATATAGAGCCATATAGTGTCTCAATAAGAAACTAGTTTTGTAATATTACTCAATATAAGGAAGATATTAGTCACATGCTCCCTTGATCTCCATAGAGCATGATCCCAATATTTTATCCAATATTTGAATAGTATGGTCATATAGGCCATCTGTTTGAGGATGATTGTTTGTACTAATGTTCAGCTCAGTGTTTATAGATTGCTGGATACTTGTCCAAAACCTGTAGGTGAATCTCAAATATTTATCAGATTCTATCAATAGTGGAACCACATGAATCCTTACCAATTATTTTATGTGTATCTATGTTAGTGGATCCAATGATAAGTCCTCTTCAATTACAATAAAGTGAGCTTTAGTTTTTGGGAGATTCACAAAAAACCATATAGAATTTTTTCCCTTGGATTTCATTGGGATGTCCTGTGAAAACGTTCATTGTGATGTCCTCCCATTTCCATGTAGGTATGGGTAATGGTTGCATCATCATCTTATACTTCCATTTTTTAACCTTTACATGTCTGAAGAATAAGAAAATTAATGTATACTCTGTAATATCCTTCATATTCTCCCACCAATAGTTCTCACAGATATCTTGATACATCTTTGGGCTTCTTGGGTGAATGAAGAAAGTTACTATGTAAATCATTCAATAGTTTCTTCATTAACATAGGATTTTATGAAATACAAATTCATTACCCAAATATCATAAATCCTTCTTCATTAACATTGAACTATGATGATTTTACTTTCCAAATAGTTTCAAATTTATTCTGAATTCCTATATCATTTATTTGAGAATACATTAACTTTTCCAAAAGATAAGGTTGAGAAATAATTTTTGAAAGGATTTATGGTGATCCTTAATTTGTTATTCCCAAGTCCATCCTATTTAAATACAATAAGATCGTATCCTTCTCAATTCTCATCAATGATATAATTTCAGGGTTCTTTCCACTTAGCGCATTCACCAGATAATTTGATTTACTAGGATTTTATTGGATTGAAAAGTCATAATCCTTGATGAGATCTAACCATCTTGACTATAACATATTATTATATTTCTTTTTGAATATATATTTAATGATCTTGTGATTAGTATATATATCATATATATCCCTATAGAGATAATTACTCAATATTTTAAAATTAAATATCACCTATTATAACTTTAAATCATGCGTGGGATAGTTTTTATCATGAATTTTAAGCTCCTTTGAGGCTTATCCTATCATTTTATAATTTTTCATTAGTACATTGCATAATCCCTTCTTAAATGTACCGATGAATATTATGAAAATTCATCCACATATGGGTAGTGTGATCATAGGGGTAGTAATAGCCTCATTTTCAACTCATTTAATATCTCTTCACATTTATAATTCTAAGAAAACGTGACTCGCTTCAGAGTTATCTTGTTAAGAGGGTTTGAAAATAATGATAAATTCCTCACAAATTAGCGATATTACTTAGCTAACCCAAGGAAACTATAGATATATGTCCTAGATGTAGGACTTGACCATCCTTGAATCGCATTTTTCATTGATGGATCCACAGATATCCCTTTTCCTTTGATGATATTCCCCAATAATGAGACATACTTCAACCATAACTCATAATTTTTGTACTTTTCTCAAAGCTTCTCCTTGCGCAAGTTTTATTGTATAGTGTTCGGATGCTCCTCATGCTCCTCCTTTGTTTCCAAATATATTAGAATATCATCTATAAAGACTAAGATAAATTTTTCGAGTTAATATCGAAAGACTCTATTAATTATGTCCATTAATATATCTACAGTATTATTTAGTCCAAAAGGCATTACTATGAACACATAGTGTATGTACCTTGTACAACATTTTGTCTTGGGTATATCCTCCTCCTTCACCCTAATTTGGTAATATCCAGACCACCGATCCACCTTGTAGAAGTATTATGATCCACATAACTGATCGAAAAATTGATAAATCATAGGAAAAGGATACATTTTCTTTATCATGATCGTGTTGAGATCACAATAATCGATGTGGAGACACATTGACCGATCATTATTCTTAACAAACTGGACTGGTGTACCCCATGGTGAAGCACTTGGGTGTATGAACACTTTATCTAGTTTATCCTATCATTGTTTATTCATCTCTCAGGTTCCACAGCAGCCATCCTATATGGTGTCTTGGATATTGGAAACTCCTTAGGTATGCGATCGAATGAAAATTTAACATATGGACTAGGAAATTACTTTGGATACACATCTGCATATTCCATCACAATAGGAATGTATTTGAGGATGATCCTTTCCTTATACTCAATCATTTGAGGTAGATAAACATTGTCATAGGTAAATAATATCCCTACCTTAGATAATGGTGCTAAATAGGATTCATCCTCCTCCTAGAACTTGTACAAAATTAGGGGTCGATTCCCCATACAGATAGTGATATCCTTCTCATGGAAATTTATGTTGGACATATATAATGAAATCCAATCCATGACTATAATTACAGAAAATTAATCTAAATGTATAATTAAATTGATCATTGAGATGTTCATCCCATAAATTAAGATAGGGGAGGCTTTATATACTTAGGATGTAACAATTTCCCTATCTTCCATTTTCACTTATAGCTCTACTTCCAATATTTGTGGTGGTGATTGAATAATTATACTAATATTTCATGATATGAAGGAATACATATAACTATAATAAAAAATTACATTCTCTATTCTTTAATAAATAACTATCATAATTATCAACACTTCATTTTTGGGATCCACCTTAGAAGTTGTGATGTAAAAAGATCACCCATTCTTTCTTGGAGGTTGTTTGTTTTCTTTGAAAACTATTGTCTTAGTGAATTGATTTGAAGATTTCCTTGGTTCCTTGCAGTTGATGAAATTCACAATGCACTAAGGATTAACATATGAATTCATTTCCACCTTTATATTACCAGGTTTCTTCTATAAGAATATTTCATATAGGATTACTTTCTTCCCACACCTAAATCATTTCATAACTCTATTTAGGAAATTTATGGGTTGCTACTTTCCTCACCTTTTACAAATGGGATGTTGAAATCTCTTTCCACCATTAGAGTTCTCCATTGGACTGCTATAATTATACTCCACGTTCTAATTATCATCTACGTGATACCCCTGAGATTCACCAGTATCCATCTCAACTTTTAGGGAACATCGGATAATTTCATCATAACTATCAATGTTACATATCAAAAAAGGATTTTTGTATACTATGATTTAGCATAAAAAAGAAATGGGTAACAAGGAATTCAAGGGTAACGATAAATCCAATGGCATGTTGTGCAATTATTGTGACGTTTACTCATAATCCCCAATAGATTTGTCTCCTTTTTCTTGAGGGAAATAAATCACTTTCCATTTTAATACAGAGAGTGTGAGGAAAATATTTATTATAAAAATGTTAATGAAATTCCATCCACTTAATTACATCAATCTCCTCACCAGGCTTCATATTTTTTATTAATTACCACCACTGACCAGCACCTCCCTCCATATGATAAACATCCAAAATAACCTTATCTTATTTAGAACATTAATATATTTGGAAGACCTTATCAATGGAGTTGATCCATTGTTCCACGATTAAGGGATTAGATGGTCCATTGAATATATGAGTCATTTTTATAATAAAGCTCTTAATTACATCTTTTTATCTCATAGTGGTATTGGAAAATCTTCATGAACCAGATTTCTATTCAAAATCCCAATTCAGATAAGAGATTATTGTCATTAATTTCATGACTCCTACTCCCATCGATTTTTTCATCTCGTTGGGACAACCATCACATTTTTTGTCAAATTGATTTGTTACCAAATTCATAAAATTTCTATCTATTGAGTAGATTAAAAGGAAAACTAGGGATGAGTGTCTTTAAAATATTAAACACATAAAAGATAATCCAATGAAAATAAAGGGATAACATATAAATTACATTTTACTCCTTACATATGAATTTATATGCTTCAATCAATGATATCCATGGTCTATTTCCTAACATGTATTATTGTGGGAATTTTTTTGATCCCTTAATAATAGCTCATATTGATATTATGAATTTACCAAAGAATATCACCTATGGGTGTCAATCCTGGGGCACAGTAAGGCCCATTTTCATGTACAGGGTTACCCAGAGTTAAGCCTAGAACACCTTGTAGAAGTTGTTACTCTTAGGTACATCTTTTCCAGAACCACATCCACATGTGGTATCCATATATAAATGTTTTTCTTTGATAACCCAATTAAACAATACATACCAAATTTTAGGGATGTTTTCTTATACATAGTATTATCCTTAAATATTTTTCAAGAGATTACTAATCCTGAACAAAATAATAAATAAAACTTTTCTCAGATACCAGTTATTAAATCTCTAATAATTATTTCACATTAATAATTGTTTAATTACATAATAATACACATAATTCAACCCTAAAGATCAAGAATTATAGTGACATTGGGAATTAGGTACATTACATAACATCATAAAAATTGATTTACATCATCTTTATTGGGAACCTCCTTAACATGTTTATAATATTCCCTCATACTAAAAACATCATTGGATAACCTGAGGATAAAAATAAGAAATGGTTGATCCATAAAGCCTAGTAAGGGAATAAACATGGAATAACATGAAGAGAATAATACATGTTCATAATAGTCGTGTAAATGGGGGTATAGAAAGAGTAGTAGTCATAAAAATGAATAATGAGACCTGATATAGCATTATAATCATAACATAAAAAATGTTACAATAACTGAAAACACCGAATCATAGACATAGGTCAAGGATAAACCAATAATACCTCATGGTAGACTATGTACCATAATGTAATTACGTTCACTCCTTTTTCCAACATGAAGTATCAAGATACATAAAATTGTACAATTAATTAGAATTCTATGTGGGTGTACCCATCATAATCATTTCATTAGCATGCTTAAGTGTGCCACATAGATCATAAAACATAGATACATTCATCATCCTAAAATATTCAATAATTATGGAGTGTGTAATAAATAGGTGTATGTACCCAATAAAAATGTATATGTTCATAAATGTGAAGAAACTTTATAGGAAATGAGTATGGTATTCACCATATATTTTTTTGTATGGAAATCATGGTAGCATAACAGTGTGACATAATGATTCATAAAAATGGCTTCTTGAGAGAGAAACATTTATCTCACAACATAGACATAAAATGGGTAGAAAAGTCAAATGGAAAAACATATCCAAAAATTAAAAAATTTAATATAGAAGCCATAAGGTAATGTATAAACATGAATATTGAAAATAATCCTAACTATAATTTACTATGGTAACTGGTGTGAGAAAACGATCATGGGAGAATTAATGCGAGTGGAAGTGGGATCTCATCATTTATAAATAATATTTTCAATAAGGGTAATATGGATGAATATATCCTGACATGGTCAAATGGAAATTAAGAATCATAACGTAAAATATGGTTCTTGAAAAAAAGGGGAGAGAAATCCATTACTAAATTTTGGCATTGTAATGACTTAGATAAAGGTTAAAATGAGAGTGGATAAATAATATAACATTCAAATAAAATAAATTTTAATGTTATTGATTTATTAAAAATTAATTTCCATATAAAGAAAATTGAAATTAAGAAGACTGATTTCAAAGAATGTGTTTGAATTGAAAGGGGGAGAAAAAGGTAAGGATTCACTTACTTGAGTGTGTGACTCCAATGACATGGGAGGGGATTTCTAAGAGCTTTCAGATCCCTTGGTAAGACTCTATAGAGTGGAGGGTAGAGTTGGGATGTTCGATAATGAGTTTTAGAGGAGATAAATAGGATATTGCGTGGGTTTATATAGGAAATATGGGGGATATATTTATTATTTTTCTGTTGGACTCTACATAATAAAATAATCAAAATCACAAATCATCCCATTGTATTATCCCATGGTTTCTTACAAAATAAAATTTTCTAAATTTATTAATGAGGGTGTGGTCATAAATTAACAAAATAATTCCCTTTCTTTTGTAGAAGGGTGTCATATTCTTAACGATAGGATTTTAAAGCCTTAAAATAGTATATATCTTCTGGAGGATTAAAAATGTATCTAAAAATAATTCAAATAAACTTAAAAATTACATTAATTTTAATTCAAAACATATATTTGGTATTATATCCCATTTATTTTAATTATTACAACACTCTTTGTTCATTGTGATGTTAAAATATAAAATTTATATTTATATAGTATTTAATTTTTGCTTGAAAATTTGAAAGACTCAGAAAATCATGATAAATTCAGCGTTATATAATTTTGATTCTATGATTCCAATAATAATTTCCATATTACGTAAATAATTTTCAAAATATTTTAATTTTCACTTTTAAAATGATAACCAACATTTATTGAAAATGATAGGTTTTTGACAATAATACTTTTCAAACCCAGATAAAAATTACATTTTACTTCATAAAAATTATATGATCATTTAAATTTGATAAAAATTATTTAGTAATAATAATTTAGTGAAATATTATTTATTTAAAAAATACATTATTTCATATAAATAATTCTTCAATAAAATTTGAATATTACATAACATTACGATTTGTGTTTTATAGTACAAAATTCATTTATAATGTTACAATAATAGGATGAAAATATATCTATCATTATATAAAAAATAATTTAGATACTCATAATGTTAGGGTAATGATACATATCCCTATATTACATCGACAAACACCCTATGAGTAAGGTGTGCAATGGTAGGACATTCATGGGGATGTTCAGCAAACATGGTTTGGGTTGTGATCTCAATGAAATTAAAATTCTCCCATAAATAGTTTCTCTCATGTTTATGTTATTGGATATATTCATGGTTTTTGTCAAGGTAAATTATAAAAGATTCTATATATATTAGAAGCTTCGATAAATGGGCTTTATAGGGTATGATCCTTCTTATTGAGGTTACCACTTCAGTTTTAAGTGAATATTTGATTTTTTGGAACCCTATTCTTATACTAATCTTGTGATCATTATTCAACGACTATAGTATCAATGATAATGATTATTAAATTTCATTTTAGTCCAATCAGATATGGTAAATCAAAATTATTTCATGTATTTATATATCTATAGTTTACAATAAGGCACTAAAATAAATCAAAAAGTGTGATTTTATTTATAACAATTCAGGTCATTAAATGATCCATTTGTATACTTTATTTTGAGATATTATTTTTTTAATATTTTTGTTCTTCTGATTTCTAATGTGTTTATATTTGAGATTATGTTATTATTTATGATTTTTCTTATAACATTAATTTATACTATTACATATATTCCCATTTCTTATGAATTCTTCTACAGGCTTGCACCTCTTCTCATTGGTTTAGTTTTCAGTTTTAAATATGATTTATTTTAATTTTTGTCATCAGGTGATTTTCTCTTCTACCATTGAATTTTTTTCCCTTAAATTCAATTTTGATCCTTGTTTTTATTTTCAATTATTTATGATTATTTTTTTCTCAAATTTTTATTTTGATCCTCTTCCTTTTATATTGTTTTGTTTTATTTTTTCATAAAATTAGTTTCCAACTTATATTTTTTAATTATTATATTGTATTTGTTGATTATTAATCTGTTTTTTCTTCTATATTTTATATTGACTTATGAATCTTATAGATTTTTAGTTTACTCATACTTATTATTCTACATTTTTTTATCTTCTATCTTATCTCATTTATATAAAATTTTCACTCCAGTTCTTCCTTTTTTCCTTTTACAATCTCCAATATAATGTATATAATGTTTCTTTTTAAATTTATATTTTATTTATTTTTAAAAAATATTATTTATATTATTATTTCAAAAAATAAATAAATCCTTTTCTTTTAAATTATCCTATTTTTGAGCTTTATTTTCTAAATTTTGGATTTTGGATCCATCTTATCTTTCTGGTTAAACTTTTGAAATTATGTTCACAGTTGTTTTGGACTTATTCGAATTCCTTATACATCGTGGTTTTGGTTTTTTTATTTATACCTTTTTTATAGTTAGCCTCATAATTTTACATCAAATACTTTGACACTTTTTTCTCTAATTCAAATTCTTATTATATTTTTAACCATGTATTATGACCTATCTATTTATTTATAATTAATATTTTAAATAATATTAATCCTTTTGATTATGGATTTAAATTTTATATTTTTATTTTAAATATATGAAAAAAATTATAGAACATAATTCGTGTTTATATATTTTGGATTCAACATCATCTTCTACTTTGAATTTTACCCCTACTTTCTCATTAAATCATTAGTTTCAAATTTCACATTTTAGATTCATCTATTATTACTGGTTTGTCTTTTAATTTAGAATATCTTTGTTATGTTATTGATTTTTTTATTCATCGTTTCCAACTATTACTACTTTTATTCAAACTCTATATTTGTATGTATTTTGGCATCAATTTCTTTCCTTTGTTCTTAATTCATCTTTCTCTAATGTTTTTGTGACTAACTTGACACCCCCTTCCACTCACTGTTTTAATTTTCAACATTACTAATTGATTATTTTTTTCTTATAACATCATTAGATTTTATTAAATAAATATATAAATATATATATATTTATTTATTTATGTATTTGAAAATAATTTCTTTTCCTGGGAGTATGCATTTCATGCATCACCATGTTTTAACATACTGTAATATATTTTTATCAAATATTATTTTTTATTAATGCATATCCATGTAAATGGAAGTTATCAATAAAATTAACTAAATTATGAACATTTATAAATATTAATAAAATTAATTCAATTGTTATAAATTATTTTTAAATAAAAACAAAAATGAATTGAAAATAAATAGAATGTTCTTAAAAAAAACTGTGTTAAAAAAATGTTTCCATTATATTTCGGGAACACATTTGAAAATATATTTTTTCACTTTTAAAAACTAAATCGGATAAAGTAAAAAAATTTATAAAAATTTATAAACCATCTTAGAATTAATTTTTGAAAATTTAATGAAAATATAATTTTTTTAGTGAATATTGAAAATATTGGTTTTAATTAAGAATTTTCATTTCTTTAAAAGCATTTAAAAAAATAATAAATATTTTAATAGTGTTTTAAAAGTAAAAATAGATCAAAAATATATTTATTTTTCTAAATAAAGTTATTATAATAAATTTCCTATTTAATTTTTAGTTCAAGACTTTTTAACTGTATAAAATTTTGAACTTTGGAAAACTCCCTTTTCATTGAATATGTGAGTTGAATTTTAAATCAATTTTTTTTCTTTTTCAAATATAATTTGGAAATTTTATTCCATATTTAGAATTAAAATAATTAATATTATCTAATAATTTCAAATTTTTTACCATAATGAATAGTGAAAATATTAAAAATTAATTATTATTAAAAAGGATAAAAAGGGTTTTGCGGGGTTTAAAAAAATGATAAGGGTAAAATTTTCATTAAATCATATATAAAACCTATTTTATAAAAATATTTGGACATTATAATATCTCAGGATATAATATATAGTAATTTGGAAGCTGTTATACTCGGAATGACTTTATCAATTCAAAGTCTTTTGATAAATTTACAAGTAGTTTCCAAGTGGGTTTCATTCAACAATTTTAAAAAGACCTCTTCCTTTCTCTCCTCTCCAAACTCCAAGATCATTTTGGATCAGAAAATACTGGACCAAAACCCTTGATAATATCCCTTAACATTTTATTGTAGAATTTGTTTATTAGTAAACCTTTTTATGAAGGATTCTAGAGTAATTCTAAATAGGCTCTCCAAGGAAGAGATAATGATGTAAACCACACATTACCATTCTATTTGTCATTACACCTCATTAAAGTAACTTTAAACCATGATAATATAATATCACTAGTATATTACATATACTAATAATTTTTATATTAATTTCTTAACTTATATGTATCTTTACTTCTATAAATTAGGGAATGAAATCATTGATCAAGTGTATGGATGACTACTGCCTCTCGAATTAAAATAATTCTATTTCAACAAAAAAATCTAATTGTTGGGTATAATGATTAATTTAATATATTTATATGATATTTTGATGGTAATTCCACTTCTATAAATTATGTATCTTGTAAAAAAACCACTTACCATTTTATGGGGGATACACTAATGTCGCTTATGTTCACGACAGTCCACTTCCTCGTGAAGGGAATTTATTCATTATCACTAAATCATTACATGGAAGGTAAAAAAAACCATGTTAATAATAAGAATTGATATATATGAATTCATAATTAATCATTAATAGTTAACTGTAATTCAAGTTTCTTCATTGCATTTATTCGAAAATTAAAATAGCATTCATACATACGTACGGCCTATTGTCTCTATGAATGGTGTCTCCTTTTTCTGTATATAATAATAATAGTTGAATATAAATATATATAAAATGACTATATGTTATATTTGTCATATTCTTAAAATTATTTATATAATTTAATTATGATCAACATATAAATACTAAAACTACCAAACCAAAAACTCACAAGAAGAATAAAATAATTAGGAACCAGGAATAAAAATATTATAGAATAATTATTAATAAAATAGTCTTGAAACATTAAAAAGAGATCATATATGATATTATAAGTATGTTAATTAGTATTTAATGTATTTATAGTAATTTTATATTTACTATACATTAGACATGGGTAATTTCATGGATAGAGAAACTCGATTTAAGGTATTTGTATCTTATTTTTTATATATGTGAGATACATGAAATATTCCCAAGATTTACCTTTTTTCTAGTGTATATTTTTTCCAATAATGTATATTACAATTATTTTCAAGGAAATTATTGGGATTGACATATCAATTTTAGGATCTCTCTTTCATCGGTTTTACAGTTCAATAGTTACCAACGCTATAAGAGATATATATTTCCATCTCATTATTTATCGGGATTGTCCATGATTATGTTTCAAATGATGATATATCATGTTAGGAATCTCACTACTTCTGATGAATTTTCTTCTTATCTTGTTATGTCATGAAAATACATTTCTTTCATTCATTTTATTATCTTTATATACTCATGGGATCAAAATTCTATTTTTCTGGAAAAATTGACATTACTAATTTCTTATATAAAAAATTAATTTTGTACCGCTTAAATGTTTTCTAAAATTGTTTTAAATAAATTTTTTAACTAATTAATAAATAATATTTATATTTTTTCAAGGTTATTGTGAATGAAAATGAATTTAAAAATGATCTATTTTTGGGAAAAAATCAATGGAATACGTCTATTTTCCTCATAACTTGTTTTAAATGATCATTAAATATTAATTTTTATGTTTCTAATGTCATTTTAAAAGAAAATATTTTTGAACATGTTTTGTGTTATACAAATATTTTTTCAAAGTTAAAAGGTTATTTTTTTTAAATAAATGTTCCAAAATATATTTGAAAAACATTTCCAATCTAATATTAAATTATTTGATGGTACTTATGCCTTACATAGGATATGATCCAAGTATACCATTATTATTCTTCATCTAAAATTTTTATGATTATGATGTAAGGATGTTCATGAAACCTTTTCCTTTTCTATAGATTATGATACGATGAAATGATTAAATATTTATTATGCACATTTATTTCTATGGGTTATGATATGATGAATTTTTTATGAACTTATGGAAAACATATGTATTATTTTCATTATGTTATGTGTTGGACTTATATCTCCCTAAAATACATTTGGTAATTATTATTGATACATGGTCTAAAAGGTTACACGAGAGGTTATCTCAAGACATAAAGAGAGGGTGTGCATGAGCGGATCCCAATCCTGAAAATGATGGTACACAGGAGGATATTCAAAGCTCGAAACTGGTATACATGTGGTTATCCCAATCCTCACATTATGTTAATATATTGTTATGTAGCCTTGACATATGATTTTATATTCTTATGTGTATTCCACAATTACATATCTTATTTCTATGTTATGATATCATGTTCTATGTTATTTGATTATTATTGGATTCATGCCTTATGAACTGAACATAATTATTCAATGACTCTATATATTAATTTTTTATATCTAGGTAAGAATTAATAATTTATTATACATTTTTATCATACCATTATGATCATTTAGGTTTTTTGTATCTCAGTTGTTAACTCTTATTGGGAATCTAAGCTCATCTTTTTTATGTTTTTTCCCCTTAGGTATTATTAAAGGTATTATGTATGATATATATCATAATGGTTCAAATAATGAAGAACGTAGTTGGTGATAATTTTTTTTCACTTATGAACCATTTTTTTTTTTTTCCATGTTTCCAATAACAAGAAATTTTTACAATCTACTGACATGTTTTTATGTAATGTGTTGAATATTCATATAAAAATATGAGATATTTTTGTATGAAAATATTAGTCCATAGAATTTGTATAAGAAGAGAGGATTAGTTATCTTGTTGAAAATAGGATGGTAAAATAGAGTGATAACCTTTAGAGAAAGTCGATATATATGATAAATCATAAATTTTAGTAAGAAAGAGATTATGTGGTCTTCATAGAAAAAAATCTCTAACTGTATGGTATAAATAGATGTGCTTCTGGCCCAAATGTACCTTGAGGTAAAAAATACAAAACGACACATTGGAATTAACACGAGTGTTACCTGGTACACAACAACGGGCCTTAATGTGCACCTAGTTTGACACTTCTGTGATATATGATTTTGGATAATTCAATTTTTATTCAAAAACCATTATGATGGATTTGAATAAATCATGTATAACATAGGTTAAACATAAGGTTTCATATATTGAAATTCTATAAAAATCATTTTATGATTATGAGGCTTTCTAATATGATTACTGTAGGTAATACTCTTCTATTTTGTTTTAGTCTGTTGTTGGAACATGGAGGAATCATGTTAATAATTAAATTGACTGAAAATGTTGTGATTAGGAGAAAAAAGTTATGATGACTATAGTGAAGGATATTTTTATTATTCTTAATAGGTTATCATAATAGATGATTAATAACCTATAACATTACAAACACTAATACTCAATGAAGATTAGAAAGATAGAGTTCCCTGAGATCATGTGCGGTATAGGCCATGTAGGAAAGATGGCATGATTTCTATCCTTTGAGATATTTGAATATACACACTTAATAGAATTTATCAACGGAATAGGAAAATGTTTTATTCATTGAAATGAAGGGTTAAAGAATATAATTTCATAATAATATTTAAGACTAATATGGAATGGAATAAATTTCATGATAAGGATCCATTTATAGTTCATTATGTTAAATGAAGGCTCCTAGGAATTACTTGAGTCTATTCACTCTTCGAATTTCTATCTCATTTACTAAGGAACAAAATACATCATTATGAAGTTTGTATGGATTATAATTATAAAAATATTATTAATTTTAAATTTTATGTCATTATCAGTATGGATTATATTTCTCTATATAAATACAACACCAATATCCAAGGAAGGGAAGTCACATTTGGATTTACAAACAAATATATGATAATTAATTAGTTAAATGATAAATATGAGCTTCAAATTGAAATCACGTCCATTTTATGGGTCTTGATTTGTAATCAAAATAAATTTTTATCCCAAATAGTTGGGGATAAAATAAACACAAATTATATGACTATAATGTGGGATTTTGTTGAGGTATTTCTATAAGAATATCCTCATCTCCAATAGAATCATGCATTTGAGTTATTAATAAAACTCATACCTAGTTTCTAAAATACATTATATTATCCTTATTGTGTGACCCTAATTGAGTTTCAATTATTGAATAAGAAACTCTAGGAGAATCTTGATAAGTGATTCATTTTTCAAAGAATTTTACATTGGGAACCAATTCTTTTTTAAAAGAAGAAAATTGGATCAATGAGACTCTACCTTGATTATCTGAAACAGAAAAATATTATTATCTATTATGAGTATCCTCTACCCCATATTGATGACCTGTTTGATCAAATTCATGGAGATCAATAATGTTATAAAAAATATCATTTTTATGTATATCATCAATTGAAGGTTAAAAAGGAGGATATACCCAATACAGCATTTTGAAAACGTTATAATAACTATGACTATATATTAATATCATTTTTATCTAATAATTCCCCCACTATATTAGTGGATTTAATGAATATAGTCTTTAATGATTACCAGATTTATTTTCTTGTATTATTCATAGATGATATTTGTATATATTAAAATTAAAAGGAAGAGAATTAAGATAACAAGAGGAATATACTAATGACCCTGAGAAAATATATGTTTTATGAAGAATTATGAAATTGTGAATTTGTTTCTAAAAATGACTAAATTTTAGTTCATATAATATCATGAGAGGGTATATCGGTTGATCTATCAAATTCAGAAGATATAGAACATTGTACCAGACCAATAATGGTTGCTGCGAACTATAGTTTTATTGTTTTGGTTGGATATTATATATTATTTTAGGAAAATTTATCACATATGTCCAATCCACTAACCATGTTAACTCAGAAGAGAACCAAGATTCTCTAGATAGATGAATGTGAGGAAACATTTCCATAACTCAAGAGATGTTTTGTAAGAGAAAATGTTCCAATGATGGCATAGATTAGAGAAGGGGTTATAATCTATAGTGAAACATCTAATAAAGGATTGGTTTTTGTTCTGATGAAAAATGTTATTTTTATAGCTTATTCCCCACATCAAATGAAGTTTCATGATAAAAAATACACAACTCAATATTTGGATATAGTTACAATAATTTATTTATTAATGATATAGAGTCAATAAAATTATAGTGAATGTTTTGTGATATATATAGATCATAAAAGTTTTAAGTATATATTAAATATAAAATAATTTAATATTACCCAGAGAATATGGTTGTAACTACTCAAATATTTTGACTTCTCAATAAATTACCACCCCAAGAATGTAAACAAGGTGCCCAATTATGAGACTAAAAAGGATCATTCTATATTATCTATGGCTAATATCACAAACGATCCCATATTTTGGTATTTTTAAAATATTGAAATATATATTTAAGTTGGTGTAAAATAATACCATTCTGAAATTATTGATCAACCATATATTCATGATAATATTAACGAGGTACAGATTTCAGATGATGAGCTATAGAAAATGTGAGAAATTTTCTTGAGATAAACCTTGATTTTGGTGGAATAATAAGTTTCATGAACCACATATGTGGTCCATATATACCAAATTTATAGAATTAGTTGTTTTAAGAGGATTATAAATCTTAATTTTCTATTCATCCAAGAAGTATGAAGACTTATAGATATTTTAAAGTGCATTTTTGGATGGAGGGCTTGAAGAGTTATATTACTGAATTTGTATATTGGTTATTGTTATTTTTAAAATTTAAGGATGAAACAAATATATAAGTGGATGTTATAACAATTTATTATATCGAAAGGAAATGTGTGAAAATTACCATGGAATTTTTCATAAGACTCCACATAATTTATAAAGAGATTATTTATATTCATGTTGTTGTTGGTCACCTCACTAATCCTGTTCACCTCTTTGATATTGGAGAATATTTATCTCTAAATCATATTTCCATATTATATATTAAGGAAGTTGTTAGACTGCATCTAGTACCACATTGAATTGTATCATATCATGATCTGAGGATTACCTAAATGTTTTACTGAATTATTTAGAAAGTCCTTGATAAAGACTCAGTATTCATTAGTATGTATCATCCATAGATAGATAATCACTATGATAGAAAATTTTAATCTACAAATGATATGCTATGATCCTTTTATATAAATTGAAATGGTGTTTGTGATCAACACCTTCCATTAGTTGAGTGTGTATTCAATAATATATTTCACTTCAGCATTAAGATGTCTCATTTAGATGCCCTCTATAGAAAGAATTATACGTATATAAATGGTAGAATGATGTTGTATAAAGAATTTTATTGGGACCTGAGTAATTTAATGAAATGGAAGATAAGGTTAGAGCCTTTATATAGCACATATGTGTAGAATAATGTCAATAGAAATTATATATAAAATTATCAGTGTGATTTAGAATTTAATGTTATTAACATGTTGTTTCTATGAATTTATCCATGGAAAAAGATTTTGTTATTTGGATATAATGGAAAACTATGACCAAGGTCTATTTTCCCTTTTGAAATTTATTATCATTGTGGGATGGTGTCTTAACACTTGGATCTTTGACCAAACCTCTCTCATATTCATGATGGTTTCTATATATATATCCTGAGGATGTACATACATGATAAATCACATCTAAAGAGAACATAATTTATACCATAGGATCAAGATTATTCTTATGAAGATAAACCATTGGATATTATAGATCATATAGATAAAGTTTCTATAAAAACTACCGCCCTACTAGTTAATGTTTTAAGGTAAAACTACAAATTTTTGGAAGCCATATGGGTTCTTTAGGATATTATGAGGCATAAGTATACACAGTTTTTGAATTGAAGTGATTAGTTTCATGTGAGAATTAATTTTAAGTGGGGTAAAATGTAACAACATGATATTTTATGAATTATGATTTTTAAATAGATTTATTATCCATTATATCTTGTGTTACACACAACACTGAGTTTAGCTTTCCATACATGCAACACGGAGTTTAATCGAACCAAAATATATTTTATTAAAATAATAAATTTTTATTTCATATCCATTATAATGGAAGGTACTAATAGTATTGAAAAAATAATTAAAATTAGTACACATTTATAAATTTAATTATTCTATTATTATTTAAATATAAATGAATAAAATCTATCTTAAATAATTCAATGAGTTTAAAAAAACAGTATTTTTTTTAAAAATGGTTTCCTTCTATTTTGGGAAATAATTTATAAATAATTTTTTTTATAAATTTAATATGATAAAATAAAAATGAATTCTTAATTTATAATTTTGAAATAATATTAGAATGAATATTTTAGTATTTCATGGAATGATAAATTTGTCAGTTAATAGTGAAAAAACTGGTTTTTATATAAAATTCCCTATCTTTTAAAGCTTTAAAAAACATCTAGATTATTTTAAGATTGATTTCAAAGTAAAATTATTTCATATATATTATATATTAATCCAAATTTTGTCATTATAATAAATATAAAATTAAATTATGGTGTTAAAACATATAAATTTAGGAAAATTTTATCTTTGGACAATCGTTTTTCCCTCGATTTTGTAGGTTTAATTCTGAAATTAAATTTTGAAAATTTTGTTAATAGAATCTAGAAAATTTGATTCTATGTTTGGAATCATAATAATTAAGATATTTAATAATTAGAAATAATTTTATTACCATGATGAATAGTTAAAATGGTAAAAAACCATTACCACAGTTAAGGTTAAAATGGGTTTACTGGGGGTTAAACTAAAAAAATTATGAAATTTTATCATTAAAACATTTATAAACCATATTTATTTCCAATTTTTTTGACCTTATCCTCTCTAAAATATTAATTTATTTTCATTCTTAAACTTTTTTGTTTTCAATGACTTTATCATTTTGGAGTTTTTGGAGAAATTGCTATGTAGATTCCATGTTGGTTCCTTTCCCCAGTTATAATAGGACCTCTCTCCAACTCTCCTCTCCACAATCCAATATCATTTTGGTTCATCCATGAAATAAATTAAACCCTTCCTCAATTCCCATCCTACATCATAGATGAATTATTTTGGTTAGGAAACACATCTTAGAAGGATTTATGTGTAAACATAAAGAGGCTCTCGGAATAAGTGGTAATTAACATAACCATATATTATCATTTTATTTATCCTTTCACCACCTTCAATAACTATTAAAACATTATTTTATAATACCATTTTTATATTATATATATATATATTCCTTTATACTATATTAAATACCAATATATATCCACTTCCATCAAATGCAGAACAATAACGTTGATTGTGTGTATAGTGGATTACTGCCACACGAACCGATGTAATTCTCTTTCCAACACCTATAAAAATGGTTAGGCATAAAAATATACTAAATATGTGTATATTATATTTGTAAAATCATTTTTCTTCTATAATAATAATATCACACATTCCATTTAACATTGAATTCATTGGGGGATACGCTAACATTGCTCGTGTTTATAATATAAAACTTCCTTGCGAAGAGATGTGATTAATTATCACTAATTTTTTACATATAATTTAATATGGAATATAATAATAAATATATGTGAAAAATGTTACATCATAATATTTTAGTGATTATTTAGTAATGTTAATAAATATATAATTTTCATTAGTTCCATATGTCAAATAATAAATATATTGTTCATGCGTACATATGACCCACCATCTCCATGATTTGTATTTTATTTTTCTATATCTAATTTTAATGGCTGAATATAAATATGTATATAATGAATATATATGATATTTATAACCTGATTATAATTATCGATATTATTGAACTATGGTCAATTTAAAAGGACCAAAAGTACCTAACCAAAACTATTGTGAATAACAAAATCGTTAACACTTAAAAGTGATGGTATTATATATTAATTATTTATAAGAGGGTGTTAAAACATTATAATGGGATAATATATTATATTATAAGTATTTTTATGATTGTAGAATTGATAGATAACAAAATTGTATTTATTATACCGGATAACTCAACACTTTCAAGGATAGAAGAACTCGTGGTATGGTATTTTCATCTCACTTTTTATATATGTGAGCCACATGTCATAATACCAACATATTCATTTTATGTGGTATATATACTACACATGAATTTATTTTATGATTATTATAATGAAAATTATCAGGATTTACATATCCGTGTTAATATCTATCTCCCACATGGATTATGATTCCCATGATACCAAATTGGTAAGGGATATATATATATATATATATATATTTCAATCGCTTTATTTTTCAAGATTTCCCAGATTATGATTATAATGGTGATATTACATAATGTACCTCTCATGAATTATCAAAACAATATCTTCTCCTAAAGTTATTTCTTGATAATACATATTTTTCATTAATTTTACTCTCTTTATCTACATAAGAGATCAATAATATGTTTTATGTAAAATTCAATATTAATTATCTCATCAATCAGAATACAACATTATTCCATGTCCATGTTTTTTAAAAATGTGTAAACGAAATGGAAGACTCTAGTCACTGACTCAATCCAGTCCTCGACTGCTTGAGGGTCAAGCTCAACTCCAAACATGAGGGGTCTCTGTCTCTGAAACTCATGGAGGGCGCTCAGCCTACGCTCCTCCTCCACTGGGACAACAGGCGCTAAACACTGCCCCACAGGTAGTGGAATAACTTGAAAACCACCTGGTTGTAGAACTGGGGGATATGGTCCTTGTATCGAAGCTTCATCACTGAGGGGGGTCACCCTTATGATCGAGCTACTGGATCCCAGCGGGTGTGCATCGCGGAGGTATCCTGTTTAGGAAACAAGATGTATCACAGTCAGTGAGTATATCTGGAGAGCTGACTCAAGAAGGACATGGAAACCACAACCCATTCCTATATGATTCATGTACCATTATTTTTCCCCACGAAACTAGTGTTTTAATTTTCCGAGTCGAAAAGAATGTTATCAGGGTCCCGGTGTATGGATACGTCAGTCATCGCACAAACACCGGGGTCCCTGGCCTGAGATCCTAACTCGAAACACTTAACACTATTTCCCCAAACCAACTCACAGACTCTCATTCCTAAGGTAGAACCGAACACATCTAATACCACAATGTCACGACCCGTTCCAGTGGGGCCCGAGCTGCAACTCCCCAAGCCCGCCTACAATGGGCCATGAGGTGGTGACTAGCATCAAGTATGCATGCTACTAACATGGGAGGAATTTACTATAACCTGTACACACACACACACATCTCCAAGACCACAAAGATGAAAATTAAAAACTACTAAAAGGAAAGGATGCATGCATACACTAAAACACAACCAATAGAGTACGACAGGGATGTAAAGTACAGTAAAGTAAAACCCTGGTCCAAAAGTACAAGCCCACCAAAAGAAAGTCTGCAACAAAGTCCGACCTGTAGATAAAGGTACTGGGACAGCAACCCGTCTCCAAAGGAACCCAGCTTGGCCTGTCTGATCTCACTGAGCACTATCTGGTCCTGGTTCTCCTAGAATACTTTCAATGGCTCGCTCATCTGCACAAGACACGACCCGTGCGGGCAAAGACCGTGCAGTGGTGAGTATAAAAATACCTAGTAGGACACCCTAAAAACCACAATGTAAATACAACAAAGGAAAATACCACGAAGAAAGGTATAGTTAGCTCTACATAGTATATGTCTGCTGAACATATAACAAAAATATCTAGATATACTCATACACAGGTGACCATCGCGAAACCACCACTAAGATCCAACTCGAAGATTCCACTAAGTATACCATCAGGAGAACACACTCCTATGTCTGAATAGAGAGATACGAAGTACTCATTCCACCATAACACACTCCACAAGTACCTTGGGAACATGATGCTCAGGTGAGGATCACAACCAAGTCATGGGGTGATTCCGACAACTCAGTCTGAGCTAATCCGCTAGGTAGAGGATCGATGCCTGTGTATGGTTGGTCACGTCGATACCAAGAACTCAACCTAGGGTATCAGGAAGGAATAGAGGATCCAACTCTATGTTTAACAGAGGGGATTCCAAGAACTCTATTCAGGAAGTCCTGCTAAAGGGATCATACTACTGTATATTTGGAAATGAAACTGGAAACATTTAGAAGAAAGGCCAAGGGTACGAACCCTATGAAGGCTAGTCCAAGTAACGGAATACAAGTGGCTCAATCCATGAAGAAAAAGGTTACACGGCGTGTAGTGTGGTTGCACGCTGTGTTCCTTGACCCCGGGTACTACCCTTGTAAATGGCCTGTGTACTTCGTTCAAGCCGTGCAAAACCAAAAAACATGGCATGTAGAAAAGTACCCGCCGTGTTCCCTGAACCCGGGTGCTTCCCATGTAACCAGATCGTGTCATTCGTCTTGTCAGAAATAAATCAACTACACATCATGTAGAAGAAATCACACGTCGTGTTCGAGCGGCTGGGTTCGCTCCGTGTACGCTGGCCATGTGCCCGTAAACGGTCTCTACCCGTGTCAGTGTCGCCTACCCGTGTACCAGTACACGGGGTATCCCGAGTATCTGGCTAGGTCTGGCAGGGAAGGGGGTATACGCGGTGTGTCCTTGCCCGTGTACCCTGACCGTGTCCATGTACTCCCAGAGTACACATCAGGTCGTTCGCCGATGAACACACGCCGTGTAGACCATAGTACACTGTGTGTAGTCGGGATTTTTACAGAAACACCGTCTTCCTCTGTACACCTCAGCTGATCCACTAGACTTAGATTTAGCCATCAGTTTTCCGCAAAACTAAAGATAGTGGATCGCCTCGTCATCATGATGTCGAATCTATGGGTTTCGAGCCTTCAATTGGATCCAAAATCCAATTCCGGTCACCCGTGCAGAAATTGTTCGAAGAACGATTTCTTACAATCCGCTTTGATCCGTCTGTCCCCACTACAGTCACACCTCCATAGGGTCGCACCAATGCCAGATCTTTAATTTGGGACAGTTGCATCGCACAATGGGTGTGCAATGATCCATTGTTCCTCGTCCCACGAAGAACACAAAGAACACTCACGAAGAACACAATAAATTTGTGGAAGAGACACACACAAATCGAGACGGACGAACCTCAATCGATGTTCGTGTCGATCTTGTTACTTCACCGTTAGAAGGTTGAACGAAACCAACAATAACAAGAATCAAATCCCCATAATCCCCGCAAAAGCCCATCCCGCAAGAACGGTCGATCCGCGGGACAATCTTTTCGTAGATTAGTCCACGTTCGTCGTAGAAATCAAAAACGGGGAAGAATAAAATCACAACGACATCCTACCTAGATCCTGGCGTTCGTTGGCGAAGATCTGATCGCCATGTCATCGTCACCGACAGAATCAGTCAAGAATGTCTCTGCCGCATTGGGGTTTTTTTTTTCAGAGCATTCCCATAGACTCTAGGGGAAAATAAGGGTTATGGGAATTGTAACCCTAATCCCCTGTGTAATCTCTATTTAAAAGATAAGATATATGATGTAACAAGGTTTAAATAGAATATTTTTAGTAAATACTTTATTATTGTTGTGTCCAAAAACCAGATTTCACCACCGACCTGCACCTGCCGATGTTAGGCCTTGCCTTAGGTAAAATCGTTTTTCTGAATGCAACGGTGACTTCAGATTTCTGATCCGAGCACCCGTTCGAGTTTTATTACACTTTTTCAGGAAAACCGCACCTGCGGGTAATTTAATTATTAAATTAAATTCAAAAATATGTTCCGGGCTCCCCGGGCTACAGAACTGGATGCCGTCTTAGAGCCTGGTCTCGAAATAATTCCCATATAATATTAAAATAATACATGGAAAAAAAAACTGGGGCATTTCACATTCATTATTTTAAATTTTGTATTTATGTTTTTATTTTAATTTTTCATTATTTTACCTTTATTTTTCAATTTATTTTCTATACATATATATTTCATTCTAAATATATTATTTCAACTATTTAATCTTTTACTTATGCATCAAATTTTATTTATAAATTCAGACTTTGAGTTTAAGATATTGGATTTTTATTTAACATTAAATGACTCTCCTTATTTTTAAATATGAGATTATATATTAATTTTGGTTTTTATGTAACTTTCCATTCACCCATGAACTATTTCTATTCCATGGGAATTAATTTCTTGTATTATTCTTATCCTTGTTGGTAGAGTTTTCGAATCAATTTATTCTTCTATTTAATGTTTTTATTATCATTCTTCCAGCTTCCAAATTTGAATTTTTCTTTTTTCCTTTTATTTATTTCACTTATTTCTTATTCTATTTCTTGAGAATATATTTTTAATTCTATAATTTTCTTTAACTTTTTCTTTTAATTTAAATATTCTAATTATTCCTTTTATAATTTAATATCATTTTTATAATGGATTATTTTTCTATTTTTTTATGTTTTTATATATTTTTTATGTTCATTTAATATTAACACTTTTATATTTTACAATTACTCTTACATATGATTTGGATTATATATTCTATCTTCTCCTTTATAGATTATCATCTAACTCCCTTTCTTCCTTTTTCCTCTAATATTACTTAACTTAATTTCTTCGACTTTTCCATATTATTATCCTTCAATTTTATAAAAATTTTCATAATCATATAATTTTTATTAGTAAATCAAACTAATATTTTTTTTCTTCAACTTCCAATCAAATTTAGAGCTTCTCCTTCTACACATTTAATTTTGGATTCTGATCAACCTTCTAATTTCACATTTGGAAGTACATTAACAATATGTTTTGACTTATTTATTGTCCTTCTACTTTTGGATTATGGTTTTTTTATTTGAACCATGATTCCAATTATCTTTTTACTATTATATCAATTCGATCATATATATTTTTTTTAATAATTCAAATTCATTTTCTAATTCTCACCATTGTATTATTTTATTGCATTCATTATAAATTGTGATTTTTCTTGTATATTATTCCATATGATTTTGTTTTCCAATTATTTTTCTATTATTCTATTCTAAATCACCATGATAACATCCTAAACCTCTTTCCTATTTGTATATTTTAGATTTTATTCATCTACAAATTCCACTTTTTCCCTTCAATCATATTCAATCATACCTTTTATATTTTCAATAATATCTTTTTCACTGGTTTGTTAATTTACTTTTGATTTATGATATTGAAGTTTTCATTCTCACGTTTGATTGAGCGATTTCTACGTTTATTTTTTATTCACCATTTTTTAATATATTATAATAATTTTTTGTATTATTTATTTATATTTTTTAATTTTTATGTGTTTACATTGACATCCACATCCAATTCCAATTTTTTAAATATTTTCTTATAACTTATTATCTTGATCTTGATCTAGCGTTAGTGAAATTATTTTCATCTACTAAATCTTATTATTTTTCATAAATATTTTATTTTTTAATAGTTGTTTCCAACTCTTCTTTTTTTCTTATACTTTATGACTTCGAATTATTATCATTTTCCACTCCTACTATATTATATACAAACTCTATTTATATGTCCCTCTCTATTTTTATTCCTTGTGTTTTATTTTGATTATTTATATAATTTTTACTTTTTAAAATTTATTTTATTTTTATTATCTCAAATTTTTTAACATGTAAGTGATCACTATTAGATAAGAGTGGTTTTAAGATTCTACGGTTTTTTTAGAAATTAAATTGTTTTAAAAAAATAATTCATTTTAATAATTACATTATAATGAATAATGGATTTTTGACTGAAAAATAAAAATCTATTTCGAATGATATATGATATTAAAATATCATCATTGTAGTGTATTATAGAGTAATGAGTTTTTCTTATGAAATAAAAAACAAAAAATAGTATTTGTGGGCCCTTAGGAGATCCCTTCATGGGACGGTGGTTGCTTAAGCCCAATAGTGAAAAAAATAAGATTCATTTGAGATATTATTACCAAAGAATTTAATTTTCAATGTTATCATTAATTATTATATTATATTTTATATTTTAATATAATGTTAACTAAGGATTTTATTTTAATTTATCTTAATTAGAATTAAATTTAATATATTTGATTGAGGATGGATTTTCGAAGCTTTATACTTCACCATATCAACTGTTAGGACATAATCGATTCATGGTTATTCTGATTACAGTTATACAAGAAGAAAAACCATTTGAGGATGGTTACAATATATTTTCCAAAATGATATCTTCTATACCCTTGATTTGATGAGTCAATATCTAAATTATATTTTAGTTATGATAGCATGAAGTGTTTTTATGTAATCTTTCATAGATACCATAGGATATTTAGTGGGGTTGTAAATGTGTTCCAAGTAAAATTGGATTTTAGTGCTTGGGGAAACACAATTATATCAATTATTAGTAGGGCCGGTGGTCCTGATTTTCTGGATATGACAAACAGAGTTGAAGCCTTTTTCAATGATCTATTCTGACTGACCCACCTGGGTTTGTTATTGGAACCATGAGGTTAGAAACATCTTATGTGGGGGGGAAATCTAGGGATCCTTTCAAATCATTGCAAAATTATGTTTTTTAAGAATCCTAACTTCTCGCATAGACTTTTCAATTCATATATATTCGATTTTATTCTAAAATATTATTCGCATATAGATTTCAAAGATTTTAGAATGGATAGTAAAATTTATTATATAACTTATTAGATAGACTGAGATTCTTTAGTTACTTAACTAACTAGAAGTATCATACTATAAAACATTCCACTATTGAAGATGGTTATTAAAGAAGAAATTTATTAAAAAAAATTGTAATGGATCTAACACACTCATAGATTTTGGAATTAGTTTCACTAAAACTAAAATTCGTTATGATTACACAAATACTATTTATTCAGCATTAAATGTGCATATAATGAATCATTTTTTACCTTTATTATTTTTAGATATTATAATATTTATTTTTGAGACCAGTCACTAAGAAGATGAATGATGCTGAGGCTCGATGTTCTTAAAATAGATATTTGATATATATTAATTATTCTTAATAAAATGAATCACATATGTTTCTCATAATATAATAATAACCTCTAAATGGCATCTTGGATCAAAAATCCTAATGATCCATTGAGTTTAAAATGCATGTTTTATAATTGGTGTGACATAACCTTTGTCAGCACATGGTGTATGTGTAAAATTTTTTATGGGTTTAAAATAAATAAACATATTAAATAAAATTATTTTATTGATCTATTAATGAGACAACCTAATTTACTAATTTAAATACATGCTTATGAAAGAAATTTACGGCTATCCATATAACCCTTCAAGTTGACAGAAGCCATTGGAGTCGATGGAGGATATTTCATTGGAAATTGATGATCGAATCAAAGATCAGTGACCGATGCGAGATAGAAGCAGAGGATCATGCCAACGTTTATGGAAAAACTCTATTCATCATCATCAATTGATCTAAATTAAGGTAGGAAATATTGTATTTTGATTAATTTCCATTAATTATTTTTATGAAGAACATGTGTTAATCATCCAATATATTGATTCAGGGATTGTGTGTTTTTTGGGAAAAGTTAGTTTTATTCGAGTAGGTAGAGAATTTCTTTATGGTTATTTTTTATCCCTTCATTTTTCACTCTAATGGTAACAAACTGAGGTTGACATGAATATTGGTTTAGGTTTATTCTTTATTATTTTTTCTTATACTTTTCTCCTTTATTTCTTCATTTATCAAGGGAATTCATCATTTATATGTGGTTCGACATCCATAGAGACATTGATCATTTGGCACACATTTCATGGATTAACAATTTGATAATATAGATATTTTCATAGCATGTTGTTATGTAGGTGTAATGATTATTGTAGAAAATGTACCAAACTGTATTGGAGACCTATAGTTTTGGATGGTGCATGCGATGGTGAAGGGATAAACAATAATTGGTTTATAAATAGATTCAAATTCCATATTCTAATGAACAGTAATCATAAGGCTTGACTAGAATAGATCTGCGATTTATATATTGATATATAAATTCAAGGTAGTGGTGAAACGAGCATAAATTGAAGTAAGAACTATGGTTTTTACAAAAATAAAATATACAGCGTGTGTAATATGAGATTACACAACATGTGGGGTGCTCCTTTCATAACATAGGGTTTCATGAGCGATTTAAGTAGAAAAAAATGTGTTGCCTTTTTAAACTACAGGTCATCCCCCTTTAATAGATTTATTGGTACCTTAGAGAGTAAAAATATAGGGGTTGAGGTACATGTCCACGAGCATGATATTTACCCCTACACTAACATGGTCAGGTTGGACATGTCCAAATGCTAAGTTGTGTGTTGTTACACAAACACAGACCCATGCCATTTACATGTGAAGGACCCAGGGTTGAAGGGAAACAATGTGAACTTATACTACACATTATGTACTACATTAATGTTTGATTGAATCCCTTTTCCACTGTATATTGGACATGTTTTGTTATGGATGTTCTTCCATTATCCTTTTCTACCAAGGTTGGTATGGAATTGCCTCATACAATAGGAAAATGATCACTACAGCATGAATTCTTGGATAGAGTTGTTTAAATCCTTCATTGAGGCTTAAAGTGAGATTATATATTCATCAGCATGCCCAAGTTGGAGTTCTATTAATCTATGTGATAAGAATTACATAGGTTCCAATTGTCTACTTAATAGGTCAATTCATATTGAGTTATTGGTATACCCCATGGAATTTTATGTTATCCACATATTTGTATTGTATCTCTTGGTAATTACTATGTGTACATCCTATAGTGAGACCCAACAAGCAATACCTCATTGACCCATATCAGGAGTGCTATTAGACTCGAGGAGTGTGTTCTTCTGTATGAGTGGTATAAGGAAATTTCGATTAGGAATCCTTAGATGGAATTATTGTTGTGACATGCCTTGACACCGTGTGTATTAGTTGATTATATTGGGATATTCTTGTTATTTTTTCAATTTACATATACATATGTTGATCTGATCATTATTCTTTTGTTGTATGATTTTTTTAGTTTTTCTAACAGGGTATTTTAATTCTCACCCCTGGATGGGATTTTCTTATACCCATTGTGTCTTGGGTAGATGATATTACTTTTGAGAGAGTACTTTTAGGACCAGTACTAGGTGGGGGTTTGTGATACATGATAGAATGAGGTTTATTCCTACAATATCTTGGCAGCAATCCCATGTTTTTTATTAGTTTAGTATTATTTTCATACTCATTGTGGTGGGATTTTTTTTTGTCTTGTTTAGTTTCCATTAATTCATGTCATACTCTATTTGTGGGTTTAAATGTATGAAATCATGGTTTCCTTTAGTGTTCATACATTTAATCATAATTTGGCCTTGGAGATATGTTAGTATGTATAAGTACATAGGATAAGGCATCCCATGTGGGTGATATAACAACTCATTGCTTGTTTCTAACTAATGTCGTATTGAAGGTAGGCTTCGAGAGTTGCAGTATGGGACCCATTGGGATGGGTTGTGACATATTGGTATCATAGGAGTCATTTCTTACTTGGAATGTCGTATGTGATATTGGTTTGGGGTGATAGTCTCATGTGTTTTGAGTTTAGATTCTGGGCCAATGAATCCAGTGTTGGTGTGATGTAAGATATATCCACACACCATAAATCTGATCACATACTTTTTTACTTAGTAAATGAGAACATGGGTTGTAGGGAAATCAATGGTACATGCATCATATAGAAATTAGTTATGGTTTCCATGTATTTATTAATCAATATATCTATATAGACTAATTGAATATGGTACATCTTATCTTTTCCAATATTTATCTATTATGTATACTTACTAGGATTCAACAATATCATCACAAGGATGATCTCTCGGTAATGATTCATCAATATATGTACTAGTTCTATCGGTTCTACATTCAGAAGATGTACCAGCTATACCAACACTTCTAGATATGTAGATGGTACCAATTGACCCAACAGATGATGAAAGAAGACAGAGCAAAGTTCTAGAGTTTTAGTGGAAGATACCCCTTTGGCTTAAGAGTGATCATGACCTGCAGGACACTAATGACTATCTTGAGGTGGTGATTCAATTTTTTCATCTTGTCCAGAAACCATCTGATCAGATGGTATTCCATGAGGATATCCTTCTCCATGTTTCAGTAGGATGATGGTGGGTGTTAGTGACCCAATATTATGATAAGGTGACTCTGGAATGGTTAGAGGTTGAATTTCTTTTTAGAGAGGATTTCTATACAGCTACATATAGGGATATACGTATCCAGAATCATTTTCTACATCAGCAGGGCATCATGACAGTATCTGAGTATTAATCTAGGATTACCAAACCTCTCCAGGTACTCAATGGATATGGTTTGAGATCAGTTCTTCCCATCTCATCCCTTCAAGTGAGGACATTGTAGATACATATTTCCATTGTTACCCCTATATGAATTCCTACCTATGCTAGGGTTGTAGAGTGATATTTTGTGTTTGATATTTTTTGGCTATGAAGTCACATACAATGGTTGCTGGAAGTGGGTCCACATGAGTAAAAACCTTAGAAACAGGGTGTCTAGGTCTATCATAGAGACCTGGAAATTAGATGAATTTTTTAAGGAGGCCCTGTGATAGAGGGTATATGGCTTAGGGATCATGGTATGGGTCTAGTTATCATATAGAGAGGAGATAAAAATACTATGATTGTATGGTACATTTTTTACATGATTTTATGGCCCACCATATAGCTGATAGAGCAACTATGTATGGGCCGCTAAGGGATAGGTAGTAGATGTAGAAGATAGGTCTCCCCGGTGGAGGAAGTGGTATAGGAACTCAGAGGCAAATTTTAGGTTGTATAAACTTTAACCCGTTATCACCATGACCCTTAGGTGGTCCTCACCAGGTTTAGGGATTTGGAGTATGTGGATGGGAAAAACTACTTGTTGTAGGGTATTTTTATCAAGACGATCTAGGGATGATACGATTTATGATCTATGTATTTTTTACCTTAGTAGAAATACCTATAGTTTGAGGTGATATTAATTCCTTTATTTCCACCTATTTGGTTAGATAAAAGATACTCTGGTTGAGACTTTGGGTTGAAAATTGAACTTGGAGTCTCATATTGGAGATGACTCAGTGATCACACCCTTGTTTTGACCATGAAACTTGAATCTTAGAGGCAATAGCTTCTATTGAGATATCATTATAGAATTATTGTGGCATTAAAATTTCTTCTTATTTATAGAATGATTATCAATAGTTCATGGAAAAATTGACTGTTTCAGAAAGAGTATGAATTGGGTCCCCTAAATGGGAAACATTTATACTTTTTGGGTGAAATGGAAACCCATGTAGCACTGGATTGACTCATACATAAGAGGGTTCATCTCATTACTCATCAGTTGGCTTTCATGACAATTGGTGTATTAGATATTATTATTTTTCAGTTCTCTCTAGTGGTGGTGAATTATGAGGAAGTAGTTTGTCGAAGATGATACTGGCTTACCTCCCCACCGAGAGATAGACTTTAACATTACCCTACACCCTAAGACGACATCAATATTCATTCATGCATATCATATGGATCCCATCGAGCTTCATGAGGTGATGGTGTAGTTGGAAGTCTTACATATGAAGGGATTTGTTAAACCTCATGTTTCACCCCTACAGCCATAGTTTTGTTCGCCAAGAAGTCCAATGGGATATTGAGGTTATATGTGGACTACTAGAACGTCAAAAAAGTGACAAATAAGAATATGTATCCATTACTGATGATTGATACCCTCTTTTATCAGTTGATAGGGGAACAATGATTCTCATAGTTTGACCTCAGAACGGGCTATCACCATTTTTGGGTACGATATGTGGATATACTAAATACAACATTCATATGTCTCTACGGTCAATATAATTACATGGTAATGATTGTTGGAATAATGAACATCCCAACAGTGTTCATGGGACTAATGAAGAGGATCTTTTAAAATTATTAGACTAGTTCGTGGTATTGTTCATCAATGATATCTTTGTATATCTGCATATAAGGAAGCTCATGTGAGAAACTTGAGGATGGTTTTGGACGTACTCTGATAGCCCCATATTCATAAGAAGATCTCAAATTTTCAATTCTAGATAAAAGATATCCTCTTTATAGGACATTTAATCTCATAAGATAGAGTGGCAGTGGACCCATCCTCGGTGGAGGCAATGTTATCTTAGAATCCACCATAGAGCATGATGGATGGGTGGAGATTCCATGGGTTTGAATCCTATTTCTAGATATTCAGACCTAATATTTTCAAGATATTGGAATCCATGATAGATTTAACCTAAAATTGGCAGCCTTTCATGCTTAAAGATATGTTCCATCATGCTTTTCAGGATTTGAGGTATAGATTCATGAGCACTTCCATTTAGATATTTCTAGAAAATGGTATCAAGTACGTAGTGTTCTGTTGTGCATCAGGAACTAGGCTTGGTTCAATTTTGATGAAGATATTGGTTGTAATTTCCTATGATTCATGTTAGTTTATACCAAATTATTATAACTACAATATGTATTATCATGAGTTATTAGTGGTAGTCTGTGCAATAATGATGTGGAAATAGAACCTTACGGGAAGCGGTTTATCATCAATTCCGATCAAAATAATCTCAAATATATCTTCTCTCAAAACTATATTAACTTGAGGAATATGTGATTGATATATTTACTCCAGGATAGTGACTTTAAAATTTTCTATAATGCTAGGAATGGGAACCTAGTATCAGATGCTCTTAGAAGAAAATATTGGTCATAGTTATAGAATGAGGCATCAAAGATGTTGGCCTTGTTGCATTTATCATTTTTGGATAGAGATTGATCATCTTACCTCCAGTAGATGGTTGTTACCCCTCCACTTTTATAGTGATTCATGGAGGCACAACTTGATAATACTAAATTTGATATCCTACGTAATCAAATATCCAATAGACATGCTTGTTTTGGATTTTATTAATTTGGGGAGCATGTCCTTCTTTTTATAGGACACATGATGGTACAAATGACATTTTGCGAGGACGTTCTGGGGGCTTTTCATACATATCCTTTGGATGTAAAACAAATTGTGGTAAAGTTGTACCATGACCACAAACATCAATCCTGTGTCTATTGATGAAAAATGGAGTTACAGAATTTGTCTCATGATGCCTTACATGACAGCAAGTGAAGGATGATCACCATTATCTAAAAAGTTCACCTCAACCCATTGAGGATATAGAGTTGAAGTAGGATGTGATATGCATATAATTCATGATGGGATTACCATGTATGACCAGGGGACATAATTATATCTGGGTGATCATAGAATGACTCACTATGTTAGCCCATTTCATAGCTATACGGTTGTAGATTTTAGTATAGATCTTGGTACAACTCAACATATAGAAGATTGACCGACAACATGAATTTCCATTGATGATTGTTTTTTAAATTTATTCTCACATCACATATAAGTAATGGAATTGATTAATGGATGCTTTCAAGGATCAGTTATGATAGAGCAAAACATTTCACCCATAGACTGATGACCAGACAGAGTGGACCACACCGGTTCTAGAGGACATTTTGTGATATCTCTTGTTGGAATTTGGCTAGAGTTGGGAGGATCAATTTCCACTAGTGGTGATTTCATAAAAAAATATCTACCATTCCACCATTGGTATGACACCATTCAATAATTTCTACAAGAAACCTTTTTTGTCACCACTTTTCTAGAAAAACCCAGTAGAGTTGACATTTATGGGACAAAAGTTGGTGCGAGATACTACAGGTAAGTTTTAAACTATCCATGATTGTATGAGGAATGCACATAGCCATTATAATTCATATTTTGATTGATGATGCATGCCTTTGGATTTCATGGATGGAGACTATGTGTTCATATAGGTTTTATCTCGATGTGGATTACAGATATTTGGTTGGGGTGGCAAAATATCTCCATGATTCGTTAGACCTCTCGAGATATTTATTAGAGTCGGAGAGGTGGCATTCCTCTTAGATAAACCTATATAGTTAAATCAGTTTCTCAGTGTATTACACATGTCACAATTAAGGAGTTACTAAAAAACCCATGCATTTTATCTATTAGTAAAAGAGGGACATTGATTATTGAGCTATATTTAGTGAGTAACTGGTACCGATAGAGGATTGGTAGGAGAGGATCACTCATGGGTGAGAGATTACATTAGTACATGTCTGTTAGAATCATGGAAATCTTATGGAGAGAATATGGAAGATATAGGATAATATTCATGCTCAGTAACAACATCTCTTTGTGTAGAAACTTGTTTTTGTATTTTAAAGAGAGTGAATCCCCAATGTGGGGAGAATGTATGACTCATATTTCTCGTGTAATTATTTTCGATATTTTATAAATTATTCTCGAGACTAGAAGATAATACTATGTGCGATTTAGAACCCCCGTGTTCCCATAATAAATATTTTAAATATATTAAAAATAACCCAAATGTAATTTTTGTAATAAAGTAGAGTAACTTCTAAATGGTGGCCTAAATCAGAAATTTGAGGGAAAACATTGATTTTAGGATGTCGGTTTTACCCTAGGTGTGACATATCCTTTTTTGTAGAGGGATTTTGTGGAAAATTCATTACAGGCTTGGAATAAATAAAATAATTACATATTTTTATTTATTAATTTGTTAACATAATGTCCTAATTTCCTTATTTAAATATGAAATTATGGGAAACTATTAGGGATATCTGAATAACCCTACAAATTTATGATATCTATTGGAGATTTTAGAGGAGATTTTATTGGTGAACAATGACCATATCAATGATCGAAGACCAGTGGGAGATATAATGAGATGATCTCACCAATAGTCATGGTGTAGATCTATTATTCATCAGCTATCGATATTAATCATTGTAGTATATTTGATTATTTCGATTCATTCCCATTTATGATATCTACAACAAACATTAATCATTCTACAAATTTATTGAACTATGGATCATGCATCTCTCTATATGGGTTAGTTTTATTCCAGAATTGGGTGAATTGATTTTTAGTTATATGTTATGTATTTATTCATTGATCTAATGGAAATTAATTGATGTTGATAGGAACATAAACTAAGGATTGATCCCCATTATTTTTACTTTTATTTTATACCCTTATTTCTTCATTCATTGCGTGAATTATTCATATACATGCGGTTTGACATCTACCCCAAAATTGATTATTATTCACCCCTTTCTTGTCTCAATAATTTGATATCATAGATCTGGGCTCGACATGATGTGATGTAGGTGAGATGATTCTAGTGGTGAATGGATGAGACCTGATTAGAGACATATACTTTTAGATGGCGTGTTTGATAGTGAAGGGATTAATGGAAACCGATTTATGAATGGACTTGATGGCTGGATTCCAGCGAAAAACCATGGTGAGACTCATCTCAAATATATCTTTGATTTACAATGAGATTGATGATGAAATACGAGGTCACGGTGGAGTGAGAATATATAGAAGGAAGAACCATGGATTCATGAAAACCCTAATTGAAAAAATGCGTAATCCAGGATTAAATGATGAGTGGGACCCTCATAGAGATACCTAGTATTTTAGGAGGAGGTAAGAATCACATGGAGTGTTACCTTGTCACTGGAAGTGTGGTCCCTTTATGATGGATTATCATGTACCACAATGGGTATAGTAACACTGGCTGAGATACACGGCCATGGGCAGCCATGTACACTATACGTAAATTTCTAGGTTGGGCCAATACATGGGTTAATCAATTTATTATTACATGGACCCGTACATGGGCCATTTACATGGGTATGAATCAGGGTCGAAGGGACAAAACATGTACCCCTAATACAATTCGTATCCACCATAAATTTTGGGTTGAATCCCATTTCCTGTGTATCTAAGACATGTTTCTTTAATGGTGTATTCCCTATATCCATTTCCTTAAGGGTGGCTATAGAATCACCTCGTACACATAGGAAATCAATCCCTTCAGCAGTAATTATTAGATAGAGTTTTTGAAATCATTCTATGAGGATCACAGTGAGGTCCTATATACATCTTCACGACATAGGTGGAGTTCTTGGTATTATCATTACCAACATTACATAGGTGTAAATACTATACATAGAAAGTTAATTAATATTGATTTTTCAGAATACCACATAGCCTGGGGAGTGATCCTTTTCTATGTATCATATCTCCTCAAACTTTTGGTATTTAATTCCTATGGAAAGACTAGAAAAGAAGTACCTCTCATATAGACATCATCAGTGCTATCATACTCCTAGTGTTTTTTCTCTTAAATGAGTATTACAGTGAACTTTTGAGTAGGAATATTAGGCTGGCATTATGGTTTTTATTTTAACATGAGACTATTTTTATTTTTTGATTATATCATGATATTGTTATTATATGTACTGTATACATATACATGTGCAAAAGAAGACCGTTACCACTTTTTGTATACTTTTTGGGTTAAGGGTGTCCCATTTGGTATTGTTATACATACCCATGTATAGTCTTTTCTCACACATGTTGTGTATTTTAATGATGATCAATTTTTTCATATAGTCCATATGGGACAAGGAAAAGAAAGTTCTTTTTGAGACCTAATAGACAAAGATGTGTTCCTAAGGTATCTTGATAGAATTCTACAGTATTGTTTCATGTTGGACTTTTTTTCTGAATCTTTATGGAGGGATTGTATTTAGACATGTTTGCATTCATATAATTACATTAGTACTCCTTCTGTGGGATTAGATGTATGCATTCATGGATCCCTTGAATTGATTTAAATTTTAATATTGATTGTGCTAGTGGATGTGTCTGTGAATATGTACATAGTATAAGGTCTCCCATGTTAGTGATATGCCTACTTGATTCTAGTCTTCAGCCCCTAACCCATTGGCAATGGGCTTGGGGATTAACAGAACGATCCCCATTGAGACTTTTCGTGATAGTGCATGTTCATATATTCTAATTATAATCTTCTTAAATTGAAAAGATCCTTGAAAATTTACTCAAAAAGAGACAATAAAATATATGCTTTTTGACAACCATGCTTTTTAATACAAACTTAAACATTATTTATTACATAATACATCACCTGATACAACAACGAAGATCGAGAGGTTTAGTGTATTTTGGGATTAGGATCATTACATAGACACTTAAAACATGAAAAACAACATCTTTATTGAAAACTTCCTTTACATGACCACTACATTCCCTCATACTTATCATTTCATTGGACAACTTGAGGACATGCATAAGAAAAGGGTGAGCTATAATGCCCAGTAAGGGAGTACACATGGAATAACATGAGAAGTACAATACATTTTAGACAATAAGAATATCAATTGATCATAAAAGAAACATGAATATAATGGCATGATAAATCATGATAATCATAACATTGAAATGTGGCAACAACACATAACATGGAATTATCATGAGCCATGGCTCATTGCACTTGGAGCATGAGTAAATCCTCATTGCACATAAAGCACAAGTAAACCATCATTGCACTTGAATTAGAATGACTCAACACTCATTGCACATGACGTACCATGTTACTGTACTTTACCCAATGCATTGGAGCGCTATAAGGGCACATCCTTCTTAAACAGTTCATTTCATGCATAACTGTGCCACATGGATCATAAAACATGAATTCATAAAACATAATCATTTATTCCATGATAATGGAATGTGGAATTCATACATGAACCATTATAATCAATATGTATATGTGCATAAAGGTGAATACCCTTCATGGAGAAATGGGCATGGTATTCACTACACAATGACATTGGCTTAGAAAATCGGTGCGATTTCGGCAGCGTAACTGCGTGCCATAAGAATTCATAAAAAATGGTTGATGAGAGAGAAAGTAGTTCCTCGTTATATTTACGTGTAATGGACAGTAAGGAGGTCGTATAGATACATGTCCCAACAACTTTAATGGAATTTAGGTTCATGATACAAGAGTATTTCTTGAATATAAAAGAAGAGAGAGAAGTTCCTTTCGGAATTTTGGCATAGTAACGGGTGTACATGGGAGTCATTTTATGAGAGAGAAAGGGGTATCCCATCTTCAAAAAATAATAGGACAGTATGGGGGTGGTGAAAAACCATACCCCAACATTCATAATTGAAATTAAAAGAGAAATACAACTTAAAGAAAATTAACAAAAATGAGAAAGGAAGGAAAAAACCCTTACATGGAAGTGTGCTTCCAAAGGCTAGAAAGAGGATTATGAGAGGCTTCTTGAGATCTTGGGCACCTTGGGAGGATTATAGAGAGAGTAGGGAAGAGGTTGGATGAACTCCAAGGGCGTTGAGTGAGGAGGAAGTGGTATCTTGGGTGGGTTTATATATGAAATGTGAGGGAATTCTTTATTATTTAGGTTTGGGTCCCCTTACATTAAATTAATCCAAACCACAAAACATCCCATGGTTTTTTCCCATGTTTTTTGGAAAAGGGAAGGGGAAAAAATATTTTATAAGGCCCAAGTCCGAACTTCTTAAAATATTTGGGTTGCTTATGTGGAGGTCAGTCACACTCTCATGGATGTTAATTTAAAAAGGAAAGGTGTTGAATAAGTCTTGAGGGGTCCATTAATGCTTTGAAAAGTAATTCAAACAAACCAAAAATCACATTATTTTAATGGTAAAACATATATTGTCCGAAAATAATGATTATAGTATTTTATTACATCACTCTTGGGTCATTATGATGTCATTAAAAACATTATATATTTAAACGGTATTTAATTTTTACCCAACATTTTGACTGTCTCAGAAAATTATGAAAAAATAACCATTGGATAATTTCGACGTCCTGATTTCAGAAGTAACATTTATTTAATCTAAATAATTTTCTAAATATTTTAATTTTCTCTTTTAAAATAAAAACCAACATTTATCGAAAATTCACGGGTTTTGACAGAAATGGCTTTCAAAAATTAATAAAAATATTAATTGCATTCATAAAATTATAAGATCATTTATATTTAAATAAAATTAATTTAATAATAATAATATTATGTTATTAAAATTTTATTTAATAAAAAATCCCTTAATTTAATAAAATATATTTCTTAATTAAATAATTACTAAAAACACCATTTGTACTTTAAAAACTATTTACAATGTATCAAAATTGACTAGAAATTATATTCATTATTATATACAAAAATAATGAACATGAAAATAATACTACATATCTGTTACATAACCCCTTAAAACAGCCACATAAGACCTAAGGGTAAGGTGTGCGATGGTGACAGACTCTTGGGGTGGCTCGGATAATATCGCTCGAGTGGTAATTTCAATCAACTTCCACTTTTCCATTAGACGGTCACGTTCGAGCTTCACATGATAAAGCTCAGCTTGGGCTTGGTCAAGAGAAAATCCCAAAGACGCCACCTCTTTTCCGAGCTCCGACAAATGGGCTTCGTATGGGGAAAATCTACTGGATGAGGCCATCGCTTCCTTTGTGTGAGTAAATTAGATTTGTTAAAGACCTATATTTAAACTAATCAAGTGATCACTGTTCAATGGCTATGTTATAAATGGTCATAAAACCAAAGAAGTTGACATTTAATATAAACATAAAGAATAATTTAATTAGATCCAGAGGGATTTCCGTTAATGAAGCATTGGGTCATCACAATATTCCCCCCTTAAGAAATTTTACCCTCGAAATTTTCTTTTTCCCACACTAAAATAGATGTGGGTAAATCAGCTTCATCATTTCCTCTGATTCCCAAGTCCCCTCTTCAAACTCGTGGTTTCTCCACAAAACCTTGACAAGGGTAATTGACTTATTTCTTAGAACTTTTTCTCTACGATCTAAGATCTTCACTGGTTGCTCCTCATAAGAGAGATAATATTCCAATTGTACCACCTCAGAAGAGAGTAATGTGAAGGGTCAAGTATGTACTTCCTTAAGAGGGATACATGAAAGACATCATGTACTTTGGCCATGGTAGGTGGAAGTGATAGTCGATAGGCTACAACCCCGACATGATCAAGAATCTCGAAGGGGCCGATGTACCATGGACTTATCTTCCCTTTCTTTCCAAACCTCATGACCTTCTTCCATGGAGATATGTGTAGAAAAACCTTGTATCCAACTTAAACTCAAGGTCTCGTTGACGATTATCTGCATAACTCTTTTGTCGACTCTGTGCTGCCTTGATATGATGCTGAATGGTTTTAACCTTCTCCACCATTTCTTCGACCATTTCTGGTCCAAGAATCTTACGTTCACAGACCTCATCCAAACATGTCGTTGTTCTGCACCTTTTCCCATACAGGGCTTCATATGGTTCCATTTGGATTCTCGAGTGGAAACTGTTATTATAAGAGAACTCAACCATAGGAAGATGTTGATCACATCCTCCTTTAAAGTCCATTGACCACGCTCTCAAAATATCCTTAAGTATTTGGATAGTCCGTTCGGTTTTCTCATCCGTTTGAGGATGATAGGCCTACTGAAGTTCAGTTCAGTATTCAGAGCATGTTGAAGACTCTTCCAAAACATAGAGGTGAATCTTGGATCTCGGTCATACACAATAGATAGTGGTACTCCATGCAACCTTACCACTTCCCTAATATATATTTGTTCCAGTTGATCCAAAAAGAAATCCTCCCAAATAGAAATGAAGTGTGTAGTCTTTGTAGGATGATCCACAAAAACTCAGATTGCATTATTGCCTTTGGATGTCCTTGTAGGTCCGGTGACAATGGCCATGTTGATGTTCTCCCATTTCCATTCTGGTATGGGAAATGGTTGCATCATCCCCTTAGACTTCTGCCTCCCTGCCTTCACTTGCTATCACACCATGCACTTTGATGTATATTCAGCGATCTCCTTCTTCATATTATCCCACCAAAAGTTTTCTCGAAGATCTCGATACATATTTTTGCTCCCTGGGTGAATAGAGAAATTTTAACTATGTGCATCATCCAAAAGTTCCTTCTTCAGCTCCAGACTTGATGGAACACATAGTCTTTTCCCAAACCGCACAATTCCTTCTTCATTAACATTAAACTCTAAGGATTTCCCTTTTTTGATAGCTTCCACTTTTTCTTGAATTCCCACATCATCCTTTTGATCATCCTTTAACGTTTCCAAAATAGATGGTTGAGCAATCATTTGTGAAAGGATTGATTATGTTCCCTTCTTTATGATTCCCATGTCCATCTTCATCAAGTCTAAGAATATTGGATCCTTCTCAATTTTTATCATTGATAGAATTGCTTGATCCTTTCTACTTAGGGCATCTACCACCTTGTTCGCTTTCCCAGGGTGGTAATGTATTGAGCATTCATAATCCTTGATGAGCTCTATCCATCTTCTCTGGCACATATTATGCTCTTTTTGTGTGAATATATATTTAAGACTCTTGTTGATAGTATATGTCTCACATTTCCCTCCATAGAGATAATGCCGCTAGATTTTCAAGGCAAAGATCACTGCCGCCAACTCCAGATCATGCATTTGATAGTTTCAATCATGGATTTTCAACTTCCATGAGGCATAGGATATAATATTATCATTCTTAATTAGCACAAAGCCTAATCCTTTCTTTGAAGCATCACTGAATACCACAGAAAGTTCCCCACTTGTGGGTAAAGTGAGCATGGGCGCAGTGATAAGTGTCCTTTTCAACTCCTTGAAGCCTTCTTCGCATTCATCAATCCAAGAAAACATTACTCCCTTTAGAGTTATCTTGGAAAGAAGGTTGGAAAATCATGAGAAATTTCTCACAAAACGTCTATAATATCCAGCTAACCCCAAGAAGCTATGGATATCTGTTACCGATGTTGGCCTCAGCCATCCCTCAATGGCATCTGTTTTGGAGGGATCCACAGATATCCCATTGCTTGTGATAATATGTCCCATGAAAGATACCTCCTTAAACTAGAACTCACACTTGTTGTACTTTTCATAGATATTCTCCTTGCGCAAAGTCTCTAGTATAATATTTAAATACTCTTCATGATCCTCCTTGGTTTTGGAGTATATAAGAATGTCATCTATAAAGACTACCACAAATTTGTCAAGGTAATCTCTAAAGACTCTATTCATCATTTCCATGAAGATTTCTGGAGCATTAGTGAGTCCGAAAGGCATTACTATGAATTCACAGTGCCCATATCTTGTGTGAATATCAGTCTTGGGGATATTTTCCTTCTTCACCCTTACTTGATAATATCTTGACCGCAAATACACCTTAGAGAAGTATTGTGCTCCATGAAACTAATCGAACAAGTCATCAATTATTGGGAGAGGATACTTGTTCTTTATCGTGATTTTGTTAAGTTCACAATCATCGATGCAAAGACGCATTGACCCATCCTTCTTATTGATGAAGAGGACTGGTGAACCCCATGGTGAAGCACTTGGGCGTATAAACCCTTTATCCAGATTCTCCTGTAGTTGTTTCTTCAGCACTTCAAGATCAACAACAGCCACTCTATTTGGAGTCTTGGATATTGGTAGCACCCCAGGTATAAGTTCAATTGACAACTCAACATCTCTTCTAGGAGAAAGACAAGGTAGTTCCTCGGGAAACACTTCAGCAAATTCCCTCACAATTGGCATTTCATCAGGGATGGTTTCTTCCTTGGACTCAATCATTTGAGCTAGATGCACGTGCTCATAAGGCAGTAATATACATGCTTGAGATGATGGAGCTAAAGGATAGTCATCTTCCTACTGACACTTGTAATGAATCGGGGGTCGATTCTCCATATGGAGTGTGATTTCCCTCTCCCGACAATTTATGTTGGCTCTATATAAGGAAAGCCAATCCATGGCAAGAATTGCATAAAATTACACCAGAGAGAGTATGATGAGGTTCGCTGGGAAATTCAATCCACAGATTATAATAGGGGAGGACTTATACTCATGGGATGCAATGATTTACCCATTTTCCGTACTCACCGACATCTTCACTTCCATGATTTGTGGTGGTGTTGGGATTGTTGTACTAAACTTTCGAGATATAAAAGAATACATAGAACCTGAATCAAAAAGTACTTTCACTATTCTTGAATGAATAACTAGCGTACCTGTCACCACTTCGTTTTTGGGGTTCACTTCAGAAGAAGTGATGGAAAAATCTCTTCCTTTCTGTCTTGGAGGTTGTTGGTGGCCTTCGAAAACCCTTTGATTAGGGCACTGATTTGAAAAATGAACCGGTTCTTTGAATTTGTAGCATTAAACAATGAATTAAAGTTCGAATGGAGCGTTCCTCTCCTCTTTTTCAGCCATGGGTCTTTCATGCCAATAGTTAACAGCTAGGTGCCCTTCTCTTCCACACCTGAAGTATTTCCTCGTCCCCTTAAGGCAATTTCCAGGGTGCTTCTTTCCGCACTTTTGGAAAGTGGGGTGCTGGATCTTCTTAGCACCATTGGATTTATCCATCGGACCACCAGAATTGATGTCCAACTTATTCTTCTTGTCCCCATGATACCCCTGTGATTCCCTGATCTCCATTTCGACCTTGAGGGTACATCAGACATTTTCCTCATAGCTGTCGAAGTCACGGATCGCTAATGCTTACTGCAAGCTAGGCTTCAGCCCACTAAAGAAGAAGTCAACCTTGCATTCAGGGGTAACGACAAAGACAGAAGTGTATAGTGAAAGCCTTTTTAAGTTTTCCTCATACGCTCCAACAGATTCATCATATTTTTTCTTGAGGGAAAGGAAGTCTCATTCCATCTTAAGTCGGAGGGTGTGTGGAAAATATTTATCGAAAAACATCTTCCGGAAATCCTTCCCTTCCAATGCCTCGATATCCTCCTCAGGCTTCGTATTTTTTATCAACATCCACCATTGATAAGCTTCACCCTCCATACAATAAGCAGCCATAAGAACCTTCTCTTGTTCAGAACATTGAAGGATAGAGAAGATCTTTTCAATGGAGTTGACCCATTGTTCAGCGATCGTAGGATCAGATGATCCACTAAAAGTAGGAGGCCTTTGTCTCATGAAGCTCTCGATAGCGACTTGTTAATTCTTAGCAGTTGTTGAACGTTCCTCTTGACCAGTGTTTCTATTAAAAACTTGAGTTAGATGACAGAGAAGCATGACAAAGTTCACGATTCCCACTCCCATTGGATTTGGCATCTCATTAGTACAGTCACCACACTAATCTTCACAACGGTTGTTAGCCCAAGTACTCCTATTACCGACCATTGGCTGGAATAAACGGAATGATAGGGGTAACAAATAAAGGGTAATACAAAGGCAAAAGTTGATGACTTATAAATAAACTTTTATTTCCTTACTGAAGAGTCTATAGGCTTCAATCTAGGCTTTTCATGGTCTACTTTCTAACATATATTCTTAGGGGAATTTTTTTTAATATCATAATAAGGGTTCATACTAAGCTTGTGAATTTATCAATAAATATCCCTCGGGAGTGTCATAACCAAGAGTGCATCAAGGCCCGTTGTTGTGAACCGGTTTCCGTTCGAGTCTATCTCAAAGTGGTGTTTTTGGGTTTTACCCCTAAGATACATTTGTGCCAGAGCCGCCTCTACCTGCTCATATCTAGACAGGGATGTATTTTCTTGATAACCCACTTACTCAATACTCAACAAAACATAGGGATGTTTTTTATTATACTTAGTCTTGTCTCTAAGGATTTAATATGGTTTCCTAATCCCAAAAATATCCAAACCTCCGTTGATACCAACTATGACAACCCTTCTTTTTAATACAAACTTAAACATGATTTATTACATAAAACATCACTTGATACAACAATGAAGATCGAGAGGTTTAGTGTCTTTGGGGCTTAGGATAATTACATAGAAACTTAAAACAGGAAATACAACATCTTTATTGAAAACTTCATTTACATGACCACCACATTCCCTCGTACTTAGCATCGCATGGGATAACCTGAGGACATGCATAAGAAAAGGGTGAACTATAAAGCCCAGTATGTGAGTACACATGCAATAAAATGAGGAGTACAATACTTGTTAGAAAATAGGAATATCAATAGAGCATAAAAGAAATATGGACATAAAGTAATGATAATGCATAGTAATCATAACATTTAAATGTGGCAACAACAATTAACATGGAATTAGAATGAGCCAAGGCTCATTGCACATGGAGCATGAGTAAATCCTCAATGCACATAAAGCATGAGTAAACCCTCATTACACTTGAATTAGCATGAGTCAACACTCATTGAACATGACGTATCATGATACTATACTTTCCCCAATGCATTGGAGCGCTATAAGGGCGCACCCTTCTTAAACATTTGATTTCATGTATAAGCGTGCCACATGGATCATAAAACATGGATTAATAAAACATTATAATTTATTCCATGATAAAAGAATGTGGAATTCATAAATGAAACATTATAATCAATATGTATATGTGCATAAAGGTGAATACCCTTCATGGAGAAATGGGCATGGTATTCACTATACAATGACATTGGCTTAGAAAATCGGTGCGATTTCGGCAGCGTAATGGCGTGACATAAGAATTCAAAAAAAAGGTTGATGAGAGAGAAAGTGGTTCCTCATCATATTTACATTTAATGGATAGTAAGGAGGTCAGATAGATACATGTCTCAACAATTTTAATGGAATTTAGGATCATGATACAAGAGTATTTATTGAATATAAAAGAAGAGAGAGAAGTTCCTTTCTGAATTTCGGCATAATAACAGGTGTACATGGGAGGCATTTAGTGAGAGATAAATGGGTCTCCCATCATTCAAAAAATAAGAGGGTAGTATGAGGGAGGTGTGAAACCATACCCCAACATTCATAATTGAAATTAAAAGGGAAATAAAACTTAATGAAAATTGACAAAAATGAGAAAGGAATAAAAAAACCCTTACTTGGAAGTGTGTTTCAAAAGGCTAGAGAGAGGCTTGTGAGAGGCTTCTTGGGATCTTGGGGCATCTTGGGTGAATTATAGAGAGTGTAGTGCAGCAGTTGGACGAACTCTAAGGGCTTTGAGTGAGGAGGAAGTGGGAGCTTGGGTGGGTTTATATAGGAAAGGTGAGGGAATTCATTATTATTTATGTTTGGGTCCCCTTACATTAAATTAATCCAAACCAAAAACCATCCCATGGTTTTTGCCCATGGTTTTTGGAAAAGGGAAGAGAAAAAGAATATTTTTTAAGGCCCAAGTCCTAACTTCTTAAAATATTATGGTTGCTTATGTGGAGGTGAGTCACACTCCCATGGAAATTAATCTAAAAAGGCAAGGTGTTGAATAAGTCTTGAGGGATCCATTAATGCTTCGAAAAGTAAGTCAAACAAACCCAAAATAACATTATTTTAATTTTAAAACATATATTGGCCGAACATAAATATTATATTATTTTATTGCATCACTATTGGGTATTTATGATGTCCTAAAACACATTATATTTTTAAACGGTATTTAATTTTTACCCAAAATATTGACTGTCTCAAAAAATTATGAAAAACTCACCGTTGGATAATTTTGACGTCCTGATTTCAGAAATAACATTTATTTTATCTAAATAATTTTCTAAATATGTTAATTTTCACTTTTAAAATAAAAACTGACATTTATAAAAAATTCACGGGTTTTGACAGAAATGGATTTCAATCCTTAATAAAAATTTTAATTGCATTCATAAAATTATAAGATCATTTATATTTAATAAAAATTAATTTAATAATAATAATATTATTTTATTAAAATATTATTTAATTCAAAAATCACTTAATTTAATTAAATAGATTTCTTAATTAAATAATAACTACAAACATCATTTGTACTTTAAAAACTATTTACAATGTAACAAAAATGTCTTGAAATTATATTCATTATTATATAAAAAATAATAATGTACATGAACATAGTAATACTTATTTTTTACATAACCCCTTAAAACAGCTGCACAAGACCTATGGGTAAGGTGTGCAATGGTGACAGACTCTTGGGGTGGCTCGGATAACATCGCTCGAGTGGTAATTTCAATCAACTTCCACTTTTCCCGTAGACGTTCACGTTCGAGATTGACATGATGAAGCTCAGCTTGGGCTTGGTCAAGAGCGAAGCCCAAAGAAGCCACCTATTTTCCGAGCTCCGACAAATGGGCTTCGTATGGGGAAATTCTACTGGATGGGTCCATCGCTTCCATTGTCTGAGTAAATTGGATTTATTAAAGTCCTATATTTATACTAATCATGTGATCACTATTCAACGGCTATATTAGCAATGGTCATAAAACCAAAAAATTTGTCATTTTATATAAACATAAAGAGACATTTATTTAGATCAATAGGTATATACATTAATGAAACTTTGGGTCGTTACATGCTTGGTGTAAAAACATAGGAAAATGATATTTGGGTCATTTTTTATTTGTACAAAGAAAATTCACATCAATATTATAAATGAATTTCTCAATATTATTAAAATTTCCATATGGGATTCATGATTGTATTAAAAATTCATAAAACCCATAACATGATTAAAAATTTACAAAAAATCTTTTGACATTTACGAATATATTGTATGTAAATATGATATGTGGTGTAGCCATAATGAACAAACATACAATTATAATGGATTTAAATGTATTTAAGAACATAATTTTATGTGTAATAACCGAGAAAATTAAATGAACTTTATTTTAAATCAATGTGAAATGTTTATCATTTAATTATGAATATATGGGAAGATATTTCACATAAATCTGACATGATGTTTGGCTAAAATAGCCAATAGTATGTTTTAATTTATTTAAAAGTGAATTTTTTTTCAAAGTTCGAAAACATTTTAAAAGACCATATATTTTTTGTTAAATCATAGAAGAATAAACATTGTTTCATTTTCTTACATGATTCAATAATACCCACGTCAATATAAATGGTTATTTTCCTAAAATGAGTGAATGTATATATTTTTATTTAATATTTTAAAAACATGCATCAAAATATCAATACAAAGAAAGGTAACTTGAATTGAATTATAATAATATTATAATGATCTTCGATTAACTCTCAACATATATAAATAGACCTAATAAGAATCCAATATCATTTTTGGTCAAAATTACTAAAAATACATCAAATGTCTTTAAAAACATTCATCAAAGTGTGATAACCTAAAAAATGAATTCATATTGGGATCTCACCATACATTTGATTGATGAGCCATATATTACTACACGCCCATAATTAATCAAAAATCATTATTCTATTATTTCAGGATAATTAGATATTATCTCTTATATCTTTGACATTTTTCATTTTCTTATTTCATGTTAATGCGTATGACTTTTTTTTTACTTATTTTGTATCAACATATTCTATATGATAATATGATCAGGTTTATAGCTTATGTTTTTTATTTCAAATTTAACATCAAAATTGGATTATACATCTTCCCCAACATTGAGTTTCACTTTTTTATGACTCTGGTGTTGACCTTTTAATTATAATTTAGATTTAACATCCAATTTTGGATTTGTTCCTACTTCATTAAAATACTATATTTGGATTTTTCCTGTTATTTTTTAATTTTTTTTATTTATTTATTTTTGGATAATTTATATTTTTATTCTTTATTCAACATATGTTTCTTCAAATTTTTTATTTCAACTAACTATTAACTTACATATTCATCTACTTCAATTTGTGGATTCTAACGTTGAGAATATGGATATTTGATTTCAAATTTAATTCATTTGATTAATCATAAGTTTATACTTGAGTTTATGTTATTTCAAATGTTTTTCCATGCTAATAATGATTTAGGATAATGGAAAATCAATGTTTTAAATTAACATATCTTAGCTATGATGAAATGATATATTGATGGTTATAATAATGGTTTTCGGAAAAATAGCACTACTATTGGAGAGTGGTTGCTATTTATTTTCAAAAACAAATATCCTCATAATCCATGATTAGATGAATCGTAATACAGGTTGTATTTTAATTATGTAGAATTAAATAATTTTTTTTTAACTTTTTAATAACTTGGATGTCAGTTACTTAGGATGGAATACACATTCCCAGTGCATTAAGGTTCAATTTCTGGGAGTAACACAATTCTACCTATTAGGTGAAGTGATGGTGGGTCAACTGATCCTCATAGGACCAACATATATGAAGCCACTATGGGTGATCTGTACTATATGGTCCACATGGAGGCGTTATCACAACAACTTGGTTAGAGTCATCTTGGGGGAGGGGTGAAATCTGTTGATCCTCGACACAAAATGTCAAATAATTTCCTTATAGAATGATATATTCTATGTAATAATTTTATGTTGATTCAGATTGAGTATATTTTTATGATTTATTAAATATAGATTTTTTAGGTTATAAAATGGTTAGAAGAAGTACTTCCAGAACATGTTAATTACAAGGAAAATCATTAGTTTTATTGTCAACCAAGAGTAATTATTATTTAAAAAATTCTATTTCTAATGATTATTATGGTATTGGATGTTACAACACCGTATTGTTGATGATGCAACACACAATCACTGATTTTTAATGGTTTTTACTCAAATGAAGATTCTTGGTGATAAAATCTGTGTAATTTCATTATGTTTAAATGTAAAAATACTACTTTTAGAATATTATTCTTTTTACTTTTAAAAAATCCTAGATAAAGTGGTAAAAACTGAAAAAATGAGCTTATATTTTTGTGAAAACATTGTAAAATTATATTCATGTCATTTATGATATTTACGACCCAACCAAATGTCAATCTGACATCATATTTTCTACGTGCGATTGAAACATCCATTTTTTTCTTTATATTTTTATTAAAGGGTATAATAACCAAAACAAATTGGATTGTATTACTATTATAATTTATGACAAGTATAAATAGACCATATGTCAAACCAACATGTAGTAAGATCATTATGAAAAAAAATATAGTTTTATTAAATTTAGATGTCTTTAAAAAATGTGATTGAGGGTAATAATGTTGAAAACAACCTCATATTATCTTTAAATAAATAGAAATTGGACCTCATTAAAATTTTAACATGTATGGAAGGATTTATTGTCAATCTGACTTGTGGTTTTCAAGATGACCAAAATTTAGTTTATAAATTAAATGTCCAAAAATTTGTGTAAAGGCTGAAAACATTGAAAATTTTCTCATATTATAGTCAAATCATAAGAAAACGTTTATTTTTTAATTTTTGGTATGTTTTAATAGACCCCACATAAATCGAACACGTTGGTTTTTTGAAATGAATAACAGTGAAATTTTATTGATTTAAAAGTCAAAAAATGCATCATATTGATAATACAACGAAAATGACCACAAAGTGTCATGAAATATCCGGGCATGGGTTATTGATTAATTTTTGGATTATATAATAGTTTTATCATCATTAAAAAATATCATATGGTTAGAATGTAATATAAATAGTTTTATTAGACATAAAGGTCACTGAAAACCTGAGTAAAAGAGTCATGATATAAAAAACCACCTCATACTGGGAGATTATCGCATGTCAAATTTTCCAGTCGTCTGGTCCTACATGTGAATATTTATTACACAATCATTGTATAATAGTTTCTTGATAATATGATACCATTTTTTGTAATGAAACATAGTCATTTTTATTCATTTCTAGGTAATTTGTTTGAATTCTTCATTAATAATATTTATTCACCTTATGAATTAATATAATATTCCCATTATTATGGATTACATTTTTTATTTTGACTTCAACTTCTATATTTTCTTATTACAGAACTATTAATTCTTCCGAAATATCAACATTCACTTATTATATGACTGAAAATTATAGCTTTAAAATCTACTTCAGATTAATCTACTATTTCTGAAATTTTACGTATTTCATATTAAACTACTACTTTTGGATTCAAAACATTTATTCATTAAGAATTTATATTTTCCCATTTTTTTACTTTATTTATTTTTTTATTTCCAGTTTTTATTATATTTTTAATTCCACTTATTAAATTTCAACTATTTTTTCACATAATTTTGAGTCTAGTTCCATTTCTAGTTTCTAACATCTAGCTACTAGATTTTTAATTTTTTTTCAAATTTTTATTTTCCAAATGTTTATAATTGAATTTATGATATTACTTATGTTTTTTTCCTTCTTTATTTTTCCCCTATTATATTTATTTTTATTTTTTATGAGTTATTCTCTTGTCTTGAACCTTTTCTCATTGGTTCCCATTTCACTTATAATTATGCATATATTTAATGATATTTAAATTGATGCTCCCACATTCAACCTTTGAAATTTTTATTTTGATTCATTTTTGATTTAGTGTTTTATTGAATTATTTATATGTATTATGTTTCTCTATTTTTTTATTTTCTGAGTTTTTTTCTATTATTTTTTATTCGTTTAGATTTTTCACTTACTCCAACATATAATTTTTTTTCTCTCTTTTTCATTCTCTCTTCTAGATTAACATATATCTCCAGATTATTCTTTTTTTACTCTCAAATTATTCTACCAAATTTATTAACATATTCCTTATTCTTATAAATTTATTTTCTAACTTTTGTATGAGAATTATCTTATCATTATTATATCAAATAGGTAAAATTTTTCTTATACATCAAAAAACTTTTGATATTTTGCTTCCAAATTTTATAATTTTTTATTCTTCCCCACTATCTATTTCATCTTTTTGTGATACATTCACAATTTTTTTGACATATTACATATCCTTATAATTCTATATTATGGTTTTTTATTTAATCATTGATTCTAATTAAACTTTTAATTTTATGTAAAATCCGACCTATATTTTTTATTCTATTTTTTTACATTAAATCCTTCTTCTAATTATGGTCATGTATTATAAATTTTGAATTTATTCCTACTTATAGTTTTTTCTTTTATATTATGACATTATATTTTGTTTTAAAATTTGTTTTTTGTTTTTTATTTTATTTTCAGACAGTTAAATTCATTGTTGAACCACCTTGTTTGAAAATTTTGGATTTGGTTTCATATTATCTACAAATGTTTACCCTACATTCACATTCGTTCATTATCTTCTGATAATCCATTTTAGCTTTATCTGTATTAGGTTAATTGGTTTTATATTTAAATAATATGTGTTTTGAGTTTCAATTTTCATCAATTTTTGATAATTTTATTTTTTTCCTCTAATATAATGAAAACCTTTTAGGCTAATTTTTTTTCATAAATTATTGATTCATGGTTTTCTAGTATTTCAATGTTTAATTCACCATCCCCTTCCCCTTAAACATATTCATTCAAACATTTCTTACTACTAATTCTCTTTATCATATTCTATCTTTTGGAAACTATATTTTAATCTAGTTCATCTAATTATTTTATATATTTTTATAATTTTTCAATAATTATTTCCAACTCTTCTACATTTCATATAATATATTCCTTAAAACTCTTATCATATTCCTAAAATATTGAATTTTCTACAAATTCTATCTCTATTCTTGTAACACCTCTTGGTTTTAAAAATAAATTGAAATTAATGGAACTTTGATTTTAGTATAAATTTATTAATATCCTTTAAACCAAATTTTCTTACTTTTATGTTATTAATTCCATAAAATGGTTATATATCGTTGTGATTATTAAATTATTTGGATTCTGATAAAAACAACTTGATTTTTTGTGAATAGTAACATAGCTTTATTAATGGTAATATTAATTTTAATATTACAAAAATTAATATTAAATTGTATTATTATTTTATTTTCTTAATAATTTAAGATAATGAAATCTTGATTAATTTTTCAATGTGATATAAAAGTAGTTATAGTTTTGATAATTTTTTAATAAAGTATGGTTTTATTTAGAAATTAACTTAAACATATTTCAAAAATTATTTTCAAATAATGGATTTCATTTTTAAATTCTACACATTTATAAATGTTTATGGTGATTTTTTGGTATTTTTCTGAAATTCTTGAAATTTTGATGAATTGTGAAATACGGTAAAATAATGTATATTACAATTAACATTTAAATGGACCATTTTTAACATCATGTCCAATTTAAGACCAATTGGTTAGAACTCAGATGAACTTATTACTATTTTGGGTCACATGAATCAATACTATTCACTGTCTTTAGAAAAAAATTAAAATAATGATTAACTTAATGTAAAATACCACATCTCCTATACTACAAATACCACCCACATTTCTTTCTTCCTTTCACACAACTCAGGCCTTGAAAATTTTCTAAATTCTAAAAAATTCTCTCCCCATGTATCTTAATCATGTACAAGAGATGATGGTATCACCAAAAGGTCAAAACCAAAGGCCTTAAAGAGGATCTCAAGGTGAGGATATCAAGAAGTAAGAATCATCTTCCTTGTTCATGTGTTTTCTTTTCAATTCCTTTATTTTTATATACTCTATTTCCTTCCACTTATCCAAGAGGTATGAAATCTATAGAATAATATATATCATTTATGTTACCATGTTCATGTAAAATATCTTTTATCTTCCTTCCTCTCCTCTCCATCTTGTTGTAAAAATAAAAAACCATCAATGATGTACTGATTTACCAAAATTGTGGATGATGTGTTTGCAATTTCCATTACATAGATTAATTTTATAATAAAACTTTTTTAATTGTTGAAAAATATTTTAGTGTTAATTTTTTAAACTATTTAATGTTCCATAATAAAATTATATGCTTGATATTAAATTATATAATGAAACAAGTTCATGATTGTCAAGGAACCACCATAAATGATCTAAACAAACATCATTAATGTTTTATCAAATGATCCATAATAATGTATGATTAAAATTAATTATGGTATCATTATATATTCTGGAATCATCTTAATAACATTTCATTAAAATTTTAGAATATCATTACCATACAACAAGAAAATAAAATACAAACCGGGCAGGAAAATCATGTAATGAATGCACCCAAATCAATGGAAGGAACAAAATACTATCCTTTAAAGGGTGAAATTATGAAATGAAATTATCATATACTGTATTATAAAGATTAATATATTTTTTAATGATATTAATAACACTCTTTTAACAATGATAAAAGTGTTTATTCAATTTTTAATTAAGACAAACTCGAGGTAAGGGAGTCCTTAACCCGATTTTTATTCTTTGGGTTAACCGTATACTTCATTATTTATGCGGTATTAAAATTTTTTGTGTGATATATTTTGTTTATATTATATTTAATTATGTGTATTAATAGTGTATACACATATTCTATCCACTCTATTAAGTCTCTCTTCAAATATATTATATTTGTAAGGGGATTTTCTTTTAAAATCCTCTTTTAAAATTATGTTTTACAAAATGCATAAGAAATTATTTCTGAAATTATTAATGTTGTATGATGATGTTATTTTTCTTCGGAGTTATTTATGATAAAAGGTATAACCTATATCTACCTCCATATTATCGGGGATGTATATGTTTTATTTAGTATGTATGGTTACTACAGGTGTAAATGTGATGGTTACACAGATTGTAAGGTAGCGATGAGGATTACAAATTATAAGGTAGTCGAGAGGGTTAGAAGATTATGTATGTAATTCCACAATATACCTTTATGGTTCTATTTATATTCTTCATGTTTTGTTTAAATCAAATGTTAATCTTTAGTTTCACAAAGTAATTATATATGGGTGACAAGTATGTTTTTTTAAAATATTTCATATGTTCATGGTCTAATGTTTCCTATTTCCTCTTTTTATATCCCTTATTGATCTTTTTTGATCATCCCATTATATTAAATGATTTTCAGATTTTATATGTATTTTATTAAAAATAAGGAATACATGTTAAATGTTATGATGATTTGTCAACGAAATCGGGTTTTTTTTAAATTAAATATTTTGGAAGAAATGGATATTGTTTATGTGGTATCTTCTCTATATGAATGAGGAATGTTTTGTATGTATTATATTCTGATTATCTAAAACTATAAACTTTAAATGATCCTCAATATAACAGTAAGTTATTTATTGACTAAAATATTATATTATGTAATTTAATAAGATCGGGTATTTATAGTTTGTATCAGAGGATGGTTTAGATAACTTTAGGGGTTAGGGTGATGATAATAAAATACAATAAATGATCATTACTCTATGGTTAATTTTATATTTTATAGAATTTAAATATTAACATATTGATTAATCTATGATATGTTTTTTTAGAATTGTTTTCTGCAGAATAAATAGGGAATCTGATGAAGAGAGGCACTGACAGAACGATATCCGTCTGAATCTGTAGCACAGAATAGTAGGGATTAGAACCGAGCAGTTTGTGATAGTAATGGCTCAGCAAAATTAGGCAATAAATTGTAGTGTAATACATTAATGACAAAACTAGAGGTAACACAGTGTAACATGATGATAGTGTAACATTTTATTAGACAACACCCTCATGGATTTAGTGGATCTTCATACCCAGAAGCGGCTGACAGATGGATTAATGCTCTTGAAAAGATATTCGACGTTAATTTATGTTCAGGTAATCAAAATGTAATTATTTCCATTTATCATTTTTAATTTGAATCTAATCATTGGTCGTCAATGGTAAAAAATATTAGGGTTTTAGAGGATATTTATGCCTTAGAGTGGGATGAATTTAAAAATAATTTCCATGAAAAATATTTTCCTAAGGTGGTTTGATTAGGATGGAGAAGAAATTCCAAGAATTGAAGTAAAATGATCCATATTTAGTGGTTGTATATGAATAAAAATTCATCTGATGGGAAAGGTATCCTCCAAATATTATTTTTGATCTTGATAAAAAATTCAACTGCTTTTACTCAGGATTTGATTCAAGGTTTCAAAGGGCATTGGCCTCCCATGAATTAACATTTTATGAAAAACATGTTTTATGTGCTGAGAGGGTATAGATGGAGTTTGTTGATGATCATGTGCACATTAAAGAAAAGTATAATAAGAGGTCTAGATGGAATTTTATGGGTAAGAATCATGCAACAAAATCTAATGGTAAGAAATTAAACATCCTCGTTTGTGAAAAGTGTGTAAAAAACACCATAGGTAATGCCTTACCAAAAATGGGATGTGTTTTCTATGTGGTACGTTTAGGCATATGGCATGATATTGTAATGAAAATTATCCTTAGACTCATTCCGATAAGATAACTGTTATGTGTTTTAAATTTTGAGATATGGGTCATTAAGAAAATTCCTTCCCATAGAGAGATATGAATGATGCAAAGAACCTAGAGTATAAGCAAAAAGGTGTAGTGAGATCCATTGCAACAATGTCAGCAGACATCAGGATATCCAATAACATTTTATCAGGAACCTTGTTTGTTTATTCAGATTTTTCTAAAGTTTGGTTTGATACTGGGTCTACACATTCATTTTTTTCTGAGTAATTTTCTAGTGATTAGAAACATCAACTTGAAATATTATACGAGAACTTATTGTTAAAACACAAGGAGAAATATTATAGAAAAGAGGAATTATAAAGAATCGTTATATTATGGTTTGTGGAAATACATTACCTACAAATGTTGTTTTTTTCTTATTAGATTTTAACATCATTTTGGGAATGGATTGAATTTCTATTTACCATGATAAGATTGATTGTAGTGCTAAAAATCTGTTTTTTCTAAAATAGTTTCAGTTTTTATACAAGGACAAACCCATGCAGTTGATAACATATCAGGAAGATGAGAAATTTATCAAAAATGGAAATGAATGTTTTCTTACTCACATTGATGAAAATAAGGGAACCGTCAATGAAACGACGCACGAGCTCGAGATTAGAGTGTGTGGTGGATGCGACGAATGACAACAACTCTGTCTTCTTCCCGGCGACTTCATCGACAAACAACGAACAAAGTAGGGGGTTTTGTGATTGATTTTATATTCACGTCATTATTTCCTTATAAAACTAATAATGCAGATCTACTTCAAACTAGTTAATATGCATGTGTTTTCCTTTTTGAGGATTTGGGATAAATCATGGCGGGAGGGTTTTTTGTTCTTCGTTCTTGTGACCCAAATGCTATCACCCTAAACATAGTGGGTGGAGACCAAACCAAAATGGCCCGACCCCTCTGTCGTTTTATTTTGCGGTGTTCATCAAGATGGAGGAAAGAGATTAAGGCAACGACTGCGCCACCTGAGGCCTCAGTGACCTGCACCACCCCTACGACATTCCACCCTGCCACTGGCCAAACCGGTCATGCCCCCATGCGGAGCCCCATCTACGCCCTTCTGGACGCGAATCCATGGGTCGTACTGAGCCACCCTGTCCACACCGTCCACTGGCCAAACCGGCCCCAGTCACACCACACCTCGATCGTGCAACCCCGGATTGCCAGCCTCCTGAGCCCCCAGCTGACCCCACGCCCTCACAGCGCCCCAGACGAACCTGCCCCTCTGGTCTCCCACGAGGCTGAACCGCCCTCGCGGAGCCCTCCGGGTCGATCTGCCCTCGCGCCGACCCACGGTCAGGACAGACCCAATGGGTCAGGCGAGACCCAATGGGTCAGGCGAGACCCAATGGGTCAGGTCGGGTCGACCCGATCCTGGTCAGACCAAGCCAGGTCGGGCTGGGTCAGACTGCAACCGGGCCCACTACGACCGCTTTATTTTCCATTTGGCTATAACTTTTTCACCGGAAATCTGTTTGACGAATTGTCAATGGTGCTGGAAATCACAAAGCCAGACAGTCCATTTGAATAAAATCCACCAGAGTCTTGGATTGATATGTGGTACACTCGGGTTGGATTGAGCACGAATCCAACCGGGCCCCCACGACTAAATGGCTAATAACTCCCTGACCGTGTGTCCTATTTATGCATCATCAGTTGTGTTGAGACCCCTTTGACATGGCGGACCTTTGGGATACATCTTCATGGGACTTTGTGGGAGTTCAAAAATTGACCAGTAGCTTGTGGAGCGGATCATCCGGAGACGAGCGAGCATTTGTGTGGAAACCTAGTAGCTGGATGAGATTTGAAGACTAGTGAACGTTTGACTCGGAGTGACTCGACTGGCCTAGTGAAGAGCACCTTGTTGTTGTGGTAGAGCCAAGGTGGAGGAGAGCGCTTGGTGACAAGGCAAACCCATGGTACTCGACAAGAGGTGTACCTCTGCAGGGCATGATGGGTAGTTCCTAGATGTGGTAGAAGACCCACGGTGGGGAGCGCCTCTGTGTGACATAGAAGATCCACGGTACATGATAGGAGGAGTACCTCAGTAGTCCAAAGATAGTGGGAAGTGCCACTGTGTGACGTGACATGCCCACTATACTTGATAGAGGAGATTTTTTCCACCAGACGAGGGTTTAAAATGATTCTTCCCCAAGAATAAATCCTGGTTTGAGCTGAATCAGTATCTTTTGTGTTTTCTTAAAAATTGAGATGGTTTTCTTGTTAACATGGGTATATGTTTGGGCATATACCTATGTAAGGTTATCTGTTGATTTCATACTTTATGGTTTAACCTTGATAGATTTTGTGAGATTGAGGGTCTTGGGGTCCCTACTGATAATCGTTATACTCTCCCATTCACGGGCTATGCCCGCACCTCATTGTAGTGGATGCAGACAACGGACAACGCTTACTGAGGCTGAGAGTACCAAGACTAGACGGTACCCATAGGTGGACCATACGGAATGTCGGTACATGGAGGAGATAGACGGAAGTGGATTTCTAAGGAGGAAATTTGTACCTACCATTTAGGTAGGAACCTCATAGGACGACCCAGTAACTGTTTTTCCTTTTTCCTCAATTTTACTTGTACATTCAATGTATTTAACTTTCCAGTTGGGCTTGTATTTTGGCCCATTTTTACTTACTATAATCACTGGTTGGTTATACACTTTACTCGTGTTCATATCTGTTGTGTGTGTTTACAGGTTATAAGGGAAATTCCTTCCCAGTTTTCGGGAATTACGCCTTTGGTGCTAGTCGCCAGCCTCTGGCCTATGGAAAGAAGGCTTGGGGTATTCACGACATGGGCCCCGGGGGATTGGTCATGAAAAATTGTTATCAGAGTAGTTGTTTCTACCGCATAACTAGGATTCTGATCGTCTCTATGAAGCAATAGTGTTAAGGGTAGTTAGTGTGGTTCTCAATTTAGGGAGTCCAGTGTTGATGTGGCAGCCGACGTATCCATACACCAAGCCTCGGACTTCTGATTTCTGACTCAGTGCATGAAAACACTAATTGAGTGTGGGGTTTCAAAATTTTTCTTTATGTCATCTCAACCTGGTCCTCTAACCAGCTATAACTTTTTGACCGTGTCTCACCTATTGCTTTCCAGGATTCTGCCATGTAGAATGCCAATCATGGTTCCGAGGTTTGTACACACAGATTGCACACCAAGCGATGAGGCCTTAGTGCAGGGCACTTTTCTAGTGGAGGAACCAGTGGTACCACTCCCCGTTGGGCCACTGATGCCACCATCCCCAGCAGAAGACGATGCACGCTGCTTGATTGTGTTACACGAGTTCCAATCCCAGAGGCCACCCAGGTTCAGGTGAGAGACGAACCCACAGGCGGCTGAGGATTGGCTGGAGGCTGTGGTGAGTGTTTTCTGACTGGTAGGGACACCAGTAGACCTCATGGTGATTCTTACTACCAGCCTTCTACATGCAGTAGTGGGTAGTTAGTGGAGCATGATGCTCAATTTTCACGATGAGGTGACACTTCTCTGGGTAGAATTCGAGATCCTATTTCGTGCAGAGTTTGTCCCAGTGACTCATTATGTAGTCTGCATACAAGAATTACTTCATCAACAACAGGGTAGCATGATAGTAGCTCAGTGCTCAACGATTTTCACAGACCTCTCACGTTACTCCACTGATATGGTTGGGACACATTCTTTAGGTCCCAGACCTTCAATCAGGGACTCATGCGGGATATCAGGGCTTCGGTGATCTCACTCACCATCCCGACGCAGGCGGGGGTGTTAGAGAGAGCCCTCCTGGAAGAGATTTTCCATGATGAGAAGTCTCCAATATTGAGATCCACCACCAGTCGACACATAGTGGAGTCTTCATACGCTGAAAGAAGACATATGTCTCAGAGTTCCAAGAGGTCAAGACAAACGGGTGGAATACCGCATGACTCATAATCGGTTGTGCCAGGCTCCCGATGAGGAGACAGACATGCCAGGAGCGGGTAGTGTTGCGCTTCCGGCAGGCATGGTCACATGGCCTATGACTGTCCAACCCGATGTTCGGATGATGAGAAGACGGTCTAAGGACCTCCAATGTAGAGATATAGATTCAATAGAGGTTGTATGTAGGGAACATGTGGACGTGGAATAGGATCTGGTCATGCAGATGGAGGTGGGTGACGTTTCGAGATATTACCGCCACCACTACCAGGAGGTCCACCCCGACAGTAGGGAGCTGGTGGACAGGGGAGAGCTCAGCTCCAGGCAGCTGAGGCCTATGATCATTGCACTACGGAAATGATTCAAGGTACGATCTGTTTCTACTCCACCATAGATGTATTACTTTACGACATAGGTTCCAGTCATTGTTTCATTACCACTATCCTCGTTCTGAGCTCGAAGATTATGATAGAGCTGTTGGCTCGATCCATATGGCTATAGGCTCCTACTGGAATATATTCTACGATTACGCACTATTTTTGGCAGTGAAAGCTTACTCTAGGAGGCGAGAGCATCGACCGGAATCACCTATTAGTGGCGTCGATGTAACACCCCGAGCTTCCATGATACGCTTCACATTCAATAATGCAATAGTAATAACCACTTTTTAAATTTATAGATATTTTATATTTCAAAATGGACTTCATTTTTGTATTCCTAATATTGAAATTAGCCTATGTTGAATTTATTGTAATTTTCTGAGAACTTTCAAATTTTTATGAATAGTGAAAAATACTTAAACACAACTTTTTTAATCAAAATAATTTATAGTGATAAGTTATACTATTGAGTGGTTTTAAAGTATAATTAGAATATATTTATACCATTTTATCTAATGGTGTTCATTAGAATTAATTTTACTTTGAAATTGGACATAAACAATTGTTAATCTTTTGATATATATTGTTTCTTCAAAACACACTATTTGTTGTAACGGTGGGAATTAATTATAAAATTAATTAATAAAACTTATATTTTTGGAATTTTGTAAGATAGAAATCATTTTTGAATTCGGAATATCAATTATATCTTAGGGTGAAATTTTGGCATTGTTCTGAAAAACATCAATTTTTGATGAATAGTGAAACCACTAAGTGGTAGTTAAATAACTGGTTTTTCGTTTAAATGAAATATTACCACTTCTTTGATTTGATTTTCAAAAATCCGACATACGTGGTTGTCATTAATAAGTAAAATGTATTTCAATGAGATTAAAATAATTTTTGGTGAATAGTAACTTTTAAGTTCTTAATCGCGATTAGAGGTAATTAGTGTAGTTTAAGGTAAAAATAATGTTTTAATAATATGAGATGAGCTTCACACATGTCCTACCCTCATTGGGTGTGCCATGGCCAACCAGGACAATCCATGGGTCAGCTTTGGGACCCCATGGAGCCACTTTAGTTAGAAAATGACATAAATACCTTTTATTTAATGTTAAAGTAAAAAATGACACTAACATGAAATGTTTTACTAAAACAATTTTTACATGGGGTTATACAAGTCATATTTTTTGACTATAAATATTCATTGGAAAGCTAAAAAGATTTCCTACATCATAGTATTTCTTTTATAATTTTTAGACATTAAATAAATTAAATTATTTATGACATCATTATGATGCAGCGATGACCTCATTATTTAACGATTTTAATAAAATGAAAAGATAATGTACAATCCATGGCTTAAAATTGTCCAAAGACTATTGTATGGGTAGATTTCGAACCCTTATCACCTTATCCACGAATTATATAAGTGTGGGACCTTTAGAATCCGAATAGCATTGTATAATAATGTAAAATTTCCTTACTTTCCAAGAGTGCCCTCCTCTCCTCTTATAAAAGGCCCCCACCTCTACCACCTCATTCACATTTTCAAAGCCCTTTGGCTCGGCCAAACTCTGCCCAAATACTCTCCCAAATTCCCCCTATTACTCTTAGAAGCCTCACTTTAGGCATAACTCTTCCCAAGGAAGCCTTTGGCCCAAATCAAAAAGAGTTACCCGATTTTGAGGTAACGTCTTCTCTAATGTTGTTTTGTTTTATTTTTCTTCTCCAACCCCATAAACTCTTTTTATTCATTTATTCTGTAACAAAACCAGTATCCTAAATATACTAGGATGTTTTTATATGAAGTATTCGAGCTACACTTACACACACCTACACTTAATGGTTAAAGAACATACGGTTTCTGTGGATGGCGAATTTCTGCCTCACGAAACGATGATTGTTCAACACTCATATAACACATTCAAAGGTGGCCATTAAGATGTCACTATATTTTTATATGATATATAATATGTTCATGTTTTACTTATGCTTCTGTATTTCTCATTTATGGCATACTTTATGATTTCCATTATGGGTAAACGCGATAATTTAATTTTAGGAAGTGCGGACTACCGCCCCCTCAAAGTGATTTGAATCGTTAATGCCATATGTGGGATGTATAAAGGATGGAGTAAATGGTATTATACACTATATTATACTGGAATTATATTATACATTAATATCATTATGATTTCATTCCATTAAATATGAAATAGAAATGAAAGTAGCATTCATGCGTACGTACGGCTTACCGTCTCCATGAGCAGTGCATTTCATTTCTTACCTCTAAATGTTACGTAATATTATAAATGAATGTATATACTGTATATATATGATATATATTATATCTAAATAATGAATATAATTCTGGATATAATGGATATTTCACCACATGAACAACTTGTAATTATAAGAAGTTTATTTTTGACTCAAGTACCAAAGATCGACAAAACGGCCGTTATTAACTTAAATAATTACATAATGTTCATAACATGGTAATAAGTGATATAAAAGGTATAATGAACATGAAAAAGGTTCTTAAGTAAATATAAATTAACTCTAGTTTATTTTTCAGGAGGTTAAAGAATGGTCGAGTCAACACAAGACGCAAGGTAAGGGAACTTCTTAACCCAATTTCCATTCTTTGGGTTAATCTCCTACTTTAAAATTATGTCATGATATTATTATGTCCTATATTGTATTTATACATTATTTATGTGTACATATAGTGAATACACATAATAGATCTATTTTATTTAAAAAATGATATTTGTAAGTGACTTCGTCTCAATCTCCATTCATTGAGGCATATTTTGGTTTATACACAAATTTCTTTTATACGGTGTATAAAACCCTTTGAATTTTATATCTATTCAAAAGGTTTTCTTTTATAATTATGTGATTTTTAAATGGTTTAAAAAAATGATATTTCTCTTTAATATATGAAAATCCAGTGCAAATGTATACGTATTTAACGCAAGCTTAAAAATGTTTTCAGAAAACCCGACTCTCAAGTGTGGTAGACAGGAATGGATTGGGAGTGGACCCATCATGGCATGTAATTAGTCGAGCAGTCTCAGAATTAGTTATTTTGTTTTCAGAAGCTTGCATACTGTTTTCAGAAAAACACTGGAGTATATTTGAGCAATTTTAAATGTAATTATCTTCTAAAAATCGAACAGGTATTTTGATACAACAATTAATTTCAAACTGTATTTTAAAAAATGGTATTCCTAAATGTTTATATACCATTTTTCATATAAGGAATGCATTGGACTTAACAAGTGACGGGTGGAGCCCGCTATAGCTCCTCGATGCATCGATAGGTCTCATGATACAACTAGATGTGGAATTGGCCGAGGCCCTTTCCCAATTTGATTTATGGTTTTGGCCGAGGCCTTAATCATTTTAGACGTCTTGGATGAGGCCTTGAAAAAATGTTTCAGAATTTCTGGCATTATGCATTCCATCATTATGAAAGTGGTTATTGATATTGCATGTGATTATTCGACCATTAGAATATCCATGTGAAGAAGTAAATGACATTATCTCATTTTAATTTTTCCATATTCTGTTGATGTTCAAGTTTAAAAGCTTTTGTTTTAGTTATACATTGCCTTAAATGTTTATGTTTATTTATGAAAGCTTCCGCAATATTGTTATCCTTACTGAGCATCTGAGCTCACCCCTTTCAATGTTTTAATATTTTCCAGGATGTGAAGAAGTATTTTATGAATGACCTGCAGGGATAGTCAGAAGAGGATATGAGTGTGGACTATGAAGACTTTGTTATTAGTTTTTCACTTTATGATGTAATGTATCATTTATGAATGTATTTAGTGTTTCCAATGTAACATCCCGAAATTTTGAATAAATCTTGTTTTCTAATTTATGTGTTATTTTATTTTTATACTCAACAAAAATGTTTCATTTGATAACATCAGTATAATTAAAATGATACTGTTGGTTTTTGACTGTTATATGACCATTGGTCAATATAACCACTGGAAACTAAACGTTTTGATTATTGTCTCTAAATACAAGTAATCTTGGTTAATTAATATAGAAGGAAGATTTGATGGCCTCACCCAGTAGTCTTGGACCAATCGAATCCCATCTAACAGAACTTGGGAAGGAGGTAGCACCACTAGGCTTTGCTCTGGACCAAACCCTAGCTGAACTTCATCGTATAAAGCTAGAACGGGATCGCCTTTGTGAGAAGTTCAAACTGATAGAAATTACTACTCGTGCGATGTTGGCCGAGCCTCCCTCGGATTCTCTCACCTTAGCACACCTTACACTTAGGTCCTATGCTGGTGTGATAAGGGGCTATGTAAGTAGACCGTAACTGCCTTGTGTAATCCTTTGTTTTAAATAAAAATTGGGATTTCTTCTTATGATGAAGTTTATGAATTTTCAAATGACCGGATAAATATAGTATGCATATTTTTGACGAATTGTAGAAAAAGGATATTTTAAAAATGGTTGTGTAAACCTTAAATAATTAAAAATGTGTAATGATTTTCGAAAAATGGCCTTCTACAATTATGTTCAGTATGAAATTTAGAGTCTAATAAGATCAACATAATTTTTGATGAATAGTAAATTATGAATAGTGATTTTATGATTAGGATTAGTAATGTGTTCAAATGGATTAGTAATCTCAGTTAAAGAAAGTATTAATATAATCTAGGCACCTTGATTAAGTAATGTGATTCAATAAAATGGTTAAATAACGGTTTCATAAATTATTATTCATGTATTAGTTTTTTTGGGTGAATAGTGTTTTTTAATTTAAAAGTAAATTTAAAATATTTAGATAATTATTTTTATAAAACGGATTTCATTTTTGAACTCCGAGCACCGATATTATGCTATGGTAATTTTTGGGGTTTTTTCTGAAAAAAATGAATTTTCGGTGAATAGTGTTTTATTTAAAAATTAAATTAAAAATATTTAGAAAATTATTTTTATAAAATGGAGTTCATATTTGTAATTAGAGCGTTGATATTTGGTTAAGGTGAAATTTAGGGATTATTCTGAGAAAGTTGAATTTTCGATGAATAGTGAAAATACAGTTTTTAAGTTACGGGTGTTTATTGACATCATTAAATGATGTATTATGTTTGTAATCTATATTTTCGAATTATGAATAGTGAGATAAGGTATGAGTTGTCCCAAGTGGCCAATACCATGGGCAAATACCATGGACAAGCCCATGGTTTTTCCAAAACCACTAATGAGGTGTCCTTTTGCCATTAATGTCTTGTCCCCTCACTTTCCCTATAAATACCAAGCCATCCTCTCATCCATTCGACTCCCCACTCTCCCCCAACGAAGTTATGGTCTCAATACCTCCCAAGGAGTCCTCCCATGGTGCCCCCAAGCCCTCAAGGTCCCAACCTTTGAGTTTTAAGAGTTGTGTTTTAAGGTAAGGGATCCGACCTCTCTCTTTCATTTCAAGTAATCTCTTTTATGTCATTCCTTTTATGCTCCATGTTCTTATGTTGGAGGATGTTCTTTTATACTCCTCTTACTGCCATTTTCAGGTTAATATAATGAGAGATCCCCTCTTTCTCTCATTATTTCTTTTTATGAAGTTTTAAGTGGCGCCGTTAGGCTGCCGAAATTTTTGTAACGGATTCTTTCTCCCTTCTCATTTTTCAAGATCTATTTTCATGTAACGTATTTCAAGTTCCTTTTTATTATGTTGGGGTATGATCTCTAAATTTATCATACTGATCTTTTATGATCATATGATGAGAGACCCTATTTGATCTCTTCAATTCAGTATTTTGATGTTTTAAGTGGCGTCGTTAGGCTGGCGAATTTTTAAGTGGTTCTTCACCCTTCTCGTTTTGAAGTTCTACTTTCATGTCAATTCTTTCAAGTTCCTTTTTGTTATGTTGGGGTATGATCTCTATATCTATCATACTGTACTCTTATGTTCATATGATGAGAGACCCCATTTGATCTCTTCAATTCAGTATTTTGAAGTTTTAAGTGGCGTCGTTAGGCTGCCGAATTTTTAAGTGGTTCTTCACCCTTCTCGTTTTGAAGTTCTACTTTCATGTCAATTCTTTCATGTTCCTTTTTGTTATGTTGGTGAATTATCTCTATATATATCATATTGAACTCTTATTTTAACATGATGAGAAACCCTATTTGATCTTTTCAAATAATTTTTGTTGATGTTTAAGTAACGTCGTTAGGCTGCCAAACTTTCATAAGAGAAATCTAATTTTGGTCTTCCTTCCATGTTTTTCATTTCAAATGGTATGCCCTTGAAATTTCATTACCATGATAATGTATCCTTCTTATTCTATCCATATACTATTTTATGGGTCATTTATGAATGTTTGACCCATTTTACCTCTCTTTTTATTGTCTTCTAAAACCTCGTAACATATCCGTTATGCTACAGAATTTCCGTCTCAAAATGTCTCTCTCCTTTTCTAAAGTTCTTTTATATTATTAAGTGAATACTCAAAGATATTTCTTATAAAGGGGTATTCACATATATACCAAAATGTTCTATTTTAAATTCTGGGATTTACATACATGAGACCCACCTTCCTTTTCTGTGGGTTTAAAGTGATGTAAAGATCATGTCTTTAAAGCAGTTTTTAAAACGTTTTGATTATGAAATGAAACCCATTTATTTTATGCTATATGGGTTATTTATGAAATTTTTGATGATGATATATGTGGATCACATGATAATAAAGGCAAATTTAAGGGTGCGCCCTGATAGCGCTCCAATGCATTGGGTAATGATGTAACCACTAGAGATTACAATTTTCACGATACCTTGGTGAATAACCTTGGTAATTTTCAAATGACACCTTGGGGATGGACCTTGGTGATATGTTCATGATTGTCTATGTTAAATGATGTAGCCACATTTTCAAGTTATGAAAAATGTTATTTTTATTATGATATGCCTCCTTATTTCATTCTCATGACTTAAAGTTCTTTTTCATGAACTTATTGAAGTATCTCAAGTTCAGATGTAAAATGTTTCTCTTGTTTTCCTTACTGGGATTTTTGCTCACCCTTTCCTTTGATGTATGCTCCCAGGTTATGTGATGCAGTAATGAACGTAAGATGAACATGAGGAGAAGCCTTTCAAGTGTTTTAGAAGAATGTTTTATGTTTTCGTGTTTAAAGTTCCTGGTTTCCAAGACACTAAACCTTAAAGATCCTCGGTTTTGTAAAATGTAATGAAAGTTTATGTGATAAAGAGGCGGGATGCTATATCCAAGGCTACTAAACTAATCGGTCTTTCGATACTTGATCTTTTGTGATCATTCCAATGTTACGAAGTAATGCACCGACTTCGGGTAGCTGGGGTCGGGGCGTTACAGTTGGTATCAGAGGAAATTTAGTACTAACCTTGGAATCTATATTTATATAAACTCTGATTCGAGCACATAGCCCGAAGATAGACTTTAAGGATTAGTATAGAAGAACTTCCTAGAATTTTGGTATTATAGAGATTTTGTGATTTTTCCGAGCAATACATCACTGTCCGGATACGAGCAGGTAGAGGCAGCTCTGGCACAGATGTACCTAGGGGTAAAACCCGAAAACACCGCTTTGAGCTAGACTCGAACGGGAACTGGTGCACGACAACGGGCCTTGCTACACCCTTGGTTACGACACTCCCGGGGGATATGCTTAGGATAATTCTCATTTTCTTTACAAACCACTATGAAGGGTTATGCGTATATACTTTATCAAAGAAAACATTTCTTTTTATGATTATGGATTATATCCATAAATAGTTCAATTTATGTAAAGTGTTTTACAAATATGGAATTATGTATTTTAATTCATTAACTAATATAGTTTATGCCATTGTTTAGAAATGGCTCCTAGTGGAAGGAATGGAAACCGTATCAATGCACGCACTCTGTGTAGGGATTGCCCTCCTGCTCAAGATAATTATTGTGGATCTGGAGATACAACTGGTGCTGATCAACTTATTACCATACTGGGACAACTCACTCAGGTTATGAATAATAACCTTACTCATATGGAGCACCCTGATCCGCAACGTGGAGGATCAATGTTAGACCGCTTCATGAGGCAAAAAACACCAACATTTAATGGGGGTACAAATCCATTAGTAGCTGAGCAATGGATAAACTCCTTAGAGAAAATATTCCACGCCTTGGGGAGTAGTGAAAGGGAAAAGGTTATCATGGCAGTTTACCGCCTCACTGGAGATGCTGATCAATGGTGGTCATTGATTCAAAACACAAAGGAAGATGATGACATATCTAATATGGAATGGAGGGAGTTCAAAGAGATTTTCTTAGAAAAATACTTTCCTCATGACCATAGAGCAGATATGGAAAGGCAATTTCTGAGTCTGAAACAAAAGGAGGATGAGAATGTCGCAAAGTATGAGGCCAACTTTACAAGGTTAGCGAGGTATGCTGCAGATTATATACATAACCCAAGAGGTAAGATTGATCGTTTATTTGATGGGTTAAAACCATTTCTCCTTCGAGCTTTAGTATCACAATCGTTCTCAACATACGAAGATATTGTCTCATGTGCTATCAAGACAGAAAAGGAATTCTCTAAGTCTTATGACAACAAAGTAAAGCAAGAGAAGAAGAGAACGGTGGAACAAGAGACAGATAAACGGAAAAAGAGAAAGAAGGATTTTCCATTATGTGATAATTGTGGGAAGAATCACCTTGGTACTTGCCTAAAAGGAATGGGAGTTTGTTATAAATGTGGAGAAAAAGGTCACCAGTCGCGTGATTGCAAGGGAAAGAAAGAGGCTATCAATGTTGAATTCTACAATTGTAGGGAAATGGAGCATTATGTAAATGAATGTTCTAAGCGTCAGGGAAACTTACCTCAGAAAAGGCCAAGGGATCAAGGACAATCTTATGCTGTTACTACAGTTGAAGCGGAATAATTAATGTATTGGTGCTTTTGGACTCATGGATTATATTCTGTTTATTAGAATAATGTGATATATATATATAAGGATTGTACTGCAGTACTTGTTGATTTCAGTAAGGTTTTAATATGATGAAGGTAATCAAAATTTTAGTATGTGACAAAAAGAGAAACTTTAATTTGTTTGGGGAATCGGATAAATTGATTTTGGAATTAAGATACCTTTTAGAGAAAGTCTGGATAGAGGTATTTTGGATAACTATAAAGGTTGGAGTGGATTAAGTTGATCTTTGGATAGTATTGTTTAAGGTTAAAAAATCTATGAAGATTATTTTTGGAATATTATAATACTATAGTTTTAGGAAAGGGACAACCTGCAGGGTGGGGCATAACCCGTCGCGTCGGACAAAGCTGCAGGAATCGAACCCACAATCATAGTGCGACAGGCCTTTATTTCCTACCACTAGCCTACAGGAAGTCCCTGGTTATTACAAAATAATTTTACTAATCTAAATGGTATGTGTTAACATTTGGAACCTTATACAATTAGGACAAGTATAATATTTTTGAGTTCTATTATCTTTTTGAGTGAAAGATGAGTTGAAGGTTGAAACTCTAATTGTCAAGCATAAATATATATACATATCTCTTATTCAATGAATAAATTAATCCTTAAACTTTAGTAAAGGGATATTAAAACAAAAAAATGTTTTATCCTAATACCTTATGTCTTGTTGAACTGATGATATTTTAAATCAACATAGATTGAAGGCTTTGAGGCCCTCAATTTGACAGTTGATTGTAATTGATGACCATAATAACTCCCTACAAATATTTTCGTTTTTCCTCCAATTATATGTCTCTAATTTCCACCAATGTTCTCCTTATCGAGATCATAATTTCTTGGTGACTTTCTTATTTCCATTTCCCTCTTATTAAGACTAAATTTTATTAACCTTATTTCCGATGTGGGTTTTCCACAAAGGTATTTTCTATTTTCAACCTTTTATTTTCCATGAAAAATTTCAAATTGTGAGGATGCAATTTATTGAAGGAGGGGAGAATGCAACACCTCGAGCTTCCATGATACGCTTCTCATTCAATAATTCAATAGCTTGCATTATACGCAACTTCGAGTTCTAACACACCACAACTAATCAAAGTAGCCGTTATGAATAGTAATAACCACTTTTTAAATTTATAGAAATTTTATATTTCAAAATGGACTTCATTTTTGTATTCCTAATATTGAAATTAGCCTATGATGAATTTTCTGTAATTTTCTGAGAACTTCCAAATTTTTATGAATAGTGAAAAATACTTAAAACAACTTTTTTAATCAAAATAATTTATAGTGATAAGTTATACTATTGAGTGGTTTTAAAGTATAATTAGAATATATTTTTTACCATTTTATCCAATGTTGTTCATTATAATTAATTTCACTTTGAAATTGGACATAAACAATTGTTAATCTTTTGATATATATTGTTTCTTAAAAACACGCTATTTGTTGTGACGGTGTGAATTAATTATAAAATTAATTAACGAAACTTATATGTTTCGAATTTAGTAAAATAGAAATCATTTTTTAATTCGGATTATCAATTATATCTTAGGGTGAAATTTTGGCATTGTTCTGAAAAACATCAATTTTTGATGAATAGTGAAACCACTAAGTGGTAGTAAATAACTGATTTTTCGTTTAAATGAAATATTACCACTTCTGTGATTTGATTTTCAAAAATCCGACATACATGGTTTTCATTAAGAAGTAAAATTTGGTTCAATGAGATTAAAATAATTTTTGGTGAATAGTAACTTTTAAGTTCTTAATCGCGATTAGAGGTAATTAGTAAAGTTTAAGGTAAAAATAATGTTTTAATAATATGAGTTGAGCTTGAAACATGTCCTACCCTCATTGGGTGTTCCATGGCCGACCATGAAAATCCATGGGTCAACTTGGGGACCCCATGGAGCCACTTTAGTTAGAAAATGGCATAAATACCTTTTATTTAATGTTAAAGTAAAAAAATGACACAAACATGAAATGTTTTACTAAAACAATTTTTACATGGGGTTATACAAGTCATATTTTTGAATATAAATATTCATTGGGAATATAAAATGGTTTTCTACATCATAGTATTTCTTTTATAATTTTTAGACATTAAATAAATTAAATTATTTATGACATCATTATGATGCAGTGATGACCTCATTATTTAACGATTTTAATAAAATTAAAAGATAATGTACAATCCACGGCTTACACTTGTCCAAAGACTATTGGATGGGTAGATTTCGAACCCTTATCACCTTATCAATGAATTATATAAGTGTGGGACCTTTAGAATCCGAAAATCATTGTATAATAATGTAAAATTTCCTTACTTTCCAAGAGTGCCCCTCCTCTCCTCTTATAAAAGGCCCCCACCTCTACCATCTCATTAACACTTTCAAAGCCTTTTGGCTTGGCCAAACTCTACCCAAATACTCTCCCAACTTCCCCGTCTTACTCTTAGAAGCCTCACTTTGGGCATAACTCTTCCCAAGGAAGCCTTTGCCTCAAATCAAAAAGAGTTACCTGATTTTGAGGTAATGTCTTCTCTAATGTTGTTTTGTTTTATTTTTCTTCTCCAACCCCCTAAACTCTTTTTATTCATTTATTTTGTAACAACACCAGTATCCTAAATATACTAGGATGTTGTTATAAGAAGGATTCGAGCTACAATTACAAACACCTACATCTAATGGTTAAAGAACATACGGTTTCTGTTGATGGTGAATTTTTGCCTCACGAAACGATGATTGTTCAACACTCATATAACACCTTCAAAGGTGGCCATTAAGTTGTCACGATATTTATATATGATATATAATATGTTTATGTTTTACTTATTCTTCTGTATTTCGCATTTATGGCATACTTTATTATTTCCATTATGGGTAAACGTGATAATTTCATTTTAGGAAGTGCGGACTACCGCCCCCTCAAAGTGATTTTAATCGTTAATGCCATATGTGGGATGTATAAAGGATGGAGTAAATGGTATTATACACTATATAATACTGTAATTATATTATACATTTATATCATTATGATTTCATTCCATTAAATATGAAATAGAAATGAAAGTAGCGTTCATGCGTACGTACGACTTACCGTCTCCATGAGCGGTGCATTTCATTTCTTACCTCTAAATGTTACGTAATATTATAAATGAATGTATATACTGTATATATATGATATAAATGATATCTACATCATGAATATAATTCTGGATATAATGGATATTTCACCACATGAACAACTTGTAATTATAAGAAGTTTATTTTTGACTCAAGTACCAAAGATCGACAAAACGACCGTTATTAACTTAAATAATTACATAATGTTCATAACATGGTAATAAGTGATATAAAAGGAATAATTAACATGAAAAAGGTTCTTAAGTAAATAGAAATTTACTCTAGTGTATTATTCAGGAGGTTAAAGAACGGTCGAGTCAGGACAAGACGCAAGGTAAGGGAACTTCTTAACCCAATTTCCATTCTTTGGGTTAATCTCCTACTTTAAAATTATGTCATGATATTATTATGTACTATCTTGTATTTACACTTTATTTATGTGTACATATAGTGAATACACATAATAGATCTATTTTATTTAAAAAAATGATATTTGTATGTGACTTCGTCTCAATCTCCATTCATTGAGGCATATTTTGTTGTATACACAAATTTCTTTTATACGGTTTATAAAACCCTTTGACTTTTACATCTATTCAAAATATTTTCTTTTATAATTATGTGATTTTTAAATGGTTTAAAAAAAATGATATTTCTCTCTATTATATGAAAATCCAGTGCAAATGTATACGTATTTAACGCAAGCTTAAAAATGTTTTCAGAAAACCCGACTCTCGAGTGTGGTAGACAGGAAGGGATTGGGAGTGGACCCATCATGGCCTGTAATTAGTCGAGCAGTCTCAGAATTAGTTATTTTGTTTTCAGATGCTTGCATATTGTTTTTAGAAAAACACTAGAGTATATTTGAGCAATTTTAAATGTAATTATCTTCTAAAAATAGAACTGGTATTTTGATACAGCAACTAATTTCAAACGGTATTTTAAAAAATGGTATTCCTAAATTTTTATATACCTTTTTTCATATAAGGAATGAATTGTACTTAACAAGTGACGGGTGGAGCCCGCTATAGCTCCTCGAAGCATCGGTAGGTCTCATGAGACAACTAGACAGGGAATTGGCTGAGGCCCTTTCCCAATTTGATTTATGGTTTTGGCCGAGGCCTTAATCATTTTAGACGTCTTGGACAAGGCCTTGAAAAAATGTTTCATAATGTCTGGAATTATGCATTCCATCATTATGAAAGTGGTTATTGATATTGCATGTGATTATTCGACCAGTAGAATATCCATGTGAAGAAGTAAATGGCATTATCTCATTTTACTTTTTCCATATTATGTTGATGTTCAAGTTTAAAAGGCTTTTGTTTTAGTTATACATTGCCTTAAATGTTTATGTTTATTTATGAAAGCTTCCGCAATATTGTTATCCTTACTGAGCATCTGAGCTCACCCCATTCAATGTTTTTATATTTCCCAGGATGTGAAGAAGTATTTTATGAATGACCTGCAGGGATAGTCAGAAGAGGATATGAGTGTGGACTATGAAGACTTTGTTATTAGTTTTTCACTTTATGATGTAATGTAACATTTATGAATGTATCTAGTGTTTCCAAGGCTACTAAACTAATCGGTCTTTCGAGACTTGATCTTTTGTGATCATTCCAATGTTACGAAGTAATGCACCGACTCCGGGTAGCTGGGGTTGGGGCGTTACAGTCGAGGCCTTACAATTTTATCTTGGGTATGGACTGGTTATCTACAGTCTATACATAGATAGACTGTATTAGGCGCAATGTGCAGTGTGTCTGTATGGATGGGACCAAGTTTACCTTCACCAGTGAGAAGGGTGCCTTTTGTTCACTAGATGGACTTAATTGGAGTAGGGTATAGCCGATCACTCTTCGGTTGTTTGGCCTTACCATCGGAGCTGTTGATTTGGAGACTCCGACTTATCCTATAGTGGTGGACCCGTATGAGAATGTTTTCTCTGATGTTGTCTGAGGTCTACCTCTTCATAGAGAGGTGGAATTTTACATTGAATTGATCCTCGAGATGGAACTGATATCTTCACCATCATATCGGATGGCTCCCACAGATCTTCGTGAACTGCAGGTACAACTAGAGGACTTACTAGGGAAGGGATTCATTCGGCCCAATGTTTCTCCCTGGACAACCCCAATCATGTTCTCCATGAAGGCAGATGGGAGCTTGAGGATTTGCATTGACTATCGGCCCCTTAACCAGGTGATCATGATGTACAAGTACCAAATACCGAGGATTTAAGACCTATTTGATCAGCTGAAGGGAGAACGATGGTTCTCGAAGATAGACCTCGGACCTGGCTATCACCAGCTTAGAGTTCAAGACGAGGATGTCCAGAAGATGGAATTCAGATGTCGGTACGGCCGTTACGATTTATTTGTTATGCCTTTCAGCGTGACCAACGCTCCAACAGTGTTCATGGGACTCTTGATCAGGATCTTTCATTCATACCTTGATCACTCTATAGTAGTCTTCATCGACGACATTCTGATCTACTCCACTACTGATGAGGAGCATGCCTATAATTTATATGTAGTACTGGACACACACCCAGAGAAACATCTTTATGGTATTCTCTCGAAGTTCCAGTTTTTGATCCGAGAGGTTCACTTTCTGGGAAATGTCATATCGGAGGCTGGAGTTGCAGTGGATCTAGCGAAAATTGAGGCGGTACTTGCTTGGGAACCACCCATGAGTGTGACAGAGGTACAGAGTTTCTAAGTTTAGATGGATACTACCAGTGGATTGTTACAGAATTATCCAGAGTTGTAACACCACTTTAAGAATTTATGAAGAAGGGGAAACCCTTCGTGTGGTCGGAGAGATACCAGTAGACCTTTCAGGAGCTGAGGTAGAGGCTGACTGGTTCCCTATCTTGACCCTTCTAGAGGAAGGTGTAGGGTACGTAGTTTACTGTGACAAATAAGGGACCAGACTCTGATTTGTCCTAGTGCGGGAGCGAGCAATGATCACATATGTTTCTCGACAGCTAAGACATCATGAGAAGAAATATGATATACATGACTTAGAGTTAACTGTATTGGTCTTCACCCTGAAGATGTGGCAGAACTATCTGATGGGAGAATGTTTTACAGTATACATTGATCAGAAGAGTATCAGGTATGACTTCTCCAATAAGGACCTAAACAGAAGATAGTGATTTTGTCTTGATTTCCTCCAGAAATATGACTTTGAGATATTCTATACATTTGGGGAGGGGAACGTTTTTTTAGATGTACTCAGTTGAAGATTGGGTATATTGTTGTTAGGCGAGGCGACAAATTAGCTGGCTGCTTTATAGATACACTTTATGGATTGAGATGGATCATTTCTCCTTCAGTCTCTTACAGTAACTCCCCGACTTCTTTAGTGATTTAGGGAGTCACATCATGGGGATTCTGACTCCATGACACGATGTGCTCAGATATCCATAGGGCAGGCACCTGTGGGATGTTATGAAGGTTGGAAGCACATTATCCTCTTCAGAGGACGTACTATGGAACTAGTTTCACTTAAGGAGGATGTGCTGGGGTATTTCAACACATCCCCTCTACTAGTTCATCCAGGAGTGGAGAAGATTTTCCAGGATCTTCGACAAAAGCCCTGGTGTCCGGAAATGATGAAAGCAGTCACAGAGTTTGTCTCTCGATGCCTCACTTTTCAGCATGTGAAGGTGGAGCATTAGGTACCAACAGGAAAGGTTCATCCCTTAGAGGTCCCGTAGTGGAAGTGGGAAGGGATATCAATGAACTTCATGACAGGACGTCCACATACATCCAGGGCACATGAATTGATATGGGTGATCGTCGACCGACTCACCAAGTCGGCCCACTTCATACCGATCAGAGATAAGGGTTCAGTAGAGAGCCTGTGACGCCTCTATGTGCAAGAGATTTTGCGATTACATGGAGTACACTTGAATATTGTCTCTTATTGTGATGCACGTTTTACTTCCCAGCTATGGAAGGGGTTGCAGGAAGCTTTCTGGATGTAGCATTGTTTGAGCACTACCTTCCAACCCCAAACGGATAGCCAGACTGAGCAGACAATTTAGACCCTCGAGGACATGTTTCATTCTTGTGTCCTCGACTTCAGTCATAGCTGGAATAATCAATTACCTTTGGTGGAGTTTTCATACAACAACAACTATCACTCCACCATAGGGAAGGCACCTTTTGAGGCGTTGTACGAGTGACCATGCAGATCACCCTTGTGTAGGACTGACCTAGGGGAGTCAGCACTCGTGGGACCAGAGATGGTAGGGATAAAACAGAGATGGTTCAGATCATATAGGAGCAGATGAAGACTGCACATAGTAAGTAGAAGTCATATGCTGAATGGAGATGGAGACCTCTAGAGTTCGAGGATGGAAACCATGTCTTTCTACGGGTCACACCTCGACGAGGTTTATGGAGATTTGGCTGAGGTGGAAAGTTATCTATAAAACTAATCAGACCCTTCCAAGTCCTCAGTAGAGTTGGAAAGGTGGCATAATTCTTTACTCTTCCACCTCAGTTGCACCGGGTGCACGACGTCTTCCACGTATCTCATTTAAGGGGATATGTGCACGACCCATCCCTCATCCTCGACCACGGGGAGATGGACTTCGAAATTGGAACAAATTTTATAGAGGTTCCATTAGAGATTTAGGATCGACAAGATCGGGTCCTTCATGGACGGTCGATACCATTGTGTGTGTTCTATGGCAGCACAAGAACCTCCAGGAGAGAAAATCTGAGAGGGAGGCTCATATGCGTTCTCAGTACCCCCACTTTTTTACCTAGTTTTGAGTTGTGGCATACGGGGACCTAATTCCCTATGGTGGGGAGAATATAAAGACCTGGAATTTCCATGAATTTTTTCTAAATATATGGGAATTTTACGAGTCTGTGAAAATTGACGGTGCTTGATTCCGAGACCCGGTGATCTTATAATCAATACCTGAAGTTTTGTTCGGGTATGTTCAGTAAACGTACAAGCGAGTTCTCATAACTTTTGAACCGGTGCTCAAAATTTAAATACAATGGAACTGTTGAACACATAGTGCCAATATTCACTTATGAATACTTTCACCTCGATGAAAATTGGTCAACAGTGGAAGTAATATTTTGGGTTTTTCGTGGAAATAATAAAATAAAATAAGCTCATTTCTTAATTTGTTATAACCACCAATGTAGGAGTTGAAGTGTGGGGACCACCCGACCTGAACCGCCCATGAGTGGTTATGGTGGTGGGGCCCACACGATCCTAACCTCCCATGAGAGGTTATTGTGGCGGGGACCCCCCGGGACTAATCCCCCCATTTAATTGAGAGAAACTCTCAACTTCCCGGATTAATGTGGGAAACCGTCTTGACCTCCTCTACATTTATTTGTGTGAACCCCTCCCTTAATTGTGCAACCACAAACCTTAATTTATTACGCCACCCACCTTAATTAATTAGGAATTTGGAATTTTTTTCAAACAAAAGAATAGATGGTTTAATCTATTATTTTGGCACACCTTTCATATTGGGTGGAATTTGGGGAGAGGAGGAGCTCTTGGGAGAAAAGTTCTCCAATAAAGAAAGAAGATCTTCCTCAACTAAGAACGCCGGCGAGGAGGGTTTTCAACTTCTTACATGGATGCACCCTATGAAGGAAACTGACATGGGACGTCTTCGATGACCGAACATCCCTCCTCATCGTCATCAACGATCCGACACAAGAGCACGGGATTGGAGGTGTGTGGCAGACGCGACGAATGACGACAACTCCATATTCTTCCCATTGACCCCGTCGACGAACACCGAACAATGTAAGAGATTTTTGTGATTGATTTTATATTATCTTGATTCTTTCCTTCTAAAAAAATAATGCGGATCAACTTGTAACTACTTTATCTGCATATGTTTTTCTTTTGGACGGTTTTGGGATTAATCATAGTGGGAGGGTTTTTTGTGCTTCGTTCTTGTGAGCCAAATGCTATCACCCTAAACATGGGGGGTGCATACCAAACCCACATGGTCCGACCACTCCACCGTTCTCTTTTGCGATGTTCTTTGAGACAGAGGAAGCTGTCAATGTTGACGAAGGCAACGAAGGCAATGGTCGTGCCACCCGCAGCCTCCGCCACCCGCGCCACCCCCGCGGTGTTCTGCCCCACCGCTGGCCGACCCGGTAGTGCCCCCTCACGGTGCCACAGCTGAACCACACCCACGGTCTCCGCCCTTTTTTCTGAGCCACCCAGGGCTGGACCAAGCTACCCTGGTCGCGCAGTCCACCGATCGAACTACCCACGGCAGCACCGCACCCCGGGGCGCGCCCCCTGCCACGGCGGCCTCCCGAGCTCCCGGCCAAAACCGCTCCCCGAACAAACCGGCCCCTCGCGGAACCCACCGGCCTAAGCCACAATCGTGGAACCATCCATTCCAATATGCCCTCGTGAGGACCTACTGCCGGTCCACACCCTTGCGACTGGTTCGCGCCCTCGCGGACCTCCGCGACCCCTCGCGGCCTACTGGGCTGGGCCCAGCGGTCCGGGCCAAACCTACCAAGAAAGTCCCCCCAATGGGCTAGGACAAACCCAATAGATCAGGCAGGGTTGACCTGAATTGGGTCGGCCAATGACGGGTCGGGCAGGGTCAGTCTGACCGGGTCGGACTGGACCCAGGCCCACTACAACTCCTTTGTTTTTCATTTGTCCATAACAATTGCATCAGACGTCCGTTTGAAGAACTGTCATTAAAGCAGTAAATATTGGAGAGAGAAGGTCCCTTTGAGTATACTCCACTTGAGTCTTGGATTGAGGTGGGATACGATCAGGTTGGATTGAATACGAATCCAACTGGGACCCCGAGACTAAATGGCTGAAACACACTGACAGGGCGTCCGATTGGCATGCAGTCAGTTGCGTTGAGACCCCTATGACAAGGATGAACTTTGGGATACTTCTTCATGGGACTCCGTAGAAGTTGGAGAATCGACTAGTAGCTTGTGGAGCGGAACATCCGGAGACGAGCGATCATTTGTGTGGGGACCTCGTAGATGGCTAAGACTTGACGACTACTAACTATTTGACTTGTAGTGACTTGACTGGCCAAGTGGGGAGCACCAGGTTGTGGTGGCAGACGCATGGTGGAGGAGCGTGCTTAGTGACGCGTCAGACCCATGGTACTTGATAGGAGGGGTAACTCTGCAGGCCATGAGGGGGAGCGCCTGGTTATGGCAGCAAACCTAATGTGGGGAACGACTATGTGTGACGTATCAGATCCACGTTACTCAATAGGATGAGTACCTCAGAATTCCATGGTTAGTGGGAAGCTCCTCTTTGTGGTGCGGCAGGCCCACTGTACTCGATAAAGGAGGAGTTATCCAGTATCCGAGGGTTCGAAATTTTTCTACACCTAGAATAAATCCTGGTTTGAGCTGAGTCAATAACTTTTGTGTTTTCCTCCTGATTAAGATGAATTACCCGATAACATAGGTATATGTATGGTTATATACCTATGTAAGGATATATTTTGATTTCATACTTTTTTGTTCATCCTTGTTGGATTTTGTGAGACCTTGAGCATCCCGGGGTCCCTATTAAGTATTGTTATACTCACCCCTACAAGGGCTATGCCCGCACCATGTTGTGTTGGATGCAGACAACGGACGGCACTGACTGAGGCTGAGAGTGCCAGGAATTGACGGTACCTAGAGGTGGACCATACAACATGTTTGTAAATGGAGGAGACGGACAAATGTGGAGTGCTGAGGATGCGTTCTGTACCTACACATCAGGTAGGAACCAGAGAGGACGACCCATTAGCTATTTTTCATTTTTCCTCAGCTGTACATGTACTTTTATTTTTTTGTAATTTCCAGTTGGTCTTGTATTCTTGCCCCTTTTTACTTATTGTACCCACTTGTTGGTTATATAGTTTACTCATTTTCGTATCTTCTGTGTGTGTTTAAAGGTTATCAAAGCAATTCCTTCCCAGATTTAAGGAATTAAACCTTTTCTGCTAGTCGTCATCCCCTCGCCTACAGAAGGTGGGCTTGGGGTATTTAGTTCACGGGCCCCGGGGGACGGGTCATGAGATTTGGTTTTATTTTTTCATCATATATTGTTTCTACTATTAGTTTTATTTTTATGTAGCATATTTTTATTTCTTATCCTATTTTTTTGTTGAGTTTTTCTTTTAGATTTTCTTCTATTATATTTTATATTTAATCCTAATTCTTAATTCTATTATGTTTTTTAGCTTATATATAGTAGATTATCCTCTATCTCAAGTTCTTCCTTCTTTATCTAGAACTCTTCAACCGAATGTCTGCAACTATTCCATGTTCATAGAATTATATTTACCTAATTTTTAAATCATTTGCATATTATTTTCATATCCAAATAAACCATTTTTCAGATTCATACTATCCACTATTGATATTCTTCTTCTTAATTTTGGATTTTGTATTCCGGTTTACATTCAATTTTAACTTTTGGCACCACATACCGAAATAGGTTTTACTTATTCCTTCTCCTTATACATATAGATTATTAACATTCAATTTTAATATTAATTCTATTCCAACATTAACATAAACATAAAATCATTCTTCTATTTTTTTCAACATCAAAATATTCTTCCAATTTTGATCATGTATTATGACTTATATTACTATGCCTACTACTAATTTCTACTCAATATCCCAAATTTTAAATTTTTTTACATTTGTTATTAGTTTTTTCTTATATTTTCAATCTATATACCATATTATGGATCCTTCATATTGTTTAATTATTTTTTATAGTACTTCATTAACTACTTACAATTTTTCCCCACTTTTAGAATCAATCATAGTGTTTATAGTTCACATTAATACATAATATCTAGTTGCTGATTTGACATTTGATTTATGATATATATATTATCAATTTCATTTTTTCTTCAAATTTTTCTAGTGTTGTTTTTTCAAATGACTATTATATTGAATGTGTTTATATATTTTATTGTTTCTTACATTATTACATCATACTTTGATAACATTTATACAACTTTTTCATCATCCCTTTCCACTTCACTTCATTCAAGAAATGCTTAGTACTTCTTATCTTTCTACTAATTATGATTTGGAAATTTCATTTACATGTTGTTATTACTATACATATATAGAGGTATGTGTATAATTACACAAAAATAAGCATTACATATGCTAGGTATTTCAAATAGATTTTACTTCATTACATTCCCAAATATCTTTCAATTTAGAGTTTTAGAATGTTACGACATAACACATACATATCATCTCAAAATCATACCAATTGTGTACCATTAAAATAGTATCCATTTCATTCAAAACATAAAATTTTAAACACAAAACCACAATATGATTTATTTGACAAATCTTCATAACATTAAATTGACTTCCTTATTTCTATTACACATCCTTATAACTTGTATAAAGAATTTAAAAACATGGGATATGCAAAAAAATATCAGTAAGGAATATAAAAATAAGGAAAGAAACCATTAGTCCATGAATAATTATAAACATATGAAATCATTATCACAAATACATACTTCTCACCAATAAAGAATTATATACTTACTTTTTGAAGCATGATATTTCCATAAATCATTAAAAACATATATAGTGAATAAGGGTATCTTTGGGAATTACATATTTAATTTTGTAGCACTCTAATATATAGTATGAATTGTTACCCTCATAGATACCTTATAATGTAACCCTCATGGTTACCTTATAGTCTAACAATCATAGTTACAATTGGTGTAACCATGCGGCCAACCTCCAACTAACACATACCCAATGAATTGTATGGAGGTATAGGTCCCATCCTTCCTTAAAAACAATTACAAATATCCAAAACATAATCTTAATACATGAATAATTTCATAAAAACATTTCTTTTTATTTTTTCAAAATAGAATATTAAAAGAGTATTTTTAAAGGAACGTCACTTAGAAATATCATATAATTGAAGTGATAATTAATAAAATGAAAGTATTATTTGTATATACAATAAATATTCATAATCAAACCTAATATAAAAAAATTCATCACAAAAATATTCTTATCACCATATAATCAATGAAGTGGAAGGATAACCCAAAGAATGTAAATTTGGGTAATAATTCCCTTACCTCGGGTTTTTCATTCTTGAAACATGTTTAAAACGGTTCTATAATGGTTAAAACAGTGTTATTAATATTTTATAGAAATATATTGATGTTTATAACACCTTATATGATCATTTTATAACATCATTTCACCAATTGATTGAAAATATTTTGTTCATTCCATTGTTACAGTTGTGTTCTTTACGTGGTTTCCAAGGATGGTTCGTAAAGGATTTCCTTGTCGAATGGAAGAGAAAATCCAAAAGTTGAATGAAATGGTATTAATATATTTTCAGAATATTAAATGAATTCATAAATCATTTTTGGTATGTGGTATGAGTATGAATCACTAGATAAATCATTAGTGATATCCATTTAGATCCATTTTTTGGTTTTCTGATAATCACGAACTAGTTTCATTATATAACATAATAATATGTTTATATGTTATCCAAAGAACATGAAAGAGGATATATCATCAAAACTAAAATCTGTTTCATCCATTAAAATGGTTTTATATCCATTTTTTAAGAATGTAATGGAAATTGAGAACACATCATCCAAGATTTTGGTAAATCGGCACATAACGGACAATGTTTTTATTTATAAAATAAGAGTTAGAGGAGAGAAATAATGATAATTATTATTTTTAAATACTGATGAAAAAGTATATAGTATATAAGATTTTGAAGCTTACATTCCTCTTGGATAATGGTAGGTGAAGGGATTATATGAAAAGAAAAAGAATAAAACTGAAAGCAGATTCTTACCTCTTGATCTCTTCTCCTTGAGACCCTCCTTAAAGCCTTTGGTTTTGGCGTTTTGGTCAGACCAGAAGGTCATGGACATGGGGAAAGTACATGGAAAGGGTATTTGGTAGAATTTAGGCAATTATAAAGGATTGATTGGTGTGATAGGAAGAGGGGATGAGGGTAGTATTTATAGTCATGGAGAGGAGGGGTTTCCCATTATTTTAATAATTAGTTTAATATTATTTTCTCAAGACTATGAATTGTATTAATTATCATGACCCTAAATAGTAATGAGAGAATTTAAATTCAATCCAAGGATGCATATATCAAAAATGATTCTTGGAATAGTTTATGTAACTAATAATGTATATATAATGTAAATTACCATATTTTACTATTCTGTAAAAATTTTAAAAAAATTAGAAAAATCCCAAAAATTCACCATAACCATTTTTCGATTTGTAGAATTCAAAAGTGATCTCCATTTTTTAAAAATAATGGTCTAAATAAGATTAATTTAATTTTTATGTAAAAAGTTTTTTTCCCAAAAATAAAACTTTTAAAACTATAACTACATTTTTGTCGCCTTAACTAATTAATTAAGGTCTGATTATCTTACAACATTAAGAAAATAAAATAATTATATGATTTAATATTAATAAAGGTCATATTACTATTCATATTACTATTAATAACAGTGTGTCACTATTCACCACAAATATCTTGTTGGTTCTATTAGACTCCAAATAACTAACTGGTCACAACTATTGATGTCTATTTTTCGAAATTCAAATCATAGAAGCGACAAAATTATATTTAAAATTTGTTTTATAACTATATCCATAAGAAATGTTTTGTTATGTATATATTCAGTGTTTTATTCATTTCAATTTATTATTAAAACATTGGGGTGATAAAATAAGATTTTTCAATTTTGTAAAACTATTTTATAATGATTCTAATTTTTTATTCCAACAATTAACATTTCTCTCATATAATGTAAATTCAACTAAATATATCTCTAAATCCAATTATAATTTTGTAAATTGTGTGTTCTATTGAATTTATTTTCTCGATTTTATTTTGTTTCATCTACATTTTTTCTCATGGTAATTAATGTCCACATATATAAATTGTCACTAATATATAATATTTTTTCAGCTATTTGGATTCTCTATTTAAATCACATTAATTCAGACTATCAAATTTATTTTATTTCATTTAATGAAATTCTAATGAAAATTGGATAAAAATGAAAAATGAAAATATTATTCAAATGAGATATCATATTTTATAATCACGAGTATAGTATTCTTTAGTGAAATAATAATTTAATTGAAATAACTTCTTAATTTTTTAGATTTAGAACATGAAAAGTCCTAGCATGGGGAGGTTGTACATATCGAATTTTAGCAAGCATAGCCGAATCAAATGAGATATGATTAATAAACCACATAATTTATAATTTGGTTATGAATTTTAGTATATGATTCTCGATCATAATATTATTTTTTTTAAATATATAAATATATTATTTAGTTATGATATCTTAATTGAAATTATATTTAATAATAATTAATTTGGATGGATTTTAAATGTTTTACATTACCCCCACATATATTTTATGAAATATTCAATTCATGGTTATGCTTATAATTATGGAACAATAATTTCTTTCTTTGGAAGGTGGTTGTTATTAATTTTACAAATTTATATCTTTTGTATCTCTCTTATGATGAATCAGAATATAGTTTATATTTTAGATAGGTCAACATGAAGTATGCTTTTACGTCCGTGGAAAATCATATATTGTGATGTGGTGGTTTAGGTATTTCTAAATACATTTTTATTATTAGGATTTATTAATATTTATATTTCATAAGTTATATTTTTGAGTGAAAATGTACATGTATAACATGTCACATATTTAGAGAGTATTTTGATTTTTATTCCATGATGATGTATCTTTATATAGAACGTTCTACTACTAAAGATCAATATTAAAGTAGTTGAAATTTTTAAACTCAATTGTTGAGGACGCATAACCCACTAACTGAATTGAGAATGAATTTTTTCTAATCCTTGATTCATTTTTAAAACAGAAATTCCCTTTCATTAAAAATAAATTACCCACTCTAACTTTTTAACCTTATTATCCATACATTTAAAATATTATAAAAATTAAGTGTATAATTGATATATATAATTTTGTTTACTCTTCATGAATGTACATCATATACCGTAGAAGATCATAAAATGATACATAAAGACATATCTAAAAGAACTTCTGGAACCACAAATTTTTTAATTTTTTTACTCTATGGTAACATCAGCAGATATGTTCTTGAATGAACTCTATATCATACATTTTTATCTTATTGAATCACTCAATATGATCACATCATTGTGTATGAAAATACACTTCTGAAGTGTAGTGAAATCCAATGTGTGGTGATCTTCGAATAAGAAAATGTTCATTATTTATGATTTAAAATACATTAAAAACGTGTTTCAAATGGTTGTGAAATCATAGGATTATGATAATTGATTAATTTTTTATATGAAAATATATATTTCACATTAATATGATTTTTTGTGTATCCAAATAAACAGGAAATATATTTATTTCATTGATAAATAATTAAAAATGTTCTTGAAAGTGTGAAAATTTAGAAAGACCTCATATTGTTATGAAATCATATTGAAACAACCACCATTTAAATTTTAAAATACAGGTATAGACCTCAGATCAATATTATAAAAAAAATAATGGACATAATTACATTTTTAATTATTAAAAAGGAAAAACAAGTTTGAAAGGGTTAAAAGCTAGAGGATGAGTTCATATTTTCATTAAATAATAAGAATTATCATTGATTAATTACTGATATTTAAAATATAATATATGTCATTCCAATCATGGATTCTGCATAATAACTAAAAATGTGTTTATATAAGATTTATGTGTTTAAAAATATGCATTAAAGTGTCAAAAACTTTAAAATGTTATCTAATTTAAGTAAAATCAAAGGAATTTTTCATGGATTATTTTTTAACATATAAGGGTGAAACACACATCAATTAGACAAGCAGTGAGATCAGAAACTCTAAAAAATGAGTTTTATTAAATTTAAATTTTTTGAAATACATGCATTAGAAGGAAAAAACATAGAAAAAAACATAATATTTTCATATAATATTTGGATGCTGATATTTAGTTAATTTTTGACCTCTATGAGAATACCTCTCATAAATCTCATGAGGTGCATGGTCTGAATTGTTGAAAATGTTGGTTTCTATTTAAAAAAATTTAAAAATATGCATAAATGGTAAAAACTAATGAGATCCTTTTATCAATAAATCAATGTTAAATGACCAAAATTAAATATATGACATGTATGAATATACCAGGTGCCAATATAACATGTAGTATTCTTGGATTTACCAAAATATTTTCATTATTAATTTAACACTAAAAAAACATGCTCCAAAAAGTCAAAATCATTAAAATATCCTCAGACTGTCAGTAATTCATAGGAAAAATATATTTGATTAATTTTTTACATGTATAGATAAATTGAATTTCAATACAATGTATGACGCGGTCTATATAATTTGAAAAATTGTTTTTTTAGATTTTATAAAAATTAAAATTGATCATTAAAAATACAAAACCAATAAGGAGCCCCTATATTTTTGTGAAAATATTTGAAAACAATGTTCAATTAATTTCTAACATGTATGAATAATGGTCGTGTAATTCAAATGTGCTATGTAGTTATAAAGACAAAAAATATTTTTTATATCTAAACATCATTAAAAACATCTAATTAAGTATTATAACTTTACTAACAACAACATATTATTATTATTACATTTTATAATGTTTTTCATTTAAATTTTTACATGTATTAATAGTCCAAACAAAAATCTTTCATCTCATTTAATCGAACGTATAAGAAATTCATTTTATTTATTTTAATGTAAAAAAGTGTCCTTTAGTGGGTAAAAACATAGAAAATTTCATCTGATTTTCATATAATCGTATAAAAATTGCTTCCCTTTAACTTATGCCATATAAGTGTAGAACATAGGTCAATCTTATATATGTATAATACTAAATGGACAAAAGTTAATTTTTATTTATTTAAAATTAAAAAATTTGATTTAAGGGGTTAGTAACTAATAAAATTCATCAAATTATTATTAAATCATAGAAAAACTAACATTTGTTTAAATTTTTACCCATTAGAATGGGACAAACATCAATTTGACATGTAGTTTTGCTCCAAATGAATAAAAACATATTTTTATTGACTGAAAAGTAAAAAACGAGCATTAAAAGATTAAAACATAGATTAAAATCGATAATTATCATGAAATCGCACGTAATAAATCCTCATTAGGTTTTTGTTATGTCTGATTTTCCATATTCCAATCCGACATGAAATTTAGCCGAAATGATTGAAAATCAATTTTATTATGCATAAACTTCAATAAAAACATGCATCAATGTTTTATGACCAAAAAAATGTCCTTGGATTATGATCTCATCACATTTTGGAATGACAGGATTCCCATTCATACATATGAAATATTATTTAACAATAAAATTCAAATGATTTTATAATAATCTGTTATCATATGCTAGTATTTGATCCATTTTCATTTTATATTATTCCTAGGTACTTCTTATCAATTCTACTTATAATTCTTTTTGTTCTATTTATAACACCTATTATGATGCTCATGTTTATGACTTCTTTTTCTTCTATTGGAATCATCTTCTATATTTTCTTTTGTATCTACCATTACATGTTCCCCAACATTGTCTTTTACTAAATATATGAATCTAGTTTTTATCTTCTGTTTGATATCCAACTACAACTTCTATTATCTATCCTCCTTTGGATAAACTACTACATTTTACTTCATACATTTTTTTTCTTTTTTATCATGTATATATATTTTATATTTTTATTTATTTTCCCCTTGTTTTTCCTTTTATTTTTTATTATTTATATCATTTTTATGCCACTTATTTCATTTCAAAGATTTATTGTCTTCTTTATACATCAATACATATTTCTAGATTCCGACTTCTATATTATGGATTTTATATTTTTATTTTACTTATGTTTATTTTTATTAGGTTTATATTTGTGTTTATAATATGGCTTATTTTATTTATTCAAGAATTTCTTTTTCATGTTATATCATTTTTTTATTTCATATTAATAATTATCATGGATTGCGCCATTACTCATAAGTTCAACTTTCACTTCTATTTATATATATTTTTAATGATTTTTCATTTGATGCTTCATTATTTAACCATAAACATTTGTTGTTTCATCCATTTTCATCTTATTCATTTTCTTTTGACATTTTTATTATTTCTTATGTCACTTTATTTATGATTTTTGATTTTAGAATTTTATATTACATATACATTCCATTTATTATTTTCATCAAAATATATTTATATATCTGTTTTTATTTTTATATTGTATGTTTTATGTCTTATTCTATATTCCTTTTAGTTTTATTTTTTCTATTATTTTCAGTTCATTTATATTTTTCATTAATTATTAGTTTTGATTCAGTTTTTTCTTATGTCTTCTCTCTTCTAGATTATTTTTCTACTTCTCACTTAGGTTATACATTTTTTCACTAGTATTCATCTACCTAATATATTTATATATTTCCTTGGTTTTGTATATATATTTTCATCATTTTTCTTAAGATTTGTTTTTTATATTCATATAATATTTATTGATTTTCTTAAACCAATCCTTTTTTGATCATATCATTATGAAATTTTGATTTTGAATTACGTTTATCTTTCTATTTTCACTTTTAACGCAACAGTTAAATTTTCTGACTTATTTCTCCTTATACTTATAGATTATGGTTTTCTAATTTGAACTTTAATTTCAGTTCTCCTTTTACTTCTACATTAAATAATTAGGTCACATTTTTTGTTTATACTTAAAATTTATAAAGTTATTTTGATCATACAATATGATTTAGGGATTTCTCCTACTTATAATTTATTTTACAATTATTTTATTCATCTATTTTTAATAAAGGTAATGACAACATCTTTAATGTTTATATATTTTTAATCCCCTTTATATATTTCATCCAAAATTTCCCCCACATCCACGTTCAATCAACACTTTTAGATTTCACATTTTTGCTTCATCTCTAGGTAGCTCATTGAATTTTGATTTATGGAATCAATAATTTGAATTTCTCTTTTTATTTAAATTTTTATAGTGTTGTTTTTTCTTAGACCTCAAATTTGAATATCCTTATAGATTTATCTTTTTCATATTTTCTTGATTCATAATTTGATATTGATTTATTATTTATTTCAGATTTTATGTATACTTCACTTATATCAAACATTACTAACTTCTTCTACTCTTAACCATATTATTTCTTTTGAATCATTATTTTCATATAGTTCATGTTATGCTTCTACATATATATATTATTTTTAAATTTTTATTTCTTGACATTATTTATTTCTTACATTTTTTTTCTTCTATCCCTTATCATTTTTTTGATCTACTACATTTTCCCCTAAATATATATCTATTTCCATTCACATTTTCATTCCTTGTGTTTTATGTAATTATTATTTTTTATTTTTTTTTCATTTTTTTTCTTATTAACACTAATTTCCTTATATAAAAATGATCACCCAAAGAGACGAGTGATTCTTTGTGATTTTTTATTTAAATGATACTTTATAATTTATTTTAATATTTGAAATTACAATGAATAACATATATTGAATGAAACATGAAAATATTAAGAAAATTATATATCATATTAGAAAATAATCAATGACACATTTCATAGAGAAATGTGTTTTTATGGGAATTAATTTGAGAATATTTTTTTTGAACTCTTATGAGATCCATACAGGAGGAGGTGGTTTCCAAATCACTATATAAAGAAAAAACAATCATTTTAGAATGATTATTAACCCTATTAATTTATATTTTTCTCATGAATTTTAATATTTTATTTTAGACCACACTATAATGTATTATTCAATTTAAATAAATTTTAATTACATTTATCTTAATTAAAAATAAATTTAATAATTTTGAAATGTGATGGATTATTGAATATTTACGTTACCCTCTCTCAGTTATGTTGACATGATCGATTATTGATTACAGTGATTATGGAAGGACAACCGCCACCAGAATTTGTGGGTAGTTTCAATTCATTTTTCAAAATTATATCATCTAATTACATGTTTTGATGAATCAAAATACACATTATATTTTAGTTTGATTTACATGATGTTGGTTTTTCATTTAACAAGATAATATAAATTATGATAGTTTATGGGGGATTATGATGTGTTCCCTGTGAACATAGGTTCGATGGTTGGGGGAAACATAAATTATCCTATAATGGAGAGCACTAGTGTGCCTACTGAACATGATATGACCAATGTAGATGAATCCATTTTTGATTATCGAACTTTTTTGGACCACCACTAGAATTATCTCCCCTATTAGGTCGAAGGAATCATAGGGGGATTGATTAAATCCCTTTATCCTCCACTTGAAATTTAATATTAATCATTCACATCCAACATTATTTTTAAGAGTTATTTAGATTTATATTTCATAGTTCATATAATGGATAAGAAATTTACTCCCAGAATAAGTAACTTCAATATAAGATCATTAGATTCTTTATAAATAGAGAATAATTATAATATAAAACATTCCATAGATGACGTTGTTTGAAAAATTAGAAATTAATTACACACAATTTTTTTAGATGCAGCACACACTCATAGATTTTTGGATGGGTTTTTTCAAAATATAATTCATTATATTAAGAATAATTTAGTTTCGTCAAATTTATATCTGATTCATCCACTTTTCTATTTTTATTAATCATACATTGAAAAAAAAAATATTTGAAAAGGGTGGTCAAAGACCCAGAAAATGAGATCATATGGGCATGAATACATCGGATATTGATATTCAAATAATTTCATTTAAATAAAAACTATAAAAATGTCAATCTCACGCCCAAATTTATAATTATGATTGAACGTTTTATATGACATTGATATTATTATTAGAGGGGGGGTTAAGACTAAGAAAAGGAGTTTGAATTTATATTAAAATTTATGACTGGTATGAATACAGTGCATGCCAATCTGATTTATTGTTTGGTCATAATGACCAAACACCCAATGTTATAAGATATAAAATTATTTAAAGACACAAGTTTGAGATTCATAACATAAAAAATGTTACAAAATATTCATTAAATCAATAGATTATTTCTTGAGATATATGAACATATAAATGGTCAATATGACCTATGGTTTGTTCAAAATGACCAAAATCCATTTTTATATTTATGAGTAAAAAAACATGCATTAAAGGGTTAAAACCTATTTGAAAACCAAGGATTGTAGGTAAATCATGTGAAAATGATGGTTTTTTAATTATTGACATGTTTTAATATTCCCCACATAAATATGGAGGATAATTTTCCCAAAATGGTAAAAATATGTTTTTTATTTTTTAAAAGATAAAAAATGCATCAGTGTGTTAATATATTGAAAAAGACCTCAAGTTGTTTGAAAACACATATAATTTTTTGATGATTATTTTTTCACATGTATAACTACACCTCATTTTAAATCTATAATGTAGTTTCTTCGAAATGAGAAAACCAAATTTATAATACTTAAAGTAAATTAAAAACATGTGAAAATAAGTAAATACCTAATAAAATGCCATGTATTTTGACCTCATGGTACATTATATTGATGTGTCATCAATTTATATATGTAAAAAATTATTCAACAATCACCTTTCAAGGATTTCTTGATAATTACAGATCTATTTATAGGTTTCTAAACATTGTAATTTTCTTTTATTTCTTGGTACTACTTATTCCATAGCCTAATACACTCATTTATTTATCTTATGACTCGTATTTTCTATTCAAATTCTATATTTTCATTTATAAATCCCATTAATTCTTCTCTAATATCAGCATTAATTTGTTTATGACCATAGTATATAACATCTACTTATACTAACAGTTGAACTAATAGATATGGTTTCATGTATATGTAATATTAAAATAATACTTTTGGATTCTTAAATTTTCTTCTTTTTCATTTTTATTTTTATTTATATATTCATTTTTTCCCTCTTTCCATTATTAATTCTTTGATTTCTATTTTTTTGTGTTATTACACTAATTTTTTTTATTCCCTTATTTTTATGTCTTCTTTTATTTATTAATTCGAACATATATATTCTAGATTCTAGATCATTAAAACTCATTTTCCTTCTTATAATTTTCCTTATGTTTCGAATTTGATTTTATATTACTTTCTTTTCCTAACTATAATTTCTCTAATTACTTCTATTTATATTTCACAATCATTATTCTCTTAGATTGTTCATCTACTTGTTGGTTCATCATTTACTTCTTATTATACTTATGTTTAATGTTTTATTAATATAATGCTTCTATATTCTACCTTTTTATTTTTCATTTTCATTCATTTTATCTTATGTAATTTTTGACTTTTTACATCATTTGAATCTTGAGATTTTAGTTTTTCACTTTTAACCTTTTTTTAATTTTACTTTAATTTTTTTCTTCAATTATATTATACTTTTTTTTTATTTTTATAATGGTTGTTTTGTTTCTTATTAGAATATTTATTATTGTTATTTTCCTTTTACATTAATGTGTTTAATATTTTTAATTTTCTCATACAGATGAATCTATTTATCTGATCTATATTATCACTTCTTGATTAACTTCTGATTATACCTTTTCCTCTATAATTATTCTATATAATGATATTAAATTTTATTTATTTTTGTACTTTTATTTTATTCCTTTTCCATAGTTATTTTATTTTTATTTTTATATCCAACAATTACATTATTAAAACTACTTCAAATCAAATTGTGAGATCCTCTTTCAATGATTTTGATTTTATATTCTCATTCACCATCTATTTGAACTATTAGAACAACATTCATAATTGGGAATGTTCTCTTCCATCTAATTTGGCATTTGTAATATGGTTTTTTATTTGAACAAGGATTCTAGTTCTCCAATATCTTTGAAATCAATATATTTTTTAAATTTTTCCTTTATTTTCACTTAAATTTCATCTCCTTCCTTAGATCATGTATTATCACCTATGTATTTAAGAAAAATTTTATTTTTCGTTTATATTATACCTTTTAATTTTTTTTACATTTATTTTGATTAATTTTATTTTTAACCTTTTTATCATCTCCCAATATATCATTCCTATTTGTAAATTTAAAATTATGTTTTATCTTATACATTAACTTTCCCACCAACTTTCACATTTAATAATAAATTTTCGATTTCAAATTAATTCTTTATCACTAGTTGGTGGTATGATTTTTGATTTAGGATATTTATATTTTGAGTTTCACTTTTACCTCAAGATTTTCAAGTTTTAATAAATTTTATTTTAGATTTATGAATATGATTGTGGAATTAATTTTATCTAATGTACCTACATCATCTTTTTATATTGTATCATTACCTATATCTTATTCCCCTTCAACTTCAACTTCATATTTGTAACTTTTCATCCATTTTTTATCTTTCTCCAACTCTAGATATGGGAAATGAATTTTTATCTAGTTCATATTATGTAACTACATATGTATAATTTTTTTTAGTATTTAGTTCCAAACCTTATTTATTTATTCTTATTATTTCATTTTAACTCATATCATTTTCCATATGTACTAAAGTTTCTACATACTCCATCTTAATTCCCATTTCCATTTTCATCAATTGTGTTTTATTTTACTTTTATATTTATTTTTTATTTTTCCCTCATAGTTTTCGTTTTTCTAGAAATAATGTTCTAATATATAAATTTTCACCAATAAAAAAATACATTTAGTATTTTTTTATATTAAAATCACAGTTAGATAAATTAATAAAATTAATTAATTTTATTTATTAACATTATAATGAACACTAAGTTTTGATGGAAAAATTAAATCATCTTCGAAATGAGATATCATAATTGAAAATAATTACTGTATTATTTTTATATCAATGTGTTTTTTAAGGATTTAAATTTATAAATTTTTTGTTCTATAGACTTCTGATACCTTTTCATGGAGAGGTGAATCTCATATAACTGTAGTGAGAAAGGATGAATCGTATAATGTATGATTTATAAACCTATTAATTTTATTTTTTTGCATATATTTTAAAATTCGATTTGAGAACGTAAGATATAGTTTTTAATGTTTTTAATTTAGATTTATTTTAATTAATTTTAATTAATATTAAATTTTATAACATTTATATAAAATGGGTTGTTGGAGCTCTACAAAACTCATTTTTAGTTATGAAGACATGACAGATTATTGGTTGTGTTGATGATATCAGGATAACCAACACTACAATTGGAGGAATATTTCAATTCATTTTTGAAAATTATGTCTTCAGGATGTTTGATTTAAAAAACGTAGAACAACTTATTTTTTGTTACATTATCTTGAATTGTGTTTCTAAGTTGAGATTCTAATAGAATGTAGGAAATTTGTTTTGGGTTGAATATGTGTTCAAAATTGAACTCGGTTTTAAGTGGTAGGGGAAATGAAATTCTACCTATTATGGGCAGTGCTAGTGGGCCTAATAATCCTAACAGGACCCACATAGATGCATTCACATATATTGATCTGTACTGGATGATCCACCTGGTAGAGTTGACATAACTTCAAGTAAAGAACAATCATTCATTATAACATTGAAATTGTAGAGCTCATTGTGGTAGTTGAAGTTATTACACACAATTATTGTGGATGCATAAAAAATTCTCTGATTTGAAAATGGTTTTCACTCAAAAACTAATTATTACTGGTGAAACAAGTTCTAAATTTTCATCTATAAATGTTAATGTTCCTTTTTTCGAATGTTATTCTACTAATGATAACAAACTCCCTGAAAAAGGGTGTCAAAATTAAGAAAACAATATTTTATTTTCACAATAAAATGGGAAAATTTTATTCAAGACATTTTTTATTTGTATTAACTAAATACTAGTCAATCTAACACCTGAATTGATCACTACTATTAAAATTTCCATTTTTTCCTTCTCATTCTTATTAAAGAGGGTTAAACCCAAAAACTAACCAATTGAACTAGAAATTTATGACATTTATTAGTATAGAGCATGTAAATCTAACATGCTATGTGGTCATAATGACCATAAATACAGTTGTATTATATTTAAAAGTATATAAAAACGAACATCGAAGGGTCATGCCATAGAAAATGACCTCGGGTTGTCATTAAATCAAAGTAAAATTACCATCATTTAATTTTTTACATGTGGAAAGGGACCGTATTTCAATCCAACTTTTGGATTGTTTTAAGTGACCAAATATGTGTTATTATTGATTTAAAAGTGAAAACATGAATCAAATGGTGAGAACAAGGAAGGACAACTTGGATTGAAATCAAATAATAAGAGAATGAATGTAACACCCGAGAATTTTATGAGAAATATTTGGTTTTTATGTTATATAAATCATCAATGTAGTCTTTCACTACATGAAACACTAGTTTGGTTTTCTTTACACGCAACTGCGGCCTTCCTCGATAGCTTGCGTCGTACGCAATACCGAGTTTCACTAAACAACGATATGAAATTAAAATATTATTAAAACTAGCCATTATGAATAGTAATAACCACTTTTTGAAATTTTGTAAATTTGATTTTTCAAAATGGACTTAATTTTTGGATTCGGAATATCGAAATTATCTTAGGGTGAAATTTTGGTACTTTTCAGATAACTTTCATATTCTGATGAATAGTGAAAATTACTAAATTTTAATTAAAAAAAAAATTTAATCGAAATAATTAATAGTGATAAATTATTAATTTGAGTGGTTTTCATGTATATTAAGAATATATTTTTACAATTTAATGCAGTGTTGTTCATTGGATGTAATTTCATATTTAAACCGGACATAAAAAAGTGTCAATCTTTTGATAGTTATTTTCTCTTAAAAAACACTCTATTTGTTTTGACGATGGGAATTAATTTTTAAATTAGTTAACGTAACTGATATGTTTTGAATTTGATAAAATAGATATCATTTCTGAATTCATAATATCAAATATAGTTTAGGCGTAATTTTTGGTATTTTTCTGGAAACGTTCATTTTTTGATGAATAGTGAAACCACTGAGTGGTTGTTAAAATACTGAATTTTTCATAAAACATAATTTTACCGCTTCTGTGAGTGGAATTTCAAAAATCTGAAAGACACAGTTAATATCAATGACTAAAATGTGGTTCAATGAAATGAAAATAATTTTTGGTGAATAGTAACTTTTTACTTTTTTTACCACGGTTAAAAGTAAATAGGGTAATTAAGGATAAAAGTGTTATTATTATTACCCTAACACATGTCCTAATTCTATTGGATAAGTTTAATTCGACCAAAAATAACCTTAGGAATAAAATATGACCATTTAGGCCCATTTGGATTAGATTAGGACATTTATTATCAATTTATTTAAAGAATGGTTAAAATAATTAAAATCAATGATTAATAACTAAATCATTTTTAATATAGGGTTATACATAAGATAAATTAGACTATGAATATTCATTAGAAATTTAAAATTATTTCCAACATAATGGTATTTTATTTTTAATTTTTATACTTAAAATAAATTAATTTATTTATGATACAATGATGATGCAAGAAATTATCTTATTAATGAAATGTTGACATAATTGATGATATAAATACCCAAATAAATATAATTTGAGACTTTTTATGAATTTAAATAATTTTATATGTTAATATGACATGTTAGTATTGATTTAATTAATTTTCTTCGAACTAATCATTCTGTTATGATTTTCACAAAAATCATTTACCAAATAGTGTCAAAATTGATATAAAATAGTTTTTAAAACAAATATTTTATTATTAATTGTTAGTATATTCCTAAGAATCTAAGGATCTACCCAGATACTTATATAATGATATTTGTATCATTAATGGGCCACTTGGGGGTCTCTTGGATGTATATGGTATGTTTATTAACTATATAATATATAAATACAAAGTGACATGGTAAATGTAAATCTAATTAACTAAGAGTTAAAACTAAAAGATAAGGTTAATATAATGACCTAAACTTGAATAAATTCTATTGGATGAGAGTATTTCGACCCATACCCACCTTAGTATCGAAATATATCAATTTGGAGCTATTAAAACCCGAATTTGATATTATAATAAAATAATATATTTTAGTTATTCCAAAGGTGCCCCTCTCCTCCCTTATAAAAGGGCACCTCCTCCCTCTTTTCCTCACACCACCATGATCCTTCATGCTCGGCCAAACCCTACCATATTATCTTCTCCACTTCCATAGAAACATCCCTGAGGACCTGGTCTTCTTCAAAGACCAATTTTAATACCCTAAGAGGACGTCTCAAAGAAGCGCTTCAAAGAAGAGGTAATGTCTGTTACCCATTATTTCAACTTTATTTCTTCTTCCACTTCTTCTCCTTTAGTTTTTTCATTATGAAGTAATAACATCAGTATCACTCATATACTGATATGTTATTATAAGTATGAAACAACCATATTTCACCATCTATCCATCCTATGGAAAACGAAATCACTGCGCGTGCGTACGTACAGAATACTGTCTCCATGCCGTGGTGTAATCTATTTTCCACCACCTCCTTACTTGGATGGGTATAATGGTGTAAATAATGACTATATATGATTATTGTAAAGTGATATTGATTATGAATTAGTATACATACACTCCAATACAATTCACGATCATGGGAATGATATCATCGCTCATGCGTACGTACGGAATACCGTCTCCACGATGTGATGCGACTCGTTATACATGATCTTCATTGAATAATAATTATATAAATGAATTGAATGAATGAATATGATATATATTACAGCAATACCATTCTGTAAATGAGGTATCTATAATCTAAAAAGAAAACTAAGAATTTACTCGACAAAACACGCATAAGAACAAAAAGTAATAAACACCCGAATAACAAGTAGTAATGAAATATTACTAATAAGAAGCTAAGAATATGACCATATATGATATCATAAAAATAATTATGATTCTGGAATAAGTAAATAACATTATTTAAATCGATTTACAGTAGTTTCAGACACGTACGAAGCAAATCAGACCTAAGGTAAGGGAAAATTTCACAATCTCATTTTTAACGGAGATTGTTTATACTTAAGAATTTACTAGGGAATATTTATCATCCACATCCATGTTTCCTCAACATGTAATATTATTTCCATCCACCTACAATTGTTTGAATCCAATTTTTCCCTTAGGTGAGTTTTTTGTAAAATATATGAAAGGAATCTTTTGTCATTTTTCATATGAGGCACTTTTTGACTTTTGTGACCAAAGTACGAGAAGAATGTTTTTTTAACTTATACGGCATAAATGGATTTTTAAAACATTATTTCCAAGAATCTTCCTTTACAAGTTTTCAATTTTATTTTTAATCAACTTCTTTCAGTTTAAAATTGTATGACATGTTAAGAAAGGAAAAATGTTTTTGAATTAGAAGGAATATTTTCGTCAAGAATGGAGTTCATGTGTTTTATCAAAATTATTTTCCATATAAGATAATATAGGGTTCTGTTTATATCCCTATTTTTACATCTATTTGATTATGTTATGATGGAATTATTTTTACGATATCCTTTTATGGATTATTTTATGATGATGTGATGTTTAAGAATCCCATTTTTTATTACATGGGTTATGCTATGATGTATGGTTTATGATTTTGTGGCACACATAAGAATGGTATCATTATGATATGGGTGGGACCTATATCTACCTCCAATGCATTGGGTAAAGATTTTATATCTCATGATATAGACATGGCTGGAACGGCAGGTTAAACTAGTTCAGTGAAACAGGACTGAAACGAGGAGTGAACACGGTTCAGAAATGGACTTTGTCCACTAAGATATTCTTGGCAATGATTCTTGACTAATAAGAAATGATTCTCTTTGATTATGTGTGTATGAAACAATGTTTCATCTTTTTAAGTTATGATTATTGGGATTACATTTCACTACTATGATTTATCCCATGTTATGAAATTATGATATCTTTTGCAGGTTAGGATTTCCAAAAGTTATGATCTTATGTATATGATGTGATTGATATTTCTTTTGTTTACCCTTACAGAGCATTTGAGCTAACCCTTTTTTATTTTTTATTTCCCCAGGTCAGGAAGAAGGATATTAAGTAGGATATTGCAAAAGGGACTCTAGATATGATGAAATAAATGGGAGGCAAAGTAGATGCTTTATGAACCAGTTGTTTATGTTTCCCAGTTTCAAAACACTCTATACCTATACAGTCCTTTCCTCGTTTTGTTATATGTTATAATAAGTGTGCTTTAATTCTGATGTAATAACAATGTATGTAATGTATGGGTCGTTATAATGAAAATCATTTAAGTTTTGACATGTCACAATAGAACACATGTCAATTCAAGATGTAGTTTTCCTAGAATGAATAATGGAGTTAATATATAAAAAACAACCATAAATTTTCTTAAAATCATTTGAAATAAATTTTTGAATTTTTCTTCATATATAAATAGAACACATGTAAATATAAAATGTAGCATGGTCAAAATAAAAAGAAAAAAGTTAAATCCATTATAAACATGAGTTATAAAGACAAGACATAAAAAATGACATCAGATTATAAGATAATCACACATTACATTAATTGGCCATCTTTTCCTTCATTTCAAAAATAATTCATCAATCTTTTTCTAATGATTACGAAATTTTATAATATCAATTTCATACTTTTTAACCTATTTCATTTTCTCTTATATCTTGCTACCAGTTATGAATTGTAATTTTACTTATTTTTCATTGGATTTTTCCCTCTATTAATATGCTCTGATTTATGGATTATGTTTCTTCTTTTGGCATCAATATATATATTTTCTTATTTATATGTCATTAAATATTACACAACATTGAATTTTACTTATTTTTTTACTCTAGTTTCAAGATTCTAATTATATATTATATTTAACTAACACATCTTTTTTCTTTCTGTCATCATACTTTTCTACTACTTTTGGCTTCATATATTTTTTTATTTTGGATTTTATATTTTTTATATTATTTTTATTTATATTTATTTATCAATTATTTATATTTTTATTTCTAAATATTCTTATTATTTTAACAACAATAATTTTATTTCAAATATTTATTCTCTTAATTATGTATCTACATCCATTTCTTGATTTTGACTTTTGAGCTTCTTTATTTTTTATTTTAATTTTACTTCATTTTATTTTTCTTATATTTATAATTCATTTTATCTTAATACTAATTTTTTTATCTAAAATTTCTTTCTTCTATTACTTGTTTTATATTTATTATAAATTCCTCTCCTTGCTTGCACCTCTACACATTGGTTCAGCATTCACTTGTAGTTAAGATTCTATTTCATTTTTTTTATTCGATAATTCTATCATCTACAATTGATTTTTTATATATCATTAATTTTATCATATGGTATGTATTCATCTTATTTCTTATTCTTCAGCTACTTGAATTTTTATTTTGACCTAAGATGTTTATTTATTTATTTGAAAAAAAAATTCTAAAAAAATTATAATTATAATTTGAACTTTATATTGGATTATTTTTTTTTCTTCATTTATTTTTTCCTTTTAGTCTTTGTTTTACTATAATTATTGAGTCTTATAGATTTTTATTTTACTTTTATGTCTCATTTAAATTTTATCTACCACCTTCTCTCTTCAAGAATAAATTCTACTTCTTTTTATTCCTTTTACCACTTTCATTATTCTACCTAATATTTTCAATGTTTGATTATTCTTTTACATCAATTTTCTTTATTTTTGACCATTATTTTCTATTATAGTTATATCCAACTAATATAATTTTCTTATAAGCCTAAATTATTTTGATATTATCTTTTCGAATTTTGGAATTTTTTTATTCTACATCACCTTCTGTTTCCACTTTCGATACAACATTGAGTTTTTTTGAATTTTTCCTTCTCTATTTTATTTTGGATAATTGAATTTTTATTTGAGAACTGATTATAGTTATGATTTTATGTTAACATCAAATCATTCTGCCACATTTTTTATTTATAATTCAATGTTTTATTCTACTATTGATCATGTGTTATTAATTATTTATTTATGATTTGTTATCATTTTTATTTTATTTATTTTATTTATACCATATAATATTTTTAATATTTGATATTCTATTTAAAATCTCTATATTTCTTATAATGCCTTCTTATTCAATATATATTATTGATTTCACTTTATATTTTTCTTCCATTATTCCCCCACTTTCACATTCCATTTTCATTTTCAGATTTCACATTTTAGATTCATCTCTGGATGTTGGATTTAAATTTGATTTATTATATCTATGTTTTTAGTTTCACTTTTAATTCAATGTTTTCTAGGATTATTTGTTTTTTATTACCTGTAATTTTGAATACTCATGCAGCATTTATTTTTTTCGTATCCTCTTGCTTCATAATTTCCTAATGTTCTTATATCATCTTCGACTTCCCCTTCCACAACCACTTCATATTTCAATATTTACTTACTAAATTTTTTTCCTTCTTCTAATCTAAATTTAGTAGATAAATTTCATCTATATTATTTTATGTTTCCTTAGACGTATATATTTTTCTTTTTACATATTTTATTGATATATATTTTTATAAAGTGTTTGATTATATATAAACATCCCCTCCCCTTAATCTAATAAACATTAATTATTGCGTCTAATATTTATCTTAATCTATTTTTGGAAATTTCATTTTCATTTAGTTCATCTTATGCTTCTTCATATGTATATTGTTTTTCAAATTTTTCCATATCTTCTGTATTTTTTATTCTTTTTACCTTCTAACCCTTATCATTTTCATCATCTACTATATTGTAACATCCTGATATATTTAAAGGAAACACTATGTTCTTAAATGAATTACTAAATACCATGTTACCTTTAAAAACTAACAATTAAAAATAACTTTTTCGCTTCAATAATTTGAATTTTGAAAAACGGACATAAACGGTTGCGATCAATAAGGTTTTTGGAGCCTGATAGAACTAACGTAATTTTTGTTGAATAGTAACCTACCCTTATGAATAGTAACATACCCTTATAAATATTAACATTACCCTTATGAATAATAATGCACCCTTATGAATAGTAACATGACCCTTCTGAATAGTATTGGACCCTTATAAAGAGTAACTTGAACCTTAAGAATTTTAATGTACCCTTGTTAATAGTAAATTCACCAATGGAATTGTAAATAAAATTTATCCATCTTATAAGGGTCAATGTGGTATAATTATTTCATAATATAAGTATATAAATATTTTAAAAATTATTGATTAATGGTTGGTATTTTTTTAAGTCATATATATTTAGTTAATAAATGATGATTAATTTAATAATTTAAATGAAACTTTATTTCAAAAAAATGTATTATTAAATAGGTATTTCTATTAATTATGATTAGAAGACAAATTTTGAGAGACCTTAAATAATTTTTCAAAGTGTTAGAAAAGAACATTTAATTTTAAAGTTGTATTTTTTAAGTAAATTATAATTCAATTTAAAAAATAAATTAATTGAGTTTAAAAAATTACATATAAAAAATAAAGTTCTGTAAATTTTTAATTCTACACATCGAAAAATGGTTAGGGTGAATTTTTGAGATTTTTCTAAAATTCATGAATTTTTGAAGAATAATAAGATATAATAAATGAAAAATACTAGTTTTACTGCATCATAGGTGATGCAAGGATGATGTAAGTCCACTTGGTTCAAACTCACATACAATTATTACTATTTGGGGTAACATGATTCAATAATATTCATAATCTTGATCAAAAATATTAAAATAGTGATTAAAATAATGTAAAATCCCTCCTCTACTCCACTATAAATACCACCCACATTCCCCTCTTCCTATCACACCTCTCATGATTTGAGTATTGTCTATGTTTGTCTAAATCCCCTCCCCAAGGATCATCCTCACGCCTAACACCTGATAGACTCACTAAAAGGCCAAAAACAATGGCCTTAAGGAGGATCTAAAGGAGAATAGATCAAGAGGTAAGAATCCTCTTTTTCATATATTTTCTTTTCATTTCATTCATTTGCTTATATTATCTTCCTATACCCTTACCCATGAGGTATGAAATCTATAGAATCATATATATTCTAAATTTTATCATTTTCATGTAAAAAACTTATCATATTTCTTCCTCTCCTCTCCCTCATATTCTAAAAATAAAAACACTATCTGCGATGTTCCGATTTACCAAAATTATGGATGATGTGTTTTCAATTTACATTACATCGTTAAAATATGACCATAAAAACCATTTAATGGTAGAAATAGAATATAAAGATTATTATGTAACCTATTTTATGTTCTGAAATTTACTTCTATACATAACAATAAATTATATAATGAAACAAGTTCATGATTATCGAGGAACCGCACATAATGATCTAAAAAAATATCATTAATGTTTTATCTATAGATTCTAATTCATATATGATAATGAAAATGATTTATGGTATCATTATATATTATGGAAATATGTTAATACTATTTTATTACACTTCTTGAATTTCATATCCATATGAATATAAAATCAAATACAAACCGTCCATGAAAATCATGTAAAGAACGCTCAAAAAACAATGGATGGAACAAAATACTAATAATTAAATGGTAAAATGATGTTATAAAATGATAATATAAGGTATTATAAATAGGAAAATGATTATATAAGATATTAATAACATTATTTTGAACATTACATAGGCTGTTTAATCAAGTTTTATGTTTGAAAAACTCGACGAAAGGAAATTCTTAACACAATTTCAATTCTTTGGGTAAACCTTATACTTCATTATTTATGTGGTATTAAAATTGTTTGTGTTGGTAATATTTTTTTATTATCTTTAATAATGTGTATTTATAGTTTAAATACATATTACATCCACTCTATTAAGATTCACTTCAATTATATGATATTTTAAAGTGTATTTTCTTTTAAATTCTACTTTTAATATTATGTTTCAAAATATTCAAAAGAAATGTTTTTATGTAATTATTAATGTTTTATGATTATGTTATGGTTCATTGTAATTTTTTATTATTAATATTGGGACCTATATTTCCCTTCAATTAATTGGGTATGACTATGTGGTAGGTCGGTCATATGGTTATTCTGTGTGTAATTATAATGGTTACACCATAAGGTAGTCATGGGTTACATTGTAAGGTAGCTGCGAGGGTTACGTCGTGAGGTAGCCACAAGGTTTAAAAATAATATAGTAGACATGATGGTTGAAATTGTAATTAATTAATTCCCCAATTTCCCTACATTTTTTGTGTTATCTATGTTTTCAAAAATTATGAATATGATACTTTATGGATAAGAATTATGTCTTGTGAAAATGTTTTGATAAGTTTTAAAGTATTTGTGGACTAGTGATCTCTTTCATTTTTTTATATCCATTACAGAGAAAAATTTCTCATCCTAATATTTTAAAATGTTTTTCAAAGTAATCCATATAAGTATAAAATATAATTAAGGTGATAATGCAGATAAACCCAATTATTTATATTTGCTGTTAATTTTTTTAAACTATGATTCAATATATGTCTGGTGTTGTATAATATTCCTGAACCTAGACCAGAAACGGTCAACATTTGTATAATGTATTGTGTATTTTTAAGTTATCAATTATATAAGAAAATAAAACATTTTTTAGTACTGAATCCTGAAGTTCAGTTTTAGGGCATTTGTTTATTATTTACTAACAATATATCTATGTGTCATTATGTTTTAGTGTCTTTTGTTTTTATGGTTTCTATTTTTTCCATTTATTTTTTTATTCCAAATTTAATTCTTATGAAAAATAATATACCAATTTATAAATTACCACCCCTATAGGATAATGTTTTTTGGGTGATTTTGGATTTTTTATTTAAATCAAGTTTAATTTTATTAATTTATATTAATTAATTATATAATAATTATTTATGTATTTTAAAATAAAATTGAAATTATATTTCAAATAAGATATCATATTTAAAAAATAAATATCGTAGTATTCCTTAATTAAATTTATTTTTTATGGAAATAAATTTAGAAATTTCTACTTTCATACACTTAGGGGACCCATACATGGAGAAGTGTTTACCAGAGCATTATAGTGAGAAAATGTTAATCATCAGAGATATGATTACAGAAAAAAAAAATTCTATTTTCCTTGTGTTTTTAATTTTTTATTTCTGTTCATATTATAATGATTAATTGTGTTTTAAATTTATATTTGAAATAATTCATCTTAAAAAAATTAAAATTAATAGTATTGAAGGATGATAGACTATCAAGGATTTACACTACATCCTCTCAGCTATGATGACATGCATGATTATAGGTTACATTGATGATAGTAAGAAAACCACCACTACCATTGGAGAGTGAATTGCATTCATTATCCAAAATTATATCTCTTGTTCCTTAGTTTGATTAATCAAAAATCACTTTATGTTATAAGTAATATTAATATATGTGTGTTTTTAAGTAATCATGTACATATCATGGAGACCTATTGATGGGGGTTGTTGATGATTTCCTAATGGACACAGGTTCTTGTTTAGGGGGACATGATTTAGATGATTATGGGGAGGTATGGTGGGCCTCATAATCCTGATATGACCCATGAAAATGAATCCAATTCCTATTATTTGTACTAGATTGGCCACCTAGTTGATTTTACATAACTACTAAGTCAGATATATCTTCGGAGGTGAGGTTAAATCTGTTTCTCCACACTATACAATTAAAAATTAACTATATATATATATATATATATTTATCATCTAACATATAATTGTTTATTATTTTTTATGTGATTTTAATCTTATTAGTTGTATTGATGTAGATTCTATAGTTTATATAATGTATTGTAAATCTACATATAGAACTTTTACCTTATTTGCATAAACTTTAGTTTCAAGTTCCTTATGGATGAATCATTCTATAAAACTATCCAATGTAGAAGCTAATTATAGTTTTTGGAAGTTATTTACTCTAATTATTGTTGATGCAGTTCAAAGTAACTAATTTTGGAATGAGTTTCACTAAATATATGATAATGTTTATAAATCCAGTGACATTTCATTAACATCAAATCTGAATTTTATTATTTTATAACAATATTATTCTTATATTGAATAAGTAATAGAAAATTGGTGTAAAAAACCAATCAAACTAGGCATGTTTTCAATGAATAAATTGGAATAGGATATTATTTTTATTTAAAATTATTAAAATCTAACCCATGGTCAATGTTACATCATAATTCTTGGTATAATAATTGTTTTTTTGTCATTAATTTTACAATTATATTCGGTAAAAACTGATCAAATGAGTTCATACTTCCATAAATCATTTTTGTATGTACAAAAATATCATATGGAAATTTGACATGTACTATGGTCATAATAACCAAGCATATAATATTATTGTATTTAAAAGTCATTAAAAACATTTTTCTATTGTTTATAAATGTGAAAATGTCATTATATTTTCATTAAATCAGAGGAAAAAAAATTTCATTTATTTTTTGACATATAGGAATAGAAAAAACATTGATTTAACATTTTGTTTTTTTGAAATGGCCAATGGTGTTTTATTATTAATTAAATTTTCAAAAAACTTGTTTGAAAAGTAAAAAATTATAAAAATCATTATATTGAATTTAAATAATAGGAAAAATATTTCTATTTAATTGTGTTAAATATTGAAAATTATCACAGATCAATCTGATATGCGGTTTTCCATAAATGAACAGTTTCTATATTTATTATAACAAAAAAATATGCATCATATTGTTAATACATAGAAACCCACCATGTATTATCATAAAATTTCATGACTTTGGTTGTTGATTAATTTTTAACATTGTTGAGTGTACCTTAGGTCAATCTAAATTTCAGTGTGGATATAATGAAAAGAAAATATATTACTGTCCTTAAATGTCAATATAATCATGTATAAAAAAGTCATAATCTAAAAAAGGATATGAGAATTTGACCTCAACACACATCATATTGATGTGTTTTCTGTTCTTTCATGTCATAAAAATTTCAACAATCATTTTTCAATTGTATCCTGATAATCTACGATTATTTTTTTGTTTTGATATATTTTTAATTTCTTTTATTTATAGGGATTTCTTATGACATATACTTTTACATGTTTTTAATTGTCTTATTCATTATACTAATATGATAATTATTAGGAATTATTTTTCTAATTTTCACTCACTTTTTAATTTTTTTTGTATCCTCTACCATTACTTGTTTGACAACATTAAAATTCACTTATTTTATGACTCTGGATTATAACTTTTACTTCTAAATTATATTCAAATAATACTTCTAGATTATTTTTTCTTCATGTTCAACTAGTTCTTTTGTATTCATATATTTACGTATTTTGTTTTTTGTTTTTATTTTAATTTTCTCTTTTTTCCTTTAGTTAATTTTTTATTTTCGATTATTCTTACTTTTTTCTAATATTTTGAAACAACTATTTTTTAATATCTCGCCCATAACCCATTGAATTGTGAAGAAAATAAGGTGTTATTAGGCCTTTTGTGACATCCCCATTAGACCAAAGGCTGGAAATAAAATCCAAGGGCCTCAAGAACAGTAGGTTGAAAATTTTCCATTTAATCATAAAACATCTATACTATATAATAAATAACCATACAAACCAATATATGATGAATGAGTAAAAAATACAATTGAAAACATAGAAAAACAAATAAATCGTACCATATTACATGAAGATACAAAAATAACTACTTTATGAGAAGTAAAACACCACAAAACATAAAACTCCAAAGTAACATTCATCATCAACAACCAACCTGATTTATAATCCAACTCCACCTAAAATTCCGAGGGTATCAAGAAGCATCTATAAATAATTGAGATACCTTGTATTTACATGGGTCTTGATTGATGAAATTTTAAAATGTAAAGCAATTCCCATGCAGGGGGTGTGTATCAACTCTGTTATATTTCCCCAATGACTTCCCAACTCATTCCACTAGGAAAAAAAATGTTATCATAAGTTATAGAAATAAGTTCCATGCATTAAAACCGAACCATAATTTTAATATCATCATTTTAAAATTTACATCAGTATGGGTCTTCCAAAAAATCATCCAATTTCCATGGTTTCCAAAAAAAAATTATATCCATCAAAACATACATTGATTTCCACAAAAAATAAAATAAAATAAATAATTTTAAAACCATGAATTCAAGTTATAATCATGTGATGTAGAGAGAGAAGAATCCTAGCTCACAACGGTTGTAAAAAACTAATACTAACACAATAATCCGTGAATATCCAATCACAAATGATATTACTATCACAAAATCCAATAATATTACTTTATAATTGTTATCTCACATCATAGATCTATCACCAACAGGATAGATCAATGGTTACAATAGTAGAAAGAACCATTGATTGAATAATAATAATGAAGAATATGTGCTTATAAATGAATCATGGACACCTACATACCTTGATTTTCAATAGGATTTCTTTGAGGTCAAAGGGTATCATCTCTTCAGATTCGAGAGGAAAATGAATTATATTTATGGGAGGATTAGAGATAAAACAAGGTTAAAAATGTATAATTCAGATTGGATCCACTATTTATGTTGGTCCCATTGTATAATACATGATTTTTCCATATGGTTTAGAAAACAGTGTTCCAATAATGGTGTGGTACTATCCTAAGGCCACCCCTTTCATGGTTAGACAAACCATGAACCAACCATGTTATTCTTCTAGGTCTCATTTTATCGATTTCTACAAGGTATCTACATGGTCTGGCTAAGTCGTTCATGAGACGACCCCGAAGAAAGTTTCCATGTAACATTGTCTTACTTTATTAAATTGGAATAAGTAGAAGGAATGAAATCTCCATGGAATAAACATTTTGGTATTCTTGGTAAACTGATACATACATGATACCCATATAAAATTTAATTAAAAAAATTAAAAAATATTTTTTTCAAGAATAAAATTATATCCCTTCTAGTGTATCCTTACGTATCTAAAAAAGTAAAATTCATGGATTTTTGATTAAGTAAAAAAATAAGGGTGATCTCAAATGAAAAGAAAGTGTCAATTCTGTAGAATCTATAATGCATCAATAAATATACTCAACATGGAAAGGTGGATAACTGAACACACATTCCATTTTAATTACATTACTATCATGGTGAGATAAGGAAACATTAATGTGGAAAGCTAAAAAATAAATAAATTTACATTAATAAATAAAATTAGAATTAAATGCATCCATAGATAATATCTTACAAAAATATAATGGATAAAAATAATAACTAAATTTTCAATTAATGAAATTCTAAATTATTGGACATCATGTTTACTAGGAACATGATAACTTTACAATCAAGATATATACTCAAGATGGTTTTCAAAATCTAGTTATAAACCATTCTATTTTCACTAAGTCATTTTTTAAAGACATTTAATACGACCCCTACTATCAAGATATTTCCTCCAAACATTCTAAAAATCTTGGTATAAACCTAATGAGGGTTTGGGAAACTCATTCATCTCATGAGACTACAGATGTATCGAGGGTATTTCATTAAATGGTACTAAAACCATTTTATCATGTAAAATGTATTCCTCATATATCTAATAATTTATTTAATTAAAAATCAATATACCTCATCATCAAATATATGTTTTGAGTAAATAATACATACATATCAATATTTCCCTAGTTAATCAAATAATATTCAAGGTGTACAACATATGTAAAAATTGTATAAGGTTTTATAAATAGTTATATCTGTCACACATAAGTATAAATATTTATGATAAATTTAATTTGTAATGAAAAGTGATTAAAATAAAGTGACTTTTTCAAGATAAAGTTAACAATCATAATACAAAGTGAGATTGTTCAACAACATTTACCGCCTAGTAATTTTAAATTTAAACCCTCTTAGATGAAATAATTCAAATTGAATCTTAAAATAACATGAAAAATTAAGGAATAATGATATTAACTCAAAAAGGGATAGTATATACACAGTATAAAATTGAATTTGTGTATAATAACAAATAAGCCATCGGATGTAAATTGAGACGAAATCCCATACCTCCCGATTCCATTAAGTTAAGCATGATTTAACGTTGTGTATAATTATTTTAAACACTATATTAAATTATAACAGTACTATATTAATATTTATAATATCATAGATGATCCTTTTATAACATATTTACACCATTTTATTAATAATTTTTCATTATTTTTATAGTTTTCAGTGTTAATTTCCTTTTTATCTCTGGTGTGTTTTTCCATTAAAGATTTGGTTCGTTAACATATTAGATAGTTCAATTATATATAGAATAATAATCATGAAATAATAATCAAAATATACTTATATATATCATCTTCTTAGTGTGGTGATGAATGAAAGTCACATCTCTTCGTGAAGGTGGTATTACACACATACACAAACACTGATATCATCTTTACGTGGGTGAAAAGGAATGAAAGAAAATTATATTTAAATTAAATCTATATAATGATAAATATTTCATGAATAAAAAATAATTTAATATATACCATATATAATCATTAACTTTATCTTTATCACTTTTCATGTGAAGCTTTGGTGATAGATGAATGATATCGCTTTGTGTGGCAATCGTCTACTGTACACAAAAGAGACATTATCGTATATCCTACAAAGTTGAAGATAAAAAGATATATATGATATAGTTACTTAAAAAGAATTAATATGTTATAAAAAATATATATATAATTTATATCCATCATCATACCAAAAAATGAGAGGTTGAAATAGGAAAACATATGACATCGGTTCGTGCGGTGGTAGTCTGTCACACACACGAACAATGATTCTGTAACCTAATTGATGGAAATATGTGTGTTTGTATGTTTTAACCTTATCATAACAATATATTATTATATTTTATATTCTACGATTATAATATCTTTATTTATTAATTCAATCCAAATTATGTAGATAAATAATTAAAATAATGACCCTCATTTAAGAACATTATTTATTCTTTAGGTGTCCTCCTTAGGTTTATAGTAAACCGTAAAATGATAGATTTATTCCCAAAATAAAGATTCTTGGATGAGGTAATGGAATTTGGAAATTCTCTGGGGGTTTCCCCATCCACAAAGGTGTGAAGTTTTTAATAAGTTAGGGGAGTGAGTGCCCTTTTCTCATTGATGACGAGTGACATCCTTATAAATACTCAAAAGTATTCACTATTTTGATGTAAATATTACCTAAAGTGGATCCATAAATTATAATTAGTGATCTGGAGGGATTATATGGTCAATGAAAACATCCCAACACAATGAAACACATTTTCAAACATTTTTTTCCCTTGACTTATATGATTCCTTATTTTTATATTTTGGGTTTTTCACTACATGGACTAGAATTTATAACCTATGTAATTTATTAATTAAAAATAAAATAAAATGTTTCTTATTAGATATTTTATAAGTAATAATTAAAAATATAATATATAATTAAAAATATAAATCCATTGTTTGTTGGATGTTAATTTGAACATAAGCACAAAAATGGGCAAAACACAACATTAATATTAACCACACTAATCGAGTTCTCACTATTTATGGATCAATATGTTCATTGTAAAAGAATAATTGATCCATTAATGGAAAATATTAGATAGTTATTTCAATTTAAAAATAACTTCTAAGAATATATAATTTTTATTAATTTTAAATCATTTAATAAAATATAATTTATCCTTAAATATCATTAACATCGATTTTAAAATTATTAATTTAAATTTATATTAAAAATGATAATATAATGATGTAATTAAAATATATGAGGTTTAATCTTTTTTATAATGATATATTAAATTATTAAAATAATGTATGCAAATAGTTAATTTAATTTACATCATTTTCAATATTTTTAGTAATATTTATTTCATTTCATTGTTATGTAAATAATTATAATGTTAGTGTTTCTTAAGAATTTAAAGTAATTATTTAATCTCTAAAAAATTAAAATAAATTATATAGATAAAAAATAAATTATATTTCAAAATGATATATATAAGCTAACATATGTTATATTTTTCAAATCCCAATGCTTTATTGATACTAAAAGTAATAAAACATTTTTTATGTCTTTTTATTTACAAAACTAATTATATGTGTCATTTTCAATAAAATTTGGAAAGTAATTTACATATATAAGTTATTATGATTTACAAGATCAATATAAATTCATTAAATAAAATTATGTTAAAATTGTATGTATTTTTTACTCTTATCATTCTATTTTAACAACTTAGTAAACCCATTTTTACCTTAAACAAGGTAATTATTTTATTCTCCATTAAAGATTCATTTTGGAATAAAATTAATTTGAAATTTTTATACATTATAATTTTTGATGACTCTAAATGTTGATTCCATTTTTCCAAATTAATTTCACAAAATTGCAAAATTGTAATTTTAAATTAATCCTGCAAAAGGTATAGTAAAGCAGGTTTTTAAATATAGAATGTCCATAATATTACAAAGTTTCTATATATAAATTAATTTTGAAAAATATTAGAATACCAAATTAGGATTAATTTATATAAAATTGAACTAATTTTTCTTTAAAAACTACTAAAAATATAATTTAACATTATAAATTATTTAAACAGATATGTTTTTTCAATTAAAATTCAGTATTTAAAACTATTTATCAAAAAATGAAACATCTCTGAAAACCCCCCAGAATTTACCATAAAATAATATTTATATAATGATATCAAAAAATGAGTTTAATATGTAAAATAAGTTTCTAAAATCTTTCAAAAAATATATTAAATTATTTGTGCAAATCATGACTAATAATATTTTCAGAAAATATAGATTTTTAGAAAACATTTCATTTTCTTTTTAATAGTTCTTATTATATTACTAAGAAATAGAAAAAAAATAAATTTGGGTATAATGTAAATTTCTACTAAATTATATAATCCTATTCATACACTCCAATTTAATGGATAGGTTATAATTTTTATATTAAATTTTAACATTTTAATAATATATCGTTGTTCAACAAAACGTGGTCTTCAGTTTCATGGAGGATACTGAAGAAACTCATTATTAAATCAAATTAAATCTAACACATTATTTCATGTATTTCATGAAATTTAATTTATTAAAAAAAATATCACATGGTTTCAAGGTATTATATTCCCTTCTATGCTTTATGTTGTGTGGAATACACGCTATAAAATACAATATCCTGATTTTATAATTTTAGGCTGTTACATTCTCCCAACCATAAATAAGTAGTTTCATTTCAATTTAAACATTATATCGGTAATCTATGTTTGGATAATTTAAAATTATTTTCATAAAAATCCACTTATTTTAAAGAGTTAATAAAATATCTTATGAAGAATATTGAAAGGGTAGTACAAAGGTAAAATGGAATAACACTTATATATGTTTCCATGTTTGATAAAATTAATATTAAGTGATGATATGGACATAGAATAAAATAATAAACAATTATTTATTGTGATATAGGTAATTGATCAAATGATTTTGAATGATCAATAGATTACTAATGGCCAAAAAACCATAAATTTGTGATGATTAAAAAGATCATCATATTCATAGAATATGGATGTAATAGCATAAAATGTTTCAATATCCTTTCCATAATGTCTAGGAATAATATTACGTACTTGATATCATTATATTTTATAGGTACAATTTTATCCTTTGGTTATAACAACCCTTCTCGTTATTATACACATAAACATGATTTTTCTACATAAACTTGAAATTAAGACAACTCTGAAGATAAAGAGGTCTAGTGTCTTGGGAAATTAAGAACATTAAATAAAAACTTATAACATAAAACATGATATCTTTATTTAAAAATTATTTTAAATGACCACAACATTCCTTCGTACTTAGCATTGCATGGGATAACATCAGGACATGCATACGAAAAGGGTGATCTATAAAGCCTAGTAAGGGAGTAAACAATGAAAACATGAAGATTATAGTACATGTTAGGAAATATTCATATCAATGGAACACAAGATAAATATGAAAATAAATTCATGATATATTATGATTATCATAACATTGAAATGTGGAAACAATATTTAACATGATATTAACAGGAGCCAATGAGCATTCCACATGGATCAAGAGTAAACCCTAATTGAACATGAATTAGAAAGAGTAAAACCACATTCCACGTAAATTATAACTACTAAACCCTCATTACATGTGGCGTATCATGATACAATTCTATACCCAATTCATTGAAGCTCTATCAGGGCATGCCCTTTATAAACATTTCATTTCATGCACAATTGTGCCACATAGATCATATAACATGGATTCATTAAACATCATAATTTATTTCATGAATAAGATATGTTGAATAAATAAATTTATGTCCTAAATAATCATGTAAAGATACATAATGGTGAATACCCTTGATAGAGAAATGGGTATGGTACTCGCATACACTGTGATTTTTTTCATGTGAAAATTTGGTGTATCTTCAGAAGAATAAAAACGTCAAATAGAATTCATAAAATGGGTTGATGATATAGATATGGGTCTCCCATAATTTATACTAGAAATTAATATTATGGGAATCATGTAATATAATATCCCATAAAATGTAATTTAATTTAGATGCATAATATAAATGAATTTCTTGAATGAAAATTGAGGAGAGAGAAATCCCATACGATATTTCGGCATGGTAACAAGTGTAAATGGGAGGCATTAATTAAATATAAAGGGGTATCTCATAATTAAAACATAATTAGGGATTTATAGGGGAGTTAAAAAAACATACTCCATCATTTTCAATTGAAAAAAGGGCAAAACAATATCAGAAAATTTTGAAATAATTAAGAAATGACGGAATGTGAGGATCCCTTACATGGGAGTGTGATCCAAAAGGCATAAGAGATGCTTGAGAGAGTCTTATTAGGAGATTGGGTTATCTTTGGAGTATTATATAGAATTTAGGGAAGTGTTTGGTCATGCTCCAAATGTTTTTATTGAAGAGGAATGGGATATTGATTGGGTTTGTATATGAAATGAGAGGGGATTTTTTATTACTTAGGTTTTGGACACTACACATTAAACTAATCATAACCAAAAACAAAATCATGGGTTTTCCCATGGTTTTTTTCATAGGGGATTATAAAACATTATTTTATAAGTCCAATGTCCGAACATATTATAATGTTATGTTATCTTATGTGGAGGTGAGTCACACTCTCAAGAAACTCATTTTGAAAAGTTAAAATAATTTATAAGTCTTTGAGGGTCTACTAAGGCACCATAAATTTAATAAAAAAATAAAATAACATTATATCAAATTTAAACCATATATTGGCCTAAAATCCCATTTATAGTATTTTATTACATCACTATTGGGTCATTATGATGTCATAAAACACATTATATATTTAAACAGTATTTAATTTTAACCAAAAAAATCTACAGTTTCAGAAAATTATGAAAAATTCACTGTCAGATAATTTCAACATCTTGATTCCCAAAATAATATTAATTTTATCTAAGTAATTTTCTAAATAGTTGAATTTTTACTTTTAAAATAAATACTTATATTTATCTAAAATTTATGGTGTTTGGACAGAAACATCTTTCACACATTAATAAAAATTACAATTGTATTCATAAAAAAGTATACCATCATTTATATTAAATAATAAGTGATTTACTAATAATATTTTACTAAAATATTATTTAATTAAAAAATAAGTTAATTCATCAAAATATATTTATTAATTGAATACTAACTGAAAATACTATTTGTGCTTGAAACACACATTTACAAAGTAATAATAATAAAATGAATGTATATTCATTATTCTATAATAAACTAATGCATATAATAATATTTCTAGGGTTTTGTTCCAAAAACCCTTATAACACCTGTATAAGACCTAAGGGTAAGGTGGGAGATGGAGAAAAACACATGCAGGGCTCGAATAACACCGTTCAGGTGGTGATCTATATTAACTTTCACTTCAATTTTAGGTGGTTCTGTTCAAGATTAACATGTTGAAGCTCATATTAAACTTGGTCTAGAGAAAATCCCAATGACTCTACCTCGTTTCCATGCTTTGACAAATAGGTTTTTTATGGAGGAATTCTACTCGAGGAGGTCATCACAACTTTTTTCTGAGTAAATTGGATTATTTTAAAGCCCCTTATTGATACTAATCATTTGATCACATTTCAATGGCTATATTAGAATCTGTAAAAATTCCTAACCGAAATTTTATATCCCAAAACATCAGACCAAGTAAGTGCATATGTTTTACATATCCATTTATCATAATAAGGAATTTAATTATATTAAGAGTAATATTCAGTAATAAAATTTTGGGTCATTACAATCTTCCCCCCTTAAGAAATTTCTCCCATGACATTTCCTTTTATAATACTAAAATAGATTAGGGTTAATCTTCATTATCACTTCCTCTAATTCCAAAATTTTTGTTTCAATCTTGATGTTTCTCCGCAACACCTTGATATGGTGCATTGTCTTATTTCTTAAAAGTTATTCCCTACGGTCTAATATCTTCACCAGATTCTCTTCATAAGAGAGTTTATTCTCAAATGGTACAACCATTGGATTTAGTACATGCGATGGGTCAGGTGTGTATTTCTCAAGGGTGATACATGTAATTCATAATTAACATAAGATATCGTCTATGGGAGTGCTAGTTGATGGGCCACTTCTCCAATTCGATCAAAGATCTCAAAAGGTACGATGTTCCTTGGACTAAGCTTCCCATTCTTCCCAAATCCCATAACTCTCTTACACAGTGATATGTGGAGGAATACCATGTATCCAACCTCGAACTCTTGGTCTTGTCGATGATTATCAGCATAGCTCTTTTTTCAACTATGAGAAGATTTAATATGTTACAGGATGGTCATAAAATTATCCACCATTTCTTCGAAAATTTCTTGACCTAGAAGTTTTCACTCCCTATCTTCATCCCAACATGTTGGAGTTCTACACCTCTTCTTATAAAGGGCTTCATAACGATCCATTTGGTTTCTTCAGTAGAAACAGTTATTTTATGAACTCAAATAGGAGAAGATGTTGATCTCATCCTCCTTTGAAGTCCATTGAGAATGCTCTCAAAAATTCCTCATGTGTTTGGATAGTCTGCTAAGATTGGACATCAGTTTGAGGATGACAAGCCGTATTGAAGTTCACCTCAGTATTCAGAGCATGTTAGAGACTCTTCCATAACATAGAGTTGAATATTAGATCCCAATCAGATATAATCGATAGTGGTACTAGATGATGCTTTACCAATTCTCTAATTTAAATCATTGAGAGTTGATTCATTGATAAATCCAATTGAATTTAAATAAAGTGTGTTTTCTTTTTATGCTAAATCACAAGAACCCAGATATAATTGTTTCATTTTGATGACTTCGAAAGTCCGGTGACATATTCCATGGTGATTCTCTCCCATTTCCATGTTGGTATGTGTAATGGTTTCATCGTCCCATTAGACTTCTTCCTCTCACCCTTAACTTGCTAACATACCAGGTTCTTTGAGTTATACTCTGTGATCTCCTTCTTTATGTTATCCAGCCAATAATGCTCTCAGAGATCTCAATACATATTTGTATTTCCTAGGTGAATGGATAAATTTTTACTATATAAATCATCCAAAAGTTCATTCTTTAACTCCAGATTTGATGGAACACATATTCTTGTCCCAAATTTCACCATTAATTCCTCATTAACATTGAACTCTAGGGATTTCCATTTTCAGATAGTTTCCACTTTTTTCTAAATTCCCACATCATCCTTTTGAGCATACATTATCCTTTCCAAAAGATACGGTTGAGAAATAATTTTTCAAAGGATTGATGATGTTACATTCTTTATCATTCACATGTCCATCTTCATCAAATCTAAGAAGATTGTGTCTTTTTCAATTCTCATCAATGGTAGAATCGTAGGGTCCTTTCTAATTAGAACATCCACCACCTTGTTCTCTTTCCCAGAATGGTAATGGATTGAGCAATCACAGTATTTCATTATCTCTAACAATCTTTGTTTGTGCATATTAGAATCATTCTATGTGAATATATTCTTGAATATTTTGTGATCCGTATATATTTCACAATTCTCCCCAAAGTGGTAATGTCCCAAAAAATTTTAAGTGAATATTACTATATCCAATTCCTGATCATGTGTTTGATATATTTTCTCATGATCTTTCAATTTCCTTGATGAATAGGCAATGACTTTGTCATTTTTCATCAACACATAGACCATTCCCTTCTTCGAAGCACAACTAAATACAACAAAAAGATCTCCACTTGTGGGTACTTTGAGTACGGGTGCAATGATGAGCCTCCTTTTCAACTACTTGAAACTATCTTTTCATTCATTATTCCATGTAAACTTGAATCCCTTCTAAGTAAGCTTGGTAAAAGGGTTTGACAATCAGGATAAATTTCTCAAAAATCAGCTATAATATTAAGCTAACCCAAGGAAGCTATGGATATTCGTCATAGATGTTGACCACATCCATCTCTCAATTGAATTTTGATTTGATAGATCCATAAATATCTCATTGATTATGATGATATGATCCAATAATGATACTTACTTCAACCATAACTCACATTTGTTGTACATTTTATAAAGCTTCACCTTTCGTAAGATCTCTATTACAGTTCTTATATGCTCCTCATCCCCCTCCTGGGTTTTGGATTATATTAGAAAGACTGCCAAAAATTTGTTGAGGTAATCTATAAAGACTCTATTCATCAATTCTATGAATATTGATGTAGAATTAGTCAGTCAACAATGCATTACCATGAATTCATAGTGACTGTACCATGTATGAAAAGTACTGTTGGGGATATCCTCCTCCTCCACCCTTACTTATTAATTCCTGACCTCATATCCACCTTGGAGAAGTATTGTGCTCCACATAGATGATAAAATAAGTCATAAATTCTTGGAAGATGATACTTGTTCTTTATTGTTATTTTTTTGAGCTCACAATAATGAATGCAAATGCACATTGAGCCATCCTTCTTTTTGACGAAGTGGACTGGTTCAAACCATGGTGAAGCACTTGGGAATATAAACCCTTTATCCATATTCTCCTGTAGTTGTTTATTTAGCTATTCAAGCTCTACAAAATCCATTAAATTTGGAGTCGTGGATATTGGAAACTCCCCATGTATAAGATCAATCAATAATGTAGCATCTCTTCTTAGAGGAAGACAATGAAATTTCTCAGGGAGTACTTCATAGAATTCCATCACAATATAAATTTCTTCAATGATGGTTTCTTCATTAGACTAAATCATCTGAGCAAGATATGTGTTCTCATATGGCAGTAATATCCATGCTTAAGATGATGGTGCTAAAAAATATTCATCCTCCTCCTTTCACTTGTACAAAATTGCGGTCGATTCTCTATATGCAGAGTGATTTCCCTCCCACGGTAATTTATGTTGGCTCTATATAGGGAAATCCAATCCATGGAAATAATTGCATCAAATTCCACCACATTGAGTATGAAGATGTCCATCAGGAAGTTCAAACCACCAATTATGATGGGGGAGGAGTTATATTCATGGGATGAAATTATTGCCCCATTCTTTGTTCTCACCAACATCTCTACTTCAATTATTTGTGGTGGTGTTAGGATTGTTCTACTGAACTTTTGGGATATAAAAGAATGCGTAGAATAGGATAAAAAATTATGTTTGTTATTATTGAATGAATAACTAGCGTACATATCACCACTTCATTGGCATGTAAAACTTTTTTTCAAAGTGCCCTGGTTATTTTAGTTGATGTAATGAACAATGCATTTTGGGTCGAATAGAGTGTTCCACTCTTCTATCAAAGTAGCATGTTTTTCTTTTCGGCAGTTAATAGCCAAGGGCCCCTCTCGTCCACACCTAAAGCATTTCCTCGTCCCCTTTAGGAAATTTTTGGGGAGCTACTTTCCACTCATTTGGAATATGGGTTGTTGAAATTTCATAGTACATTTGGATTTATCCATCAGACTGCCAGAATGAAAGTCTACCTTATGCTTCATATCCCCATGATACCCATGAGATTTTTTGATCTATGTTTTGACTTTGATGACACATCAGAAAATTTCCTCATAGCTATTGAAGTCACAGATCGCTAGAGATTTCCATAGGATAGGTTTTATACCACAAAGAAGCAGTAAACCATGCATTCAGGGGTAACAAAAAAGCCAGAGGAGTATCAATTAAGGCTTTTGATGTATTCCTAGTATGATCTAATGGACTCATTGTCTTTTTCACTTGAGGGAAAGGAATTCCCCTTCCATCTTCAGTCGGAGGGTGCGAGGAAGATATTTTTCAAAAAAAAATTCCTGAAATTCGTCATTTTTAATGCCTCGATCTCTTCCTCCAGCTTCATATTTTGGATCAATGTCCCCCTTTTATCAGCATCACCCTCCATTTGATAAGTAGCATGAAGAACCATCTCTTTTTCGGAACATTGATGGTTATAGAAGATATTTTATATGTATTTGATATATTTTTTAGAGATTGAGGGATGGGATAATCCATTAAAAGTAGGAGGCCTCTATCTCAAGAATCTCTCGATTTCTTGTTATTATTTATTAGAGGGGGTGGTATGATCCTATTAACCTGTGTTTCTATTCAAAACATGAGTTAACTGATAGAGTATAGTGACAATGTTGTAGATTCCCACTCCCTTCGGATTGGGAATCTCATTATAATAGTCACCACATTGATCTTCACATTAGTTGTTTGCCTATGTCCTCCTATTACCAGAAATTGGATGGAATAAAAGCAACATTAGGGGTAATGTATAAAGGGTAATCCAATGAAAAAAATGGATTACTTATAAATTATATTTATTTCCTTAACATATGAATTTATAGGATTCTATCTATTTTATACACGATCTACTTCCCAACATATATTCTTAGGTGGATTTTTTTATTCCCTTAATAATGGTTCATATTAGGATTATGTATTTAACAAATCAAATCACCCTGGAGTGTCAAACCAAGAGTGAAACAAATCCTGTTTTCATGAACCAGTTCCCATTTGAGTCTAGAAAAAAGTGGTTTTTTTGGGTTTTACCCCTAGACACATTTGTGCCAGAGCTACCTCTACTTGTTCGTATCCAAACCGGGATGTATTTTCTTGATAAACAACTTAATCTATACTCAAAAAAATTTAGGGATGTTTTTCTTATACTTAGTCATATCCATAGGGATTTCACTATTGTTTTCTAATCATAATCCCAAAAATAACTAAACATATCCTCTAATACCAACTATAACAACAATTCTCTTTATTACACACATAAATATGATCTATTACATAAACTATCACATAAGAAAACTATGAGGATCTATTGTTATAGTATCTTGGGAAATTATGAACATTACATAAAAACTCAAATCATAAAACAAAACATCATTATTGAAAAACTCTTTTGCATGACCACATCTTTCAATCAGACTTAGAATTTCATGGGATATCCTAGGACATGCATATGAAAAGGGTGAGCTATAAATCCCAATAAGGGAGTAAAAAAGGAATAACATGAATAATATAATACATGTTAAGGAATAGGAATATCAATGTATCACAAGAGAAAAAAAAACCTAAAGGCATTATATAGCATGATTATCATAACATTGAAATGTGACTACAACATTTAACATGATATTAGCATGATCCAAAGCTCATTGCACATGGAGCATGAGTAAACCCAAATTGCACTTGAATTATCACAAGTAAACCCTCATTGAACATGAATTATCATGAGTAAACCCTCATTTCACATGAAGTATCATGATATTATTTGTTACCAAATGAATTGGAGAACTTTCAGGGAGAAACCTTTATAAACATTTCCTTTCATGATTAAGTGTGACACATAGATTATACAACATGTGCTCATTAAACATCATAATTTATTCCACGAATAAAACATGTAGTATAAATAAATGTAATTCCTCAATCAAAAAATAAATTTTCATAAAAGTTAATACCCTTGATAGGGAAATGGGTATGGTATTCACTTACATGATGATTTTTTCAGGAGAAATTCTAGTGTGACTTTGGTAGCATAATGACGTCAAATAGAAGTCGTAAAATGGGTTGATGGGATAGAAAGGGGCATACCATCATTTATAAATGAAATTTATAGTAAGGGGCCATGTAATATAATATCTTAACATATGTAATGTAATTTATAATCATAATATAAAAGAATTTATTGACTGTAAATGAGGAGAGATAAATCCCTTAAAGAATTTCGGCATGGTAATGGGTGTACATGGGAGGGCTTAATGATAGGGAAAGGGGTATCTAATCATTAAAACATAATGAGGTCAGTATAAGGGAGGTGAGAAATCAAACCATATCATTTTTATTTGAAAATAAAAGGTAATAACAATATATGGAAACTTGGTCAAAATTATGTAAGGAAGGAAACTGAGGATCCCTTACTTGGAAACTTGATCTTAAAGGATTGTGAGAGAATTGAGAGAGGCTTATTGGGAGATTGAGGACCCTTGGGAGGATTATATAGATAGTAGGTCAGATTTTGGTATATCTCCAAAGGTTTTGAGTGAAGAGGAATGGTAGATTTAGTGGGTTTATATAGGAAAGGAGATGGAATTCATTATTATTTATGTTTTGGAAACTAGACATTAAACAAATAAAAACCACAAAACATACCATTGTTTTTTCAAAGGGGAAGTGGAAAAAAATATTTTATAATACCCATTTCTGAACTTATTAAAATATTAGTCTTGATTATGTGAATGTGAGTCACATTCTCAAGGAAATCATTTTAAAACATAAAAATAATTTATAAGTCTTGGGGGGTCTACTAAGGCCAAATAAAATTAATCAAAAAATATAAAATCACATTATTTTAAAAGTAAAATATATGTTGGATGAAAACCCATTTTAAAGTATTCTTTTACATCAATATTGGGTCATTATGATGTCTTAAAACACATTGTATATTTAATAGGTATTTAATTTTTACCGAATAAAAATTCACAGTATTAGAAAATTATGAAAATTTCACTGTTAGATAAATTTGACATCCTGAATCCAAAAAAAATTCGTTTTTTCTAAATAATTTTATAAATTTTTTAATTTTTACTTTTACATTAAAAACTGATATTAATAAAAAATTCTTGGGTTTTGACAAAAACAGCTTTCAAAGAATAATAAAAATTACAATTATATTCATAATAATTAGAAAATTATTTATATTTAATAAAAATAGATTTAGTAATAATATTTTATGAAAAAATTGTTGAAATAAAAAATCCATTAATTCATCAAATTAAATTTCTTAATAAAATATTAACTATATATACTATTTGTGCATTAAAAGAACATTTACAAACTTACAAAAATAAAATTAATTTATATTATTTATTATATACAAAACTAATGTACATAATCATAGTGGAAGGGTCTTATTACATAAAAACTTATAACACCCACATAAAACCTATGGGTAAGGTATGCGATGTGGACAGGCTCTTGGGGAAGCTCGGATAACATCGCTCTGGTGGTAATATATATTAACTTCCACGTCTACCGTAGGTTATTCCATTCAAGAATAACATGTTGAAGATCATGTTGGCCTTGTTCAAGAACAAAGTCCAGTGATGCTACCTCATTTCCAAGCTCCGACAAATGGATTTCGTATAGAGAAATTATACTGGATGAGGCCATCACTTCCTTTGTCTAAGTAAATTGGATTTGTTAAAGCTATGTATTTATATTAATCATGTTATCACTCTTCAATGGATATATTAGAAACAATAACAATTCTTAATGGTAATTTAAAATCCAAAAACATAAAACCAAGGAAGTGTATATGTTGTATATATCTATTAAACATAATAAACCATTTAATTAGATCAAGAGGAATTTTAATTAATAAAATTTTGGGTTGTTACATATGTTATTCCATGATCAATTTTCAATCCATCTCTTACTTCACAAAATTAGTATGTAAATATGATTATCAATACCTAATGAAATAAAATTCACTTTGAATAGATCATATGATCTATAAATGTGTGACATGTATTTATGTATGTCTCATAATATATTCCAAAAATAATATTATTAGAATATTTTATCCAATATAATAAATTAATATCGAAACCTCAAATGTAAGACCACTGTTTAAATATTTAATTTTCATATCATTTAACAAAAACAATGACATATTAACCATGACATCGAGTAGGCCAATGGTAAGCATGAAAAACTTATCGTCCTTTGTTCATGGGTTCAAGCTCAACCACAATTCTATAGGTTATGGGTTTCCACCTAGCATGTGGGTTTTCCTTTTTCTAAAAAGTATTAATATTATTCCTATATCATTCCCCAAAAAATAATGATGAGCATACTTGAAACAAAATTAATTATTAAATAAACATTTATTTACTAAGGTATTTAGTCGAACATAATTTGTTTACTAAGACTAATAATCTTAATTTACTAATATTTAATTTTTATTAATGACCATATTACTCCTAAATGTTAAAAATACCTTTAAACTTATTTCTATAGATATTTAAGGAATTATACCTTCGAAAATCATTTCTGCATGCCCTTCATTTCCACATATAAAAAATATCCCCAACCCCTTGAGACATCTTGTTTTTAATCTAATAAAGCTTAGGTTTATCCTTGGTTTTAAATATCATTAACTATCCAAATCCATCATAGTAGTTTTTAAGGAAAATATCAAATTACCCTAATCATTTCCCCAAGGAGAGTCTAACCAAGTGCGTAGTAAGTCTCTTTTTTATATACCAAGTAATGTCAGAGTCATGCCATAAATTCCTTTTTCAATGTTATTACCCCCCAATAAATCAGCTCCATAACCACTTCCACTTTTAGTATCCATATAGGGATGTATTTCCAGGAAAATCACATAATATCACCCTTACTAGTACATTATGATTTTCATTTATACTTATCCTCAAAATCAATCATAGGGTTATGATCCCTAATATCTGTTTTACTAAATATTGTTCCCATGATTTCTACCAAACAGAACTCTAATACTAACTATAATGACTGAGACCCCAATAGTCCAGAGATAGTGTCTTAATTAATTAAAATTTATTAATATTCAATGAACCACTTACTCATGAAATGAATAGTTTAGTATTCTTTATATACTAGTTACATACATGATACCCATAATACATTTGAATACAAAAATTAAAATATTTTTTTAAATAAATTTATTATCTCTAGAATATACTTGAGTATAAAACATATTACAATTTAGGGATTTGTGAGAAATGAAATTAAATAATTTTGGCCAAAAATGATCAGTAAGGTTTATGTCTATCAAATCTATCATGATTCAATAAGTATAATCAATATGAAAAGGTGGATAACTAAACACACATACCATTTAAATAACTTTACTATCATGGTGAGTTAAGGGAGAATCAATATACTATAGTAAATAACAAAAAACACATTACATTTATCAATAAAATAAAAATGATATGCATCAATAGATAATATCATAGAGGAAATCTCATCGATTATAATAATAATAATAATTGAATATTCAATGAAGGAAGTTATTAATTATTGGAAGTCATGTTTCCTATGAATATGATAGGTTTACCAAAAAGATATATCCTAAAGATTATTTAAAATATATAAGTACATATATATTTAGTTTTCTAACTCAATTTGTCCAATACCATTCACAAGACACCTAATTTCAGGATCATTCCTCTATATAGTTTAATAATTTGAGTACAAACCCAATAGGGGTCTGTCCAACTAATTCATCCCATGAGACTATCGATGAATATAAGGGATTTTATTAAATGGAATCTAATTAATATCTTTAATTCCTAAATCATTCCTCATATATTGAATATTCTATTTAATTTATAAACAATGCACATCACCCTTAAATATCCATACTTTGTAAAGAATAAAGATTTATCAATATTTTTCTATGTTAATAAAATAACTATAAAAGTAAAAACCAAATGTAAATATAGTATATGGTTTAATAAATACTCATATACCTTTTAAAATAAAATTTATATTTATGATAAATTTAATATACAATGAAAAATGATTACATGAAATTTATTTTTTCAATAGAAAGTTAACAATCAAAAAAGAAACTAGGATTGTTCAATTTCTTTTACCACTTGATAATTATAATTTCAAATCCCCTTAGATTCAAAAATTTAAATTGAGACTTAAAATAACATTAATAATGAGTTAATAATGATATTAAATGTCCATTTGGAAGTATATACACCACATTAATGTGAGTTGGTGCATAATAACAAATAAATCTAAATATGATGTAAATTGAGGAAATTTCTCTAACATCATGCTTCCTTTTAGTTGAGCATGATTTAAACTATTGTATGGATGTTTTAAACCATTTATTAACTTATAGAAGAGCCATATTAATATTTCTAATTTCACATATGAACCTTTTATAAAATCTTATCACTCATCCATTAATAATCATTCCTTAATTTCATCGTTTTAGGTGTTAATTTTCTTATTTTCTAATGTGTGTTTCATCATGATTGATTCGTTTCTTGCGCATATTATATAGTTATATCATCTAAATAATACTAAACATGATATAATTATTATATTTTAATTATATATATCATAAAATTGGTGTTTTTATGATGGAGAGACACATCACTTTGTGAATGTCATAATCCAAATGTATACAAACGATGTTATCATCATTACGTGAGTGAAAGAAGAATCAAATCACTTCATGAGGCGGTAGTTCACCATACACACAAGAAGTGTTATCATATATCATATGGAATGGAATGTAAAAATATATATATATAGTATAGTTACAAAATATGTATAAATATGTTATATATATATATATATAATATAATTTAGATCCATCATCACACACAACATTGGGAGGTGAAAATGGAAAGACGTATAACATGAGTTCGTGGGGTGGTAGTCCTCCATACACAAGAACGATGATTTCATAACCCATATGATCAATGTGTGTATTGTTGTAGTTAAATATAATATTATTAAAAAATACAATTATATTTAATGTATTGAGGATATTATATAATCATGGATTAATAAAAATGTATGGAGGTGGAGAAATAATGAAAATAAAGATGCTCGCTAAAGAACATTACATATTCTTAGTGTATCCTTATTATATTTCCACTAATGTTTTCAATTTGGGGATTTCTACAAAAAAAATTGGAAAATATTAATAGGGTAGTGATTTTATAATATAATTTGGGTAGGTATTGTCTGATCCAAATAGGTTTGAAGGTGTGAATAAGTGAGGCGAGTGAGTTCCCTTTTATAATTGAGGAGTGGAATTCTTGTAAATACAAAAAATTAATCATTATTCAAGGGTAAATATTAACTAACATTGCTCTAAAATTTATAATTAAGGGTTATAATGGTTTATATGATATAGACACACCTAAACCACAAATTTAAACACTTGTTTTAAATAATTTATTCTTTGACTTCTGTTTTTCCTTATTTTTTCAAATTTAGCTATCCACTACAGAAACTAGTATTTTTAACCTATTGATTTATAAATATAATCTAAAATAAAACTAAAAATATGAGATAATTTATACCCACTTATTCTAAATATAATATCTATTTTGAAAATATAAATTAAATGTGTGTTGGATATTAATTTAACACATGCTCATTTATTGTGCAAAAACACCAATTTAACTTTAACCGTGTTGACCTAGTTTTTACTATATCGGGGTCAATATGTTAATTATAAAATAAAAATGGATCCACGAATTGAACATAGATTATATATTTTTAAATTCTAAAATTAACTTTGTATAATATCATTTTTTTGTAATTTTAAATAATTTAAGAAAATATAATTTATCATAAAATAAAGTTAATGTTAATTCTAAAATTATTTATTTAAATAGAAATTAAAAATATCAGTATAATGATGAAATTAGAATCTATTTTGTTAAAACATTTTTATCATTATATATTCATATAAGATAAATAATGTAACATAATAATTCATTCTATTTACTTCACTTTTAATATTTTTCACATCATTTATTTTATTTAATTGTTAACTAAATAATTAATGTGTTAGGGTTTCTTTAGAATTTAATGAAATTATTTCATCACAAAAAAAATATCATGATAAAAAGGCTCATTTATCTTTAAAATTAATATACATAACTGAGCATATTTTTTTCCATTCAAATTCTTTATAGATATTAAAAGTATTAAAAGCATATTCTCTACATTTTTGGCATAACTTATTATATTTGTCATATTCAATGGTATATGGAAAATAATTTCCATATTTATAATAATATAATGTAAAATATAGAAGTAAATTAATTCAATAAAATTAACCTAATATTTTCGATCATTTTAACCCATATCATTCCAGTTTCACCCTCGATAAACCAATTTTTACAATAAAAACATTAGTTTATTTTTTATTTCATTAACTATTCATTTTAGTCCAGAAATTAAACTGAACATATTTGAAAACATAAATTATTATTATTAAAAATATTGAATCTATTTTTCTAATTTAATTTTGGAAAATTTACAGAATTTAATTTATAAATAATCTCACAGACGCGACAAGAATGCATGGTTTTTTAAGAGAAAATTTCCAAAATATTATAATGTTTATATATATAAATTCAATATTAAAATGATTAAATTATTCTAAATTGAATTAATTGAAATAAAATTGAACAAATGTTACTTTAAATAAAATTAAAAATACATTTTAATATTATAAACTGTTTTAAAAAAAGTTATCAATTAAAATTCAGTATTTTTCACAATTTATCTAAAAGTGACACTTCTCAAAAAATCCAAATATTTTACCCTATTATAATGTTGGTAATAATATTTTAAAATGAATCTTATTTTTTTAAAAAATATAAATGTGTCAAAAAATGTTTTTAAATTATGTGCGAAAAGCAAGACTAAAGCTATTTTTAGACAAATTGCATTTTTTAGAAAACATTTATTTTTTTAAATGATTCTTATTTGATTAAAAATACACAGATAACTAATAAAATTGTGTAAAATGTTTATTATACTTTTTAAATCATATTCATAAAATCCAATTTAATGGAGAGGTTATGACTATTACATTAAATAATAATATTTTAATAATATATTGTCGGTTGGTAAAACATCATCTTGTGTGTCACACAAGCTACCGCTCAATCTCATTTTTGTGTGTAATGGAAGTTAAATTATTATTACGTGTAATGAAATTTGTTGATTTTATTTAAAATTTTATATATCACAAGGTCTCGAGGTGTTATATTCTCTTATGTGCTTCGTGTTGTGGGTCACACATGTTATCAAATAAAATATCCTTAATTTACAATTTTGGGGTGTTATAGTTTTCCTTCCTAGTGCCCACTTTCTTCTCATACATTATTTCATTATGATTGTGCATGGTTTCTGCTAACCATTCACCTCCAAAAAGCTTATAAAATATTTTAACACATGAAAACCCCCTGGTAACCTCCTGAAAGTCAACTCTATCTTTGTACTAACTCAAAATACATGAATAAATGGTTATAAACATGAAAATTGTTATGCTAAATTCTACCCACTATTGGTCATTATATTCTTTTAATGTAGAAAACAATTTCTGTCCTAGAATAGTTTGGGAAACTGGTCCATTATTTTCATTTTATGCTCCCATGTTTCTTTCTAAATATGACCATGCTGGCATAAACCATTAAAATGTCGATTTCCCAACACAAGATATTCTATTTCATATCCAAAATCCATACTGGTAGATGAATTAATGTATCATATGGTTCTAGTTAAATTTGATCCTATTGAATCAAATGGTTATTATAAGTTTAGTAGATCTTTATTTTAGATACAAGAATATAATTATGAACAGATGTGAACCTTAGTGGAAAATACAGATGATATGAAATGTCACCAACTCTTTAAATTATCACAAAGGCTCTAATGTACCTTGGGGAAAACATTACCTAATTTCCTAAATGTAGATGTCCAAGTATTTATGTTATTCTCAAGAACACATGATCACTAAACTCAAATGAATACATTCCCCATTGATGATACAAAAACCATTTCTAAAGACACTGATCTATCTCAATCCTATTTCTAATCAAGAAAATATTCTTTTTTGTCTCTTATACAAGTCTAGGTCCAACTTTTGATGTCTCATCATTCCACACCAACCATGATGTGAATGAAAATGATTTAAATTTAGTGCTTCAAAGTATCTATCTGTATCAATTCCCGATCACTGTTATTATATAAGAAATAATAATGGGAAATTATACACCTATTAGCCACCAAAATACTTAAAAAATACCTAATCATGTCTTACAACATTTGAATTGTTTGTTCAGATAGTCCATCGATATGAGGATGATAGTCCTCACCCATTTTCAACTAGGTTCTAATTTCTTATTGTATAGATTTTCAAAAATAAAATAAAAACCCTAGATCAAGGTCTAATGTGATCAAACCTAGAATTCCATATTTTAACTCATCAGATACAGAATTTGGACAATTATTCTACTATATTATATTCCCAGATTATGATGAAATGGGTTGGCAGTATCAGTTGATACAGTATCAACAACATAAAATCATGTTTCCTAACCATTCTTTCTATGCCTATGTAAATATAAATGGTTTTATTCTTCCATTTCTATACAAAAACATATAAGGAATAAAAAATTTCTACTGGTCATCGGTTCTCTCTCATTTCCTACTGATAAGTGAGTCATCTTGAAACAAACTCGACCACTTTTCTAATCATTCCCACTGACCAAAATTGTGATTTTAGTACCCTATACATCATTTTTATTCATGTATTAAAACCTCATCTCGAATGGTGGTATGAATAACAAAGTTTTTCTTGATATGTCAGAGGCACCATAATCTAATATCTAAAACAAAGCACAACTCCCCCATCAATATTCCTTTCATCAATAGTCTCCCTACTATTGTGTTTGGACCTCTTCCATAAAAATTCATAATTGGAGGTATGCGCCTATTTAACCTTATCAAACAAATCATGAATAAAAAATACTGGAAAGAAAAATAATACATTAAATTTATCTCCACAATCCACGTTCATGTTGGATAACACCGATATTATCTGTCATTAATATGATGCCTTTTTTGCTAACTGATTATATGATATCATACATAATGCTTCCACTAAAGAGTTTCATTTATATAGTGTATATAACAAGTCAATAATAAAAACATACTCCACCCATATTAATTTTGATATATTTATATCACTTTGTGAGAAGTGTTTTTTATGATATTTTTATCCTGAAACACCATAAATTTCACACCAAATATATAGTGATTTTAGGTTTTCAAACATGAAGTATAACCACAAAATCCAAATCATGTGTTGGGTAGTTCATCTCATTAACCTATAATTTTCATGATCCATAAGCTACAACATGATTTATCTATATAATAACAGATCCCATCCTATATCCTAAAAAATCAAAATTCACCATATATCGTTTTCCAGATTAAAAAATATGAAAATAGATGCTGATGTAAGGTGAACATTAATCTCTTGAAAAGAATCCTTACATTAATCATTCCATTTGAATGGAAAATTATTCCTTGTAATGGCTATCATTGGTGGATCTATCAGTGGTAAAATCACAAACTGATCACTGATAATCACCAGCTAAGACAATGAAAATTCATATATAAAACTCTTTATTTGGAAGTTTCCAAGAGATAAAAGATTCTATCTTTTTTGAATCCACATAAACCCATTTTCAAGAAATGAACTTTACAAGGAAACGTACCACTTCATTCCAAAAGTCGCAATTTTAAATTTTGGAATATATACGATGATCCCATAAGATACCCAACACTTTCACTATGTTTTGATAATAACCGAAATTTATTATAGAATACACTAGTATATCATCCACAAACACCACCACAAAATATCATAGTTGGATTTGGAATATATTATTCACAAATTCCATAAATATGATTTCTTAATTAATAAGACTAAAAGTCATAACCACAAAATCATAATTTAAAAATCTAATTTTCATAGCTGTCTTTGAAATATCCTCATTCTCAACATGTAATTGGTGATACATAGAATGTATGTAAATTTTAGAGAACCAATGTTCTCCCCTAAATTGATGTAATAGGTCATCAATGCATGGAGTAGGAAACTAATTCTTTAACATAACCTCGTAAGATTATTATACTCCACATCGATCTTAATAGTTCCTTACGCCTTCTTTACAAATAGAATAGGTGCTTCGCACAAAGTCACACTAGGCCAAATGAATAATTTTTTCTCCAACTCTTCCAACTAAAAATTAAATTACATTAATTCATTTTTTTCCATCCTATAAGATAGAAGTGATATATGGCATGCCCTCAAATGGTGATAAATTATAAAATCCACTCCTCTACTAAGTTCCAACCCTTAGAAATTGTTTGTAAATACGTCATCAAATTGGTCGACGATTTTTGGAAAATCTATATTCTCGATCTCATCCAAATATTCCAAATCGTCCATTGTAAACTCGTAAGATATGGTTTCAACCAAAAGTTCCAAAATTCATTTTATACAAGACATTAGGTCACAATAAACACAATAAAATTTCTTTATTCCATCTAGATATGTGAAACTAACATTTTTTGGAATAACTGTTGATGTGGACCATAAAATCTTATCTCATATGATTGAATGAACAAAATTTAAAAAAATATACTTACTCTTTGGTTTACGTGTATAGTTCACTAATACAACCATTTTTTACTAAGACATTCCACCACTTTGGATATTATTATCTCTCATCGTCTTATTTCTAGAATTGCTCTTCCCTCCTTCTCTCAAGGAGATCAAAATAGTACATTTTTTGGTATTTCCTAATATATCCCTTTCTACCATCGATTCTATATTAACCATCTACTTATAACCTTTTATACAAAAAATTACCGTATTTGATACAATTTATTATTATAATATCTTCTAAATAATACTTGATTTTAACGATCACTTGTAATAACATCCAAGGAAAATTATACTAAATTAATAAATTTAGCCTCATATTGTTTCACCATAAGGATCTCTTGATTTAAAATAATGAATTATATTATTCTATAAATATTATTGGTGTGAGGGTATAATTTCAAGTTAAAAATTTATTCATAATCCATCCATGTCATTGCTTGGAAAAATTTATCATAAATTTTTAAATCCCACCACTGGAACACAAGAACATCCAACATATACATTTAAAACATCACATGAAACTCATCTAGAGTAATAACGAAATAAAATATTCAATTCATCCTATTATATAATTAATCTATATTTTATGACTGAGAATCCCCCCAAAGGCTGGTTGGATTCTTCTGTTTAAACTGAATGAAATTTTCCACCTAACGAGTATTATCCTACTAAGTTCATCTATACACAACATAAAAATCCTAATCAATACATTATACTAACTTTTGGAAACATGTTCCGCTAGTGTGTCCACATTCTTAACATCCTCCTATGATTGATAACTATGAAATTTACTAGGTTCCATAAACCTTTACCAGAAAAAATTACATTTAATCTCACTCATTAGTAGCTAAATCCTTAGAAATTTCAATTTATTATATCAACAAACCAATAAATAGATCTCTGTTATTCAACCATTATAAACATTTCAACCCTTTTTGAAAATATCACTACCATGTTTTTTAAAAATAAAAAATTTCTACTGCTTCAAAAAAACACCTTTTGGCATATCATATAACATTACTCAAAATGAACAGTGAACTCCTAGTCAGATTTATTTACTATCAAATCATATCATTTATCATTCGATGGAAAAACAAATGATGGCGAGGTGGATACTCCTAAAACTGTCCTAAAACACTCATTTACATAAACGCACTGGTGACTTTATGTTCATCATAAAAAGGAGAGAAAATTATTTTTATTATCTAAATTTCTAGTCCTAGAGATCATATCTCCCAACTATTACCCCAACTAAAAAGTCTGAACAAATGGATACCACTTATCCAATTGGAAAGAAAGACATACCAAGAAAAATATCAATTTTAACATCTCACCCATCTCTATTAGTTTGGTAAGAGACATGGTGGTTTCTTGAACTTAGTTGACATCCCCAAGATACCAAAGACCGGTAATAAATAACCAGGGCCTCAAGAATAGTTAGTTGATGATTATCCATTTAACGATAAAACATACAATCTAAATAAAAAACATCAATCCTTTATATGTTGTGTGAGTTAAAAATAAATCTCAATGAATAACAAAACCAAATAACCATATCATAGTATAAGCGGGAACCAAAACACATACTCAAAGAGAAACAAAATGCCAAGAAACAAAAAACACCCATGTGACATCAACTATAAACAATAAACCCACTCCGTGATCCAATATCACATTACATGCCTATGGTATCTAAAATAATCGCCAAATAACTGAGATTCCAAGACATTACCAATATTTATATAGATTACATCTATATACAATAGTGACAAAGAAGGGGGTGACTCTAAACTCAGTAGGATATACCCAATGGATTCCAAACTCACACCCTAGGTGAAAATGTTTTAGAAAATTTTATATAAATATTTTGAAAACTTTTAATCATTTTATATAAAAACCTCATGCAGTTTTAAGGAAAAAATATAACAAATCATAAAAAAATTATTAATATTTGGAAGAAAAATAACCACGTGTCTATACTCATGAACACATCGAGCATGCCATGTGATAGTTCCATATTAATGAGTGGTCTCTTAATGATCTACTAAGTCGTCACATGGTAACCAATACCAGGTGCCCCATTAGCACATTCCCATCCCTCTAGGTCACATCTAAGGAAAATGAACTCATGCTAACCATGTATCCAAATACCCTGAAAATCCATATCACATAAATCATTCATTTCCTGAGAAAATTTCAATAAATAATTTTAATGTGTTAAAACTAAATCACAATTTTAAAATCATCATTTGAAAATTTACATCAACATGTGATTTTTAAAATTCCATCCAATTTCCATTATTTCAAAAACCATAATTAAAATGAAACACTCCATCAATTCATACAACAATTTTTAGATCATCGTCATAAAAATAAATCAATTTAAAACCAACCCTTTAAGTTATAATAATATGATGTAGAGAGAGAATCCACCTCCCACAAAATTATTTCAAAAAATTAAGAATGACATAATAATACTTGAAGAACTGATCACAAACCATGTTACCTTAACTATATCCAACAATAAAACATCATGATTGACTTTAAAATATAAACATATATATCCCTGATCGACTGGATATATGGTTCCAATTGATGAATGCACCATGGATCTATGAATAATGATGAATAATAAGTACATCACGGTGAATTATAGCCTCCAATACACATGAATGTACCTATATATTAATCTATGATCAAAGGGAATCAAATCTCAATAATTATGAGTAAAAGGAATTTGAGTTATAGGATTATTATGGGAAAAATATGGTCAAAAGGATTAATTATGATTAGATACACTTTTAAAGGATTATCAATTATATGTATCATGATTAAGAAGCCCAATTTGGTGAACTGTGTGCCAATTGTGCACTTTTCAGTCTTATGTCTGTCCCTCACATGGTAAAAAAATCATACACCAACCTTTGTATTCTATTTGGTCTCATTTTCATAGTTTCTCTTAGAAATAAAACTAGTATTTCTAAATTATGTGCCTAACAGTGTGCCTACCTAGTTCTCAATGTCTTCCATTGTTTGGTTTTCTGGGGATTTTTTCACTATTTCTACTCCTCACACCTCCATAAAAGGCCAAAAAATCCTCCAAAACATTCCAATACCCCTTGGATCCTCCCAAACTCAACAAATTCATTATAATAACACAAAATACATGAATAAATGGTTATTTAGTTGAAACCAATAGGGGTTATACAAATTTATTCTCTTACTTTTTCATCTAATCACATTTTATTATACTAACTTCAATCTTTTGGATTTTTATTTAGATTTAATTTATTATACATTTTTGTCGATTTGTACATCAAATTATTCATCTATTTTTGAATATATTTTATTACTTATACATTTATCCCCCTAATTTTTCTTTTATATTTTACATTCATAATTTTTTTATAAATTTGTTTATTTATTTTTTCAATCCCCTTACTACCTTCTAAAACCTCCTAATTTTTTATATATATTTTATTCTGCTTCATATTCTACATTATATTTCCCCCCCAATTTCACATTGAATCATAAATTTTAGAATTCAAATTTTGGATTCATCAATGATTAGTGATTTTATTTATTATTCATGAAATCTATGTTTTGAGATTCACATTTAATTCAAATTTTTATTCTATTATTATTTCATCTTATACATCTACTTATGAATATGCTTTTGTCTTTCATTTTTTCATATGTGTTGGATTCATCTATTGATAATTTGTATTTCTATACTCTGACATTGACCTCATATTATTATATTAATCATTCCATACTACTTCTACACTTTCCCATATTATGGATTTATAAACTTCATTTGAATCTAGTTCATATTATACTTCTATTCATATATATGTTTTTTCAAATTTATTTACGAAATCCTCATGATTGAAAATATTTTTACTTTAAACAATAACTTTTTCATCATATACTTTATTTTATAATATCTCTATATCTATGTCCATTTCTATTTTAATGCCTAGTATTTTCCAGTAATTTTTATATTTTCTTTTTATTTTCCTCAACTAAAATTTCCCCCTTTGAATATTAGTGTCCTGATATATAAATAATCACCCTGAATAAAGTTTGGTTTTCAGTTAATGTGTATTAATTTAAATCAATAATATTTACATTAATATATTTTAATTATGAACATTATAATGAATACTGTATTTCAATATAAATTAATATATCTTTCAAGTGAGATATTATATATGAAATTTCATCTAGTTGTTTTTTATTTGAGCCATGTGTTATTTATGGATTGAAATTCAAAAATATTTTTTGGGTTTTTAGGTGAAAATTTTATGGTGATGTTTTTCTCCGATTATTGTAGTGAGAAAAGATGGAACATATGAGATATTCTAATCAACCATTTACTTTTTTATTTTATTCTATAATTTAAAAATTTATTTAAGATCATAATAATATTTATTTTAATTTTTAATTTTTTTATTTTAATTAATGTTAATCAAAATTTTATGTAAGATTGAAAAATCGGGATGGATTAATGAAGATTTAAATTGTCCCTATTGTATATAATGAAATTACAGGTTAAATGTTATGAAAATGACAGCGGGATAACCACCACCAATAGAGTATGGTTTCTTTTCATTTTCCAAATTGATATATTCTGGATCATTATTTTGAGTAATCAATGTACACATTATTTTTTAGTTAGGTTACCTTGAAGTGTTCTTTATGTTAACTTTATAATTGTATAAATGTAGTTTGTTGGGTGTTGTAGATTTGTTCCCAAGCAACTTGGTTTTGGGTGTTGGTTGCAAATAAATTATTCCTATTAATGGTGGGGAAACTAATCCAAATAGTATCAATGCATATAAGGTTTATTTAAGTATATGTATTGGTTTGGTTACCTTGGAATGTAATCACAACTACTAGATCTGGGGAATATTGGAATTATGGGAGAAATCCATTGATCATCTCTATGGAATGTAAAACTTACTATGTATAGAAACCTGTATTCTTACATGGAATTTTCAATTCATATAGATCCTAGTTTATTCCTAACAGTTTTTAGATGTACATTTCATATATTATAAACAATATAGGAAAATAACATCCTGATCTTTTCACTTCCTAGTTGAAGCTTTAGCTTCTTTGACCAATGAGAAGTGTCACTCCATAAAACATTGTACATGTCACAATAATATTTTTAATTTCACCCTTTGTTTCAAACGATCTTTTTGCTCATGGGTTTCCCCTCATGTTCAATGGGTCCCAAATTTAAATTTAATGTCTTAGGTGCTCTTGATTTGAATCTTGATTCATGGATGTAGTGGATGGTATTTGGCGTTGTTCATTGTTATTGTGAAGGTATAAAGAGGAATTGAATTGGTGGAGAGTTTGTAAAAACCATTATATCACTCCTCTTGGGGTGTTCTTGATTGATGGTTTATCTCCTTGAGTTAGAGAAGTTTTGGGGTGAAATGGGTTATGTTTGGGGGATTTTATCCAGGTTTCATGGTTATGGTGGATGAATAGTTTAACCATAAAGCCTAAGTGTGAAGTGTTTTCATGGTTTGGTTTTAGGGTTTAACTAACCATGCATCCAAATTTTATTGCTCGTTTAGCACTAGACAGTGGAAAATCACACAGTTTTTACATGGTTAGTTAAATCGTGCGATTTTACCATTCAACCAACATGAGAAAGGGTATAGATGTCCATTTTTCATTGAAATTTGGTAAAAGTATAAATTTTATATCTCCTACTACTACTGTATATGTGGTAAGCAGGGTCGAACCCACGGGGATGAATGGTGGAAAAATTTATTTATTAAGGATCCCATTATTGTCAGTAGTGGGTGTGGTTTTTATATATTTTTTATTTTTTACCTTTATATATTATTTTATGTTTTTATAAGGCTTTAATGTAACAACATTTTTTTTTTCTCTCTTATAAACTAGGTGGAAATGGGAAATAGTTTGAAAAAAGGAATTAAGAAAATATAGAATGTTGATAAATGAACAAAAAGAATGAAATGCCTGCGGAAAACACTATTATACTGGTTTAAAATATTTCCTTTTCACAAGTATGATGGAAATTGATACCATTGAGAAAGAATAAGATATTTACTTCACCAAGAGATAAGTCACTCAGGTTAAACATTCTCAGACTTCACCATTCGAAGAATGTTCAACTGCCAGATAAAGATTTGGAAATGACAATAAAACAAATTTGTCGTAAGTATTGAATTTTTATGAATTTAAACTATAAAAAATTAAATTCATGATACATCTCACATAATGATCGTGGAATTGTATATTGAAATCAAGTGGCATGAATCAAATTTATGTATTCAGAATTGATTTCACCAAACAATTCGAAATCCGTTAATATGAAAAGTTATTTGGAAGATAATCAATAAGCAGTATATGTATAAAGTTCCTCAAACTCAAATTATTGAGCTAATTATCTTTATCATCTACTAAAAAAACTATCTATTAAAATATAAGTTATTGAAAAGAAAATATAGGATTTAGAGAACTCCCCTAGAAACTATGATGCTACAATGCTGGTCCTCTGATCCCCATGAAATGGTTATCCAAGGTTCTCCAAGATCTACTCCGCTCTTACTCTAAGAGAATAATCGTGAGTTGTTCATTCCAAAAATAATCCACCCCATCTCTGTTGCGGATTTTTTTCATTTAATCTACCATCATTTGATGCATATCACCCACAACATCGACCGACATAATCAGGTTCTTTAATTTCGCACCACACACATGTTCTTTTTAGTGAATCACATGTCATTATTTCTTTGTTCTTTTAAATAAATTTCAGTAATTTATTTGAGTGAATCTGGATGTGTCTTCATCACCTACATATACTTGAACAGAAAAAAAACAAAGTAAAAACTCTTAAAAATAAAATAATAAACAATTGATTATTATTATTAAAGTTAAATTAAGTACTTAAAAGATATAAATATAAATATATTAATTTAGTGTTTTATTTATTTAATATAAAACTTAAATTAATAATTAATTATTAAAGATATTATTTTAATTACTTTATAGTATTATTTTAGGGTTATAAAATGTTATTATTTAATTAACTTATTTAATTTATAAATAGATTAAATTATTAAGCTCAATATTTAATATTATTTATATGATAATTATATTAAAAAAATATTATTAGTAATTAGTTGATATATCTGTAAATTATTTATAAATAAGATTATTATTGATTATGAATAATTAATTATTATAAATTATATATACATTTTACTATTATTATTATAATTTTTTTAACTAACATTATAATTACTATAATTATTAAATTATTTAATTAAGGTATCATTAAATTATATTTTATTTAAAAGTTAATATTATAATTTTAGTTTTTATATATTTTATTAATAATTTAGTTTTATAATTTATTTTATCTTTATTGTTATTTATTTATTTATTTAGTGTTGAGTTTGGTTTTATTTTTTTTAATCCCTTCTTCCTCTCACCCCCATTTCCACAGAGCCGTTAAGGGTTGGTTCGTTGCATCATGTCAACCACTCCAACGGTGGACAGCGCTGCTCCACTTCACCATCAACGAGGCTCCTCTTGCATGGATCGGCCTCTTGCGGCGGTGTGTGTCTAGGCAGCTTGTGGTGACATTATCCTTCAGTGGTGGCTCTTGCGTCGTGACCCTCTTCACCAAATTAGCAGCTAACTACAATGTACTCTCCCAACCTCGCACATATCGTAGTTGTAGCGACACCTAGTGGAATCCAATAAGTCTATTCACGAGCACATTCCACATCAGCAGTGGTGGAATCAATTTGATCGGCATCCAGATCTATGATGCAATGACTGGTAGAAAATCGATGACCCAACTTCATCTGGAGACTCTAGCTTCAAAATGCGGCATACTCAAACTGCAGTGATAGTGGACTTGCAACTCACGGGGGATTGGGTGTTCATCAGTGGAAGAAACGTTGTGATTTAGATCTAGATCTGGGTTGCAGTTGCAAATTAATGGGATTTTGGTTTCGTTGTTTGATTGTATGGTTGATTACAGATCTCGTTTGTTCTGAAAAAATGGTGTTTCTAGTTTTGTTAGTGGGGAAGCAAGGATTGTTAGTAGGACAATAGATGAAGGCTTGTGTGTCGATGAGAGGATGAAAACAAGGAATCGACATAGGTGAATCGGTATGAATAATTTGTAGAGGTTGGAAGCAGTGGTGAGAAGACACTATCGGTATGAGATGAAGCATCAGTGAGACAAATTAGAAAAGGGTTTTAGTAGGTTCGTCGTACGTTAGTACCACAATGCCTGCGGAAAACTATCGGTATCATTGTGCATGGATGTGGCATCGGTGGAGGCAAGTCAGTTTGTTAGTGAGACAACGAGGGTTTGTGACCAGTAGCAGGAATAAACTGGTGGGAGTAGATTCAGTGAGACGTCTCACCGACTAGATATCAGTTCGACATGACTCACCAATAGTGTAAAAAAGGTAGTGTGTCGGTGAGCCATGAAATGTTTCGGTGACTCACAAAAATAAAAAAAATTCAGAGAAACTTATATTAAAGAGAGTAATTAATTAATTTATTAATAAAAAAACATAAAACATTAAATATTTGAAAAAAATTATAAACTAAATAAATCAAATAAATAAAAAGAAACATGAATTTAACATACAAATTACAAAAAATAAGAATTTTAATTATAATCACATTTTCTAGTGATTTAAGTTAAAAATATTGAATGACATAAATTGAGGCATAAAAATTAAAATTAAAGAATCAACTAATTGAATAAATTTAATTAAATGGAAAAAACAACAGTAGGGGACAATGAATTGCATTGATGACTCAACGAATCACCGACATTAGAGAAAATGCAGTGTCGGTGAGACAAGCAACCATCAGTGAGTCTGACTGGAAACTGTCGGTGAGTCAAGTACTAAAGAAAAATGGGAAAACTATGAAGATAAGGACAAACAATTATTGAATTAATATTTTTAACTCAATTCATAAAATTTAAAAAATTAAGGAAAATAATGATTTAAAATACTTAACTGTTTAATTATTTAACAAGATGAAAACTAAAACTTAATAACAAATTTTTTTGAATTTAAAACTTAACTTTTGAAGTGATATTAAATACTAACTACATATTAATATAGTAGTTAATTTTTCAATAATAAACAGAAATTTTTGACTTATGTTTAAAGGATGAAAATTAATAGATGCAAGCGAATCAATTTTATTGAAATAATTAATAGAGTTAGTGTATTTTACAAAATAAAAATTAAATAATTAAATGTTTTATTTGAAAACTAAGTTAATTAAATATATAAAAAATTATTAATTGATTAAAAAAATAAAAATGTTACTTTATTCTAAATATAAGAAGAATAAATCCAAAAAAACTAATTAATGAATTATTATACTAGAAAAAATTTTATGAAAAAATTAATTATTTTGAAGACTAAAATTAGATAATTATTTATAAAAATAGATTAAATTAAAAAATTTAATTATAAAAATAAAAAAGTGAAATTATTTAGCATAAAGTGTAAAAATAATTAATTAAATCATTAAAAATTAATTAAAAAGAAGTGGAAAACTGTGTAAAACTAAGGCCGCATAAAATTCCCCCACACTTAAGAATTTTTTGTGATCAAACAATCTCATTATTTATTGTCCTTGAAAAAGAGAAAATTGTGATTAAATATTCTCTGCTCAAAATGTAACTTGTATGACTCTTAAAACAGTGGACTACAACTGAGTTTAGTCTTAATATATAAAATTATCCAAATATGCCTTTCCTAGAACAAAAAATCAAAGGGAAATCAAGAGAGAAATGAAACATCCACAATTATGGATGTCCTGCCTCATATATAAACCAACCTAATGACTCACTTCAATCCAAAATCATGTTCAAAGTCCAAGAGTGACAACAATTTAAATATATGTGGAATTAAAAGCTAAACAAAAGGAACTTTAAACACTGACATGTTATTAAGTTATATATATATATATATTGAATCACATTATTGATACAACCTAAATGATTCCCATATAAACCAATTTCACCCTTCTTCATTTGGGGTTCATCATTCCCCTCACAATAATGATCACATTTTTGACCCTAGACAAATTATTTTATTTTTCCCAATCCATGTAACATATTCTATGTGCTGTGAAAATACACTTATTGAAATTATACATTGTGCTTTAAGTAAATAGAAATGCACCCATCATCTAGGGTCTTAGAGATTCACCGTGAGATCTCAAATGCCCAAATTAATCCAATTTCAAAAGATTTATATGAAAAATATTTAAATTGGATTACTAAGGTTATTACTTTTTATAAAATAAAATAATTCAGTCCCTTAGGAAAGTGTTTAAACTTCTGGTTCATAAGGAAATGATCTCAATTCCACAACCATATTACCCATATCACTCTCAAACAGAGTTCCTAAACCAAACATTCCATAAAATCACTAACAATTTTCACTCATCAATCATTCACCCAACTTAATTTTTTATTCAAAACAAATTTTAAATACCATTAATGTACTTTACTAAGGAAAGAATCATTTGATAAATAGTGTAAATCCTATAATTGCACAAGAATTTTGAAAAAATTTGACCATTTTTTCAATTAAAAAACATGAAGGCAGTGTGAATTGAAGGGAATTAATTAAGCATAGTTTATCTCAAAATGAATTGACCCCCTCCCCCATACATAAAACCCAACATTGTCCCTAATGTTGAATTCAAAATGAGAGAAGAACAATTTAACAGTTATGGATCAAAGTAGAATTTCAATAAAATATATTGATGACATGTATAAGGAGTCCCATTGAAGTAAAAAAGTTTGTTATCCATAATAAATATTTTAACAACAGGTTCACATGTTATATCATAAAGTATAGTGGAAAATATTTTCATTAATGTTCAAAATGTAACAAGTGAAAAATTAATGTGCACAATGAATTGGGTGTAAAAAATTTAATGGATTTTATTTAGTTGGATATTCAATAGAGCAGACAAAGTACATGTTATACACCCCATAAATTTATGAAAATACAAATAAAGAACAAGAAATGCATAAATGTACCCCCCACTTAATTTCTTATAGTTAGTAATTTTATTATCAATGGAGTTAAATTTTTTAGCAAAGAGGAACATGCATAATTTTTGTATAGCAGTAATGAAATAAATATATAGGTGAATTTTCAGCAAGAAGACATCTAGAAAAAATTATTTCCCATAAAGGAATAATTTTTTAAAATAACCATTAAACGATTCACCGATATTACTTCCATATAATCATTGACAGCAGTGTATCAGAAGCTCATGTGCATCGGTGAGTCAGTGACTCATCGATAGCTATAATACTATGGATTATCACTGAATTTTTATTAATGTGATAGGAGCAGGAAAAAAATTAAAGAAGACTAAGAGTAGAGTACTCCCCTAAATTAAATTTTATCATTAATCCTCCATAAAGGGGATTCAACACTATTATTGACATAGCAGTGACATCATTCCTATTTTAGAACAAGAAAACAAAGAATAAAGAAACAACAAAAATTTGAACAAAAAAACGAGTATGCAAGTAGAAATTTATTCAATGAAAAATAAGAACAAATAGAATGAAAAAATAAGAATCACGGGTTACCTCCAATGCAACACTATGTTTTAGAGTCCTCAACTAGATATTATTCAGAATCTGTTTTCAAGCATAGTTAGGGCATCAAATCCCTTTGGATGTACCTGAAAACAAAACATAACTCTCTTCCCATTAACCATCACAAGTTTGTTCTCCTCGCCAATTATCTCAAAAACTCCATTCTTAATAAATCGTACCATAGTAAATGGTACAGGCCACTTGTAATTAAGTTTTATTTGAAAGAGTTTGAGTATAGAATAAAAGACAATGTCCTTCTTTCTAGGTTTTAAATCATTGGATTGAATTATAGAATCATGAAATATTTTAGTCCTATATTTTTATAGTCTTGAATTATCTTAACTCTCCCACATTATCTCATTTATCTCCCTCAACTCAAGAAACATTCTCTCTTCAGCACTCTTAACATCAATGTTCAGATCCTTAGTTGTCCAATATGACTTCTGTTGCAACTCCACAGGCACATGACAACATTTTCCCAACAATATCTTTTAAAAAGACATATCTATTGTGGTCTTGAATGACGTTCTATACGCCCATAAAGCGACATCCAATTTAAGAGACCAATCTTTTCTAAGATTGAGATCGTTTCTTATGAATATGTTTTAGATCTCTATTTGAGATTTCCACTTGTCCATTGGACTATGGATAATGAGGAGTACCAGTTTTATTAAAATATCAACATGTTTCAATAAAATACACAATCTTTTAGTTCTTAAAGTGTTTTCCATTATTAGTGATAAAGGGTTTTGGGAGGCCAAATCTTGTAAACATGTTCTTTTTAAAAAAAAATTGCGTACAGAGTTTCCCTAATTGTTGGGAAGCGTTACTATCTCAACCCACTTAAAAATGTAATAAAAATAAATAAGAGTGTACTGATTCCCATGAGATGATGGAAATGGACCCATTAATTCTAAACCATATACATCAAAAATTTATACTTCTAAAATACCTTTTTGGGGTAACTCTTTCTTCCTACCAACATTTCATAACCTTTGGCACCTATCACATCCAACCACATATCTCCTAGAATCCTTAAAAAGTATGGGCCAATAAGAACCATATTAGAAGTATTTTTTAGCTATCCTTTCACCACCAAGGTGACCTCCCTATGGCGAGGTGTGAAAACTCTCTAGAATGGGAAGCAACTCTTCCTTATGAACACAACTCCTATGAATACCATCAGCACATCTCCTAAAAAAAGGGTCATCCCAAAGGTAATAATTAAGTTCAGAGAAAAATTTATACCTTTGGTTATTAGACAAATCATTGCAAAGACTCATGCTGCACGGAAAATAGAAAAATATTCATACCATGTAGACTTCCTCATTATCATAATGTGTAGTTTTTCATTAAGAAAAGAAGAATTGATATCCATTGGATCATCAGAATGTGTGTGAGGAAGAATAAAAAGATGGTAAGAAACTAAATTTTCAACTCCATGTTTATCCCTTATTTATAAATCAAATTACTATAGTAATAAAATCCACCTAATCAGCCTGGTTCTTGTTTCCTACATAGATAGTAATAACTTGAAGGCATAATGGTCTGTGAAAATGATGACTTTAGAGCCTAAAAGGTATTTTATAAATTTATATATACAATACACAATACCTAACAACACCATTTCAGTAGTGGTGTAATTCCTTTGATCCTAATATATCACCCAACTAGCGTAGTATACCACATATAACTTCTTATCTCTCCTCTCTCCAAGGACAGAAAACACTACCAAATCACTAGCATCACACATAAGTTCAAAACTATGTTTCCAATTAGGTGTATTGAAGATAGATGATGCAGTGAGTTTTTCCATAAGCAGATTAAAATATTTCAAACATTTTTCATCAAAATTGAATGGTTCATACTTAAAAATAATAGCACATAAGGGATTAGTTATTTTGGAAAATTTGTTGATAAACCTATGGTAGAAACCAACTCACCCTAATAAACATCAAATACCTTTAACTTTTTCAAGAGGTGAGAGATTTTTAATGATTTATATATTTGAAATATCAACATCTAGACCTCTCTTTGACGCTTTAGGATCTAACACAACACCTTCTGTGACCAAGAATTGACACTTTTTCCAATTAAGAAAAAGGTTGCTTTCAATGTATCTTTCTTATACTAACTCAATCTTTCCTAAAAATATATCAAATGTATTACCCAAGATGGAGAAATCAACCATGAACACTTCATATACCCTCTCAATAATGTCAGAAAAAATAGCCATCATGCACCGTCAAAAGTTGGGTGGGGCCCCACACAACCCAAATGGAATCTACCTATAGGAAAATATCCCAAAGGGTCGTGTGAAATTAGTCTTCTCCTAATCCTCTAGAGCACAAGGAATCTGGTTGTAACCAGAATACCCATCTAGGAAACAGAAAAATTCATTCCCTACAACCCACTTGTGCTTTTGATCAAGGAAGGGAATTATAAAATTGCCATTAATTGTGGTTTGATTAATATTCCTATAATCCATACAAACTCTCCATTTTTTTGGCTTTCCAAACACATATTTCATCATTATTTATATTTTTTTCAATTGTTAAACCTCACTTCTTTGGGACAACCTGGACTGGGCTGACCCAAGGGCTATCAGAGATAGGATAGATTATGCTAGTATCATGTACCTTGATCAATTACTCTCTCACAATTCCTTCATGGTTGTGTTTAACCATCTATGAAACTCTACCATAGGATTATGATCTAGATCCATAGGAATTTTTTGATAAAAAATGTGGGTCTAATACACTTTATTTAAGCTATGGTCCAACCTATGGCCGATTTAAACTTTTTAAGCACATTCAACAATCACTCTTCCTGATTTACATTATTCTCAGTAGAAATGATGATATGCCAAGTGGAATTTTTACCCAATAATTAATATTTTAAATGTGTATGAAGTGTCTTAAGTTCAAGAATGGTTGGTTCAACACTTGATGGATTAATCATGGGCCAAGGAGGAATAATATCTATATCATATCCCTTTTATGTAGTATTTAATAATGAAATATTTTAAATAAAATGTTTATTTTTAGGGATCATATCCCTTTTGTCCAAACTGGATAGCACACTGTCCATATTTTCTAGTTTAGAATTTTTTAAATTTAATAAAGTAGAAGAAAAAAATTGTACAATCATCTCTACCTCTACATCATTAAATTTTTCATAATTATTACTAAAAGTATAAAAAATTTCAAGATCACTAAAGGATTCTTGATGTTGAGAAGCAGAGGAAACCACTTCAAAAGAAGTAGGAACTGGACATTTTTCTAGTTCTGGAAACTTTTACATATTCTCAGTTTGAGTGAATTATTCACTTTGTGAAATAATAAAAACATAATTTTCAACTACTAATTTGAATTATTCAATATAGGATTTTTATTAATATTCATTAAAATTTGTATATTAACATTCTTCTTTGAGTAACACTATCTTTGAATAGTTTTCAGAATAAGTTGGACCATTATTATTCTTAAAGACATAGAATTCGTCATGTTTTTATCCAATTTTGAAAATCAGATGACCCCTAGAAATCTATATAACATAACCACTAGTAGAAAAGAAAGTCCTTCCTAGAATTATTGAAACCTCTTGATCACACTCCATATCAAAGAATACAATTTCTATAGGAATAAACAATTTCCCAATACTAACTAGGTGGTCTTCTACCCAACCCACCGGATTAGTTAAAGATTTTTCAGCGAATTGTAGTATGACTATGGTGGGTTGGAGATCATTGATCCTCAACTATTAAAATAGTGAGTATGGTAGAAGGATGATAATGGAACCTTAAGACTCCAATAAGGTTTAGCTGACCATAATTTCCTAGGGTTCATGGAATAACAAAGCTTCCAAGTTCTTTCAGTTTGGGAGGGATTTTCTTTTGGAGTACAGCACTACACTCTTCAGTGAGGCAGTAAGGAGAAAATTATTCAATAGTTTATTTATTTGAAATAGTTTTCTTAATAGATTTAAATTCATATGGTAACTGAATTAAGGCTTGGATGAATGGAATGTTCTGTTCAAGTTTAGAAAAGAGAACAAGGAACTGAAGAAGTTCATCCTTGGTATTACTTTAAGGTTTATGTTTTTCAGGGAACGAGATGGGTGGGGAAACATTTAAGAATAGTAGGAAAAACCCTCCATTAATTAACCTTATTTTTATTTACATTTATTATTTTGATTCTTAAATGAATTTTTAGCTTGAGTTTTAGGTGAAAAATTCAAATTCTCTTCACTTTCAGCTTCTTTTTCATAGTTTCCATATTTTTATCAAAGCATATTTTTTCTAAATTCAAAAATTATCTCATCATGGGAATTTTAAGTCTTTTTCTGCAATATTTTGAGTATTAATCCAACTTCTAGTGACTAAAACCATGATATTATCTCTAGTATTGATTTCAGTTGAGATTTGAGGTCTGCCTTTTCCAATAGAACTACCGTCTTGGGCCAATTGACCCATTTAAATTTCAATATTCTTAATTATTGCAACCATTTGAATTTTATCATAATAAATTTTTTATTTTGTTCATCCAACCTTCCTGTAAACTATTGAAACATATCTCTCACCTCATCATTAGAATTTTAATATTAACCCTTATGTTGAGATTGGGGTTGGAATTTCGTCCTAGGAGGCTATTAGAATCCAAAAGAGGCAGGAGGTCGAATAACTCTATTCTCCCTCCAAGAAAGGCTTGGGTGATTCCTATACCCCTGATAAAAATTATTGGTAAATGGTTCTTCCCAATATTTCATTCTTTGTCCATAGCTAGAAATGTTTTAATTCTCACATTTTTGGGCAGACATGTCCATGTTTGGTCATAAATTCTTAGTGTCCCAAATATACCTCACTGGGTATATTTCTCTCTAAGAAATTGATTCCGGTATTGATAGCTTACTTGGTTAACAGATTTTTTAGAATTTTGGTTCATTAATCATTGAAGTTAGTTTTTTATTTCAGTTAGCTGAGCTTGAGTTTCATTCATTGAATTAAATCCAATATTGACATTAGGATTTCAATTTACTCTCTTTCTTCTTGAATTCTTATGTTCAGATTTTGAAGAGATATTGTTAAAAAAATTAACAACTCTCCATCAAAAATGTTGTTGTAATTACCCCCAACAGCTTGATCAACTTGGTTTTGTCTAGATGAAGATAACTCTTCATAGAAGGTATCCATGAGAAGGTGGGATATGAGTTGATGATGGGGACACTGCCTAAGTAGGTCCCTTAATCTATCCAAATCCTCAGGAAAGGATTCTCCATCATCTTGATAAAAAACTACTGATCTTATTTCTATGTTATCTTTTTAATCTTTGGGTATAAAATTTCATAATGAATGAATTATAGATATAATCCCAATTCTCAAATATGTTTTCATCTAGACCTAGAAACCAGTGCCTATTATTCCCCTTATGTCAAAAAGGAAAAACTCTCGTTTTCATCTCATATTCTGTAAGACCTAACAAGGTAATTTGTTGCACAGTATTGTAGAAAATATCTAATAAAGAAAAGAGAGTCCATTAAGGGCAAGAAGTAGTGAAATATGGGACTATCTCAACTCATAATTTCTATCTCTAGGACAAATTCTAATTGAAGAATGGTTTCTTGAAACACGATAGAGTTGGAATTCCCTCATCCTAGGACTTGAATTTTCTAAGAGTTCTTGTTTTATGTTATTTTTATTTTTAGGAGAAGGAAATCTATCATCTAAATTTTCCATTTCATTTTTCTATTACTTATTGAGATAAATACGGTGTTTTTCAATTTCTGGGTTCAGGGGATCTAGACTAATAATAGAGGTTATTGTGCTCATGCAATGTGTAACAATAGTGGAATTCATAAAAACAGTTCAACGCAAAAAATAGTAGGACCAAAAGGGAATAAAAGTAAAAAAAATTAAAGTACAATAAAAATAACAACATAGGGGCACATAGAAATTGATATTACTAATATTTTTTTTCAAAAAATTCAATTTTTTCAATTTTTTGGAGTTTTTATCTGATTTTGTAGATTTTTTTAATAAAAACAAGGGCACATTCCCTCCCCAGAAACGGATCCAAAAACATATTCCCAACAATATTTTAAATTAAGTAAATGTTTAAAATTTATATCTCCTACTACAACTATATATTTTCTTAGTAGGGTAGAACCCACATGAAAGGATGGTGGCCAAATTTCTTTTCAAAGGATCCAACTATTGTCAGAAGTGGGAGTGTTTTTTATATATATTTTCATTTTTTAACTTTATATCTCTTTTTATGTTTCTACATGGATGTAAAGTAACATCATATTTTTTTGATTCATTGTTTTATGCTATGTTGAAATATGAAATGGTTTGAAAATAATATGTAACAAAAATATTGAATGTTGATAGATGAACAAAAAATGAAACGCCTTGGGAAAAATCCATTATAAATGTTTAAAATATTTACTTTTCACATGTATGATTGAAAGAGATACCATTGAGAAACACTAACTTATTTCCCTCGCCTGAAGGTAAGTCAATTAGGTTGAACATTCTTGGAGTTCACCACTCCAAGAAATTTCAACTGCCAGATAAAAATTTCAAATTGAAAATAGAACAAAATCAACATAAGTAGTGATGATTTATGAATTAAAAGTGTTAGAAAATATATTCGCGATACATATCACTGAATGATCGTAGAATCAGATGTTTGAATCAAGTGGAATTAATCAAATTTATGAATTCAGATTTGATCTTGACAAAAAATTCTGAATTCATTAATATGAAAAGTGATTAGGAATATAAGAAATAACTAGTAAATCTTGAAGTTTCCCAAAACCCATATTAATTAGATAACAATTTTGATCATATTTGAAAAAGAAAACATTCTATTACAATATACTGAATTTAAATGAAAACATAGGAGAAAGAGAAAACTCCCCAAGAAACTATGATGTTGTAATGCTGGTCCTCTAATCACCAAGAAAAGGTTTTCCAAGGATCTCTAGGAACTGCTCCTCTCTTACTCCAAGATATGAATCGTAGGTTGTATGTTCCTAAAATGATCCGTCCCACCTCTGATACTCTTTTTTTCCTTTTAATTTATGTCATGTGATACATATCTACTCCAACATCCACTGACTTAATCTTGTTCTTTAATTTATCACCTTACATGTGCGCTTTTTAGTGAATCACATGTTGTGTAAGCTTTTATATTGTCACTAAATTCCAATAAGTTAATTGATTGAATATGGATGTGTCTTCATCACCTACATGTACTTTCATTGAATAGAAAAAAAATAATTAAAGTAAAAAACTGTTAAAAAAACAATAAAAAATTGAATGTTATTATTAAAGTTAAATTACTTACTTAAAAGTCATATATATATATATATATTAATTGAATATTTTATTTATATAATCTACAAGTTAAATTAATTATAAATTATTAATGTTATTATTTTAATTACCTTATAGTACTATTTTATGATTATAAAATGTTATTATTTAATTAAGTTGTTTATTTTGTAATCAGATTAAATTACTAAGATTAATATTTAATATTATTTATATGATAATTTTATTAAATTAATAATATTAGTAATTAGTTAATATATCTTTCAATTATTTATAAATAGATTATTATTAATTACTAATAATTAATTATATTAATTTATTTATTAATTTTTCTATTATTATTATAGTTATTTAAAGTAAATTTGTATTTACTATATTTTTTAAATTATATAAATAAGTTATCATTTATTTATATTTTATTTAAAATTTAATAATATAATTTATTTTTAATATATTTTTTTAATTATTTAGTTTTATATTTTATTTTATCTGTATTATTATTTATTTATTTATTTTATTTTATGTTTGGTTTTGGTTTTTTTCAATTCCTTCTTCCTCCCTCCCCCATTTTACAGCAGGGGAGTGTTGGTTCATTACTTCAGGATAGTAGCCCTAGTGGTGGACATTAGTGCTCCACTTCACCATTGGAAAATCTCCTCCAGCATGGATCGACCTCTTGTGATGGTGGGTGTCGAGGAAGCTTGCACGGACATCATCATCCAACTATGGCACTTGTGTCATGAATCTCATTACCAAATTGGCGGTGAACAACAGTGTATTGTCCCAGCCTCACTCATCTCATAGTCGCAGCGACTCCTATCGGCATCCTCGAAGGCACTTCGCCAGAACATGCCACCGTAGTGGTGGTGGAATCAATTTCACCAGCTTCCAAATATGTGTGGCAACGAGAGGTAGATAATTGGTGACTCATCTTCGTCCGGAGACTCTGGCTTCATACTTCGGAATTCTCAGACTATAGCGGTAGTAAACCAGCAACTTGTGGTGGCTCAGGTGCTCATCAATGGTGGAAAAATTTCTCTTCAAATCTGGATCTATGATGCGGTTGTAACTCAATGGTATTTCGATTTTCTATTTTGATTCTGTGGCTGATTGCAGATCTAGTTTGTTCTGAAAAAAATGGCGTCGCTAGGTTGGTTTTAGGGGAAGCGAGGATTTTCAGTAGAATAAGGGATGATGGATAGTGTGTTGGTGAGATATTGAAAACAAGGCATCGACACAAGGGAATCCGTATGAAGAATTACCCAAGGTTGGGAGTAGTGCTGAGAAGATATTGTCAGTATGATATGAAAAATTAGTGAGATAGATTGGGAAAGGGTGTTGGTAGGTGCGAAGTGCGTTAGTAGTACAACGTCTCAGAGAATGCATTGACAGAATGGTGAATGGGTGTGGCAATGGTGGTGACAAGGCAGGATGTCGGTGAGACAACTAGGGTGTGTACGCCAGTATCTGGAATAAAAGGGAAGGAGTTGAGTCGGTAAGATGTCTTAACGACGAGGTATCGTTGAGACATGACTCACCAATAGTTTAAAATAGGTAGTGTGTTAGTGAGCCATGAAAAGTATCGGTGACTCACTAAAATAACAAAAATTTAACAGAAACTGAAATTAAATAGAGTAATGAATTAACTGATTAATAAAAAAACATAAAACTAAAAATATTTGAACAAAAATTTAAAACAAAATAAAAAAATAAATAAAATGAAACATGAATTTAATCTAAAGATTACAAAAAATAATTATTATTATTTTAATCACATGTATTATTGATTTAAGTTTAAATAATTGGAAATTTTAAAGTGAGCGATAAGAAATAAAATTATAGACTCAACTTATTAAATAAATTTAATTAAAGGGAAAACAATGTTAGGAGATAGTTAGATGCATCGTTGACTCAATGAGTCATCGATATTAGCGAAATTGAAGTGTCTGTGAGAAGAGAAAATGTCGATTAGACCGACAGGAATCTGTCGATGAGTAATGTACTAAAGAAAAACGGGAAAATTATGGAGAGATTCAAGGACATTTGTTGACTTAATATTATTAACATAATTTAAAAAAATTTAAATATTAATGAAATTAATTATTTAAAATACTAAACTATTTAATCATTTAAGAAAAAGAAGACTAAAAATAAATAACACATTATTTTATTAATTTAAAATGAAAATTATTAACATATATTAAAAACTACTTAAGTTATAAATATAGTAGTTATTTTACCAATTATAAAAGGAACTTGTTAAATTAGGTTCAAAGGATCCAAATTAATAGATGCAAGAGAATCAATTAAATTGAAATAATTAATAGATTTAGTTTATTTTAATATATCACAATTAAACAATTAAATATTTAATGTGAAAAATAAGTGAATTAAATATAAAAAAACGATTAATTGATTAAATAATAAACATTTTACTTTACTAAAAAGACAATAATATTAAATCCACAAAACAAATTAATTAATTATTAGGCGTAAAAATTAATATGACTAAAATAATTATTTTAAAGGTTAAATTGAATAATTATTTATAAAAATTGATTAATTGATAAATTTATTTATAAAAATATACAAGTGAAATTATTTAACATAAAGTGTAACAAAATTAATTAAATCATTAAAAATAAATTACAATGATGTGGAAAACTGTGTAAAAATAAGGCCACATAAAATTTCCCAACACTTAAGCAATTTTTGTCCCCAAAGAATCTCATGCATTACTATCCTTGAAAAAGTGAAAAGTGTGATTAATATTTCTCATCTCAAAATGTAAAATGTATGACACATAAAATATGGAACTAAAACTGATTTTAGGCTTAAGATATGGAATGATCAAAAGATCCCTTTCCTATAACAAAAAATCAATGGGCAATCAAGAGAGAAATGAGTCATCCACTATTAAGGATATCCTGCCTCATATATTTACCAACCTAATGACTCACATCAATCTAAGATCAGGTCCTAAGTCCAATAGTGACATCATGTTAAACATATGTGGAATTGAAAACATAATAAAAGGAACATTAAACATTGACTAATTCTTATGTTCCATATATATATATATATATATCATTGTGTGTGTGTGTGTAGAATCACCTTATTGATACAACCTAAATAATTCCCATATAAACCAACTTCCCCCTTCTTCATTGGGAATTCATCATTCCCCTCAACTTAATGATGTCATTTTTGATGATAAAGAATTTATTTTATATTTCCCATGCCATGTAACATGTGTTAAGAACTGTGAAAATACACTTATTCAAAGTGTAAATAGGGATTTTAATAAAGAGAAATTCGCCCGACATCTAGGGTCTCAGAGATTCATAGTGGGATAAAAAATTACCAAATAAGTCTAGTTTCTATAGATTCATATGACAACCATTTAAATTAGATTACTAAGGTGATTACTTTTTTAAATTAAAAGAATTTAGTCCCGTAGGAAAGTGTTCAAAATTCTATATGCAAAGGATATGATCTAAATTCCACAATAATATTATCCATGAAACTCTCAAATAGAGTTTGTAAACAAAAATTCCCATAAAATCACTAAGAATAGTCACTCAGAAATCATTCACCAACTTCAATTTCAGATTCAAAACCAAATTTAACTACCATAAAAGTATTGTACTTCAACAAGAATCATTTTAGAAATAGTGTAAAGCCTAAAATTGTGCAATAATTTTGAAAAAATTTGACCATTTTTATAAATTACAAAAAGTTTGAAAGTAGTGGGAATTTAATGGATTTCATTAAGAACAGTTTGGATCAACCTGAATTAACACCCTCCCGCATATTTAAAACCCAACTTCTTCCATTAAGTTGAATTCCAAATGGGAGAAGAACAATTTAATAGTTAAGGTTCAAATTAAATTTTCAATAAAATATATTGATTACACATATAAAGAGTCTCATTGAAGATAAAAAATGCTTTTTTCTATAATAAATAACCTAACATTGGGTCACATGATATATCATGAAGGTTAGTTGAAAATATTTTCATTAAAGTTATATATATAACAAGTGAAAGACTAAAGTGTACAATGAGTTGGGTGTACAAACTTTAAAATAAGTTATTATTTGGATATTCAATAATGTAGACAAAGTAAATGCTATAAACCCCATTAATTTAAGAAAATACAAATAAATCACAAGAAAATCCTAAATGTACCCCCCACACTTAATTTCTTATAGTGAATAATTTTAATATCAATAGAATTCAATTTTTCAGCAAATAAGAACATGATGAATTTGTGTACAGCAACAATGAAACAAATATATAATAGAATTTTCAATAAGAAGACATGCATCATAATTTCTTTCCAATAAAAGTATTTTTTTAATGAAACATAAACTGAGTCACCAAAAGTACTACCACAAAATAATTGACAATAGTGTATCAGTGGTTTAGGTGAATCGGCGAGTTATTGAATAACCGATTGCAGTAATATTGTGGCTTATAGCTGAATTTTTATTGAAGTTAAAGGAGCAGGAAAAAAACTTAAAGTGGCCTAGGAGTAGAGTACTCCCCAAAATTAATTATTATCATTAATCATACAATAAGGGAATTTATATCCTTTATTGACACAATAGGAGGATCATTCCTAATTCAGAACAAGAATACCATGAACAAAAAATCAATAGGAACTTCACAAAAACAGAGTATGCAAGAAAGACTTTATTCAATGACAGAAATGAACAAAGATATGAAAAAATAAGATTCATTGGTTTCCTCCCATGTAGGGATAAGTTTTAATGTATTCATATAGACATTATTTAGAATCCATTTTCATGCACTGTGAAGTTATCCAAGCTATTTGGTTGTCCATAAAAATACAACTTAACTCTCTACCCATTAACCACCATGGCTTTTTTCTCCTCACCAACTATCTCAATAACTCCATTCTTAAGAACTCTAATCACTATAAATGGTTCATACCACTTGGACTGATGTTTTCCAGGAAAGATTTTGAGTCTATAATTAAAGAGGTCCACCTTCTATACAGGTTGGAAATGTTGGGTTTCAATGATACAATCATGAAATATTTTAGTCCTATATTTGTATATTCCTGAATTATCTTAACTCTCTCCTTATCTCATCCATCTCACTCATCTCTAGAAATATTTTCTCACAAATACTCTTAGAATCATATTTACGATCCTTAACTAGCCAATATGACTTATGTTGCAACTCCACATGAAAATGAAAACATTTTCTAAACAATAGCCTTTCTGGAAACATACCTATTATTGTCCTCAATGCAGTTTTATATGCGCATAAAACATCATCCAATTTTAGAGACCATCATTTTCTAGAGCTTCAGACAGTTTTTCCAAGAATATATTTTAGCTCTCTATTTGAGATTTCAACTTGTCCACTAGAGTGTGGATGATAAAGAGTACCAGTTTTATAAAAACAACCATACATTTCCATTAAGTCCTTAAAGTTATAGTTATTAATGTGTGTTCTATTTTTAGTGATAAATGTTTTTGGGACTCCAAATCATGAAGGGATTTTATTTTTAATAAATGTGATAATATAGTTGGCATGATTGTTGGGAAGTGTTACTACCTCAATCCCACTTAGACATATAATCAAAAACAAGAATTTACTAATTCCCATGAAATGATGGAAATGAACCCATGAAGTCAAAACCCCAGACATAAAAAATTTATACTTCTAAAATACCTTTTTTGTGTAACACATTCATCCTACCAACATTTCCTAACCATTAGCACCTATCAGAAAAAACCACATAGCTCCTAGAATCCTTAAAAATGGTTGGACAATAAAAACTAGATTCGAGGACTTTTTGAGTTGTCCTATCACAACCATGGTGACCTCCCCAAGGTGAGGAGTGACAACTCTATAGAATGGGCAGCATATCTTTCTTAGGAACACACCTCGTAGAATACCATCAGCACATATACTAAAAAAAGGTCATTCAAAAGGAAATACTTATGTTCTGAGATAAAATTCTTCCATTGGTTATTAGACAAATTCGTAGGAAACACTCATGCTGGCAAGAAATTAGAAAAAAAATTATACCAGGTAGACTGCCTGATTGACATAGTGATTAGTTTTTCATCTGGAATGGAAGAGATTATCTCCCTTGGATCATCAAAATGGCTGTGAGGAATCCTATAAATATGGTCCGCAAAAAAAAAATTTAGCTTCATGATTATTATTTATTTCTAAATCAAATTCCTATATTAATAAAATCCATCTAATCAGTATGGGTTTAGTTTCCTTATTAGATAAAAAGTAATTATTGGCAGAATGGTCAGTGAAAATAATGACTTTAGAGCCTATAATTTATTGTCAAGATTTATATACTGTATGATAATTGCTAACAACTCCTTTTCAGTAGTGGTGTAATTCCTTTGAGCCTCATATAACTATCTACTAGCATAGTATAGCACATATATCTTCATATCTCTCCTTTTTCCAAGGACAACAAAAACATCCAAATCACTAGCATCACACATAAGTTCAAAAGGATGTTTCCAATCAGGTGTAGTGATGATAGTTGATGCAGTGAGTTTTTCCTTAAGCAGATTAAAATATCTCTAAGTGTTTTCATCAAAATTAAAAGGTGAATCCTTAACAATCAGAGAACATAAGGGATTATTTGATTTAGAAAATTCTTTGATTAACCTTTGTTAGAAACATGCAGAACCTAATAAACTTCTAATATCTTTAACATTATAAATAGGTGGGAGTTTTTAAATGACTTATATCTTTGCATTATCTACTTCTAGACCTCTCTATGACACATTATAAACTAACACAATACCTTCTGTGAACATGAATTGACACTTTTCCCAATTAATCACAAGGTTGGTTTTAATTAATCATTCTAAAAATAACTCAATATTTCCCAAACATGTTTCAAAATTTCTACCCATGATGGAGAAATCATCCATGATCACATAAATGATCCTTTCAATCATGTAACAAAATAGCCATCATTCACCTTTGAATTGTGGTTGGGGCACCACAAAACCCAAAGGGCATCCCCCTATTGTAAAATATCCTAAAGTGTCATGTGAATGTAGTATTCTCCTAATCCTATAGAGTAAAAGGAATCTGGTTGTTACCAGAATAAAAATCTAGGAAATTGAAAAATTCATTCTCAGACAGCCTCTGATGCATTTGATCATTGAAGGGAATTGGAAAATGGTCCTTCCTATTGGTTTCATTATGTTTCCTATAATAAATAAAAACTCATCCTTTTTAGATTTCATAACTTGGATTTCTTCAGTGTTTTCATTTTTGACAACAGTGAAACCTCCCTTCTTAGGGACAACCTAGACTGGGAAGACCCAACTGCTATAATAGATGGGATAGATTATACTACTATCAAGAAGTTTGATCACTTCCTCTCTAAAACATATTTCATGTCTATATTTAACCTTTTTTGACACTCTACCCTAGGCTTATGATATAGATCCACATTAATTTTATTCATGAAGAATAAGGGACTAATACCCTTTATATCAACTATGGTATAGTCTATGGTAGATTTAAACTTTTTAAGCACATTCAACAATCTCTCTTCTTTATTTTCATTAATCTTAGAAGAAATGATGACTTTGAAAGTGGAATTATTACCCAAGAATGAATATTTAAAATGTGAAGGAAGTGTTTTATGTTCAATAATGTGTGGTTCAACACTTGATCGAAGACTCTTGGTCCAAGAAGGACCAAGTTCTTCAACATCTCTTGTAAGGACTATTGAATGATGAAATATTTTCAATAACATGTTTATCTTTAGGGATAACATCCCTTTTCTCCAAAGTGGACAACATACTCTCCAGATTTTCTAGTTCAGGATTTTAAAAATTCAACAAAGCATAATCATTATATTTTATGATCATCTCTTCCTCTACTTCATCAACTTTTTATGAATTATTAATTAAATTATAAACAATTTCAAGATCACTTGAGGATTCTTAAAGTTGAGAAGCATATGAAACTACATCGGGATAAGAAGGAACAAGACATTTTTCTAGTTCTAGAAAAATGTCCAGACTCTTAGTTTGAGAAAATAAATCACATTATGAAAAATAAAAAACATAAATTTCAACTTCCAATTTGATTTTTTAATCAGGGGATGGTTTTTTCAATTTTTTTTAAAAATTATAATAACATTATACTTCAAAGAACTATATCTTTGAACAGTTTTTAGAATAATTTCGACCCATAATATTCATAAACACATTGAATTATTCTTGTTTATCACCAATTTTGAAAATCAGTTGACCCTTAGAGACATCTATAACAGCACTACCAGTTGCCAAGAAGGGCCTTCCTAGAATGATGGGAACCTCTTGATCACACTCTATATTTAATACTAAAAACTATGAAGGCAGAAAAAAATTTCCAACACCAGCTAGAAGATCATATATCCTACCTATAGGATGAGTGAAAGATCAGTCAGCTAATTTTAGTATGAATGGGGTGGGTTGGCGATCACCAAGCCTCAACTATTTAAATTTTGAGTGTGGGAGTTGGTTGATACTATCACCTATGTCATAAGTATAGTTGATCTGATTATAATTTCCTAGGGTGTATGGATAAAAAAGCTACCTGGGTCTTTCGGTTTGCTAGGGATTTTCTTTTGGAGTACAATACTACACTCTTTAGTGAGGCTGTAAGTAGAAAATTCATCAAGATGTTTTTATTTGAAACAATTTTATTAAGAGATTTCAATTAAGATGGTATTTGAAATATTTCTTGGATGAATATAATTTTCACATGAAGTCTTTACAAGAGACCAATGAACTAAATAATTTCATCCTGGGTATTAATTTGAGGTTTATGTTTTTCTGGGAAAGGGATGGGTGGGGTAAAATTAATATGAATAGTAAGAAATCCCTCATTTCATTGGCTTCTTTTTATTTTAATTTATTCTTGTTATATTTAAAATGTATTTTAAGCTTGAGTTTCAGGTTAAAAATTCAAATTCTATTCACTTTTATCATCCTTTTCAAAGTTTTCATAGTTAGAACAAAGAATATTTTTGTTTCCAAATTCAAACAATTTCTCATCTTGGTCATTTTTTAGTATTTTTATGCAAAATTTTGAGTATTAATACAACTTCTAGTGACTAATACCATAATTTTATCTCTAGTATTTACTTCAGTTGTGATTTTAAGTCTAACTTTTTACCTAGAACTAGAATCTGAGGAAAACTTCTACATTTGAATTTCAATATTCAACATTCGTGCATCCATTTTAATTTTATCATAATCATTTATTGTCGTTTTTCCATCAAAATGACCTATAAACTGTTGAAACATATCATTCACCTCATCCTTAGAATTTTATGATTCAGCCATAGGTTGAGATTGGAGATGGAATTGCTATTGAAGAGGCTGCTAGTATCCAGAATAGGTAGCATGTTGAAGAACTCTATGCTCCATCCAAGAATGGTTTGGGTGATTCACATACCATTGATTAAAATTATTTTAAAATGGGTCATCCCAAGGTTGTATTCATTGAATATATACAAAAAAATTTCATTTTCAATAGGTTGTATAGACATGTCAAGGTTTGGACATAAATTCTTAGTGTGCCCAAATATACCACATTGGTCACACATCTCCCTATGATATTGATTCTAGGTTTGATAACATAGTTGGTTAAAAAAAAATTCGAATTCTGGTTCATTAGAGATTGATTTTTTTTGGTGATTTCAGCCTTTTGAGCTTGATTTTTATTCATTTAACTAGATCCAATATTGACATTTGTATTTATGTTTGCTCTATTTCTTCTTGAATTCATATGTTGAGAGTTTAAAGCAAGATTGTTAAAAAAATTCAAAAATCTCATCAGTTTTGTCAGTTTAATTTCCCCCAGCATCTTGATCAACTAAGTTATCTTAAGATAAAGATAACCCTTCATCGAATGTATCTATGAGAAGGTGGGATAAGAGTTGATGACAAGGAAACTACATAATAATGTCCCTAAATCTATCCCAATCCTCATTAAAGGCCTCTCCATCATCTTGATAAAAACTAGTTATCTTATTTCTATGATCTCATTTTAATCTATGGGGTTAAAATTTCATAATGAAAGAATTATATATTTTGTCCAAATTCTCAAATATGTTATCATCTAGACATAGAAACCCGTTCCTAGCATTACCTTTTAAACAAAACGAAAACCCCCCCATTCTTAACTCATCTTTAAAAAGTTATAACATAGGGAGTTATTGCACATTATTGTTGAAATATATAATTAAGGCAAGATAGTATTCATTAGAGAGTCCATTAAAGGCTGAAAATAGTGAAATATGGGATTATTTTAGCTGAGAATTTCTGGATCTAGGACTATGCCTATTGGAAGAAGGGTTTCATGAAACATGAGGCAGTTGGAATTCCCTCATCCTAGACTATTAATTTTCAAAGAGTTATTATTGGAAGTGATGTTGATTGTTAAGAGAAGGAACAATCTCATTTAAATTGTCCATTTCAGTTTTATTTTTCTTCCTAAGAGTACTATGGTGTTGCTTTATTTCTGGGTTAAGGGGCACTAGACATACAACAGAGGTTCTTGGTCTCATGAAAAGTGTTAAAAAAGTTGAATTAAAGACAATAGATCAATGCATCAAACATTTTAACTAAACAGGAAAAAAATTAATAGAAAATAATAGTAATGAAATAAGGAAAACACAGTAACACATAGAAATTTGAAGTACTGAATATTTTGTAAACATTTTTCAATATTTTTAATTTTTTTGTGCTTTTTTATGTGAATTTTTTTATTTTTTTAGAAAAGTAATGGCTCATTCCATACCTGTAAATGTTGCCAAAAACTGATTCACAACTATCATTGAAATTGGGTAAAATATTAAAATTAATATCTCTTACTAATACTATATATGTGGTAAGCATGGTTCAACCCACATGAAAGGATGATGGCCAAATTTATTTTCTATGGATCTGAGTTTTGTTAGTAGTGGGAGTGGTTTTTATATATTTTTTATTTTTTACCTTTATATATTTTTTTGTTTTTTGAAGGATGTAAAGTAACACCACATTTTTTTGTTTCTTTATTGTAAACATTGTTCAAACAAAAAATAGTTTGAAAATAGAAAGTAATAAAATATAAAATGCTGATAGATGAACAAAAAAATGAAACGCCTATAGAAAACTCTATTCCACTGGTTTAAAATATTTCATTTTCACCAGTATGATTGTAAGGGATACCATTGAGAAACACTAACTTATTTCCCTCACCATGAGATAATTAACTTAGGTTGAGCATTCTCAGATTTCACCACTCCTAGAATGATAAACTTCCAGATAAAAATTTGAAAATGACAGAAGAAAAAACTCACCATAAGTAGTAATGTTGTATGAATTAAAAGTGCTAGAAAATATATTCACGATACATCTCTCTGAATGATTGTGGAATTGTAAATTGAAATCAAGTGGCATGAAACAAATGTGTGAATTCAAAATTGATCTTCCTAAATAATTCTAAATGCATTAATATGAAAAGTTATAAGGATGATAAAAAATAACCAGAAGATATATAAATTTCCCTAAACTCTTATTATTTAGCTAAATATCTTGATCATATTTGAAAAATAAATCATTATATTACAATATAATGAATTTAAAAGAAAACATATGAGAGAGAGAACTCCCCTAGAAACTATGATTTTTCAATTCTAGTCCTCTGATCTCAAAGAAAAGGTTATCCATGGTTCTCTAAGATCTGGTCCTCTCATACTCTTAGAAAAGAATCATGATTTTTTCTTTCCTAAAATTATCCACCCCATCTCTATTTCCCATTTTTTCTTTTAATATAATTTCATCTTCTACATATCTCCCACGACATCCACCGAATTAATCTTTTTCTTCAAATTCACACAGCACATGTGCGCTTTTTAGTGAATCACACATCGTTTTAGATTTTCTCTTGTAACCAAAATCAAGTAAGATATTTGAGTGAATCTGGATCTGTCTTCGGCACCTGCATGAACATGCATAGAATAGAAAAAAAAAGTGAAAAATGATAAAAACATGATAATAAATAATTTATTATTATTTTTAATGTTAAATTATTTACTTAAAAGTTATAAATATATATTTTAATTCACTATTTTATTTAATTAATATAAATTTTAAATTAATTATTAATTATTATTTTATTTATTTTAATTACCTTATAGTATTATTTTAGGATTATAAACTGTTATTATTTAACTATGTTATTTAATTAATACTTAGATTAAATTTTTATGATTAATATTTAATATTATTGATATGATAATTTTTTAAAATTAGTATTATTAGTAATTAATTAATATATCCTTAAATTATTTATAAATTAGATTATAATTAATTAGGAATAATTAATTATTTTAATTAATGTGTTAATTTTACTATTATTATAATAATTATTTCAAGTAAAATTATAATTACAATATTTTAAAAATTATTTAATTTAGGTATCATTCATTTAGATTTTATTTAATAGTTAATACTATAATTTTATTTTTTATAAATTTTATTAATTAGTTAGTTATATAATTTATTTTATCATTACTATTATTTATTAATTTATTTAGTTTTGAGTTTGGTTTTATTTTTTTTTAATTCCTTCTTCCTCCCTACCACATTACAACACAGCAAGGGAGGGTTGGTTCACTACATCAGGACAACTGATCTAGATGTGGATGGCAGTGATCCACTTCACCGTTGGTGAAGCTCCTCTAGTATGGATCAGCCTCCTTAGGCGGTGGGTGTCTAGGCAGCTTGCGACGACATCATCCTCTAATGATGTCTCTTCAATCATGGTCATATTCGTTGAATCTGTGGAAAACAACACCGTATTGTCCCAACCTCACTCATCTCACTGTCGTTGTGACTCCTATCAACATCCTCGAAGGCTCTTCACCATCACATTCCAAAGAATCGGTGGAAGAATCAATTTTCTTGGCTTCCAGATCTGTGTGACGATGACTGGTAGCGAATTGGAGACTCAGCTTCATTCGGTGACCCGAGCATAAAACTACAGAATACTCGGACTGCAGCAGTAGTGGACCAGAAAATCAAGGGGGCTCAGGTGTTCATCAGTGGTAGAAGCATTGTGATTCAGATCTAGATCTGGTTTGTCATTTTAAATGAATGGTATTTATATTTCCCAGTTTGATTCTGTGGTTGATTTCAGATCAAATTTTTTCTAAAAAAATTGGTGTCACTAGGTTGTTTGTAGGGGATGATGGGATTTTCAGTAGGATAATGGAGTAAGGATAGTGCATTAGTTAAAGGATGAAAACAAGGCATCGATGTAGGAGAATCGTTATGAATAATTAGGTGAGGTTGGAATTAGTGGTGAGAAAGACTGTCGGTATGAGATGAAGCATCTCTGAGACAGATTGGAAAAAGGTGTTGTTAGGTGTAACATACCAAGTAAGTAAAGAATTATAGTTATTCATATATATGTCTATTTATTAATTAGATAGTGTTTTAGAGGCTTAAAATGAGAATAAATCCAATCTCAAGCATAGAATATTCTAATATTTTTAAAAGATTATTTAGCCCCTTTTTGATGGAAAACCTTTTTTAAATCTAACTTCTGATAATTTTATAAGCTTTATTTGTCAAAATAAAATTATTCCTTAGAACTGGGACATTGAAATTTACTTTGTACAAATTTCACGTATTTTTCTGATAATGTTCATTTTTTTAATGAATAGTGAAAAATGTTATATTTTAATTCAAAACCTCGTGTTAATCTAATTTATTTATATGGTTATATTATCTATTAAATTTGATTTAAATTAGAATTAGAATATATTTTTACCATTTAATACAATGGTGGACATTAAAATTAATTTAACATTGAAATTGGACATAAACAATTTTCAATCTTTTGATATATATTGTTTCTTAAAAACACGTTATTTGTTTTGACAAAAATAATTAATTATTAAATAAATTAATGCCACTTATATGTTTTTAATTTTGTAAAATAGACATAATTTTTGAATTCAGAATATCAAATATATCTTAAGGTGGATTTTTGGTATTTTTTTGAAAACATCTATTTTTGATGAATAGTGTAACCACTATGTGGTAGTTAAAAAACTGATTTTTCATTTAAATGAAGCATTACTACTTATGTGAATTGAATTTAAAAAATCCATCATACATGGGTTTCATTAGTATGTAAAATGAGGTTTAAAGGGCTGAAAATAATTTTTGGTGAATAGTAACTTTTAAGTTTTAGTAATCACGATTAAAGGTAATTAGTGAAATTTAAGGTAAATATAATGTTATAATAATATGAAATTACCTTTACACTTGTCCTCCACTTATTGGATGAGCAATGGGCGACCATTACAATCCATGGGTCGATTTTTGGGACCCCATGGAGCAACTTTGGTAAGATAATGACATTAATACGTTTTATTTAATGTGAAAATAAAAATGTCACAAACATGTATTGTTTTACTAAGACAATTTTTAAATGGAGTTATACATGTTATATTTTTGACTATAAACATTTATTATAAATCTAAAAATATTTCTTACATCATGTTAGTTTTTTTATAATTTTTATACATTAAATAAATAAATTTATTTATGACACCATGATGATGGAGTGATTACCTCATTGATGAATGATTTAAATAAAATGAAATGATAAGGTAAAATATAAGACATTCACTTATCTAAAACCTATTTTATGGGTGGATTTAGAACCATTATCACCTTATCCTCTAAATATATCATTTTTGTACATAAAAATCCGAAAAACATTTTATAATAATGTAACATTTCAAGACTTTCCAAAGGTAACCCTCCTCCATCTAATAAATGGCCCCCACCTTTACCCCCTTACCCACACCTCCCAAGACTTTTCATGGACCAAAACCTTCTCATATTATCTCTCCTCATTCCTCTCTTACTCCTATAAGCCTCACTTTGGGCATAAGTCTTCCCAAGGAAGCCTTTGGCCCAAATCAAAAAGAGTTACCCGATTTAGAGGTAATGTATTCTCTCGAGTTTCATTCTTTTATTTTCCTTCATCACTCCCCCTAAAATTAATATTCTTAGACTACATAAAAAACTAGTATCCTCAATATACTAGGAAATTTTTATGATAATAATTTTATTTACACTTACACACACCTCCGTCTAATGGTTAAAGAACATATTGTTTCTGTGGGTGGCGAATTACTGACTCATGAAATGATGATTGTTCAATAATCTTTTAACAACTTTGATGGTGTCCATTAATATATCACTATATTTATATATGATATATATTATATTTATGTTTTCTTTATAATTATGTATTTTTCATTTATGGCATACCATTATGGTTTCCCTTATGGGTAAACGTGATAATTGCATTTTAGGAAGTGTGGACTACCGCCCTCTCAAAGTGATTTGAATCATTAATTCCATATGTGGGATGTATAAAGGATGGAGTTAATGATATTATATATAATATTATATTGGAATTATAATAAACCTTTATATCATTATGATTTCATTCCATTAAATATGAAATAGAAATGAAAGTAGCGTTCATGCCTACGTACGGCTTACCGTCTCCATTAACGGTGCATTTCATTTATTACCTCTAAATGTTATGTAATATTGTCAATTAATGTATATACTATATATATATGATATATATTATATCTAGATCATTAATATAATTCTGGATATAATGGATATTTTACCATATTAACAACTTGCAATTATAAGAAGTTTATTGTTTACTCTGTTACCAAAGATCGACAAATCGACCTTTATAAACTTAAATGATTACACAATGTTCATAACAATGTAATAAGTTATATAAAAGGAATAATGATCTTGAAAAGGTTCTTATGCAAGTAGAGATTAAATCTAGTTTATTATTCTGGAGATTAAAGAACTATCGATTCAAGTTGAACATGATGTAAGGGACTTCATCTCAATCTCATTTCATTGAGGCACATTTTGTTTTAATAAACAACTTTCATTTATATGGTGTGTAAACACCTTTTAAATTTCACTTCATTCAAAGGGAATCTCTTTCTATGAAGCATTTTACTAAATGACAGAATGTTTGTTTATTTTAACGCACGCGGTAACAACGTCCATTCCACCGACGCGGGTATTATTTGATCTTTAGCTTCCTCAAAAAGGCATAATTTTTTTTAAAATAAAATAAATGAGTATAATATTTTGTGTATTTTGGTATTTAAAAATTTTTTGATAATGGATTTATTTTCTGTCAATATATTTAAATGATGTATTGTGATTGAAATGTTGATATTTTTTCATTCCGTTATATTTTTTTTATGTGTTATGATTTTATAATTGTATGTGGACGTTTGATGGTTGGTTAAGTTATAAACCAAATGACGGGTGGTGCTGTGAATGCCAGGAGGGGTGATTAAGTTATAACCTCCAATGCATTGGGTATGGAAGTCGGTCGTATGGCTATTCCTTTTAGTGATATTTTTGGACGTCGATCGTATGTTCATTCCATTTAATAATTATTTTGTCCCAAGTTACCTTTTATGTTATGTGTTCTTTATATGGGTTTTATGGTAATCTGTTAGTTACAAAAGGGTATGTGATGATCTTTTATTCAATGAATATTATCTACTACTTCATAAAGGTGAAAAGTATTACATATGATAAAGTGTTCATAGTTTACTTGTTGTTTTGAATAACTAACAGTTTTCCTTCTTTTTGTATCCCATACTGTGATTTTTATGCTCATCCAAAGTTTTTGAAATGTTTTTCACAGGACATAATGTGGAATATAGTCAAGGATGGGATCAAGGAAAAGTCATGTTCTCTTAAACATGGAATTAGACATAACTCATTTTTTCTAGAGTTTTTATTTTGTGAAAAAAATGGAAACTAAGTAGGAGTGTCTAATTTGTATTTTTGAGATATTATGTAATAGTTATGGCCTAATTCTCTAAAATTATAATCCCAAAAAGATCCTCAATGTGAGTTATTCATTTAATTCAAGATTAAGTAATTTTTTGAGGCTGGGTCCTTATAGTTGGTATCAAAGGTCGGTTTAGACAACTTTAGGAGTTAGAATATTGTTAAATTCATGTACATAAAAATAATTTACTGTATGATTGAAATGATATAGCATTTAAAGATTACCATGTTGAGTCACCTAAGATATTTCTATGTTTAGAATGGTTTTTTGCATAAGAAATAAGGCAGCTATGTTGGGACGACATCAGGAAGAAAACAACATTCCCAATTAGCAACCTGAGACGGCCGGAATAGGAACTAAACAGTTTGTTGCAGTGATGACTTAGTTTACTCAGGCTATAAATTGTGGTAGTATCTATACACGAGATCAGCCAGATCAACCACAGAATAACAAGATAGTAGTGTAGCATTTCATGAGGTATCATCTGCCTTCATTTAGAGGATCAACTGAACCTGTGCTATTAGAAGGTTGGATTAAAGATCTTGAGAAGATTTTTGATGTCATGGGGTGTTTAGAACATCAAAAGGTTAGTCTCGATGTTTACCGCTTTTAAGTTCAAGTTGATTAGTGGTGGTCGGTGGTGAAAAATATCAGGGATATTTAGGAGATTGATGATCTTGACTGGGATGAATTCAACGGTATGTTTCATGAGAAATATTTTCCTATGTTGGTTCATCTTTGGATGGAAAAAAATTCCTAGAATTGAGGCAGGAGGATGACTCAGTGTCTACTTATGAAGAAAAGTTCACTCGACTGACAAGGTATGCTCCAAATTTCATATGAGATCTTGATAGTAAAATCAACCATTTTTACTCGGGGTTAAAGCAAAAGTATCGAAGGGCTTCAGCCTCTCGTGAGTTCAAAATTTATGAACAACTTGTTCGATGTGCGGAGATGGTGGAAATGTAGTTTACCGAGGATCAGGTGTTTTTTAAAAAAAACAGAATAAGAGGTCCAGTTGGTAGGGAAAGGGATAGAATTCATCAAAGAAGAGTGGAGGTAAGAAAACCAAATATCCTTCCTGTGAGAAGTGTGGTAAAATGCATCTTGGAGAATTTTTATTCAAGTCTGGAAAGTGCATTCACTGTGGTATGTCTGGTCATATTGCTCGTAACTGTAAGGTATATGATCAAGAATGAAATTAAAATCCAGCGATAAGATGTTTTATATTTAATGAAATGGTTAATTATTCAAATGAGTGTCATGCAAAGAACTCAACTGAAGGAAATCAGCCATCCAAAAATTATAAAGTGGTGGTGAAATCCTTTGCAACTACTTCACCAGATGTTGGGCCATCGAATTTAGTAGTATTAGGTACACTATTGTTTGTTCAGATTATTCCAATGTGATGATTGATTCTGGGTCTACACATTCAATCATTTCTGAGAAGTATTCGAGTAAATTTGGAATCCCATCTCAATATATGAATTCCGAACTTATGGTTAAAACACTCGAAGGAAATTTTGAGACAAAAAAGAAATCACAAGAACCATCCTTTCCTTTTGTGCAGAACGATTCAACCTGCAAACCTTATGGTTTTCCTTCTAGTAGAGTTTGATATTATTTTGGGCATGGATTGGATTTTTGTTTCTCATGATAAGATTGAATGCAGAGAAAAAATGGTTTCTTTTCAGAAATATTTACAATTTTTGTACAAGAATGAACAATTTCTTTTGATAATATATCAGGATGTTGAGAAACAAGTAAAATATGGAAATGAATGTTACCTTTCACATATTGTTGAAAACAAAGAACTGTTCAGATTAATGATGTTCCAGTGGTAAATGAGTATCTTGAGGTTTTTCTTGATGAGTTTCCTAGTATAATACATGATCAGGAAGTTGAATTTAATATTGACTTAGTTTTATGATTCTAAGACAATTTCAAAACCCCCTTATCAAATGGCTCACGTTGAACTTTTACAGTTAAGGAAGCAATTTCATGAGTTATTAGATAATGGTTTCCTTCGACCTATCACATCAACCTTGGGTGCTCATTTCATGTTTGTTAAAAATAAAGATGGTTTAATGAGACTTCTAATTGATTATAGAGCAATGAAAAACATCATTGTTAAGAACATTTATCGTTTGCCTCATATCGATGATCGTTTTGATCAGCTCAAGGGAGCTCGGTATTTTTCAAAAATTAAATTATGTTCGGGGTACCATCAATAGAAAGTATAAGAAGCAGACGGTCTGAAGACTGTGTTTCGTACAAGATATGGCCATTATGAATTTGTAGTTATGCCTTTTTAGTTAACCAATGCACCGGCTTTATTCATTGATCTAATAAATAGAATTTTCCATGAGATCTTGGATATGTTTTTGGCTATGTTCATGGATGATATTTTGTTTTTTTTTCAAAACTAAAGAGGATCATGAAATTCATTTTAGGGTTATCTTGCAAAACGTAAAAGATAAAAAAACTGTATGGAACATTCAGCATGTGTGAGTTTTGGTTACAAAAAATTTCATTCCTTGGTCACATTATTTCAAAAAATGGAATAGCTGTTGATCCTGCTAAAACAAAAGTTGTTGAAGAATAGCCAAGACCCAAAAATATAACCGAGACCCGTAGTTTCCTTGGTTTGGCAGGTTATTAAAAGATTTTTGTTAAAATATTTTTACGGTTATCTAGTCTAATGTCTATGTTAACTCAAAAAGGTGTTATGTTCATTTGGAAAAGATAATGTGATGATTTTTTTTCAGGAATTGAAAAGAAGATTGGTAAATGCTCCAGTTTTGGAACTACCTTCCTGAAATGGTGAGTTTGTTGTCTACAGTGATTCTTTGTTGAAAGTACTTGTTATGTCCTAATTCAGAATGATTATGTAAATTCGTTTGCTTCATGTTAGTTGAAAACTCATGAGTTAAATTACCCTACACATGATTTTGAATTATGTGGTGTTATTTCTGCTTTATAAATAGGGAGGCATCATTTGTATGGAGTAAAGTGTGAAATATATATACTAATCAGAATAGTTTAATGTATATATTCACTCAGAATGAATTGAACATGAGACATTGGAGATGGCTGGAATTAATCAAGGATTATGACTATACAATTCATTACCATCCTGGAAAAGAAAAAAAAGTTGCTGATGCTTTGAGTCAAAAAAGTAATGCTTCATTATCCATGAAATGTTTGGAACGAGATCCTTTGGTTTTTGATTTGAAGAACATTGGAATATATGTTGTTGGTGCAGGATGTTCTTCTGTTTTGTTTCAGGTCTCAGTGAAATCTTCTGTATTAGATAGAAATAAGAAAGCACAGAAGGAAGACAATGAGTTTCAGAAAAATGTCGAGTTGGTTTAGAAGGGTAAGTTTGATGAATTTAACATTAATGATGGTTGTGTTTTGAGATTTGGGAAGAGATTATCTGTGCCTTGTGATTCATAGTTGAAGAATGAGTTGTTATGTGAGGCTCATAGATCCTTGTTTTCAGTTCATCCTAGCAGTACTAAGATGTACATAGATTTTCAGGAGTATTACCGGTGAGATGGAATGAAAAGAGATATTTCTGATTTTACAATGAAGTGTTTGACTTGTCAATAGGTTAAAGAAGAGAGGAAGTTACTGAAAGGGATGCTTCAGCCGTTACTATTTCCAGAGTGGAAATGGGAGAATATATCCATGGACTTCTTTGTTGGATTACCGAAGACACCTAGAGGTAAAAATACAATCAGGGTTATTGTGGATTGCTTGACTAAATCTTCTTATTTCCTTGCTATACGAGATACTTTATCCCCAGATCAACTTTCTCGATTGTATCATAAAGAGATAGTTAGGTTAAGTGGAGTTACCCTCTCCATTGTATTTGATCGTGATCTCAGGATCACTTCAAACTTTTGGAAAAGCCTTCAGAAGTCATTGGAACTGAATTAAATTTTAGTACAACATTTCATCCTCAATCAGATGGGCAGTCAAAACGAACAATTTAAAGATTGGAGGATATGATACTTTCTTGTTCGATGGATTATCAGGGATGTTGGGACCAACATCTTTCATTGGATGAGTTTTCATATAATAATAGTTTTAATTCCAATATAAAGATGGAACCATTTGAGGAATTATATTTGAAGCGGTGTCAAACTACATCTTTTTGGGATATAGTGGGTGAAGGAAAGTTGATGGGACCAGAATTGGTAGAAGAGATGGCAGAAAAAGTTCAGTTGATACAGAAACACATGAGAACAACTCAAATCAGGTAGAAAAGTTATACAGACAACATGAGTAAGGATATCTCTTTTGAGGTAGGTGATCATCTCTTCCTCAAAGTTTTATCATGGAAAAGTGTGATGCGATTTTGTAATAAAGGAAAGATGGCCCCAAGGTTCATTAGACACTATGAAATTCTCGAGAGAGTTGTATCATTTGTGTACCAAGTGTCTTTAACTCTCATTTTATCTCCGGTACATAATGTTTTTCATGTTTCAATGTTGAGGGAGTATATGTTAGATCGATCTCATGTTAAATTTCTAGAGGTAGTTCAGTTAGAAGTGAATATCTCATATGAGGAACGACCAGTCCAGATTCATGACCATAGAGAGAAAGTGTTGTGGAATAAGGTAATTCACTAGGTAAGGGTTTTGTGAAAAAACCATATGGTTGAAGAGGCAATGTGGGAATATGAAAACGCTATAAAGGATAAATACCCCCACTTATTTAATAAGTGAATAAAATTACGAGGATGAAATTCCCAAAAAGTGGGAGGGATGTAACATCCCATGTATGTAAAGAATAATAGTTTTTCATATCTATGTCTATTTATGAATTAGATAGTGTTTTAGAGGCATAAATTGAGAATAAATCCAATCTCAAGAATAGAATACTATAATATTTTTCAAAGATTGTTTTACTGACTTTTGATGGAAAACCGTTTTTAAATATTACTTTTGACAATTTTATAAGCTCTATTTGTCAAAATAATCCTATTCCTTAGAACTGGGACATTGAAATTTACTTTGGATAAATTTCTGGAATTTTTCTGATAATGATCTTTTTTAATGAATAGTGAAAAATGTTGTATTTTATTTCAAATCCCCATTTTAATCTAATTTATTTATACGGATAGATATTATTTTTAACTGGTTTTAAAGTCTAATTAGAATCTATTTTTACCATTTCATCTAATGGTGGACATTGATATTCATTTCATTTTGAAATTGGACTTAAACAAGTGCCAATCTTTTGATATATGTTGTTTCTTAAAAACACGCGTTTTGTTTTGACAATGGTAATTAATTATTAAATTGATTAATGGAATTTATATATTTTGAATTTTTTAAAATAGACATCATTTTTGAATTCCGAAAATCAAATATATCTTAGGGTGAATTTTGGATATTTTTCTGAAAAACATTAATTTTTGATGTATAGTGAAACCACTAAGAGGTAGTTAAAAAAATAATTTTTTGTTTAAATGAAACTTTACCACTTCTGTGAATTGAATTTAAAAAATACGACATACATGGTTGACATTAATAAGTAAAATGTGGTTCAATGCGATGAAAATAATTTTTGGTGAATAGTAACATTTAAGTTTTATTATCACGATTAAAGGTAATTAGTGTCATTTAAGGTAAATATATTGTTATAATAATATTAAACTACCTTTACACTTGTCCTACACTTATTGGATGATACATGTCCGACCATTAAAATTCCTGGGTCGATTTTTAAGACCCCATGGAGCCACTTGGGTAATATAATGACATTAATACCATTTATTTAATGTAAAAATAAAAATGTCACAAACAAGTATTGTTTTACTAAAACAATTTTTACATAGGGTTATACAAGTTATATTATTGACCATAAATATTCATTATAAAGATAAAATTATTTCCTACATCCTTGTATTTTTTATATAATTTTTAGACATTATATAAATAATGTTATTTGTGACACCATGATGATGTAGTGATTACCTCATTAATGAAAGATTTAAATAAAATGAAAAGATAAGGTAAAATATAATACTTATACTTGTCTGAAACCTATTTTATGGGTGTATTTCGAACCCTAATCACCTTATACTTGAAATATATCATTTTGGGGCCTTTAGAATCCGAAAATAATTTTATAATAAAGTAACATTTCAATACTTTCCAAAAGTAACCCTCTTCCCTCTTATAAAAGGCCCCGCCTCAACCCCATTACCCACACCTCCCAAGCCTTTGGCTCGACCAAAATCTACTCATATTATCTTTCCACATACCTCTATTACACATATAATCCTCAATTTGGGATAAAGTCTTCCCATGGAATCCTTTGGCTCAAATAAAAAAGAGTTACCCGATTAAGAGGTAATGTCTTCTATCGAGTTTCTTTCATTTATTTTCCTTCTTCACCCCCCACTAAGATTCTTATTTATTTATTCCATAAAAACACCATTATACTCAATATACTAGGATGTGTTTATGAGAATTTTTTTATTTAAAAATACACAAACCTCCATCTAATGGTTAAAGAACACACTATTTCTGTGGGTTGCGAATTACTGCCTCACGAAACAATGATTGTTCAATATTATTTTAACACCTTTCATGGTGGACATTAATATGTCACTATATTTATATATTATATATATTATATATATGTTTTCATTATGCTTCTGTATTTTTCATTTATGTTTTACCTTTATGGTTTCCATTATGGGTAAACGCGATAATTTAATTTTAGGAAGTGCGGACTACAGCCACCTCAAAGTGATTTGAATCATTAATTCTATATGTGGGATGTATAAAGGATGGAGTTAATGATATTATATATTATATTATGTTGAAATTATAATATAACTTTATATCATTATGATTTCAATCCATTAAATATGAAATTGAAATGAAAGTACCATTCATGCGTACGTACGGCTTACCGTCTCCATGAACGGTGCATTTTATTTCATACCTCAAAATGTTATGTAATATTATAAATGAATGTATATACTGGATATATATGATATATATGATATATATATCATGAATATAATTCTGTAGATAATGGAGATTTTACCACATGAACAACCTGTAATTATACAAATATTATTGTTCACTCAAGTTCCAAAGATCGACAAAACAACTGTTATCAACTTAAATGATTACATAATGTTAATAACATGGTAATAAGTGATATAAAACTAATAATTAACTCGAAAAATATTCTTATGTAAGTATAGATTCACTCTAGATTATTATTTAGGATATTAATAAACGGTCGTGTGAAGTCGGACATGATGTAAGGGACTTCGTCTCAATTTCCTATCATTGAGGTATATTGTGTTTTAATACACAAATTTCTTTTATATGGTGTATAACAAACTTTGACTTTTCATTTCATTCAAAGGGAATATTTTTCTATGAATAATTTTACTAAATGAAAATAATTTTTTTTCTTTTAACGTATGCGGTGACAACGACTTTTCGGCCACTGCGAGTAGTATTTGATCTTTGGCTTCCTCAACAATCCGTAATGTTTTTAAAAGATAAAAAATACCATATAATCTTTCAAGTATTTTGGTTTTCAAAATGTTTTTGATAAGGATTTTCATTTATGTCAATATATTTAAATGATATATTGTGATTGAAATGTGGAAATTTTTTTATTCTTTTTTATTTGTTTTATGTGTTATGATTTTATAATGGTACTTGGACATTTGATGGGTGGTTGCGTGATAAACCAAATGAGGGGTGGTGCCGTGAATACCAGTATGGGTGGTTATGTTATAACCTCCAATGTATTGGGAATGGAAGTCGGCCGTATGGAAATTCCATTTAGTGATACGTGTTGAAGTCGACCATATGGTTATTCCATTTAAGTATGTTTATGTCCCAAGCTACCTTATATGTTATGTGTTCTTTATATTGGTTTTATGGGAATATATTGTTTACAAAAGGGTATTTAATGATCTTTTATTCAGTGAAGAGTATTTACAACTTCATAAAGGTGAAAAGTATTACTTATGATAATGTTTTGATGGTTTATTTGTTGTTTTAAAAACACTAACAGTTTTCCTTCTTTGTGTATCCCTTGTTGTGGTTTTTATGCGCATCCCATTTTTTTAAAAAAAATTCACATGACATAAAGTAGAATAGGGTCAAGGATGGGATCAATGAAAATTCATGATCTCTTAAACATGGAATTAAACATGGCTCTTTTTTTCAAGAGTATTTATTTTTAAAAAAATTGGAAACTGGGTAGGAGTGTGTACTTTGTTTTTTTAGATGCAATGTAATAGTTATGGAATAATTCTCTAAAAATCTAAACCTAAAAAGATCCTCAATGTGAATTATTCATTTAATTCAAGATAATGTAATGTTTTAAGTATGGGTCCTTATAGTAGGTCTCTTGCGTGTCAGTAGCACAATGTCTGGGGGGATGTATCGGTATCATGGTGAATGGGTGTGGTGTCAGTGGAGGCAAGTCAGGCTGTTGGTGAGACAACGATGGTGTGTTTCCCAGTAGCATGAATAAAATGGAAGGAGTTGATTTATTGAGACGTCTCACCAAAGAGGTATCGGTGATACATGACTCGCTGACAGTGTAAAATAGGTAGTGTGTCGATAATCCATGAAAGTTATCATTGACTCGCTGAAACAAAAAAAAATTAACAGAAACATAAATTAAAAAGTGTAAGGAATTAACTTATTAATAAAAAACATAATACTACAAATATTTGAAAAAAATTAAAAAATAAATAAAACAAATAAATAAAAAATAAACTTGAATTTAACATATAGATTACAAAAAATAATAATTTTTACTATAATCATATATATTATTGATTTAATTTAAAAAAATGAAGATTTTAAAGTGAGGGATAAAAATTAAAATTAAAGACTCAAATTATTAAATGAATTTAATTAAAATGAAAAACAATGGCAGGAGACATAGAACTACGTTGATGAGTCAATAAGTCACTGACAGTAGCGAAAATGTAGTGTCGGTGAGACAAGAAACCGTTAGTAAGATCGACATGAAATAGTCAGTGAGTCAAGTACTAAAGAAAAATGAGAAAATTATGAAGAGAGTTAAAGATAGTTGTTGACATAATATTTTAACTTCATTTATATAATTTAAAACATTAAGGGAATTAATGATTTAAAATACTAAATTATTTATTTATTTGACAAGATGAAGACTAAAAATGAATAAAAAATTATTTTATTAAGTTAAAACATTACTTATTAACTTATATTAAAAACTAACTAAGTTATTAACAGAGTAGTAAATTTACCAATTATAAAAAGAACTTGTTAAATTAAGTTTAAAGGATGCAAATTAATATATGCAAGCGAATCAATTGGATTAAAATAATTAAGAGTGTTGGTTTATTTTAATTAATAAAATTTAGATAATTAAAATTTTAAATTGAAAACATAGTTAATTAAATATAGAAAATGATTAATTGATTAAATAATAAACATGTTACTTTATTAAAAATAAAATAAAATTAAATCCAGAAAACTAATTAGTGAATTATTCGACTAGAAAAATTATTAGGACTAAAATAATTATTTTAAATGATAAATTTCATATTTATTTATAAAAATTGATTAATTAGTAAACATAAGCATAAAAATATAAAAGTGAAATTATTCATCATAAAGTGTAAAAAAGTTCCTTAAATCAGTAAATATTAATTAAAAAGATGTTGAAAAATGTGCAAAAATAAGTCCACATCAGGTATTTTGGGATTTTATCTTTATTTTTAATTGGGGCTTCTTCCGTTGGATACCCATATCTATTCGTTATAACTAAAACACATCCCATGGTGTTTTGTGGATTTTCTAAACCCATAAAAGTTGGATTCAAGGTGGTGTCTTGGTCAATATTCACCAATATCAAAAGGTTAGGGAACCTATCTCTTTCTTCTTTGGTTTTCATCCATTTTCTCTTTCTCTTATGACCATAGTGTTCATGTTTGGCCAATTTGGGTATCTAGGGTGGTGAAAAATTGGGGGAATTTCCTTCTTTCGGTTCGTTTTGGATGATCATTCTTTTTAGAACCTTCGTGGAGTCTTTTTGGTTGGGCATATTTGAAGCGCATTTTATTTGAGGCCAGTTTTACTTGCAATATTCCTTTAAATTTAATATTCATTGGTTTATTTATTTTTCACATTACTTCATTATTAAAAAGTGGTGTATGTTATTTATAATTTTTTTGACATAAAATGAGATGGTATTCTTTATTTTTATGAATATATAGTGATGATTTTTTGAGTTGTGCACGATAATTGTTTGATAAATTTTCTGATTAGATTTCACAAGTGGTTTGTGATTTTTAAAATCATGGTTATTTTTGTAAATGTATTTGTGAAATATAAAATGGTGGTTTTTGTTTCTCAAATTGATTCCTAAATGGTGTTTTTACTCGAAATTGGTATGTGTTTGGTTCTCTGAAAATGGTTTGGTATGTAATGGAAATTTGTTGGTTTCTTTTTGGAAAATGGTGATTTCTTAAAGGGTTTCGAAGCCCATTTTTCACTTTTGTGATAATGGTTGTGGTGAATACTCTCCTTGGATAATTAACTTACATTGGTTTTGATTTCATGTTTTTGGAGTGTAGAGACCCGAAGCATGGCGTACATGAACATTAAATTACTTTTTCGGAATACTTAATACATAAGAAAAACAGACACACAAGGACAGTAATAGTTTAGTGTCTTTGGAAACTCGGAATACAATCTTCTAATCGTGGTGAAAGATCTTAAACATCTCCCAATAAAGATCTTCATTTTTTTCTTACCTAAAACCTTTCTTTATATCTTGGGGAAAAGAAAACATCAAATGGGTGAGCTCAAATTCCCAGTAAGGGTAAACATAGAGAACATAGAACAATCCATAAACATTTGAATGCAAAAACATGAACATAAAATCTAAACATCAAAATCTTGACCAAATACATGAATCTTGGAAACAGGTAAGGCATATATCATAAAGTAACATCAATCATGATAAAATAGCATGGGAATAAAACATGTAATTGTGGCATGCATTAATCACATGTAATGATTTACATAGTAGCAAAGGCATTACTTCCAAGACCATCTTAGTGGACAAAGTCCCTTTCTGAATCGAGTTCACTCCTCGTTCCAGTCCTGTAATACTGAACCAGATTAACTTACTGTTCCAGCAATGTCTATCTCATGAGATATAAATCTTTACCCAATGTATTGGAGGGAGATATTGGTCCTACCCATCTCATAATGAAATCATTCTTACTTGTGCCACAAAATAATCTTAAAACATTCATCATAACCCAAAGAATAAAATGGGTTTCATAAACATCATTCCATAATAACATAATCCGTATAAAACAAATGGATATCATATCATCATAAGATAAGTGAAACCATGTAAATAATATAGACATTATACTTGAAACATACACATATGAAATAATGTCATCTTAGATGGAAAATGGTTTTGATAAAACACATGAAATGAATTCTTGAGGAAAATATCCATTCATCTTCAAAATCATTATATTTTTAGAAAATGTCATGAAATTTTAAAATAAAAGGATTTTGTTGAAAATAGTCATGAAATATTATGGAGGTGGCTTCATAAAAACAAGTCTTTATAAAACCGTAAAAATCCTTTCAGGCCGTATACGTTAAAAAAACATTCTTCTCATACTTTTGTCGGAAAAGTCAAAAAGTGCCTCATAACGTAAACAAAAGAATGATTCCTTACATACCATATAGTAAAAGTCAAAAATGGGTAAAAAGGAATCTAAACATACATGAATACACTTTTATAAATCATGGACATAGATGATAGCATTAACCCCAGTAAATACTTACGAATAAGCAATCTTGGATAAAAATGAGATTTTCACAAGTATCCCTTACCTTAGGTCCGATTTGCTTCGTAAGTTTCCGAACCTCCTATATAATGATTTAAATAATGCCATTGACTTATTCCAGAATCATACTCATTGTTATGATATTATATATGGTTCACTTATGACTTTATATTACCCTTTCTTTTGTAAATTCCATGTTAAAGAGCGTTTTGGGTAAAATCGTTTCATTTGTCGTTCGTGTTTTGACTTGTAATTATTCATATGATTAATTAGATCATGATTACTTAATTCCAGAATATAAAACATGATTTATATATAATATATATTCAGAATATACTTATATATAATAGATCAGTAAATGGAAATAAATACACCGTTCATGGAGACGGTAGGCCGTACGTACACATGAACGTTGTTTTCGTTTCCTAATTGAGTTGAATGGAATTAAGTAGATGACATACATATATATACACATAAATCCAGTATCATTATTATTTCATATATTTCATGATTACTTATTATATATACTTTATAATCATTCATGAATGGTTAACGTGGAGAATGAATGTCAGCGCGTCGTGGAGACGGTATTCCTTACGTACGCACGCGCGGTGATTTCATTTTTCGTAGGATGGATAGATGGTGAAATAGGGTTGTTTCATAATTATAAAAAAATATCAGTATATGAGTGATACTGATGTTATTAATTCATAATGGAACAACTAAATAAGAATAAGTGGAGGAAGAAATAAAGATGAAAGAATTGGTAACAGACATTACCTCTTCTTTGAAGCGCTTCTTTGAGACCTCATTTTGGGGCACTAAAATTGGTCTTTGAAGAAGACCAGGACCTCTAGGATGTCTCTAGGGAAGTGTAGAGAATAAATATGGAGGGTTTGGCCGAGCTTTAAGGCTCAATTTGGAGTGAGGAAGAGGGGGAGGAGGTGCCCTTTTATAAGGGAGGAGAGGGGCTCCTTTGGAAAAACTAAAAATATTATTTTATTATAAAGCCAAATTTGGTTTTAAATAGCTCCAAATTGATTTATTTCGAAGCTAAGGTGGGTATGGGTCGAAATCCGCTCATCCAATAGAACTTAGACAAGTTTAGGTTCCTATTTTAACCTTATCATTTAGATTTAACATTAAGTTAAATAATTTTACTTTTACCGTGTCTTCTTTTGTTTTTACACTATAAGGTTAATAAACTTACTATAACAAGCCCAACGAACCCCAAGTTGTTTATGATTAATATATATAACCTTATCTAAGTCATTTGGCCGATACTTATATTTTTAGGAATTAAATAACAATTAATAATATAATTTTTGTTTTACAAACTACTTTATGTAAATTTTGAAACTATTTAGTAATTGATATTTGTGAAAATCATAACAGAATGATTTGTTCTAAAAAAGTTAATTAAATAAATAATAACATGTCATATTAACCTAGAAAATTAGTGTAATTCATAAAAAGTCTAAAATTACATTTATTTGGGTATTTATAACATCAATTATGTCAATATTTCATTAATAAGATAATTACTGCATCATCTTTGTGTCATAAGTAAATTAAATTATTGGATGTCTAAAAATTAAAAATAAAATAACATTATGTAGGAAATCGTTTTAGATTTTTAATGAATATTTATAGTCGAATTTATCTTATGTATAAACCTATATTAAAAATGATTTACTTATTAAACATTGATTTTAACTATTTTAACCCTTCTTTAAATAAATTAATAATAAATGTCCTAATTTAATACAATGGGCCTAAATGGTCATATTTTATTCCTAAGGTTGTTTTTGGTCTAATTACACATATACAATAGAATTTGGACATGTGTTTGGGTAATAATAATATCATTTTTACCCTTAATTACCCTATTTACTTTTAACCATGGTAAAAAAAGAAAAAAGTTACTATTCACCAAAAATTATTTTAATCTCATTGAAAAACATTTTACTTACTGACATCAACTGTGTCTCTTGGATTTTTAAAATTCCACTGACATAAGCGGTAAAATTAAGTTTTATGAAAAATTCATTTTTTTTAACTTCCACTTAGTGGTTTCACTATTCATCAAAAAAAATGTTTCCAGAAAAATACCAAAAATTATGCCTAAGCTATATTTGATATTATGAACTGAAAATGATGTCTATTTTACCAAATTCAAAACATATCAGTTGCATTACTTAATTTAAAAATTAATTCCCGTCATCAAAACAAATAGTGTGTTCTTAAGAGATAATAACTATCAAAAGATTGACACTTGTTTATGTTTGGTTTAAATGTGAAATTACATCCAATGACCAAAATTGTATGAAATTGTAAAAATATATTCTAAATATACTTTAAAACCACTCAAATTAATAATTTATCACTATTAATTATTTCGATTAAAAAGGTTGTTTTTAATTAAAATTTAGTAATTTTCACCATTCATCAGAAAATGAAAGTTATCCGAAAAGTACAAAAATTTCACCCTAAGATAATTTCGATATTCCAAATCCAAAAATGAAGTCCATTTTGAAAAATAAAATATACAAAATTTCAAAAAGTGGTTATTACTATTCATAATGGTTAGTTTTATTAATATTTTAATAGCATATTGTTGTTTAGTGAAACTCGTTATTGCGTACTACACATGCTATCGAGGAAGGTCATGATTGCGTGTAATGCAAGGCAACTCTAGGATGTGTGTTGTTCAAGCTCCTTTTGGTGTAGAATACAACACACGACATTAATGAAATTAAAAATAATATTTTTATAAAATCTCTGGGTGTTACATTCTACCCCCCTTAAAATGAATTTCGCCCTCGAAATTCATTGGGGTTATAAATGGTTTACTACTAGAAAGATTCTTTAATAGAAACCCACATCCTAAAAGGAATATCAAAACCAATCGTTAAAAACAAAAGTATGAAGCGTAACGGTTACCCAAATAAACTAATCACTAGGTTTCCACATAGGTGAAAATATGGATATGGAAGAGAAATCTAACCATCATGTTCTGATGGAGAGTGGTAGAGAACATGGATAGGGAAAAGCCAGCAATCACAAAGCCATAAATTTGTGACGATCTAAGGTACAATATGATTCATTAGATATAAGAGCACTAGGACAACATTTTTGGTTTTCAAGATCATTACCCTAAAGTTGATGAAATTGGAATTAGAAGAAATACTTTCTTGATTTTGGTATAGTCTCACCGTTGGTCGTTCTTTGGAAAATTTCCACTTCATCTCTTAATGAAATGAAGTTCAATTTTTCATTCATGATGTGTTAGCAGATCATGTGATAGAATGATTGGTCATTCCATCTGTCTCAAACAAAAGGTTAGAAAAGATATCAAAACTTACATAAGTCTATCTATAGTGAGATTAATCATATATGGTTTCTAAAATGGACTTATACTTCATATATCATACTGATTAATAAAATAAAACTAGTTTCTACTAAACAGGGACTTCCTGTAGGCCAGTGGTAGGTGATAAAGGCCAGTCGCACTTCGGTTATGGGATCGATCCCCATAGCCTTGTCCGACGAGATGGGTTGTCGCCCATCCCGCAGGTTATCTTTTTTCTAAAGTTATACTACTATAACATCTCATCAATAATATCGAAAAAAGTTCTATCCTTAAACAATACTAACTTACTTCCAACAGAATCCATTCCAATCATTAGGCTTATCTAAAATACTTTGGTCCAAGCTCATAGTATAAAGAAAATGATTACTTGAAATGTCACATAACAATCACGTGAATGCCATCATTTATAACCCATATATCATAAGATATATCTTATTGGTCAAATTACAAACATGTGAATACCTTAATCATGTATTCTCTTGAATAATGAATACCCATTGAACCTTAGTGAAAACATGAATGCACTCAAAATTTAACTCTTTCCACATACCAAAATCCAAAAATTCTATATACTCAAACCATGATATAACCTTCTCTTTATATCAGTCATGAGATCATGAATACTATCAAAAATTTAATTTTCTCCTTATCCCTTCATTATGCGCATATCATCTACATTCCAAAAATATCTGAATAACCTTTCATGGATACTAGTACCATTAATCATACACTTTCAAAACTCAAGGAAAGATAACAGTGTAACAATCCTTAGATGTATCTTTATTCCATAGTACCATGAGATTACTTATACAACATTACACATGATAAACATTTAATCATTCCACTACATTCTTAAACCATTGACCGAGCTTCAACAATTCTTTCATCTCACATATCATTTGTAGTCTCTTCATCATCATCAGCATAAATACTATCCATAGGACCATACTGATTCTCTTCATGAGACTTTCCCTTAGGGCATTGGTTTTCATAATGCCCGTACATTCCACATTTAAAACATTTAACCATTGTTGATGTCGTAGCAATACTATTATCCTCATCCATGGTGTTAACTGAACCTTTTCCATTGCACTTACTGGCTTTGTATCCTTCTTTTCCACACCCAAAGCATCTCTCAGTTCCTTTGATACATTATCCTTGATGCCTCTTCCCACATGATTTACATAGGGGAAATTGAACTTTCTTTCCTCTATTATCATCATGAAACTCCATCTTTCTCTTATTAGTCGAGTCAGGAAACTTACCAAATTTTACTTTATTGATCATATTATGAGATTTCTGATTCGGCATAATAATGATGTTTGGACTTCCAAATCCCATTTCGTTTGGTTTCTCATGAAGAATATCATTCCATTGTCCATCATATCCTCCATTATCGTGAATCATCTTGTTTCTAGTAATTTTCTAAAACCCAAAAAGAATAGTGTGAGAGGAAAAAATCATAATTAAGGAGGAGTAAATTCAATATCTAACATCTTTGTTTTAATCTAATATCTTTACCATAGTTCTAGGACTATATCCTATACGTATATTTATCCTTAGGGACATCCCTAGACATACCTTAAAAATATCTCTAGGGATCTCACTAACGTTTTCGCATCCTAGTTTCCAAAGGTTGACTAAACTTTTCCTCTGATACCAACTGTAGAGACCCGAAGATTGACATACATGAACATTACATTACTTTTTCGAAATACTTAATAGATAATAAAAACAGACACATAAGGACCGTAATAGTTTAGTGTATTTGGAAACTCGGAATAAAATATTCTAATCGTGGTGAAAGATCTTCAACATCTCACAATAAAGATCTTCCGTTTTTTTTCTTACCTAAAACCTTTTTATATATCCTGGGGAAAAGAAAACATCAAAGGGGTGAGCTCAAATGCCCAGTAAGGGTAAACATATAGAACATAAAACAATCCATAAACATTTGAATGCAAAAACATGAACATAAAATCTAAACATCAAAATCTTGATCAAAGACATGAATCTTAGAAGTAAGTAAGGCATATATTATAAGGGAACATCAATCATGATAAAATAGAATGGGAATAAAACATGTAATTGTGGCATCCATTAAGCAGATGTAATGATTTCCATAGTAGCCAAGGCATTACTGCCAAGACCATCTTAGTGGACAATGTCCCTCTCTGAATCGAGTTCACTCCTCGTTCCAGTCCTATAATACTGAACCAGATTAACTTACTGTTCCAGCCATGTCTATCTCATGAGATATAAATCTTTACCCAATGCATTGGAGGGAGATATAGGTCCCACCGATCTCATAATTAAATCATTCTTACTTGTGTCACAAAATAAACTTAAAACATTCATCATAACCCAAAGAATAAAATGGGTTTCATAAACATCATTCCATCATAAAATAATCCATATACAACAAATGGATATCATTTCATCATAAGAAAAGTGAAACCATGTAAATCATATAGACATTCTACTTGAAACATACACATATGAAATAATGTCATCTTAGATGGAAAATGGATTTGATAAAACACTTGAAATGAATTCTTGAGGATAATATCCTTTCATCTTCAAAATCATTCTCTTTTTACAAAATGTCATGAAATTTTAAAAAAACGATTTTGTTGAAAACAGACATGAAATTTTATGGAGGAGGCTTCATAAAAATAATTCTTTATAAAACCATAAAAATCCTTTCATGTCGTGTACGTTAAAAAAACATTCTTCTCGTACTTTTGTCGGAAAAGTCAGTACCTCATAACGTATAAAAAAGAAATATTCTATACATACCATGTAGTAAAAGTCAAAAATGGGTAAAAAGGACTTTAAACATACATGAATACACTTTTATAAATCATGGACATGGATGATAGCATTAACCCCTGTAAATACTTACGAATAAGAAATCTCGGATAAAAATGAGATTTGAACAATTATCCCTTACCTTAGGTCCGATTTGGTTCGTAAGTTTCCGAACGTCCTGTATAATGATTTAAATAATGTCATTGAATTATTCCAGAATCATACTCATTGTTATAATATTATATATGGTTCACTTATGACTTTATATTACCCGTTCTTTTGTAAATTCCATGTTAAAGAGCGTTTTGGGTAAAATCGTTTCATTTGTCGTCCGTGTTTTGACTTGTAATTATTCATATGATTACATAGATCATGATTACTTAATTCCATAATATAAAACATGATTTATATATAATATATATTCAGAATATACATATATATAATAGATCAGTAAATGGATAGAAATACACCGTTCATGGAGACGGTAGCCCGTACGTACGCATGAACGCTATTTTCGTTTCCTTATTAAGATGAATGGAATTAAGTAGATGACATACATATATATACACATAAATCCATTATCATTATTATGTCATATATTTAATGATTACTTATTATATATATTTTATAATCATTAATGAATGGTTAACGTGGAGAATGAATCTCATCGCGTCGTGGAGACGGTATTCCGTACGTACGCACGCGCGGTGATTTCATTTTCTGTAGGATGGATAGATGGTGAAATAGGGTTGTTTCATAATTATAATAACATATCAGTATATGAGTGATACTGATGTTATTACTTCATAATGAAACAACTAAATAAAAATAAGTGGAAGAAGAAATAAAGATGAAAGAATCGGTAACAGACATTACCTCTTCTTTGAAGCGCTTCTTTGATACCTCCTTTTAGGGCACTAAAATTCGTCTTTGAAGAAGACCCGGACCTCTATGATGTCTCTAGGGAAGTGGAGAGAAGAAATTGTTAGGGGTTGGCCGAGTTTAAAAGCTCAATGTGGTGTGAGGAAGCGGGGGAGGAGGTGCCCTTTCTAAGGGAGGAGAGGGGCTCCTTTGGAAAAACTAAAAATATTATTTTATTATAAAGCCAAATTCGGTTTTAAATAGCTCCAAAATGATTTATTTAGAAACTAAGGTGGGGATGGGTCGCAATCCTCTCATCCAATATAATTTAGAAAACTTTAGGTTCCTATTTTAACATTATCATTTAGATTTAACATTAAGTTAAATAATTTTACTTTTACCGTGTCTTCTTGTGTTCTTACAATATAAGGTCAATAAACTTACTATAACAAGCCAAACGAACCCCAAGTTGTTTATTATTAATATATATAACCTTATCTAAGTCATTTGGCAGAACCTTAGATTTTTATGAATAAAATAACAATTAATAATATAATATTTTTTAAAAAAACTATTTTATGTCAATTTTGACACTATTTAGTAATTGATTTTTGTATAAATCATAACAGAATGATTAGTTCAAAAAAATATAATTAAATATATAACAACATGTCATATTGACCTAAAAAATTAGTGGAATTCATAAAAACTCTCAAATTACATTTATTTGGGTATTTATAACATCAATTATGTCAATATTTCATTAATAAGATAATTACTGCATCATCATTGTGTCATAAATAAATTAAATTATTTAATGTCTAAAAATTACAAATAAAATACCATAATGTAGGAAATCGTTTTAGATTTCTAATGAATATTTATAGTCTAATTTATCTTATGTATAACCCTATATTAAAAATTATTTACTTATTAAACATTGATTTTAACTATTTTAACCCTTCTTTAAATAAATAAATAAGAAATGTCCTAATCTAATCCAAGTGGGCCTAAATGGTCATATATTATTCCTAAGGTTGTTTCTGGTCGAATTACAATTATCCAATAGAATTAGGACATGTTTTAGAGTAATAATAATATCATTTTTACCCTTAATTACCTTATTTACTTTTAACCGTGGTAAAAAAAGTAAAAAGTTACTATTCACCAAAAAAATATTTTCATCTCATTGAACCATATTTTACTTACTGACATTAACCGTGTCTCTCGGATTTTTGAAATTCCACTCACAGAAGCGGTAAAATTAAGTTTTATGAAAAATTCATTTTTTTTAACTACCACTTAGTGGTTTCACTATTCATCAAAAAAAGAAAGTTTCCAGAAAAGTACCAAAAATTATGCCTAAGCTATATTTGATATTATGAACTGAAAAATGATGTCTATTTTACCAAATTCAAAACATATCAGTTTCATTACTTAATTTAAAAATTAATTCCCGTCATCAAAACAAATAGCGTGTTCTTAAGAGATAATAACTATCAAAAGATTAACACTTTCCTATGTCTGGTTGAAATGTGAAATTATGTAGAATGACCAACATTGTATTAAATTGTAAAAATATATTCTAAATATACTTTAAAACCACACAAATAAATAATTTATCACTATTAATTATTTCGATTAAAAAGGTTGTTTTTAATTTAAATTTTGTAATTATCACTATTCATCGGAAAATGAAAGTTATCCGAAAAGTACCAAGATTTCACCCTAAGCTAATTTCGATATTCTGAATCCAAAAATGAAGTCCATTTTGAAAAATAAAATTTAAAAAATTTTAAAAAGTGGTTATTATTATTCATAACGGCTATTTTTAATAATATTTTAATAGCATATTATTGTTTAGTGAAACTCGTTATTGCGTACTACACACGCTATCGAGGAAGGTCATGATTGCGTGTAATGAAAGGCAACTCAAGGATGCATGTTTTTCAAGCTCCTTTAGGTTTAGCGTACAACACACGACATTAATGAAATTAAAAATAATATTTTTCATAAAATCTCGGGGTGGTACCAGGAGGCCCACGTTGAGGGGATCCCTTATGCTCAAATGGTTGAATGGAAATTGGTTGTTCCTTGGTGTGACCCAGGGGAGAATTATTGTGTGAGATGATTATGTGTGATATACATGTGATTATGATTAGATTCATAGTTGGAATTCAATAGATCACCCCCTTTTTATTAGTGAAATGGGAATTTGGCATAGAGAGTGAAAATTTGGTGAATGATAATAGTACTAGTTTAGACTATGCAAATGCTATTATACATTTGTATGGACTATATTATTTGGGATTGTGCCCCTCGGTTAGGCCAGTTATGATGTGATCGAGAGTTTGGGTGATAAGATTTCATCAAGAAAGGCCTGACTTTATGATGAGTCTCATGTATAGTATATATTAGAATATTCATGATGTCCTTGGTTCTCTTATGTTATCTGGAACATAGTTGTATATATTGGATGATTGAGATTCTTGTTGGTTCGTTACTCTTGGGTGATTACTCACATTTCCCTTATTATGTGATCCTTGTTGTTTCACTCTTTTTTAGTGTCTTCTTTGGAAATGTGGTGAATTCGTTTTCAATGGATTAAGTAATATTTTTAAATTTTTTATATTTCTTTTCCCCATTTTAAGTGAAAAAATTATCCTTCTTTTCAGAAGTGAAAATTCTTTGTTCATGGATGAGATTTGGTTTTAAACAAAAAATGGTAAATGTGAAGTGGTTGGTTTTAAAAAGGAAATTTGGTTTGAAAAACATAGATCATAAAACTTTGTATCAAACTTGATGTTGATTTTTCTTTTATTTAAAGGAATTACATTAAAAATAGTTTATTTGGGCATGTCTAGTGAGTTTTAATACTTAGGCATATAATTAATTCTTGTTTTTAGTTATAGTTAGAGGTATCAAATCGGGTTTGATTGTCTTGGGTGATGGATTTTTATGGATAGAGAGTGACCCTCGGGCTCATATGGGGATGTTTTGGTTGTCAGGTTCAGTTTTTGTTGGTTTGTGTATTTTTGTTGTCCATTTTTTTAAATATTCAGTTTATTTGTAAATGATTTTTATTTTGGTAGTCATGTTTATATTGGGATGATCTATTTATTTATGTTTTTCAGATTATTTATATTTGGAGAAGGCATTCCCTTGGTTACACTTTTTATGGCTGGGCACTAGTTTCTGGACTGTCGGGATTGGGACTGCACATTGAGCCTTCTCTTGGATCGGGTCGAGTGTCGGGTCAGATGGAATCTCATCCTATTTCAAGAAAAAATGGTATCAATGAAGGTCAGTTCCGTAGATGAACTTAATTTTTGTGTTCCTTTTGTTATTTTGGATTTCCTGTTAGATAGAGTAGGACAATCGTAACTTGGAGTGTTGGTATGAGGGAGTTTCTTTCAAAAACTTTTTTTGTCGAAACATGGGTTACCATAAGAAATCAGGTTATGTTTGGTTTCATTGGTTATTTTGGTTTGTTTGGTATTTGGGAAACTAAAAGGGAGTTTGCATAATGGTATTAGTGAGACTGTAGGGCCTGGAAAGCCATGTAGATCTGGATACATGGTCCATTGTGATTCCCTTTAGAGGTTCCTTGATTGGAATATGGCCTCGAACCATATGTCCATGTCACACATCGACACAATTTTCCCCTTATAATTTTTTTGAGTACCTATTGATTCTATAACTAATTTAATAACACTTTGATTTTAAATAGTGAAAAACATAATTTTTGGTGGCCATGTTTTAGATTTTTGGAAGATGAAAATTGAATTTTTCTAATTTGATTTATAAATGTGTTTGACAAAAAATATGTAAGAATACTTTTTTTGATAAAATGATTCTTAATTAAAACATTTTGGATGAAATGATTTTTTAATCGAACTATTCGTGATGAAATTAGTTTTTTGGAATTAATGGAAATGTTTTCAATTATATGAATTGGTTTTATTATGATTATTGTTTTTTCATTGTTTCTATTTCAATTTTTGGGTGATTTAAATTTAAATTTTGAGTTTTGGGTTGTTTTTGTTCAGTTGCACGTTTTAGATGTATGGGTAAGTGGTGGTCTTGCAACCTACTAAGGATGAGTCCATTTTCAATTTTTTTTTCATTAATGGTTTGACTTGAATAGTTTTGACATGGGTTGATCCAAACCATGTGGTTCTTAGGATAATCGGGTGAGACCCTTTGGCGCTTCTGGTCTATGTAACATAACTTTAGCACATTTAGGATAACCATATAGAAGGCATGTGCATGGTTCTTAAATTTCAAACAGAACCATGATACAAGGGTTGCGCACGGCTTCCCAAAAAATGTGGCGAAACTCATTTAGTTCCTATGTTGTCCAGTAAGGGGTGCATAATTGGAATACGGTTTAGTAAACCATTTATCCTAACCATACACAGTTCCCAAGAGTCATAAAAATGTGAAAACATGGGTTTAATGTTATATTTTGAAAGTGTAACAGATTTTTTGGTTGTCCTTGGGTATTGTTTTGACCACCCACATGCGAGGATATGTGTGAAAGGGTGGGTGGTTGATGGCATGAGTGGATGGGTGCCTAGATTGGCATGTGAATATGCATGTGTGAGGCTCCAAGGAATACCATTGGAATTTTTTCAACCTTTTGAAATTTTCTTGCTTCTCAAAAAGTGTTTTAAAGAGAAAACCAAATTGTGATTTTTTTTGGTGATCGGTGGTGGTGTAGTTTGTTTTATTGTGTTTTGAGAATGATTTTTATTATGAGTTTTTTTTATATTTAGAATTATTATTTATGGATTGGTTTTGATTGAGTTCGTAGTTTTTTCGCTTCTTAGTCTCATCCTTCAATAAAATTTGATGGATATTCAATTTGTGGCTATGAGTGGTGCACCATTATTATAATTTCCAGTTGAAAAAGCCATATAATACCTTATTGAATTTTTAATGTTGAATCCTCCTCTCCTTTATGGTCAAGCACATCCTCTAGAAGTGGAATAGTGTATACAGAAGATTGAGAGAAACTTCAGTTTTCTTGAGTTTCCTAAGTCATTAAATGAAATATTTGATTCTTTATGCTTGAAGGTCCACCCTAGATGTTGTGGAAGTAAATATATCAAACCAAGCCCTGAGAAAATATTACATTGTATTTCTTCCAGGTTTCATTCATCCAGTAATATTTATCAGTGGTTATGTAGGCGAGGAAGGGGATGGAGATGTGATGTTTTTAGCAAGGTGATGGGCCAGTGTTGGTGTTCTAATATCTCATTATAGATCTAGTTCAATATGAGCACTGTTATGTTTTGAATGATCACTTTAAATCTTATCATTTAGATTATAGGCTTTGCCCTGATCTATAATCGAAGGTGTTAATGTTCGAATTATCCTCTTTTTCCAATGTGGTGAGGAAATCAGTTCATGTTCAAGATATTCTCAAAATTTTAATTGAGGATAGAAACCGTCCTCAAATCATTGTATGTGGTTAAGGGAATTCCAGTAAAAATATTGGTAATCAGCCTCAAGCTGGTGGTGTTGGTAGGGGAATTAAGAGGCCTTTAGATCATTCATCATGCTCTTCTAGTAAAAATATTTTAATGTGTAATCAATATGGTAAGTGTGGTAATAATAATTCATCGTGTCTCAGTAATATAATAATTTTACATTCCTATATACACCTAGGACACTTTAAAATCATATGTCAGGGTGTTTCTTGGAAGAAACGTAGAACTAGGTCTATCATTCCAAAAAGGCACCCCTTCACATTTGAATAATCATGGTTCCAGATTTAGTTCAGTTTTAAGAACCATTTGTTTTAGTGATCTTTATGATGTAGTGGTTGTGTTTTATTGTTTTTCCCATTCTTTGTAACAACAAATTATGTTGTTTTTATATTATGAACTTTTATTTTAATGAATTCATGTCTTTTGGGAATTCAAAAAAATTCCCATTTTATGGGGAGGTGTGTTATGTGTGTTCATTGTTCCCACTATTTCTAATTAGGGTGAAAGGGTAGTATACATGTGAATCTCTTAAAACCTTGTCTTGGTAAATGTGCCTTATTAGAGTGAAGTGAGTTCCACGGTGTTCCATACTCATTCGGTTCATCCTGGGGTACTGTGTGGTCGCTCATGGAACCAAAATATGGAGTTTCGATTAGGGATAATCAACTCCTGATTGTAGTGTAGGTGATGATTCATGGCACCATAGCTCTAGTGATAGGTCCCGGAGTGAATCTTTTCAAATAGTTATTAATCTTCGGCGTTATGGGGAACCTTGGATCATCTCTCATCTCTATAGTTTGGGTGTGGGAAGTTGGTCGAGTCCTAAAAGTTGGGATAATAACTACGGATCTCATGGGTTTCCCCTTTCTATCAATTTTTAGTTTGTTTATAATAGTGGGGAGTCAATTATGGCCTCTCATTTTTGAAATTCAGGTTCAGATTCTGGTGTTAGTTTTTCATAATGTGGTTTCTTTATGAGATGTGTGATTCGATGTCTTTTTATTTGGATAGGTATCGACCATTTACAGTATGCCTGATAATATTTATTGTAGAATGTTTTTGGGGTTTTGGGTTTTAGTTTTCTATTATTCTTTTAGAATTATTTTTGGTTATTGATTTATTTTTTGTAGAAGTGTGTGAACCTTTGTCCTTGATCGATTAATTTAAAATTTGGTATCTTTATTGGGGAAGAAAAAATAAAGGTGAGGAGAATTTTTACACCCATAATTTCATTTTCATCATTTGTTTTAAACTATCTTTTGGATTTTTGTTTCGCTGTCTTGTTCGGGGGGTTCTTTATTTAAATTTGGGGTCTCATGTGTTCTTGATTTGAATTCTGAGTCCTAGAAGTTTTCAATGGTATTTGGCTTTGTTCATTGTTAGTGTGAAGGTATGGGGAGAAAATGTCTTAGTGTAGAGTTCGTGAAACCCCTAGTGTCACTTCTCTATTGTGTTTGTTTGATATATGGTTTATCTCCTTGAGTTAGAAGTGTCTTGGGGTGAAAAGGGTGATTTTGGACGTCTTTTCTCAATGTCACACGGTTAAGGTGCATGGGTAGTTTTACTATGTGTACTAAGTGTATAGGGGTCACATAGTTTTTTTTTTCAGGGTTCAATTAACCATGAAGCCTAAGTTCTCAACTCATGCATCCCTAAATAGTGGTAAATATCATGGTTTTCACTTGGTTTATTAAATTGTGTGAGCTAACCATGCAACCCACTTAGTAATGAGTATTTTGGGCCTTTCTATTTCCTTTTAAGAGGGGTTTCTTCCCTTGGACACCCCCATCAACACCCTATGACCAAGATGCCTCCCATGGTGATTTTTAGCTCCTTTAAGCCAATACAAGTTGGATTCAAGGTGGTCTCTTAGTGATTATTCACCCAGATCGAAATGTTATGGATTCAATCTCTTTCTCCTTCTGTTTTATTCCATTTCTCATTACTCCTTTAAGTCTAGTTGTAATTTGTTGAAAATTTAGGTAACTATGGAAGTGTGAAATTGGGGGTTTATCTTTTATAAGATTCTATGTGGATGTTGTTTCTTCTTGGAACCTTCATGAAGTCATTTCAGTTGGGATTCTTTAAAGAACATGTGATTTGGGGTAGGTTTCCCTTTCACTTGTCCTTTAAATTTAAGACTCGTTGGTTATTCAGTTTTCGCACCTTCCTTATATGTTAAATAGTTATGTATGATTTTTAGAATAATTTATTTGGATTTAAAATGAGGTGGTTTTATTAATTGTTTCGAATATATGGTGTGGATTCGTGGATTTTTAAACACCACATTTTTGATAAATTGATCGGTTGGATTTTATAAGTGGTTTGTGATTTTTAAAAGCATGGTTTGGTTTTGTAGGTGTATTTGTGACATCTAAAATGGTGTTTGGTTTTTCTAAATTGTATTTTTAAATGGTTTCGGACTTGAAAGTGGTGTGTGTTTAGTTCATTGAAAATGGTTTTTCATGTGATGGAAATGTGCTAGTTTATTTTTGGAAAATGGTGATTTCCAAAATGGTGTTTGAGTCCCGGTTCACACTTTTGTGAAAATTGTTCCAGTTTAAAATCTCCTTGGATAATTCTATTTCCTTGGTTAAGATTGAATGTTTTTGGAGGACCATGATAAGTGGTTCCAATGTTCTTGAATGGTTGAAAGGAAATAGGTTATTCATTGGGGTAACTCAGGGGTGAATTATTGTGTGAGATTCTAATGTGTGATATATATGTTCTTGTGATTGGATGCTGAGTTGGAATTCATTGTCTCACCCCCATTTTTATTTTTTAAATGGAAACCAATCATAGTGAGCTAATTTTTGGTGAATGATTACTGCACTAGTATAGATTATGCACTATCTAGTGGCCCTTAGTATAAACTATCTACATTGGTATTGTGGTCCTCGATTAGGCCAGGTAGGGTGCGATTAAGCATTTGGGAATTATGTATTCATCATTTAAGGCATTCCGTTATGATGATTCATAAGTATAGTATTTTCTAGATTATTTAAGATCTCCTAGGTACTCCGAGATTCTTTGGTACTTAGTTGTCTATGGTGGATGATTGAGATGATTATTGGTTGGTTACTCTAGTTTAATTGCATTCATTTCCCTTATTATGTGATCCTTCTTGTTTATCTGTTGTGTAGTATGATTCTTTAGAAAAGAGGTGAATTAGTTTTCAAAGGTTTATGGAAAATGTTTTAAAGAAATTTAATAATTCCTTTACCTGTTTTTAAGAAAAACATTATCCTTATTTTTTAAAGTGGAAATGGTTCCTTCTTAGAAGAGATTCTGTTTTAAATGGAAAGGGGAAATGGTACATGATAGGTTTAAAAATGGAAAATGTGTGTGAAAACCTATATTTTTATATTTTATTTCAAACTTCATGATTATGATTCTTTTTTTTAAATTAAGTGAATTTCGAATAGATTATTCAGGCACACCTACTGAGTTTTAATACTCACCCCTATAGTTCTTTCTTGTTTTTATTTTTTGTTTTAGTTTCCAGATCAAGTCCAATTTCCTTGGTTGGTGGTTGGTTATGGATTTGAGAGTGACCATTAGGATCATATGGAGTTGCTTTGGTAGTTAGGTTTAGTTTTTGTTTATCTGTATATTTTTTTCTTTGGTTTGTTGTATTTTCTATTTTATGTGTAAATGATTTTCAGTTTCGTAGTCATATCTATATTGGGGTTCTCTATTTATTTTAGCTATTTAGTTTATATTTATTGGGAGAAATCATTCCCTTGGTTATTTTTTTGATTCCTTGACACTAGTAGTCAGGCCGTGGGGATATGGAATGCCCTTTGGTCTTTTTCTTGGTCCTGGTTGGGTGTCAGTTTAGATGGCATCCTATCCGGGTTTCTGACATTGCTACTAAAGATACTTGTTGTGGTTTTATGATATTATTCCCAATTATTGGGTATATTTCACGAACTACCATATTTTGAAAATAAATTCACTCAGACTCTGATTATTTTTTATAACAATGTTGTAATTTTTCAACATTTAAAGTGTATATTTTTATTTTTTACTTTTTTCGTCTTAAAATGAAAAATACAAGAACATGTAAAGTAAATAAATAAATTTTTCTGAGATGTTTGATTTTGTGTAATTTTATTTGGATAGGTATCGAACATTTAGTGTATGCCTGATAATTTTTCTTGTAGAATGTTTTTGGGGTTTTTGGTTTGAGTTTTCTATTTTTCTTTTTAGAATTATTTTTGGTTATTGATTTATTTTTTGTAGAAGTGCGTGAATCTTTGTCCTTGATCGTTCAATAGGAAATTTTGTATCTTTCTTGGTGAAGAAAAAAATAAAGTTTGGGAGAATTTTTAAACCCTTAATTTCATTTTCATCATTTGTTTTGAAGTATCTTTTGGATTTTGGATTTTCTCTCATGTTCTGGGTGTTCTAGATTTAAATTTGGGGTCTCATGTGTTCTTGATTTGAATTCTGAGTCCTATAAGTTTTGGATGGTATTTGGCTTTGTTCATTTTTATTGTCAAGGTATGGGGAGGAAATATCATAGTATATAGGTTGTGAAACCCCTAGTGTAACTTCTCTATGATGTTTGTTTGATATATGGTTTATCCCCTTGAGTTAGAAGTGTTTTGGGGTGAAAAGGGTGATGTTTTGCATCTTTTCTCCAAGTCACATGGTTAAGGTGCATGATTAGTTTTACCATACAGCCTAAGTGTACAGGGGTCGCATTGTTTTTTTTTCAGGGTTTAATTAACCATGTAGCCTAATTTTTCAACTCATGCATCCCTAAATAGTGGGAAATCTCACTATTTGAACTTGGTTGGTTAAATTTTGTGTGATAACCATGCAACCCACTCGGTAATGAGTATTTTAGGACTTTATACTTATTTTTAAGTGGGGTTTCTTCTCTTGGACTCCCCATCCAATCCCTATGACCAAGATGCCTCCCATTGTGATTTTTAGCTTATTTGAGCCCCTGCAAGTGGGATTCAAGGCGGTTTCGTAGTGATTATTCACCCAAATCGAAATTTTATTGATGATCTCTCTTTATCCTATGGTTTTATTTCGTTTTTCATTTCTACATTAAACCTAGTGGTAATTTGTTGCCAATTTGACTAACTACGATTGTGTGAAAATGGGGGTTTATCTGTTATAGGATTCATTGACGATGTTATTGCTTCATGGAACCTTTGTGAAGTCATTTCAGTTTGGATTCATTGAAGAACATGTGATTTGGGGTAGGTTTCCCTTTCACTTGTCCATTAAATTTAAGATTTATTGGTTTATCGATTTTCACACCTTCCATAAATGTTAAATAGTGATGTATGATTTTTAGAATAATTTTTTGGATTTTAAATGAGGTGTTTTTCTTCATTTTTTCGAATATATGGTTTAGGTTTGTTGAGTTGTGAACACCACATTTTTGATAAATTGATCAGTTGGAATTTATAAGTTGTTTGAGATTTTTAAAAGCATGGTTTGGTTTTGTAGGTATATTTTTGAGATCTAAAATAAAGATTGGTGTTTCTAAAAAGTATTTATAAATTTTTTTGGACTTGAAACTGGTATGTCTATGTTTCATTAAAAATGGAATTGTATGTGATGGAAATGTGCTTGTTTCTTTTTGGAAAAGGGTGATTTCCCAAATGGTGTTTGAGGCCCGGTTGGCACTTTTGTGAAAAAATTTCCAGTTTAAACGCTCATTATATAATTATATTTCCTTCGTTATGATTGAATGTTATGGGAGGCCCATGCTGAGAGGTTCCATTGTGCATGAATGGTTGAAGGGAAATATTTTTTTCCTTGGGGTGACACAGAGGTGAATTATTGTGTTAGATGTTTATGTGTGATATATATGTTCTTGTGATTGGATGCACAGTTGTAATTCATTGGCTCAAACCCATTTTTATTTTTGAAATACAAACCTATCATAGTGAGAAAATTTTTGGTGGATGATTACGACACTAGTATAGATTACGCAGTGGCTAGTGGTCCTTGGTATGAACTATCTGCTTTGGTATTGTGGTCCTCGATTAGGCCAAGTAGGGTCCGATTCAGCGTTTGGGAATTACGCTATCATCATTTAAGGCATTCCTTTGGGATGATTCATAAGTATAGTATGTTCTATATTATTCACGATCTCCTAGGTTCTCCCATGTTCTTTGGTACATAGTTGTCTACAGTGGATGATTGTGATTCTTATTTTTTGGTTTCTCTTATGTGATTACTTTCATTTAACTTATTATGTGATCCTTGTTGTTTCTCTATTGTGTAGTTTGATTCTTTTAAAAATAGGTGAATTAGTTTTAAATGGTTTATTGAAAATGTTTTAATAAAAATTTATATTTCCTTTACCTATTTTTTAAGAAAAAGCATTATCCTTATTTAGTAAAGTGAAAATGGTTCCTTCTTTAAAGAGATTTGAATTCAAATGGAAAGGGGAAATGGTACATGTTTGGTTTTAAAATGTAAAATGTGTGTAAAAACCTATTTTTTTATATTTTATTTCAAACATGAAGTTTATGTTTCTTTTATTTAAGGTAAGTGAATTGGGAATAGATTATTCAGGCACACCTTCTGAGTTTTAATAATCACGCATTTAGATCTTTCTTGTTTTTAGTTTCTGTTTTAGTTTCCATATAGAGTATAATTTCCATGGGTGCTGGTTGGTTGTGGATTTGAGAGTGACCATTTTGATCATATGGGAATGTTTTGGTAGTTCGGTTAAGTTTTTGTTTATCTATATAGTTTTGTTGTTTGGTTTGTTGTATATTCGGTTTTATGTGTAAATGATGTTCTGTTTCGTAGTCATATCTATATTGGGTTTCTCTATTTATTTTAGCTATTCAGTTTATTTTTATTAGGAGAAATAATTCCCTTGGTTATTCTGTTGATTACATGACACTAGTAGTCAGCCCATGGGGATGGGGACTGCCCTTTGGGCAATGTTTTGGACCGGTTCGGGTGTCAGGTTAGATGGAATCCTATCCGGGTTTGTGACACTGATACTGAAGCTAATTGTTGTGGTTGGATGTTATTATTTCCAATTATTGTGTATGTTTCACAAACCAACATATTATGGAAATAAATTCACTTAGACTCTGATAATTTCTGATGAAAATGATGTAAATTTTCAACATTTATAGTGTATATTTGACTTTTTTATTTATTTATTTATTATATTGAAAAATACAGGAACATATAAAGTAAAAAATAGAAATGATCTAGGATTGTCATTAAAACATAGGAAAATAAAATTTGAATCATTTTTTATTTATAAGAACTATCCAAACCCCAATTTAACACTAAAATTGCTTTATAAGATCAAAAGTGTCATCTGGGCTATGAATTTTTTTAAATGGGGTCCAAAGCGTGCAAACAGAATTAATTATTCGTTAAAATTTATGAATTTATGAATATACCAGATGTCAATATGATGCATGGTGTGGTCATAATTACTGAACACTCAGTTTTAATATAATTAAGTCTTAAAAAATCATATATAAGGATAAAATCATAGAAAATGATCTCATGTTGTCTTTAAATCTATGGAAATCATTCCCATAACATAGTTTTTGACATCTAAAAAAACACCCCAAAAAAATCCAACTAGTATTCTTTTGAAAATGACCAAAAATTAATTTTTATTGATTTAAAAGTGAAAAAAACTTGCATCAAAGGGTTGAAAACCAGAAATGTCCCTGTTTTTTTGTTAAATCATAGGAAAATGACTATTGTATAACCGATAGTTTCTTGAACAAAAAAGTCTCATTCTGTAAAACTTTCCACTAATGAAGTTTATTGTTGTTGTCATAATTTGTTACACCCAATTGTAGTAGATGAAGAATACAGTCACAAAATGTGATCTACAAGCCATTTATGTTCTATTTGAACAAACCTCATCTCAATATGACTCCCAAATTTCTTAGTATGATTGAAATTACTATTTTACCTTCAGATTCTTATTAAAGTGGCAAGTCACCTTAAAGGGTTTAAATCTATGAAAATGAGTTCAAATATCCATGAAAATATTATAGAATGATTCAAAATGATTTGAGATTCATATGAATCAAACATGCATCAATCCAATGCATGGATTTCCTTATATGATCCAAAGTATCTTTTCCCCTTTATATTTTTGTAAAAATAACATATTACTCATCAAGGGGTCAAAATAGGGAGGAAAAATCTTATTGATGTTGAAATATAGGACAATGATCAATCAGAACATAGTCATATATTGAGATCATCTACTAATCAATATAATGAGTTAATGATACTACAAGATCATTTTATAGTATTTTACCCATTTTCATTTTGTCTATTTTTTTGTATTACTTTTGACTGTTATTTTTAATTCTTCTTATTTGGATTATACTATATCCTAATATGTTCATGATTATGGAATATATTTATACATTTCTATTCAATATATATATATATACATCTACATATACCATTACTTCTTCCTCATTATAAAAATTTGATTATTTTATTAATATAGTTTCTATATTCTAATTATTATTAATATTTAAATAATTCTTCATTATTCTCATATACTTAATATTCAATTGTTACATTTGGCTCCTAAATGTTTCCTCTTTTGGATTTTGGATTTTATGTTTTATTTTTTATTTCCTTTGCCTTTATTTTTTCTTTTATTTCTGAATATTCTTGTGTTTTTTATTCTATTTATTTTTTTTAAATGATTCCCTATCTTACATAAGAATCTAATTATCGTTTTAGATTCTGACTATATGTTTTTAGAATTTTAATTTTAATTTTTCCTCTTGATTTTCTTTATGGGTATAATTAATTTATGTTATAATTTATGTTTTTTTCTCCTAACATTTCTTTCTCCTATTACTTCTTCATCTATTTATTATTAATTATTCATCTATGTTATGCATATAAATATTGGTCCATTGTTTTCTTCATGTTATTCCTAGGTTTAATGGTTTTTTATTTTCTGCATCCAAATTTTAATTTTAGATTTTAATCTTCATACATTTTATCCTCTACTTTTACTTTGTCATTATTTATTCTTATTTTATTTCTTTATTTTGCCTTTTGAATTCAACCATTTCATGTAATTATAGTTTTTTTTAAGAAAAATTCAAATTCATTGTTTTTCTTTTATATTTATTTTTATATTTTATTGTTTTCATCTTTTTCATTAATATTTTTATATTTAATTATTACATTCAAGGATCCTAGATTTTTTATATAATCTTAATTATAATTTTTTTATTTTCTATCTACTCTATTAAAGATTAACTTCAAAATCAAGTTCATTCTTTTTTCTCAATAGTTATTCTCCTTAATGTATTGAACTATATATTTTTATTATAATTATAGATTATTCCATTGAAATAAGTTATATTTTTATTGATATATCTCTCTAATAAATTTTATTTTCTAAATCAAATATTATTTTTTTCTTCTCCTTATGAATCTTTTATTTTAAAAACTACTTCACTTTCTATATCAAATTTTGGAAGTAAATTCATATTTTATTTTCCACATATTCCTTAATATTCGAATTCTATATTTTTTTATTTTGATATAAAATTTAATTCTAGTTATCAATTTTCTTTCAAATTAAAATCTTCTACTAATTTTATTCCCTACATATTATTCTTATACAATTGATTGTGTATTATGAGTAATTCATGTATGATTTCCTATTTTTATTTAATGTTCTACCTTGTGATTTAATTTTGAAATTTTATATGTTTTACTTATTTTTTTAATCAGTATATTATCTTATAGAACCAATTTCTTGTTTATAGATTTGGGATTCTAATTTATCTTTCACTTAAACTTTTCCCCAAAATTCAAAATCAAATTTTTTTTATAGATTTTACATTTCATTTCAATCTATTATTAGTGAATAAAAATTTTATTTATGATATCTATGTTTTAATATTCAATTTTTCATAAACTTTTTATACTGTTATGTTTTTTTCTACCTCTACCTTTGAATATTCACCGGTCTTTAATTTTTTCTTATGTTATTTCTTCAAATTCTGCAAACATTTCAACATCTACATTGAATTAACCTTACACTTCTCCTTCAATAATAATTTTATTAATTTTTAGGCCCAATATCCAATAGTATATTTGGGGACTAAATTTTAACCTAGTGAATCATATTAATCTTTATATTTATAATCTTCTTCAATTTTCCCAAGTATTCTTAATTTCACCTAATTTTTTCAACTAACTCTTATCATTTTCCTCAATTACTATATTTTATTAAAACTCTATATTTTTGTCCATTTTAATTTTCATGTATCAGTATTATGATTTGATTACTCAGTATGATCCAAACAATATTTTCCAAATGATATTTTTTAAAAGGCAATTTTACATGTTAAGGTGTCAAAACTAAGAATACAACTTTGGTTTGACATGGAATATTAAGACAATGATCTATAAAATTTTTTATCTCTATTAATAAACTAACTATCAATTTTATTCTTGGATTACATAATATAATGTAAACTATGTGTTAATCATGTTAAAATTTAATAATAAATTGATAATCACATGTGTTGTGGTCTAAACTGAGTGAATATGATAAGATAGCGGTGAAATGATAGATAAATGATCTTTAGTTTAATTTTGAAATGTGTGAACCATCCAAATAATAATTTCATACTTGAATTTCTATTTCTTATTAAATGTTCTATTTAAAAAACACATTCAAAAGTCTCAACATAATAGGGTAAAAACCTAGAAAAAATGTTTTTATTTTCATGAAAACATGGGAGAATTATCCTAAACATACATGTGATCTATAGGAGTCAATCACATTTCAATCTGATTCCCATATTTCTCAATATGATGAAAATTATATATTCACCATTATATTTTTACTAAAATGAGATATCATGTATAAAGGGGTCGAGAATGAGGAGGATAATTTATATTAACAAGGAACATTTAAACATCTATCAACATGTTTTTTGGATTTTTACGAATAATACACACATCAATCTGATGTCTAGGTTGATTGATATAATGTTAACTATGATTTAATTTTGGTAAAACTCGTTAACAAATGAAAAATCACTCATGTGAGGGTAAAAATTGAGAAAAATAATATTTTATTGATGTAAAAGTAGGAAATTGATCTTCAATTCATTAATGATCTATACGGATCAACCACACATGAATATAACACTCTAATTTGTCGATATGACTTTGAAAATGAGTTTAGATTACAATGAAAAAGGTTGTTAAAATCACAATCCATCTTGTATGATTAAATGATACAATGGTATATCATTCTCCTCTATGCTTCCTTATCATCAATATCAGTCATTTGTAGGATCAATGAGTCGATCATGAAAACTCAGCATAATTCTGGGATTGTATGATCATTCAAGGAAGATGTGATGGGTCATATTCATTCAAGATTAAATTAAAACAATCATATTTATTGAATTGGTAAACCATTCATTATGTCACTTTCATTCGATACCTACATCCACATAGGAATCTCTGAGGTCAATTGAAAATTGAGTATAATATGAGTTTATCCCCCAATACTGACACATTTTTTAAATATTACTTGATCATGAAAATGGAAAACTACTCATTTTTCGATACCTCTATATTTCAATTCTTCTCTGAGTTTGATTGACCATTGGGAAGAATTCATGTTTCTTGGCTGATTCCAATTCCCCCTCATAACCCATAACTCTAATTCGATTTTTTGTATATATTTGTTTGAAACATTTTTGGGTTTATTTATATTAGTTGTTATTTTTTTGTTGGTTTATATTGTAATGTCTTTTTAATTTTGTTTGTTTCGTTTGTGTGGGAAATTAAACTTCATTTATTTTTTATCATTTTTTCAACAAGTTTATTTGTTTCTTTCATTTTTTTAGTATTCTTATTCATTTTTTAAATTTTAGTTTTTTATTAAATTTTTTTATATTGTGACTTGTGTCATTTTTAATTTAAAACAACTGTTTATTTATGAAAAATATAATTTTTTTTAATTTCACATTCTAAATAAATGTATAAAATATATTTTTTTTATATAAATTTTACTCTTATGATACCAATCTAATCAAATGAGTTATGATTGCTCACCATTCATTGATCATGGGGTGGGGTCTTGATTCTAACAACCATGGTCATAAAAATTTAATAGAGGGATACTCAAAACATATGTGATCTATAATAATAAATCGTTCATTAATTTGATTCTTGTATTTTTAGGTATGATTCATTGTATTATTTCACCATTATATTTTTACATAAATTAAACATCACCCATCAAGGGGTAAAAATCAAGATGACAGGGTCATCATCATATGTTTTGTAAGGATATAAAATCACTAAAAATCAACTTTTCATTGTTTTTAGTTCACCCCACATTTGATTAATGATATGTCTATTTCAATAAGTCACAAATTTTTTTATAATTTTTTTTCAATTATTCTTTAATATTTTTAGGCCCTTGTCTATGTTTAAACCATTTGATAATTTTTTTTTATTTTTAAATCCATAATATTCACTTTTCTTCAATCTTGGAAAACCTATTTTAGAATTTATTTTTGTTTATTCTTACATATCAAACATTAAAGAGAGTTAGATTTTATGAAATTTCATGTTAATACGAGTACTATTCCTATGTTTTTATCTGTTAACTAATGTTTTTAATGACTTTTAAATATATTAAAATATATTTTTATATTTTTAAAGACATAACATATTGAAAATTTAAATTCCATCTATTAATATATTTAACAAATTAATCAATGGTCTCCTTCCAATGATTTCATTACAATTTGGGCTCATTTGGTTGGTTTTAACCGTTCTCCTTTAAAATAAAAAATAATAACATCATTGAGGGAAAACAACATGTTGGATATAGTTAATTTCTATGTAAAAAAATTAAATGTCCATAGTGGTTCGATTATTTCATGATAATTTGAGAATTTTATTAGGATTTTTTATATAACCTATTTAAATCTTTTTTTTCAATAAATACTTACATGACCATTTGTACCACATAATACATCAAAATGAAATGAAATCTATTCCAACATGGAAGAAATTTCCTCGAGGCTCTAGTCTTATGACTTATGGAGAATGTAGGATCAAAATAAGAATGTAGATGCTCAATATACAAGAGGGGTGAATTGTATACTTTAAAAATTCCTTTGGAACCTTTAAAGATGGTATAAAACCATAGTTTTTAGCCTTAAGGAAAATTGTGTTTAACAAGGTTAAACAAGGTAAATTCACAAGACCTCTTAGTACAACAAACTTGCTTGATTCTGTATATATGGTTCCCTAAATATAGGTTCCGAAAATATAGATCTGGAAATGAAACATAAGAATTGTTTACAAGGAAATTATTCCATCTAAAAGCTTATAGAATCATATTATAAGAGTATACAAAAACAAAAGAGTATATGATATTTATATTTTCATTATAAAACAATATGCACCAGAAAAACACTTGAAAGAAAAACAAGTAACAAGTATGAGTTATTTTAACCCAAAGAGTAGGGTATCCAAAAACCTTGGATAAAGGTCCCTTGATTTATACTTTCAAGAATGTTTGTCTTACCCTCTCCATGGTAAGACCTCGGTATGAATATCGGAGTATATCTTGTTATCCCCGCAAGCCCTAAAACTTCATGATAATCGGCACATCTATCCTCCTCACTAAGGAAGTCCTATAACATTAAGGTAGTTGTCACCTTTCTATTCTTATCCCTGGAAGCCCTAGAATGTACACAACAACATTCCGAGTCACACAAATCCATCTGAACAATAAGTTCAGTACACACTAAGCATGAGAGTCTCTCTTAAGAAATCACTTCAATAACATGTAATCTATATATTTGTAGAACTATCATGTTGTGTTGAGCTCATTCCAATTATCTCCTATTTATAGGAACATCTTCGATGGTCGGATATCTCCACTAACAGTCATATTTTTCCTTGAATTTCAAAGGGACATATACATGTGTCACTCAAAAAATAGTTGGTTAGAAACAGAATACACCACATCATTTCATAACTATAAAAAGTATAAGAAAAATTTGATTGCTTAACCAAAACCATTATTTGGAGTGTAAGGAAATATAAAAGTTCGGAGTCTAACCAAAAAACCCATTATTTGTCTATAATACATAGACATTCAGATTCTGTTTTCCAATGAATTCATAATATGAATTCCATAGAATTCGATGTCTGAATTTCAAAGAAATTTGGATTCTGAATTTATAATAATTTTTAGTCTGAATTCAAAAGAATTCGAGGTCTGGATTCATAGAACTCGGAGTCTAAACTTGTAAGATTTCATATTATGAAATCAAAAAGTTCAGAGTTTGAATTAAGAGATTTCAGAGTCTGAACATGGAATGTTCGGAGTCTGAATTCAGAAGAATTCGAAGTCTCAACTTGGATATTTCAGATTCTTAATTTAAGAAGAATTAAGTATCAGAACATGGATAGTTAGGAGTCAGAATTCGGAAGAATTCGAAACCTAACTTTGGATCGTAAAAACAGAATTCTATATATCTACGTATTTATAAGATTCTGAGGTTTTAGATACAAAACTGAATATTACGCTTAGAAATAAAAAAGTGTTAGGATTAGAGAAATAAAGTCGTTAATAATGAAAACATGATAAGGATAATTCTTCTTTGGAGAAGGAAAAATTTCCTTATGAAATAAAATCTTAAGGAAAATAAAATTTCCATGAGATAGAGTGTGTGTGATTTTAAAAACATGAAGGAATGGAGTAGACATAAGGAAACCTTATTGACTCCACAATCTCCCACTTTTTGGAAAGCACAAACATCCTTGTGAAAAAGAATATATGAACATTGAAAATAAAACTTATCTCCCTTAACACATGGTAAATGATGACTACGACTAAATCACCATTAGGCTTTGGAAACACTAAGGATCTTATTCCTGATTTCCGAATTAAGACTTAGCATTTTATTAAATACAAAAATCTTCTTGGATAATAACTCCCCCTTAGATGAACTCCCCCTTTCTTAGGGGAAATTATTTTTTAATTTGTATTCTTGTTGACATTCTATTCTCCCCCTTTGTGATTTTCATAATGGATTAATTGGAATTGAAAGAAATTATGGTACCTGAAAAATTACTACTAAAAACCAAAATACAAGAAACCAGAAATTTCATTATGATTGGAAACAATTTTTAAAAATAATAAATATAACAAAATATTGGAATTGAAAATGTTTATCCTTCCTTCTCCTTGGGAATCAGATTCTTCACTATTGTTTTCAGCTTCTTGAGCTCCTTATGATACTCATCTACACATTTGAGAAGCTGATCCTAATATTCTGTTTTCTTTTCTAAGTATTTGATTTTATCTTCCTGAGACTTAATATATTCTACCTGACCATTTAGGACTTCATCCTTGTTGAAAAGGATTTATTATATATCAATTTTGAGATCCCTTTCTCTCTTCCAACTCTGAGAAACTGAATATAATTTCCCATTTAGATCATTCACTTCTTGCTTCTGAGATGTCTGTTCCAGAGTTAGATTTTCCTCAAAACTATTTGTGAGATCCATGATCATAACATCTTCAGTGTCAAAAGCATCCTTGACACTTTCTTGATATTCATCAAGGATTATCATCTCTTCTACTATCTTTCATTACAATCTTTTTAACTTTTTTCCGGACCTTTTATGAGCTTCATAGCTAATAAGAAAATTATTGATGTATGCCTCCAATTTGACGCACTACTCAATCACCATGGATACTGAATCTGATTTTTTATTTAATGTGTGTTGAAGCATGTATAATCTCGAGTCTATTCTTGGAAAACTAGGTATAGTTATAACAAGCTTCTTCAATGATTGAGCAACAAAATCATGGCCAAGAGAAGATGATTCTGAATCTGATACTTTGGTTGGTGAGGTTTCATTTTCTAACTTAGCAATTTTCCTCTTTGATGAACCATCCACTTATTTCTTATTTACCATAGCCCTTCTATGTGTATCAACTAACACATGTTTTCCCTTATCAACTTTCTTAATGGGTTATTATTTATTATGAGACTCATGTTCACTATCTGATAGCTGAAAAATTATATCTTCATCAAAATATCCCTACTCAATTCCTGCCTCAACATCTCATGGATGAAAGAAATCATGATTGGAGCTTTCTTCTTCAGAAAACGTATTCACCTCTTCTTCACACTTCTCATCTTTCCTTGCGGTATAAATCATTGAAGACTCATCTTCAGAAGTTCATATTAATAGCTTCTCATAAAGACATTCCTTCGAATGAAAATCCTAAATTTTCTTTATCAGATATTTGGTATCACCACTGCCTTCTTCTTCTTCTTATTCTACTTCCACTATTTTTTCTTGATCCATTTCTTTTTCTAGAAATTTTTTTAGAGTCACAATATTTTTTCCTGATGTCTCAGGTAATGGTCCTAACAAAAAAGATTCTGGTACCAAAATATCCTTGGAATCTTTCTCAGCATCCTTCAGATGGGATTTCACTATCTCTTCCTCAGACAACTTCTTCCTTTTCATCCTTTCTTTTTCTTCCTTTTTCTAGATTCATAGTAGCCTTTTCCTAAAAGGATATTGCCTCAGCATGGTCTAAGCTAAACATAGGCTCCCCTTCATTCTGATTCTTCTTATCTTCCTTCCACATTTCTACAACATCATCAGGATAGGTTTTTTGATTCTTTGGCTTCTGTGGTGCGGATTGGGTTTCCTTAGACACTGGGTAAATTTTTGTCACTTCTACTTATTTTAACTTTTCTTCCTTCCACCCTTTCTAGAATCCTTAACCACTTCCAATTTCGTTGAGATAGTTTCATATTCCTCTTCAGGAAAGTCATATAAATCTCTAGAATCTTTAGAAAATCCAACATTCATCCTTCTCAGAGTGTCATCACTCAACAACATAAATTTAAAATTCCTAGAATCAGATCATCAAGGAATTTTGAAGGGTTTTAAACACCGAACAATCATCATAGACAGAATGGTTGGATACATGATAATCTGAGCCTTCAAATATCCATTCTTTATATTCTCAATCGTATCCATGTTATTCTTAAAAAATTTTATCTTCCTTATGTTTACCAAGAAATCCAAAATGTACATATAACTTTCCTTTAATGTATCCCTGTCTCATTTTTTCGATATGATAAATTCCTGAAACCACAATTATAGAATTCGAAAATTTGTAGACAAGTGAATAATCTTAGGAGTCATTACTTCTGAGATACCAAGAAAAGCCAAGGCCTTTTCCTTAATAAAGCTTCCTTTATCATCAAGTAGCTTGTGAGTACCGAGATCAGCTTCGCCTTCATGAGGAATACCAACCAAGATTTCAGCCTTGGTGTAAGAAAATGAATATGACTTTCCATAACACATAAAAAAACTTACTCTTGCCTTCTTCCTTGATGAAAGCTACTAACTCATAGAATTCTAATAGCAATTCTGGATATACCTAATCTTTAGCTTTTGGTTTTGAAAGGAAAATATTTTCACACCAATTCACCATTATATTCATAGAGATAATAGAATCATACTTTGCGAAAAACATCAGATCTACTAAACTTTCCTTGTTTACCTGCCATTAAGAGATTGGTTTGACAGTTTACATATCATTCTGAGAGGAAACCATAGCTGACATTTAGAAGTAATAAAGATCTGAGAATTTCAGAACAAATTTATGTAGGAGGAAAGAGCTTTAGCACGGGAAGGCATGAGTTTCCGTGTGGGACAACCATCGGGAGGACCTTTATATAGGAAACCGACGCGATGGTTTAACTTCCATGATTGATATAATGGTTGAAAAACCTTCATTAGAAGATATGATGGTTGAGAATATAGCTGAAGAAGAAACATTGGTAGAATCTGATCTTTTGAGGCTTTTAATGAAAAAATATTCAGATTTAAGGAAAAGTCAATCCACAGTATTCAAAAACAAATGTAAATACCATCTAGGAAAAACTGATTGTGAAAAATCAGGAAAGGAAACATACCTTTCAGATTTCCAGGAAGATTATTCGTAATGCGGAAAAAATCTTCCTGAAAAACATTAGATTCCGAACAATTGATTATGAAAACCTTGACTACGAAAAATCTATATATGACAATCCTCATTATTAAAAATTTTTATTCTACGAAAAAAATTTAGACTGCGATAAATTTTAGACTACAAAAAAAAATTAAACTAGAAAAAATAATTACACTATGATAAAATTTAGAGTACAAAAAAATTTTAGACGACGAAAAATTTTTAGACTACGAAAAATTTTTAAACAAAGAAATCTTTTTAGAGTATTAAATATTTTTAGACTATAAATAAATCTACACTAAGAAAAATTTTTCGACTATGAAATATTTAAAATAAATGAAAATTATGACTACAAAAAACATCCTTATGAACATTTTAAGTATGAAATATTCATTACGAAAATTATGATTATGAACATATTTATTACAAAAATTTAATGTACGAAAATATTCACTACAAAAACATTGAGTATGAAAATATTTATTACGATAATTTTTAGAACGAAAATTTTCATTACAAAAAATTTGAGTACCAAAAATTTCATTACAAAAATTTTGATTGCAAAAATCGTCATTAACAAAATTTTGAGTAATAAAATATTCATTAATAAAATTTTAAACTATAAAAAAATTTCATTACGAAAAATTTTAAAGATAGGAAAATTTTCATTATGAAACATTTAAGGCTTCAAAAATTTTCATAACGGCAAATTTTGAACTAAAAAAATTCTTCATTACGAAAAATTTTGAACTAAAAAATTCATCATTAGGAAAAATTTGAACTAAATAACAAGAAAATGTACTCCCCCTATGAAAATGAGTTTCTTACATTAAGGAGATGGGTTTCAAAAAGAAGTTATTAAGGAATATTACCTTATGGTTATCATTCCTAACTTCTGTTTAATGTATTCAAATCTATCGGAGGGTAAATATTTTTTGAAAATATTAGCTAGATGATCTTGTGTTCCAATAAAATGAAGAATGATATCTCCTTTTAGTGTGTGATCCCTAAGAAAGTGATGCCTAATATCTATGAGTCTTTCATGAAAGTGATGTTCAAGGTTTTTACTTAGGAAAATGGCACTAGTATTATCACACAAATTTTGTGTTTTGGTAAATATCATGCCATAATCTTTGAGTGTGTGTTGCATTCACAACACTTGAGCACAACAACATCAAGCTTCTTCATATTCTGCTTCAGTGGTGGAAACTGCTACTAAGTGTTTCTTTTTTCATGACAATGAAACTAATGAATCTCCTATGAAATTACAAGTTTCGAATGTACTTCTTCTATCCATTATACATCTACCGATGTCAACATCCAAAAAACTTTTGAAAACAATTTTCCAAAAGTATAAAAGAATCCTAGATCAATGATACCCTTTAAGTAGTGAAGAATTCTTTTCACTCTTTTTAAACGAGATTCCATAGGATTAGATTGATATCATACACATAAGCATTCTAAAAACATTAAGTCTAGATGAGTAGCTGTTAGTTATAGTAGACTTCCTAACATACCTCTAAATGATGAATGATCAACTGGTTTCCTAGCTTCATCAAAATCATTTGAATTGGACATACTAATAATAGTAATGATACTCTTCGTGTGGTCATATACATACTTTTTACGAAGATATTTAATATACTTATATTAAGATATATGGGTTCCTTCTAGTTTTTGATAAATTTGAAAACCATGAAAAAAATTTAACTCACCCATCATACTCATTTCAAACTCAGATTTCATTAGATCCGCAAAGGAATCGGTTAAATATTGGTGAGTTGAACCAAATATAATGTCATCAACATAAATTTGAACAACCAAAACTTTTTTCCTATTTTTCTTTATAAAAAGGGTTGGATCATCATTTCCCTTAACATATTTATTTTGAAGAAAAAATCTCGTAAGTCAATCATACCAAGCTCTAAGGGGCTTGGTTACGTCTATACAAAGCTTTGGTAAGTTTGTAAACACGTTCAAGATGCTTTGTATCTTCAAAAACAAGAGGTTGTTCAACAAAAACATCCTCTTGTACAAAAATATTAAGGAAAGCTCATTTAACATCCAATTGAAAAAGTTTAAAATTTATGAATGCTGCAAAGGCAAGTAGAATACGGATAGATTCAAGTATAGATACTGGAGCATAGTTTTCTTTATAGTCTATTCCATAATGTTTATTAAAGCCTTTATCATGTAATATAGCTTTATTTATTACAATGATTCCATTTTCATCACACTTATTTCTGAAGAACCATTTTAAACAAATAACAAGAGTTTCCTTAGTCCTTTCAACCAATGTCCAGACATTATTCCTTTCAAATTCATTTAGCTCATTTTACATAGCTTTTATCCAATCATCATCACTTAAATCTTCATCAGTGCTTCTTAGTTCTAATTGGGATCGAAATTATAGATGTTCTACTTCATTTCATAAGGAAATTCTAGTCCGTATATGTTAATTCACATCACCAATGATATTATCACTTGGATGATTCTAATGAATCAACTGATTTGGGTTTTGTAAAACATGTTCCTCAAAATATGGTATGAAATCTTCTAGGTAAATGTTTCAGAAATACCTTCTTGAGAATTCTCTTTATCATAAGGATCTTCAAAAAAGGGTTGATAATCAGTTTTTTAAAACACATGTGAGGATATAGGTTCGGGTTGTTTGAAAACAGAGGCCTCATTTTCATCAAATTTTACATGTATTGTTTCTTCAATAGTACATGTATTTTTATTGAAAACTCTATAAGACTTAGAAGTTATGGAGTATCCTAATAAAATTCCTTCATTAGATTTGGGTTTGAATTTATGTAAATTATCTTTATTATTAAAAATAAATACGTTGCAACCAAATACATTGAAGTAGGAAAGTCTATGTTTTCTACCATTCCATAAGTCAAAAAAAGTTTTATTATGAAAAGGTATAATCAAAAAACGATTTATATTATAACAAGCGGTACTTACAGCTTCATCCCAAAAATGATTTTCTATAGAATATTCACTCAACATGGTTCTAGTTATCTCATTAATAATTCTAGTTCTTAATTAAACAACACCATTCTGTTGAGGAGTTCTTAGTGCTGAGAAGTTATGAGCAATGCCTTTTCTACTACAAAAAGATTCAAAATCAGAATTTTGAAATTCTCCTCCATGATCACTATGAATTGTTATCAATGGAAGGTTTTTCCCATTTTTATCATGGGATCTATAACTTTTGAAATAAGAAAAAGCTTCAAATTTCTTCTTTAGAAAATAGATCCACGTAAATCTATTGTAATCATCAACTAAAACAAATATAAAATATTTGCCTCCAATGCTTTCAGTTTGTGTTGTGCCAAAAAGATCCATATGCACCAATTATTATACATAAGTAGTTGAGACTCCACTAATTTATTTAAAACTTTATTTATGTCTCATTCTATATTTACAAGGATCACAGATATTTGAAGAATCAAATCTAAGCTATGGTAAATTCTTAAATAGTCTTTTCTTAGAAATTTTACATATGTTCCTAAGATTACAGTGTCCTAGCCTTATATTCCATAACAAATAATTATCTTCCATTTCACTAAGACAATTTAGATTTTGGCTCCTAAGGTCTTTTAAGTTTAGTTTCTATACATTATCATGCCTATTGGTAGAAATGATACACTCTTCCTTGTAATTGTGTAGAAAGGACTTGTCGTTTATAAAATTTTCAAGGTAAACATCATCACGTAATTGACTTATTCTAATGAGGTTGTGCTTAAGACCCTTAACAAATAAAACATTTGTAATCATTGTTTTCCATGACGAAAAATGCTACCTATACCAATAATTTATCCCTGAGCATTATCTCTGAAAGTTACCTTTCCTCATTTCGTCTTGATAATCATTTTAAGGATTTTTTTTACTAGTATTATGACGAGAACATCCACTATCCATGTACCATGTATTGCTATTGGTACTATCGTTATTTTCCTGAAAATAAAAGAGTTAGACTTTCAGAATCCAAATATTTTTGGATCTGGAAATTTTAGAATGAAAAATATTAGGAATCCATATTTTCTATTGATAAAAAATCTTTATGAAATCCTAAATACTGAGTTTTGTTTAAGGAACAATTTTTTTCCCAATGCCCACCACACTGACACTTAGTGTAGAAATGATCACTTTGAGGAATAAAATAATTGTTACTAAAAATCAGTTTTGAACTAGTATAACCAAATCCAAAATTATTCATTAGAGGTGAAATATGAGAATACATTTTATCAAAGTTTTCCTTACAAAAGGTAATGTTTGAAAAACACTTACTCAAGGAAAATATTTCTGACTTTAGTCTAATAACTAAGTTCATTTCTCTAAAACATTAGTTTTAGCACTATAGTTAGGCTCGAAATCATATTTCTTAGAAATTACTTTTTCTAGAACCATAGAAAGTGAATCCATCTCATAATTAAAATTCTCAATGTTTTTTTGAAATAAAATAAAAATCAAGGGTTTTCCTATCAAGATCTTTAGAAGGATATGATATTTTCATAGTAGGAATAGAGATCCAATAATTTTCTTTATCAATATTTTTCTGGACTTTAGTATTTTCATTCTCAAGTAGCTTAGAAAACCTAAAAACTTCTTCATAGGTTGGTAATGTCTTACCTTCATCAGAAGAATATTCTTCATACAATGATTAATAGTATTTAATATCAATATAATTAGCATTCATGGATACATTGGTAATGGATTCAGCATTGTGAACCTTATCAATAAAAAATTGATTTTCAGTAGGTATTTTGGAAAGAAAAACAAGATTATTCTACACAGAAGATTCATAATCAGAGGACTCGTCTAAATAGTCACAACCACTAGAACTACAGGTGACATTAGCATTCAAAACATTCTGTGATCAATCCTTTTATTACTTCTTTCTATTCCTTTTGGAATGATTTTCCTTTCTGTCTTTTCTCTTAAGCATGGGACAATTTGGTCTTATATGTCCAGCTATTTTTCATTCATAACAAGTGAATTCATATTATTTCTTGTCTTTAATTTCATTCTTCTTGTATCTAGATTGAATGTTCTTCGGTCCAAAAATCCTTTTCATACTTCGTGAAACACTGGCTAACTCATTTTCGGAAGATTCACTTAGACTAGATTCAGATTCAATAACAACCTTCATAGATTTGGATCATGTAATTCTCTCAGGAGTCTTTACATTCATATGATTTAATGTTATTGTAAAATAAACACTTTTATTTTCATTCTTATTCTTAACATTATTAGTATCTAACCTCATTCTGGTTTCATCTTGAAGAAGAGTTCCAAAAAGTTCATCAAGAGAAATCTGGGTAACTTTCCTATTCTCATCTATAGTAGCCCTCTTAGATTCCCATTCATTATGCATGATGTCTATGATCATTTCCAAAAAAGATTCATAATCTAATAATTTTTACCCATGTATTGTAGGATGTTGAAAATAGTTATAAATATATGTTGTGCATTACATATAGGCTCTCCATAAGGAAATAAAAAACCATGGTACTCAACTCTAAGAATAGCTCGTCTAGTTTCAATAACATTAGAAGTTTCAAAGTAAGTAAATTCATGCTTCTTCCAAATAAAATTTTCTACTTCACAAGATGAAATATGAATATATATATTTCTAGTCATAGAACAAAGCAGAGTATTACGTACCTTATAATTCCAATGATATTCATGCTTTTCTTGGTTGGTGAATGTATTAACTTCTTTATCAGGAATTTTATATCCTCCAATAATCATGAAAAAATTGTCTACACATGTATTGATAGCAAATGTGTTCATGTGATCTCTCCAATATTCATAATCATTCCCATCAAAAATAGGTGGTCAAGTGAGATTCTGGTTGCCTATGGAACCAACATTCATTCCTTCCAACTTAAGAGAAAATATCTTTCCAAAACAACTTCTTAATAGTAAAATTTCGTGAACAAGGAAAATATGAACTAGAAACATTTTAATAAGCAAGGAAAATTTAATGAACAATGTAAACTGAGAATGAAAACTTATATATTAATATAATTATTTCAGAAACCTGGCTGTGATACCAATTGTAGGATCTAAATAAGAATATAGATGCTCAATATACAAGAGGGGGTTGAATTGTATAATTTAATAATTCCTTTGGAACCTTTAAAGCATGTATAAATCCATAGTTTTTTACCTTAAGGAAAACTATGTTTAACAATGTTAAAAAAGGTAAATTCTCAAGACCACTTAGTCCTAAAAACTTGTTAGATTCCGGAATTATGGTTCCATAAATTTAGGTTCCAGAAATATGGTTCTGGAAATTAAACTTATGAAATGTTTACATGGAAAAGATTCTTCCTTAAAGCGTATAGAATCTTATTAATCAGAGTATACAAAAAACAATAAATTATAAGATAGTTATACATTCCTTATAAAACTATATGCATTGGAAAAACACTTCAATCAAAAATAAGTAACAAGTATGGGTTCATTTAACCCAAAGAGTAGGCTATCCAACAACCATGGATAAAGGTCCATTGATTTATAATATCAAGAATGTCTGTCTTACCCACACCAGGGTAAGCCCTCTATATGAATATTGTTTTTTGTCTTTCTATTCCTTCAATACCTCGAATATAAAGGTAGTCGACACCTCCCTCTTCCTCACCAAGGAAGTCCTCGAATTTTAAGATAGTCGGCACCTCTGTCATTATATCCCCGGAAGCCCTTGAATGTACACGAAAACATTCGGAGTCGCACGAAGAAATCTGAATAAGAAGTCCAGCATGCACCAAGAATGAGAGTCTCTCTATAGAAATCACTTCAACAGCATGTAATCTCTAGAGCTGTAGAACTGTCATTTTCTGTTTAGCTATTTCAATTGAGATCCTATTTATAGGAACATCATCAATGGTTGGATCCCTCCTCCAACGGTCAAATTTTTCCTTGAATTTTGGTGGGACTTGTACATGTGTCACTCAAGCAACGGTTGGATAGAAACAGAATACCTGACATCATTTCATAACTATAACATGTATAGGAAAAAATTTACTACTTAACCAGAACAATTTTTCAAAGTGTAAGGAAAAATAAAAGTTTGGAGTCATACCAAAAACCATTCGCTATTTAGAATACATGGACATTCAGATTCTATTTTCCAAAGAATTTGTTATCTGAATTCCATAGAATTCAGAGTCTGAATTTCATTGAAATTCAGAGTCTGAATTCATAATTATTCAGAGTCTGAATTCATAATCATTCGATGTTTGAATTCATAAGAATTCGGAATCTGAATTGATAATAATTCAGAGTCCGAATTCATAAGAATTAGGATTCTGAATTCAGAGAACTTGAAGTCTGAACTCATAAGAATTCGGTGTCAGAATTCAAAAAGTTCGGTGTCAAAATTCATAGATTTCGGAGTCAGAATATTGAATGTTAGGAGTCTAAACATGGATTGTTTGGAGTCTGAATTCAGAAGAATTTGAAATCTGGACATGGAATGTTCGGAGTCTGAATTAAGAAGAATTTAGAACCTGAATTCGGATCCTGAAAATATAATTCTCTATATCTATGTATTTATAAGATACTGTGGTTTTATATACGAAACCTAATTTTACACTTAGAAAAAAAAAGAGTTAGTTTTAGAGAAATAAAGTCATGAATAATGAAAACAAGATAAGGATAAATTTTCCTTTGGGAAGGAAAATTTCCCTTATGAAGAATAATCATAAGGAAAATAAATTTTCCTTGAGATAGAGTGTTTGTGACTTTCAAGACATGAAGGAATGGAAAATTCACAAGGAAACCATATTGACTCAACAGAGAACTTTTGGTTAGTTTTCTAAGATTTAACCCTTTTATGAATGATTTTAAAGACTTATAAAATCATTAAAAACTCACTTTTCAATTTTCCAATATCATTAATCATTTCATTGATGAGACATTTTTATATATATTAATTTGAGGCTCTTATTAAGGTTTTTATCCATTGATTCATGTTTTTTAATTTTAAATTAATAAAAACCTTATTTTTTTTCTGATAAAATCATTTGTAGAATTTAGGTGTGCTCTATTTGCACATGTCAAACATTAAATGGGTTCATAACAGTCATTTCCCATAGTCAACTACCCGATCTCTCTACATCGACACATCACCCAACCCAACTCTTGACACATCATAATAAAGTGAATATCTATGACTAGGATCATGATAGGTCAAATCAAGGTGTTCCATCATTTTTTACTTCATCTCTATGAATCATTTTTTATCATTATCTATCCACTCAAACAACACATTGATCATTATATTGATAGTCATATGCACTTAAAAATGGGATAAGACCTGTTTGAATCGTCTATAATAACCTACAAACCCAAGGAATGTCTGGATCTCCCAAGACATCAATGATTATAGCTTTATTGGGTTCATATAAATTCACACCTAAGAAATAAAATTAATGAGAAATCACTCCTCAAAAATATTAATGTGATAGTTCGACAATTTTTTATAGAGCTGATACCCTTGAACTATACTCAATACAATCTCATGGTTCCTTTCATGTAATTTCATAGTCTGTGAGTATGTCAGTATATCTTAAAAAACTACACAATTACTAAGTATAGATATAGTCGGAAAATCCTATAATAAAATTTATGAACACTTCCAGTGTATTTTTCAACACAAAATGAATGAAAAAATACTCAAAAAGATCAAATAATCTATTGAACACTATCTTCAAAATATCCTCCTCTGTGACCCACAGTTGGTGGTAGCCTAGCCACAAATCAGTCATAGAGAATCACCAGAATCCAAAAAAAATGATCAATCAAATCATCAATAATCAACAATGAGTTTCGATTATTCGTTGTTACATTATTCATCTTCATATATTCTACACATAATAAAATACTATCATCTACCTTCTTCATAAAAAACATAGAATAACCCAAAGGATATTTTCTTAGCATGATAAAACCTTTCACCTCAAAATTCATGAGCACTACATTGAGTTCCCTCAAATTATATTGAACTATATGATATGGGGGGATCAATATTTTTTATGATATAGTCATGAGTTTGATGTCAATGTTAACTTATCTATCAACGGGGATACCGGAAAAGTTGTTCAAAATAATATTATAATATAGGCACATCATAGGATGAAAATAATAGGCTATTGTTGACTATTATATAAGATCCATGTACGTCACATGTGTTGTAATAGAACTAATCTCAAATTAGTTTGGTCCAAATATACTTACCCCAATATCCCATTCACCATTCAAAAGAAACTTATCCCCCTTGAGTGTAGAAAATGATACACATATCTTATTTCAATCATTGTGTACTCGATAACAGGTAATCCAATCCTTTCCAAGGATCACATTGAAGCATGTAATTTAAAATATCATGAATTACCAGGTGTTTCCATAGATAGAAATTACTATGGGACATCCCTGGAATCTCTAATAATTATTCATGTTCAAACCCAAGGTTGTATCAAGGAAAAGAAACTTTTACTACCACTTAACTGATAAGACACGTTCAGAAACAATTTAAAAAAATACAATTGAATGGGAAGAACCAGTATAAAATAGAGTGGTATAAAGAGTAGAGTTTGTCAAGATGGTACCTCAAATGTTCAATGTTCCCACTCTGTAATAAGTGAAAAATGGTCCCCTAAATTCACTTGGCTCGAGTTATCTCCAAAACCATATCCTTTATATATCTTACTTTCCTAATTCATTATCATATGAGAGGTATAAACTATAAAGTGAAGCCACCGACCAGTAAAATGTATTGGGGAATGTTTTAATCTCATAACCCCATGAATCCTCATCAATAATTCCTTAGATAAAAAATGGTAAATATGCTTTTTCTTTCTATAATAATGAAACAATGTTTGAGGATTTTGGAATTTTTTTATAATATTTTCCACTACATTCACATTAAATACATTGAAGAATTTTTTCTCCCATATAGGTAATAAAGAATCAATTCTCTGGTATGGATATATACCTCCACTCTAGCATAAAGACTCTACATTCATCTTCCTAATATCAGAAGTACTTTAGGAATGTATGTTGAATGATAAAGGAAAACCCACCCCTCATATCTCTTCCAGATCCTTCTCAATCATCAATGACTTGAAAATCACATATTTAAACATCATCAAGTAAAAAATAAAAGATCATCTATATTAGATACATGTAAATTAAAATCTAAAACACATATCCTTATGTCCTACATTTACAACTAAAAAAGTAGAATGGGGAATCAACTTCATGAAATGTATTGTTTAAGAATACAGGGTTATCTAGACATACTAATGCCCGATGAATTCCTTACCATTGTCTATATTAAATCAATCTAGATAGAAATATTCGAATAAAAGGATCTTAAAGGTATTACAAGTAATAAAATTAAATATATTAAACTAATTAATAATTTCCCACCACCATCCAACAACACCCAAAATCAGGTTGTTCAGAATATTTACATTTATATTCTCTAGGTTCTCCATCAAGATAAATATCCTCAAAATTATTTGCATCTAGTTATTTGTATCCTAAGGGACTCATTGAATTTTAAGTACAAACTACAGGTGGGTTAAAAATATGAATCAGAGTCAATCATAGTATTTTAAATGCTACAACATTGAATAGGAATAATGAAGAATACTCCAGTCTAAAGAGGCCCTTCTGCCCGAAACACGGGTGCATGTGTTGGAGCATTCTACTACACAACTGGTTTTAGAACCAGTATATCCACCCATAAAGTAAAATCTTATCCTCCCACTCGAGTTGGTCCTAGAGGATTAGGTCAAGGATGAATTATTATAAATTGTAATATATGATTAGAAAAGCTATAGTATCTTACATAGATAAACACATAAGCAGCAATTAGGCATAAAAAAGGTGTCACCGAAAACCTATCCAATGAAGCTACTGGTAACAAGAAAAAAGGCATATCACTCCTAGTACTACACAAGGATGAATGATCGTTTCTCATATCTTCATTTTATTCACAGCCATATATATGAAAAACATAACAACAAGATCATGTTGAACTAAGAAATGCCAAAAACAATTATCACAACCAAATAGAACATAAATATATCACCCAATATAAAAAAATAGGTATATCCAAAAATATATATTGAAAATGAAGACAATTTATTAATTAACTACTATAAAACATACAACAAATATATATATATATATGATATTTGATCATAAGTCAACGCACCCAAATCCCATAAAATTGTACCAAAACAACATACTCATGTTTTGAACTGAAATCATAAAACAATAAATTTAACATATTTCATATCAGTGATAATATATAGGTCCATTACACATGTTCTAGACAAACACACAAAGAACTCCACTTCCCAAATCTCAAATATTTTAACTCCTATCTACCCTATAGCAAAAAATGCTCATGATTAATGTAATACGGAAAAAATCCCCTCATTTAACTTTTAATGCCTATTCTTGAATCATCATGTTCAAAATAGATTTCCACATAACAACTTTTGTACCTCCCCGTAGGTTAGAGGATTCTAACAAGAAGCGAGGTTCTATGTGCCATCAGTGAGGAGTCTATATCCTCAACACAATCTATGAAAAGGATAGATTCCTAAAAAATTGGTATAATAAAACAATTATAATAATATGGAATTGAACAAATCATAAGTCATATTGGAAATAAACCAAGGACCCTCAAACTGGCTAGTCAACAAGAGAGTAAGAAATAATATGAATATAAATAAGCATCATGACATTACCATAGATCCCATCTTGATACCACCGATAATTACCCTTCTCCATCTCCCATGTCCCTCTTGATGGGGACTTCACCTTTCTTTTATACCTAATAATGAAGTCTACATATGAATCTAAATTCCCATGTAGGGTGTGTGTAATAAAACATAGTAGGAAACAACCAATGATCCCTTATTATGAGTACACATGAATAAGAGTATATGTTATGATTATAGGTCAATGACAAAGAAATAATCATTCAATCATATACTTAGCAGTCATTCTCTATCCATGAATCCATAAACCCCAGGTAATACATGTTTTAGATCAATGTTAGAAATGTATTTATAAAAAATTTTGTGAACTAGTGCTAACCACAATATCACCACATATATCATACTTCCCCAACAAGGAAATTGACACAGGCCTGATGTTCATCATATCTTACACTACTATATATTTGGAAGACAAAAATCATATATAAGAATTATGTCTCAGTTCCGAAAACCTATGACTATCATACCCCACTATTCCTTTCTAGTTCAGATCATATAACACCATTATTACCCTAGGTTTGGCCATATTGATATTATACCGCATAATCTAACTCATTCAAATCATCATGTCACATGTAGAGTCTTAACATCCTCCCCTTATAAGGATACCATGCTATTATATATAAACCTAACTCTCTGGTACCATGCATAGAACAAAAATATATCGTATATGAAATAAACAAAATAATAGTATTAAAACATAATTAGGCACGACATAGCATAAATAGAGTGATAAAAAACATAAAAATATACAAACAAGTGATCAAACTCAAACATGGGTCTCACGGGCTACACACGCACACACATACGATAAGTATCAAGCGTGGGACTCATGGGATACACACACACATGCGATCAAACTCAATAATTCACTTAGCATAGAAACAAAAACATTATATCAATCCAAAAATCATATACATCGCCTATAAATGGTAAGTAAATTCCTACCAAAACCTTGTTAACATTAAAATTAATGTTCATCTACAGAGTCATTACACAAACTAAATTTTCAGAACGACAAGAATAGGCTTGAATGAAATGATCTCCTAGAGCTGATTTCAATCCAATATGATATAGTTAGAGAATGAGGCACCTGATGTGATAAAGGAAAGGGGATATATTAACATCAAATTTCCATATTGAAACCACCATTTTCAATAGTATATCCATGTCTAGTTGATGAGAGATAAATATATCACTAAAGGAACAATGAAAAGAGATGATTGATAAGACCCATAGTAAAAAAATCAATGAGATTAACCTTCATATTTAATGGAATGATTCACTATAAATGTAAAGGAAACATTTTTAAAAACAAGTGTTCTATATGGTAACCAATCAATGCATTGTGGGATAAATAGGTTCATCTCTGTCACGACCCGCCTCCCCGGTCCATGAACCTTGTCATCTAACCCGATGGGTCTCTTGTAATACCTTGGTTTCCTTCGCAGCACACCATAGGCTATTACTCACTAGGGTTGCTTATCTGACTACTGACTATCCCCACAGGCCAACACATGTTCTTTCAGTGTGTTTTTTCCTCACTCACACACACCCTGCGAAGCTTCCACGAAGATCACCCATCCTGATTACTACTCCAGGAAAAACACGCTTAACTATGGAGTTCTAATCAGGTAGGATCCCGAAAAAGTGAAATTTTTTTACTTGGGTAGTAACATTTAGCCTTTTATGTCTCACTTTTCTAGGGGTGTGACATTAAACACCCCCTTAATGCAAAATGACCTCATTGTGGACCCCATGCCTCAAACCCAGGAAGTACCTAAGCTATTCTAGTTGGGTATTCGCTCTGATATCATTTGTCACGACCCACCTCCTCAGGAAATGAACTTTGTCATCTGACCCCATGGTTCTACTATAATGCCTTTGTTTCCATCCAAGAACACCATAGGCTATTACTCACTAGGGTCACTTATCAGACTAATGAATGTCCCCACTGGCCAACACATGTTCTTCTAGTGTGTTTTTTCCTCAGTCACACACAACCTCAGAAACATCAAAGAAGGTCACTCATCCTGATTACTACTCTTGTCCAAGCATGCTTAACTGTAGAGTTCTAATCAGGTTGGCTCCTGAAAAGAAAGGTGCACGTTTTTGACATGGGTAGTAAAATTTAGCCTTTTATGTATCTCTTTTCCAGGGGTATTACAATCTATGGAGAATCTGGAATTTTTTCGGGTTGAGAGAACCTCCAAGGGGGAGAGTGTCTATCAATTAATAGAGGTTGAAATTGAATAAAACCCATATTAATGACCTACCATTAAAATAGGATGTGTTTCCCAATTGGGACAAACTAGATTCATGTATATGGAGAATGATTTCATCTGCGTCAAGGCCCATGTGAAATCCTCTAAACCATCCACCATGACCTCACCATGACTGTGGTTTTCATTAAATTACCAACTCAAATGGACATGGAAATATGGAATGTTCTAGAATTTTAAGACATTTAAAAAAACTACAACCTCTAAAAAGGGCATGATGTGGTATCCCAAGGTGTGTCCCACTAAAGCACCTACAACATGTGATTATATGGCCACACCCTAGAATCCCCTTTCCAGTTTTACACCAAAATTAACCAGGGCCACTACAACCACCAAAATAGCCATTGTGTTTATTTTTGTTGGAAAAAGTACATAAAACCCTTTTCTATTCATCTAAATGAAACTAAAATTTCATGAAAAAACCCATGTTGGGGATCGAGCCACAACTAACACTAGCCCAACTCTATATGCCAGAGGATGGCGATAACTGCCAAAGGAATAACTAACTCAGGGAGGCCTTTTTCTAATTACATGTACGCACACATATATCCATATCAATGAAAATGTGGAGAGGGAAAGAGTAAAATATTCAACATATATAGAAAGAAAACCAAGAATTCATAAACTCTATGATTTACAAGAGTTCCATAGTGAAAACTGAAACGTAAAGGGGTAAAATACACACCCAACCCGAAATATGTCCCAACCTGAAAAAATGGAAAAGTAAACTATTTAAAGATCCTCTCTCCATAAACCCAAGCTATGATAACTATACTGGTTCCAATTTACATGGTATACCTACTCTTCTATGAAGTCACGGTCAATCTATTCTTCATATGCATAAGACACAACATGTGCCAGAAAATCCCATGCAGGGGTGAGTATATACATACCCATAAGTAAGAAACTAAATCTAAAGGCTTATTAGTAAGATATACAATAGGAATGAAAGATAATATATGCAACACACAGTCAAATAGAAACCCCACCCAAACCAAGAGTAGAAGAAACGTCATCCTAACACAAGGGGCTCCACACGGTGAGTAGATGGACTACCCCTCAAGTTTTGTTACCTACATAAGTATAGTAGACTCATCCAACCATGATAATCTAAACATAAAAATCACATGGAATACCCTGCACATCTTAGTCTCTCCTAGAATGAGAGATTCCAAATATAACTTTTGGATAAAAAAAAAGAATATATATATATATATATATATATTGTCATTCGAAGAATCCCAAATGAGAGAGTAAGGGGATCTCCATCCCACATCTTAGGCCAAGAATAACAGTATCCAGCAATTCCAAAAGCCTATCAATGATTCCCAAAATCTCACGCATCTTCCCTGAAGTAAATGTGCATGACAAACTACACCTTATCATTCTAACACACATTAGAGGGGCCACAAACTAGAATTAGAGGACATGTGACCTTGTGCTTTAGGGGAGTTCAACTCTGGCAGTATCCGAAGAGGAATTGTTCCCATGGTTTCTGGAGGACCCGCATCCTATGCTCACATGGGGGTTCCAATGAGTAGGTAGAGGACTCGTGCCCATGTTGATGGGGGGGGGGATACACTATATTGGTCGAGGACACACACCCTGGTGAGTCATGGTGTTCCACTTTAGGTCATCAAGGAAACACTCCCTATCTGAAAGGGAGTTAAACTCAGAATTTGAGGACTCATGACCTAGTACCATAGGGGGGTTCTATATTGGGTCATCAAGGACCCACACCCATACTGATGGGGGTTTCTACATGGAAGGTCATAGTAGAGAAAACACGCCCTTGCTGAGGGGGGTTACACTGTAGTTTTTGAGGACCCATTCCCTACTGTGTCAGGAAGGTTCTAGTCTAGTCATCATGGACCTGTACCCTATCCCATAGGTGGTTCCACTCGGTAAGAAGTCTCCGGTGATCCTGTATGATCATTTCCATCATCGAGGGTCACCTAATCAAGATTCATGCCATAAAAATTACACATCATTTTTTTAACTCCTCGACCAAGGTAACCATAATTTTCTACATGTAAACACACTAAGGATAGGATATTCAATAGAAAAAATCTGAGTTTAAACAAAGCTGATATGAAAGGTACATGTTTCATAAAAATGAAACTAAGGGTACACAGTGTTTGAGGGGACCCACATATTGTGTGGTCTCACTCCACCACCTCATTATATCCAGGATCGGCACATGGCCCCCATACCATGTAGTATTACAGACTGTGTAGGTGGATGAAAGCCAATTTATAGGCTACATAGGACCAATCCATGTCCTTCTTCCCATGTCCATGTACTGACCTTGTGTTCGTGTACTTTTCACATGGTGTGTTCCATCACACATGGTGTCTCATGTGTTACCTGACCATGTATGTGTGCCCACGTACATGGTCATGTTCCTATCATTTTTACTTACACATGTGATCTCACCCATGTGACCTGTCACATGGGTTTCAATCCGGGAAAGTGGTACCTAGCATAGAGGAGGGATATAGGTTATATAATCCTAAACTTTTTCCTAAACCCTAGATACCGCTGCTTCTGGGCGATATTCCATGTGTTCATCTTTGAACATGGTGTGTAGTTGGGTTTTCACCATATTTTCAATGTCTTTATATTTACATCCAATGCCTCGAATCACGTATCACTACATCATATCTGGCACACTCTATGTTTAAAAAGGTGGATCTAGACAAAAAACACAGTTTCCAACAATCATTCACCGATAATCTGGCTATATTAGTTGTTGGGTGTTCATTTCACGAACCAAACTCTACCATGAATTCAAACAATTATTAATTGATCTAAAATCATCAAAAAGACCATATGTGCCTCACAAGATTACCTGATATGGTCTTGTTTCGTCGATTTGTTCCACTTTCATCCATCCTTCGTGGTTCCGAAGGACCAATTGGGATTGATACCTTCTGACAGTGCTGAATTAGGATAATAGGATCTATGTGCTGAATAGAGAAATCAATAAATGTGGGAAATGAACAAAAAACAAAGATTTAAACATATTTCGCCAATCTTTTTTGTCTAACGATCAAGAACGAGCATATGATTATAGAAAACATTGAATGAAAATCAAATTTACTGTTTTTTATGACAATTCATAGGCCACAACTGGAGAATATCAAAAAACAAGGATGGATGTGCTCAATATATTTAATCAAAGGTTGTAAATCCTAAAATGAAAATTCCTACCTAGTTTTTGGATCCTTCAATGATGATGAAAACACTCGCTTATGAGGAAAAAGGATCATTGTGTTTGCTATATCCAGATATGATCTGATCCATCATTTCATCATCCTCTTTTGAGATTGGCCAATGGAGGAGGATGGAATACCATTGAAATTATCCCAATGTTTATGCGGATAACCGTAGAGAATTTACCCTAGATATATTCTTATTTAACATTTATCTATATAAAAATGGAATAATTAATTAATTATTAATTAATTATTTCATTGAATGCACGTCCAATGAGTGATGACTCTTAAAGCCCCACACCAACCCATTTTATATCATTAATAGGGTAAAAACCATGTTTGAGACACAATCGTTGTCTCAGATTCCTAATCTGAACTAATTTTTAATAGTTATCCCATTTTCTTTAAGAAGTTGCATGAACACAATATTAAATGTATTTGATATTTTTATAACATTAATTCTGAGCACGCCAGGCCTCAGAATCCCATTCCATATCAGCACCTAGAACTAGTAGTATATATAAAAATATTTCAATGTCTTACAAGGAAAAACCCAGGTATCTACATCATTCCCTTCATCAATATTTTCATCCCAACAAAAGGAGAACAAAACAAAAAATTCAGGATAGTAAGCCTTCACATTTCTCCCCTGATCCCAAGAACTCTCCTACACATTTCCGTGCTATCACAAAACATGATCCAATGGGATGATCGGTCCACATAGGGTCCTCTCATGATAGTCCTCCACCGCCATTGGGTGCTCTATAACGGTGGATCCATCCTTGATGTCTATCTCTCCCTAGTCATTGATGTATGTGGGGTCATGCAAGTATGTCTTTAACTGTGAAATGTGAAAGATGTCAAGCACCCGGTCTGGTAATGGGGGTAAGGCGATGTGGTAAGAAACCTAACCAAACCACTTCATGATCTCAAACATCTAGAAAACCCTTGAGGATTGCTTTCCTCCCTTGCTAAACCTCCATAGTCCATGTTGTGGGAAGACTCTCAAGAAAAATTGGTCTCCTTGCTCAAAATATAAGGTCATATGATGGGAATTGTTGTAATATTTCCTTCTTATATGGTCCATACTTATCTTCTTAAAGATAACTTGGACATTTCATCCATCACATACACAATATTTGATCCCACAAAATATGTGTCACTAATATCTTTCCATCACAAGGTTTACCTATAGGGTCTCTTATATAGGTCCTCAATAGGTATCATGATAATGGTAGAGTGGTAACAAATGATATAAATAAACACTCACATGTGAAAGTGATCCTCCAAACTCCTTCTAAAGTCTAACATGAAATACCTCAACATATCCTCCAACACCTAGATAGTGTGCTCAGTTTGATCATTGTTTTGGGGTTGGAAGGTTGTACTCATCCTAATTTGGGTCCTGAATGCCTCCTACAAGCCTCTCCATAATAATACCATAAACCACGCATCACGATAAAAGATAATCTTCATGGGAACCCCATGGAGGTGAATGATCTCTCTTATGTACAAATTCCCCAAAAATCTTTAGTAATATCTTCTCCCTAATAGTAAAGAAGTGAGTTGACTACGTGATTCACTCAACTATCAACTAGATGGAATCATGTCCATATTATATGCATATAATCCCTATGATAAAGTCCATGGGTATTCCATCCCACTTCCACTTTGGGATCTCGAGGGGTTATAACAGACCTGTCGGAATGTGGCACTAATCCTTTTCCTGTTGATAGGTGAGGCACCGAGAGGCGAAATCATCTACACATTGTCTCATCCCGGACCACTATAACTACCACTGGTAGTCTATTTACATCTTCACCACATTATAATGTATATCTAAGGAATATCTGTGGAACTCTTGCATCACCTCCTCCAACATCATGACTGGAACCACTGTCTGTACATAAAATATGTTCACATGATTCCTTGACTCATAATATGAATCATGTGAGTCCAATGTGGATATCTAATCAAGTAATACCTCATAATAAATTTCTTCCCGTTGGGGCTCTCTCTCACACTTGATAAGTGAAAGGGTGAAAATCGTTAACTAAGGATAAGATTTACCCTCCTACTCCAACAAGGTTAGATGCAAAGAAGATAATTTCTACAAAGCCCCATACACCAAGCAAGCCTTTTAATTCCTCATAATAAAATATTCTACAACATTTCCATTCCCATTAGTAAAAAATATCTCAAAGTCATAGTCATGTAGGAACTCTAGCCAGTGTAATGATATCATGTTTAAATCTCTATACGTGAAGACATACCTGAGACTCCTGTGGTATGAGTAAACCATAATGAACTCTACCAAAAGATAGTGCCTAAAAATCACTAAGGAAGAGAAAAATTCTACCACATTGAGGTCATGACCAGCATAGTTTTTCTCATGGGGTATTAAATACCATGATATGTAAGTGATAACTACCTGCCGCTACATCAACATGCAGACGATCCCAGATCCATAGGTATCAAAATACAACACAAATTCCATGCCTTCTTATGGTAGATTCAATAATAGAGAACTCAATTACCTTATAATCAACTCTTCAAAGTCCCTTTGGCACTACTCAAACTAGGAAAATGTTTTCCCTTTTCACATTAGGGTTGTCAAAGGGGCAGTGATTCTAAATAAGTCTTACATAAACCTCTAGTAGTACCTCGCCAAGGTAATAAAAATATATGCACCATTAACACACTATTAGTTAGCTCCCAACAAAGCAATGCATCGACCATTTATAGGTCTATGTATAAATCATTCTCACAACTGACATGCCCTATAATGTGAATATCATGTATCAAAAACTAGCACATTGAGATCATTCCATAAATATGGTTCTCTCAATGAAAATATAAAACCATCCTAAAGTTCTCTTCATGATCCTCCTCTAGATCCTAGTATATGAGTATGTATTCAATGAAGACCATGAAAAATGGTCCATGTATGGTCAGAATACATAGTTATTCAATGCGATAAACATAGTAGGGTAATTTTTCACACTAAAGGGAATCACAATGAACTCATAATGTCCATAGCGACATCAGAATGCCAACATTGTAATATCATCATAGAGAAGCCTCAACTGGTGGTAGCATGAACTAAGATCGATCTTCAAGAACCATCAAGTATAGCAAAACTAGTCAAAGAGGTCATCAATCCTTGAAATGGGGTACTTTTTCATTATTGTGTCATGGTTTAGGAAAGGATAATCCATGTAAAGGCACAAGATCTCATCTATCTTTTCCACGAACAAAATTGGAGCCACCTAGTTGGCACACTAGGTCTAATGAAACCTTTCTCTCAATGTTAATACAACTACAATCATATCTACTTGATCCCGATAGGGGCTATCAGATATGCCACATAAGATATCAGACGAGTTTTGGGATGAAAGTCAAAGAAAAACTCTATCTCCCACCTCATAGTTAATCCTGATACATCCTCGAGAAATACAACCATATAATACTCCACAGTAAAAGAAACTCATATTCTTGATGAGATTGATACACCAAGTGGTATAATCGTTAACTAATGGGTTATGGGTTATAGACAGATACTAACATAACCCACATGACTTTTTATGGGATCTATCTCACCAGTAAAGGAGAATATCATCCCATCAGTTTGTAGGAATACGAATTTTCTATGGTTGCAGTCAATTTGATCATGGAACATATACAACAAATACAGACCCTATATGAATTCATAGGGTTCCATCATGATGACCAAAAGGTCCCACATGAACCTATATCCCCTAATTGATATCTCACACTACCGGTAGATGAATGGTACAAAAGAAGAATTCCTTGTAGGAACCTCAAGACAATGCTGTTGGACAAGCAGCTGAACTGGGATCTCCAGCTCTCGCACCAGGAGTATAGATATAAATGAATTAATTGAATCTGTGTCTAGTAATACTAAATAAATATTATAAGAAACATAGACCGTACCTCTAATCATCTTTTATGTTGGGAGGTCATAAACCTCAAAAGCATGTAGCTTTCCATGACCTTAACTGCCAGATCCTTGAACTTGACATGAGCCTCCTAGTGGTGGTGGTGGAAGGATATTATAGTATCATCTTCCAAACATATCTCCTCTTGATCCTCTTCTAGCACTGCCTCACTGGGGACAACCATTTCCTCGCCTGGGAGCTCATTGATCACGATGTTGCCTATTCCATGGTTGTTAATTAGCTATCTATATGTTATACTCATCATTTCTAGTTGGGAAGTCTCACTCTATGTGACCTATCTCTTCAAAAGTAATGCACTTCTCCCCTTTGGATTTCCCTGTCCTTCTATGCTACCCCTTACCTAATGATGATTTTGATCATGGGGAGGTCTCTAATGTCATGATCATGGTGTATGAAATCTTCTAGCTGCTACAGATGACTCAGCATTGTGGTTCCCACTACCGGCTCAAGTTCTCTATCATCGCACTAAAAGAAATCTCAATGTCAATTGTACCCGCTCAATCACCCCATTGTTGGTGGGGATTAAAAGGGTCACAATTATGGCTTGGGTCTCTATGAGGATCCCAATATAAAAATTTTGTGCTCGAAAGTAGTCATTCCAAATCATATCTAGGGAGAACCTAGTATTGTTTTTGAACCTCATTGTATACTCAGAAACTATCATTACTCCCTTATGCTACTCCATAAGCTCCTAAATCTGAACCGAGAGTGATCGGGAGGGGTAATACTCCTCACAATATAGATTCTAGAAGTATTCCCATGAGAGTATCGACTATTTTCACATGTATCTAATAAGGCTCCACCAATACCCATCTTCTTCATGGAAATATTCAGTTTCCAGCGAAAACACCTGATATATTAAAGTCTGAAAAATTATGAATATACATACCCCTGACTCCATCCAATCCTCTACTACCTAAGGATCTAGATCACAACGGATCCTCAGTGGTCATGGACGATAGAACGTGAGGATCACGATAATCCTACATGCATCCACTGCTTCCTATTCTTAGAAGATCTTAATCTAAATTGGTGGAGGTGCCACTTCCCACCCAACTAGAGGAATAGGTCATTGTATGGACCTTGAACTGAGGCCTCATTTCACATCAAGTCGTCATAACGAACCAAATCTGGTGTCTTGGTTGGTTGTCATAGTAGAAGAATCCCGATATTTATTGAGGTGTACCACTGTTAGATGAGTATATATATAACAACAATAGGGGGTGACTCAATAAGGATAGTTAAAGGATCATTCATATATGCAAGTACCATTAAACCCTACAACCAATGTCATAGTATTCCATGTCAACAAGATGGTATTCATGGTCTAGATCAATGGATATGTTTGTAGTTTCCCCATTACTGGGTTCCCTTTCCTGAGAACCGCACTCGAGACACTTTGAAACTATTTCCCAAAATCCAACCAAATCCTCTTAAGTGGCTTATTCTAAAAAACTTACAAAGGAATAATAATTATCTAATACCAATCTTTCATGACCCAACCCAAGTCGGGGCTTGATCCAAAACTACCTCATGCCTTCTTCCATAGAGCAGGGGTGGTGATAGGAATCAAAGGACGATCTAAATGGAGTTTCAAGACAGACTCACGTGTTAAATGTATCTAGTTAAGTACTTTAGGAATTATACCCAACTAGAGAAGATATAGTAAACATGGGGAGGAAGAACTATCTAAAGAAGAAATAAATCTTTATTCTATAGGTGAAACGACCCAATCATTGGTTAATAAAAATCCATCTTGATCTAATTAAATGCATTATATGTGAAATGGTCATACAACATATGCACAAAATTTTATTTATGTTTTTTGATTTTATAATACCATTATGAATTATGATTGTTGCTAATATAGTCGTTGAATGGTGATCACATGTTTAGTATAAATATAGGGCTTTAACAATCTAATTTACTCAGACAAAGGAACTGATTGCCTCATCCCGTAGAATTTCTCCATACAAAGCCCATTTTTTCAAATCACGGAAAAGAGTTGGTGTCATTGGGCTTCGCTCATGACCAATCCCAAGATGAGCTTTAACAGGTTATGCTCGAACGGAATCATCTATGGGAGAAGTTGCAGTTGATAGAGATCACCACGTGTGCAATGTTACCTGAGCCACCGCAAAAGTCTGTCACCATCGAACACCTTTCCCTTTTGTCTTATGTGGCTATTTTAAGGGGTTATGTAACAAATACCTAGTACTATGGTTATTTACATTATTTTTTTAGCAATAATTAATATACTTTTTTGTTATTTTTGTTACTTTGTAAATAGTTTTTAAAGCACAAATAGTGTTTTTTGGTTAATATTCAACTAATAAATCTATTTTGATGAATTAATGGATTTTTGAATTAAATAATATTTTAATAAAATAATAATATTATTAATAAATTAATTTTTTTAAATATATATTATAATATTAATTTTATGAATGCAATTGTAATTTTTATTATGGTTCGAAAGCCATTTTTTTCAAAACCCATGAATTTTTTATAAATGTTGGTTTTTATTTTAAAAGTGAAAATTAAAATATTTATAAAATTATTTAAATTAAATAAATAATATTTCTGGAATCAGGATGTCAAAATTATCCAATGGGGAATTTTTCATAATTTTCTAAGACAATCATATTTTTGGGTAAAAAACAAATACCGTTTAAATATATAATGTGTTTTATGACATAATAATGACCAAATACAGATGTAATAAAATAATATAATCATTATGTTCGGCCAATATATGTTTTCCAATAAATATAATGTGATTTTGGGTTTGTTTTACTTATTTTTCAAAGCACTAATGGACCCTTCAAGACTTATTAAACATCTTGTCTTTTTAAATTGTTTTCCATGGGAGTGTGACTCACCTCCACATAAGAAACCCCATTATTTTTGGAAGCTTGGACTTTGCCCTTACAAAATATTTTTTTTCACTTCTCTTTTCCAAAAACAATGGGCAAAAACCATGGTCTGGTTTTTGGATTGGATTAGTTTAATGTAAGGTGTCGTGGACCTAAATAATAAAGAATTCCCTCACCTTTCCTATATAAACCCACCCATGATCCCACATCATATCCACTCAATGCCTTTTTAGTTTGTCAAACCTCATCCCTACTCTCTCTATAATCCTCCCAAGGTCACCCAGGAACCCTGGAAGCCTCTCTTAAGCCTCTCAAAAACCTTTGGAAGCACACTTCCAAGTAAGTGTTTTTTCTTCCTCTCACATTTTTGTCCAATATTCTTTAAGTTGTTATGAATTTTTAATTTCAATTATATATGTTGGGGTATGGTTTCAAAACTCCCCCATATTGCCCTCTTTATGTTTGAATGATGCTATAACCCTTTCTCTCTCACTTAATTCCTCTCATGTACACCCGTTACTATGCCGAAATTACGAAAGGAATTTCTCTCTCCTCATTTACATTAAAGCAATTATTTTTGTATCATGAATCTAAATTCCATTACATTTTATGGGAAATGTATCTTAATGACCCACATACATCCCATGTCATGTAAATATTGTGAGACACCCTTTATCTCTCATTAACCATTTTTATGAGTTCTTATGTCACGTTGTTATGCTTCCAAAATAGCACTGCGTTTTTCTAAGAGAAAGTCATTGTGTAGTGAATACCATGCCCATTTTCCTATCAAGGGTATTCAACTTTATTTATATATAATTATTGTTTGAAGAGTTTTATGTATTTATACCACATTCCTTTATCATGGAATAAATGATTATGTTGAATGATTTAATGTCTTATGATCCATGTGGCACACTTATTCATGAAATGGAATGTTTAAGAAGGGTGCTCCCTGATAGCGCTCCAATGCATTGGGTAAAGTATAGTATCATGATAAATTATGTGCAATGGGTGTTTACTCATGCTAATACAAGTGAAACAAGGTTTTAATGGTGCTTCATTTTCAATGAGGGTTTACTCATGTCCCATGTGCAATCATCCTTGGCTCATGCTAATTCCATGTTAAGTGTTGTTGGTACATTTCCATGTTATGATTATCATGCTTTATCATGCGTTTATGTTTATACTGCTCTTGTGATCTATTGATATGCCTATTTTATAACATGTATTTTATTCCTAATGTTATTCCATGTTTATTCCCTTATGGGGCTTTATTGCTCACCATTTTCATATGAATGTACTCATGTTATCCCATGCAATGCTAAGTGGGAGGGAATTTAGTGGTCATGTAATGGATGTTTTCAATAATGATGTTGCATGTTTTATGTTCTATGTTGTTATATAATGATCCTAATCCCCAGATACACTATAAATATTGATCTTCTATGTTGTATCAATTGATGTTTATGTAATAAAACATGTTTAAGTGTCTAATAAAAAGCAGGGTTGTCATGGTTGGTATCAGATGATAGGTTTAGTAATTTTTGTGATTAGGATTAGAAAACCCTAGAGAAGACTTAGAGACAAGATTAATAATAACATCCCAATGTTTTGTGGAGTATTGATTAAGTGGTTTATCAAGAAAATACAACCCTATCTGGATTCGAGCAGGTAGAGGTGGCTCTGGCCCATATGTATCCTAGTGGTAAGACCCGAAAACACCGCTTTGAGTTATACTCGAATGGGAACTGGTGCATGTGAATGGGCCTTGCTGCACTCTTGTTTATGACACTCCAGGGGGATATGTTTTGGTAGATTCACGAACATAGTACAAAATGTTATTAAGGGAAAAAAATTCCATAAGAATATATGTTTTGAAATAGATTGTGGATAACATAGATTTAAACCTAAGAAATCACAATATAGGATAAAATCCATCTTTATAAGTTTATATTTTTATGTTCAAAGTTTCATTTTTTTCTAAGAATTCAAGACCTCTAATTATACGCCATTTTTCTTAGTTAATTGTCGGGAATATAGAAACACGTTCCAACAAAAATGTGATTGGAAATGCGAATATTTCCCTAATGATATGCCTGATATGATGGGAGCAGGTGCTCAAAACTACATTATAGTACTTGCTTAGATGGCTCGAGTTATGAATAATAAATTGAATCAGGTGGAATTCCTTACTCCACCTGGGAAAGAAAATGTTGTCGTAGTATCCTACATCCAGCAAATCCCTCCCATGGTTAGTGGATCTTCTGATCCCCTCCTTGCAGAACAATGGATTAACTCCTTGGAAAAGATATTCTCCATCCTCCAGTGCTCCAAAGAGGAAAAAGTTATACTGGTTGTCTATAAGTTTTTTTGGGGAAGCTGATCAGTGGTGGACACTGATCAAGAATACATAGTCCCAAGAAGAAATTGATTCCACGAATTTAGAGGAATTCAACAGGATTTTTTTCATCAAATATTTTCCTCGAACCCTCCCTCTCAAGATGGAAAGAGAGATCCTCAGACCTAACCAGAAGGAAGATGAGTCCATCAGGGCATATGAAGAAAACTTTACAAGGCTTTGATGATACGCATCAGGATTTTTCATGAACACCAAAATCAAGGTGGATCTCTTCTTTAGCAGAATAAAGTCGAGTCTAAAAAAAGCATTGTCAATTAGATACATTGACCATTATGAAGATATTGTTCATAGTGACCTCATTGTTGAAATTGAGATTGGATACTCTTAGTGGTCTCATAGGCCCGGTGACAAGAAGCAGAAAATTGAGAACAACATGGGTGTTCCATCAAAAAAATTCCATGATGGAAAGAATCCTAAATTTTCCTCCTGCAAAAATAGTGGGAATAAATATCCTAGTAACTTTCTCTTGGGAACCAAGTATTTCTTCAAATGCGGAATGATTGGTAATCTATCCAAGAACTACCGAATGGATATGATAAATCCTGATAATGTTGAAGAATAAAGGATGGTTCAGATCAATAGTCAGCCGGTAGTGCAGTGTTACAACTTCAGGGAGCTTGATTATTATGAAAACAATTACCCTAAGTTGAGGGTTGTTGGAGGCAACCAAAAACAACCTCTAAGGCAACATAGAAGGTCTTATGCTATTACTACCGCTGAGGTGGAGCCGGAAAATGATGTGGTGATAGTTACAGTAGTTATTTATTCAAGAATAGAGAATATACTATTTGATTCTAGTTCTACAAATTCTTTTATATCATACAAATTTTGTAGAAAAATTCAAACACCCCCTCAAAATATGGAGTTAAAGTTATCCGTGAGTAAAATGAATGGGGAAATTATTGCATCCAGGGTTCATAACTCCTCCCCGATTAATGTTTGGGGACTGAACCTCCCATAAAATCTCCTCGTACATCCTTTTGTGGAGTTTGACGCTATCTTGGGCATGGATTGGCTATCATTATACAAAGACAATATCAACATTCGAGAAAGGGAGATCACTCTTCACATCTCGAAGCATCCTCCAATTCTTTACAAATGAAAGGAGGAAGATGAATCTACTTTAGAATCATCAGCTCAAGTATGGATATTTATGCCGTATGAGAAAGAATATCTAGGTCAAATAATTGATACAAATGAGAGATTCATGCTTGAAGAAATTCCCATCATGAAGGATTACACTGAGGTATTCCCTGAAGGGTTTTATGGTATTCCTCAAGAACCGAGACGTTGAGTTCTCAATTGAACATATCCCAGGATCTCTACCAATATCAAGGACACCTTACATAATGACCACCTTAGAGATGGAAGAGTGGAAGAAGACGTTACATGATAATATGGAGAAGGGTTTTATACGCCCGAGTGCTCCACCGTGGGGTGCGCTGGTCCTCTTTATCAAGATGAAGGATGGATCAATGTGCCTCTGCATTTATTATTATGAGATCAATAAAATAACAATAAGGAACAAGTATCCCCTACCACAGATAGATTACTTGTTCGGTCAGCTTAGTGGGTCCATTTATTTCCCTACGGTAGACCTTCGGTCGGGATATAACCAAATAATTGTGAGGAAGGACGATATTCCCAAGACTCCCTTTTGAATGAGATATGGACACTATTAGTTCATAGTGATGCCCTTCGAACTCACTAATGCTCTAGAAATTTTCATATATTTAATGAATAGAGTCTTTAGATATTACCTTGACCAATTTTTGGTGGTATTTATGGATGATATTTTGATATACTCCAAGAGCAAGGTGGAACATGAGGAGCATTTGGATACTTTGTTAAACACTTTGTGAATGGGAGAAGTTGTATGAAAAGTACAATAAATAAGAGTTCTGGATGGAGGAAGTATCATTCTTGGGGCATGTTATCACTAGAAAAAGGGATATCTGTGGACCCTACAAAGATGAATGCAATTGAAGAGTGGCTCATTCCATCTTCTGTAATGGAGATCCATATATTTAGGGGTCTAGAAGGGTATTATCAACTATTTGGGAATAACGTTTCCTGATTGTCAAACCCAATGACCATGCTAACATGTAAGTGACTAATGTATGTCTGGACACATGAATGTGAAGATTGTTTCAATGAGTTGAAATAGAGGCTTATCAGTTCTCCAATACTAACACTCCCTACAAGTGGAGAACTGTTTGTTGTGTATAGTGATACTTATAAGAAGGGATTAGGCTATGTGTTGATGAAAAATGATAAAGGGTAGCATATTCTTCGAGGCAGTTGAAAATCCAAGAGCAAAACTATCCAACACATGATCTGGAGTGGGTGTTTGTGATCATTTACTTGAAAATATGGGGGAATTATCTATATGGGGAGAAATGTGAGATATATAATGACCACAATAGTCTCAAATATATAATCACATAGAAAGAGCATAATATGCTCCAGCGAAGATGGATATATCTCATCAAGTATTATGACTGCTCAATCTACTACCATCCCGGTAAGGAAAACAAGGTGGAAGATGCCCTAAGTAGAATAGATCATGCATGTTTATCAATGATGATAATTTAAAAAGATCCGATATTCTTAGATTTCTAAAGGATAGACATGGGAATCATTATGGGAGTATCATCATCAGTCTTTTCTCAAATGATTTCTCAACCATCCCTCTTGGAGAGAATAAAGGATGCTTAAAGAAAAGATTTGGAAATTCAGAAAAGGGTGGGAGCTGTTAGAAATAGGATATCCTTTGATTTCAAAGTTGATTAGGAAGGAGTTGTAAGATTTTGGATTTGATTTTTTGTACCATATGATCCAGAGATAAACAAGGAGCTATTGAATAATGCACATAGCTCGACCATCTATATCCACTGAGGGAGCATAAAAATGTATCAAGATATTTTAGAAAAAATTTGGTGGGGCAATATGAAAAGGGAGATTGCCGAATATACATCAAAGTGTCTGGTTTGTCAGCAAGTAAAGGCATAGAGGAAGAATTAGAAGGGGTTGATTCGACCATTTTCAATACAATAATGGAAATGGGAGAACATCACCAGGGACATTGACATTGGACTTCCAAAGACATTCAAAGGGAACAATGCAATCTGGTTTTTTGTGGATCCTATTACAAAGCCTACACACTTCATTTCTATTCGAGAGGATTTCTCATTGGATCACCTGGCACTGATATATACTAGGGAAGTGGTGAGGGTGCATGGAGTACAACTATATATTGTGTCCGATCGACATCAAAGATTCACCTCTATGTTTTGGAAGAGTCATTAACTTTCTCTGTGTACTGAACTGAACTTCAGTACATCCTATAATCCTCAAACTGATGTCCAATCCGAGTGGACTATCCAAACACATGAGGACATGTTGAGAGCAAGCTCAATTGACTTTAAAGGAGGATCAGATCAACATCTTTCTCTGGTTGAGTTCTCTAATAATAAAAATTTCCACTAGAGCATCTAAATGGCACATTATGAATCATTGTATGGGAAGAGGTCAAGAATACTAGAATTTTGGGATGAAGTCGGTGAGCATAAGCTTCTAGGAAAAAAAATGGTCGATGAAATGGTGGAGAAGGTGAAAACAATTCAGCATCATATCAAGGAAGCCCAAAGTCGAGAGAAGATTTTTGAAGATAACCATCGACGAAACCTTGAGATTAAAGTTGGAGACATGGTATTTCTACGTATATATCCATAGAAAAAGGTAATATGGTTTGGAAATAAAGGTAAGTTATGTCCTCGGTAAATTAGTTCCTTCGAGATCCTTGATCGAGTTGGTGTTTTGGCCAATCAACTGGAACATCCACCAAACATGTCGAAAGTAAATGATGTATTTCATGTATCTATTTTATGGAAGTATATAAAAGACCCTTCACATGTACTATCTTCCAAGGTGGTACAGTTGGAAAATGATCTTGCTTATAAGAAGCATCCATTGAAGATCTTGTATCGTAGATACAAAGTTCTACGCAACAATACTACTCATCTGGTTAAGGCACTATGGAGAAAACATATGTACGAAGAGGTAACATGGGAATTGGGGGAATCAATGAAGGAAAAGTACTCATAACTGTTTTTGGACTAGAATGTAAAATGATATTTCGAGGGTGAAATTTCTTAAGGGGGGATGATTGTAATGACCCAAAGTTTGGTAAAAGAAAATCCATCTTGATCTAATTAAATTCCTTAATATGTGAAATGGTCATACAATATATGCAATTATTTTGTTTTATGTTTTTGGATTTTAAAATACCATTACGGATTGTGATTTTTGCTAATATAGTTGTTTAATGGTGATCACATGATTAGTATAAATACATGTCTTTAACTATCTAATTTACTCAGACAATGGAAGAGATGGCCTCATCCAGTAGAATTGCTCCATATGAAGCCCATTTTTTGGATCTCAAAAAAAGGTGGCCTCATTGGGCTTCACTCTTGACCAAGCCCAAGCTGATCATTAAAAGGTTAAGCTCGAACGGAACCGTCTACGGGAGAACTGGAAGTTGATAGAGATCACAATGCATGTAATGGTATCCGAGCTACCCCAAGAGTCTGTAACCATTGCACACCTTACCCTTAGGTCTTATGCTGCTGTTTTAATGGGATATGTAACAAATCCCCAGTACTATTGTTATATAAATTATTTTTTTACATAATAATGAATATACTTTCTTGTTATTATTGTTACTTTGTAAATAGTTTTTAAAGAACAAATATTGTTTTTGGTTAATATTCAACTAAGAAATATATTTTGATGAATTAATGGGTTTTTGAAATAAATAAAATTTTAATAAAATGTTATTATTGTTATTAAATAAATTTTTATTAAATATAAATGATCTTATAATTTTATCAATGCAATTGTAATTTTTATTCATGTTCAAAAGCCATTTTTGTAAAAACCCGTGAATTTTCGATAAATTTCAGTTTTTATTTGAAAAGTGAAAATTAAAATATTTATAAAATTATTTAGATAAAATAAATATTATTTCTAGAATTAGGGCATCAAAATTATCCAACGGTAAATTTTTCATAATTTTTGAGACAGTCAAATATTTGGGTAAAAATTAAATACCGTTTAAATATATAATGAATTTTATGACATTAAAATGACCTAATTGAGATTTAATAAAATACTATAAGATTTTTTTCAGACAATATATGTTTTACTGTTAAAATAATGTGATTTTGGGTTTGATTGAATTATTTTACAAAGTATTATTGGACCCTTCAAGGCTTATTAAACATCTTGTCTTTTTAAATGGTTTTCCTTGGTAGCGTGACTCACATCCATATAAGAAACCCCATTACTTTAAGTAGTTATGAATTTGGCCTTATTAAATATTCATTCCCGCTTCCCTTTGAAAAAAACCAATGGCAAAAAGCATGGTCTGGTTTGTGGTTTGGATTAGTTTGATGTGAGGTGTCCCAAACCTAAATAATGAAGAATTCCATCACATTTCCTATATAAACCCACCCAAGATCCCACTTCCTCCTCACTAAAAGCCTTTTTAGTTCTTCCAAAATATTCCCTCCTCTCTCTAGAATCCTCCCAAGGTTACCCAATCTCACTATAAGCCACTCTCAAGCGTCTCTCAAGCCGTTGGAATCACACTTCCAAGTATGGGTTTTTTCGTCCTTTCTCATTTTTGTCCAATATTCATTAAGTTGTTATGCCCTATTAATTTAAATTATAAATGTTGGGTTATGGTTTCTCACCTCCCCAATACTGCCCTGTTTATGTTTGAATAATAGGATACCCCTTTCTCTCTCACTAAATTCATCACATGTACACCCGTTACTATGCCGAAATTCTGAAAGGAATTTCTCTCTCCTCATTTACATTTTAGTAATTATTTTGTATCATGAATATAAATTACATTACATTTGTTGGGAAATGTATCTTAATAACCCCCTTACTTGACATGTAATTTAAATATGTTGAGAAAATTATTTATCTCTCATCAACTATTTTTATGAGTTCTTATGTAACGCCATCATGCTGCCGAAATTGCATCGCGTTTTTCCAAGCCAAAGTCATTGTGTAGTGAATAACATGCCAATTTCTCTATCAAGGGTATTCACCTTTATACACATTTAATTATTATCTAAATATTTTCATGTATTTATTCCACATTCCTTTATCATGGAATAATTTAATATGTTTATGATTCAATGTTGTATGATCCATGTGGCACACTTATTCATGAAATTAAATGTTTATGAAGGGTGATCCATGGTAGTGCTCCAATGCATTGGGTAAAGTATAGTATCAATATACATTATTTGAAATGGGTGTTTATTCATGATAATACAAGTTCAATGAGGGTTTACTCATGCTTCATGTGAAATTAGTGTTTACTCATGCTCCATGTGCAATGAGCCTCGGATCATGCTAATTCCATGTTAAGTGTTGTTTCCAGACTACCATGTTAGGATTATCATGATTTATCATGCCTTTATGTTTATACTTCTCTGGTGCTCTATTTATATTCCTATTGTCTTACATGTATTGTAATCCTCATTTTATTCCATGTTTATTCCCTTACTGGACTTTATAGCTCACCGTTTTCTTATGAATGTCCTCAGGTTATCTCATTCAATGCTATGTATAAGGGAATGTAGTTCTCATGTAAAGGAAGTTTTCAAAAAAGATGTTTCATGTTTTATCTTATAAGTTGCTATGTCATGATCCTAATCCCAAAATACAGTAGGCTGTTGGAACCAGGTTCTTCAAAGCATGATTTGGTGTATGGTTTGTGTTTGTTGTCAATCCTCAGTGGAAGTTCAGGGTGTGAACCATCAAAGCGATCATACCGTTCAGGAAGAAAACAGTAGTGAAGGTGGCGCTGTTTCCCAGTGTTTGCCAAATTTTTGGGCCTGAAAATCCGTAAATAAAGTAAAGTGTTTTTGGCAAAGATACTTGCGCGCCGAGCTCTTGGAGGATGAAAGACTTGCGCGCCATATGTTTTTGAGGATCAAAACATCACAATTTGGCTAAGGAAAGAAGGTCGCGCAAGTGTTGGTTGGCTCGCGCAAGTAACTTGCGCGACAGAGGATCTGGAGACAGGACTTGCGTGCCGTCGAGGGACTTGCGCGCCGCCGCGCAGGGGGTCCAGTTTGCATATAAATACCGGACCACCCCTCCTCATTTCTAACAGAGTTCAAGGCCGAGAGATTGTTCGAGCTCTCGTCGCGCAGGTGGTTGAGTCGCGCAGGTGGTTGTTTTGTCGCGCGAGTAGAGCTTGCGCGCCGGTGTTTGGCTGTTCTCCCAAGGCAGTTTGGAAGAGAAAGGAAGTGGATCGCGCAAGTATTTAGTTCAAGAAGGCAGTGTCGCGCAGGTGCTTCAGTGACACTTGCGCGCCAGTTTAGTCTTGCGCGCCTGAGACTTGCGCGCCGCCGGGAGACTTGCGCGCCGGGCTTGAAAAGGAGACCTAGACACTATTGAAGCACGCCTGCCTTGCTGGAGCTGCACGAAAGCCGATAAACTACTCGGTTCATTCGAGGAAAAGTTATATTCTTCTTCTGGTGAGAATCGGACTTCAATAGAGCATCTACATTCAACAAAGGATGCACTCTTATGCAAATGAAGAAGAGACCTACACGTCTATAAACTGAGTGGGACTTCACCAACGGCAGTGAGCCAGGGGGAGTCAACGGGAGTGACCCAAGGGATGCAGTGAGTTATCCCTGAACTATTGTAAAGGCAGTGAGCCTGGGACAGAGTGTCTGCACCCGAACTTTTGTATCCGCAGCTAGTGAAGCATAGTGGATTTAGGTACGACCGGCAACCTGTCGGCGTATGCTCCTTGGACGTAGCCCTTAGTGGTGAACCAAGTAAAAATGACTGTGTCTTCTCTGTGCATGTGAATGTTTTCATTTTGATCGTAATCATCATACAGGTTCAACAAGTTCCTACCAACGTGGGAACAAGATCCAACAAATTAAAAGAAAAAGTGGTCACCCTGATTCACCCCTCCCCTCTCAGGGTGTCCCGGGGTCCTTCAAGTGGTATCAGAGGGTAAAGCTTGATGGCGTTGAATCTGACCTTCTTCGTCATGGAAAACGCGATCAATGTCAGGGGAGTCCCTCACTTCGATGGAAGCAATTTCCAGATCTGGAAGAACAGAATGAGATCTCATCTAAGATCTCTTGGAATGGAAGTTCTTTTTTCTACTGTGCAAGGAATACATGTCACTGATCCAACAGGTCTGGCTATGACTAAAACAGACAGGAAACTTCTTGATGCAGATGCCAAAGCACAGAATGCTCTCACTGCTTCCCTTTCTGATCAGATTTACCTGAAGGTGATGAATTGCACCTCAGAAAAATCTATGTGGGATAAACTTGAGAATATTTATGAAGGTGATAGCAAAGTGAAGGAGGCAAAACTACAAGTGCTACATAATCGGTTTGATGATATGAAGATGCATCTAGACGAGAATGCAGACTCTTTCTTCAATCGAATTACTGAAGTGGTTGGAGAAATTCGGGGTCTTGGCGAAGAAATCAAAGATATTGATATTGTAAAGAAAATATTAAGAAGACTTCCACCTCTGTATAATGCGACGGTGTCAGCTCTTGAGGAAAGAGATCTTTCCAAACTTTCTCTAGATGACTTACTGAGCAGTTTGGTAGCATATGAAATGAGAGTCAAACCAGAAGATGCTACGACTCGGGTGAGCAAGGAAATGGCATTCAAGGCCATGGATAAATTGAAAATCTCAAAGGATAGTAGCGGTGATGATGACGAAGAGAAAGAAATTCTTTCTCTCATTGCAAAGAAGTTCCAGAAGGGGAAAGGGAAATTCAAAGGGAAGTTACCTCTCGCATGCTTCCGTTGTGGAAAAGTTGGGCATATTGCCTCTCAGTGCTTGAAGAATATCAATGATGATGACAGTGAAGATGAAAACTTCAAGAAGCCTCAAAGAAGGTTCTTCAAAAAGGGAGACTTCAAATCTGGTAATAAAATGCAAAGGAAGAGTTTTGTCTGTGAAGAGGAAGAAGATGACAATGAATTCTGTGATGAAGAAGAACCAGAATTCAAAACTGGGAACCATGCTTCTATGATGGCCACTGTTGAAAAGTCAGAAGATACTGATGGTGAAAAACAACTGAGAACTTGTGTAGATCCTGAGGTGCAACTTAAGGATGCAGTTAGTAAGCTTAAGATTAAATGTAAGAGCTGCAATAAGTGGAAATCAATTGTAGAAGAATCAACTGAATATGTTGATCAACTTGAAGCTGAAATTGAACGACTGGAAGAATTTGTGAAGGTACAGTCTAAAATAATTGAAAGCAATGATGATGCAGTTGATCTGAAGCTGAGAATTGAAGAGCAAGCAAAGGTCATCAATGACCTCACATCCAGACTGGATGAAAAATCCAAGACTGTTGAGGGTCTTGAGGAGGAAGTAGTTACTCTGAGGAGTAAAATGGAGACAGAATCAGTTCCAAAAGAATCGAGGAAGAAAATACAGTTCGGAAGATTCTCAGATGCAGAATTACTTGCAAGAGCCAAGTGTGGTTCAGATGGGGTTGGAAAAGTCTTGAGTGATCAAAGACCTGCTTGCATGGGAAAGAGTGGAATTGGCTGTGAGGCTGAGTCATCAACTGCTGGAAGTGCAAAGATCCAAAATAAAGATAAGATGAAAGTTGAACATGTTGAAATGTTACCTAGAGTGCTGAAAAAGGAACCCTCAATCCAAACTAAAAGGAGACCTAAAAATTATCCTCAAACTTTCAAAAATGGCAGACAGTCTTACTATTCTCCCAAGGAAGAAGCTATAAGGAAAAATTCAAGTGAGAAGACATTTCTTCTCATGAAGTGTCAGTTCTGTGGCTATCTGGGCCATACCATGTCCTATTGTGAAGAGGCAAGAAGCTATCTGAATGGAGAAGATATAGATGCTCAACAAAGGAGAACAATTTCATATCCTAAATCTTATAGAAGAAATAATTTCTATGGATATTGTTTTCATTGTTCTAACTTTGGTCATAAGGCCATTAATTGCTGGCAGAGAAGGGACATTGACACCTCATACAGAAGTTCCAGACATGTCAAGTCTCGTCAGCAAGACGATGTTTCTCTTTCAAACAGGTTCTCACCTCTTAAAGAAGACTTTGACTATGAAGAACCTGGGTTTGCGGAAGAGATAGTTGAAAGGCCATCAGTTCTATATACTCAATCTAATGTCTCATGGAAGGAAAGGAGGAAGATTGAGAAATCAAACCTTGCAGAGGTAGCTCTCAAAGCTACAAAGAACAACAGTACCTGGATTCTAGATAGAGGTTGCTCATCTCATATGACAGGTAATGCCGGTCTACTAACAAATATCATAAAGAATGTTGATGGTACAGTAAGATTTGGTAATGATGGGGCTCTGAAAATCAAAGGGAGTGGAAGTACCAAATTAGCTAATGGAGAACTAAAGAAGACTGAAGTCCTTTACGTAGATGGCCTACGTCATAATCTCCTCAGCGTGAGTCATCTCTGTGACTCAGGACTTGTTGTTACTTTTAATCAGAAAGGCTGCACTATCAAGGGAAAAACTGGCAATTCTCTCATGAAGGGATGCAGAACAGAAGGAAACTTGTATCAGGTTGATAGTGAAGAGAATGTATGTTACATGACTGTTGAAGAAGAAAACAATCTGTGGCATCAGAGATTGGGACACATCAATCAACAAGACATGGAGAAAATATCAAAATTGAGAATTGTCATGGACATTCCCAACCTGAAGCGTGAGCGTGAAAAATCCTGTGATGCTTGTATTCGTGGGAAGTTGGTCTGCAGTTCATATCGGCCAAAGAAGAAAAAGGCATCTCACCTTCTTGATCTGATTCATACAGATGTTTGTGGTCCAATAAATGTTGCCGGAACTCATGGAGAAAGGTACTTTGTCCTTTTCATAGATGATTACAGTCGAATGGCATGTGTGATGGTCATTCACCGGAAACGACAGGTCCTTGACTGCATGAAAACATATCGGCGAATCGCCGAGAATGATACTGGACGAACAATCAAAGTGTTGCGATCTGAAAATGGAGGAGAATACACGTCCATTGAATTTGAAAATTATCTGGAGAAGCATGGGATACAACATGAGGTAGCTGCTGTGAGAACTCCACAACAAAATGGAGTTGTTGAACGAAGGAATCGACAGGTGAACAACATGGCACGAACTATGCTGATTGAGAGTCGTATTCCACGACATTACTGGAAAGAGGCTGTTCAAGATGCAGTGTACATTCAGAATCGAACAGGACTTTATATGGGTGAAACGAAGACACCATATGAATTGTGGCATGGACGAAAGCCTTCTCTAAAATACTTTCGTGTTTTTGGAAGTAAGTGCTTCATCAGGAACAAAGAAGGAAATCAGGGGAAATATGGTGACAACGCAGATGAAGGAATCTTCCTCGGTTACTCAATGAACAGAAAAGCCTACAAATGTTTCAACAATCGTTTGGGAAGGATTGTGGAAAGCAATGATGTTAAGATAATTGAAGAGAAAACCACAAATGCTTCATGGACGTCATATGCTGATGTGATAGAAAGTCATGAAGAATGTGGACATGAAGAAACTACAAATGCAGAAATAGAGGAAGCTGTTCAAAACACTCATCAATCACATAATGATGTTGACTCAGAAGAAGAATCTGAAGAAGAAACTATGGCTGAAGAGAATACTACTGAACCTCGCATGAGAAATCGAAGAGCTGAGATTGATCCATCCAACATAATTGGTGATAGGAGTGCACCCACACAAACCAGAAGGATGAGGAATACCACGCAATCTGCATTTCTATCAGTTGTAGAGCCATCCTCATTCGAATAAGCTGCAAAAGATGAATCTTGGGTGAAAGCCATGAATGATGAATTAGATCATATTGATAAGAATAAGACATGGGATCTTGTCCAGAGACCTGAAGGTCACAATGTGATTGGTACCAAATGGATTTTCAAAAATAAGTTTGATGAGCATGGAAGTGTTATCAAAAACAAGGCATGACTGGTATGTAAAGGATACTCCCAGATTGAAGGTATTGATGTTGAAGAAACCTTTGCTCCAGTTGCTAGACTGGAATCAATCAGGCTTTTCCTTGCCATGGCACTCCAAAGAGGATATAAAGTATATCAAATGGATGTTAAGACAGCATTCTTGAATGGTGTACTCGAAGAAGAAGTCTACATTGAACAACCGGTGGGGTTTAACTTGGGTACCGATGAAACAAAGGTCTACAAACTAAAGAAAGCTCTATATGGTTTGAAGCAGGCACCACGGGCATGGTACTCACGGCTAGATTCATATCTCAAGAAGTTGGAATTCAAAAGAGGAGGAGTTGATCACAATCTCTATGTGAAAAATTCTCCAAAAGATCAGTTCATGGTTCTTGTCTACGTTGATGATATCATTTTTGGTGGCAGCAGGCAGAAATCAGTGGATGAATTTGCCAACCACATGAAATCAGAATTTGAAATGTCTATGATTGGGGAGCTCACATATTTCTTGGGGTTGCAAGTAATTCAAAAGAAGGAATACACTTTCATTTCTCAGGAAAAATATGCAAGAGAGTTGCTGAAGAAGTTCAATATGCAAGACTCCAAACCAATGTCAACTCCGATTCCTGTTGGAACTAAACTTGGAAAGCATGAGGATGGGAACTCTGTTGATCCCACCATGTACAGGAGGATCATTGGAAGCCTACTGTATCTGACAGCGACAAGGCCAGATATTGTCTTTGCAACATGCCTTGCGGCCCGCTTTCAGAGTAATCCAAAGGAGGAACATATGTCAGCAGTAAAAAGAATCATGAGGTATATTCAAGGCACACATAACTTCGGGTTATTTTTTGCTGCAGGCAGGGACAGTGAAATATCAGCGTTTTCTGATGCTGACTGGGCTGGGGATGTAGTAGACAGAAAGTCCACTAGTGGTGGAGCTTTCTATATTGGGCATAAATGTGTTGGCTGGTTGAGCAAGAAGCAAGAAAGTACTTCTCTTAGTACTGCTGAAGCTGAATATATCTCCGCCACAAAAGCATGCACTCAACTTCTTTGGATGAAGAAGCAGCTAACAGATATTGGTGATAAGGTGCAGCAACCAATGGTGATTTATTGTGATAACAAAAGTGCAATTGATCTTACGAAGAATCCGGTTCAGCATTCTCGTACAAAACATATTGAAATACGGTATCATTTTATCAAAGAAAAGGTTGAACCAGGCGTGATTAAAATGGATCATGTTGGAACTAATGAGAAAGTGGCTGATATCCTAACCAAGCCATTGTCCGCGGCTGTGTTCGAGAAGCATCGGTTGAGCCTCGGTGTTCGACCACCTCCTACTGCATAAGGAGGCTCCGGAAGTCCCCTCTCCCCGTTTGTTTTAACTGTTTTTATCTGTTTATGGCTGTGATGCAGGTTTATGGGGGAGATACTATCCAGGGGGAGTATGGCTTGAGCTGAACGTTGAACAAACTTTTCGGTCCTTGGTTTTATTGTCAATGGGGGAGAAAGGAATAAATTCAAGGCAAGAAATTCTTCTGTGATGAGAAGTGTAAGCTTGTGATGAGAAGTTTAATAAGGATAACATCGGGATGGAGAATGTCGTGTACGATTTCAACACACTAAGACCCAATTCAAGCTTTCTCTCTTGTTTTCTACACCGAGCATTGCTCACGTAGACTTAGAGTGTTAGCTGAGTTGATTCTTGCGTTTTGGATTTGCTCATGGTTGGAGATCTATTGAATTTATTCTGATTGCCAACAAACCCAAAGGGGGAGATTGTTGGAACCAGGTTCTTCAAAGCATGATTTGGTGTATGGTTTGTGTTTGTTGTCAATCCTCAGTGGAAGTTCAGGGTGTGAACCAACAAAGCGATCATACCGTTCAGGAAGAAAACAGTAGTGAAGGTGGCGTTGTTTCCCAGTGTTTGCCAAATTTTTGGGCCTGAAAATCCGTAAATAAAGTAAAGTGTTTTTGGCAAAGATACTTGCGCGCTGAGCTCTTGGAGGATGAAAGACTTGCGCGCCATATGTTTTTGAGGATCAGAACATCACAATTTGGCTAAGGAAAGAAGTTCGCGCAAGTGTTGGTTGGGTCGCGCAAGTAACTTGCGCGACAGAGGATCTTGAGACAGGACTTGCGCACCGTCGAGGGACTTGCGCGCCGCCGCGCAGGGGGTCCAGTTTGCCTATAAATACCGGACCACCCCTCCTCATTTCTAACGGAGTTCAAGGCCGAGAGATTGTTCGAGCTCTCGTCGCGCAGGTGGTTGAGTCACGCAGGTGGTTGTTTTGTCGCGCGAGTAGAGCTTGCGCGCCGGTGTTTGGCTGTTCTCCCAAGGCAGTTTGGAGGAGAAAGGAAGTGGATCGCGCAAGTATTTAGTTCAAGAAGGCAGTGTCGCACAGGTGCTTCAGTGACACTTGCGCGCCAGTTTAGTCTTGCGCGCCTGAGACTTGCGCGCCGCCGGGAGACTTGCGCGCCGGGCTTGAAAAGGAGACCTAGACACTATTGAAGCACGCCTGCCTTGTTGGAGCTGCACGAAAGCCGATAAACTACTCGGTTCATTCGAGGAAAAGTGATATTCTTCTTCTGGTGAGAATCGGACTTCAATAGAGCATCTACATTAAACAAAGGATGCACTCTTATGCAAATGAAGAAGAGACCTACACGTCTATAAACTGAGTGGGACTTCACCAAAGGCAGTGAGCCAGGGGGAGTCAACGGGAGTGACCCGAGGGATGCAGTGAGTTATCCCTGAACTATTGTAAAGGCAGTGAGCCTGGGACAGAGTGTCTGTAGCCGAACTTTTGTATCCGCAGCTAGTGAAGCATAGTGGATTTAGGTACGACCGGCAACCTATCGGCGTATGCTCCTTGGACGTAGCCCTTAGTGGTGAACCAAGTAAAAATGATTGTGTCTTCTCTGTGCATGTGAATGTTTTCATTTTGATCGTAATCATCATACAGGTTCAACAAGTTCCTACCAACGTGGGAACAAGATCCAACAAATTAAAAGAAAAAGTGGTCACCCTGATTCACCCCTCCCCTCTCAGGGTGTCCCGGGGTCCTTCATAGGCATGTTGATCATATATGTTTAATCATGTGAATTTTATGTAATAAATCATGTTTAAGTGTGTAATAAAAAGCATGGTTGTCATAATAGGATCAATAAGAATTATATAGTTCTTGTGCCTGGGGGTAATCATGTATCATAAGAGTCTCGAGACAGGGTGATCCAACCTTTGAAGGTTCCGGGAGTAGCGGAATCGCGTGGGTGGATGTCCCCACTTGGCTTTTTGTCATTAGGAATGATAAATATGGGATCAATACGACGATAAACACCAGTCTCCACGGATCGAATCACAGAAAAAGACAAAGAAGAGGATTTGTCCCGGAACCACAAACAAGGATCGTTAAAAGTTGATTATAATTAAATTAATCATTTGAAAAGAAATAACTTTTGGGTGTTCTTTCTTCATTGATGTTCTTTATCACATTCTGATGTGATTTGTCGTTGCGTCACTAAAGCCAAGTGTAGACTTCCTCTAGCAGTGATCCACATGTGTACCTCGTATCTCAGGACGTCGCCAAAGGAGTCTCTAGGTGCTAGCATGGAGAAACCTTTGCTTGAGTTGTCCTCCATAGATAGTTTTGATATGATGTAAGAGGATCTCTCTCAGTATTGAGAGCGTTCTTGAAGGAAGAGGTTCTTTCAGCCTTGAAATAATTCTCAAGATTTGTTGTGCACAACGATTCTCTTGTGTGTCGGAAAAGAGTTGGGGTTGTGAGGATATTTATAATCAGGTTTGAGGTTGTAGAGTTATGACAATAAATAAACGTGTTACATGTTTTATTTATTTCATTGACTCTTATTTAAAACCCCCATGTCGAATAATTAATTCCTTGACATGATCCCTCACGGATTATAATAATTCTCATTTAAAACAATATTATATCCTCAAAAACCGGACTGGAAAAACTACACGGTGTGTATTAATAAATACATGGTGTGTACCTTTTTTCATTGAAAACTACACGGAGTGTACATTCAATGTAAACGGTGTGTATATCTTGTTTTCATTTATTCATTTCCTTTCCCTAAAGAAAACTACACGGCGTGTACATTTAATAATAGATGGAGTGTACTTGTTTTTAAAATAAAACTACACGATGTTTAATCCTTTATACACAGCGTGTACTTGGTTTGTTTTATTCTTCCTCTAAACAATACAATGATTTAGGCTTCCTTGGATAATTATTAAACCATGTATAGGAATAATCTTTATTCTACTTGAGATACTTGAATACACATAGTGGGTGACCGTCTAGGCCTCTTTCTTGTTGTCATTTGGCGAGCTTGCCTAAAGTCTAAGATTACTGTCTAGAAATGGGTCAAGGCACCAAGGAGAAAGAAGTTGGCACTGCATTGACGTATCACCTCTTACGAACGCTTGTTGCATAATTTAATCCCTTTTTCTTGATATCTCATCAAGCAGGTTTCATGGAAATGTCATAAACATATATGCTTCATCTGTCGTTCTTTGACTTCCCGAAATAAACTCATCGTTCAAACCATGGCCATGGAATTTCATGTGATAGTTCTATTTCAATCAAAGGGCTGAGATATCAACATCCATAAATGGAAGGGAAAAATCCTTCCTCGACTTATCCATTAACAACATATCACTCATGCCGCACCCAACGTACCCTACTTCCCGCCAACTGTCTGCATGACGGTTTTCGTCAGTAAATCTAAGTGTGTGAGTCATGACATGAGTTAATGATAATCTTCCAGTCTAAGGGCCATTACACACGCTCGTAGATAGAAATGTCCAATGACACCATGAAATGAAGAATTGCTATTGGTGAGTCTGTTCTCATAATCTCCCATCTTGGAGATTACCAAGTGCGAACTTCATGAGAGAGAGTCCCGTCTTCTTACGCGTACTCACACATGACAGTCTGTATACTATGTGTCCTATCATAGTATGTCATCCACCCGTAAAACATTTTTTAAGAATATTGTTATAGAATTTAAATGTTATCATCATAGCGGGGATCTTCCATGACATTATTAATGCAAAAAATATTCCAGGACATTATTATATTATAGTCATGTAGTACAATGAACAATATATAATAAGTGAACATTCATGTAATCAAAGTACAAAACAGTTGGTTCTCAGGACACCAACCCTTACAAACTCCCACTTGGACTAGAGCCAACTGCCAACGACATTTAGTCTACTAGACCTCACATGATGATCATGTTTCTACAGCGTCAAGGCATTAGTCAAGGGGTCCACCACATTGTCTTCCATTGAAATACTGCTCACTAAAACATCCCCTCTCTGAGAAAAATCCCTCAAGATATGATACTTCTTAAGAATGTGCTTTGTCTGCTGATGTGACCTTGGCTCTTTTGCAAGTGTCACCACTGCAGTATTATCACAATAGAGTGTGATAGGATCTTTACTTCTTGGTACTACATCAAGCTCTTGGACGAAGATTCGCATCCATACTGCTTCTTTAGCTGCCTCAGAAGCTATGATATACTCAGACTCCGATGTAGAATCTGCCACAAAACTTTTCTTTGAGCTCTTCCAGCTCATTGCACCTCCATTTAAACTAAAGATGTATCCATTCTGCGACTTCATGTCATCTGGATCAGTCTAGAAACTAGCATCTACATGTCATCTGATGACTTGTTCCTCATCTCTTCCATAAACCGGGAACATATCCTTAGTACGCCTCAGATACTAAAGGATATTCTTGACTTCCATCCAATGGAGGTCTCCTAGATCATCTTGATATTTGCCTACCGCACTTAATGCGTAAGCAAAATCTAGCCTCGTACATATCATAGCATACATGACCGACCCAATTGCGGATGCATAATGGATCCTTGCCATTATATTTCTTTCTTCTTGTGTCTGAGGACACATTTTCTTGGAAAGATGAATGCCATGTGACACTGGCAACAATCCCCTCTTGGATTGTTCCATAATTAATCTCTTCAGTATCATGTAAATGTATGTACTTTGACTCAGGCACAACATTCACATGGATCTATCATGATGGATCTTGATCCCAAGAATATATGTTGCCTTTCCCAAGTCCTTCATGGAGAAGAATTTTTGCAACCATGCCTTAACTGACTGTAAGACAGGCACTTCGTTTCCATTTTGCAATATATCATCAACATATACTATTAGGAAAACGATTGCACTCCCACTAAACCTTTTGAAGACACAAGGCTCACATTCGTTCTTAACAAAGCCAAATTCTGTTACAACTTCATCAAAACGAATGTTCCATGACCTTGATGCTTGCTTTAATCCATAAATGTATTTCTGCAACCTTCATACCTTTTTGGAATACTTTGGACTCAAAAACCCTTCGTTTGTTTCATGTAGACATCTTTCTGGAGGATCCCATTAAGGAAAGTTATTTTGACATCCATTTTCCAAATTTAATAGTCATGGTTAGCAGCAATGGCCAACAAGATTCTGATGGATTTCAGCATCGCAACTGGTGAAAATGTTTCATCATAGTCAATTCATTGACGCTGTTTAAAACCCTTTGCAACCAGTCGTTCCTTGTAGGTGCTGACTTGCCCCTCCATGTCCAGTTTCTTCTTGAATACAGATTTATTACCAATAGGCTTTACATCAACTGGAGGATCTACCAAAATCCAGATTTGGTTTTCGTACATGGAATACATTTCAGAATTCATGGATTCTTGCCACATGGCAACGTCTGTGCCTTCAACTGCTTCCTTGTAGGTAAAATAATCATCATGGTTAACCAATAATGAGTCACCATCCTCGTTGATTAGAAAACCATATCGTTCTGGTTCTCTCACCTCTCTTGTGCCCCTATGATGTTCTTGTGTCTTTGGAACATATTGTTCTTCCACGGGGCATTTTGGAATCTGTTCATGTACCAACTCATGTGTATCTTGAGCCTCGACTTCATCGAAGTCTATCACGCTTCCACTATCTCTTTTGGAGATCTGCTCCCTCTTAAGGAATATGGTGTGTCTTTCCAGTGTAACCTTTTTGTCTGAGGGTTTGTATAGAGAATAACCCTTTGTTTCCTTGGGATATCCTATAAAGATTCACTTTGTGCCTCGGGGTGAATGTTTTTTACCAGAAGAGGACGTAACAAATGCTTCGCTACCCCACACATGTAAATTCGATAACATGTCTTTGCGTCCAATCCATAACTCATATGGGATACCATTTATCATTTTAGTTGGTAATTGTTTTACAATGTGTGATGCTGTTTGAAATGCATATCAACAAAAGGATAATGGAAGACTCGCATGACTCATCATTGATCTCACCATGTCCAACAGTGTTTGGATCCTCCTTTCGCATACACCATTCCACTGTGGCGTGTAAGGAGGAGTGAGTTGAGATAGAATCCCAAACACCCGTATGAAATCAATGAAGTCCTGATTAAGATATTATCCTCCTCTGTCTGAGCGTAGTTTCTTAATATTCATACCAAGCTGGTTCTCAACATCATTCTTGTATTCTTTAAACCGATCAAAAGAATCTGACTTATACCTCATTAAGTATATTTATCCAAATCTACTAAAATCATCAGTAAAAGTTATGAAGTTTGAGAACCCACCCCATACCTCAATTGGAAATGGCCCACACACATCTGTGTGAACTAATTCTAGAAGCTCTTTATCTCTTTCACCATTCCCACTAAATGGGGCTTTAGTCATTTTGACTTGTAGACACGCATGACATACACCAAGTGGTTTTAGTTCGAAAGAATCTCAATACCCAACTTGATGTAATTTTGTCTAACGTTTCTCATTGACATGACCTAGAAGGTGATTCCAAAGTTGGTTGTGGTATGAGTCATGTGAAATAACATTGTCATTGATTTCCATTACTTGGTTTGTGTAGTCTAACACATAATGGTCGTTATATAAATGTCTCCTACGAAAACAAATACCATCTTTATAAAAGTAGCAACATCCATTTCCAAACATTAATATGAATCCTGCAGTATCTAATATGGATACTGAAAAAAACATTTTTAGTAACAAAAGGAACATAATAACAACCCTTTAACACCAAGATCATCCGATTAGGCAATGTGAGGTCGTAGTCTGCGACAGCTACATCAGCGAGTCTGGCTCCGTTGGCTGCCCGTAGATCTACCTCACCTCTGTCAATATTTATGAATCTACATGGTTCATGCATTTGGATACAGATGTGAGCACCAAAAGCAGTATCTAATTCCCAATTAGTTTAAACAGATAGATTTCATTCGATAATAAACGCACCTGAAGCTTCCCCTTGCTTCCTTGGATGGGTGTAGTTTTTCTTTTAGTGACCCCTTTTGCCACATGCAAAACAAACAGCATCCTGTTTCTTTGCCTCCTCTTTGATCATCTTTTTTGGAAGGCCTTGAAGAAGCTTTAGGCTTAAATCTCTTCGCCTTCCCTTTCCTTTTATTCACCATAAGGACAAGAGGCTTTTCATGCTTCATGTCATTATCTACATGGCGAATAAGGATAAGGAGATCAGATAGAGGCTTTTCAATGTTGTTCATGTTGAAATTAACAAAAATGTTTGAGAATCTCTGGGAGAGTGATGGAATAATGAGATCGGTTCCCATTTCTTCGGGGAGTTTAAACCCTAGAACCTCCATGCACTCAATGTATCCAATGAGCATGACTACATGAGGCCTAGCTGGGGCACCCTCTCCAAGCATGCTCTGAAATAGAGCCTTGGAGGTCTCAAACCATTCCTATCTTTATCTCTCCTGGTATAGACCGTGGAGGTGCTCGAGCATGCTCTAGGCATCTATGTCTTCATAAGGCTTCATGAGCACACTAGAAATCGATGATAGCATCAATCATTGAACATCGAGAGCATCGTTCAAATGTTGATCATAGACCAGGAAATCTTAATCACTCGCCTCTGTGGTAGGAGAATCAGGTTGTGAGGACTCCAGCATGTAAAACATTTGTTCATGGTGTAGGATAACCAGAAGGCACCTAAACCATTCCTAAAAGTTACTGCCAGTGAGGATATTGTCTTTATCAAGAATTGATCGCAGAGATAATGTCGTTGATGAGTTTCTCATTTCGATTATACAAATTAAAAGAGCAGATTTATCAGTACTTTCTTGATTACATTTTATGAAAAATAATAAATGAATTTATTAATTCTCCCACTATTTTATCAATTACCAATGTCCCCCACCATTGAACTCAGAATGTCCTGTTTCTTTGACATTCTTGTGGCAAGGATCCATATTCCCCTTCACATAACCCCAACAAGGGTTGGCCAAGCTATTTGATGGTATTTAGGTAGGCAGGTCTTTGCCAACTGTGAGCTTACAGTTCCTTGATCTGTTGAGTGGACTCCCCAATCCTGAAATCCTGACATGGATTTCCTCAACTCTTGCCTCCAATATTACATCATGTCTAGCAAGGGATACTCCTATTGATGTGATATGGTTATGTCAACCTGAAACCTTTCATAAGGGCTTCCATTATAAAAGTAAGTGTCCTAACAAGGGTTGGTCAAACACATAGTTTTATTGTGTCTTGCCCTTAATCAAGTAATGAAAGGCTTGGTCTGACATAATATGGGTTTTGAGGTATTTTATTTTTTATATGTAGTTTTGCATTATCACAGGCTTGTTAATATTAAGTGATGCTTGCTCAAGTGATTGACCATGTTCTGATAATGATTACACATAGTTAGGTTTTTATTTTATTCCATCTTTGCATGCTTGTTCATTTAATTAAATATGTGATCGCGACAACACATTCATAATAAATAAACCATGGAATTTAGAAAGAAATAAAATAAAATGGCATGATCGTGAGTTCTATTGGTTTTCTTATCTAGCAGTTTTGATAAGCTAACCCTAACCTAGGGGAAACACCTTGAACCTAATGGTTTGTGTTTTTCACCTCCCACCTATCCACCTTTGTATCTTCTTGCATAGGTTTCGCCTCGGCTTCGGGATTTGAACCATCTGCTCTGGCATGGAGAGATCCTCCATTACATGGGTTTACAATAATGAAACCATGGGCACACATGCCCTACATTTTATTGGAAGTAGGCTCGCAGGCCATGAAATATAAATTAAATAAATTTAAATGAAACCATATACATAAAAAAGGTCATTGGTCTAGCTCATGATCATCCATATCATGCAACGACATTTACGCATATTTAGAATTCAAATTATTTTAATCGTTCTTTCATTTAAGATAAGTCGCGTTCGAATTCAATTAATTATGATCATATAATTAATCAATTATTTATCTTAAATTTCTTTCTGAATTACCTTGAGATTCTTGTCATCCATATTCCTTGTACGGGTCTTTGTACATTGGATGAAACCTGGTGAAATTCCATTTCTGGAAAGTACATGTCTTGTAGTTTATAATTACATGGCGTGTATTTCTTTTCACTCTTTATCCAAAGTACACGCCAGGGCTTTGGTGTGTTTTCTGTACATTGGAAATTTTGGAGTACACACCGTGTAGATAAGTCATCCAGGGCATGTACTTCCTTATTACATGGTAACTGGCTTGGCAATCTGATGTACACGGTACACGGCTTATCCTTGTACACGGTTTCACCTGGGCCGGAATGGACTACACGGCGTGTTGCTCCAACAAACACGCCGTGTATTCCGGTTCCACGCACCATTCAATTCTAGTCAACATGGCATGATTAATACTTAGGAATATTTAATTCACATGGCATGGTTTGGAGGACCAGTGCTGGTTCATTGAACCAATGTACACGGTGTGTAGTTTTAATACACGCCGTGTAATCCCGTTTTGTACAGACAGAAAGAGCGGAACCTCCGGATGAGTTCCTCATTTTTATTTTAATAAAAATTAAAATTAGAAGGTTTTTTCTATGATGTGAATCGAGAAACGAAGGAGGAATAATAGATCTCATTTATTCAGATTTATAGAACAATTTATTTCGAATTAAATCAGATATAAATGCATAAATTATCAACAAAAATAAATAACTATAAACAACATTGTAACCTCGCTCGGATACCATTTGAAGGTTCCGAACGCAGAAGAAGAACGCGGGTGGATGTTCCCACTTGGATTTTTTTCATTAGTAATGATTAATACGGGATCAATACGATGATAAACACCAGTCTCCACGGATCGAATCACATAAAAAGACAAAGAATAAGGTTTCTCCTGGAACCAAAAACAAGGAACGTTACAAGTTCATTATAATTAATTTAATAAATTGAAAAAAATACCTTTTGGGTGTTCTTTCTTTGTTGATGTTATTTATCACATTCCGATGTGATTCGACGTTGCGTCGCAGAAGCCAAGTGTAGACTTCCTGTAGCGGTGATCCACACGTGATCCTCGTATCTCAGGACGTAGCCAAAGGAGTCTCCAGGTGCTAGCATGGAGAAACGTTTTCTTTAGTCATCCACCTTATATTGTCTTGATCCGATGGAAGAGGATCTCTCTCAGTCTTGAGAGCATTCTTGGAGGAAGAGGTTCTTTCGACCTTGAAGGAATTCTCAAGAATTGTTGTGAACACCGATTCTCTTGTGTGTCAGAAAAGAGTTGGGGTTGTGAGGATATTTATAATCAGGTTTGTGGTTGTAGATTTATGGAAATAAATAAACATGTTACGCATTTTATTTATTTCATTGACTCTTATTTAAACCCCCATGTAGAATAATTAATTCCTTGACATGCGCCCACACTGATTATAATAAATATCATTGAAAACAATATTATATCCTCAAAATCCCGACTGAAAAAACTACACTGAGTGTATTAATAAATACACAGCGTGTACTTGTTTTTCATTGAAAACTACATACATTCAATGTACACAGCCTGTATATCTTGTTTTCAATTATTCATTTCCTTTCCATAAAGAAAACTACACGGTGTTTACATTTAATAATTCACGACGTGTACTTGTTTTCAAAATAAAACTACAATGCGTGTAATCATTGACACCCGGCATGTACCTATCTTATTTTATTCTTCCTCCAAACATTAAAGTGATTCAGTATTCCTTGAATAATTATTAAACCATGTACATGAATAATCGTTATTCTACTTGAGATACTTGAATACACATAGTGTGTGACCCTCTAGACCTCTTTCTCATTGGCATTAGGCGGGCTTACCTATAGTCCATGATTACTATATAGCAATGGGTCAAGGCACCCAAGAGAAAGAATTTGATGCTGCATTGATGTATCACCTCATACAAACGCTTACTGCCTAATTTAATCCCTTTGTCTCGATATCTCATCAAGCAGGTTTCATGGCAGTGTCATAAACCTATATGCTTGCTCCGTCGTTCTTTGAATTCCTGAAATAAACTCATCGTTCACACCACGTCCATAGAATTTCATGCGACATTTCTATTCAATCAAAGGGTTGAGATATCAACTTCCATTAATGGAAGGGACAAATCCTTCCTTGAATTATCCATTAACAACATGTCACTAGTGACACACCTAGCGTACCATACTTCCCGCCAGCTGTCTGCATGAAGGTTTTCGTCAGTAAATCTCAGTGCATGAGTCATGACATGAGTTATTGATAATCTTCCAGTATAAGGACCATTATACACGCTCGTAGATAGAAATGTTCGATGACACCAAGACATGAAGAATTGCTATTGGAAAATCTGTTCTCATAATCTCCCATCTTGGAGATTACCAAGTGAGAACTCCATGAGAGAGAGTCTCGTCTTCTTACGAGTACTCGCACATGACGGTTTCTATACTATGTGTCCTATCATAGTATTTCATCCAACAGTAGACCATTATTTAAGAATATTGTAATATAATTTCAAGGTTCTCATCATAGCGGGGATCTGAAATGACCTTATTAATGCAAGAAATATTTCAGGACATTATTTTATTATTCTCATTCATAACAATGAACAATATATAATAAGTGAACATTCATGTAATCAAAGTAAAAAACAGTTGGTTCTTAGGACACCAACCCTTACAAACTCCCACTTGGACTAGAGCCAACTGCCTATGACTTTTAGTCTGCTAGACCTCACATGATGATCATGATTCTGCTGTGTCAAGGCTTTAGTTAAGAGGTCTGCCATGTTGTCTTCCGTGGAAATAATGCTCACTACAACTTCACCTCTCTGAGAAAAATCCATCAAGAGATGATACTTTCGAAGTATGTTCTTTGTCTGCTGATGTGACCTTGGATCTTTTCCAACTTCCACCACTGCAGTATTATCACAATAGAGTGTGATAGGATCTTTACTTCTCAGTAATACATCCAGCTCTTGGATGAAGCTTCGCATCCTTACTGCTTCTTTTGCTACCTCAGAAGCTATGATATACTCAAACTCTGCTGTAGAATCTGCCACCACACTATGCTTTGACCTCTTCCAGCTCATTTCACCTCCATTTAAACTGAAGATGTATCTAGTCTGCGACTTCATGTCATCTTGATCAGTCTGGAAACTAGCATCTACATGTCCTCTGATGACTAGTTCCTCATCTCCTCCATAAACCAAGAACATATCCTTAGTACGCCTTAGATACTTAAGGATAGTCTTGACTGCCATCCAAATGGTGGTCTCCTAGATCAGCTTGATATCTTCCTACCACACTAATGTGTAGGCAACATCTAGCCTCGTACATAGTATAACATACATGACCGACCCAATTGTGGATGCGTAAGGGATCCTTGCCATTCTCTTTCATTCCACATGAGTCTGAGGACACATTTTCTTGGAAAGATGAATGTCATGTGACACTGGAATTAATCTCCTCTTTGATTGTTCCATACAGAATCTCTTCAGTATCTTGTCAATGTATGTACTTTGACTCAGGCCCAGCATTCTCTTGGATCTATCACGACTGATCTTGATCCCAAGAATATATGCTTTCTCGCCCAGGTCTTTCATAGAGAATCATTTATTCAACCATGCCTCAACTAACTGTAAGGAAGGTACTTCGTTTCTAATTAGAAATATATCATCAACATATACTATTAGGAAAACAACTGCACTCCCACTAATCCTCTTGTAGACACAAGGTTCATATTTGTTCTTAACAAATCCAAATTCTGTTACAGCTTGATCAAAACGAATGTTCCATGACCTTGATGCTTGATTTAATCCATAAATGAATTTCTGTAACTTGAATACCTTCTTGGAATCCTTTGGAGTCACAAATCCTTCAAGTTGTGTCATGTAGACATATTCCTGGAGGTTTCCATTAAGGAAAGCTATTTTGACATCCATTTTCCAAATTTCATATACTTGGTAAGCAGTAATGGCCAATAGGACTCTGATGGATTTCAGCATCGCAACCGGTGAAAAGGATTCATCATAGTCAATTCCTTGATGCTGTCTAAATCCTTTTGCAACTAGTCGTGCCTTGTAGGTGCTGACTTTCCCCTCCATGTCCAGTTTTTTATTGAGTACCCATTTATTACCAATAGGATTTACATCAACTGGAGGATCTACCAAAATCCAGACATTGTTTTGGTACATGGAATCCATTTCAGAATTCATGGCTTCTTGGAACTTGGCAACGTCTGTGCCTTAAACTGCTTCCTTGTAGATAAGAGGATCATCATTGTCAACCAATAATGAGTCACCATCCTCAGTGACAAGAAAACCATATTGTTATGGTTCTCTCACCTCCCTCGTGCTCCTACACAGTTCTTGTGTCTCTAGAATTGATTGTTCTTCCACGGGGCTTTGTGGAATCCCTTCTTGTACCAACTCATGTGTATCTTGAGCCTCGACTTCATCGAAGTCGATCTTGCTCCTACTATCTCTTTTGGAGATGTGCTCCCTCTCAAGGAATATGGCATGTATTGAAAGTGTAACCTTCTTTTCTGAGGGGTTGTATAGGTAATATCCCCTTGTTTCCTTGGGATATCCTATAAAGATACACTTTGTGCCTCAGGGTGCATGTTTGTTACCTGAAGAGGCCTTAACAAATGCTTCGCTACCCCACACATGTAAATTCGATAACATGGCTCTGCGTCCAATCCATAACCTGTATGGGATACCATTTATCGATTTAGTTGGTACGTGTTTTAGTATGTGTGTTGCTGTTTGTAATGAATATCCCCAAATGGATAATGGAATACTCACATGACTAATCATTGATCTCACCATGTCCAACTGGGTGTGGTTCCTCCTTTCGCATACACCATTCCACTGTGGCGTGTAAGGAGGAGTGAGTTGATAAAGGAATCCCAAACACCCGTAAGAAAACAATGTTGTCCTGATTAAGATATTGTCCTCCTATGTCTGAGTGGAGTTTCTTAATATTCATACCAAGCTGGTTCTCAACTTTATTCTTGTATTCTTTAAACCGATCAAGAGAATCTGACTTATACCTCATTAAGTAGATATATACATATCTACTAAAATTATCAGTAAAAGTTTTGAAGTATGAGAACCCACCCCTTACCTCAACTGGAAATGGAACACACACATCTGTGTGACTAATTATACAAGCTCTTCAGTACTTTAACCTTTCCCACTAAATGGGGATTTGGTCATTTTTACTTGTAGACACGCATGACATACACCAAGTGGTTTTAGTTCGAAAGAATCTAAATACCCATCTTGACGTAATTTTGTCAAACGTTTCTCATTGACATGACCTATCCGGTGATGCCAAAGTTGGGTGTGGTATGAGTCATGTGAATTAACTTTTTCATCGATTGTCATTACTTGGTTTGGGTTGTCTAACACATAAAGGCCATTATAAAAATGTGCCCTACCAAAACAAATTCCATCTTTATAAAAGTTGCAGTATCCACATCCATACATGAAGATCAATCCATCAGTATCTAATATGGATACTGAAATAATTGTTTTTAGTAATAGAAGGCACATAATAACAACCCTTTAACACCAAGATCATCCCAGTAGGCAATGTGAGGTGGTAGTCTCCAACAGATACAGCAGCGAGTCTGGATCCGTTGGCTTCTCCTAGATCCACCTCACCTCGGTCAATCTTTTTGAATCTACATGGTTCCTATATTTGGATATAGATGTGGGACCACAAGCAGTATCTAATACCCAATTAGTATAAATAGATAGATTTCATTTGATAACAAATTCACCTGAAGCTTCCCCTTGCTTCCTTGGCTGGGTGCAGTTGTTCATCCAGTGACCCTTCTTGCCACATGTGAAACAAACAACATCATGTTCCTTTGCCTCCCCTTTGATCTTCCTTTTCATGGAAGGCCTTGAAGATGATTTGGGATTAAAGCTCTTTGCCTTCCCTTTACTTGTATTCACCATAAGGACAGAAAGATTTTCACGCTTCATGTCATTATCTACTTGGTTAATAAGGATAAGGAGATCAGATAGAGACTTCTCAATGTTGTTCATGTTGAAATTAACAACAATGTTTGAGAAGCTCTGGGGGAGTGATGCAAGAATGAGATCGGTGCCCAGTTCTATGGGGAGTTTAAACCCTAGAACCTCCAAGAACTCAATCTAGAAAATGATCTTGAATGCATGAGGCCCAGCTGGGGCACCCTCTCCAAGAATGCTCTTAAATAGAGCCTTGGAGATCTGAAACATTTCCTTCTTGCTCTCTCCTGGTATAGACCATGGAGGTTCTCGAGCATGCTATAGGCATCCATGGCTTCATGAGACTTCATTATCTCACTACACATCAATGATAGCATCAAACATTGAACGTCAAGAGAATCGTTCAAATGTTGATCATAGACCAAGAAATCTTCGTAACTTTCCCCTAGCGTAGGAGAATCAGGAAGTGATGAATCCAGCATGTAAAACTTTCGTTCATGGTGTAGGATAACCTGAAGGTGCCTAAACTATTCCTGAATGTTACTGCCAGTGAGGAAATTTTCTTTATCCAAAATTCATCGCAGAGAAAATGTGGTTGATGAGTTTTTCATTTCGATTCTAAAAATTAAAAGAGCATATTTATCTGTACATTCTTGATTAAATTTTATGAAAAATAATAAATCTATTTATTGATTCTACCACTATTTTATCAATTCCCAATGGCCCTCACCATTGATCTCAAAATGTCAAGTTGCTTTTACATTCTAGTGGAAAGGATCCATATTCCCCTTAGCATAACCCCACAAGGGTTGGTCAAGCTATTTGAAGGTATTTAGGTAGGATGTTCTTTGCCAACTATGATCTTACAATTCTTTGATGTGTTGAGTGGACTCCCCAATCCTGAAATCCTGACTTGGATTTCCTCTACTCTTGCCTCCAATATTACATCAAGTCTAACAAGGGCTACTACTCTTGATGTAATATGGTTATGTCAACCTGAAACCTTTCATAAGGGTTTCCTTTATAAAAGTATGTTTCCCAACAAGGGTTGGTCAAACACATAGTTTTATTGAGTCTTTCCCTTAATCAAGTAACGGAAGGCTTGGTCTGGATTAATATGGTATTTGAGGTATTTTATTCTTTATGCATAGTTTTGCATTATCACATGCTTGTTAATATTAAGTGATGCTTTCTTAAGTGATTAACCATGTTCTGATAATGTTTACGCATAGTGGGATTTTTAATTTATTCCATATTTTCATGTTTGTTCATTTTATTAACTATGTGATCGTGACCACACATACATAATAAATAATCCATGCAATTTAGATAGAAATAAAATAACATGGTATGATCTTGATCTTCTATTGGTTAGCTTATCTAGCTGTTTTGATAAGCTAACCCTGACCTAGGGAAAACACCTTGAACCTGATGGTTCGTGTTTTGCAGCTCCCACCTTTCCACCTTTGTATCTTCTTGCATTAGTTTCACCTCGGCTTCGGTATTTTAACCGTCTCCTCTAGCTTGGGGAGATCCTCTATTACATGGGTTTGCATTAAAGAAACCATGGGCACGCAGGCCCTACATTTTATTGGAAGAAGGCTCACAGGCCAACAAATTTAAATTAAATAAATTTAAATGAAACCATATACATACAGAGGGTCTTTGGTCTAGCTCATGATCATCCATATCAGGCAACGTCATTTACGAATATTTAGAATTCATATTCTTTTAATCATTCTTTCATTTAAGATAAGTTGCGGTTGAATTCAATTAATTATGATCTTATAATTAATCATTTCTTTATATTAAATTACTTTCTTTATTTCCTTGAGATTATTCTCATCCATATTCCTTGTATGGGTCTTTTCACATTAGAGGAAACCTGGAGAAATTCCATTTCTGTAAAGTACACAGCGTGTAGATTATAATTACACGGCGTGTATTTCTTTTCACTCTTTATCCAAAGTACTCACCGGGGCATTGGCGTGTTTTTTGTACATTGGAAATTTTGGAGTACACAGCGTGTAGATAAGTCATCCACGACGTGTACTTCCTTGTTACGCGGTAACGGGCTTGGCGATCCCGTGTACGCGGTACGCGGCTTATCCTTCTACACGGTTACAACTGGGCCGGAACGAACTACACGATGTGTTTCTCCAACATACATGCAGTGTATTCCAGTTCCACGCACCGTTCAATTATGGTCAACACGACATGATTAATACTTAGGCATATTCAATTCACACGGCGTGGTTTGGCGGACCAGTTCCGGTTCATTGAACCTAAGTACTCGGCGTGTAGTTTTAATACAAGATGTGTAATCCCTTGTTGTACAGACATAAAGAGTGGCACCTCTGGATGAGTTCCCCGTTTTTATTTTAATCAAAATTAAAATTAAAAGGTCATTTCTATGATGTGAATCAAGAAACGAAGGAGAAAGAATAGATCTCATTTATTCAGATTTATAGATTGATTTATTTCAAATTGAATCAAATATAAATGCATAAATTATCAATGAAAATTAAATAACTATAATCATCATTGTAACCTCGCTCTGATAACATTTGAAGGTTCCGGGCGCAGTGGAAGTGCACGGGTGGATGTGCCCAATTGGCATTTTTTCATTAGCAATGATCAATCTGGGATCAATACGACTATAAACACCAGTCTCCATGGATCTAATCACATAAAAATAAAATGAAGAAGGTTTGTCCCCGAACCACAAACTAGGAATGTTACAAGTTGATTATAATTAATTTAATCAATCGAAAAGATATGTTTTTTGGGTGTTCTTTCTTCGTTGATTTTCTTGATCACGTTCCGATGTGATCCTTCATTGCGTCATAGAATCCACGTGTAGACTTCCTCTAGTAGTGATCCAGTCATGTACCTCATATCTCATGACATCGCCAAAGGAGTCTCCGGGTGCTAGCATGGAGAAAACTTTGCATGAGTTGTCTGCCCTAGATTGTCTTGATCCGATGGAAGAGGATCTCTCGTTGTCTTTAGAGCATTCTTGGAGGAAGAGGTTCTTTCATCCTTGAAAGAATTCTCAAGAATTTTTATGCGCAATGATCCTCTTGTGTGTCGGAAAAGAGTTGGGGTTGTGCGTATATTTATAATCAGGTTTGAGGTTGTAGAGTTATGACAATAAATAAACATGTTACGCAATTTATTTATTTCATTGACTCTTATTTAAAACCCCCATGTCGAAGTATTAATTCATTGACATTCCCCCATGCTGATTATAATAAATATCATTTTAAAAAATATTATATCCTCAAAATACCGACTGGAAAAACTACATGGCGTGTATTAATAATTACACAGCGTGTACCTGTTTTTCATTAAAAACTATATGACGTGTACTTTCAATGTACATAGCGTGTATATCATGTTTTCATTTAATCATTTCCTTTCCATAATGAAAACAACACAGCGTGTACATTCAATAATACACGGCGTGTACTTGTTTTCAAAAAGAAAATACACGGTGTGTAGTCATTGATACACGGTGTGTACTTTTTTTATTTTATCCTTCTCCAAACATTAAAATGATTTAGGCTTCCTTGAATAATTATTAAACCACGTACGAGAATAATATTTATTCTACTTGAGATACTTGAATACACTTAGTGTGTGACCCTCTAGGCCTCTTTCTCTTTGGGATTAGGCGAGCTTGCCTAATGTCCAAGATTACTATCTACCAATGGGTCAAGGAACCCAAGAGAAAGAAGTTGATGCTGCATTGACGTATCACCTCATACGAACACTTAATACATAATTTAATCCCTTTGTCTCTATTTCTCATCACGCAGGATTCATGGTAGTGTCATAAACCTATATGCTTGATCTGTCGTTATCTGACTTCCTCAAATAAACTCGTCATTCACACCATGGCCATGGAATTTCATGCGACAGTTCTATTTCAATCAAAGGGCCAAGATATCAACTTCTATAAATGGAAGAGACAAATCCTTCCTCGACTTATCCATTAACAACATTTCACTTGTGACACACCCAACATACCCTACTTCCCACCAACTGTATGCGTGACGTTTTTCGTCAGTAAATCTATGTGCGCGAGTCATGACAAGAGTTAATGAGAATATTCCAATCTAAGGACCATTACACATGCTCGTAGATAACAATTTCCGATGACACCATGACATGCAGAATTGCTATTGGCGGGTCTGTTCTGATAATCTCCCATATTGGAGAATACCATCTGCGAACTCCATGAGAGAGAGTCTCGTCTTCTTACGAGTACTCGAACATGACAATCTGTATACTATGTGTCCTATCATAGTATGTCATCCAACCGTATAACATTTTTTAAGAATATTGTTATAGAATTTCAGGTTTCTCATCATAGCGGGGATCTTCCATGACCTTATTAATGCAACAAATATTCTAGGACATTATTATATTATAGTAATGCAGAACAATGAAAAAAATATAATAAGTGAACATTCATGTAATCAAAGTACAAAACAGTTGGTTCTCAGGACACCAAACCTACAACCTATAGAGGAGAAGGGAAGATAGTTGGTGGTTCAAACATACTGATGAAGATGGTTTTTATTGCAGGGGGAATAATTATGATCAATTATAGGATCAACTACAATAGTTTCGAAACTGTTAATTTCCAAATGAATTATAATCATTGATAATATTTTAGTGTAGATTTTTTTTGGGATTTATAAATACCATGGAAAGAATTATATCCTAGTATTGAACCATGTAAATTCTATGTGATGTTCCCTCTGTCAGTATTTTTAATAATTTCAGTTGTCACTAAGTGTATTGAGATCCATAAAATGTTAAAGAAGATGAATAATGAGGAAATAAATGATATATTTTGACCACTTATTCACCATCCTCTTAGTATTAATTCCATCTTGGGGCATTATTAATCACAATAATAAATATAAGGTAAGCTTCCCTCTAAATATCAAAGAACTGTTTATAATTGAATTTGATAAGGACATTAATGATATCAAAACCCTTATATTAAGAATTTTCAAAATTGTAAACATGATGAAGGAAGGAAAACAATTTCCAAATGAGTGGAACTACAATGGAAATATTTAACTTTACATAGATTTCCCCAAAACCTATCTGATGAGTAGAAAGGAGAAATTTTATTCATGATTATCATTGACCCAATAATTAGATGAAACCAATATCATATGCATTAAAGAGAAAAGGAAAAATGATAATGAGTAAAATATGGAGGCTGATTCAAGTGGACACAAACAAATAGCGGGGGGAGTGGATCAACAAACAACATTTAATCCTTACTATAGGCTTCAACACTAAGAAGATAACCGTGGAAGAGTTCATATATGTGTGGGACAAAGTGGCCTATCAATTTGAAGATACGGTCACAGATGATCCAGATAAAAAGGAAACAGATCATTCATGGAAACTATATAGGGAGGAAACTTCAAATATATTTAAGTTGGATTTTTACAATTTTTTCATCAACTATAATGTTTGATGCTCTTGGTAGAACTTGATGGTTTCACACTTTTTCCATAAAAGTGTTTTAAAATAAAATATTTAAGTTTCAGTCAAAAAAATGTTCCCCCTCTAACTGGTGATGATAAATTCCATAAATACATGGTAAATATGTAATGTCCCAGAATTACCATGTAATGTTTTTAAATTATATGGAATTATTTAGAGACCACACACAATAACAACACCTGATTCCGAGGCCCGGTGAGCCCGGGATGGAATTTTGAACATTTTTTAAGGTACGATTAGTAAATGTGCGAGCGGGTTTTTCTAACTTCAGAACCAGTTCATGGATAAAAAATTTTACGGCACCATTGAATATTGAAAGTCAGGATTTTCCTAGAAAGGACTTAACTTCGGCCGGAAAGGGCATAACAGATAATTTAATTTTCATACTTTTCGATAAAAATAATAAAATAACATAAAAAGTTATTTTATTTCTTTTCTCACCGACGAGTGATGAAACAGTGACGATGTGGTGCATCGATGAGGTAGTGACGAGACACATTAATGGATATCATTAATGGATTCTTAACATGCAGCGTAACTATTCTTTAATGAAATGTAATAGAGACGCTATTTCATAAATGAAACAGCATAACAACACGACGTTTCATCGTAATAGAAACACGACGATGTGTTTTATTTTGTATTGTTTGACGCATTGTTGGAATGAGGATTAAATTTTGAAGAATATTAGAAGAACCTCTGATGGATTTCCCCCCCACGAAGAAAGACAAATGCTGACAGACGTCATTAACTTTGAGGTACCTCAAAAATGATGAACGCCATCAAACTATTGGAACCTAAATGATGAAGTGCTTCGAAAATTAACATCAATTATTTGGTGTTTGATTTTGGTTTTATGGTTTCCCCATTCCTTTTTTCAAAACGATGAACATGACTTAACCCACAAACAGGTCAATTCGCATATTGTGTGTTCTTGCAAGAGGGTTCCATTCCTGGGTGTTTATTTCGGGATTAATTTTATTGTTGATAGAATGGTACTCCTCAGAACTTTGCCTATTTTAAAACTCTAATGTGGAGGTCACGGGCCGACATGAATAAATCATGGGTCCCTTCAGACGTGTATTTTCCATTTCCGTATACAAAAATCATTAGAAAGATGATTGTGGGGCCATGGAAGGCATGGCAGCGACCTGAGAGGCCCGTAGGAACAGGAGGATCGAGAAAAAGAACATCGGAACAACTACATTGGCCCGAAGAATGAATCGTCAGTGTGTTGGCTTGACAGGGGGCCATGGCCGGCTGGACACAGCGCCACAGAGGAGCGGCACTGGCCGACGCCATGTAGAGTTGGAGACTCACGTATGGGTTGGCTGGGTGACCTGGCGAGCCACGGTCGCTCGATCGTAGTGGAGGGGAGGTCACTGCCTGTTGTCTATAGAAGGAGCTGGATGTGGTGCCAGGTGGGCACTACATGGAAAGATTATCCCACTCCTTTCAGGACACATTCTGAAGGGGAGGGGACGCGGTAGTGTCCACGGAGTCCCGAGAACAAAAAATTGGTCTTCCCTGGCAGATCGGGCTCTATCTGGCGACCCGCGCCCCCAGCCAGTGGGTTGGGTCGGGATGGACGAGACTGGGTCACTAGGGCGAGCCGGCTGGCTGGACCCCATCCAAAATGGGTCGGGCCCTACGAGGCCCATTTGGATAGCCAACTATCCTGGCCATACTGGACCTAACCTGAAACGATCCAAGTTAGGTTGGTCCAGTTAAATTAAACATGGGTATATGGGACCCCTGGGTCGGGTTAGTCCATTAGATCTGACCGGGTCGGACCGGGGCCAGACACAACTGGACCATGGTCAATAAAAAACTAATAACATGAAAACCGAGCATCTGATTGATGTTACATTTATGGCATTGGGACCCTATCAACCAGGAAGATCTTTTTGTATGGTATAAGGATAATTCCAAGGAAGATGACTATAAAAATGTGGCTTGGGGGAGCATCTCTCTCAGGATCAAGAGCGTAAATGAGTAGCAGTTGTGTGGATCCTTAGTGTCCCTAAAGATGAGAATCAACTTTATGGATCCATTGTGGCCTGACAGACATTAAGTACCCATCAGGATCCTTAGTGGTAAAAAAAGCCATAGACGTCTGGATCCTTAGTGTCCCAGCAGAAGAGCATGATTCGTGTAGATCCATTGTGGCCCTCCAAACAAGCAGTTGTCATGTAAATCCATAGTGGCTGGACAGAAGAGAAGCTACCATGTGGATTCTTAGTGTCTCGGGAGATAATAAACGATTCATCATGGATGAGTCCCTCAATGGTATGAAACATTTTCACTGTAACCGATGAACCATTCATACTCTAGAATATACCTGGTGTGAAATGTCTTCGCTTTTGGATTTGCTTTTGTGGTTCCATTGGGGTGTTTCTCTTTAGTTTATAGGATTCCACTACTGAGTACACTGTTACTCACCCCTGCATGGGCTTCACCCGCACGTTTTTTGTCTTGTGCAGACGACAGACGTTTCAATGGAGGACTTGGTGGTCTAGGAGCAGGCAGGGCCCAATTGGATGAGGCGGACAAGACGTGCTACTTCGACATCGAGTAGCTACACTACTTTTACCATCATTTGGGGTTTTTAGTAGATGTATACCCATGTCCCTTGATAATTTCTATATTCAGTTCTTTTTGTTGGGTTTGTATTATAGCCCACTTGTTTTCAGTTTTACTTGTACTCAGTAGTTGATTCATTATAATTGTTTTCCCCCTTTCAGTATGTGGGACGTGTTTGGGAGTGTGTGTGTGTATAGGTACTGAGGAAAATACCTACCACTTTCTTGTTGATGCCTTCTACACTAGTTGCCAACCCCTATCCTTCAGAGGGTGGTCTTGGGGTATGTCATGGCAAGGGCCCCGTGGGACAAGTCATGACAAGGGCCCCGTGGGACATGTCATGACAAAGTGGTATCAAATGTGGTAGGTTCAACCTCAGTGACCGATATTATATTGTTTTTGTTTCGGGAGAAAATGTTAAATTTTTTGAGCCCGACATTTAGATTCGGGTAGTCCAGTGTTGGTGCGGCGGTCGACATATCCACACTCCAGGACCTTGAATTCTGATTTTTGGCTCAATGTATAAAACAATTGGTTACAAAATTGTCTCCTTATATTCTTTTGTCTACGTTTTATCTCACCAGTTATAATCTATTGACCATGGATCGTCATGACCTATTTTTGGATGCCCCCATGCAGACATCAAGCTAGGGTTTCGATACGTGGTCCGGAGGACAACCTGCCTAGTGACGAGGTGTCCGTTCCAGGACCAGTTCTCCAGATGGCCCCATTGGGTGGTGCACTAGTGAAAACACCACCTATTGGTTAGAATCTACTACCATTGGTACCGGTATAGGATGTGCAAGGATATAGTGCCCTGCGTGAGTTTCAGAGACAGTGACCTCCTAGGTTCCGAGGATAGAGATCTCCAGGTCGCTAGGGATTGACTGGAGGCGGTGATGTGGGTCTTCCGCTTAGTGAGGGCACTGTTCACTACGGAAAAAATGGGCATTTGCGACGGGGATAAATCCCGTCGCAAATAGTCTCGTTTAAAACTTATTTGCGACGGGTTAGCTTTCTCCGTCGCAAAAGGACTGGCACGCTTTGCGCACCAAATTGCCAGAAAGTTATTTGCGACGGGCGGTTACCGCCCGTCGCAAATAACCGGCGGCGGTAAAAGATATTTGCGACGGGAATATACCCACGTCGCAAATAGTATGTCGGCAGGTTATTATTTGCGACGGGACCCGTCGCAAATAACTATTTAACCGTTGACCGTAATCAATGTGGGCTAAGGTATTTGCGACGGGTATTCCGTCGCAAATAATTTAACCTATAAATACCCCCCATCGGTTTTTTTTCATTCATTCTCAAAATCGATCTTCTACTTCTCTCAAAACTCTATTTTTAGAATTCAGCGTTTCTAGAGTTTAATTTTTTTTTCGGAGTTTATATTGAAGTTTTCAACAACGATCAGAGATCAACCTCAGATCAATTTTAAAGGTATTTCTGTTCATTTTAATTTAATATTTATTTTAAATTTTTTATTAGTTTCAATTATTCCTAATTAGTTGTAATTTAATTGTGTTTACATTGTTTTGTTACTTAATAAATTTATATTATTAGTATTCATTGTTCACAGTTAATGGTAATTAGGAATAATTAGTAATAATTACAAATAATTAAGAATAAATACTAATAATTAGTAATAAATACCAATAATTAGTAATAATTAGTAATAATTACCAATAATTAGTAATAATTAGTAATAATTAGTAATAATTACCAATAATTACTAATAATTACCAATAATTAGTAATAATTACCAATAATTAGTAATAATTAGTAATAATTAGTAATAATTACCAATAATTACCAATAATTAGTAATAATTACCAATAATTAGTAATAATTGCCAATAATTAGTAATAATTACCAATAATTCGTAATACTTTGTAATAATTAGTAATAATTAGTAATAATTAGGAATAATTAGTAATAATTAGTAATAATTACCAATAATTTGTAATAATTACCAATAATTAGTAATAATTACCAATAATTAGTAATAATTACCAATAATTAGTAGTAATTAGTAATAGTTAGTAATAATTACCAATAATTAGTAATAATTACCAATAATTAGTAATAATTACCAATAATTAGTAATAATTACCAATAATTAGTTATAATTAGTAATAATTACCAATAATTATCCATAATTAGTAATAAATACCAATAATTACCCATAATTAGTAATAATTACCAATAATTACCTATAATTACCAATAATTAGTAATAATTGGTAATAATTAGTAAAAATTACCAATAATTAGTAATAATTAGAAATAATTACCAATAATTACCACTAATTAGTAATAATTAATAATAATTACCAATAATTAGTAATAATTAGTAATAATTACCAATAATTAGTAATAATTAGTAATAATTAGTAATAATTAGTAATAATAAGTAATAATTACCAATAATTAGTAATAATTACCAATAATTAGTAATAATTACCAATAATTAGTAATAATTTGTAATAATTAGTAATAATTAGTAATATTTAGTAATAATTAGTAATAATTAATAATAATTAGTAATAATTACCAATAATTAGTAATAATTACCAATAATTAGTAATAATTACCAATAATTAGTTATAATTACCAATAATTAGTAATAATTACCAATAATTAGTAATAATTACCAATAATTACCATTAATTAGTAATAATTACCAATAATTAGTAATAATTACCAATAATTAGTAATAATTACCAATAATTAGTAATAATTACTAATAATTAGTAATAATTAGTAATAATTAGTAATAATTAGTAATAATTAGTAATAATTACCAATAATTAGTAATAATTACCAATAATTAGTAATAATTACCAATAATTAGTAATAATTACCAATAATTAGTAATAATTACCAACAATTAGTAATAATTAACAATAATTAGTAATAATTACCAATAATTAGTCATAATTACCAATAATTAGTTATAATTACAAATAATTAATAATTAGTAATAATTAGTAATAATTAGTAATAATTAGTAATAATTAGGAATAATTCGTAATAATTACCAATAATTAGTAATAATTACCAACAATTTGTAATAATTACCAATAATTAGTAATAATTACCAATAATTAGTAATAATTACCAATAATTAGTAATAATTACCAATAATTACCAATAATTAGTAGTAATTAGTAATAATTACTAATAATTAGTAATAATTAGTAATAATTAGTAATAATTCGTAATATTTACCAATAATTAGTAATAATTACCAATAATTAGTAATAATTACCAATAATTAGTAATAATTACCAATAATTAGTAATAATTACCAATAATTAGTAATAATTAGTAATAATTAGTAATAATTAGTAATAATTACCAATAATTAGTAATAATTACCAATAATTAGTAAAAATTACCAATAATTAGTAATAATTACCAATAATTAGTAGTAATTAGTAATAATTAGTAATAATTACCAATAATTACCAATATTTTCCAATAATTACCAATATTTACCAATATTTTAAAAATATTTTCCAATATTTTCCAATATTTACTAATATTTACCAATATTTTCCAATATTTACCAATATTTATAAATATTTACCAATATTTACAAATATTTACCAATATTTACCAATAATTACCAATAATTACCAATAATTACAAATATTTACCAATAATTAAGAATAATTACCAATAATTTGGAATAATTACCAATAATTTGGAATAATTACCAATAATTTGGAATAATTACCAATAATTAGGAATAATTACCAATAATTAGGAATAATTACCAATAATTAGGAATAATTACCAATAATTAGGAATAATTACCAATAATTAGGAATAATTACATTATTACATTATTTGTATATTTTATTTTATTATCAATATTTATAATAGATTTTGCTTTATTCTCAACATATTCAATCCTTGCTTGAGTGTTTTTTCTAAAAAATTATTCAAATCCAGTAATGCTTTTATATTTTATAGAAAAATATGGAACAACGAGGTCGTCAACAGTCATTATTAGATGACCGTATATGGATAAATCAACGTAGAAATCCAAACGGTTCTGGTTTAAATCAAGTATATATAGAGGGTGGGGATACTTTTTTATCAATTGCGACATCAAATCTAGAATATGTTTCAGAAGGAAAAATAAAATTCCCTTATAGAAAATGTGCATTGAGAACGTTTGACACGTTTGACAAAGTGGGGGGACATCTCTTGCATTTTGGTTTTCAACCAGATTATGTTTTTTGGTATCAACACGGCGAATGTAGTTCAGAGTAGGTGATACCAACTTGATTCCTGATCCATCCCGGTTTCAAGATTTAGTACATGATGTTGCAGGTTCATCTGTTCAACATACAGAAACTCCGGCTAATATAGATTCAAATCCTGATTTGGCACCGTCTGAATTTTATGAGTTGTTGAGGTCTACTGAGGATGCATTATATCCTGGCTGCAAGATGAGCAAATTAAAAAAAGTTGAAAAATTTATGGCTATCAAATCAGATAACAGAATTTCAAACACCTTTTTTGACCAGATATTTTCTTTGCTTAAAACACGGTTACCCGAAGGAAATGTTTTGCCTACAAATTACTATAAGAGTAAGAGGCTGGTTTGAAATTTGGGACATACTTGTCAGAAGATTCATGCATGTTCAAATGACTGCATTATATATTCTGGGGAAAATGAGTCGTTGGATAGTTTTCCCACATGTGGGCACTTGAGATATAAAGAAGGGCAACATGGGAAGTCGGGTTTGATTCCTGTAAAACAGTTGAGATAGTTTCCGCTTACATCCAGACTTCAGCGTTTATTCATGTCTAAGAATACAGCAACAATGATGTCATTGCATAAAGCGAATATTTCAACCGATAAATGCTTGAATCATCCAGCCGATGGTGATTCATAGAAACATTTTGATAGAGTGCATCCATCCTTTGATTTAGAAGCTAGAAATGTTCGACTGGGCCTTTCCACTGATGGTTTTTGTCTGTTCGGATCTTATGGTAGTCAAAATTCATGTTGGCCTGTTTTTTTATCTCCGTACAATTTACCTCCATGGATGTTGATAAAGGAGCCATATATCATTTTGACTTTACTAATTCCAGGACATCCGAAGAAAAATATTGATGTTTATTTGAATCCATTGATTAATGAAATAAGTTTATTATGGAGTACTAGTGTCAGTACATATGATGTTTCTATGAAACAGAATTTCATACTGAGAGCAGCATTGATGGGGAAAATTAGTGACTTCCCGGCTTATGGGATGTTATCTGGCTGGAGTACACATGGTCAGAAATCATGTCCTTACTGTATGGGAGAGAACAAATCATTTATGCTGATTCATGGAAGGAAACCATGTTATTTTGACTATCATCGCAAATTTCTTCCAACTGATCTCCTTTTCGCAGAAACATATCTCATTTCAGAAAAGGATCAATTGAAAGGGATGGAACACCAAAAATGCTATCAGGTTCGGAGTTAAAATCAGTGGTATTTTCATTATCTCCCATCACTTTTGGTTCCACAATAAACCAACAGAAAATTTCTGGTTTTGGGAAAGACCACAATTGGATTAAACGTAGCATATTTTGGGATTTGCCATATTGGACTGATTTGTTGGTCCACCACATGTTGGATGTCATGCATATTGAGAAGAACTATTTTGATAATTTGTTTTATACAGTTTTGGATATGCCAGGAAAGAGCAAAGACAATGTAAATGCACGTTTATATCTTGCCCAAATTTGTAGGCGTCCAGAACTGGAACTGTTTGAGAATGTCAGAACATAAAGGTTACTGAAACCAAAAGCAGCTTATACACTGTCTAAAGAATACCGTTTATTATTTTTTCAGTGGATTGTAGATTTGAGTCTTCCAGATGGTTGTGCTTCCAGTTTGGGTAGATGTGTAAAGAATGGTCATATTACTAGATTAAAAATTCATGATTGTCATGTTATAATGGAAAGACTTCTACCCATTGGATTAAGAGGTCTGTTGAATTCTGTGATTTGGGATTCCATAACAGACATGACTCATTTTTTTCGGGAAATTTGTGCGGCTACAGTAGATTATGATGCTCTATGAAAACTTGAAGAAGATGTTGTTGTAATTATATGTAAACTGGAAAAAATATTTCCGCCGTCTTTCTTCGACTCAATGGAACATTTGATGTTACATTTTCCATATGAAGCCAAATGTGGAGGTCCAGTACAGTTTTGATGGATGTACCCACTTGAAAGATGCATGCAAAAATTGAAAAGAAAAGTACGTAACAAAGCATATGTTGAAGGATCTATTGCAGAAGATTATTTGCACGAGGAAATATCTTTTTTCTGCTCCCATTATTTTGAATCTGAGTATCCTTCAAAACACAACCGAATGGGACGGAACGAGAGGAATATTGATGAAATCGAAAATCAATTATCTGTTTTCAACCAGACAGAGCTTGGTTTTGGTGGAGTTTATAAACACTGGATTTTGGATGATGAACATCACAGAGCTCATACGTATGTTCTGCTCAACTGTGAAGAGATGACATCAGTTGTACTGTAATTTTTTATATCACTTATTCTATCATTTATGTTACAGTAAATAAATTTGTTTTTTATAGGTTGTATGATAATCATATCAAGAAACAAATTCCACAAATTACAGCTGCTGCTCTCGAAGAACGCCGACAGAAAAATTTCTCTCAGTGGTTTCAAAAACTGGTAACATAAATTATTTATCTTTTAGCAACTCATTCAATGTATAGTTTTCTATATTGATAATGATTTCACAAATTTTCAGGTGACTCGACATGATGATAAAATTGACAAACGGCTGTGTATATTGGGTAACCCACCTTCCAAACTTGTTAAAACTAATAATGCATATGTGGTGAATGGATTTCGATTTCACACACATGCATATGGGGAATCAAAAAAAACAATGAACAGTGGAGTTAGCTTGAGGGGATATCATCATCAAGAAAATGAAGTTGAATTTTATGGCATACTTGATGAAATCATTGAACTCTGTTATCTTGGACAACATTACATAACCATGTTCAAATGTCGGTGGTTGGATACAGAGAGAGGCGTGTGTGTTCATCCGACTCATGGAATCATCGATATTAAATGTAAAAGTGTTCTCGCAGTAAATGAACCATTCTAATTGGCTCAACAGGCACATCAAGTTTATTACGCAAAGTACTGTGCTACATCAAGAGACTTGACTAATTGGTGGAGTGTAATAAAAATCAAAATTCGAGACAATCATTTTAGTCATAGTGAATGTGCTTTCACTGATGTGCAATGAAATGAAGTTTTTCAAGAGAGTACTCAAAATCATTCTTTTTTACAAAGAGACATGAGTATCGATGACGACACGCCACATTTAAGAGTCGGTGATGACTATGATGTTAATGATGTCACATATGAATTTGAAATGGTAAGAGATGAAGCAATTGGAACTCGAATGGATATTGATGATGTTGAGGAGGAATATGAAGATGACATTGACATATATGAAGATGTTGATGAAGATGAACACTGATAGAATTCCATGGTAGTTATATACAATCATAATATATATATATATGTATATATAATAGTAATTATCAATTATTTTCTAACAACATTAACATTTTCTGTTTCAGATGGATGATGACACATTTCGTGAGTTGGCGGATGCTGACCTGCCTTTCGATGCAGATGAGTGGCTGGTAGATGACCCTCAGCGTGCAGGCGCACCAGAGAGTACGCGGAGGGGGCGCGGTCTTGCACGATTGATGATTCCTGACCCCGTCCCCGAGCGACATCCACGTCTTGGGTTTGATCCACGCACATGGAGGTGTGATAACCTGTGTGATAACCTGTGGATTTGACTAAGATTTCATTAATCTATTCACATAATAAATGTTTATTATTTTTACAGTTTTCCGCATATAGCAGTCGGACAGGGCAGTGCTATTTTGGGCAACTATTTCTCTTAGCCGTGGACCACATGACAGCATATTCCCATTGATGTGCAGCAGGCCATGTTCGGCCATTGGTTGGTACATACGTAAATAAATAATTTTTATTTTGAAACTTATTTCATTTCTAACTTGATATGTTGATTTATTTGTAGGGTTTATGGTATCTGATCGAGGATACCATTCGTGATGCCATCCACGAGGCATGGGAGGTGGCCATGCGTGATCGCTTTCATCAGTTTTTGCACAATTTAAGAAAAGCTGCCACGAAGAAAGCAGGAGTGTCAGATTTTGACGAGTCATGTATAGCACACCGACCAGAGTACATTTCATCCCATGTATGAGATAAATTATGTGCGCACTAGTTGAGTGGTGCCTTTCAGAGGAGATCATCGGTGGGGAGGCAGAATCGGGGGAGACAGGAGGTGACTCATCGAGCTGGGAGTCGTTAATTCAGTACTCATAGACAGCATCTGGTACGTACATTATTTATAAATATTTTATATAACTATAAATATTAACAGCTTTTTTTTATTCTTATAGGCTGTCGAGCACCCTGATATTATGGAGTACGACGTATATCGGAGGATGCATAATGATCTTACTACTGGGGAGCTCAGAGGTGATCGTCAGCATCACATCGTGGTCAATATTAATTTTTTTCAAGTTTAAAAATTAACTGCATATAATATATTCAGAATTTTAATTTTAAATTGCAACTACAGGAGTCATATGGGGCCGTAGCATCACAGACCCGGCCTGAGAGTCAGGCCGAGTCATCAGATCAGACCACTGGCCATCAGTTTGATGAGGCGGCATGGATGCAAGCCACGCAGTATGCCTTCGAGAAGAGCCGGGTAGTGGGTATCAGCTCTCGAATGACTCCTGGAGATTATTATTGCAGTGCTGCGATGTTGGCGTCCAGCTCGAGAGGAGCTCGTGCATCTTCTTCTGCTACACAGTATGAGGATCAATTGCGATCTCAGACTGCACTGATGAAGAGTCTCTGATAGGAGCAGGAGCAGATGCGTCAGCATCAGCATCAGCATGAGGAGGAGAGTCGACGCCAGAAGCAACTGTACGAGGAGCAGATGCGTCGGTGGTAGCAGCAGCAGCAGGAGAAGATGGAGTACATGCACCGACTCACTCATGCTCTAGGGATGGGGTTTCATCCACCAGCATCTGCAGATCCCCCCTCCCCCTCCCCCTCCTTCAGATTAGAGTTTGTTTTTATGTTATAAAGTTTGTTAAAACAAAATATGATTTTTTTTTCTATTCGTAGTTTCTATCTCAATATAAAATATGAATAATATTATATTTTGAAATAAAAATATTAATATGAATAATATTATTATTTATTTTTTATAATATTAAATTATATATATATAATAAAATTTTAAAATTTTATAATTTAATTATATTTTTTGTAATATTTGAATTATTTTAATATATAAATGTAAAATAATTTTATTATTTTTATATTAATTAAAATAACTTATTAATATTTTTTTTATTTATGAATTATAATTCTAATATTATTATATTAATTAAATCATTTATTAATATTCTATTATTTTTTATTTTTGAATTATAATTCTATTATTATTATATTAATTAAAATAATTTATTAATAATTTATTATTTTTATTTGTGAATTATAATTCTATTATTATATTAATTAAAATCAATTATTAATATTTTATTATATTTTATTTATGAATTATAATTGGATTATTGTTATATTAATTAAAATAATTTATTAATAATTTATTTTTTTTATTTTTTTTATTGTATTTGCGACGGGATACTATGGCCGTCACAAATAGTATTATTATTATATTCATTAAAATAATTTTTTAATAGTTTTTATTTTTTTTAAAATAGAAATTGCGATGGGGCCCATCGCAATTACTATTTTAAATGTTTTTTACAAAAATACAGAGTAATATTTGCGACGAGAAGGATACCCGTCACAAATAATGTCTTTAGCGACGGGCCCGTCGCAAATAATTGTTGTCGCGACACCGTTTTCCGCGACGGGCCATTTGCGACGGGCCCCCGTCGCAAATGACCCCTTGCAAATACCTGTTTTTCTAGTATTAGTTCAACCAGATAGAAACCTTAGCTATGAGCCTTCTTTAGGGATCAGCTGGGAGATGGTGGAGTCTGATGATTCAGACTCATGATGAGGTGACCCTCTCTTGGGATGACTTCGATTTGCTTTTCCGAGATGAGTTATTCCCCATGGCTTTGCACCCACTAAGCATTCAGGAGCTGCTTCACCTTTAGCAGGGTAGCTTATTAGTGGCTGAATGCTTTTTGAGTTTTAAAATTCTCTCTTGCTACTACATAGACATGGTGAAGGACCCTTTGTTTAGGGCGCAGACCTTTGAGTAGGGACTCGGGCAGTAGATCAGGTCATTGATGGTGTCTCTCATCATCCCTACCCAAGCCGGGGTGCTGGAGTGATCCCTTCTTGTGGAGATATTCCATGCATATAAGACACTGATAGTGGGAGCCACCATAGAGCGATATTTAGCCGAGAAATCCATGGAAGGTAGTTGATAGATGACACATTGATCCAAACAGACTAGAACATCTAGTGGACGACCCCAGGACTCGGGCTCAGTGGTGTGAGGCCTCCAGTATAGTGAGAGACAAAAGAGGAAAAGGGTGTTCTACTCAAGCGGTGGGTATGGAAAAATGGCTCGTGACTGCCTGACTTATCATGAAAATGATTAGAAGATGGTCGAGGGACCTCTGAGATAGAGGAAGAGGTCCGAGCAAGGATGGATGTAGGGTGGAGAATGTGGTAGGGGAGTAGGCTGAGAAGTAGGTGGTGGGTGACGGTTCTAGGTACTACCACCACCACCTCCATGTGGTCCACCCCGAATATAGGGTGTAGACAGATAGGGGAAAACTCGGTTTCAAGAAATAGAGGCTTAGGACCACGGTGCTATAGAGTTGATTTGAGGTATAATCTGTGTCGTCTCCACTCTAGCTACCATTCTTATATACATAGGGTCAAGTCACTATTTCCTTTAAATAGCTCTCGTTCGGAGCCTGGAGATTCTAATGGATCCATTGGCTTGATCCTAATGTCTAGTGACTCTTATGGGAGGGGATTTGATGATTTCACACTGGTTCTAGTAGTGTGATATTTCTCTAGGAGGTGAGATATTCGACTGGGATCTCCTAGTAGTAGTGTCAAGACCTTATGATGTCATCTTGGGTATCGACTGGTTATCCATAGTCCATGATCAGATCGACTGTTTTAGGTGTACAATGAATTGTGTTCATTGCTATGGGACTCGTTCTTCCTTCATCGGTGAGAAGGAAACCCTTACAGCACAAGACAAACATTCTTATAGGTTGGTGCAGCTGATCACTCACCAGTTGGCTAGCCTCACCCACGGTGCAGTGGATGAGAGGAGTCCAAGCATTCCTGAAATGGTGGACCCGTACAATGATGTTCTGGGACTACCTCCACATATAAAGGTAGTTTTTTTCATTGACCTATACCTTGGTATAGAACAAATATCCACTCCAGCATATCAGATGTCTCTCACAGAGCATCGCGTACTGAGGGTACAACTAGAGTACTTATAGGGGTAGGGGTTTCGTAAGGTCCATTGTTTCCCCATGGGAATCCCCGATGTTGTTTTCCAAGATGGTAGATGGGATCTTGAGGCTATATGTGGAATTTCGGCACCTGAACAAGGAGACCATGAATAATATGTATCTATTATCAAGGATTGATGACCTCTTCGATCAGCTTAAGGGAGTGAGGTGGTTCTCGAAGAACAACCTCAGATAAGGCTATCACCAGCTTCGAGTATGGGTTGAGGACGTGCCAAAGACAACCATTAGGTGTCAGTATGGCCGCTATGAGTTCTTAGTTATTCTTTTCAGCGTGACCAATCCCCCAACAATGTTCATTGGACTCGTGAACATGATCTTCCAGCCTTACCTCAATTGTTTCATGGTAGACTTCATTAATGAAATCATGGTGTACTCAGCGTCATAGGAAGAGCACAAAACACACCTGTGGATAGTCCTAGATACACTCTAAGAGAATAATCTTTAGGGTAAGAACTTTTAGTTTGAATTATGGATTCACGAGGTCTACTTTTTGGGACACATCATCTCGGATGATATAGTTTCAATGGATCTGGTGAAGATAGAGGCAATGCTTTCTAGGAAGCCACCTTATAGTGTGACTAAGGTATAGAGTTTCATGGGGTTGGCTGGATACTACCAAATTTTTGTGCCTGACGTTTTCAGAGTTGCATCACCCTTGTTATATTTTACAAAGAAGGGACATCCCTTTATGTGGGAGGAGATGTTCTAGAAGAGTATCCAGGATATGAGATATATAATGATGAGTTCCCCCATCTTGAGACTACCAGAAGAGGGTGTTGGTTATGTAGTCTTCTGCGACACATCAGGGACAAGACTAGGTTGTGTCCTCGTGCATGAGCGAGCAGTGATCACCTATGGATAACGATAGGTGAGGAAGCATGAGAAGAACTACATGACCCAAGATCTAGAGTTAGAAACATTGGTCTTTTCCTTGAAGATGTGGAAACACTACTTGATGGGTGAATGGTTTATCGTCTACTCTGACCACAAGAGTCTCAAATATATCTTCTCAAAGAAGGACCTAAGAGTTGGACAATGGTGATGACTGGAGTTCCTCCTGGACTACGACATTGAGGTAGTCTACACTCCTAGGAAGGGTAATGTTGTGGTGGACACACTCAGTAGGAGGTCTGGTTTACAACTGCTAAGTAAGGCAACAGAGCAGCTAGCTGCGATGCAGATATCCTTGATGGATGATGATGAAGAATCTTACCTTCAATTGATGACTATAACTCACCCACTCTTATAGTTAGTTAGGGTGCAACAACTTGTGGATGTTGATTGTGATTCTCGATGTTCTCATATTTTCTCACGACAAACTTCTGATGGATTTTTGATATGTGGGGAGCACGTCATCCTATTCAGAGGACCCACTGACGTACCAGGGAAATTTCAGGAGGAGGTGTTGATGGAGTTCCATACATCCTCTTTGGGGGTATATCCTGTTGTGGTGAAGAGGTAATAGGACCTCCGATATTAGTAATGGTGGTCAGGGATGAAGAAAGCAGTGGTAGAGTTCAATTCACAATGCCTCACTTTTAAACAATTGATGGTCAACAATCGGGTTATAGTAGGATTAGCTCATCAAAATGAGGTACCATAGTGGAAATGGGATGGTATCTCGATGGACTTCATTACAGGGTTACCACGTACATCTGGAGGTCATGATTCTATCTGGGTCAATGTTTACCAACAAACCATGTCATCTCGCTTCCTGCCCATTTGGAAGTATGGACCGGTAGAGGGATTGGAAGACCACTACGTCTACGTGATAGTGCAATTTCATGGGGTTCCTTTGACGATTATCTCAGACCGTGATGAATTCCTTACATCCCGGTTGTGGAAGGTATTACATGAGGTATTCGAGGCTCAGTTTTTCTTGAGAACATCTTTTCATCCCCAGAATGATAGTTAGACAGTGCGGACCATACAGACCATGGATGACATTCTTGGTGCCTATATCTTGGATTTTGGTCATAGTGGGGAGGACCACCTTCCACTGGTGGAGTTTTTATAAATAACAGTTATCACTCCACCATTGGCATTGCATTGTTCGGGGCCTTGTACGAGTGGCCCTGCAGATCACCTCTATGTTGGACAGACTCAAAGGAGTCGGGACTCATGGGTCCAGAGTTGGTACGGTCTTCCACCGAGAAGATGAAGATCATCCAGGAGCGGATAAGAACTGCAAATAGAAGGAAAAAGTCTTATGTTTATAGGAAATGGATACCCTTGTAGTTTGATGAGGGAGACCATGATTTCCTTCGGGTCTCACCCCGACAGGTATTGTAGTGATTTAACAAGGTGGTATGTTTTCCCCAAGGTTCATTGTCCCTTTCCATATTCTCAGCAGAGTTGGTGAGGTGGTGTACCACCTAGATCTTCCCTCACAGATGCACTAGGTGCATGATGTTTTTCATGTGTCACAGCCGAGGATGTATGTGCATGATCCATAGTACATCACCGACTGGGGTGAGCTGAACATGGACAATGGGGAGACATTTGCGGAGTTCCTGGGGGCGATAAGGGATCCCCAGGAGTGGGTCCTTCATGGATGACCAATTCCTCTGGTGCACGTTCGGTGGCATAATGGGAACCTCCAGAAGAGTACATGGGAGTGGAAGGCTTTGATTCATACGCAGTACCCCTTTTTGTTTGATTAGCCCTTTGTTGGCTTTTGAGGATGTAAATACCTATGGTGGGTATAATTTAATGTCTTGGAATATACATGGATTTTTTTTAAATTATATGGAATTATTTAGAGACCGCACACTCTGATAGTAAATGATTCTGAGGCCCTGTGAGCCCAGGATGAAATTTTGAACTTTTTTAAGGTATGTTCATTAAACGTGAGAGTGGGTTTTTATAACATTTGAATTGGTGGTCGAATAAAAAATATGAGGGCACAATTGAACTCAGAATGCATGTATTCGCCTATAAAAGTCATAACATCGGCAGACAAGGGCCGAAGAAAGATGTTCATTTTTAGACTTTTCATGGAAAATGTTCAAATAAATTAAAATTTTATTTATTTCTTTTCTGACCAACGAGTGATGATATAGTGACACTATAGTTCAGAGATGTGACAATGATGAGACGTATTAATGCATCTTATTAATGACTTGTTAACATCCAGTGTAATGACATTGTAATGACACGTAACAATGACGTTGTTTCATAAATGAAATAGTGTAACGAAGCAACTTCGTAGCATAATATAAATGATGTGACATGTTTTCTTTTAAATATCTTGATGTGTTGATAGAATGAGGATTAAACTACGAGGATTCCACGATGAAACCTCGATGGATTAACTACCTAACAAAAAATGAAGAATGCTGGCGGAAGGCATCATCTTCGACGTACCTCGAAGAACAACTAATTTCATCGACCTCTTGGACCCTTGAAAAAAAGTGCTTGGGAAATGAATATCTATGAGGTAGGGGTTTGATTTTGGTTTTATGATTTACCTATTATTTGTTTCTAAATGATGAACATGGATTAACCCATAAAAAGTCAATATGTGGTTCATGTGTTCTTGAGGGAGGGTTTTGTTCTTGGGTGTTCTATTAATGATTAATTTTATTTTTGATAGAATGATAATCCCCAGACAATCCCCTATTTTAAACCTCTAGTTCGGAGGGTGCATGACGACACAAACAAGTCTTGGGTCCTTCCTCACGTGCGTTTTTCGTGTATGTATCCTCAAATTAGTGTAAAGATGAATTTGGTGCTATGGTAGGGATGGTGGTGACCAGAGAGGCCCGTAGGCATAGGCGGATTGAGAAACAGACCACTGGAGAAACTATGGTGGCCACAAGAAGGAACCTTCAGTGTGCCTGTCGGCGTGCTATAGTGGAAGGTGGTCGAGACGGCACCGAGGAGCGGCGCAAGTGGCCTGTGTCCATGCCACCTGGGCGACCTGGCGAGATGTGGTCGGTCGACTGCAGCGAAGGGGAGGTCGCGACCTATCATCCACAGAAGGTGTTAGACGTGGTACCAGGTGGGCACCGCGTGGAAGGAGTGGCACGCTCCTTATAGGCAACATTTGGACAAGGAGGCGACATAACAGTGGCTACCACGTCCCGAGCGCACACCACTGATATGCCCCTACCAGACCAGGCTACATCTGGCAGGCTGCACCCCTAGCCAACGGGCTGGACATGACCTGTACCTAGCGGGCCGAACTCACACCAGCGGGCCGGACCCATGCCCTTCCAGTCGGGCTGGGCCACCCGGCGAGCTGGACCCCCATCCCAAATGGGCCGTTCCAGGCCCACTGGCTAGGCCGGACCAGAACTACCCTAACCTAAACAAGGACAGGTCAGGCCAGTCAAATTAAACAAAGGTATGTGGGACCCCCAAGCCGGGTTGCCTGGGGCGGTCTAACCGGGTCGGACCGGCCCAAACGTAACCAGCCCCTGGTTACTAAAATGTTAATAACATGAAAACTGGGTTTCTGATTGATGAGTTGTTTGAGGTGTTGGGACCCTATGGATGAGGTGTATCTTTTGGTATTCTATAAGGATATATCCAAGGAATTTTACTTTCAACGTGTGGCTTAGGGGAGTGGTACTCTAGGGATCAAGCATGAAAATGAGTTACAGTAGTGTGGATCCTTTCTTGAATTGTAGACGAGCAGCTTCTGTGTGGATATTTAGTTTCCCGGAAGATGAGAATAAACTGTGTGGATATTTAGTGGCTCAGTAGAGGAGCAGTAGCTATCTGGATCTTTGGTGTCCTGAGAGAGAGAATGAGCTCTGTGGATCCTTAGTGGCCAGGAAGAGGAGCAACGGTCGTGTGGAACCTTAGTGGGCCAGAAGACGAGCTGCAGCTGTGTGGATCCTTAGTGGCCCGGTAGACAAGTAGTGATTCATCGGGGATGAGTCCCTCAACAATACGAAACATTTTAACTATAACCGATGAACCTTTCCTACTCTAGGATACACCTGGTGTGTGTTGTCCTCACTTTGTAGTTTGGATTTATTGTTGCTTTTTGGTGTTTCTCTTTATTCGACTGGGGTCCCCTACTGAGTAATGTGTTACTCACTCCTATAGGGGCTACGACCACATGTGTTGTGTCTTGTGAAGATGATAAACGTTTCAACGGAGGACTTGGTGGAATAGAAGCAAGTGGGGCCTAGTAGGATCAGGCAAAAAGTACATGCTTATTCGGATTCAAGAAGCTACACTACTCTTATCCTCAAGTGGGGTTTTCAGTAGATGGCTACCCAAGTCCATTTGTAATTTATTGTTTTCAATTATTTTTGATTGGTATGTATTCTTTCCCACTTTTTTTCAGCTGTACTTGTACTTAGTACTTGTTTTAGAATACCTTCCCCCCTTTTAGTTTGTTGGACGTTGTTGGGCATGTGAATTTATATAGGTACTCGTGAAAATGCATCCCACTTTTAGGTTTATTCTTTCGGCGATAGTTTCCAAACACTGGCCTTTGGGAGGCGAGCTTGGGGTATGTCATGGCACGAGCCCCGGGGGACGGGTCTTGACAAAAACTATTGGAATTAAAAATATATATGTTAATACCAAAATTTATGTTTTTGTCCTATAAAATATGATATTTAATCTTTACAAAAAAAATTATAGGATATAAATATACTAATATCACATCCCCAAAACAAATAAGTCTTATTATTTAATAGGACAGAAGAAAACAAATTTCAAACAAATCTATAATCAATATGGATGTTCAGAAATCCAAGGTTTTTGTTGTTGATGTTGGAAGTATAGAAAATAACCCTACTATTTAGTGTTTAATATCTATTTTCCATGAATTAGGAAAGAAAAAAGTTGGATTCATAGTGAGAAACTAAGAAGAAAATATCATAAGAATCAATCAGTGATCAAAATTATATTAAATCTAAAGGAATGTGAAAGCCCTGAGGGATTCATTAATTTCTTATAGGTCTAAAATATTAAGTAATTTATAAAACTAAGTCAACCTATTTATAAAATTTTGGTACTAAGAAATTATAACATTTAAACCAACATGGGTTTCCCATATTCTATAAATTAATTAAAAGAAATTAAAAATAAAACTAATTAATTTTTGGAAATAGGAAGAGGGTGAAGCAGGTACTGGGTTTGAAAATGATTGGTGAGGCATGTTAGGTTCAATAATTATCAGGATAGTGTTCTAGGTATTTAATTTATTATGATTTCAATCATGATTTTTTGTCATAATTAGGTATTTATGGATCCTTGGTCTACATTCCCTATACTAATATTGTAATTTCATAACTAGAATGATCATTTACTAAGTTTAATCACAAATCTAGGTGACCGAAAATCCTATTTTAACATAATCAAACGAGATTAAATAATCATCATGCACAAACTTGTTATATTAACTAATTCTATAAAATAAAATCTACTCTGATTACAACCAATGGTCATGAAATATTAAAAAAAGAACGATTTCAATTGATAAATATAGTTCTAGAAATAAAAATAATAAATTGAAAATAGAAAGAATTTCTAAACATAATTTCCCCCTAAAATCATGTCACCCATTAAATAATGAACTACTCACTCATGCTATAAATTATGAAAATGAGATGCATGGATACCCAGAGAAGCATGGTGGGAGTATGGATTTTTTGTTTTATACCAGTCGATATCATTCATCGATCCTAGCTCTCTGAGATGCCAACAAATTTTCATCTATATATCTGAATAAAAAGGCATCTCGTCAAACCCTCATATCAGAATTTTCTAATTTTCATATTTATGATTAGTTCATGACTTGTAATATGTGGGGGTGGTGGTTCATCCAAATCTCTTATGTCTCAATAATAATAGGATGTGAAGGATTATCATGACTTGTAATATCATAGGTTGTGAACATATAATTCACTATTGGTTAGGGTTAGGCTCCTCCATAAAAAGTGACAGTTTGAAATGATATCATGACGTGAAAAAATCATCTTCCAGGTTCTTCATCCTTCCTGAGCTCCATGTGACTTTGGATTTCATTTTCAATATCCATGTGTCCCACCGCTACGTGAAGCATCACGATGCAAACTATCTTTGGCACCATAAATTCAATCCATTTTGTTCTTTTTTAAACTATCTAGTTTATCCTATCAAATGTCACAAAAATCTAAAATACTCTAAGAAAATCCAATATTATTCATTTATTTATAGAAATCAGTTTACTAAATCACAATTATATATATACATAAAATATATGAATCCGAATGTCATAAAGATATATAAGGTCATAAAAATGATGATTTCATGAAAAATATAATAGGAAAATTCCTTTATGTTGTGAATTGGATATACTTTTTGATAGTTAGAGAAGATTAATTCCAAATTGAAAAGATCAAGAATGAATGTGCTAAGTCAAAAGAAGATGGGAAATAAATAATTGAGTGTTTAGCTAGGCCTAAATCATTATCCAAGAATGAACTAATTGACTATGTAAAAATATATTCCATGAATCACGGATAACAATCGGAATAAGTTTCACTTAAGAGAGGTTCCAGGAAGAATATGAAGGATAAAAAAAATCCACATGATGAATCAATATATGGGAGGACAATATGTGCACAATACATGACGCCAAAAAATAATTATGAAAGAAAATCCTATACTCTGGTTGGAAAGGATAAAAAAGCAATGATAAGATGAAACTCTAACCCATAATAGTTCTTCTAAATAATCAAATGACTATTCCATATTCTCTATTATTTAACGTGTTCAGAACTAACATGGAGGGAGTAAATGGATATTTTTGAGGCTATCACTTATAGACACCATGAACATATTTTCTTCATGGATTCTTATGAGAACTATGAAATGAAGAAAAATTATTGAATCCCTTGAGGGTTAGGGAAATTTAGAAATAAGTATTTCAAATCACCTTTTAAATGAATCTACAATTTTCTAGTCATCCTAGTGATAATGAAGTTTATGGTATGCTAATCAAAATTTCATCTATCCTGCATGATTATAATAATAATATTTATTAGGGGAGTGATTGTTAGATGAAAATATTTGAGACAGGGGTGATATTATTTTCTCTCACAAGAAAATTATTATTTGTTTAATAAAGTATGAAAATATACATGTTTCTTGATAAATATTTCCTATTAAATACATAAATAATTCAGATCTTGATATCACATGAATTGTAGTTTATATAGATAATAAAAAAAGTCAAATATATCTCTCTTTCTTTCTAGACTCCATTTTCCTACATAGAGTTAGAGTATACCAACTACTGGGACATTATTAAGATAACCATGTCGTATTATCCTTCTCCCAGTTTAATGTAATAAAATCCCAAGTTCTTTGAATGGTAAAAAAGAGATCAAAATCCAAATACATTATCCTTTTATTTTCATAGTCAATAGGGGATTTCAGACATATTTACTTTAAAAATATGATGATATATTGAAAAAAATACAAAGGGGGATATTGTTGAGCTCATGTGCTGCATTTATTGACAATGAGTCAGTATGAATTTTGTGAGTAAAGATGAAGTCATTATTATTTAAGGATATTTATGGAATCATTTAATGTAATTGGATGTCATGTTTGATAAATTATCATTGTAATTTTCATAGTTATTTAATATGTTTAAATGTATAATACATTTTTCAATGATTACATGCTGTTTAAATCATATTGAAAAATAACATAATGTAGAAAATGAAAATTTCCATTATTTCTTGTGGAATTAATGATGGTATGAACAATATTATTTATTTTTTAAGATAATTAAATGTGATTAAAACCATGCTACATTATATTATTTTATGAATCCGAAATGGGTGGTATTACTATAAAAATGTATTAATATTTGTTCATGATGAATGTTTTTGAAGTGTAAAGGCCTTGGGATTGACCGTGAGGTGTTTGAGAAGGCCTAAGTTGATTTCTAGATAAATTTTCAAGAAAACAAAGGGTAATAATGTTTTTATAAAAAATTTATAAAAGAAAGTCTAATTCTTATAAGGATGTGTAAGTGTATATTTTTCTATGTAATGGATCATTATTTAATTGTGTAAGGGTGTCATATAAATTTTTTACTGTGAAATAGTATAAATTTCTTACGTAAGGGTAGTTAAAGGATGCATAAATCTAAAAAAAACGCATGTAAAGGTAAATAAATCCTTGAATAGAGGTCACCCATAACTGATTATGGGTACATGGTGGCTCTGGTAAAAGTAAATGAATATTTTTTAAGGTTGTGTAAGGGTTTTAGGAAGCCTAGGAATTGATTACTGACACCTATCTAAGGGCACACATAGGATATCATAAGTGTATATGCATTCTTTTGTATGGGAAACCTGGCCTTAAAGGTTCTAGTGGGTTTCAAAAGATTGAGGTGATGTTTCATTTACATGTGTAAAGGTATAGAAAAATTGCTAAGATTTATTTTACATCGTAGTGATAATAACATCATTGAGGAAGATGATCGATGCCCATGGAAGGGTATTAACTATAAAGTTAAAAAAAATTAAAAGTGAGAGTTTTTCCAAGATGAATGAATATATTTGGAGTTATGTGGTATTGGAATATAGTAGGTTGTTAAGGCATGGAAGATGTATTATGTTGAAATGGTGGGTAATGATTATTTTTTGCTTTCATTCATTTGAAAGGTGTCCATGGAATAGAGAAGAATCTCCATAATGTAATTAATTTGGTTCTATTAACATGAATGATGATTAACTATAATGGTATTTCATTCTTCATCATATATAGGCATGAATATATGAGTGATATGTGAGGAATTATAATGATCATCAATATTTTAATATCATTTGACGATTGAATAATGTCTGAGTCATCATGGGAATTAAATTATTAATTATATGAGGATTGAATGAATATTTTTTGATAATGGATCACCATTTAATGATGAATTTTTATTATTCATCTATGTTTATAATGAAGGTATGCCTATTCATTTGGGAAATTAAATTAGACTAATGTTCCTTAAAGATATGGAAAATACCCCCAAAATTGACAGGTATTCAATTTATAAGATTTTAGTTTCATATATCATAAGGTTTCCATGCTTAAAATATGGAGACATTAAGTGATAAATTTTATGAATAACATTTCATGATAATTTTAGGAATATATATAACATGATTTCATATCAAAATAAAATAGTTTGATCATTTTTAGTTATATTAGTGAATTATAAGAAATTTATACACCCTTATATTAATGAAATAAAGAGTCAAACCTATGATATTATGAAATAATATTATCACATGTGCCTATGTATTTTAAGAAGATAATTTATAACATTTTTGAAAGTAAAAGAATATTCAATACTAATAGACCTGATACATGTAGATATTGAATCCACTGATGAATTGTACATTAGTAGAGAAGATATAGTATGCCTATAGAGGATGATCACAATGAAGATAAAAAGGTAATTTATACTTTTGTATCAAAAAGAAGTAGATGGATCTTTTCATTGGGGGTATAACTAGTTGATCAAGAGTCTGGAGAATATGAGGTACAAATATTTGAGGATAAGAGAATACGGTTAGGGGGTCCAACCAACTGAGGTAGGAGAGTTGGATTATTTGTGGTATAACTATGATAAACTGGAGAATTAAATACTAGGGTTTATAACATGTTTAAAACTAAACAATTGTAATTAATAATATTATTAAAGTAGAGAATCCTTGTAGGGGGACATAACCAATATGGAAATGAGTATGTATCAGTACCAAAATTTATAATTATCATGTGTTGGGATCCCTATCATTGTTTCTTCATATGATTTAATACTTTGAGATTTAGTTCAGTTGATCAAGAACCTGAACAATTTCAAGTGGATCAATTACATGGAAAGAATTCATAAAATATAAAAATTGACTCACCCTCTCTTAAGGGTTCACCTGGTATGGGGAACTACAAACCCAATAATATCCACAACATCCAGTATTTCTAACATATGCTTAACAATCTTGAAAGTCTTATGTAAAGACTACTATGAATCCCTTAACACTAGTTTCTCCTCCATATTTATCCAAATGATTTATTCATGAGACTATAATCTATTATATTCCTTCTTTGAGTCTTAGCATATCATTTCCATTCACCCTTCACCACCATGATATTATCTTTAGAAATGATAAATAAATTTGTCATAATATGATGCAATAACTTTATATTATGATCATTTGAGAAACATTATACTTATAACTTGTTAAATTCGTAAAAATATTTGTCATGTTTGATGTGAAGTGAAAAGTTAAATCGATAACTAAATTCAATATTGTATGAAATAAAAATAAAAATACATTGTATAAAATGATTTATAAGAATGAAAAATATAACATATATTATTAATATGATATAATCCAACTACTACATGAAGATAAATAACATAATTCGAATAATATTTATAAACTTATTGAATTATTGGAATGAATTTCTTGTAAGAATCCAAAAAATGTTATTTTTATTTAAATAAACATTAGTATTTTAATTTATATCATCATATTGGTTATCTCACTAGGTTTTAGGTCATTGGTAGAGGTGCGTGGAGGTGACTGGATGTTACTTCAGATGTTTGCAGGGTTGACTATTGATGAAATCGCCTGAAAAATATGTTTTTAAGGATAAATAATCATTAAAAAATGTTTTAGATTTTAAAAAACAAGAAAAAACATAAAATTATTGTGAAATCATGAGATAATAATCTTCCATTAATTTATGATTTATAGGTATAGTTTTCATGTCAATCCAACATGTAGGGTGGTTGGAATAACTGAACAATAAATTTTATTTTATTTACATAATTTAAAATGTATTCATTATGGTTAATGCCCAAAAAATGAACACATTTTGCAATGAAATCATAGGATTTAATTGAAATTATACGACAATGATCATTGATTAAATTGTAAAATTCATGATGAGGCCACCTGCAAATCCTATGGGTTGTGTTGTTTGAATAATTGGGGAAATTATTTTATTGGATTTAAATTTCATTAATAATGCATGTAAAATTTACGAAACCTAACAAAAATCCTTATATTGTCCTGAAATCAGAGTACAAAAACATTGATTCTATTTTTGACATGTCAGAATAGACTGAATAGAAATATTACTTTTGTGTTTTTGAGAATGTAAAATAATGTGTATTCATTGATTTAAATCTAAAAAAACAACTATAGAAGGGTCCAATCGTAGTAAAATATCATTGATTGTTGTCAAACCATAGGATAAAGATTTTTGATTGATTTGTGATAGGTACAAATAATCAGAAAATTAATCTGGCATGCGGTGTTATAGGATTGACATAGAATGTTGTTTTTTAGTTTTAATTTCTTTGGAAAACATTCATCAAATATTCAAAACTAATCAAATGACCATGGATTGTAATACAATTACATGACAAGGACCAATATTTAATCCCTGATATGTATAAATATAATTCATGTCAATATAAGTTTCGGTTTTCTCATAATGGATAAAATGTGTTTTTTATTAAAAAGTCAAACAAAATCCATCAAAATTTAAAAATATAAAAATGACCTCATCTACTTGTGATGTTATAGAAAAATTATATTTTATTAAAAACATGTTTTTATTAATTTAAAAGTCATAAGTCTATTGTTAAAATAACTCAGACCCTCATATCACCACCTTATAACCTAATTTTGTCTCATATGTCTAATCCAACCTCATGTTTATATCCCAGCTTGTTTATTTAGTTAAAAATAAAATATTTTGATAAGTATAATTTAATCATTACATTAATTAATAATAACAAATTTACATTTTTATATTTTTATTTTAAAAATAAAAAATAAAAAATGGGTTTTATATTATACATACTAAAATACAAACATTAAATTGACACAAAATATATTCAAATGAATTAAAAATAAATAAATCAGAACCACTAAATTATAAATACATTCAAATTAATGTATTGAATGAATATAAATATGAATAAAATGTATATATTAACATCAAATCTGTGAACCATGACATAATTCTCTTCACCAAGGGGAGACATTATCCTATCAACGCTTTGACTCTTCAAAAAATAACCTCTAAATCTTTTACATCAAAAAAATCTCATCATTTCAAAATTAAGTTATTGTAAATTTAATCTCTATCAGGGTTCACAATCCTATATAACATAACATCACCATTTTTTATCCAAAACACTGGACACTACGATATGAACCATGTAATATTTCCCATTTTAGAATAAAATCCTAAAATCAAATGAACTCAATGTAATATAAAAAGTAAAACCTAATATCTATATTCTAGTAAGTATTATGTTAAGACTTTCATTCCCCTCTTAAGACTGATTTTTATCCTTATTTCCTACAAAGGTTTACTCTTGAGATCGAGATCACATCTATCCCTGTTCTGATACTCAATATCCCATTTCCATTTATCCTTAGTGTGATATTAAATATCCTTGACATGGGAACTCATGTTAATCCATTAAAAGTCACTATTATGAAGAATTTATCACAACATAAGACAAATCCCATTAGACTCTATCTATCTCATGATAGGAATTATTTTACTAATTTATTCCAGTTACAAATTTTTTTTATGAAAAAATGATCCAAGATAATATATGTTAATATATTTAAAAGTGATTCCAAAAAATAATTAGAAAAATATCAGTCCCATTTCTCCCATTGTGAAATGTGCATTGAGTGTCGCATATATTCATTCAGTTTTGTTCCTCCTGTTTGTCTTGCTAAAATATTCCTTTTTTTATTCTCTATCCATTGAAAAAATATACACCTCATTACTATATCCAAAACTCGTTATCTATTACTTCTACCGTAATAATTTTGTCATAATAGTTTATAAAAACTCTTTATAATACTGTAATCTAAAATATTTTTCTTTTAACACAGATCTAAAATATTTGTCAGATTATTATTATCAGATAATCTGTTTTATTACTATAATGAACCCAAATTGTCACTGTAGGAAAATATATCTGATAAAAATTATATAGAGTTTAATATTTCATTAGTTGTGAACAGTTATTTTTTTTGTTATAATTGCTACCATTTTAATAGGTTTTCTAGAAATAGAATGGTAAGAAAACTAATATCACTTTCCCGCTTATATAAAATTTAATATACGCTTATAATTTATTATATATCCTTCATGAATATTCCTGAGGTTCATTAATTATCATTTTTTTTAATTTCTTCTAGTTTCAATAACATCAAATGTTATGGAATTATGAGAAAAAATTCTTATCTCACCTAGATAACAATGTAATTGAAAAATACCTTAGAAAGTAGTTATTTAAAAATCATTACAATATTATGTAATGATTTAACGAATTATATAAGGTATTTTTTTGATAATTTTATAGGAATATTCTATATTCTTCAGCTCTATCTGACAATCATCTTTTCAAAAATCTTCATCAAAAACTCAGTATAACTAAGTCAAATTAAATATTGAACATGTGAATTTTTGATGGAATTGAAAAATTTCATTCAATTATTACACTTCATGACTTATCTTCTTCTAACATTATACCGATTTATCTTAGTACAAACTATATGTTTGGATAACACTATATGAATTATGTTCGGTAACTCAAATTGATGATGGCTGACTACAATATTGTGACTTCTAATGATTTTAATAACAACTTATTTCTTCCACTTTTTATTCTAAAATTCTTCCAATTTTTAATTGAATAATTTAAATCCATTTGTTAGAAATTATTTTCACCTATTATAATGTGAAAAATTCATTCACACTTTTACACTACTTCTTTCTCCATCCGCAATAACCATCTCTATTGTTTTATCAAATCATGTATATCCAGACATTGGTGTCTGGTAGCCTTGCATTTGAAAATCAACATTACAAACTCAAACCAACCATTTGTATTTAATTCAATTTTGTATATTAATATGAAAATTTTGATATGCGGAATTCTCGATTTTTATTTTTACAATATTTTTCATCTATAAAATAGTGTCTGGTAATCTTCATAGGAATATTCCATCAAATGTTTTCAGTCTAGAAAAAAAATTCATAGATTTATTTCAAAATAATCTTGGGAATCCCAAACTACACCTCTCGATATATTTGTTTTGATGATGAGTTTCATCATGATGTTAAAAAAATTTAATGTATAAGCATCATTTGACTTTTTAAGAAATTTTGTTAACTTTCTCTAGATAATTAAAAATAAATTTATCATAAAATACAACAAATCTTTATCACCATTTAGAAAAAAATATTTCTAAGAAAATATATTAAAAAAAAATAAAAAAACATTCCATGAAAACATTATAATGGATACTCAATATCCTCATTTGGTTTTTTAAAACAATCGTTAATAAATTGAACAACACTACTATTTCACAACTCCTAATTTAAACATTAATCAAGTTACAACCTTTCACAAAGATAATTTCTTCACACAACACTACTAGAAATAGAAATTTTTGGGATGGAATTCCATCCCTCAATGAATTATAAATTATATTCATGATTGTATAAATTTTATTTCAAAATTTTCAAATTATTCTATTTTTTTTCAAACTTTTACCTTATTTTATGATCAAAATAGTTTCATATTCACAAAATTTTTTTGCACATTTTCCACCATAATTGTTTCAAAATTATCTCTCCCCTAATTATTGGTATTATCATTGTATTATGGTTTTTTCGTTATAATTTTTTTTAGTAATTATTAGTTGAATGCTGAATGCGATATTACAATATCAATTATTGAATGAATTCCTTTTGCATTGTATTGGTGAAAATATCAATAAATTGATATTTTTTTAAAATTTACTCAAGAATAATATCTTTTCTAGAAACTTTATCCTCATTGAAAAGATATTATCTATCAATGTTCCTCGATATAGAATATTAGATAGTATTTTTTGGAATGATATATGGAACTTTTGTAATCATAAATAATGTTCAATGGTTAATAAACATTCTACCAAAAATATTCCTATTTATTTTATGCCATATCATTTTTTGTATAATTTTGCGTGGTATCAATATATTATGCTACTATTTTGATAAAACATAATGTATTCTAGGTATTACAAGGAAATCTCATAGACCATTATCCTAGTAAAAAACTAATCTTGATATTGAATTTATACTATTTGAATATATAGATAAATCAACATCAGTGTAACCAAGAAAGTTCATATCAAAACTTCTTTTATACAGTATTTTATAAGATGATGTTTCGTGAATAATACTATGTATTCCTTTTGATACCAAAATAAAATATTATTTTAGACACATTAATATATAACCCATAATGTCACATTATAAAAAATGTTTGTTCCAAAATATATATGATAGATAAAATATCCTACAAATTTTCAGTACTTATTCTTATTCACATTATTCCCAATATCAATTTTACTCATCTCCATGAAAAATAAAATTATATTAGAAAACTCTTCAGAACCCTCCATTAGATTTTTTAACAGCTATTTGGAATAATTTTAATTTTATATAAATATATTTCATTCTTTTTTATTGAACTAGTAAAATACAAGAAAAGTATTTCTCAAAGAATTGGAGTTTCAAATTCTTTATTTAGTTCCTTATAGATATATTCACATGATGTTTCCCCTACACATGTGACAATTAAATCATCAATGTAATTAATGAAATATGGCTAACAACTCTCATTTCCTTGACATACATGTTTTAATTATTTTTTCATTTATGAATGTTCAAATCTTTCCGGAAATAATTATATTTTGAGTACTATGCCAAAGGAACTTGTTTTATCCCATATCAGATGATGTTTCATTAATAATACTCATTATTCCTTTTGATTACATAATAAAATATTATTTTGGACACTTTCATATATAGAACATAAATTCACAGTAAAAAAACGTTAGTTACAAAAGATATATGATATAGAAAATATCCTATAAATTTTCAGTAGTCATTCTGATTCAAACTATTCCCAATAGCAATTTTTCTCATTTATATGAAAACTAAAATGAGATTAGAAACATATTTGGAATCCTCCCTGCCAATTATTTTAACAACTATTTGGAATAATTTTTAAGTGATATAAATATATATCATTCCTTTCTTTCGAAAATGATACCAAGTGTTATTTTTTTCAATCTAATAAAACTATTCACTGATAGCATCAAACCACTCTTTAAATTAAAATTCTTTAGAAAATGATTGTTTATCAACTCCTGATACATGTGATTCCTAATTTTTTAATATCCTATTTACTCTGGTATAATATTGATATTTGTGATTTCCAAAGGAGTTATTTGTTTTAAAATGTTTTTATATTGTTTAATATTTTTGATATTTTATTTAAACTTACTTTTTTTCATCAAAACAAACTTATGAATCACTTTTTATTGTGTTCAATGTGTGGATATATTTCCCACTACGTTTATTGGAAATCAAAAAATAATATTTTGTATCATTTTCAATATGTTTAGTTATTGATTTGGGATTTTCAATTACATTAACATCATAAAAATCTAAAAAAAATTCTATATGTTTTTTCCAAAATTTATAAATTCTTATGTAGGATGAATATCTGATGAAATTTCCTTCTCGAGCCTTTTTATAAAAATGTTCAATATTTGGATTTTTTATTTTTAGAATTAATGGTCTCACAAAAATAGTATGATATTTAACAAAATGTTTTTTTATAACACATTTAATTTGGAGTTATATTATAATCCAGTCATTAAAAATATACATTTTCAAATGAACTACTATACAGACAACATATCTCTATAAATATTTAGAAATATTTTATTATGAAATAATCATTCTTCACATTTCAACAAATTTTTTTCATTATGGTTACCCTGTTTTTTTGTGGTTTGTATAGAGAACTGTATGGTATTTTATTATATGTTTTATGAGATTGTACTTAAAAGTAATACTTGTGTATTCCTTTCCATTTCTGGTTCTATTTTTTAATATATAAACTCAAATTTATAAATTAATATCCCATCTCAAAAATCTAATCATTTATATAGACTCTGAATTTTTTTCATGAAACATACATTTGAAATAATATTTAAATAATAAATGAATGCGATGAAGATTAAATAAAAAATTACTGATTGATGTCTCATTATTCCATTGTGAATATAGTGACTAAGATCAAGTGTTTTGGGGGATTGTAGATTAACTTTATTATGTTTTTAAATAAAAAAAATTCCATTCTAAGATTTCATGGAAGAAACATCTTATTTTCAATTCATTGATGGTATGTTTAATATAGTATTTTATTTAGAAACTGTAATCATGACTTTCTGGACAAGATTCCTATGTCGTGGTGCCACATAATATTTTCATTTTTGGATAGTGTTTTAAATTTATGTGATCCTAATTTTTTATGTTGGATCTGTCTTATAATGTAATAACTCTTTAATCCATCAAACAACTATTGATATAACAATATTTCTTTACTATGACTTTTTTACCATCATCATAAAGTTATCTAACACTCAGTGTGTTATCTTTCATACACATAATATATTAAACATTCTTTGAATTTTATTTATTATCTTCGATATCATCTATTCCATTTCATACAAATTTTAGTGGGCTATCATTACTAATTGTAATAACTAATCCTTCTTGTAGTTCAAAGAATTTCAACAATTTCATATCAATTTTCATTAGTGAACAATATCCACTATTTATTATCTACAATATATTCCATTTTTATGATTTTTGATTAGTATTAACAAATAAATCTTTTTCATTAGTGAGGAATATCCACTATTGGTTATCCATTGTTGTTTCTTTATATTTATTAGCATAAAAATATTTTATCAAATGTTTAGTCATAGATTCTTTAGAAAAGTTACCTGGTTGGTCACACCTTCCACATTCATCCTCTAGGTAGTCAAAACGTTTTTTCATTGGGAAATTTGTATCTTGTAAATATTTTTCTTATATTTCCTCAAATGTCTTAGGAATGATATGTAATTTTGATCTATAATTGATCCATGTAAATCCCTATCAACTTTTAGTGAGATGCATGGTTTTCTATCAATTATATAATCTATGAAAAAATATACCACAATTAAAAAATCACCAATAAATATTAGCTTTCTATAGAAAAATGATCATTCTATATAATCTATTCATTAACGTTCAGTTAATCTCTTTATATGAATGATTCCATGGTGTGAGGAACCATTCTGATAGATAGTGTTTTCAACTTTCATTGTTGAGGTAGATTTCAATATTCTGTTTAAACCCATGTTTTCCAAAAATTATTTCCAACACATACATGTTTAGAATAATTATATAACATTATGATTTTATTGTATATAGATGTCACTGGATTCATTTAATGGGTTTTATAAGAATTTCAGGTTGATTTAATATTTATATAATATTTCTTATTAAAAATTCTCATGCATTTATTCATAGTAATTTAAAACTCAATATTTCTTGACATATTTTCACCGGAATCTTATTCTTGATCATAATGTTTCTTTTAATAATCTTTCACCATCATTCCTTGATCATTGAATCTGTGTATAAGATTTTTTACTTCCTTAATATGATCATCTTTTATTTTAAAGTGATTATTCATTAATTCTTTATTCTTTCTATTTTACTTCTCCAGTATTCTAATCTTTTCCATGAGTTTTATATTTGTATTAATGAATTCCACATGTTCATATCATAGATAATAATCATAGTAATTTCCTTTATTGTCTTCTTAATAATTTTATGAAGTATCTTCCTTCTTCTCAATATTATTAAATAAATTAATTTTTTTTATTTGGTGCTTAATTTTATAATGCATCATTATAATATGTGTAATAATAATCATTCTATCCCAACATACTTCATTTTTTACAGGGAACATTTTCAAATATTGGTTGGACGACTTCTATTCCGTAGAAGATTTATTTATCTTCTTTAACTGAGGTTTCTCCTCAAAATCATTTTGATATTATCCAATATTATTATTAAGATAATTCATGGAAAATTTTACAATTATTCCATTCTCAAACATTTTAGTTGGATTTTCCACCTTGTTTTACTATACCAATTTGGTAATTTTTTAAGATAAGAGAAATGAAATTATAATTTGTTTAATAATATTCATAATCTTCAAAATATCTATTGGTAAAAATGTCTTCATTAAAATCTTGGATTTTCATCTTTCTCATATCATAATAATCCATTTCCCCTAGATTATTTCATTGAATATAGGAGCTTTTCTCATCTAATATTAAAGAATAATGTTTTGTAATTCAGTTAGATAACCCATATTTATCTTCTGAGGAAGTTATTATAGTATAAAAATTGTCAATAATGTTTCTAATGAGTTTCTTGAAAATGGTAGAGTCATTCAAGACATATATAAATCCTTATATGTTCCAAAATATTTCAATATGTTGGAAGAAGTTCACTAATTTAATCTTAATTTTACATTGTGATATCTTTGAACTTTTTATTCTTGATTTTGGGCATTGCATCCTTCGTTTTGGAATTTCACATGGTTATTTTTCTTATTTTTACAATTTTTATTTGGCTATTTTGAGACCCATCACCTGTATGAATTTTTTTTATGATAAATACATATGAATATATTTTTTATCTTTAAAATAAACTACTATATTTTGTTTGTATGAAAACATAATAAGGGAAAATTTTCTCAATGGGTGGAAACCCAATTGTTGCTACACTAATTTCCCCTAGGACAAGTGATGGAAGATATGATGGCATTTTATTTTTATAAAAAATCTAACTTTTTCTATTGGATTTTGGAATACCTCTATGATTAAACAAGTATATATTTCCTCTGATAAGTATCAAATACGGAAAATTTTCTTTAATATTAGTTGAAAATTCATAGGATCGTGAGAACCACTGAGAATGGGGGTGAATCATTTGTGATCATTTATAATTTCATATCTATTAAATTAAAACCTAAAACATTTTATATTTTTATCCTTATCAACTTTTATAAAAATATCACATGAATTATAGTAAAGTAATTGAATGAAAGGGATAAAATATTTACACGTATTAGCCTCAGTGTGAGATCTTGCATCCTTAGTATCGAGTCTCCTTCAATCCCATGGTGTTCATTATTAATATGAGGTGAATACAAATTGAGATAAATCCTATTAGAATCCTTCTATGTCCCAGTAGGATTGATTATATAGACTTCTATCAATTATATTTTTTTTCTAATGAAAAACTGATCCAATAAAAAATACATGGGTATTTGTAAAACACCTCTCAACCAATCATTTGAAAAATGACTATTTGACATGATCAATCTTGAAATATTAGTCAGGATTTCAATGAATCCATTTAGTGTTCTCCATCTAGCGTGCCTCAAAAAATTATATCTTTTTTTTCTTTTCTAGATATGATGAATAAAATTTTCATCACTCTACTATTTATGAAATGAAATATATTGTACTTATTAGTAAATTTCTTTATGACTACATTATCTAAAAACACTATCCAATACTGTATAAGAAAAGCAATTTCATTTAACACTAACTATTAAACTCTTCATGATTATTCTAATCATAAATGATGTCTGATAAATCATCTTCAGCCACAAAGTTATTCATGGATGGAAACTAAGTCTGAACAATATTATACAGTGAATCGTCATTTTATTCTTGTGAAAATTTTCATTTTCATGTTGTACATGTATCCCCAATTTTAGGTGTTCCATAAATGGATATGGTGGAAAATAAATTTTATAACGACCCATACATTACATACATTGTTATTACTTTAGAATTGAAGCACACTTATTACAACATATAACAAAACCAGGAAAGGACCGTATAGGTATAGAGTCTTTAGAAACTGGGAAACATAAACAACTGGTTCATAAAGCATCTACTTTGCCTCCCAATTATTTAATCATACCTAGAGTCCCTTTTGGCATATCCTACTTAATAACCTTATTCCTGACCTGGGGAAATAAAATATACAAAAGGGTGAGCTCAAATACTCAGCAAGGGTAAACAAAAGAAATATCAATCACATCATATACATAAGAACATAACTTATGGAAATCTTAACCTGCAAAAGGGATCATAATTTCATAACATGGGATAAATCATAGTAGTGAAATGTAATCCAAATAATCATAACTTAAAAAATGAAACTTTGGGGAATACAATAATAATCATAGAGAATCATTTCTTATTAGTCAAGACTCATTTACAAAACTATCTTAGTGGATAGAGTCCATTTCTGAACCGAGTTAACTCCTCGTTTCAGTCCTGTTTCACTGAACCCGTTTAACCTACCCTTCCAGCCATGTCTATCTCATGAGAAATAAAATCTTTACCCAATGCATTGGAGGGAGATATAGGTCCCACCCATCTCATAATTATATGATTCTTATGTGTGCCACAAAATCATAAATCATACATCATTGCATAACCCATGTAATAAAAAATGGGATTCTTAAACAACATGACATCATAAAACAATTCATATAAGATAAAGGAATTCATAAAAACAATTCCATCACAACATAATCAAATAAATGTAATAATAGGGATATAAACAGAACCCTATATTATCTTAGATGTAAAATAATTTTGATAAAACCCTTGAACTCCATTCGTGAAGAAAATATCCTTTCTACTTTAAAAACATTTTCCTTTCTTAACATGTCATAAAATTTTAAACTAAAAGAAGTTGATTAAAAATAAACATGACAAGTTGTAAAGGAAGATTCTTGGAAATAATGTTTTAAAAATCCATTCATGCCGTATAAGTTAAAAAAAACATTATTCTTGTAATTTTGTCGGAAAAGTCAAAAAGTACCTCGTACGAAAAAATGACAAAAGATTCCTTTCGTATCATTTAATAAAAACTAACCGAAGGGTAAATTTGGATTTAAAAAATTGTAGGTGGATGGAAACAATATTTCATATTGAGGAAACATGGATGTGGATGATAAAATACACCCTAGTAAATACCAATGTATAAACAATCTCGAATAAAATGAGATTGTGATATTTTCCCTTACCATAGGTCTGACTTTCTTCATAAGTATCCGAACCTCCTGTATAATGATTTAAATAATATTACTGACTTATTCTAGAATCATAATTATTTTTATGATATCATATATGGTCATATTCATAGCTTCTTATTAATAATATTTCATTACTACTTGTTATTCGGGTGTTTATTAATTTTTGCTCTTATGCGTGTTTTGTCGAATATATTCTTAGTATTATTTTTAGGTTATAGATACCTCATTTAAAGAATGGTATTAGTGTAATATATATCATATTAATTCATTCAATTAATTTATATAATTATTGTGAAATGAAGATCATGTATAAAGAGTCGCATCACATCGTGGAGACAGTATTCTCTACGTAGGCACGAGCAATGATATCGTTCCCATGATCGTGGAATTGTATTGGAGTGTATGTATAAAAATTCATAATCAATATCACTTTACAATAATAATATATATTCATTATTTAAACCGTTATACCCATCCAAGTAAGGTGGTGGTGGAAAATAGATTACACCACGGCGTGGAGACGGTATTCCGTACGTACGCACGCACGGTGATTTTGTTTTTCATAGGATGGATAAAATGTAAAATAGGGTTGTTTCATACTTATAATAACATATCAGTACATGAGTGATAGTGATGTTATTACATAATAATGAAACAACTAAATAAGAAGAAGTGGAAGAAGAAATAAAGTTGAACGAATCGGTAGCGGACATTACCTCTTCTTTGAATCGCCTCTTTGAGACCTCCTCTTAGGGCACTAAAATTGGTCTTTGAAGAAGACCAGGACCTCTTGGATGTTTCTAGGGAAGTGGAGAAGAGAATTTTTTAGGGGTTGGCCGAGCTTTAATGCTCAATTTGGTGTGAGGAAAAGAGGGAGGATGTGCCCTTTTATAAGGGAGGAGAGTGACACCTTTGGAATAACTAAAAATATTATTTTATTATAAATTCAAATTCGGTTTTTAATAGCTCCAAATTGATATATTTCGAAGCTAAGGTGGGTATGGGTCGAAATAATCTCATCCAATAGAATTTATACAAGTTTAGGTCATTATATTATCCTTATATTTTAGTTTTAACTCTTAGTTAATTAGATTTACATTTACCATGTCACTTTGTATTTTTATATTATATAGTTAATAAACATACCATATACATCCAAGAGACCCCCAAGTAGTCCATTAGTGATACGCCGATAATGATATAAGTATATTGGTAATACCTTTGTTTTTTAAGAATATAATAACAATTAATAATAAAATATTTGTTTTCAAAACTATTTTATGTCAATTTTGACACTATTTGGTAATTTATTTTTGTGAAAATTATAACAGAATTATTAGTTCGAAAAAAATTAATTAAATCAATAATAACATGTCATATTAACATATAAAATTATTTTAATTCATAAAAAGTCTTAAATTACTATTATTAGGGTATTTATAACAGCAATCATGTCAATATTTCATTAATAAGATAATTACTGCATCATCATTGTATCATAAATAAATTAAATTATGTTAAGTCTAAAAATTACAAATAAAATACCATTATGTTGGAAATCTTTTTAGATTTATAATGAATATTTATAGTCTAATTTATCTTATGTATAACCCTATATTAAAAATTATTTAGTTATTAAACTTTGATTTTAACTATTTTAACCCTTCTTTAAATAAATTGATAATAAATGTCCTAATCTAATCCAAGTGGGCCTAAATGGTCATATTTTATTCCTATGATTATTTTTGGTCGAATTAAACTTATCCAATATAATTAAGACATTTTTTAGGGTAATAATAATAACACTTTTATCCTTAATTACCCTATTTAATTCTAACAGTGGGAAAAAAAGTAAAAAGTTACTATTCACAAAAAATTATTTTCATCTCATTGAACAAAATTTTTGTCCTTGATATTAACCGTGTCTCTTGGATTTTCGAAATTCCACTCACAGATGCGGTAAAATTAAGTTTTATGAAAAATTCAGTTTCTTAACTACCACTTAGTGGTTTCACTATTCATCAAAATATGAATGTTTCCAAAAAAAATACCAAAAATTAGGCCTAAGATATATTTGATATTATGAATTAAAAAATGATTTCTATTTTATCGAATTCAAAACATATCAGTTACATTAACTAATTCAAAAATTAATTCTCGTCATCAAAACAAATAGCGTGTTTTTAAGAGATAATAAATATCAAAATATTGACACTTGTTTATGTCTGGTTTAAATGTGAAATTACATCCAATGAAAAACATTTTATTAAATTGTAAAAATATATTCTAAATATACTTTAAACCCACTCAATGTAATAATTTGTAACTATTAATTATTTCGATTAAAATAGTTGTTTTTAATTAAAATTTAGTAATTTTCACTATTCATCAGAATATGAAAGTTATTTGAAAAGTACCAAAATTTAACCCACGCTAATTTCGATATTCCAAATCCAAAAATGAAGTCCATTTTGAAAACTAAAATTTACAAAATTTAAAAAATTGGTTATTACTATTCATAACGGCTAGTTTTAATAATATTTTAATAGCATATCGTTGTTTAGTGAAACTCGGTATTGCGTACGACGCAAGCTATCGAGGAAGGCCGTGGTTGCGTGTAAAGCAAGCCAAGATAGTGTTGCGTATAGTGAAGGATTACTTTAATGATTTATATAACATTAAAAAAAATATTTCTCATAAAAGTCTCGGGTCTTACATTCTACCCCCCTTAAAATGAATTTCCCCTTGAAATTCGTCATGTTGTATCAAAAAGATGAGGATACCTCTCCCTCATCATATCCTCAAGCTCCCATGTAGCTTCTTCTAATTGGTGGTTACACCATAAAACTTTCACCAATCGAGTGGTCTTGTTTCGTAGGACTTTTTTGCTACGATCCAGAATCTCTATCGGCTGTTCTTCATAAGAAATATCTTGCTCCTGCGGTACAACTTCTGAGCTGAGTACATGTGAAGGATCAGGTATGTACTTTCTTAGGAGAGATACATGGAACACATCGTGAACTTGAGAGAGATTCAGTGGAAGTGCAAATCAGTAAGCTACCTTTCCAACACGATCCAAAATTTCGAAAGGACCGATATATCTAGGGATCACCTTCCTCTTCTTTCCAAATCTCATGAACCTCTTCCAGGGAGATATTCGTAAGAACACTTTATCACCCACTTCAAACTCTAGGTCTTTTCTTTGGTTTTCAGCATAACTTTTATGTCGACTCTGAGCTGCTCTTATGTGTTGTTGAATAGATCAGACCTTTTCTTCCATCTCATCAACAAGATCATGTCCTAATAGCTTTCTTTCCTCAACATCATCCTAGAAAGTTGGAGTGCTGAATTTCTTTCCATAGAGAGCTTCATAAGGATCCATCTGAATACTGGAGTGAAAGCTATTATTATAAGAAAATTCCACGAAAGGTAGGTGTTGATCCCAACCACCATTGAAATCCATAGAGCGAGCTCTCAACATATCTTCTAGAGTTTGAATTGTTCTCTCAGACTGACCGTCTGTCTGAGGATGATAAGCAGGGCTGAAACTCAACTATGTATCCAGAGTATGATGAAGACTTTGCCAGAACTTCGAGTTAAGTCTCGGATCCCGATCAGTTATAATAGAAAGTGGTGCTCAATGCAATCTTACCACTTCCTTTACATATATCCTGGCAAGCTGATCGAGAGATAAATCCTCTCTAATAGCAATGTAGTGTGCAGACTTTGTAAGACTATCAACTATGACCCAGATAGCATTATTGCCTTTGGATGTTTTAGGAAGTCCTGTGGCAAAGTCCATAGTGATGTTTTCCCATTTCTATTCGGGTATGGGTAATGGTTCTAACATCCACTTAGACTTCTGTCTCTCAGCTTTAACTTGCTGACAAACCAAGCATCGAGAGACATATTCAGCAAAATCTCTTTTCATGCCATCCCACCAGAAGTAATATTTCAGGTCCCTATACATCATTGTGCTTCCAGGATGAATAGAGAATGAAGAACTATGAGCCTCATCCAGTAGCTCCTTCATTAATTCAGGGATGGGAGGTACACAAACCCGATTCCTGAACTTTATTATCCCATCACAATCAAGGTTGAATTCAGGAACATTTCTCACCTTCTTTATGTGCCTCTTTAATCTTCACAAGTATAGATGGTTGAAAATTCATTTGAGAAAGATACGATTTTCCCCCTTCCATTATAATTCCAAGATCCATCCTTTGTAAATCCGTAAATATTGGATCTTTTGTGATCCTCATCATGGATAAACTGGCATGATCTTGTCGAATTAATGCATATTCCACCTTGTTTTCTTTCCTAGGGTGGTAATGAATTGAGCATTCCTAATCCTTAATCAGCACTAACCATCTTTTTTGGCGCATATTAATCTCCATTTATGTGAAAATATACTTTAAAAATTATTATCAGTATAAATGTCACACCTTTCTCCATAAAGATAATGCCTCTAAATCTTTAATGCAAAGATTACCGCAGCTAACTCCAAATCACGAGTTGGGTAATTTTGCTCATGGATTTTCAACTGTCATGAGGCATAAGCTATCATCTTATCATTTTTCATAAGAACACACCCCAATCCCTTCTTGGATGCATCACTGTAGATCACAAACCTTTCTCCACTACAAGGCAGTGTGAGCATAGGTGCACTGGATAACCTTCTTTTCAACTCCTTGAAATTTTCTTCACATTCCTCTGTCCAAACAAACTTAACTCCTTTCTGAGTCAACTTGGTGAGTGGATTAGATAATCGTGAAAAAGATTTCACAAAACGTCGATAATATCCAGCCAAACCAAGAAAAATTCAGATCTTGGTTACAGTTTTTGGCCTCAACTGTCTTTCGATGACCTTTGCTTTTGCTGGATCCACAAATATCCCCTCTTTTGAGATTATGTGACCCAAAAATGAATCTATTTGAAGCAAAAATTCAAACTTGGTAAATTTTTTATAAAGCATCTCCTTTATTAGGGCCTTCAATACAATTCTCAAGTAATCATCATGTTCTTCCTTGGTCTTTGAATAAACAAGAATATCGTCTATAAAGACTACCACAAACTGATCAAGATAGTCTCTAAAGACACTATTCATCAGGTCGATGAAGATAGCAGAGGCATTAGAAAGACCAAATGGCATCACTATAAATTCATAGTGTTCATACCTTGTATGGAAAGATGTCTTTGGTATATCCTTCCTTCGGACCCTTAATTGATGATACCCTAAACGAAGTTCGATCTTGGAAAAGTATTGAGCTCCGCGTAGTTGGTCAAATATGTCATCAATGCGCGGGAGAGGATATTTGTTCTTGATAGCGATCTTGTTAAGTTCTCGATAATCAATGTAGAGTCTCATTGATCTATATTTCTTCATAACAAACATAACAGGTGCTCCCCAAGGCGACGCACTATGGTGTATGAATCCTTTATCAAGATTCTATTGGAGTTTCTTTTTTAATTCCTGCAACTCAATTGGGGCCATTTTATAAGGTGTCTTTTAAATAGGCAAAGCACCCGGTACGAGTTCTATTGAAAACTAAACTTTACGATTTGGTGGAAGACCCGGAAATTCCTCTGGAAAGACATCATCAAACTCTCGTACAACTGGAATATTTTTAATCGTGAGTTTCTCTCCAGCCATTTGAGATGAATAACCCCCATTTAGTGGAATCAAGACCCATAAGATGGAAGAAATTTCCACTGGAAGGTTATGTTCATCCTTGCATCGATAAACGATCATTGATTGATCTGGAATATGAAATGTGACTTCCCTTCTTTGGCAATTGATATGAGCTCCATATAAAGAAAACCAATCCATGCCAAGAATCACATCAAATTCCACTATAGGAAGGATCACAAGATTTGCAGGAAGCAGTTTTCCACAAACTTCGATTGGGGAAGAATTATAAACTTTTGATGCAACTGTTGTGCCAATAGGGGTTGTCACAGCTAACTCAACATCTAATTGTTGAGGTAATACGGTGATACTCTTAGAAAATTCTTTAGAAATAAAATATTGGGTGGATCCAGAATCAAATAAGACATTTACTACTTTAGAGTGGATGGTAAGTGTACCTTTCACCACATCGTTATCGTACTCCACATCGCTGATAGAAATTGCATGTGACTTTCCTTTGTCTTTAGACTTAAGCGTTTTTTGACGTCGACCATCATCATCAACCCTTGGATTTGGGCATTGATTGGCATAATGCCCCATCTCCTTGCACTTGAAACATTGAAGTGCAGTAGGTTCATTCTTTGTATCCCTTCCTTTGTTTGCATCATTAGACATCTTCTTCCCATCATTGTGTCATTCAAATTCCTGATGACCTTCCTTTCCACATTTGAAACATTTAACTATCCCTTTAAGACAACTCCCTCCATGTTTCATTACAAACTTTCAGCATAAGGGAAAACTCATCTTCTTTTTAGTGTGCTCTTTAGATTTTCCTTTGAATTTCATTTTACTCTTCTTATCAAACCCATATGACTGATGGGTTTCCCCAACCTCCATCTCAACATTGAGAGAACATCGAACGATTTCCTCATAGCTATTGAAGTCCCTTATGGCTAAGGCCCTTAGAAGACTTGGTTTTAAGCCACTAAAGAATCGATCGATCTTACTCTCAGGTTGGATAATAATACCAGAAGCGTACCTTGTATGTCTTGTAAAATTTTCTTCATAGGTACCAACAGATTCATCATCCTTTTTCTTCTGTTCAAGAAACTCTTTCACCATATTTGTTCGGAGAATACGAGGGAAGTACTTATTGAAAAATAAGTTCTTGAACTCGTCCCATTCCATGGACTCAATTTCATCCCTTTTCCTCGTATTCTTAATAAGATTCCACCATTGATCAACATCTCATTCCAAATGATACACTACTAAGATGACTTTAACATGTTCATAACAATGAAAAATTGAAAATATCTTTTCAGTAGTACTAATCCATTGTTCAGCAACTAATGGATCAGTAGACCTGCTGAATGAAGGTGGACGCTGCCTCATGAAGGATTCAACAGAATGTTGCTCCTTCCTTTTCTCATTTGGATGTCCTGCATGATTCATAGATTGAGAATGTTGTGTGAGCATGCCAACAAGATTTTTCATTCCAGCTCCCATAACATTTGGTTTCTCAGGGGGACAATCAATGCATTTCCCGTCGCATTCTGCATTAACATGGTTCCTTCGTGTTCCATCCATTGACTAAAACCAAAAAGAATAGTTTGAGCAAAACTAATTATAATAGGAAAAACACATAATCAAGAATGAAATTTCACACTTAAGGTCTTATCAGAGGTTATTCATGGAAGTTTCTAAAACACTAAGATTGTGTTCTATGCATAGACTTATCCTTAGGGTTGTTACTAAGGCTTTCACATCCTAGTTTCCAAAGGTTGACTATACCTTTCCTCTGATACCAACTATAACGACCCATACTTTACATATATTATTATTACATCAGAATTAAATCAAACTTATTACAACATATAACAAAACCAGGAATGGACCATATAGGTATAGAGTCTTTAGAAACTAGGAAACATAGACAACAGGTTCATAAAGCATCTACTTTACCTCCCATTTATTTCATCATATCTAGAGTCCCTTTTGGCATATCCTATATAATAACCTTCTTCTTGACCTCGAGAAATAAAATATACAAAAGTGTGAGCTCAAATTCTCATTAATGGTAAACAAAAGAAATATCAATCACATCATATACATAAGAACATAACTTTTGGAAATCTTAACCTGTAAAAGGGATCATAATTTAATTACATGGGAAAATCATAGTAGTGAAATGTAATCCCAATAATCATAAAATAAAAAATTGAAACTTTGTGGCATACAAAAATATTCATAGAAAATCATTTATTATTATTCAAGACTCATTTCCAATACTATCTTAGTTGACAAAGTCCATTTCTGAACCGAGTTCACTCCTCATATCAGTCCTGTTTCACTAAACCGGTTTAACCTGCCATTCCAGCCATGCCTATCTCATGAGATATAAAATCTTTACCTAATTAATTGGAGGGAGATATAGTTCCCACCCTTCTAATAATGATACCATTATAATGTGTGCCACAAAATCATAAATCATACATCATTTCATAACCCATGTAATAAAAATTGGGATTCTTAAACAATGTGACATCATAAAAAAATTCATATAAGATAAAGGAATTCATAAAAATAATTCCATAACAACATAATCAAATCAATGTAATAATAGGTATAGAAAAAGAACCCTATATTATCTTAGATGGAAAATAATTTTGACAAAACACTTGAACTCCATTCTTGAGGAAAATATTCTTTCTACTTCAAAAACATTTTCCTTTCTTAACATGTATTACAATTTTAAACTAAAAGAAGTTGATTAAAAATAAACATGAAAACTTGTAAAGGATGCTTCTTGGAAATAATGTTTTAAAAATCCATTCAAGCCGTATAAGTTAAAAAAACATTCTTCTCGTACTTTTTTTGGAAAAGTAAAAAAGTACCTCGTACGAAAAACGAAAAAATATTCCTTTCATATCTATTAATAAAAACTCACCGAAGTGTAAAATTGGATTTAAAAAACTGTAGGTGGATTGAAACAATATTAAATATTTATGAAACATGGATGTGGATGATAAAATACACCCCAGTAAATACCAATGTATAAACAATCTCAGATAAAATTAGATTGTGATATTTTCCCTTACCTTAGGTCTAATTTGCTTCGTAAGTGTATGAACCTCCTGTATAATGATTTAAATAATGTTATTGAATTATTCCAGAATCATAATTATTTTTATGGTATCATATATGGTCATATTAATAGCTTCTTATTAGTAATATTTCATTACTACTTGTTATTCTGGTGTTCATTACTTTTTGTTCTTATGCGTGTTTTATCGAATAAACTCTTAGTTTTCTTTTTAGGTTATAGATACCTCATTTACAGAATGGTATTAGTGTAATATATATCATATTCATTAATTCAATTCATTTATATAATTATTATGCAATTAAGATCATGTATAACGAGTCGCATCACATCATGGAGACGGTATTCCGTACGTACGCACGAGCGATGATATCGTTCTCATGATCGTGGAATTGTATTGGAGTGTATGTATACTCATTCAGAATCCGTATAACTTTACAATAATCATATATAGTCATTATTTACACCATTATACCCATCCGAGTAAAGTGGTGGTGGAAAATAGATTACACCACGTCGTGGAGAAGGTATTCCATACATACGCACGCACGATGATTTCGTTTTCCGTAGGATGGATAGATGGAGAAATAGGAGAGTTTCATACTTATAATAACATATCAGTATATGAGTGATACTGATTATATTACTTCATAATGAAACAACTAAAGAAGAAGAAGTGGAAGAATAAATAAAGTTGAACGAATCGGTAACATACATTACCTCTTCTTTGAAGCGCCTCTTTGAGACCTCCTCTTAGGGCACTAAAATTAGTCTTTAAAGAAGACCAGGACCTCTATGATGTTTCTAGGGAAGTGGATAAGAGAATTTGGTAGGGTTTGGACGGGATTTAATTCTCATAGTGGTGTGAGGAAAGGAGGGAGGAGGTGCGCTTTTATAAGGGAGGAGAGGGGCACCTTTGGAATAACAAAAAATATTATTTTATTATAAATTCAAATTCGGTTTTTGATAGCTCCAAATTGATATATTTCGAAGCTAAGGCGGGGATGGGTCTAATTCCTCTCATCCAATAGAATTTATACAAGTTTAGGTCACTATATTAACCTTATCTTTTAGTTTTAACTCTTAGTTAATTAGATTGACATTTACCATGTAACTTTGTATTTTTATATTATATAGTTAATAAACATACCATATACATCCAAGCGACCCCCCAAGTGGTCCATTAATGATAAACCTATCATGATATAAGTAACTTAGCCGATCCTTAGATTTTTAGCAATATAATAACAATTAATAATATAATATTTGTTTTAAAAACTATTTTGTGTCAATTTTGACACTATTTGGTAATTGATTTGTGTGAAAATCATAACAGAATTATTAGTTCGAAAAAAATTAATTAAATCAATACGAACATGTCATATTAACAAAGAAAATTATTTGAATACATAAAAAGTCTAAAATTACATTTATTTGGGTATTTATAACATCAATTATGTCAATATTTCATTAATAAGATAATTAATGCATCATCATTGTATCATAAATAAATTAAATTATATTAAGTCTAAAAATTACAAATAAAATACCATTATGTTGGAATTATTTTTAGATTTCTAATGAATATTTATAGTCGAATTTATCTTATGTATAACCCTATATTAAAAATGATTTAGTTATTAGACATTGATTTTAACTATTTTAACCCTTCTTTAAATAAATTGATAATAAATGTTCTAATCTAATCCAAGTGGGCCTAAATGATCATATTTTATTCCTAAAGTTATTTTTGGTCGAATTACACTTATCCTATAGAATTAGGACATGTGTTAGGGTAATAATAATAACACTTGTATCCTTAATTACCCTATTTACTTTTAATAGTGGTAAAAAAAGTAAAAAGTTACTATTCACCAAAAATTATTTTAATCTCATTGAACAGCATTTTAGTCCTTGATATTAACCATGTCTCTCTGATTTTCGAAATTCCACTCACATAAGTGGTAAAATTATGTTTTATGAAAAATTCAGTTTTTTAACTACCACTTAGTGGTTTCACTGTTTATCAAAAAAAGAAGGTTTCCAGAAAAATACCAAAAATTACGCCTAAGCTATATTTGATATTTTGAATTCAAAAATGATGTATATTTTATCAAATTCAAAATATATTAGTTACACTAAATAATTTAGAAATTAATTCCTGTCGTCAAAACAAATTGCGTTTTTTAAGAGGTAATAACTATCAAAATATTGACACTTTTTTATGTCTAGTTTAAATGTGAAATTACATCCAATGAACAACATTGTATTAAATTGTAAAAATATATTATAAAAATTCTTTAAAACCACTAAAATTAATAATTTATCACTAATAATTATTTCGATTAAAAATGTTGTTTTTAATTAAAATTTAGTAATTTTCACTATTTTTCAGAATATGAAAGTTATCCGAAAAGTACCAAAATTTCACCCTAAGCTAATTTCGATATTCAGAATCCAAAAATGAAGTCCATTTTGAAAAATAAAATTTACAATATTTCAAAAAGTGGTTATTACTATTCATAACGGCTAGTTTTAATAATATTTTAATAGAATATCGTTTTTTAGTGAAACTCGGTATTGCGTACGACGCAAGCTATCGAGGAAGCCCGCGGTTGCGTGTAAAGCAAGCCAAGCTAGTGTTGCGTGTAGTGAAAGATTCTTTTGATGATTTATATAACATAAAAACAAAATATTTCTCATAAATGTCTCGGGTGTTGCAAATTTCACTTTCCCACACAAATTAATTTCGCAGGATTCATATCAAATATTTTAAAAGTCTTAATGAATATTCCTCAATATTTTTGGATCCTCCAACATCCAAACATTCATAGAGTTTCCTCAACCACAAAAATCATAGAACATTGAAAAACATCCAAATATTTGTAATATAATAAACTAATTAAAATATATCTTAGTTTTTTCTCATTTAGATGACTTTACATTTTTATTTATAGTTTCCCACAACTCTATCTAGTACATTTTATCCAATGAATTTGTAATAACATTCTATCTAGTTCATCTACATCTAATTTCCATCTATCCGATTAGTTTCTACACAAAATCACAATAACTATGAACAATAAACTTTCTAACAAATGATTGTTCAAGTGTCCTTCAACCAATGGACATGATCCATTTTTTCCTTTATCACACTAATGAAAATGTTAACATCAAAAATTATATATCTTTAACAAATTACAATCTTTCTATTGATATTACTCAACATTAATTATATATGGTAACTCGAAGTGAATATAAATGACTACATTGTTGAACTTCTAAATTATTTAGTCACAAATTATTTCTTCTTCTTTATGTGTTGAAATTAACCCTTCTTTTATTTGAATAATTTTTCTCCCTTTGAATGAAAAATTTATCCCCCTTTGAATTTCGTTATTTTCATTCAAACTTTTGTACTACATGTTTTTCTCCCACTAGCACTAGCTCCACTTCTCAGTATGATCATGTATATATATAAATTTGTGTTTGGTAGACTTATAATAGGTAATCAGCTTTGTAGACTCAAACTCTGCCTTTGTATTTATTTCACTCTTTGAATAAATACTTTGAAACTAAAATCTAAAGACCACTCACATTTTCTTGGTTTAGTCTTGTTTGTATGGAAATTTGTGACTTTTAATCAGCTTAATAGTCTTTAATTTAATAGTTTCCGTATGAAACTATTTTTTGGTGAATATATGTCCAAAAATCCAAATCGAATCATTCATTTGATAGCGTGCGTCCATAAATCATTGTCCATAAATATGTGATGGTAATATTTATTGGAATCTAAGAACCCCCAATGGATTCTTTTTCCTGAATCGAGACATTATTCATGATGTTTAGAATTTTGGAAAGGTGAAGCATCATATGAACTTGTAATAATGCTTGTTAACATTCTCCAAAAATTTCATAAAAAAAATTCTTAACATCCAAAAAACCCTTCTCACCTGTTAAAAATATTTATAATAAAATATATTTAAAACAAATAGAAAACATTTTTATTGAAACATCATAATGGATCTACAAAATAATGAAAAAATATGTAAACATATGACACAAAAAATTTATATTTTAAATATTTTAGACGTTGTATATTGATAACATATTAAATTTCTATGTATATTGGTTATGCATGTTGGGAAGAAAATAGTTAAATCAATAACAAAATTCAATATACCTTTTAATGAAAACTAAAATATGTGGTACAAAAACATGTATTAGAATACATAATATTACATATATTATTAATATGATTTAATCAAAGTATTCCTGGATGTTAATATTTAAAATTGGGTTTTAATTTTTTTTAAAAATTTGGGTTTAGTGATTTTCAATATGGGTTAGTTGGGCGACAAATGAATCGATGCACTCCCAAACAAGGTAATATTGTCAAATGAATTGATGTCTTTGGTTTCTTATGGTTTTTTTATTTATTTTGATATATATATAACAAATGATAAAATTATAAATAAAATTAATTATAAATAATATAATTAATTATATTACTAGGCATATTACTAAAAAAATATATAAGTATAAGGTAGTTATATTGTTTGTTATATTAATATTTATAAGCAATTATATTACTAAATGATTAATTAATTATAATATTAATTAATTTATTACATGGATAATTAATTATGTTTTTAAATATATTATTATTATATTGGTTCTAATATTATTGATTACTATTAATTTTAGTATTAATTAAATTATTATTAATTAATTATATTAGTAATTATATTATTATTATAAATAATTTCCGTATTATTTTCTAATTATTTTTTAATTATGTAATTATTATAATTATAATTATAATAACTTCAGTTGTTAATTATATTAATAGTTTTATTATTATTTATGATTAATTAAAATGAATTATATTATTAAGTATTAATTATATTATTAATTAAATTAATAATTATAGTATTAAATTATAACTATAAAAATAATTATTAGTTTATATGTTATGAATTATTAATTATATTATAAATATATATAATTTTTATTAATGACCATATCTCTAATTATGTTATTAAAAATTAATTGCATTTTTATTTATTTTTTTAATTATATTAAAAAATTTTATTATATATGTATATATATTTATATTTATAAACATTTCTTTAAAGATTTATATTCATAAATATATTTATATTTATTATAATATTTTAATTTACAAATAAATTAAAATATTAAATTTTTATTATATCTTAATATTTATTTAATATTAATTTCTTTAATATAATCTGTATATTTCTAAAACATAACATTTCAAAATAATATCTTAAAATTTTCCGCAGACTTCTATATATTTATTTTTAATATATATTTTTCCAATCACGTATCAATTATTCTAGGTCTAATTTGTAAAGACCCGCAAATTTCAAGTAAATTTTTTTCTTAATTTTCTTTGGAATTTTACAAAAGCGCAGCTTCAGACGGAACCTGATTCCGAGGCCCGGTGTGCCAGGAATCAATTTCCAAAGTTTGGCTCGGGTACGTTCAGTGAACAGACGAGCGGGTTTTTCTATCGTTTGAACCGGTGCCCGGAATCGAATTCTGAGGGCACCGATGAAATCGCAGCGCCGATATTTGCTTAGAAACGCCTCTTCCGGTGTTGCGTTTGCTCAGACGTGGTTTTTAAATTTTGGGGCTTTAAGTCAGAAATAAAATAAAATTTGTGCGACAACTTTATTTTATTTCACTTAAGCTGCTTGGAAGTCACTTGAAAGCCACTTGAGCTGAGTTAAAGCGGATAGGGTGCTATCTGGAAATATCCTACCCCTTGTTAGGATATTTGTGCGGTGGGGCCCGCACGAGCCCCGCCATTTCTTTCGCTAAGTAACGCACCCGCGAAAACCCGTCAAAGTAACTGAAAAGTCAACCGGCGCGTTTTCTTTAATTCTTAACAGACCATTTAATTGGGCGGTTTATTTCGTGAATTAAATGGGCTGTTTCATTCGTTGAATTAATTCAACGAATTTAATGGGTCGTTACTTACGTGTTTGCGTTCGTTGGCAAAATAATAAAATAGACAAACTTGTCTATTTTGGAGGATCCTCCTGTTGTGCGAGATTCTCTGAGCCTCCACTCTCCTCGCGAAGAACGCGAAGAACGCCGGCGACCGGAATTCGACGACGCACACCGTGATCTGCGACGTCGACGAGCTCTACCCGCGACGTTCTTCGGCGACGCCTCTTCTTCCGCGGCCGATCCTCGTTCGGCAACTAAGGTGAGAAACGAATCGTTTAATTCTCCCTTTTAATTTCAATGACAACGGATTTAATTAATTAAATCCGTTTGTTCTAGATCCGAAGATCGTCGGCGCGACGTTTTTCCCGCGGTGCGACGAACGTCTCTTCCGCGACGACGCGACGATCCCCTCCTTCCGCGACGAGCGATTCCGCGACGACCTCACGTCCGACGGCGACATCGAGGTAGGGATTTAATTCTTGATGATTCATTCCCGTGTTTTTATTTCTTTTTGAATAAAGAACCGGCATGAATAATTTCAAGTGGTTAAAAAAAATTGAATTTCCGTTTAAAAGAAAAAGGAGTGAACAATTTTTATCTTTGATTAAAAATTGTTGTAGCCCCTTTCTCCCGTTGTTTATGACTAACGCGGAGGGTGCGGGTCTAACGAACAAGACCCGGCAACCCTCCGCCGATCTTTTGTTGTGCGGATTTGGCGGACGACGACGAACCGTGCGGCAAGGGCGATCCGTTGATCCCGCAGTGAAGATCGGCCCCCGGGAGGAGCAATGGCGCAGACGTGAGGCAAAACGGGCCACCGGAGCAACTCCGGCGGCCCACGGAAGGCGGCGGCGCCCGGCGGGCCGCCGGAGGAATCCGCCGCGGCTCGGCCGCGGCGGCGGCGAACCGCCGGACCGCGTCCGCGGTCCGGCCACCCTACACGCGGCCCGCGCGGGCCGCGTTCCTCCAAGCCGCGGGTCAAACCCGCGGCGGTTTCCTTCGGCCGCTCGGCTGAAGCCGAGCCGGCCGGTCCGGTCGGCCTGGCCGCGCCCAGGCCGGACCGGACCCGGCCTAGCCGGGTCGGGTCGACCCGGTTCGGCCGACCCAGGGGGGGTTCGGGCCGGGTCGCCCCGGGCCCAGAACCCCCGTTTTCGGGCCCTCTTCGGTCTTTTGCCCGTATCTTGGGCCTGGGACCTCCGATTGACGAACCGTCAGCGGCTACGCGATCCTTGGATCGAGACGGTCATTTCGGTATATTACGCTCAAGGTTTCGGAAGACTTTGGGTTCGGCCGGGTTGGTTCGTACACGAAACCAACCGGGCCCTCGGAGCGGAAACGCTCGTAACTTGAGCTACGGACGTCCGATCGACGTACCGTCAGCTGTGGTAGTTTCCTCTAAGTGAGACGGAACTTTTGGCATACTCCGCCCGAGGATCGGACACAGGCGGAGTACGGTCGGGTTGGTTTTTCCCTAAAACTAACCGGGCCCCTGGGACGAAAATGCCAATAACTCTCAGACCGGGCGTCCGATTGACGCGCCGTCTGTTGCGTTGAGATCCTGTTGTCGATACGGAACTTTTGGATACATCAACTTCGGACTACGTGTCAGTTGATGTATCAGCCTCTCGGCTCGTGGAGTGGACCCTCCTAAACGAGCTCGCTGTGTGCGGGAACCCTAGTGCTGGCTGTGACTTCGACGACAGAGCAGAGATCCTCCGTGGACTGCGACGACGACAGAGCAGAGATCATCCGTGGACTGCGACGACGACAGAGCAGAGATCCTTCGTGGACTGCGGCGACGACTGTGCGGAGATCCTCAGTGGACTGCGTCGACTACTGCACTCAGCGATCCTACGTGGATCAGTGCTACAGGTCCTGTGTGGGCCCGATCCTGTGTGGGTCCTTACTACCGGTTCTGTGTGAGCCACTGCCTACATGTTCTGTGTGAGCCCGATCCTGTGTGGGTCTTTTGCGGGGGTTAGTACCTATCGATCCTTCGTGGGTCCGACGACTTAGATGGATCAGTGATCATCTTTGACGTCATCTGAAAAAGTATACCTGGTTGAGCTGAATCTTATGTTACTCTCCTTTGTGGATTGTGTTGAACTATCCTATGTGGATTTACTGTTTACTCTCATTTGTGGATTTGAGTCTTGCTTTCCTGTGTGGATTGAGTTGTTCTTGAGCTCGTGAGCAGAGCTAGAATTGGGGACTTAGGTATATGTATGGGCATATACCTAAGTCGAGTCAGATGTTACTTCATGATTGCACCTTCCTTTTTGTGCTATATCCTTTGTGGATTTCGGGAGACCTTCGGGGGTCTCGGGGTCCTTACTGAGTAGCTTATACTCACCCCTGCACGGGCTATGCCCGCACCTTGTTGTGTTGGATGCAGACGACGGACAGCGCTGATCACGGTTGGGGCGTGGAGCAGGACGGTACCTGGAGGTGGACCACTGGGCGGGACGTGCTCGGAGCGGAAGTGGGACCCGAGGAGCCTGGAGGCTATCTGTACCCACCCTTTAGGTGGGATTGCCAGTGGACGACACGAGGCCGCCGTCTTTTCTTCAGTTGCTGTACTTTTCCTTTTCTGTTGTACTTTCAGTTGGGCTTGTATTCCGGCCCCCCTTTACTTTTCTGCACTTTGTAGTTACTTTCCGCTTGCTGACTCTGTGTTGGTTGTTACTCATAACGGCAATGCCTTCCCTGTTTACCGAGATTTTACGCCTTGGTGCTAGTCGCCAGCCCCTGGCCAATGGAAGGCGGGCTTGGGGTAGTCACGGCACGGGCCCCGAGGTCGGGTCGTGACAAATTGGTATCAGAGGTGGTCAGTTCTACCACAGACTCTGATCGTCTTTTCTTTCTATATGAAGCAATAGTGTTTAGTGTATTAAGTGTGGTTATCAGTTCAGGGAGCCCCGTGTTGGTGCGGCGGCCGACGTATCCGTACACCAGGACCCTGACTCCTGATTTCCGACTTAATGCATGAAAACATTGATTGCGTGTGTGTTCCAAGTCTTCTTTGTGATTACTTGTGTCAGCTCACCGGGTATACTGATCTGCTTCATGAAAGTCTCAAGTCTTCTTTGTGATTACTTGTGCCAGCTCACCAGGTATACTGTTCTGACTGTGGTGCTCTTGTTCTCCTTTTCAGGATGGCCCCGCGACGACAGCCAGCTAGGGTTCCGAGTGTAGGGCGCGACGGTAGCCCACCGAGCGACGAGGCCTCGGTGCAGGGCCCTTTGCCAGCAGTGGCACCGGCGGTAGCTTTACCCGCCGAGCCACCGATGCTACCAGTACCAGACGCTGACGATGCACGTCGCCTCAGGGCACTGCATGAGTTTCAGAGCCATCGACCGCCCAGGTTTCGCGGTGAGGCGGACCCCCAGGCCGCCGAGGATTGGCTAGAGGCGGTGGTACGGATCTTTAGGCTAGTGAGGACACCAGCGGATCTCATGGTGATTCTCGCGGCGAGCCTCCTGCAGGCGGCGGCAGGACGATGGTGGAGCTTGATGCTCCAGGATCACGATGAGGCATCCTTGCTCTGGACGGACTTCGAGAGCCTCTTCCGCTCTGAGTTCGTCCCGGCCACCCTCCGAGCGGTGCGCATCCAGGAGCTTCTCCAGCTGCGCCAGGGCAGCATGACGGTCGCTCAGTACGCGGCGAGGTTCACTGACCTATCTCGCTACTCGACCGACATGGTACGAGACCCCTTCTTCCGGGACCAGACCTTCGAGCAGGGCTTGCGGTAGGAGATTCGGGCGTCGCTGATCTCCCTCAGCATTCCGACCCAGGCGGGAGTACTGGAGCGAGCCCTCCTGATCGAGAGCTTCCTGGCAGAGCCTTCTTCAGCGGCGAGACCTAGCGCAGGGCGGCAGGTAGCTGAGTCTTCGGCAGCAGGTAGCCGACGGATGACTCTCAGGTCCAGGCAGACCAGACCCCCACCCAGACGGCCTCAGGACACCGGCTCAGCAGTGCGGGGCACACAGCGGAGTGCCAGCCTTCCGAGAGGCAGGCTGTGCTACTCCTGCGGCGGGCAGGGTCACATGGCTCGTGACTGCCCGACTCGCCGATCAGAGGAGCAGCAGACGGTGGAGGGGCCACCCAGGCAGAGGCAGAGGGTCGACCGTGGCGGTCTGCAGGGAGGAGGCGGACGAGGCAGAGGAGCTGGCCGAGCAGCGGGTGGTGGGCGACGCTTCCAGGCTCTACCCCCACCACCACCAGGAGGGCCACCTCGACCACAGGGAGCTGGTGGGCAGGGACAGGCCCAGCTCCAGGCAGTGGAGGCCTACGACCCCGACATGCCAGAGATGATTCGAGGTACAATCTGTGTCTATTCCACCCTTGCTGCAGTACTTATAGATACAGGAGCGAGTCACTCTTTCATAGCCTCTGCCCTTGTTCGGAGCTCGGAGATTCCGACTGAGCCGTTGGCTCGATCCTTACGGCTAGAGACTCCTACGGGAGCAGACTCGACGATTACGCACTGGTGCCGGCAGTGTGAGATTACTCTAGGAGGCGAGAGCTTCGGCTGAGATCTCCTTGTAGCGGCGTCGAGGCCTTACGACGTCATCTTGGGCATGGATTGGCTATCCACGGTTCATGCCCAGATCGACTGTTTTAGGCGCAAGGTGCGATGTGTTCGCACCGACGGGAGCAGGTTTACCTTCACCGGCGAGAAGGGAACCTTTGCAGCACAGGATGGACTTCCACGGAGGAGAGTGCAGCCCATCTCTCATCAGTTGGCTAGCCTCATCCTAGGAGCAGTGGACGTGCGGAGTCCAGTTTTTCCTACAGTGGTGGACCAGTACGTGGACGTCTTTCCCGACGACGTTCCAGGGCTACCTCCTCATAGAGAGGTAGACTTTTACATCGAATTGTACCCCGGGACAGCCCCGATATCTACTCCAGCATATCGGATGGCCCCCGCCGAGCTTCGAGAGCTGCGGGTACAGTTGGAGGACTTGCAGAGCAAGGGGTTTATCCGACCCAGTGTTTCACCCTGGGCTTCCCCGATATTGTTCGCCAAGAAGGCGGACGGGAGCTTGCGACTGTGTGTCGACTATCGTCACCTGAACCAGGTGACAGTGAGGAACAAGTATCCGCTGCCACGGATTTATGACCTCTTCAATCAGCTCAAGGGAGCGCGGTGGTTCTCGAAGATAGACCTCCGGTTAGGCTATCATCAGCTCAGAGTTCGAGACGAGGACGTGCAGAAGACGGCCTTTAGGTGTCGGTATGGCCATTATGAGTTCTTGGTTATGCCGTTCGGCGTAACCAATGCTCCAGCAGTGTTCATGAGCCTCATGAACAGGATCTTCCAGCCATACCTCGACCGATTTGTCGTGGTCTTCATTGACGACATTTTGGTATACTCGACGACTGAGGAGGAGCATGCCTACCACCTGCGAGTTGTGCTAGACACACTCCGAGAGCACCAGCTTTATGGCAAGCTCTCAAAGTGCCAGTTCTGGTTACGTGAGGTCCACTTCTTGGGGCACGTCATCTCTGAGGCGGGAGTTGCAGTGGATCAAGCGAAGATCGAGGCTGTGCTAGCTTGGGAGCCACCCAGGAGCGTGACGGAGGTGCAGAGCTTCTTGGACCTAGCCGGATACTATCGGAGATTTGTGCCAGACTTTTCCAGAGTTGCGGCACCACTCTCAGCCTTGACAAAGAAGGGGAAACCCTTGTGTGGTCAGACAGATGTCAGCAGAGCTTCTAGGAGCTGAGACAGAGATTGACCAGCGCACCTTTCTTGAGGTTGCCTGAGGAGGGAGTTGGATACGTAGTTTACTGTGACGCATCAGGGACTGGACTCGGGTGCGTCCTGATGCAGGAGCGGGCCATGATCGCCTACGGATCACGTCAGTTGAGGCCGCATGAGCAGAACTACGCCACTCATGACCTGGAGTTAGCAGCAGTGGTCTTCGCTCTGAAGACTTGGCGGCACTATCTGATGGGCGAGCGCTTCACAGTCTTTTCTGACCACCAGAGTCTCAGGTATATCTTCTCTCATAAGGACCTGAACCTGAGACAGCGGAGATGACTTGAGTTCCTCCAGGACTATGACTTTGAGATAGTCTATACTCCTGGGAAGGGGAACGTGGTAGCCGATGCCCTCAGCAGGAGGACGGGCATTCAGCTACTTGAGGAGGCGACAGAGCAGCTAGCCTCCTTACAGATATCCTTCGTGGATAGAGACGGAGCAGCCTTTCTTCAGTCTCTCACAGTCTCTCCTCCACTTCTACAGCGGGTCAGAGAGGCTCAGCGTGGGGACGCTGACTGTGAGACCTGGCGTGCACTGATATCCTCAGGTCAGGCGCCTGATGGCTTCTCCCTTGGAGCAGAGCACGACATCCTTTTCAGAGGATGTACATTCGTACCAGTCGCTTTACGAGAGGAGGTGCTGAGAGAGTTTCACACTTCTCCCTTGGCGGTGCATCCCGGAGTGGCGAAGATGTACTAGGATCTCAGACGACAGCACTGGTGGCCGGGCATGAAGAAATCTGTGGCAGAGTTCGTTTCATGATGCCTCACCTGCCAGCAGGTGAAGGCAGAGCATCAGGTACCAGCAGGCTTGGTACAGCCCTTGGAGGTCCCGGAGTGGAAGTGGGACGGCATATCTATGGACTTCTTGACTGGACATCCACACACTTCCAGAGGTCAGGACTCCATTTGGGTGATTGTCGACCGACTCACCAAGTCGGCACACTTCTTACCCATCAGAGAGCAGGGCTCAGTGGAGAGCTTGGGACGTCTTTACGTCCAGGAGATCGTACGGCTTCACGGTGTTCCATCGTCTATCGTCTCCGATCGAGATGCTCGTTTCACTTCCCGGCTTTGGAAGGGGTTGCAGGAGGCGTTCGGTACGCGGCTCCATCTGAGCACAGCCTTCCACCCTCAGACGGATGGTCAGACTGAGAGGACCATACAGACACTCGAGGACATGCTCCGTGCATGTGTTCTCGACTTTGGTCGCAGCTGGGAGGACCACCTACCCTTGGTGGAGTTCGCGTACAACAACAGCTACCACTCCACCATCGGGATGGCACCATACGAGGCGTTGTACGGCAGGCCCTGCAGATCACCGTTGTGCTGGACAGACCATGGGGAGTCAGCACTCGTGGGACCAGAGATGGTCCGAGCCACGACAGAGAAGGTCCAGATCATCCAGGAGAGGATGAGGACAGCTCAGAGCCGGCAGAAGTCATATGCTGACAGGAGGCGGAGGCCACTAGAGTTCGAGGATAGCGACCACGTCTTTTTGCGTGTCTCACCTCGACGTGGTTTACGGAGATTTGGCCGAGGCGGCAAGTTGTCTCCACGCTTCATCGGGCCTTTCCAGGTCCTCAGCAGGATAGGGGAGGTGGCTTATCGCCTGGCTCTACCACCTCAGTTGCACCGGGTGCACGACGTCTTCCACGTGACTCAGCTGAGGAGATACGTGCACGACCCGACGCACATCATCGACTTTGGGGTGCTGGACGTGGACGATGGGGCGACTTTTGTGGAGGTCCCAGTGGAGATCGAGGATCGATAGGAGTGGGTCCTACGTGGGCGGTCGATTCCTCTTGTGCGCGTCAGATGGCAGCACGGGAACCTCCAGGAGAGCACTTGGAAGCGGGAGGCTCAGATGCGTGCTCAGTACCCCCATTTGTTCCCCTAGTTTTTGATGTATCTTTACGGGGACGTAAAGCCCTGAGGTGCGAGTAATTTAAAGACCCGCAAATTTCAAGGAAATTTTTTTCATAATTTTCTTTGGAATTTTACAAGTGCGCAGCTTCAGACGGCACCTGATTCTGAGGCCCGGTGTGCCCGGAATCAATTTCCGATGTTTGGCTCGGGTACGTTCAGTGAACAGACGAGCGGGTTTTTCTATCTTTTGAACCGTTTCCCGGAATCGAATTCTGAGGGCACCGATGAAATCACAGCGCCGGTATTTGCTTAGAAATGCCTCTTCCGGAGTTGCGTTTGCTCAGACGTGGTTTTTAAATTTTGGGGCTTTAAGTCAGAAATAAAATAAAATTTGTGCGACAACTTTATTTTATTTCACTTAAGCTGCTTGGAAGTCACTTGAAAGCCACTTGAGCTGAGTTAAAGAGGATAGGGTGCTATCCGGAAATATCCTACCCCTTGTTAGGATATTTGTGCGGTGGGGCCCGCATGAGCCCCGCCGTTTCTTTCGCTAGGTAACGCACCCGCGAAAACCCGTCAAAGTAACTGAAAAGTCAACCGGCGCGTTTTCTTTAATTCTGAACAGACCATTTAATTGGGCGGTTTATTTCGTGAATTAAATGGGCTGTTTCATTCGTTGAATTAATTCAACGAATTTAATGGGTCGTTACTTACGCGTTTGCGTTCGTTGGCAAAATAATAAAATAGACAAACTTGTCTATTTTGGAGGATCCTCCTGTTGTGCGAGATTCTCTGAGCCTCTACTCTCCTCGCGAAGAACGTGAAGAACGCGAAGAACACCGGCGACCGGAATTCGACGACGCACACCGTGATCTGCGACGTCGACGAGCTCTACCCGCGACGTTCTTCGGCGACGCCTCTTCTTCCGCGGCCGATCCTCGTTCGGAAACTAAGGTGAGAAACGAATCGTTTAATTCTCCCTTTTAATTTCAATGACAACGGATTTAATTAATTAAATCCGTTTTTTCTAGATCCGGAGATCGTCGGCGCGACGTTTTTCCCGCGGTGCGACGAACGTCTCTTCCGTGACGACGCGACGATCCCCTCCTTCCGCGACGAGCGATTCCGCGACGACCTCACGTCCGACGGCGACATCGAGGTAGTGATTTAATTCTTGATGATTCATTCCCGTGTTTTTATTTCTTTTTGAATAAAGAACCGGAATGAATAATTTCAAGTGGTTAAAAAAAATTGAATTGCCGTTTAAAAGAAAAAGGAGTGAACAATTTTTATCTTTGATTAAAAATTGTTGTAGCCCCTTTCTCCCATTGTTTATGACTAACGCGGAGGGTGCGGGTCTAACGAACAAGACCCGAAAACCCTCCGCCAATCTTTTGTTGTGCGGATTTGGCGGACGACGACGAATCGTGCGGCAAGGGTGATCCGTTGATCCCGCAGTGAAGATTGGCCCCCGGGAGGAGCAATGGCGCAGACGGGAGGCAAAACGGGCCACCGGAGCAACTCCGGCGGCCCGCGGAAGGCGGCGGCGGCGGCGCCCGGCGCACCGCCGGAGGAATCCGCCGCGGCTCGGCCGCGGCGGCGGCGAACCGCCGGACCGCGTCCGCGGTCCGGCCACCCTACACGCGGCCCGCGTTCCTCCAAGCCGCGGGTCAAACCCGCGGCGGTTTCCTTCGGCCGCTCGGCTGAAGCCGAGCCGGCCGGTCCGGTCGGCGGGGCCGCGCCCAGGCCGGACCGGACCCGGCCTCGCCGGGTCGGGCCGGGTCGGGTCGACCCGGTTCGGCCGACCCAGGGGGGGTTCGGGCCGGGTCGCCCCGGGCCCAGAACCCCCGTTTTCGGGCCCTCTTTGGTCTTTTGCCCGTATCTTGGGCCTGGGACCTCCGATTGACGAAACGTCAGCGGCTACGCGATCCTTGGATCGAGACGGTCATTTCGGTATATTACACTCAAGGTTTCGGAAGACTTTGGGTTCGCCCGGGATGGTTCGTACACGAAACCAACCGGGCCCTCGGAGCGGAAACGCTCGTAACTTGAGCTACGGACGTCCGATCGACGTACCGTCAGCTGTGGTAGTTTCCTCTAAGTGAGACGGAACTTTTGGAATACTCCGCCCGAGGATCGGACACAGGCGGAGTACGGTCCGGTTGGTTTTTCCCTAAAAACAAACCGGGCCCCTGGGACGAAAATGCCAATAACTCTCAGACCGGGCGTCCGATTGACGCGCCGTCTGTTGCGTTGAGATCCTGTTGTCGATACGGAACTTTTGGATACATCAACTTCGGACTACGTGTCAGTTGATGTATCAGCCTCTCGGCTCGTGGAGCGGACCCTCCTAAACGAGCTCGCTGTGTGCGGGAACCCTAGTGCTGGCTGTGACTTCGACGACAGAGCAGAGATCCTCCGTGGACTGCGACGACGACAGAGCAGAGATCCTTCGTGGACTGCGGCGACGACTGTGCGGAGATCCTCAGTGGACTGCGTCGACTACTGCACTCAGCGATCCTACGTGGATCAGTGCTACATGTCCTGTGTGGGCCCGATCCTGTGTGGGTCCTTACTACCGGTTCTGTGTGAGCCACTGCCTATATGTTCTGTGTGAGCCCGATCCTGTGTGGGTCTTTTGCGGGGGTTAGTACCTATCGATCCTTCGTGGGTCCGACGACTTAGATGGATCAGTGATCATCTTTGACGTCATCTGAAAAAGTATACCTGGTTGAGCTGAATCTTATGTTACTCTCCTTTATGGATTGTGTTGAACTATCCTATGTGGATTTACTGTTTACTCTCCTTTGTGGATTTGAGTCTTGCTTTCCTGTGTGGATTGCGTTGTTCTTGAGCTCGTGAGCAGAGCTAGAATTGGGGACTTAGGTATATGTATGGGCATATACCTATGTCGAGTCAGATGTTATTTCGTGATTGCACCTTCCTTTTTGTGTTATATCCTTTGTGGATTTCGGGAGACCTTCGGGGGTCTCGGGGTCCTTACTGAGTAGCTTATACTCACCCCTGCACGGGCTATGCCCGCACCTTGTTGTGTTGGATGCAGACGACGGACAACGCTGATCACGGTTGGGGCGTGGAGCAGGACGGCACCTGGAGGTGGACCACTGGGCGGGACGTGCTCGGAGCGGACGTGGGACCCGAGGAGCCTGGAGGCTATCTGTACCCACCCTTCAGGTGGGATTGCCAGTGGACGACACGAGGCCGCCGTCTTTTCTTCAGTTGCTGTTATTTTCCTTTTCTGTTGTACTTTCAGTTGGGCTTGTATTCCGGCCCCCCTTTACTTTTCTGCACTTTGTAGTTACTTTCCGCTTGCTGACTCTGTGGTGGTTGTTACTCATAAAGGCAATGCCTTCCCTGTTTACCGGGATTTTACGCCTTGGTGCTAGTCGCCAGCCCCTAGCCTATGGAAGGCGGGCTTGGGGTAGTCACGGCACGGGCCCCGAGGTCTGGTCGTGACATAATTGACTAAAAATAAGGGCTTAATAGGGAAAAAATACATGTTTTCTAGTGTTTTTTTTATTTGGATGAAGTAATTTTATGTATTGTTTGACATCATCATATCCACCTGTTTTTCTTTTAATAAAAAGAGATTAGGTTAGTTCAGCTGTATCAATCACTTGATTAAATAAAAACAAATTACATTGTTATTCAACATGATTTTTTTATATATATTTATATGTAAATTTTTACTATTTATATTTTTAAATTTATCAATATTTATAAATATTTATAAATATTTATTTATAAATATATAATTATAATTATATAATTATTTAAATACATTTATATTTGAAACATTTTTAGAGGTTTATATGGCCAAGGGCTCATCAGATTGGCCTGTCTAGATGGTGATATCCTATTAATTTGCATGTCCATACTCTAGAAACCAAACCACATCTTGGTATGCTCTTACAGTGGGTGACTATGGATTTTTCCTCAGTGAGGCAATCTGCCCTCCCATGTCATGGGGCCATGTATGATGACCATTGTTGTCTCTGGTGCCTCCACATGAGGCAATGTAACATTCTGGAAACCCATCATATGGTGTTAGAACTATACCATATTAGTTGGCATAAAGGTCGTTGATGACCCTCAATATATTTTCATTCATGAGTTTTGGATTCCCGCATCACACTTCCCCGACAGATCCTTCACCATCCTCTGGACCCCAACACACTCCCCTAACTCATGTTGGAGGCCCCTTTATTGTGTTTTGGTGATGGTGGAGTAACATTTGTCATCAAAAGTTACTTCTATCTCATAAATTTCCACCTACTCTGTTAATCTATTCAGTCATTACACCCCCATATTCAGACCCTTATTGGTGGTGGAAACACCATCACGTGGATAATGGGTATAGGTTTATGGTTGGTGGTGTGTGGGGCCTCATTCTTTAAATCTGGTTATACACATTATATTTTCAATTGATGTAGGTAGTGTTACAATGGGAAAAGGTTTGTCATCATCGATCAAGGATTTAACAGTTTGATATGACATGGAACTGTATGAGAGTTGGTTGATTGGCCTCGATAGGGGTCAACGGGCAGTGGGAAAAATTTTCTCATATTCACATAAATGAAAAACAAATAACCAATATTGTGTTTTTCTCATTCAATAGGGTAGAGAAGGGTGAGTTACTTATCATCAAAAGGTTGTTTCAATGAATTTCTTTTGAACAAGGCACCTAAAAATGAGACGCCATCTTGAAAAAGTTTCTATGTAAGGCGGTTTTTAAATAACTGCCATCCCACACTAATATTTTGTTTTTTATTTATTTTTTTTATAATTTTTTATCATATATATATATATACAAAAAAGATAAATAATTTATATCATATTTAATTATTTTTAAATAATTCGATGGATAATTTAATTAATTATAAAAATATAATTATTTATTATTTAAAATATTTGATATAAATAATGTAATTAAAAATATATTTAATTTTATATTTTAAAATAATTAGCTATAATTTATAATATAATCAATATTAATTATTTCATTATCATTTTAGTTAATAATTATTATTAATTATTATTAAATAATAATATGTTGTTTCATGTAAATTATTTTATATTATTATATTTATGACTAATAAAACTATATATAATAATGATGATGATAATGTGAATAATAGTTTTATTCTAATTAAGTAATATATTAATTACTAAGAATTCAAAAAAATAATATATTAATTATATTTACTATTATTAAAAAGTAAGAAATATATTTTTTAATTCAATTCATTTAAAATATTATTATTATTATGTCATATACTATTGATAATTCTTAATATTTTTTATTTTAATTAAATAATTTTCATTTGTATTTATTTTTTATGCGCATGTCTTAAATTTCATTTACAATATAACTATAATTTATATTTTATAGGCTTTTAGAGTTTCCTACATCTTTTAAAGTCCAAATTTTATAATTTTAAACAACATTTTTTTATCATCTATATTATTTTCTGCTTATGTTTTTCATGAAAAAATTTTAATTTATAATTATTTTTTATGTGTTTAGACTATGTTTTAAATTTATTTTTGATTTCAGTTATATTTTATTTTTTATTAGCTTTCAAAGTCGCCTTCTTGAATCACATATAAACTTATTATTTTCCAAATAGGTAAGATTCTAATTATATAAAATATAAGATATAAACACAATCTCAATGAAACATAAAATATGTGTAAAACATATAAAAAATACATTAAAATAAATAAATCACAAATATTAAAATAACTTATTTACATAACACAAACTTTTTTGATAAAAAACAAAACATTTAAACCTCAAAAAAATTATGCACAGAAAATAAAGAATAAATAAAAAGTATATTAAATTTAAAACACTGACTGTAAAAATTAAAATTAATTAAAAACAAAAGGAATGAAAAAAATTAATTTAAAAAAATTACACCAAAATTTTGTTTCTGAAAAAAAATTATTTATAAACAAAAATGTTAGGTTTTGAAAGAATAATATTTTTGGCGATTGAAATTATTCTTCATCAAATATTGTTAAGAAATTATTTTAATTTTCAATTATTTTTTATATTATTATTCAATGTTTTAAATTTTATTAACATTGAACTTATAATTTATATTTTATATGCATTCAATGTAATCGACTTAAAACATTATTATGTTTTAAGTTGGTCACTTTGGAGGACTATAAAATAATAATTATAAGTATAACATAAATTAAAAATAAAACATGAATTAAATATATAAAAAATTATTGAAATGTAGAAAAACAAATCATAAATAGTTGTCTTAAATTATCACGAAAATTAAATCACATTTTCCCTGATTTTAGTAAGTGACATATGTTTTGAAAGAATATGTCAATTTTAAACTCATAATAGACACATTGTGTCATACCAGGCACACCATGTATCAGATTAAGCTGAGGTGGATTTCTACATGTCAAAAATGACTTATGGATTTTTTTCATAAATTAATAGAACAATATGAATGTTTTTTATCTATTCTGAGTATTAAACTTGTGTTTTTTGTTACTAAACTGTCATTTTAACCTAAAAACACGCACTTTGAGTAATAACGGTCACATCTTGTGCCAGTTTGATGTGAGAATAATTATTATAAGTCAAAAATTACTTATGAATAATTTCCCTTAATTATCAAGTGAATCCAAGCATATTTGCTCAGATTCTAGTGAGTGACACACATTTAGAACTAAAATTTCAATTTTAAATTGATAACGGTCAATTTTTGTCATACCGGACTCACCTTATATCAGTTTCCGGTGCGACTGATTTCTACACCTCAAAAATAAATTATTTTCTATTTTCATAAACTATCAAAACAATACAAATGTGTTTTATTAATTTTGAAGAAGTCACTTATTTTTTACTAAAATGTCATTTTAAATTTAAAACATGAACTTTGAGTAATACCAGTCACCTCGTGTGTTAGTTTAACCTATAATAATCAGTCTCATGCCAATCTCACACATGATGTGACTCGTATGACTCAATGTGTGTGTTTTTAGTTTAAAATGTAATTTTAGTAATAAAAAAGTTACATACTCAAAAATTAGAAAAATAATTTAGATTATTTAGATACTTGAAGACAATGATCCATATGTAATTATTTTTTTGTCATTCATTTTATTTTAAATTAATTTTTATTTAATGATTAAATGTTTTAAATTTCATATATATATTTTTTATAATATTTTATATTTGCATAAAATTCCCATATAACAGAGATTTTAAATTATTTGGTAACTCTATAAGCTTATAAAATATAAATTATAGTTTGTTTTTAAATGAAATTTACGACATACAATTAGACGAGGTAGCAATCTGACATACGATGTTCTCTGAATGGGAAAAATAATACGTTTTTAATAACGACCTTAAAAAATGTGTGTTACATAGGGGGGCCAATAAAATGAGTTTGTATTGATATAAAATCATAGGACAAGAACTATAAATTGATTTTTGAATTTGAGGAATATAATTTGTCTCCAACCGAGGTGTCGTTTGACCGAGACGACCAAAAAATGTTTTAGTAATTTAAAATGCTAAAATGTGTGTTTGACGGTTTAAACAATATAAAATGATGTCTAATTGACGTTAAATATTATGATATATGTCTTATAACTAATATTTACAGGTTTGAGTCGATGATTCAACAATCCAAAATGTGATGTGCTTGAACTGAATAAATAAGGAGTATTTAGAAAATATTGGTCTTTAAAGACAAGAACCATAGTGTGGAGTAGGCCAAATGAGCTCTTATTATTATGAAATCACAAAAAACCATATATTATTTTTTTTATTTTAGGAATCCACTTCACGTCAAACTGGAGTATCATTTTCCTAAGAAAATTGTAAACACAATTTAAAAAATTTAAATTATTAAAACGTCCATTAGACTGTTAAACCCACATAAAATGATATTCAATTAATGTGAAATCTTATAAAAACTATCTTAGAATTATTTTTGACTTGTGAAATTAGAATTCGCGTCAATACAACCAGTGATCGGCTTGAACAGACTAAATAAAGAGTTTTTAGAATATAGATATTTTTAAAATCATGTTCCATAGAGGGTGAGATGGACAAATAAGCTCATATTTCTATGAAATCATAGTAAAATAACCTTTTGTTTATTTTTTAATTTTATAAACTGATGACACGTCAAACCAATACATTTTTTTCAAAAATAATAAAAAACACAGTTTGTGTAATTTAAAATGCTAAAATCTTTTTTTGACAGTTAATACCAAAAATCGGTGTCCAATTGACATCAAATATTTTGATAGCTATCTTATAATTATTTTTGACATGGGTGATAAGACGATGAGTCAATCTGATATGTGATGTTCTATAATGGACTAAATAAAGTGTTTTTAGAAAATTTTGGTCTTTAAAAAACATTCCCCATAGTGGGAGAGCTATCTAAATGAGATCAAACTATTTTGAAATCACATTAAAATAACTTTATATTTATTTTTCAATTTTTGGAATCGACAGCGTGTCAAAGCCTGTTGTTGTTTTTCTAAGACAACCGAAAACATTGTTTCACAATTTTAAAACGTTAAAACATGTTTGTGATGGATAGAAACACATAAAAAATCTATAATTGATGTGAAATATTATGAGAGTTGTCTTAAAATTATTTATGGGGATGCGAGCATACAGAGTTTTAATCTGACTTGTGATGTGCTCGAACAGACTCAATAATAGGTTTTTAAAAAATTTCAGTCTTTAAAAACATGTTCCATAAAGGGATAGTTGGAAAAATGATATCAGATTACTGTGAAATCATATGATAAGAACCACAGATTTATTTTTGAATTTTCCGAATCTACGATGCGCCAAATCGAGGTGATGTTTTCCCAAGATGACTAAAAAATAGTTTTTGAAATTTAAAATGCTAAAAAGAGTGTTTGACAGTTAAAAACATAGAAAATGATGGAAATTTGTGATAAAATATTATGAAATTTTCTTATAATTATTTTGGATTTGTGTGAGTAGACGGTGAGTTAATCCAAAATGTGATGTGCTCAAATAGCTTTATATTTAATGTAGGTGATTTTAAAGACATATAGACTAAAAATTATAGATAAAATTTAAATGAATATTTTCACACAAATTAAAAATATAAAAAATAATTGAAAATAATATTAATTTTATGAATATATATATATAATAATTTATAGGCTTTCAGACTCATCTACTTAAAACAATATTATATTTCATGTAGGTGACATTGGAAGGCTATAAAATATAAATTATATGTTCAATCCAAATTAAAAATAAAACATGAATTAAACCTATAAAAAATAGTAGAAAATAAAAATAATTTTACAAATATAACAACCCCAAAATAATTTACATGAAATAAACATTATTGATTAAAAAATTAACATTTACCCTTTAGAAAAATTATTGGTATAATATATAGTGTAAAGAAAATGTAAATGAAATTTAAAATATTAACTATAAAAATAAAAAATAATTGAAAATAAAATGAACAACATAAAAGTAATAAATAATAAATATTAATTTTGTTACTATTGCTTAATATTTTGAATTATATTTGTAATAATAAATAATAATATTTTGAAATATTTACAGGAATTAATACAATGATTATGAATAATGATGTAAATTATATAATTCAAAATGTTACAAATAAATTAGTTAATAATAAAATTTAAAACAAATATTAACTAAAATTTTAATATAGGAAATATAATGTTTAATTATAATGTTCTTATTGAAAATTTATAATAAAATCAATAATCAGTTCTAACAACCATAATTTTAATATAATTAATATTTTAATAATAAACAGATTTATAAAGAATTATATTAAATGTTATATATTATCTAATTATTTATGTATTTAATAAAACTAAATAATAATTTAATTACAAATGTTATTTATTCTAAATAATCATTAAGTCGAAATGAATATAAGCAAATATTTATTATTTATTAATAATAATATTTAATGATTATATGATTTTAATTTATTTGACAATGAATACGCGTATACATTCATTTCAACTTAATGATTATTTATAATTAATAATATTATTAGTTATATTATTAGTTATTATTATTAAATAACTAAATTATTAGATTATATAAATATATTAAAATTAATTAAAAATAAAAATATTTTCATTAAAATAATAAAAAAAACATTAATATAGATGATATAAAACAATTATGTTTAAAAACATAACATCATGACATTAAAATAAGTAGGATACTCCAAAATCTTATAAAATATAAATTGTAGTTATATTCTAAAATAAATTTAAGACATTCACTTAAAACATATAAAATAACTTAAAATGAAAATAATTTCATATAAATAATAAATAGAAATATTAACTATTAACAATATTATATTACTTAATAATAAAAACAATAATGTAATATAATTAATTAAATACATGAAATAAAATATTATTACTTAATAACAATTAATAATAATATAATAATAATTATAAACTAAACTATTAAAAAAATAATTAACATTTATTAGATTATTAATTATTAAAAATTATTTTTAAATATCAAATAAAATATATTATTTATTACATTATTTATATTAAATATTAGAAATTTCAAATAAATGCTATTTTTTTATTAATTTCATTATCTATTGAATTATTTAAAAATAATTGAATAATGCTTAAATGTTTTTTTCTATATATATATTTATTTTAAAAAATATATAAAAAAGGGATTGTTGTGGGAATTCTTGTATTTAAAAGCTTCCTTCCTTAGAATTTGTTTCATGAAGGCACCTCATTATTAGGATCCTTGTTCAAAACATTTTCATTGGAGGAACCTTTTGATAATACAATCACCCTTCACCACCCTACTGGATTGGTGGAACTCCATATTGGGAATTGTTTTCCACACAATGGTAGGTTGGGCTTTTGTTTTTCATTTTAGGGTATATCATAAAACTTTGTCAGGGGATGATAACACAGTGTCACATGGAAGGTGTTATGTTGTCGATGCCTGTCTATGAGCCCCTACTACGGATCTATCTGTGTAGTGGATCCATCATGGGGGTGTAGTGCATACCTTGGTTCGACGGTAAATGATAGTGGTAGTAGAGGATATCGTCAAGTGACAGTGCGGTTCGAAATTGCTTTAGGTTTGATATACTATGGTTCTACTTTGGAATTTGGGCCTCGGTAATTAGATATGAATCATTGGGTTTTGAGGCCTTGTTTATAGTCTTTGTCTACTATGACTTAAGGTTGTGTAATATTCATTAGTATTTTTTTCCATTGGGCCTATAGGCTATTCAAACATGACTTATGTGCTTTCAATATATAGGGTTTTATGGTGACATGATGAGACCATGAAAATGACTTGATGTATTTGGCAGGTGGCATAATTTGGTGATATGAAATTGTTGCTAAGTGGGTGGCCTCGATATAGGGATGAGTATGGTAACACCAATCATTCAACCATATTTACTCCCAATAATGGGGGGTGGATGAGGGCCCTTCCACATGAATTACTGTAGGGTGTTATTATCAAGATGATGTGGGGCATTAGGTCAATGCCGCATCAAGGGGCCACACAATGATCATTTGGTGTACAGCTCGAATGAGAGATGGATATAATTGCTCATATCATCTTTTCCTCCCCTATACACTAGTTTAGGACAGAGGGGTTCCCTGTCATAATCTATCAGACCCGCATGGTGGGTAGAGAAAAAAATCTTTGACTCGTAGTGAAGGTGCAATGACTATGGCGGGGGTGATATGATGTTTGATTGATTCTATAGAATGATTCAAGATACCTCTTGGACCCCTGATCCATCTCCATCAGTGGAACTATGATCGAAATTTATAAAACATGGATTTTTTGCCACTATTTGTAAGGCATATGAGCCATTGGGCCTTTGGACCATGTAATGGGTTACCAATCATCCTATTGAAAAGAGGGATTTTTTCCATAATAAAAATTTGATTTGACCAGAGCTTATTAGAAATATATGTATATACTTTTTAAAATTTTACAATTACCAGAATAATAATTATAAAAAATATTAGTTATTAATAATATTAGTAATATAAAATAAAATTATTAACAAATAATTTTATTTAAAATTATAATTTATCATTTTAATTATTTTTTAATTTATTTATATTATTACTTTATTATTTATAAAAACAAACTATTATTTTTCTTAGTGATATTTTATTTAGATATATTTATAATTATACATTTTTATTTATCTATTAGATTCATCAATTATTAAATTTTATTATTAATAAATTTAACGATATTAGTATAATATATATTTATATATGACTACAAAAAAGAAATTTAAAAATACAAAAAAAATCATCCAAATGGGTCAAATGAATTGATTCTTTTTTCTAGGATTGTGACACACCGATTTATTTGATGAAAACCACTCCCATTTCCCCATTCCAAAATGATCATGACTAATTATATTAAAAAAATAAAAATGGGAAATTTAACTAACACATGAACATAAATAATTTATTTAATAAAATATTCATAAAATTTACGAGTTATAAGTATGAATATTTAGTACCATTCCTATGAAAATTTATTTTTATTTTATGTATTTTCAAATTTTGATATATGAGAGGATGTCACCTATTAATGGTTATTACCATTGGCCTACCCCGATGACAGAGTCATTTTAACCTCCCCATCCCATCTCAAATCATGCCTATAACTACACCTCCCTATCTCCTATCATCCATTATACATTTCAATTACCTTTTCTACCTGTGATTTGAGTGTTAAAAAACCTATAGCTTGCCCATCGCTTGGGAAAACCTAGCGATCCCCCGAGCAAGGGATAAAATGGGAATTAGTCAAACCTCCATTTTATTTCCAACGTCACACAAGCGATGATGCCTACTTAGTTCACCCCCTCCCACCATACCTCCCTAGTTACATATACATCTTTCACCCCATCTCCCTACCTCACCACCTCATTGCACAAGGTCAAGTAAAACTCTTCTCCAAGTCCTCTTCTTGGTCGTCCTCTTCTAGTACCTCATCAAATCTCTATTTTCACATATGAAATATATAAAAACTCCCTATATATCACCATACAACTTCACCATCGCTTCCAAAAAAAATTCTGCTTCCACCCACCTCACTGACTCCTCCTCCTAGTTACCATTCTCACAATTATAAATCAGGGGTCTGATGATTAATTCTATAATGAATTATAGAAAGATAAAGTATCACTGCTCTCATGGTTGGCCCCTCATTCCCCCATCCCTTGCCACACATTTTCCTATAAAACCAACTCATGTATTTTCTTTTAGAAATTTTTCTTCTTCCAATTTATCCTAACCACAATTTATTTTGATTTAATTAAATTTTTATAGGTTATTTATCATATTTACATTCATATTTTTTCAAGTACAACCATGTTCAAATGATAAATAAATCTATTCCATTATATGGATTGTTCATCATTACCCATTAAATCATGGGGGATGGACATTTTATTTTTTGAGTACAAGACATTGAAAGTCCACTTTAGGGTTCAATATCTAATATACTCCAACATCCACAAAAATAATTACCATCCTTCCACCTCACATGGTTTGTATTGTTTCGTAATTTCCATCATGTGGATTAATTTTTCAAACTCAAGGAATATTTTAATTAATTTGAATTAGAACTCCCAATACATGATTTTTTTTTCATTTACAATTCGTTACATTTAGATCTATTGTTGAATTATAGTTATAATGCCTAGAAATACCACTTCCGCATTCTATAGTGCATTATTTTCTGTCTAGGTATATCCAATCCCACATGTGAATCTTGTTATATATATGATTTTGATGAAATCTTATTTTGAATTAAATATTCCAAAATCCTCTTTACATGTAGAGTTATCCATCTTACACTCAGGGAAGATTCATCTCATCATTATCTCTCTCTATCATATTTGATAAAAATCTTCGTTTTCATCAATAAATAATCAAATGGAATTTATTTATCTTTTGGAAACTACATGTATACTATGGGAAATTCATAAACTATCGTGATAAAATATTCTAGTTGGTCTCTATGTGAGAAGGATGTCTCCTATCATAACCTTTCCAACCTACATCCAAACATTTCTCATTTCCAACTCTTAAAATACAATTTCTATTATCGTCACAAATTCAAAATGATTACAAAAAAACCTATGTATCATCTGATCAATATTATTTATCCTAGAATAAGTTTTTAGTACCCCAAATCCTTATCAACTATATCCCCCATGAAAATCCACATTTTCCTTGATATGTAAATATGTAAATCGATCATGAAACCAAATTTACACTTCCCTATATATCATATTTGATAGGTTGTCCATAATATTTAATTAAAAATTGAATTCATGATCGATGGACTTTGGAGTTAAGAATATATTCAAGAATAACTTGATATATTGTACTATAAATCACACCTATGGAAAGGGTTGAGTAGAAAGTTCTCTAATGACCGAAATATATCAGGAGATAAGAAAAAATGAATGTATATGAATATTGGATAGAAGATCAAAGTGAAAACAACTATTCCATACTTATCCACAATGATAAAATTACCATAATATCTTGAAACATGTTTTAAACCAAATAATGAAGAAGAAAAAATAAATGTTTGATTTCTAATATTAACAGGAACTGAATTTTATGAATGAAACAGAACTAAATTTTTTTTATTCTTGGATATATATTGCATTGACTGTTAGACAATGAATGAATGTATTTAGTGTTATTGACATACCTCGTCCTGCTTCACTAATGGATAAATGAGGACTATGAGAGTTACCTTCCCATGATAATAAGGTAAAAAATTATCATTATTTAAACTATAAACAATAACAAAAAGGATTTGAACCATAGACCCATCGAAATATGTGGTATATGAAAATTCATTCAAAGGCATACAACGAAGCCTATATTGAGGGTTATATGATGGAAAAAACACAAATATGTCTCCAGGATTTGATATATAACTTCTGCTTGACCATCATTCTAGAATGGTAGGAGGGAATAATCTTAAGTCTATTGTTGTGCATAAAAAATAACTTATGCTAAAATATACCAATGATAAAATGATCATGAGCCATGAAAATGGAAGTGGAAAATTTTTAAGGTGGAAAAAATTATTTATTAAGACTGCTAACACATCATTGGACGTATAAGGATTCCTTAAAGGTATTATTTGTTCCTATTTGTCGAGATGATCCACAAAAACCAAGATAACATTATAACCATGTAATATATGTCGTTTTGAAATGAAATCTATATAAGTTTCTTCTAATTTTAAATCTAGAATCGAGAGGGGATATAAAAAACCATTCAAACATAATTCTTAGTATTTGAGGCATTGAAAAATGTCACAATTTCAAACATAGTTCATAATTTCACACATTATATCCTTCCATAAAACAATGGCTTCAAAATATTTGATTTTTTTCAAAAACCTCTTATGCCCCCTAGTTGGTGTTCCATGGTAATAATGATGTAGGTTCAGATTGAGGATGGAGTTTTTTGGAAATGAATTTATAAATGAATTTCAAAACATGTTGCAAGGGGTGGAATGTCTAAATAAAAGTGAACATCACATTTGAAATGATTCGTTTAAACATAATAGGGTTCAGAAACTACCATCTAAATCTTCTTGTCACCCCCACCTGGGAATGAGAATAATAATCTATATTACTAATTTAGGGATTGTAAATTAAGTCATAATAATAGACTAAAAGAGTCACCTAGGAGAATTATTGTTCCATGGATGTGATATGCAGACATAAAAATTTATTAACAATCTTGTTATCAATATGAATAATTAAATGTCACTTAAAAAATATTTTCCCCAATGGTGAATGGAATGAATTAAATCCATAACCTCATTTTCATAAATAGATCTATCCAGCTTCAAAATTGGAAAATCTTTGATTAATTTTATTGTAATCCGACCTAATTGCATAATAATAACCCATATTCCCCCACATCAGGAACTATATTTCAATAGAAAGTGTATATAATAATCAATAATTGTTATTATGGGGTTTAATATCATGTACTATTTTAAAACATTATACTTTTGGTGAGAAACAAGACACTACTAAAAATTATACTTTATTGTGTAATTGGAATGTGGTCAAGCTGGCTTACCATATTTAATTAGAATAATTTGATAATAACTATTAAAGCCTAAAAATACAATTCCCTATATAAAATTCATAGGAATGTAAAACCCTTTGAAAATTGAAACCTCCTATGTTACAATAAATACCCCTTCGAATGAATTATGATTCCATAAATATTTCACAACAATGTGACCAAATAATTATTTTTTCTTTAAATATATAATGTATTCCTTTTTGAAATAATAACAACATGGTATGAATATTAAAAATGGTTTCTCTATCTCATATTGTAGATCAAAATTTCATCAAATAATCCATACATAATTTTTCAATGTAGTAGATTTAATATGGTGTTAATGGAATCTTGAAATGTACATGAGGGATTCATATGTACAAACAGATTACTAAGGATTCACAAGGATGATGATTAGTGAAAAAAACATTTTTTCAATATCTTATTCTCCTAAAAAAACATTTTGGAATGATTATTTGAGATTCAATTTAGTGAAATAATGAGAACTAAATAAATCATAAATTATTGAAATATGAAATCAATCCATAATAATAGTTTTTTTAGACTTGAAAATATAGACACATCCACCACCCACCATATTTCATTTTGATGAATATTTCTAGGGATGAATACATATTTTTTTTATAATGAATCGCAACTAGCTATAACAAATCATCTATTTAGTATGATAGTTAATCGACTAATATGTGGGAAACATGATAAGGTATCACATTGTTTTAATTATAAGATTACTTAAAAAAGATTTGTAACCTATCTTACACTGAGGAGGATGATCCCAAGGGACTTTCAATGTCAAATAGTACTACTCGAATAATATTTTCATCTCCACACCATTTTATGCATAACTATTGTAGTGTCAAAATCTATGATCCAAGTACCCAAGTGTAGTCCATGAATGAAAAACAAAATTCCATCCTAAAATTATTTTTGAAAACTATTATATCTTGTTTGGGATATATCCCTTATACTGATACTTTACTACATTAACATTAAAAAATTATGATCAATTTATTCTCATGGTATTTTAAATAAAGAAGAGTTTCAAGCATCACCATGCCCAAAATTACATCTGTTCATCTGGTATAAAATAAGACTGTATCAATGTCAAATAGTAGGCAACCTATTTGAACTTGTAAAGCCTTAAACAACCTACTATAGACAACATGATAACCATATCCTATTGGAACCCTAAAGTCTTAGTAAGTATAATAGGAAATTGGTTGAATTTTAATAAATATATTGATACAAAATTATGATAGAATCAACTTTCTATAAACAAAAAAAGAACCCCAATAATAATGTCTGATATCATCACTGATCTGGCACAATAGTCATCCTATCCCTATAAAGCTCTATGAAAATATACTGAAAAGACATCTCCAGATGTATATTTTCCTTGGTATGCATTATATTGTTTCCATCGGGATTGGTGTCCATAACCCCATTTAGAGGTTCCAAAAATCCATAAAATATCATTCACATTAATTTCTATAGAAATCAGTGTGATGGAAAAAAATTGGTGCCAAAGAAAAACAATGAACATTTTCCCTATATTACACATATTTTTTATGGGACGATTCCAAACTCTCTTTCAATTTTTAATAATTAATATTTTCTCAACAGTAGAACCAATTGGAATTGATATAAGTCTAACCAAACCCTTATTTATAGGATAATTGAAATTGTAACTCTACCCTTCCCTTCCTAAAACATTTACATGGATCACCTCCTTCACAATAAGAACACACTCAAAATGAAATGAAAATGAAATGATCATATCATTTATTTGTGTCTCTTATGTGTCTAGGGTACTATTTATTTATAGCCGTAGTCCTCCTAAAAAACTAATATACCAAATTTCCTATAAACTATTTCTAAAAAATGAATTTTTTAAAATTCATTCATATAATCCCCCACTAAACTAGTGTGCCTAATTCCATTAAACTGTTTCAAAGGATCACTTTCTTACATAGTTCCAAACTGTCCATGTAGTTTATCCTTCAATTCGTTCCACAAATAGATTTTGTGGTTACAATAATAAAGACTAAATAAAATGATGTAATATTTCCCCATGCATAGTATAGCTATTAACACATGAATATTTTTCTGATTTTTATAGATCATGATGTATATATTTTTTCACGCAATCCACACAACTAGATCATATCCAATAAATGATGGATCCTCTATAGGATTTTCCATGGAGCACAAATCCAACATCATACCTTCTTCATCCATGTTCATTTCATAATCCATGTGATAATTCAGATTTTTTCCCTCACATACTATTATTATAATGAGTGTTTCAGATCTCAATTAAATTATTGTACTATTAGAACATTCTAGATTCATCTTGACATATACCATGGTATATTCTTCATACTCAAATCATCATATAGATTATATTTTGATAAAAAACATTCTTTTATCATCCAGTCTTACTCAGTTAGATGAAAAACAAATCTTATGCACCTGTTGTGTCAGATTAATAGATAAAGTATATATCTTCACCATTTCATTTTCATGATAAATTTACTAGTTTTATGGGTGAATTAATTTTATAATCTTAATGTCCATAAGATCTTATGCCTATAGTAGTTGGTCCAATATTGACTTCTGAGATGCTACTCATGACCCCATTTTAGGCGGCATACACAGACTTAGATCTATTTTCCTTCAACAATTTATCTCTTAATTAATGTAGTAAAATATAAAAATTCATATATTCTATTGTATACTTATTTGGAAGAAATTCCAAAAAAATATGAGACAATCATATAGATAATTTGAACAAAATAAATCAATATAAGAAAACAAATCAGTGAACTATCCAAGATATAACATGAGAATCCAAGGATTACACCTCCAACAACCGCACTGAGCTTCTACCAAACTCTTCATGCATCCAACCCTTAAAACATAACATCCTTAATATCCAAAAATACATCATAATTAATTAACTACAAATTTTACAACAAAAAATGTTTATTCTTCTTGTAATAAATATTATGTATCACTGAAACACTATCAAGGATTTATTTATTACATGCCAAGTCAAATAATTACATTTCACCTTTAAAAATATATCTGTATGAAAAACTACATGATCATTATTTTGGAATCATCGTATATCCTGATTTCATAAATCAGAATCAAGGTCCCTTCCCTTACAAAATGAAATCAAAGCCTATGATTTTTAGTAGCATAATAGATAATAAAATCATTCATTCATACATGTGTTAAATCCTAATATTTATCCTTCCTATATTTTTCATTTTTGAATTATTATAAATACCAACAAAATATAAGAGAACTAATAATATCAAGGAATAATTAATAGCATAATTAAAACTATAATATTTAATTTATTTCAGTAATAATTTTTTTATAAGATAATATTTTATAAATCATCTTAAATATAAAACATGTAAATTAATAATATGGATACAATATGAATCTTTAAAATAAATATCATGAAAAAATATCATGAATGAAAAAATAACTAAATTTATATGCATTAATGATGTTTTAGCATTTAAATACATCATCTGTATATTGAAGAAATTTTTATAAATGATTTGAAGGTAGTTGTGATATTAGTTAAATGACTGACTATTAATGAAAATTCCACCCATGTTTTAAATTGTCTAAAAAATAAGTTTTATTAGATTTAAAAATATTAAATAAAATTCATCAATGAATAGAAACCAAGAAAATGAAATTAAATTATCATTAAATCATATAACACAGTATATAATTTAATTTATATTGTGTAGGAATATAATAAAACTTAATTTGACATTTATATTGTTTATAATGACTAAAAATGTGTTTTATTGATTTACATGTAAATAAATGTGTTACAGAAGAGTAAATTCATAGAAAAAAACCACAAATTTTATTGAAATAATAGGTCAGTAATCATATATTAATATTTTATGTGTATGAATAAACAATATTTCAATCTGAATGTTTGGACGGATTGACCAAAACACAATTTTACTATACTTATATATATTTAAAAAGGTCTTTAATGGGTAAATAAAATGAAATGACCTTTGATTGTCCTAAAATAAAAGGATTTGGAAAATAGTTTAATTGTTTTCATGTTAAAATAGATCATAGATAAATCAGACTTGCAATTTTTTAAATGACTTAGAATTTCCATGGAGATATTTTTTCCATAAATACATGGGAATTTCTAGAGTCTGGGAAAATTTACGGGGCTTGATTCTGAGGCCCGGTGCACCTGGAATGATTTTCTGAAGTTTTTTTTGGGTTTGTTCAGTAAACGTACGTTCAAGATTTTATAACTTTTGAACCAGTGCATGGAATTGAAATCAGAGGGCACCGTTGAACTCAGAATGTCAGTATTCTCTTAATAAGACTTTCACATTGGCGGCATATGGTCGGGAATTAAAGTTAGTTATTGAGTTTTTAATAATAATTTAAATAAAAATAAAGTGTGACTTTATTATTATTCATAGTCGTTAAAACCTCCAAGTAGAGGTTGTAGGTTGGGGCCACCACAGCTTAACCACTGATGATAGGTTATGTTGGTGGGTCCCACACGAACATAACACCCCTTTGGAGGATATTTTTGTTGTTGGGGACCACCCGAGCTTGTAACCCCTTGGAACCCCCCAATAAAGGGAGAGAAACCCTATACCCCCTCCTTTAATTTATGCCAACCCTCTTCACATAATTGAGCCAACTCTACCCCATTAATTAAATGAGTTGTCTCATTTAACTAAACACGAAAATTTGAATTTTTGTGCTAAAAAATAATAGACAACGATTCCTTCTATTATTTTTCCCTTGGAATTTAAGTTGAGCTTGAGATGAGGAAATCTTTGGAGAATGTTCCCAATAAAGAACCATTCATTAAACGAAGAACACGAAGAACTCCGTAGACGATTTATTCTTAGAACCTTCTTCATTATTCATCAAAAACAAAGGAGGGAGTGCTGACCTTGAAGAATGCTGACGACACCATCCTCGGATTCTTCATTACTGACGTCAATGAATCCACTGCTGCCTTTCCTCGACATCGTCAACAAACAACGAACCTGAATTAGGGGGTTTTATTACATGATGAAGTTATACATTTTCTTATCTTTTCCATCTAATAGAAATGGATTGTTATGGACCTATTAAAGATAAACTGGTTATCTTGCTGAGCCAATTGATACCTCCCTAAACACGGAGGCTGCGGGCCAACCTGACATGGCCTGCCCTACGTGTGCCCCGGTCGAACCCACGACCTGCCCCACGGCCTACCCGGCCCCGCCATCACCCTGCATGGCGCCCTGCGTGCTGCCCGTACCCCTGAACGCTTCCTGACACACCCACGCACTGCTCATGTGCTGCCTGGCGCCCCCACTCCATGCCCGTCGCACCTACGGCCGGTCCGATGTCCAGTCGGCCTGCCCGACACCCCCGCGGCCTACCAGTGGCCTGCCCATGCCCCACGCGGCCTACCCGCTGGCCTCCCGGACTCTAGGGCTAGGTCTCCTGGGTCACGCCCCTCACGGTGTTGGCCGAACCGGCCCCAGCCTTCGGGCCAGATCATCTACGTGGTGACCTCCGGGCCGAACCTCACCCGTAGTCCGCTGGGTCGGGCCCTGCGGATCGGGCCTAACATAGTTGGTTGACCCACCCAACGGGCCGAGTCAGACACAGCGGGACTAACCTAGTCGACCCAGAACTGGTCGGACCAGTCTGGGTTGGGCAGAGTCGGTCCGACCGGGTCGGACTTGGCCCAGGACCACTAGTAACCCCTTTTTTTAAATTGGTCATATCATTGGCATCAGACGTCCGTTTGACGAACCGTCAGCGACGCTGGTAATCTTAATGAGAGACGGTCCCTTACAGTATACCCACTAGAGTTCAGGGTTTAGTTGAGATATTATCATGTTGGGATGTACTAGAATCCATCCGGGCCCCCAGGACCAAAAGGATTATAACTCACAGATTGGGCGTCCAATTGACGCGTCATCAATTGAGTTGAGACCCCTATGATGAATCGGAACTTTGAGATACTACATCGTGGCATGTTGAGATAGTTGAAGTATTTCCCAGTAGCTTGTGGAGCAAATCCTTCCATCGAAGAGCAGACATAGTGCGTAGATTCAGTAGCAGGTTGAGACTTGACGACTGCTTGACCGATTCGACTCGAAGTGATTCTACTTGCTCAGTAGAGAGAGCCTGGTAGTTGGCAGAAGACCCATGGTGTAGAAGTGCCTAGTAGTTGGCGGAAGACTCGCGATACTCGACTGGAGGAGTTCCTCTACTAGCTATTAGGGGGAGTACCTGGTAGTTGGTGGCAGACCGATGGTGTAGAAGTGCCCGGTAGTTGGCGTCAGACTCACGATACTCGACTGGAGGAGAACCTCTACAAGCTATTAGGGGGATTTCCTGGTAGTTGGTGGCAGACCCACAGTGAATAGCGCGTCTATGTGACTGCGACAGACCTGTGGTACTCGATAAGAGTATTAGCTCATCAGTTCAAGGTTAATGGGGAGTTTCTGGTAGTTGGCGGCATGCCCACTATACTCGAAAGGGGAGGAGTTCTCCAGAAGCCGTGGTTTCGACAATGTGAATAAAAATCATGGTTGAGCTGATTCAATGACTTTTTTGTTTTTTTCATTATTGATATGGGTTACTAGATAACTGAGGTATATGTATGGGCATATACCTAAGTGATGGTTATCCATTGATTTCATACATTTTGATTTATCCTTGTTGTATTTTGTGAGACCATGAGGGTCTCAGGGTCCAAACTGAGTATCGTTATATTCACCCTTGCACTGGTTATGCCCAAACCTCATTGTGTTGGTTGCAGATGATAGACAGAGCTGACTGAGGCAGAGAGTAGCAGGACTGGATGGTACCTGAAGGTGGACTAATTGGCATGACGATACACGGAGCAGACAGACGGACGTGGAGTGATGAAGAGGCCATATGTACCTACCCATTAGGTAGGAACCCCCGCAGATGACCTAGTAGAGACTTTACTTTTCTTCTCTTGAACATGCTTTTTAGTTTTACTTGCACTTTCCTATTGGGATTGTATTTCCTTCCCCTTTTACTTTCTAGTACTTCTTTGTATACAGTTCTAGTTAGTGTTTTCTTCCATTTGTGTACTATGTTTTGTTTGTTTATAGTTATAAAGCCAATTACTTCCAAGTATTAGGAAATTAAGCCTATTGTGTTAGTCGCCATCCCCTGGCCTATGGATGGCGGGTTTCGGGTAGTTACAACACGACCCCTGGGGGACGGGTCGTGAAAACTTTTTATCAAAGGAGTCGATTATACCACAGAACATAGATCTCTGATCTTTAATTTCTGTAATGAAATATTGTTATGTGTACTAAGTATGGTTTTCAGTTCAGGGGGTCCAGTGTTGGTGCGGGCGGCCGACATATCCATACACGAGGACCCTGACATCTGATTTCATACTCAGTGCATGAAAACACTATTTGCATATGCGTTTTCAAAAGTATTCTTTAAGTAAGCTCAACCAGGTCAGATCACTAGGTATAAATCATTTGACCATGTCACATTTGTTTCTCCTAGATGCCTACCTATGAATGACCAGTTAGATCCCTGAGAGTCATACGTAATGACAGCCCACCGAGCGATGAGGCCTTAGTGCAGGTCCTTTTTTTAGCAGAGGCACCAGCAGTACCACTCATAGTTGGTCCACCGATGCCACCAGCCCCAGCAGTATAGAGTGAACACCACTTGAGCCCGTTCCACAAGTTCATGTACCAGAGGCCACCCAAGTTCAGGGGAGAGACAGATCCGTAGGAAGCTAAGGATTGGATGGAGGCTGTGGTGAGAGTCTTCAGACTTGTAGGGACATCGGCCGACTTTATGGTGATCCTTACTGCCAGCCTCCTTCAGGAACCAGCAGGAAAATGGTGCAGCTTGATGCTCCAGGTGCATGACGAGGCGACGCTACTCTGGGAAGTCTTCGAGAGCCTATTCTAGGCAGAGTTTGTTCCAGCCACACTCTGTGCAGTGCAGATACAGGATTTACTTCATATGCAGTAGGGAAGCATGACAGTAGCACAGTACTCAGCGAGGTTCACTGACCTCTCATGCTACTCCAAAGATATAGTGCAGGACCCATTCTTTATGGCCGGTACATTTGAGCAGGGGCTCAGGCGATAGATCCGAGCCTTGATGATCTCACTTAGAATCCAAACGCAAGATGGGGGTACTAAATAAATCCCTCTTGGTGTAGATTTTCCTTACTAAACAGTCTCCAGTAGCAAGACCCACCACTAGCTGACACATAGTGGATTCTTCTACAGCTGGAAGTAGACAGATTTCACCAAGGTCCAAGAGGACCAGACCTACAAGTGGATGACCGATCAACTCAAGATCAGTTTTACAGGGCACCCAGAGTGGAGACAGAGCCAGACATTCTAGGAGTGGATAATGTTATTCATGCAGCGGGCTTGGTCACATGGCTCGTGACTATCCGACCCGCCATTCTGACGATCAACAGACAGTTGAGGGACCTCCCAGGCAGAGGTAGAGGTTCAATCGAGGCGGTCTGTAGGGATCTGGCAGACATGGAAGAGGACCCATGTAGATGTTGTTTTTCTAAGTGATATGTATAAGCTGGTCTACCATGAGAGGTATCACATATACCATGTCAAATACCTCTCGGGGTGATGAGTTAATTTGTTGATACTCTATATGAAATGTAAAATTAATTTGTATTGAATATAATCTTCTAACATTGACTTTTCTATTATCACGTATCTTAATTTATTTTCATGTTTTTTTTCAAATGTATATATCATATTTGGTAGAATTGACAGGATTAGTACTTTCTGAACATTTCAATTCATATGAAAAGATTAATTTCTTAGTCAAACATGAAGCATCATTCTATAAAACTCCCCACTACTGAAACTGATTATAGTTGTTGGAAATTATTTTTCCCAATTATTATGGTTGAAATAGAAACAAACTAATTTAAAGATGAACATCAATAAATATATAATTTTTTGTGATAACCCGACTGAAATTCCGTTTAATGTAAATGTTCATATTTCCCTTTTATAATGTTATTCCTCATATATAGAATATCTTTGGAAAAATGGGTCGACGAACTAAGAAAATTAGTTTGGATTGGCATGAAAAGATATAAAAACGATATTCGAGTCATCTATGAAATGTAAGAACCAACCAAAAATCAATTTGATACATGGACTTGGTTTTTATGATGGAATGTTCTTCATGGCCTTCATATTCCTGGTAAATAGGGAAAACTGATCACATGATTCTATATTTTTATGAAATTTTATGACATGTTTTGATAGATAATGTGTCAATATGATATGTTCTGTTGTCATAGTTACTATAGATAAGATTTTATTATATTTAAATGTCATTTAAAACTCCCATATGTGGTTCATAATCTATAAAAAAACTATGATTAAAATTAAATCAAAATAAATTTCCTTCCATTAATTTTTTAAATATAGGATCATATCACTGGTGAATATGACTTTTTTTATTTGAAATGATTGTTTTTAAATTATTATTGATTTAAATATAAAAAAAGGTCTATCAAAGTGTTATAACAAAATGGAAATCATAAAATTTTAGTTATATTTTAGTAAAATGTTTCTCAGCTAATTTTTAACTTGTTTTATAAAGCCGAATAAAATCTGAATTACAATTTTCCTAAAATTAATAAAACCATATTTTAATATACATAAAAGTTAGAAAATGTCTATTAAAGGGTTAAAATGTAGAAAATGTCCTAATATTTTCATGAAATCAAATAACATCAATTGTTGTTTAATTTTTTTACATGAATGAGTTGAACTCACATAATTCAATATTTAGTTTGGCCAAGATGATCGGGAATCAATTTTATAAGAATTTTCTTTTTAAAAAAAAATATTCTTCATAGTGTCAAGAAATAATGAATAACATCATATTGTGATCTCGACAAATAAATGATTGATGTGAAGTTTATTTCTATATGGGATTATTATTTATAAATTATTTCCCAATCACTTGATAAAAAAGAAAGATCAAATTCTAGGTTACAACACCTTGTATTGTTTTTATATTTTAAGTTACTACTTATACATTCTACTAAAATTCCATGTTTTATATCTTTTGATTCTTATTTTCGATTCAAATTTTCTATTTTCTATTTTATCTATGATTAATTCTTCTCTAACATTTACTTTCACTAATTTTATTATTCTAGTTTATATATTCTACTTCTACTGTATATGAAACTATTATTTCTTTTTTTTCATACTTTATAATCAAACACTACTTTTGTCTTCATTTCATTTTTCTCTTCTCAATTTTGATTTATTTTTTTATTTATTTAAAATTTAGTTTCTATTTTATATTTGATTATTATTATTTTACTCAACTTATATTGATTCAAGTATTTATTCTCTTTTACATCTACTTCTATTTCTATATTCTTACATTGAGATTTTATATTATTGATTTTGATAAAGCATCTCTTGATTTGTATATGTTTAAACATGAGTTTATGTTTTTACTTATGTTTTTTTCTTCTAAATTTTATTTCCACTATTAAATCTATTTCTATTTTTTTGAATTCTTTTCCTAGTTAGCACCTTTTCTGGTCATTTCATCATTCACTTCCAATTATGATTATGCGTAATGTGTTTTCATTTCGTGCTTCCAACTTCTACCTTCATATTTTTCATATTATATTATATATTTTGACTTCTCACATATTTTTTATCCCAATTTTTATATTTTAACGTATATAATTTTATTTTGCTTTATGTTTTGTTAATATGTTTCTTCAAATTAATTATTTTATTTTATTTTAGTTTTTTCATATGATTGTTTTTCCGCTTGTTATTTTTATTCTATTTTTTATTTTACTTTCAAGTACTCTAGAGTTTTTATATAGTCATATTTGTAATTATATTATGGTTTTATATATTCTATCTTTTATATTAACAGCTAACTCTTTTTCTTCAATTTTTCTCAAGAAATACTACATGTAACATCTTCAATATTCCCATGCTCTTTTATTTTTTTTATAAATTTTCATATGTCTTTTATTATTTTTATATTAATCTAATATAAATTTTCTTCAACTTCAAATATAATATTGAGGTTTTACTAATGAATTTTTGATTTTGGATTTTTAGTATACTTCTAATTTTACTTTTGTCTTTACATTAACAATTGGTTTTGATTTATACATTATATCATTCTCTTGATTAGGGTTATTTGATTTTAACAAAAATTTTATTTCTGCTTAAATTTTTTCATAAATTCAGTATATATTTTTTATTTTTTTCTACATCAAATCTGTATTCTAATTTTGATCACGTAATATAAATTAGCAATTTATTTGAACTTATGATATTTCTTTTCTATTTTACATTCTGATTTTGTTTTCAAATTTCATTCTATTGTTTCTTCCATTTTACATCACTCCACTACATTCCATTATTATTTCCTATTATTAAATATTATATTCATATTCAACTTTAACTTATAAATTTACCACCACATTCACATTATATTATCACTTAATGATCTCAAATTTTAGATTTAAATTTTTTTGGTTTGTTGACTTTTTATTTATGATATCAATGTTTTGAGTTTTAGTTTTTTCTTTTTTTCTAACTATTTTTATATGTTTGTATAATTTTTTTCTTATGTTTTTTCTTAATATTTTCCTAATGTTTCAACGTCTATATCATATTCCCATTCTACTAACATTTCTTCTTTCAAAATTTTTTTACTGCTTCCACCCTTGATCATATTATATATTTTTAAAATATATTTAAATCTATTTTATATTATGATTCTTCAAATCTACATGATTTTTCCATCATTTTATTCAAATGAAATATATTTATTGTAATCTATTCATTTTAACTATTAAAATATTCCTCGTCTATTCCATTTACTTCTAACTCCATCTCTATGTACATTTAAATTTCATGCCTAGTGGTTTTTCTTGTTCTTAGTTTTTTAAATTTTTGATCCTTCATTTTCTTAATTTTTGAAAAAATGTGCTAATATATAAATTATCGCCATGAGAGAATAGTGGATTTAAATGATTCATTTTTTATTCAAATTACAGTAATTTGAAATAAATTTTAATTTATTGTATTAATTGAAATTACAATGAACAAAGGAATTTGAAAGAAAATTAAATTTTTATTATAAATAATATATGAAATTTGATAATTAGAAAGGAAGTATTCCATATATAACTGTTTTTATTATAAAATGTAATTTAGAAATATTCTGTTTCTATATCTTAGGATTTTGTTGCTTTGGGTGGTGGTTCCCATAGATATTTGATAATTAGAAAAGAAGTATTCCATATATAACTGTTTTTATTATAAAATGTAATTTAGAAATATTTCGTTTCTATATCTTCGGATTTTGTTGCTTTGGGTGGTGGTTCCCACAGTCCAGTAGTAAGAATTGATGAATTATATGAGATATGATTACCAAACCTCTTAAATTAAAATTTTGTCACAATGTTTAATATATGATTTGAAATAATAACATACAATTTATTTATATTTTAATTTCATTTTTAATTAAATTTATTTAATTATAATTATAGTTATAAATATATAAGGATGGCGGATTGTCTACGACTTACACTCCACCCTTTTGGCTATGATGATATTATTGATACATAGTTATTGTTATGGGTTTGGGAAAACAAGAACCTCTATTATAGGGTGTTTTCCATTAATTTTTTAAAATGGTATATTTAAGAACCTTTTTATGATGAATCAAAATACAATTTAAATTTTAGTTATATTATCCCAAAGCTTGTTATTAAATTAACATTTAAAAACCCTTTTGGATAGTTTGAGGGGGTTTCAGATGCATTCCCAATGAACTCGGTGTCAATTGTCAGTGTTATTATAATTCTTCTTATTATGGAGAGGGCTGGTGGGAATATTATTCTTATTTGGAATAATTCACATGAAACTGATTTTATTGATATGTACTAGATGTCCCACTAGTGGGAGTTATCGTAACTACCAGTTCAGATGCATCTTGGGGGGATGGGTGATATTTGTGGATCCTCATGTTGAATTGTAAAATTATATATATAAATAAACATATCTTCTCATATTTACTTTTATAATGTTTCGATTATTATTTTATTGTTACGAGTTATTCAAATATATATTTCATAGGTTTTAGAATTAATAGGAAAATTATGACATTAAATTGTCACTTCCTTGGTGATGCTTTAGTTTCTTGTCTAGCTAGAAGCATCATAATGAAAATAATTCCACTATTTAAGCTATTTTTAGCAGTAAAATGTTATCATGACCAATATTTGTGGATGAAACCCATAATAACTGATCATTGAATGAGTTTCACTTAAATTATGATTCATTATTCAAATATAAATGTTTAATTTCTGAATTTTTAATGTTATTAATCTTATATTGAGAAACTCCTAGAAAATGGGATAAATACTAAATTGATGACATAATATTGGTGTGAAAACATAAGAAAATGATATTTGATTTAATTTAATTTATACATCAAACAACACATCAATATAACAACTAAATTTCCTATATTGATAAAAGACTTTGATAGGTCATATAATTCTTACTAAAGGGGGATAAAACCGATTAAAAATGTTTATATTTCCATGAATATTTATCAAATTTTCTAATAGACCACATGTAAATCCGATTTTTGGTGTGGTCATAATGACCGGTTGTATAATTTAATTAAAAAAAAAATTCAAAAAAAAATTATGTCTGAGGTTCATTGCATTGAGAAAAACCATTGAATATTGTTTAATCAATGAAAAATGATTTTCATTTTATTTATGATAGGTTGGAATAGAACTCGCATTAATCATATGTGTAGTTTGTTTAAAATTTCTTGAAGATCATTTTTAGTTATTTAAAAAAAATACATAAAAGCATGAAAACCTAGAAAAACCTAATATTGTAGTTGAATCATTGTATAACAGTTGTTGTTTAATTTTTGAAATGTTACAAAAGACCCCTAGTTAATCCAAAAGATAGTTTTACCAAAATAAATAAAAGAAAATTTTTATTGATTTTAATGTAAAACAACATGCATCAAATGGTTAACACATAATGAATTTTGTCAAATTTTCATGAAATCATAGGAAATAAATTATATATAAATTTTTGACATGTTAAAATTTAAATCTTGTCTATTCAATATACATTGTGTCCAAAGGACAAGAAAATATGGAAAAGTCTTTTAAAAACAAGTATGAAAAAGGAATGACATATCAAATGACTTCAGATTATTAACTCAAAATTTGTCATATTGATTGGTTATATATTATTACATGTGAAAAATTATTCAATAATCATTGTTATAAATTTCATGATAATAAGATTTTTTTTCTTTATCATGACTCTTTATATTTTGTATTTATTTCTAGGTACATATTAGGACTTAAATTTTTATATCATTTATTTTTTCATATACATTCTTATAATATTATTATGTTTATGTTTTATGTTTTATCTTTTTCTTCAAATTATATATTTTATTCTATATCTACCATTATTTCTTCCTCATCCTCAACTTTCCCATAGCTTATGACTCTACTATTTGGATTATTCTTCTAATTTAGTTTCAACATCCTCTTCTGGGTTCTTTCATACATATTAATCAAATTCTATTTTTAATTCATATATTTTCTTCTTATATATGTTAGATTTATTTTTTATATTTATATTTATTTCTTTTGAAATTATTTATTATTTTGATTCTAATTATTATTATTTATTTTATTCCACTTATTTTGTTTTACTTATTTCATTCATTACTCATGAATCTACCTATATTTCTAGATTCTGACTTTTAGCTTCTATATTTTCAATTTTGATATTCCATCTTTTTTTAATGTTTATAATTGAGTTTATGGGGAGATATATTGGGCCAACTGATCCAGATATGACACACATAAATGATTTACAATATTAGAGTATCTATTTTGGGAGTTTAATTAGAAAATTTTTGGATAATAACAAGTTTTATTGATGTGTAAATTGTGGGGGACATGTTATAGATTATTATAATTGAGGGAGAGGGAACACATTTTATTTTTAAAAATATTTCAGCATTCCCCACATTCTAATTATCCCCCATGGGTGAAAAATGTACTATTTAAGATATTGAAAGGTATAATGGTCTAAATATGTCCATTAAATAGTTTTTAGACATGTATAGGGTCATTTTGACAACTTATATTCTTTTTTTAATCATTTAGTAAATTAATTTTTACCATAATCATTATAATCAATTTTAATTTCGATCACTAACTTTTTTGGTAAAATTGAAACATTACATTACTAGAAATTATATATTATAATTATTGAATATATTGAATAATTTCTTTTTAAAATAAAATCACATAAGTGGCCGAATTTTATTTAAAAATAATTTCGCAAATGGAGTAAGAAAATAGATTTTTAAAAGTAAAAAGTTCAATAGTTTGAAATGTTTTTATGTGCAATTTCAATGTGAAATTGATTAAAATGACCTAAAGTGGATATATTGAGATATAATTTAACTAATTATACATTAAATAAAATTTAAAATATATTTCAACTATATAACTTAATTATTAGGAAAATCATTTTCAATTAAAATTCTAATTTTTACAGAATTCATACAGAAGTGAAACTTCTCATAAAAATAAAGAAAATAACCCAAATTAAATTATTATATTTCTATTTAAAATATTAATTTTATATTTTTAAATAAAATTCATAATAGTGTAATTTTTTTTATAAATCAAGTCTTCAATTAAATGGAAACAAACCTTCCTTTTGGAAAAATGGATTTTCCTTCAAAAAATTAGATTCTATCTTATTTAATGCCTATCAAAATTATTGGATGAATATAAAAAAATGTTTTAATATATAATATATTAATTCCATTAATATCTCTTAATAATAGTGATTAATTTAATTTTTAATATAAAATTATTTTATGTCGACAAAAACGGTTTTTTCATAAAAAACATCATTTGTGTTTGATTTATTTTTATTATCACTTCTAATTAATTGGAAACAAATGAATTCATATTATAAACACATGTATACAATATTTTCATAATTTAGTTAATATCATTCATTCCCTCCATTCTAATAGCTATGTGTGAACTAACTTATAATAAATATTAATATTAATTCTATATTGTTGTTTGGTAAGACTCGGCCTTGCGTGTAACACAAGTTATGGAAGAAACTCGATGTTTAGTGCAATGAAAGTAAACCATGGTGTTACATATACTAAAAATAACTATTCATTTCATGTAACTAAAGATATTAATGAATTTAAATTAATTTTAAAGAAAATATATTTTATAAAATATCAGGTTGTTACTTCTTACACACTCAAAAGGAATTTCTCACTCAAAATTCCTCTTGGTTATCAATGATTTGACATTCTACAAATTTATTTACTAAATCATTAATCATACTAAGGGTTATGTAAACCTCGTATTAAAAATACAAAGTTTAAATCATAAGGTTCATTTGAAGTTATGGATTATAATGATTTGGATTTTCTCTATTATTATTTTTATAAATTAATTGAAAATATTATGTGTTCTGGAACTAATAAGGTGTGTGATTCCAAGGAATGTTGTGCCCGAAAAACTATTTTGAAAAATGTTAAGTGTTTTAATAGAGTGTGTGAGCGGTTTCTTTAAAAAGTATGATAACCCATAATTAGGTACCCAAATCTGAAATCCAAGGGTAAAGTTGCGTTCAGATTAGCGAATTTAAATTAGTAGGGGCCTAACATTGAACATCATTGTTACACTATGAAATTTTGTATTAAGATGTTAAAACAAAAAAACAAATAAAGATTATTTTATTTAATGTTACGTGATGACGTAGTAGCTATTTCCTTTTTTTATAATCCTTTTTAGAGAAATTCAGGGTCATCATCACAGCCTTAGAATTACTCTAAGGCAAGGAGATGGAAACCTCCCCAACGAATAACGAAAACGTCGGTGGATCAAGGATTAATGATAATAACATGGATTTCTATTCTACATCAATGACTGATCCAACCATGAGGTATGATGTTGATCTCTTTGTGATTTCCTCTTCCCCTATTAGATTCAGCGACAAACGTGGACCAACAAACCACCAGGTTGCTCAGCAGTTCGATCATTCTTAAATGATGGATAATGTTTATGGGTTTTAAAATGGGAGATATATCTGTTTGATTATCTATTTTTGTTCTTCATTAAACCATCTAACATGAACGGATCAAGGCCGACATAAACAAGGAAAAGATCTATTCATTAGTCATTCATGTGATTTATCTCTCCCCCATCAATCTATCGCATTCTTTATACATTATTATACATTGAAACCTCTCTGTGAACAATAGACCATTAGACCCTTGATACATGGAGCAATTATATGAGATCTAAGTATTTAACACAACGATGGATTATAGGACATACAATGGATGTGTGGTATTGTTCAAGAGAGGCAGCTGCTTATGACAGCATAAGGTCATAGCGTAAGGTAGGCCACCAGTGGGGTGGCTAGTGGCGAGGGTAGTACAAGACTAGTGGGGCTGGTCTAGGGGGAGTGTGAATGGGTGATGGTCCACCAGAATGGTGGCTGGTGGTGAAATCAAGCTATGGTCCAAGCAGGACCACGTGGGAACCCGCATCGTTGGAGACCGCAGGTGGTGACATGGAGTCATGCCGTGATGGTGACATGGGATTCGATTAGAAGACAGGTAGTAGGAACCCATAACAATTCCATGAATAATGAGATGGTGGAGGGGCATCCACATGAAATGCAACATGACACCACGTTGACCGAGAGACACATGGGGAGACACGCAGTCATGGCAGACAACATGGACCAGGGGGCAAGACAATGGAGGGCCACGTCCAGTAGAGAAAACCAGTCCGCATGTAGTGGGCCTGACTATGGTGGTTGGGGAACTTATAAGGCATAGTGGGTTAGACCCAGTGGCCCAACGGGCGGGTTCAGACTAGACTGGATCCATTCAGGTCCACCCATTTTAAAAAAACTGCCATATCATTCCAACCCTGTGTTTGTTTGATGATCTGTTCGGAGTGTTGGGACCCTTGCGATGAGATACTCCTTTTTAAATAACATAATGGAGTTTTTTTGATGTTGGAATATGACCTAATGGATTAAGGTTTATATTCTCCTAGAACAGGTGTGGTATCTGCAAAATTCCATAGCTGGATGTGACTTGGTGACTATGAGACTTGGTTACTATATTAATTCTGTGATACCTGACTCTTCAACACTCCTTGTTTAATCAACACTTCCTGTGTAATCGATACTTTGTGTGTTATGGACACTCTATGTGTTGTCAACACTCCTTGAGTTATCGACACTTTGTGTGTTATTGACAGTCTATGTGTTATCGAATCAATATGTTCTATGGACTACGACTGATAAACATGATCTTTATGTTATATACTTATACTTGTGTGATATGAATTTACTTTATGTGTTCCCCTAATAGTATACTCCAATTATTTCTTTGTGGTTTGATTTGATTATTTATTGTGGGTGTACTTCATTTATTTCTTAGTGGTATTCCTTTATGGTTTTCGGGAGTCATTCTGAGTATTTTTTTACTCACCCCTTCACAAGAATTTGCCGCACGTGTTGTGTCATGTGAAGATGACTGAATCTTTGATGGAGTTCTAGGTGGACCAGGTCCACGTGGTTCTTAGAGTGACTAGATATATGAGTTGTGTTCCTAAGACTTTAGACATCTTCCTACACCTACCGTTAAGGTAGGGTTTTCTGTAGATGAGTTTCCGGAACACGTGCATTCACATTGAAAAACGCTTCCTTTTGGTGGGCTTGTTTTCTAACCTTGTTCACTTTACATTATTACTACTTTCATATTATGTGGTTGGTACCATAGTGTATTCATGAATTTTTTACATATTATTTTTTGGTATCATCATTCTAAGCTTGGAGATGTGTGTTTGTGTAGGGACTTAGGGAAATTACTACCACTTGTGGGATATTCCTAGTCGGTGCTAGTCGCTAGCCCCTGGCCTATTGGAGGTGGTCTTGGGGTATTCAGGGAATGGGTCCCTCTTCACCTTCTGACCAGATAGAAGTTCTAGTTGTGATCCTTCATCATGGCTCATTGGGGCGATGGTGGATCTTAGTAATCAAGAAGTATGATGAGATGACACTGTTTTGGGAAGACTTTGAGTTCCTCTTCATGGATTTGGGAACTCAGATAGTAGGGGAGTACTCTTTCAGATTTACAGATCTTTCTTTCTACTCCATAGATATGATGCAGGACATGTTATTCAAGGAAAGAACTTCGTAGTAGGATTTATGTTGGGTTATCAGTGTGTCAATGATATCCCTTAGCATTATGACATATGTTGGGATATTGGAGGGAGCTATTCTTGTGGATAAATTTTTGACAGAGAAGGCACAGGAAGTGGGAGATAACATAGGGCACCAGGTTGGTGATTATTTTGAGGTGTGTAGCTGACAGTATACACAGGGACCCAAGGGTTCACGAACTCTACAAAACAACCCCAAGACACAAGATCAACAGTTTGAGGCTCCCTAGGAAAAACACGTTATCTTACGGATAGCTTGTGATACTCCTGTGGTGGTCCGAGGAATTTGTGTAGATATTTCCCAACCCATCGTATGACTGATCAAGAAATGGTTGGACGACCACCAATAAATAGGTTGAGGTTGGATTAGTGTGGTATGTAGGTCGGTAGGAGTGGAAGAGTAGCTGGTTGGGCTGTAAGAGGTGGGAGGAGGTTCAAGGTTCTACCACCACCACACCATGGTGGTGCAACACGGGATCGGGGAGCTAGTGGATAGGGATGAGTCCAAATTCAGGTAACAGAGGCTTATGACCCCAGTTCTCCTAGTAATATTAGAGGTACAATATTTTTCTTTTCTACCTTATTTATAGTTTTTATAGGAACAAGATTCAGTCACTCTTTTGTCACTATGTCCCTTTTTCGAGACTCAAGGATTCTAGTAGAGTTGTTGAATCTATCCCTACACTTAAATACTATTACGAGGGGGATTAAAATATCACACATTAGTGCCAAAAATTTTATCTTAATATATGAGGTGTGATTTTCAGTTGGGATCTCTTGGTGGTGGTTTTGAGGCCTTACGTCGTCATTCTGAGTATGAACAGGTCATCTTTAGTTCATCACAAGATTGACTATTTTAGGGGAAAAGTGTAGTGTTTATGCAGTGATGGGACCTTGTATTCTTTTATCAGTGATAGAGAAACACATGCTGTGTTGGGATGACCCACACATAGGTGGGTGCAACTGATTCTTTATAAGTTGGCTAGTCTTACCCTTGGTGTAGTGGATTATAGGAGTCCTCGGTTTCCTGTAGCAGTGGAAGAGTATGAGGATGTATTTCCTAAGGATTTCCATATATTATCTCCCCATATGTATTTTGAAATTTTATTGATCTATTCCCCAGGATGGAAATGATATCTACACCTTCATATAGGATGTCTCTACAGAGCTTCTAGAGATGGGGGTATAGTTGGAGTTTTTCAAAGGAAGGGATTCTTTAGACCTACTTTTTCACCCTGGGTGGCCCCAGTTTTATTTTCCAAGAAGGTAGATGGGATCTTGAGATTATGTGTCGACTTCCAAAAACTAAACTAGGAGTCCATAAATAATAAGTATCCACTATCGAGGATTGAAGACCTCTTCTGTCAGCATTAGGGAGAGAGGTAGTTCTCGAAGATAGACCTCAGATCTAGCTATCACCATCTTCGAGTATTGGCTGTGTAACACCCCGAGCTTCCATGATACGCTTCTCATTCAATAATGCAATAGCTTTCATTATACGCAAATTCGAATTCTAACACATTGTAACTAATGAAAGTAGCCGTTATAAATAGTAATAACAACTTTTTAAATTTATAGAAATTTTATATTTCAAAATGGACTTCATTTTTGTATTCCTAATATTGAAATTAGCCTATGTTGAATTTTTTGTAATTTTCTGAGAACTTCCAAATTTTTATGAATACTGAAAAATAATTAAAACAAATTTTTTAATCAAAATAATTTATAGTGATAAGTTATACTATTGATTGGTTTTAAAGTATAATTAGAATATATTTTTACCATTTTATCCAACGGTGTTCATTAGAATTAATTTCACTTTGAAATTGGACATAAACAATTGTTAATCTTTTGATATATATTGTTTCTTAAAAACATGCTATTTGTTGTGACGGCGGGAATTAATTATAAAATTAATTAATGAAACTTATATGTTTGGAATTTTTTAAAATAGACATCATTTTTGAATTTGGAATATCAATTATAACTTAGGGTGAAATTTTGGCATTGTTCTGAAAAACTTCAATTTTTTGATGAATAGTGAAACTACTAAGTGGTAGTTAAATAACTGATTTTTCATTTAAATGAAATATTACCACTTCTGTGATTTGATTTTCAAAAACCCGACATACATGGTTGTCATTAAGAAGTAAAATGTGGTTCAATGAGATTAAAATAATTTTTGGTGAATAGTAACTTTTAAGTTCTTAATCGCGATTAGAGGTAATTAGTGTAGTTTAAGGTAAAAGTAATGTTTTAATAATATGAGATGAGCTTGACACATGTCCTTCCCTCATTGGGTGTGCCATGTCCGACCAAGACAATCCATGGGTCAACTTGGGGACCCCATGGAGCCACTTTAGTTAGAAGATGACATAAATACCTTTTATTTAATGTTAAAGTAAAAAAATGACACAAACATGAAATGTTTTACTAAAACAATTTTTACATGGGGTTATACAAGTCAAATTTTTGACTATAAATATTCATTGGAAATATAAAAAGATTTACTACATCATAGTATTTCTTTTATAATTTTTAAACATTAAATAAATTAAATTATTTATGACATCATTATGATGCAGCGATGACCTCATTATTTAACGATTTTAATAAAATGAAACGATAAAGTACAATCCACGTCTTAAACTTGTCCAAAGACTATTGAATGGGTAGATTTCTAACCCTTATCACCTTAGCCACGAATTATATAAGTGTGTGACCTTTAGAATCCTAAAATCATTGTATAATAATGTAAAATTTCCTTACTTTCCAAGAGTGCCCCTCCTCTCCTCTTATAAAAGGCCCCCACCTCTACCACCTCATTCACACTTTAAAATCCTTTTGGCTCGGCCAAACTCTACCCAAATAATCTCCCAACTTCCCCCTCTTACTCTTAGAAGCCTCACTTTGGGCAGAACTCTTACCAAGGAAGCCTTTGGCTCAAATCAAAAAGAGTTACCTGATTTTGAGGTAATGTCTTCTCTAATGTTGTTTTGTTTTATTTTTCTTCTCCAACCCCCTAAACTATTTTTATTCATTTCTTTTTTAAAAAAACCAGTATCCTAGATATACTAGGATGTTGTTATAATAAGGATTCGAGCTACACTTACACACACCTACATCTAATGGTTAAAGAACATACGGTTTTTGTGGATGGCGAATTTCTGCCTCACGAAACGATGATTGTTCAACACTCATATAACACCTTAAAAGGTGGCCATTAAGATGTAACTATATTTATATATGATATATAATATGTTTATGTTTTACTTATGCTTCTGTATTTCGCATTTATGGCATACTTTATGATTTCCATTATAGGTAAACGCGATAATTTCATTTTAGGAAGTGCGGACTACCGCCCCCTCAAAGTGAATTGAATCGTTAATGCCATATGTGGGATGTATAAAGGATGGAGTAAATGGTATTATACACTATATTATACTGGAATTATATTATAAATTTATATCATTATGATTTCATTCCATTAAATACGAAATAGAAATGAAAGTAGCGTTCATGCGTACGTACGGCTTACCGTCTCCATGAGCGGTGCATTTCATTTCTTACCTCTAAATGTTACGTAATATTATAAATTAATGTATATACTGTATATATATGATATATATGATATCTACATCATGAATATAAATCTGGATATAATGGATATTTCACCACATGAACAACTTGTAATTATAAGAAGTTTATTTTTGACTCAAGTACCAAAGATCGACAAAACGACCGTTATTAACTTAAATAATTACATAATGTTCATAAGATGGTAATAAGTGATATAAAAGGAATAATGAACATGAAAAAGGTTCTTATGTAAATAAAAATTAACTCTAGTGTATTATTCAGGAGGTTAAAGAACGGTCGAGTCAGGACAAGACGCAAGGTAAGGGAATTTCTTAACCCAATTTCCATTCTTTGGGTTAATATCCTACTTTCAAATTATGTTATGATATTATTATGTCCTATATTGTATCTGTACATTCTTTATGTGTACTTATATTTAATACACATAATAGATCTATTTAATTTAAAAAAATGATCTTGGTAAGGACTGCGTCTCAATCTCCTTTCATTGAGGAATATTTTGTTTTATACACAACTTTCTTTTATACGGTGTATAAACCCCTTTGACTTTTACATTTATTTAAAAGGTTTTATTTTATAATTATTTTATTTTTAAATGGTTTCAAAAAAATGATATTTCTCTCCAATATATGAAAATCCAGTGCAAATGTATACATATTTAACGCAAGCTTAAAAATGTTTTCAGAAAACCCGACTCTCGAGTGTGGTAGACAAGAAAGGGATTGGGAGTGGACCCATCATGGCCTGTAATTAGTAGAGCAGTCTCAGAATTAGTTATTTTGTTTTCAGAAGCTTGCATACTGTTTTCAGAAAAACACTGGAGTATATTTGAGCAATTTTAAATGTAATTATCTTCTAAAAATCGAACTGGTATTTTGATACAGCAATTAATTTCAAATGGTATTTTAAAAAATGGTATTAATAAATTTTTATATACCATTTTTCATATAAGGAATGCATTGGACTTAACAAGTGACGGGTGGAGCCCGCTATAGCTCCTCGATGCATCGGTAGGTCTCATGAGACAACTAGACGTGGAATTGGACGAGGCCCTTTCCCAATTTGATTTATGGTTTTGGCCGAGGCCTTAATCATTTTAGACGTCTTGGCCAAGGCCTTGACAAAATGTTTCAGAATGTCTGGCATTATGCATTCCATCATTATGAAAGTGGTTATTGATATTGCATGTGATTATTCAACCAGTAGAATATCCATGTGAAGAAGTAAATGGCATTATCTCATTTTACTTTTGCCATATTATGTTGATGTTCAAGTTTAAAAGGCTTTTGTTTTAGTTATATATTTCCTTAAATGTTTATGTTTATTTATGAAAGCATCCGCAATATTGTTATCCTTACTGAGCATCTGAGTTCACCCCTTTCAATGTTTTAATATTTTCCAGGATGTGAAGAAGTATTTTATGAATGACCTGCAGGGATAGTCAGAAGAGGATATGAGTGTGGACTATGAAGACTTTGTTATTAGTTTTTCACATTATGATGTAATGTAAAATTTATGAATGTATCTAGTGTTTCCAAGGCTACTAAACTAATCGGTCTTTTGAGACTTGATCTTTTGTGATAATTCCAATGATACGAAGTAATGCATCGACTCCGGGTAGCTGGGGTCGGGGCATTACAGTTGGTATCAGAGGCAGTTTATTACTAACCTTGGAATCTATATTTAGATAAACTCTGATTAGAGCACATAGCCCAAAGATAGACTTTAAGGATTAGTATAGAAGAACTTCCTAGAATTTTGGTATTATAGAGATTTTGTGATTTCTCCGAGCAATACATCCCTGTCTGGATACGAGCAGGTAGAGGCGGCTCTGGCACAAATGTACCTATGGGTAAAACCCGAAAACACAACTTTGAGCTAGACTCGAATGGGAACTGGTGCACGAAAACAGGCCTTACTACACCCTTGGTTACGACACTCCTGGGGGATATGCTTAGGATAATTCTCATTTTCTTTACAAACCACTATGAAGGGTTATGAGTATATACTTTATCAAAGAAAACTTTTCTTTTTATGATTATGGATTATATCCATAAATAGTTCAATATATGTAATGTGTTTTACAAACATGGAATTATGTATTTTAATTCATAAACTAATCTAGTTTATGCCATTGTTTAGAAACGACACCTAGTGAAAGGAATGGAAACTGTATCAATGCACGCACTCCATGTAGGGATTGCCCTCCTGCTCAAGATAATTATTGTGGATCTTAAGATACAACTGGTGCTGATCAACTTATTACCATACTGGGACAACTCACTCAGGTTATGAATAATAACCTTACTCGTATGGAGCACCCTGATCTACAACGTGGAGGATCAATGTTAGACCGCTTCATGAGGCAACAACCACAAACATTTAATGGTGGTGCAAATCCATTAGTAGCTGAGCAATGGATAAAATCCTTAGAGAAAATATTCCACACCTTGGGGAGTAGTGAAAGGGAAAAGGTTATCATGGCAGTTTACCGCCTCACTGGAGATGCTGATCAATGGTGGTCATTGATTCAAAACACAAAGGAAGATTATGACATATCTAATATGGAATAGAATGAGTTCAAAGAGCTTTTCTTAGAAAAATACTTTCCTCATGACCATAGAGCAGATATGGAAAGGCAATTTCTGAGTCTGAAACAAAAGGAGGATGAGAATGTCGCAAAGTATGAGGCCAAATTTACAAGGATAGCGAGGTATGCTGCAGATTATATACATAACCCAAGAGGTAATATTGATCATTTCTTTGATGGGTTAAAACCATTTCTCCGTCGAGCTTTAGTATCACAATCGTTCTAAACATACGAAGATATTGTCTCATGTGCTATCAAGACAGAAAAGGAATTCTCTAAGTCTTATGACAACAAAGTAAAGCAAGAGAAGAAGAGAATGGTGGAATAAGAGACAGATAAAGGGAAAAAGGGAAAGAAGGATTTTCCATTATGTGATAATTGTGGGAAGAATCACCCTGGTACTTGCCTAAAAGGGATGAGAGTTTGTTATAAATGTGGAGAAAAAGGTCACCAGGTGCGTGATTGCAAGGGAAAGAAAGAGGCTATCAATGTTGAATGCTACAATTGTAGGGAAATGGGGAATTATGAAAATTAATGTCCTAAGAATCAGGGAAACATACCTCAGAAAAGGCCAAGGGATCAGGGAAAATCTTATGCTGTTACTACAGTTGAAGCGGAATAATTAATGTATTAGTGCTTTTGGACTCATAGATTATATTCTGGTTATTAGAATAATGTGATATATATATATAAGGATTGTACTGCAGTACATTTTGATTTCAGTAAGGTTTTAATATGATGAAGGTAATCATATTTTTATTATGTGACAAAAAGAGAAACTTTAATTTGTTTGGGGAATCTGATAAATTGATTTTGGAATTAAGAGAACTTTTAGAGAATGTCTGGACAGAGGTATTTTGGATAACTATAAAGGTTGGAGTGGATTAAGTTGATCTTTGGATAGTATTGTTTAAGGTTAAAAAATTTATGAAGATTATTTTTGGAATATTATAATACTATAGTTTTAGGAAAAGGACAACCTGCAGGGTGGGGCATAACCCGTCGCGTCGGACAAAGCTGCAGGAATCGAACCCACAATCATAGTGCGACAGGCCTTTATTTCCTACCACTAGCCTACAGGATGTCCCTGGTTATTAAAAAATAATTTTACTAATCTAAATGGTATGTGTTATCATTTGGAACCTTATACAATTAGGATAAGTATACTATTTTTTATTTCTATTATCTTTTTGAGTGAAATATGAGTTGAAGGTTGAAACTCTAATTGTCAAGCATAAATATATATATACCTATCTCTTATTCAATGAATAAATTAATTCTTAAACTTTAGTAAAAGGATATTAAAACAAATTTTTTTATCCTAATACCTTATGTCTTGTTGAACTGATGATATTTTAAATCAACATAGATTGGAGGCTTTGAGGCCCTCAATTTGACAGTTGATTGTAATTGATGACCTCAATAACTCCCTACAAATATTTACGTTTTTCCTCCAATTATATGTCTCTAATTTCCACCAATGTTCTCCTTATCGAGATCATAATTTGGTGGTGACTTTCTTATTTCCATTTCCCTCTTATTAAGACTAAATTTTATTAACATTATTTCTGATGTGGGTTTTCCACAAAGGTATTTTCTATTTTCAACCTTTTATTTTCCAAGAAAAATTTCAAATTGCGAGGATGCAATTTATTGAAGGAGGGGAGAATGTAACACCCCGAGCTTCCATGATATGCTTCTCATTCAATAATGCAATAGCTTGCATTGTACAGAACTTTGAGTTCTAACACACCGCAACTAATCAAAGTAGCCGTTATGAATATTAATAACCACTTTTTAAATTTATAGAAATTTTATATTTCAAAATGGACTTCATTTTTGTATTCCTAATATTGAAATTAGCCTATGTTGAATTTTTTGTAATTTTTTGAGAACTTCCAAATTTTTATGAATAGTGAAAAATACATTAAACAACTTTTTTAATCAAAATAATTTATAGTGATAAGTTATACTATTGAGTGGTTTTAAAGTATAATAATAATATATTTTTTACCATTTTATCCAATGGTGTTCATTAGAATTAATTTTACTTTGAAATTGGACATAAACAATTGTTAATCTTTTGATATATATTGTTTCTTAAAAACACGCTATTTGTTGTGACGGCGGGAATTAATTATAAAATTAATTAATGAAACTTATATGTTTGGAATTTTGTAAAATAGACATCATTTTTGAATTTGGAATATCAATTATAGCTTAGGGTGAAATTTTGGCATTGTTCTGAAAAACTTCAATTTTTTGATGGATAGTGAAACCACTAAGTGGTAGTTAAATAACTGATTTTTCGTTTAAATGAAATATTATCACTTCTGTGATTTGATTTTCAAAAATCCGACATACATGGTTGTCATTAAGAAGTAAAATGTGGTTCAATGATAATAAAATAATTTTTGGTGAATAGTAACTTTTATGTTCTTAATCGCGATTAGAGGTAATTAGTGTAGTTTAAGGTAAAAATAATGTTTTAATAATATTAGATGAGCTTTACACATGTCCTACCCTCATTGGGTGTGCCATGGACGACCAAGACAATCCATGGGTCAACTTGGGGACCCCATGGTGCCACTTTAGTTAGAAAATGACATAAATACCTTTTATTTAATGTTAAAGTAAAAAAATGACACAAACATGAAATTTTTTACTAAAACAATTTTTACATGGGGTTATACAAGTCATAGTTTTGACTATAAATATTCATTGGAAAGATAAAAAGATTTCCTACATCATAGTATTTCTTTTATAATTTTTAGACAATAAATAAATTAAATTATTTATGACATCATTATGATGCAGTGATGACCTCATTATTTAACGATTTTAATAAAATGAAATGATAATGTAAAATACATGGCTTAAACTTGTCCAAAGACTATTGTATGGGTAGATTTAGAACCCTTATCACCATAGCCACGAATTATATAAGTGTGGGACCTTTAGAATCCGAAAAGCATTGTATAATAATGTACAATTTCCTTACTTTCCAAGAGTGCCCCTCCTCTCCTCTTATAAAAGGCCCCCACCTCTACCACCTCATTCACACTTTCAAAGCCTTTTGACTCAGCCAAAAGCTGCCCAAATACTCTCAAAACATCCCCATATTACTCCTATAAGCCTCAAATTGGCCATAACTCTTCCCAAGGAAGCCTTTGGATCAAATCAAAAAGAGTTACCCGATTTTGAGGTAATGTCTTCTCTAATGTTGTTTTGTTTTATTTTTCTTCTCCAATCCCCTAAAATATTTTTATTCATTTCTTTTGTAACAACACCAGTATCCTAAATATACTAGGATGTTTTTATAAGAAGTATTCGAGCTACACTTACACACACCTACATCTAATGGTTAAAGAACATACAGTTTCTATGGATGGCGAATTTCTGCCTCACGAAACGATGATTGTTCAACACTCATATAAAACATTCAAAGGTGGAAATTAAGATGTAACTATATTTATATATGATATATAATATGTTTATGTTTTACTTATGCTTATGTATTTCGCATTTATGGCATACTTTATGATTTCCATTATGGGTAAACACGATAATTTCATTTTAGGAAGTGCGGACTACCGCCCCCTCAAGGTGATTTGAATCGTTAATGCCATATGTGGGATGTATAAAGGATGGATTATATGGTATTATACACTATATTATACTAGAATTATATTATACATTTATATCATTATGATTTCATTCCATTAAATACGAAATAGAAATGAAATTAGCGTTCATGCGTACGTACGACTTACCATCTCCATGAGCGGTGCATTTCATTTCTTACCTCTAAATGTTACGTAATATTATAAATGAATGTATATACTGTATATATATGATATATATGATATATACATCATGAATATAATTCTGGATATAATGGATATTTCACCACATGAACAACTTGTAATTATAAGAAGTTTATTTTTGACTCAAGTACCAAAGATCGACAAAACGACCGTTATTAACTTAAATAATTACATAATGTTCATAAGATGGTAATAAGTGATATAAAAGGAATAATGAACATGAAAAATGTTCTTAAGTAAATAGAAATTAACTCTAGTGTATTATTCAGGAGGTTAAAGAACGGTCGAGTCAGGACAAGACGCATGGTAAGGGAATTTCTTAACCCAATTTCCATTATTTGGGTTAATCTCCTACTTTCAAATTATGTTATGATATTATTATGTCCTATATTGTATTTGTACTTTCTTTATGTGTACTTATATTTAATACACATAATAGATCTATTTAATTTAAAAAAAATGATCTTGGTAAGGACTTCGTCTCAATCTCTTTTCATTGAGGCATATTTTGTTTTATACACAACTTTCTTTTATACGGTGTATAAACCCCTTTGATTTTTACATTTATTCAAAAGGCTTTATTTTATAATTATGTTATTTTTAAATGGTTTCAAAAAAATTATATCTCTCTCTAATATATGAAAATCCAGTGCAAATGTATACATATTTAACGCAATCTTAAAAATGTTTTCAGAAAACCCGATTCTGGAGTGTGGTAGACAGGAAGGGATTCGGAGTGGACCCATCATGGCCTGTAATTAGTCGAGAAGTCTGAGAATTAGTTATTTTGTTTTCAGAAGCTTGCATACTATTTTCAGAAAAACACTGGAGTATATTTGAGCAATTTTAAATGTAATTATCTTCTAAAAATCGAATTGGTATTTTGATACTGCAATTAATTTCAAATGGTATTTTAAAAAATGGTATTCCTAAATGTTTATATACCATTTTTCATATAAGGAATGAATTGGACTTAAAAAGTGACGGGTGGAGCCTACTATAGCTCCTCGATGCATCGGTAGGTCTCATGAGACAACTAGACGTGGAATTGGCTGAGGCCCTTTCCCAATTTGATTTATGGTTTTGGCCGAGGCCTTAATCATTTTAGACGTCTTGGCCGAGGCCTTGAAAAAAAGTTTCATAATGTCTGGCAATATGCATTCCATCATTATGAAAGTGGTTATTGATATTGCATGTGATTATTCGACCAGTAGAATATCCATGTGAAGAAGTAAATGACATTATCTCATTTTACTTTTTCCATATTATGTTGATGTTCAAGTTTAAAAGGCTTTTGTTTTAGTTATACATTTCCTTAAATGTTTATGTTTATTTATGAAAGATTCCGAAATATTGTTATCCTTACTGAGCATCTGAGCTCACCCCTTTCAATGTTTTAATATTTTCCAGGATGTGAAGAAGTATTTTATGAATGACCTGCAGGGATAGCCAGAAGAGGATATGAGTGTGGACTATGAAGACTTTGTTATTAGTTTTTCACTTTATGATGTAATGTAACATTTATGAATGTATCTAGTGTTTCCAAGGCTACTAAACTAATCGGTCTTTCGAGACTTGATCTTTTGTGATCATGCCAATGTTACGAAGTAATGCACCAACTCCGGGTAGTTGGGGTCGGGGCATTACAGGCTGAGGATATCCTGAAGATGGATTTCAGATGTCGGTACAACCATTATGAGTATTAATGATTCGATTTTTCATGATGAACCCCCCATCAATGTTCATGGGGCTCTTGAATAGGATCTTTTATCTTTACTTAGTCTAGTTCTTCAAGGTCTTCATTGATGTCATCCTAGTGTACATGGTGACTGAGGAGGAGCACCTGATACACTCAAGGATTGTCCTTCATATAGATTGAGAACACTAGATTTACGTAAATCTCTCGAATCATCAGTTCTGGATATGAGTGTTCCACTTTCCAGGACACATCATTTCAGTCGCTAGAGTTGAAGTGGATGCAGCAATAATAGAGGCGGTTTTTGCATGGGAGCCACCCAAAAGTGTGACCAAGGTGTAGATTTTACATAGGTTGGTTGGGTACTCTTAGAGGATTATGCATGAGTTTTATATTTTATAACAATCCTTGAAAAAATTGATGAGAAAGGGGCAACATTTCTTGTGGACAAAGAAGTTCTGGGACTGTTTTTAGCAGTTGAGGAAAATATTGACATATGATCCTATATTGTGATTCTTAGAGGAGGATATTGAGTTTTTAGTGATCTTCAATGTGTGAGGGATTGGTATTATTTTTTTCCTCCTTTAGGAAGTTAGTGATTACCAATGGTTTATGATAGTTGAGACCACATGAGCAGAACTATGCAACCCATGACCTTGAGTTGGAAGGGGTAGTCTTCGCCTTGATGATGTGGTGACACTACCTTATGGGCGAGGGGTTTATTGTCTACCGTGATAACAAAATTCTTTATTATATATTCTCTTAGAAGGATTTTCACTTCTCACAATATGTGATTTCTATTGTTCCTCTAGGAATATGACTTTGATATTGTCTATACTCAAAGTATGGGGAACATGGTGGCTGATTCTCTCAGTAGAAGATCCACTGTGCAATTTTTGGGTGAGGTGTCAGAACAGTTGGTCATGTTGTAGATATCCTTCATGGATGGAGAAGGAATATCTTATCAACAGTATATGGTAGTCACCCCTCCACTCTTATAGTGGGTCTAGGAGGCACATCGCAGAGACACCTACATTGATACATTACGTGCTCCGATTTCTATAGGGCATTCCCCTGATCGATAATTGAAAGGTAAGGATAATTTCATTCCATTCAAAGGAAGAACAATAGTACTGGTGATGTTGGTGGAGGTGGTCTTGAGGGAGTTCCGTAAATCCCCTTTGTAGGTACATTTGGGTGTGGCGAAGATGTACCAGGACCTCCGACGTCATTTTTGGTGACCAGGGGTAAAGAAGGAAGTGGAAAAGTTTGTTTCAAGATGCCTCACATGCCAGCAAGTGAAGGCTGAGCAACAAGTTCCAACAGGTTTGACCCAACACCTAGAGGTTATGGAGTATAAGTGGGATGAAATATCTATGTAATTCATGAGGGGTTTAAGAAAAATTTCTAGGGGCACCATACCATCTCATTGATTTCTGATCGACACACCAAGTTGGCCGACTTCTTAGCGATTCAGGAGAAGATTTTAGTAGAGATATTGAGACACCTCTATGTGCCGAATATATTTATACTCCATGGATTCCAATCTAAAATACTATAAGATTGTGATGATAACTTTATATCCTGGTTGTGGAAGAGATTACAGGAGGAGTTTGGGGCTTAACTGAACATGAGAACAATGTTTCATCCACAAAATAACAACCAGACAGAGAATACCATATATGTTTTGAAGGAAATGAAATGTGATTAAATCCTATAAATTGGTTGTATTTGGAGGATCACCTAACACAAGTGTAGTTTTCATAAAAAAAATAGCTACCACTCCTCTCTTGGTATGGAACCCTTTGAGTCATTGTACTAGCGACCCTATAGGTCACCACTATACTGGACAAACCCTGGAGAGTCATCACTCATTGGGGTGGAGTTGGTGCAGGAGAATACAAAGAATGTGTAGGTCATCCAGGAGCACATGAAGACTATAAAGATATATTATAAGTCTTATGTAGACTAGGTATGGATTCCCTTGGTGTTTGAGGTCGGGAATCATGTGTTACTTCGGGTCTCTCCTCGATGTGGGATTTAGTGATTTGGATGGGGTGAAAAGCTATCTCTAAGGTTCATCGAGACATTATAAATATTGCATAGAGTTGGAGAGGTGGTGTACCGCTTGGCTCTAACTTTTCAATTAGAGTTGATGAATGAAGTCTTCCACATGTGAAAGTTCAAGAGGTACATACATGATCCACCACACGTCATTGACTGGGGTGAGATGTACATTGATGATGGGGTGACATTAAAAAAGTACATGGTTGAGATCAAAGATTTATATGAGAGGTTACTTCATGGGTGGTCGATTCATTTGGTGTGCATTAGGTGGTAGCATGGGAATATCCAGGAGATCACATGGGAGTGGGAGGATCAGATTCATGCTCAGTACCCCTTATTTGTTTTTATAGCTTAGTTTTTGACTTTTGGGGATGTAAAGGCCTAATGTGGGGATCTTTTAATGACACTTATATTCTTCAGTTTTATTTTAATAAAATAATTGGAAAATTTATGAGGCCATGTTCTAAGACAATGTGTGATTATGAGGCTCTGTTTTCCTAGAATAGTTTATTTAGAAATGTTAATCGTTTTAATAGTGTGTGTGAGTGGTTTCCAAAAACTGTGGAATAACTCCAAAATGAGATCCCATATTAGAAATATGAGGGAATCATTATGTTCAGAGTAGAAACATACCTTTGTTTGGGCTTACCATTGATCGACGTGAGTCAACTATGAAAATTAGTTTTCAGATGCTAAAAAAAATAAAATAAATCAGGTTTATTTTGATTAACGTTATGTGATGACGCAGCGATGGTTTCTTTTTTTTTTATAATCCTAGTTATAGAAATTCAGGGTTATCATCATAACCCTATAATTCCCCTAAGGCAAGAAGACAAAAACCTCTCTAACTAACAATTATGAACGTTGGTGAATCAAGGATCAATGACAACACGGATCATCATTCTTCATCAATGAATGATACAACCACGAGGTAGTATATTGATCTATTTGTGATTCCCACATCCTCTATTAGATTGAATGAAGAATGTGGGCCAAATAATAAACATGTTGATCCAGGGATTTTATTATTTTTTTGGGATGGGTAATTGTTGTGGGGATTTAAAATGGGAGATATGTCTTTGTGATTATCTCTTGTTATTCTTCGATAAACCATATAACATAAAATGGATCAAGGTCGACACGAACTAGACCAAGATATGTTCTTTTGGATTTCGTTCACTTTATCTCTCCCCCATCAATCTATAACATTCTTCAAGAATTCATTTTAAATTGAAACCCCTATGAAAACAATTGAATATCATTCCCCTGATCCATGGTGCAATGATCCGAGATCGAAGGATTTAACCCCGCGACGGCATAGCGGACATACGATGGAAGCGTGGTATAGTTCAGGAGAGTCAGCATCTTACGGAGGAAAAGGCCAAAAAATAAGGTGTGACACCAGTGGGGTGGAAGAAGATGAGGTAAAGATGCGATTATAGGGGTTGGTCCCGGAAGAGCATGAGGTGATGACAAGCCACTAGCAGGGCGGTTGGCAGTGCCAGCAGGTCGCGGTCCAGGTGGGACCACATAGGAGCCCGTGATGGAGGAGGCTGCGGGCAGTGATCGATATCCATGATAGGAGGTTGTGGCAATGATTTTGGATGCATCTAAAAGATATTTAAGAGAATAATGTGGTGGATAGACCTTGGGGATTGCAGAGGAGGTGGGCCGACCGCGTGAAACTTGGCACGGCGCCGTATTGACTAGGCAACTCAGGGGGAGCCACGTAGTCTGGGTGGACCACATGGACCACCAGGGTAGGGTTAGGGTGGGACACATATAGTAGAAAAAACCACCCCATATGTAGTGGCGCATACTAGGGTGGTCGTTCCGCATCAGAGGCCTACCAAGCCAGGCTAGTTCGGGCCAGTCCGGACTAGGTCTGGTTGGACTGTTTTACAAAAAAAACTATATATTTCAAATTTTGTGTCTTTTTGACAAAATTTTTGTCGCATTGGGACCCTTGAGACAAGAAAATTATTTTATAATACACTATGTTCGTTTTTTTGGAATATGGAATATGACCTAATGGCTTTAGGAGTATATTCTCTTGCAACCAGCATGCTAAGTGCATAATCCTGTGGCTATATGTGATTGGGTGACTATGTTACACGGTGACTATGTGACTTGGAGGCTGCCAAACTCCGTGAAACTATATGTGTTATCTAAATTTCTATGTTTTATCGACACTCAGTGTGTTATCTTCACTCTGTGTGTTATCGACAATCCATTTGTTATCGACTCTAGGTGCTCTGTTGAATACATATGATAATCCATCTTTTGGTTCTATAGACTTATACCTTATTGAGATTAATTTATTTTGTTTGTTTCCCTTACCATATACTTACTGTATTATTTATCGTATACATTTTTTATTGCGTTGTGGTGTACTTCAAGTCTTTCTTAGTGGTATTCTTTTTTGGTTTTAGGGTGTCCTACTGGGTATTGTTTTACTCACCCTTTCATGGCATTTTCATGCACCTGTCATGTCTTATGCAGAAGTCCGATGCTTTAATGGATTTATAGGTGGCCAAGTATATATGGTTCATAGAGTGGCCAGATATACAATGTGTGCATCTACGGCTTCGGAAAACAGTCATTCACCTACCCTTCAGGTAGGATTTTCACCAGATTAGATTCAAGAACGTATACATTCACTTTGACAGACTCTTTCTTTTAGTCGGCTTGTATTATGGCCCTATATACTTTTTAGTTTTCCTACTTTCAGAATCTTTAGTTGGTACCTTAGTGTATTCATGAAATTATTACATAGTGTTTTTACATTTCATAATTTTTTTATTTGATATGTGTGCAAGTGTATATGTATTTAGGAAACTTCCGCCCATTTGTGAGATATGCCTATATGGTACTAGTTTCTAGGCCCTAGCCTATTGTAGGCGGGCTTGGGGTAGTCAGAAAATGGGTCCCTCTAGGACGGATCATGAAATGCATACAATGGATTCTATATAGTTAGAAAATATGTGGGAATGGAGGAAAACATAAATAAATATAGAGAGTGATTGATGTAATTGATTATAAACAATTTAAAGACGAATGGAATTTTAAGGTCATAAAAACATAAATATGTAATGATCAAAATGGATATTGGTTCATCAAAATTGATCATATAGGGATAACACTTTTCATTAATGATCATATTCCTAGAGTTAAATAATTATCATACCATCTGGACCCAGAGAAAATTGTAATTATACCCACTTGATGAGTATAATTTCATTATTTAGTTAATTTTTAAAAAAGTATCATCTTTTTCCTATAACTATGAGTATTCAAGATGATTTTTTCATTCATTATGAACTAAAATATAATTTTAAAGAGAACTTTACCATAATAGTGTTATTAAATCTATCCCAAAATTCATTAGACAATAAAAAAACCACAATGGTTAGAACATAGTAAGAAAATTACCAATGTGAGTGAACCTTCAAAAATTAAATTATTCATCAAAATTAATACCTATGTTCAAAAAAATCTATTATGTAAAACATTATCCTTAAAATTAATCAAATATTTTCTACCTTAGTTACAAACCAAAATATTATAAGGATTTCAATATATATCCTTCCAAGATAAATAAATAATTATTCTTAATATAAAATACCATATGTTTTCCAAACAAATTTAAAATTTTCCTAAAAAAATATACTAACTCGGAAGTCACATAGTCTAATGGTATGTGTGTAACCCTTATCATCCATGAGTAATGGGTTCATTCCCCCAGGTTATCTAGGTCTGATGTGTTGTCACCAAGAAAACGGGTTGTCCCACGTTTAATTTGAAATATTGAAAAAAAGTTCCTCCATAAAAAAATTCATTTTGATCCCTGGGGATAAAAATTCACAAACCCAAAAAGTCGTCTAAAAAATGTCCTTTATAACCTCAAAATTTTTTCTACTTAAAACCCTCAACGGGGTGTATAATACTTTGAAAATGTGTTCATTTTTAAGATTAAAGACCTGTGATTGTATCCATACCTCTTAATATCACCTCAAAAGAAAAAATCATAATACCACAAGTTATCTAAACTATCCTTGGATACCACCTACTATATCCCAGCACCCGCACTCCAAAATCTTGTGCTGAAAACCATAACATTATATTCTTGGTTTTGATGTAGATAATGTGGAACCAAATTTTTCATCTAAACCTTATAAAATCAAATGAAAAACCTGTATCACTTACATTATAGTGGAAATTATTTTTTACTGTTTTAAATAATAACGAAATCACATCAATAAACAATTCACAAGAAATGAAATGAAATTTTCTCTCAGTTAACCCAACTCCTCTTTTTTCACATTAGGTCATCAATAAAATCCTTTTGAAATACTTTACATTCATAACACATTCAAAATAATTCTCTAAAACCTAGGTAAAAGGAAAAAAAGGGTGAACATAGATTCTCAATAAGGATAAACAGAAGCATTAACAATTTAATTCCATCAGTGAGAATAATAGTGTATAAGGGTATTATGACATAATCAAATTTCATGTGTGAATCATTAAGAAACTCATACCCATCAATACATATATCAAAAAATATAAAAACATGGAAATGAAAATTGTAAATTGAATCAATAATCATGGTCCATGTAATATCAATCTCAATAATGTGAAACATTATAAACACATAATAAAAAATTAGAACCCTTTCTGATAACTTTGAGTACCACTTTCATAAAACCCTTTCAATACCCCTTCAAAAACCTTTTATTTGGAATAACCATACACACACCTTCCAACATTATCATTACCCAATTAATTGGTGAGCTATAATGGGAATCCCTCATCAAATAATCTCTATTGGGCTCACTCGTTTCTCATGAGCTATAGTGAGGATCAACCCTTTATAAAAGATGTATTGTACTCACCTGCGACCTCTAATGGGGATTAACCCTTCATCTAAGCTATATCGGGATCAATAATTTTGTATAATGATCAAGTACCATATAAATAATAAAATAATTTCATCATAAAACTCATATAAATAATAAAAATTAATTTATAACCTGATAAACCCATCGAAAAAATGGGTTTAATATCAGTCTCTTTGAAACATGATTATCCCAGGGAAAATAAATGTGTTCTAAAAAAATAACATTAAAACAAGATTAAACTATATAAAAGAAACATATTTAAAAAAAATATCCTTGAAAATGGTTATCCCATTCAAAATAAATGGGTTCCATATCAATCTCATTGAAACATGATTGACTTGGGAAAAAAATAGGTTCCATAACAATCTCACTGAAATAATATTAACTAATATTATGAAAAAATGAAGATGGTATCAATAAAAAATATCCCCTATGGAGGATAATTATCAATAAGGTTTATTTAATATAAATCTAAATTCTATTAAAATATTATTAGAAACATTCTTTAGTAAAATAATCATTAAGCATTCCAAAGTGATTTATTCAAAATTGAAAATTTTTAATTATAAGACCCATAAAGGATTAAAATTAAATTAAACATCGAATATCATGATAATAAGGATATCCTAGATATCAAATGTAAAAATTTTATTCATATACGCCTCATAAAAGAATATAGGTTTATAACATACTAAATGTATCAAAGAATACAAGATGTGAAAAAATATATTACCGCTTTGGTAACATTGACACCATAAACTCGATGAATGAGATATCATATAATGGATATGTAAATCTATATGGATTTATGTATATAATTAACAAAATATATTATTATAATGTATATATACCACACAATAAAAATAAGTGATGAATTTTTCATAAGTATCGCATAAATAAAAGTGAAATTAGAAATCCCCTTACATTGAGTATAATTTTTCATTCTTGTCATCTATATTCCTAAATAATAAAATTATGTTAAATATTCACTTTATTTAAATTAATTTGCAAAAATAATAAATATTATTTCAATTATTATCATTTAAAATACAATTACTTAATTTATTATGTTTATATTAGTTGTTTTGATTGTATTCAGTTTAGGTGTAAAAAACGACTATGGTAAGTCAATTATGGTCAAAGGGTTAATTATTTAAACATATCCAGGATAATAATCATTAAATATTCAACATAATTATATATTAATTTTCATTTTTTAATAAATAATTTAATGTTTTTATGAAAAAGGAACCAATTTTACAATCATGTAGACGGTAGGCCTTACATACACATGAATAATGTTCACATTTTTCAAAGGATATTATGTAAAGAAGGTAAGTAACAATTATCTTTATAACATGAAAATTATATCATAAATACAATATTATATTAGTCTATATACTTATATTTATAGTTCTCGTGGTTTGGTGATGAAAAAAGAAGAATCGCAACGTTTCAAGGAGGTGGTAGTCCACATGTTCACGAACAACATTATAACTTTTTCAGTGTGTGAAATGGAAAGAAGAAAATGATATATTATATGTTCAGATAGAAAATTATTTCATGAATATAATAAATATTTCAATTATATAACATTTCTTCATTTAAACCAACCTAAATACATTTCTTCTAAAGAAGTAAAAAATCACATCATTTTGAGGAGACGGCAGTCCACACGTCCAAAGATGAAGTTATCGTATTCCCACAAAAGGTAAAACATGATGTTTGAGTTATATAATAATTAAAAAAACATAAATACATAATAAAAATCATATATATCATAGAAAAATAGTTTTTACATCATAATTACTAATAATGATAGTTAATAAACTAAACAATTAACAACATCATTTCGTGAGGCAGTAGCCTGCCGTACAAATGAATGGTGATTTCATTACCCATTTAATACGTGTGTGTTTATGTGTAGGTAGAACCCATAACAAAAACCCATATAATTATATTTATGATACTGAGGTTATTATATAATAATATAATAATAATATTTAAATGGTGATAGAATGAAATAAAAATAATCTTGTTGAAAATGTTACCTCTTATTCGAGAAACTCCTTTTGGTGTTCGCCAAAAGACGTCATTGGTTTGATTTATGAAAAAATGAGTCTTCTAGGAAGAGAGGAGGGATTTTTGGATTTTACTTGGTTAATGATTGGAAAAAACAAAAGGATTGAGACGTTTAAAGTGTGTAGGAAGTTTTTTGGACTTTTATAAGTGAGGGATATGACACATTTGGTATTTTATAAATTATTTGAGTTCTACCCACTTTTTAATTGATTCCCAAATGGTTAAAATGGAATATTATAGATATGTAGAGGTTTTATGTTCTAAATATTTCCATAAATAATTATTATAAAAGTGTAGTGTAATATTTAAATCATATATTATATCGTGTGTGTGTGAGCGCTTAATGTAATTTTACCCCCAAAGTAGCTAATATATTTAGTAAAGAAATTTGTTTTTACCCAAATCAATATAATTAATAGAATTTATTTCTAAAATTATTATGGTCAAAAACTAATTTGAACATAATATAAATTATAAATATTATTATTAGAAATATAGAATACATTTATTCAAATTCTAATAAAAAAAGTGGAAGAATTTCTTATCAAGTACATTTTTCTAATAGAACCCAAAAGCCTGTTATTTAATGTAAAATGTTCAATAGATTAGAATATTTTTATAAATAATTTCATTGTAAAATTAATTCAAATAACCTAAATTGGGTTTATTCATATATATTTTAACTAATTATACTTTAAAAAAAATAATATATAATTTTACTATAAAAATAAATTAGATGAAAAATATGTTTTCAACTAAAATTTAGTATTTTTCACTATTCATCCAAAATTGAAACTTTACAAAATAATACAACAAATTCATCCAAAGTAAATTTCGATATTAATATTTAAAAAATGATGTTTATTTTTTCATATAATATTAATAAATGTTAAAAAATATTATTTTTAATAAATTTCTCCATTAAAAGGCAACAAAACTACCATTTAGAAAAAGATGCCTTTTAAAGCTCAAAATTCGATTTGATCTAATTTTATACATATAAAACATATTATGTAATTGTAAAAAAAATTAATAGAATATATTATATATAAATTTAATTTAAATATTTCACTAATAGTTATTATTTGAACTTATAAATACAAAACACCTTTGTAGGTATAAAATAGTTTTTCAAAAAACACATCCTTTATATTCGATTGGGTTTTATGTTCATTTATAATTAATTGGTAAACAATGAATTCATTTTATAAAAATCTGTAAATTATTTTATCATTATTTATTTCATCTCAATAATTAATTCCATTCTAATGGATAGGTGATAACAATAATGTTAAATATAAATATACAAAGTATATTGTTTTTCGATAAGACTCTACATTGCGTGCAACACAAGTTAAAGAAGAAACTCAATGTTACATGGAATGAAATATAAACATGGTGTTGTGTATAATTAAATATAAAATGTTTATTTTATATAGCTCAATCGATAAATGAATTTAAATTAATTTGATTGAAAATATATTTTATAAAATCTCATGATGTTATATAATTTCTATTTTTCTCATGAATTTTAATATTTCATTTGAGATAAAAGTACATAGTTTTATTATGTCATTAATTTATCTTAATTTTATTTATCATAATTAAAATAGAAATTAAAAATTTACAATAGGAATGGCTTTTGAATCATTACGCTACACCTTCTCGGTAGTGTTGGGATAATCAATTATTGGTTACGCTGATGAAAGTGGGACAACCACCACCACTATTGGAGGGAGGTTTACAATTAATTTATGAAAATTATATTTCCAGAATATTTGTTTTGATGAATCACATTACACTTTAATATTTTATATGTTATCTTGAATTTTTTTTATGTTAACATTCCAATATCCTATAAAATATTTGGTAGGGGTTTCAGATGTGTTCATAGTGAACTCAGTTTTATGTTCTAGGGGAAACACAATTCTTGCTATTATGGGGAGAGTTCTATGGCCAACTGATCATCATGGGACTCATGTATATGAAGCTATATTTGGTGATATGTACTGGCTGGGCCACACGTGGAGGTTTGGGAATTGGAGTTATCACTATAAAATAATTTTATGATAATTTGATATCATTTTATAGGTTTTTAAACTTTATAATTTTCTTATATATCTAAGTACTACTTGTGATATACATTTTTACTTTTTTTTATTCATCTTTTAAATTTTACTAGTTTTCTCTGTTTATGTTTTTTTATATTTTTAAATTTAACTCATCTATTTGGTTCAGTATCTACCATTATATATTCCCATACTCTACTTTCAATTATTTTATAAATCAATTTTATATATTCCACATGTACTTCATATTTAAATACTACTTCATTTATTTTTCATACATCAAATCCTAATAATACTTTTTTATTCGTACATTTCCATTAAAGAATTTCATTATTTTGTGTAAAAAAAGATAAATTAGTGGTTACACATAGATCAAGATAATCATAGTGTTTCATTTAAAATAATACAATCTCAATATTTCATGTCGAATAATCTTAACTTGGTGTTTCATATAAATAAAGCTAGTGAAAAAACTAATTTTTTTCTAAAAGAATAATATTATAATGTTTTGGGGTGTGACATTCCCAACAAATAAACAAAATTTCCTCCTCAGAATTCAATGTTTTTCTAGATAATCATGGTTTTAATATAGAGATATACTATTTTTGAAAAATATAAATTATAAAATAGATAATAAAATATCCACTAAATAATATGGAATGACAAATATGAATGCCACCACAAAACTAGACATTCAAATAGAATAAAATCAGTAAAACCATGGACATGAAAGGGAAATATAACATTCAGGTTTTGATGGAATGTGATATAGAAAATTTATCATAATAAAGTAGTTTATACATATATGATTAAAAAATACCATAAACCACATAGGTTTAAAAAGGACATTGATATCATACAAAATTATTATAATAAGACCAAATTTTTGTTTCAGTACATTTATCCTGGAGTTGAGTAATTATTTAAATATCTACGAGTATAAGTAAAAAAACATTTCTTTAAACATTATCATATAATTTTCCTATTCTTAGAACCATTTCTACTTCATTTCATGGAACATTTTTCAACATATGGTGATTTAATGGATTAACCTCTAAAATCTCATCAAATGATAAAATTATACTATTTCATAAATGTTTAGAATTTAAAAAATATTATGATCAAACATATAGGAAGAATGGTGTATGAATTTCCAAAATGAACTTATCAATATCCATCAATCAACATAAAGTATCTCATTAATCATCACATACCAAACATGCGAACATATTTATCATGTATTCTCTTGAAACATGGTAATCACATGAATTACCATAAAAAAAATTAAAAAATTTAATTTTTCCTTATTATTTAAAATAGAACACAGATTATTAGTTATATTCCTTAAATCCAAAATTTCTGTAGACTCTTCCAATGATAGAAAAATGAATGTTGTTAACATATTATTAATCGGATCTATTATAGTCATCACTAATCCATATTACATTATCCAAATTAATCATTTATTTATATTGAAATCATTATCTATACAATAAGAACATATTAAGGGAACTTAATCATGTTTTTTTAGAATTTAAAATTTCCACTGAATCATATTTCTTGGTTATCAGTACGAGTCAAAAAACATTTTCAAGTCCTTAAAGAAAAATTACTAAAATAGAATCCTTATATACAAGATAATTCGTAAAAATTATACACCACTGATAAAAAACTAAAATAACATAAATCTTTAATCAAAACATATGAATATTAATCATTCCACTTTGTTTGTGTTAGAAGTAAAATCTTATACATGATCTATTAGTCTCTTTTGGGGTATATTTCTTTGACTATTAAGACATCTGTTTTCATAATGTACTATTTCATTGTAGTTAAAGAATTGTACATTTTTATTTTACATACCCTTCCAATCACAAGAACATTGTACTTTCTATCTACACTTTTAGCATACTACCATTCAATTTAATAACGTAACTGAGTGTTTCTTTCCACCATTATCACATGTGAGAAAATACTTCTTTATCTTATTTCTTTTATCAATATTTTTTTTCAATTGTATTATCATTTTTCTTCCAACCTCTAAATACATAATAATTTTATAAATCTTTACCTATATCATTATCATATGATACTATGACCTCATATGATGATAATTCTTATGAGACTATTTCCCTTTGAAATATTAGACTAAGACCATTGAAGATACGATTCTTATTACTCTTTGGATCACGTGCATTTGTGATGATTGTATTCCTTCTTATTGGAACTATTTATAAATGAAAATATACTCTAGATTATATCATATCTTTATGAAACGTAATGTATAATACCAAAAATAGGGAAATAGATAACATAAATCGGAAAATTTATTCATAGCTAATCACATAATTGTAAACATGGTTTATGTAGTAGGTCCATATATATTTAACCTAAAATTATATCATACTCTTATTTTCATTAATATATGTTTTCATACATCATGTTTTTTGGTATCTATTAAACTTCATATGATATTAATTGTAATTACCCGACCCTAGAAGCTTAGAATCGGTGCCTTACTTTGATACGTTAGAATGAGTACAAGGAATGAAGTCCCAAAGGACCAATTAGGTTAGTAATTTTGGAAACCAAATTAAATACATGATACAGATTTTACATTCAGAACTAAAAAATAATCCATAACAAAATAAAATTTTAATCATCCATGAAACACATTCCAAGAATTCAACTTCAGGCCCCAGGGAATATAAAAAAATAAGGTTAAGAGCAGATTAGTAGTAAGGGTAAGAATATTGTGGAATTAATCATGAATTAGTAAGAATAATCAATATGTAAATGTATATAATCGAACAAGATTTACATTTAAATGATTGGATACAACATAATTATTATGTAAAGTTAAAAAAAATGAAGAAATGTTCCATTTAATCAATAAATTGAAAATGAAATGCATCTCTAAATTTTATCATAATGAAAACCCTCATTATAATAATAATAATAACTAAGTAATAAATGAATAGAATGATTAAATAATTGAATTAATGTAACTGAAACACGAACCACTATACTATTAAGATCAATCCTCAAGTGAGTTTTATTATCTAGGCAGAAACACGTCTGATTCTACTTTGAAACAAACTCAAAGGGTTTTTCACCAACTGATTTCATCTCACGAGACAACCGATGCATTGATGATAATTCATTAACCAGTCCCAACCCATTTAGTTAATTTATAAATAATTCATCATATATTGAATAATCAATTTAATTCATAAACAATGTTTCTAATCAAATATTTGAATATAATTAAGGATACATATTTATCAATTTTCCCACAGTTAATCAAATAACTTTCATTGTAAATATTGTATTTAAAAATATAACATGGTCTATGAAATATTAATGTAAATACCACAAGAATATTAATATTATTAAAGAATTTAATTGTTAAAAAATTATCAAAAGGAAGTTATTGTTTCCAGAGAAATTTAACAATCACAAAAGAAAGTGATATTGCAAAGACAACATTTACCACTTGGTAATTTTAAAATAAAAACCATTGGATGAAATAGTTCAAAGTGAAACTAAAAATATAATAAATTATGACTTAATAGAGATATTAAATGAAATAGGGGAGGATATACACCACATTATATTTAATTGTGATATATTAACAAATAAGTCTTAATGGAATGTAAATTGAGATGAAATCCCTTACTTCTTGAGTGACATTTGAATAGTGATATTGGTGAAATAATAACATAAATTTAATCGTGAAATACCTTGAAATAAATGAAATAAATTATATAAAATGTAATGGGGATGTATATACACTAGCCATAATAAATTATTGGTTAATATGGAATTAGTCTCCCATAAATAAAATTGAGATTTGAAATCCCCTTAACTTACGCTCCCTTTTAGTTAAACACCCTTTAAAATCGTGAATAATGGTTTTAAGAATGTTATTAACTTACACCATAACCATAATAATATTTATAATACCATATATTATATTCTTATAATAACTTATTACCTGTTTACTAATAATCATTCATTATTTTCACTATTTTCAGTGTTAATTTCTTTGTTTTTAAAGTATGGATATACTTGTTATTTTTTTATTCCTAATAGATAAGATCATTAATTAAATATTTATATAATGTAAAAAATAAATCAAATAATATATATATATATTCAGTATACATGTATTTAGATTATTCCATACAGACTGGGTATTGGAAATGAAATACACCATTCTGAGAGATGGTAGGTCATACGAATACATAAATGATGTTTTCATTTTCATGTCATATTAAAAGAATGAAAATTAAATTATATATATGTATATTATAATACCATTATCAAATTTATTTCATATATTTCCCATATTATTATTAAAACTGTCCTTTGTACATTCCATGTAATGCGTGAACGAATCACATTGCTTTGAGAATGTGGTAGTCTGCACATCAACAAATGATGTTTTTGTATTCACATAATATGGAAAGCATGACTGTTTGTGTTATATAATTTTTTTAAAATAATAAATAAATAATTAATATTATATATATAATATATAATCTATAAATCCATCATTATTCCCATCCTTGAAAGGTGGTAATGTTAGAACAAATCACATCTGTTCGTCAGGCGGTAGTATGTTATAGACACGAACGATGATTGTGTATCCCATTTTATTAATGTTTTGGGGATTTTAGGTTATAAAAATATCATAAAAACATTGAATTATATTTAAGATAATGATGATACTATATAATCATGGCATAAATTTTTTAAATGGGTGGAGAAAGAAATGAAACAAAAGTTCTCATTGAATAACTTTGCTTCTTTTCAGATAACTCCATTCAGTTTCCACCAAAAGAGTCCCCTGATATGATTTTTACCTAATGTGAGGCTTATAGTATATGGTTAAGGATTTTGGTAGATTATTTGGTAAGTGATTGGATAATACAAATGTCTTGTGCAATGTTCATAGGTTGCATGGGTGAGTTTCCTTAATAGTGGAGGAGGAGTGTCATTCTTATAAATATAAAATGGTAAATTCTATTGAGATGTCTACCATACATCATTTTCCTAAAATAATGAACCAAGTTAGATAAAAAATTATATATATTAAATATTGATTGAATATGGTTATTTTACATGGTTTTAGGTCATTTTACCATTAATATTAATGTTTAACCACTATGTAAACTCATTTTCACGTTAAAAACAGAAATTAATTTTAATTTATTTCCCTAATATTTTTGGTCAAAAAATAAGTTGAACATAATATAAATTATAAATTATTATGATTAAAATTATTAAATCCATTTTTCCAAATTATAATCATATAATTGGTAGAAATTAATTTAAAATTAATTCGGAAGGCAGGATGAGAAAACTAGTTTTTATAGTAAAAATATTCAAAATCAAGAAATGTTTTTTTTAAAATGTTGGTGTAAAATTGAATATAATGAAAATAATTTCACTAATTTATATATAATTTACCAAATTATAATTTTAAACCAATTTAAAATTTAATTTAACCATAAAAATTATTTTGAAGAAAATCAGTTTTCAATTATAATTCAGCATTTTTTACTATTTATCAGAAAAATCGATCTTCAGATAAAAATAACAAAATTTCACCCTATGATAATTTTGAAATTCATATTTCAGAAAAGAGTTTTATTTTAAAATATAAAATTTATAAAATTTTGAAATTTAAATTTTCAAATAGGCGCGTCATTAAAAGGCTAAAAAATGTTTTTAGAAAAATACAGCTTTTTATGCAAAAAATTTGATTGGTTGTAATATTATTAATATAAAAAATATTGGATGAATTTAAATAATAATTTTTAATATATATATATATATATATATTTGTTTAATATCATTTACAAATATAAATTATTTTAATTTATTATGACAAAACACCTTTGGGTGCATAAAAATATTTTTTTTATAAAAACATTTCTTTTACATCCAATTGATTTTTATTTTCATTTATAATTAATTGATACCTAATTAAATAATTTTTCATTTTTTTAAACCGTATATTTTATAAGTTAGTTAATCTTATTCATATGAACTAATTTAACGGCTATGATGTAATTTTCATTTTAAATTATAATATGTTTAGTATTCAGTAAAACATTGTATTGTGTGTAATAGAAGCCAACCAAGATAGTTGCTTTTTCATATAATTCATGATAAATTCAAATCTCCACATAAATCAAGATTATAATATTGTTTTTTGTAAAATAATATAATTTTAATATTGTGTGTAATGTAATATTTACTCGTTGTTTCATATAAAGAAGGATAATTAAAATGGTAAATTTATTTTAAAAGGAAAATATTGTATATTCAAGGGGTGTAACACCCTTGATGGAATGTATAAATCTTAAGTTAATGAGGAATTATATTATTCTATAGTTTAACACATTCTAGTGATGATTCATGATTCTTATAACCAAAATACTATAGTTAATAATTCGTTTAGAATTTAATTCATGAATCCTAATACATGAATACTTTAACCATTTTTAAAACAGTTCATTCATTTTTCTAGGGGTTAAAAATTATAATGTGATATTGCCTCAGATATTTCCCAGATTCAACACATTTAAGAAACAAATTATTAATTGATCTCTATGATGAAATATATTTCCTTCTATTGTACTATTCATTTTTTCTTTCATAATTCATTTCATTATTCAATTAATTTCCACAAGATAAAAAATTTCTCATTACTTTAATACACTTTATATGATGTCTTCATTCATAATTATGACATGAAATAAATTTAGATGTCTTTCCTCCATGGTCTCCACCACTTGATCTTATTGTAAAATCTATCCTTCTCTTATTTGGTGAGTCTAAGAGTTTTTAATGGTATATATTATTAATCATATTTTACGATAACTAAATACTAATAATATTGATATCATTCACTATTATCCCCATCTTATTTCGTTTCTCATAGTCCATATACTTTCATTGACATTCAATTTTTACACAATTAGGTTCAATAAATTTTCTAAACCCAAAAATAATAGTGTGAGAAACAATAATAATATTAGGAAACTGTATAATCATTTATTGGATGTATAAATCATGACATCTTATTTTCAATCTAATACACCTTGTGTTTAACCTAGGTCATTCATTATGATAATCAATTCAAATCTATTACAATGGTTTGTAAAAAATGTGACTTATGCTATGATTATACGATGGGATTGTTAATCCTGTTGTGTAGTATTGGATATTGTTAGGCACTAGGTGAAGAATATGTCCTGCAAAATCTTCCCTGTTAGGATTTATTACCCCTATGTTCAAATATTCTAGAAAAACTTCGACCTATAGTATCTATACATGGATGTATGGCACGGAAAACCCATATAATCCATTTCTATACCAAAATATTATAATGCTATTCTATAATTATCCTTAATGTTTATCATAGTGTAATGTTCCTTATTCTATGTTTTCCTTACTATAGTTCCCATAGTTTCTAAAAAAATTTCTTTAAAACAAATTGTAGCAACACTGACTCTACTATCCTCAAGTTAGTGGATACTTCATTATATTGGCATATGATGTAAATGATCACATCCCAATGGAATAAATAGTTTTTTAGTCATATAAAAAATATACATACATGATTCCCATGTTACATGTGAATACATTAAAACATATTTTTTTTTAGAATTTCATTATTCCTTCTAGCATATCCTCACATATCATTCAAATTACACTTTCTAAATTCATGTGGAATGGGAAAATATAATCGTGAGCTCAAATTATTATTAATGATAATTATAATAGAAACAATCATAAATCAATAATCCCAACTAATATGGAATTTTAATCAAATGAACAAAAATTTTATTTAGTCAATAATTTAAAAATCCTGAATTTACAAGGAATAAAAAATATTGAAAGGAAAATAACTGGAAACACCTGTCATTTATTCGATAAAATGATCATGAAACTGAATCTAGATAGAATATCACAGTAAAAATATCATGGATAGTAATAGATGGATTCATGTTGAATGAATTTTTTTATTATTGGATTCCATAATCTCATGTATCATGATACCTCTATTATCAAGAATGTTCAAAAGACATTTAAAATTCTATAGGTAAAAACAAATTTTTATATAGAAAATAGATTTTTGTCATGAGAATTACAATGCATCAAGGGGGTGTCAATAACCTGGCCCCACTAATGTCTGCATGCACTCAGTATTCCTCATATATCAATTAATTAATTCAATTTATAAACAATATACCTTATAATCAAATATCTGTTGCATGTAAAGTATACAGATTAACAATAATTTCCTAGTAAATCATATAAATTTAAAAGTAAAATATCATATTTAAAAATAATATAATATTTAATTATTAAGTATATCAATTTTAAATAATATGGATATTCATGGGATATTTAATTCCCAATAATCACAAGAAAGTGAATAATTCAATGGAAATAAAATAATAAAAATTTAATCAAAAATGTGATTTTCAATAATTTTCATTATCCAACTCACCATATAAATTCTTAGATAAATATTAATGATGGGTTCAATACAATATATCATAATTGGGTAATAAGAAAAATAACGGTATTAATTATTTTATGAACAAAAATAAAATAAAAATTTCATTAACAATATTCTTGATGTAAATAACATTATTTACATTAAAAATAATTTTGAAGATTAAATTTTCTAAAAATATTTTGACCATATATTTATTTTAAAATATTCATTGAAATATATAATGTAATCATTAGATAATTTATTGGTCATGATGTCATAATGTTATATACATTTCATACATGTAAAAGCGGCTCTTTTCACATTTTCTATAAAGACTAAAAAAAATCCTTTTTTAGAAAACGAAATGAAAATCCCTTTCAAAACATTTTTTAAAATGAAATAAAATTGCATAAATTTCTTTGATAAACAATATATAGGTTGTTAAAAACGTTTTTGTAATAATATTCAAAAAACAAGGATTTAGATGAAAAAGGATTTTCGACCGAAGAGAAATATGACGCCGAATTTTATTAAAACAATTATCAATAATAATAACTCCCAATGAGTGGAAAAATTGTAAAACTACTTGAAAAAATCATAAATAACTATAGGATAATAAAATTACATGGTTTTCTTATCAAATGATCATATAATTTCTTTTAATGTAAATTTATAAACAATCCCAACTAAATTGATATTGTGAAATAAACCCTAAAAAGGATAGAAATGATGAAGTGAGAATTAATAATTGAATAAATAATGTGTATTAAATTAAAATCCACATTAAATAAGCGGAAATAAATCATAATATAATAACATTTCATTACACACATAATCTAATAATTTCATAGATAGTGATGAAATTATATAACCTACTGAAAAGAAATTAAGTTATGAAATTTATTACAACATCGTAATTTTTCATGAAAAATACACTTAGATGAAATAAATAAAATTTAAACTTAAAATACAATGAATTATTAATAAATCATGATATTACATGTCAAAGGGGTATTATATACACCATATAATAGAAATCATCTACATACCATTACAATATGCCTCAATTAATGGAATGTAATATGAAGTCTCTTACAAAGATCATATCATTGAAGTGGGGATTAATCAATGAATGGATTATGTGTATAAAATTTAAATAAAAATAAAAAATTAAAATAGAAAATACTTTTATCAAAATTCATTAAAAATAATTTTACAATTACATAATCATTGAAGTATAGGCTTAACCAAATGAATGGAAATTGGGTTAAGAAATACCTTACATAATGATTTCATTTAGATGAACATGATTTGACCACCTTTATAATGGTTTTAATATTTTTTTTAATTTTTAATATAACCATAATTATATTTTAAATATCATATTTTACCCTTTTTACTTTTTACAACCAGTTTGTCAACAATATTTCATTATTTTCGTTGTTTCTAGTGTTAATTGGATTTATTTATCATTCATGTTTTGTCATGGAAGGTCCAATTCATATATATATCTTATATAATTACATACTATAGAGAATTATAATCATTAAATAATTATTATTTTTAATCCTTATATACATTTTTATAACCATTATTTAATGGTGGTTATGAAAAATGAATCTTATCTGTTCGTGTTGACAGTAAGTCATACATATGCACAAGTGACAGTATCATTCCATTAACAATTGAATGGATAAAGAAGTGGGTGATATGTTAATATTAAAAAAATATAATTTAATTTAATTAAAATATATTCATTAAATTTAACCTTAAATACCTTTAATGAAATTCATTAGTAAAAAATGAAATGGATCCCTCCGCGAGGAAGTAGTTCGTTGTACAGACAATCGATGTTATCGTAGTCACTACAGAATATAATATAAGAAAGAATATAGAATATAAAAAATACTTAATTTTAATAATATTATAAATATCATATATAAATTCTATATCCATCATTAGACCCAAACCATGATGGGTGTTGTTAATAAACATGTCATATTGATTCACAAGGAGGTAGTCTGTTGTACACCTGGGTGATGTTATCGTTTCCCATTTGAGGGAAGATTATATGGATATAAGACATTAAATTAAAATAATAAAATATAATTATATTTAATATACAAATTTTATTATATTAACTTTTATTAATAAATATTTAATGATGTGGATGAAGAAATAAAAAAAATATCTTTAGAGAACATTACCTCTTCATTAGAAAACATATTTAGGATTGCACCAAAATAATTCATAGTATGGACTTTTAAATTGATAAAGGGATATGTGATGTTTTCACATGGAAAAATCTATAATTTTTTTGTGTAATGTATGATCCAAATGGCTTTTGAAGTGTGAATATGGGAGGATAGGGGGTGTCCTTTTATAAGTGGGGGTGAGAACACACATGGAATTTTTCATAAAAGATTCAACTAAAACCACATTTTTACTATAAAAAAAGACTTCAAAATGGATATTTAATGAACCTTAAATGTGATATAATATAAGTATGTCAATATAATGTACTTTGAAAAAAAATTTAGGTCATTTTAACCAGTATCTTCTTAGTTTAACACCTAGGAAAATCAGTTTTTACCATAATCATAATAATTTTTACTACATTTACAATTTATAATGGTAAAAAATTAATTTGATAATTTTATATAATATAAAGTTTGATGATTAAAATAGGGAATCCATTTTTTAAAATTAAATTCATAAAATTGGGAGAATCTGATTTAAAATTATACCCATAGTAATGGTGAAAAGCGGGTTTCCAATGAACAAATTATAATAAATATAGAATTTTTTAATATTACAAATCAATATGAAATTTATTAGAATAACATAAATGAGATAAAATATAGTATACTTGAACTAATTTTACATTAAAATAAATTTAAAATAAAATTTACCCCTTTATATATTTAAAAAAATTCAGTATTCTATAAAAATATTAATTTTTTTATTCATTAAAAAATGTAAATTTTCAGGAAAACCCCAAACATTAAACCAATGATAATATTGATATTATGATTTGAAAAATTATGTTCATTTTCTAAAATATATTTCCTAAAAAATTTAGAAATTAATTTTAAATTATGTTTGCAAAGCCTAATTAAACCATCTTTTAGAAATAATACAGTTTTGGAAAACATTTATTTTTATTTTAAAATGATTCATATTTTCTTTCAAATAAATACATACCAATAATTTTATCAATTTATTTAATACTATTTAAACCCACCACTTCAACAGCTAGGTGATAGTAATAATATATTAATAGTGTATCACTGTTTGTCAAAACTCAGTGTTGCGTGTGACAAAGTGTATATAAGATATTAAATTTAATGAAATAATTTCAGGGTTCAATTCAAATTGGTGATTAATTTAGAATACTACATATAAAAAAAGATAATATTTAAAAATATCATCCCATTTCACATTCATGGTTAGGTGGTTTTCAGAGTAATGTAGTGATAAAAGATAAATAATCATATATATGATTATATAGCCTCTTTATTTTTATCATTCTCATTCATCTTAATATATAATTTAAAAATAATAATAATAAATGTTTAATTATATTTTTAAATTAATTATAATTTAATTAATCTAAATTTAAATTAAATTTAATAATTTTAAATGCTTTTTTATTTCCAATGTTGTACACTTCATTCTCTTGACTATGATGACAATATCAATTCATGGTTATGATGATGAAAACAAGACAATCACAACTGCCATTAGAGGGTGATTGTTTTTTATTTTCAAAAATAATATTTCCTTGAACCTTGTTTTTATGAATCAAAATAAAATTTATATTTTAGTTATGTTTTCTTGAATTTATTTTTTAAGTTCACATTATAATTACATGATTTTCATTTTATGGGGGATTTTTTCACCTTCGAGGTGGCATGTTTGGGGTGATGGTGAAATTGTAGGATGAAGATCATCACCCGCCACTTTTCTATAGATACGAGTTCTCATCATGTTCCCCATTTCTTTCATTTTTCCCCATTTTGTGTCATTATCCTTTATAGGATCTTGGATAAACCCCATGGGTACTGGGTAGCTTATACATTCTGTATTGTGAAAGAACTTCCACAATTAGATGGTCCCAGCATGTGATTACATTGGGTCAAGTACTTGTGAAATAGGTCCTCCTACGATAAAACATCCACACATGGTCTCTAACAGGTTTATTCCTGGATCCCAAAATACCCTACAACCCTAGTATCCATAATTCATGGACCTTATTTCCAAAGGCAGGCATTCGTTGGTCGATGATTTGTCCAACGACACTTAAGGACTCCATTGTTCGAGAGGATGGGAAGTCAGGCTCACCGCATCCTTCCAGGGGAGGATTTTTACCTGTTCTAGGACACTCTTATTGATTTAAGTCATGCTCATATGTTTTTTAATCCTTGGTTCATTCTTGATGAGTTTGTCTACGAGATACCCTTCGTTTTCCGGATCGTCATGGGCATGCTTATATTTGATACTGCGGAGGTACTGCTGACATAAGCCATACAATAAGGCTCTATGAAGTTTATCATCATCTAGTGGGAGGAAGCTGACTTTATATTGGGATCAGACCCACAATTTGGGTTTCCTATGTATCATCGGTAGAGGAATTAGAACCCACGTAGTTTGGATTTATTGGGGCTTATTCATGGATGTTTCCCATTTGAGAGGATATGAATGGGTGAACCCTTTTGGAAAGGAACCCCTTTGAGATCAGTCCTTTGAGTAGGCATCCAACATATCCAGGATTGATAAAGAATCATTTTTCTCATAATTTATATTCATGTTGATTTTGTAATCGTCACAAACCTCTGATCCCATGTGAGTCATGCTCGATGTGAAAAACAAGATGATACAAGAGATACAATCATCCACATTCTTCCTCTCCTATTTGTGGGGGAGGGAGAGCCTACTGTAGATGAGGCCAGGGAGACCATGGGAGAGGGAGAGGGGTGATGAGCCTTTCAATGTGAGCCGACATTAAAGGTCATGTGGCGTGACCTCAAATTATTGTCTACTTAACTCAATGGGAGCACCACGAAATGCGTTATGGGAAGGGGAGAAGTATCTTCCTTGTCAAAAGGGGAGAAGACACAACCCCTTTTACTATTCATCATTCCTCATTGAATGTAAAAAAGAGGTGATCACCCATAAACCCTAGAATGGGGTGGTTCACATCGGATTCCCACGTTTGGACTCCAAGTTACCATGGGAATGTAGACCCACAGACATTCCCAAATCCAAAACGGTTATGGGGAGAGCCTATGTGACTCCACTTACCATGGGTATGTAGACCCAAAGGGGCATGCTGATGCACCCAATGGACTAATCTCATTGTTCTGGTGGCTTTGGAGGAGGCTTTGGCCTGATTTTGGGGGACTGTTACATAGAGGAATCATAGAGGACTAGACAATAATAGTGGGGCGAAGTTGGATCAGAGAAAATAATTCTTGAAAACACCCCATTCTGCGCATAGTTTTCTTATGTTGGATGGGGGAATCTCTACATACTGTAGTGGTATATGGGTAGGGAGTTCGTCTGTGTATTGGTGTAGTATGCGGGCATGGGTATGGGCTACCATGCACCATAGTGGCGTGTGGTACATCTTACCTCTTTGGGTTCCCTCCATGTACTAATGCAGTACATAGAGACAGATTAAATACATATAGAGGCCAATTGATCCCTAAACCTTGTTTCATGGGCCTCACACTCCCGTAGCTCTTCATCATGTATGTCCACGAATCCATGATCTTTTGCCTCTTCGGCCGTTAAGTGATTGAATTCTTCCAAAACATCTCATAAGGTCTTCACCTATTGATGATAATAATTGAACCTGGAAATCTTTTCCCTACAAGAGGCATGGTCTTCTTGTGAAATAACGACCTAGTAGATGAGGAGGAGTAAGTGTCGGTAATAAAATCCACCAGAACCCAACTCAATGAATAATATATGATAATTTGTAGTCTCATTAACAAAATTGTCTATAGGTGTATCCAAGGAAAGGGAACATAACTGGAGCCATACCCACTTCTTCACATCTTAGTGCCTCTTCGCAGCACGATTACCTTTATCATCCTCTTCCGCAACATGTCTATATGAAATAAGTGTCTTCACAAGAGTGGTAATGGACTAAAGATAGGTCACCCAAGATGGGGGACTCTCTTTTCTCTCATATATTTCAACCACAGGATCCGGATACAGAAAACTATCCATAACTTCAAGGAAGTTTGATGATACTCTGCTGGTGCCAGCCTCATTAAGGTCTTGGGCACTATCCGTAGGAGGGGAGTAGTCTGAATCACTCCCCACTGAGATAGGTTTTGTCGATGAATCCCCTCTTAGAAGCTTCTAGGGATGAACTGAGCATCTTCAAACCATAAGGGTAGGAAGATGTGGAGAATATGTTTTGGTTGCTGCAGGGGAAGGAGTTTAAGGCGCATCTATAGCTCTTTTCACAGTGGAAGTAATGTGAGGCATTGTTGTTGGGGTAAGGATGGGGCGATGAATGGTTAACTATTTCTGTACCCGCCAAACCGGTTATCTCAACCTCCCATTGGGGTAACAATCCGCCCACATTTGGGGATACTCTAGTGACAAAATGGTGGATTCGGTAGTGTTTGGAATGATAAACTCCATCATGAAACCTTCATGAATTATTATAAGAAATCATTGTATGAGAACTATATGATGAGACTCTCCACTAAATTTAATATCCGAAAGCAGTGCAATCTATTGGGGGCATCCAAATTTCCTAGCAAGCCGATAGGGGAGGTATAGCTCACAAAAGACTACTCGGTATATATGAGTAGTGATAATCTCATCTCGAAGGGTGATGAGGTATGCACATTCCTCCAAATAACCACCCCTATCACATATTAATGACCCATGAGGGGTAGGATGTGGTGCAAAAAATAAGAGAGAAGCATCATTCAATAACTCAACGTCATCAATAACACTCAGAGTCATTGGATTAACAGTAAAAATATTGAGAAGAGAGGGTTGAAAGTCAGAATGAGGAACCACTGCAGTATGTCGATATTCATAACAATGGATATGTTCTGCCATCCACCCATACAAAAAATTTAATGGTCTTCTGAGATGATGCAGAGGCCTACCATCTTGTATTTTTCCTAAAAGTTCATAAATCCTTGTGAGGTTAGGAAGGTCCAAATTAATGGGTTGACCCTCTTCTAGTGTGGCTTCCATCATAAAAGTACAGGCTCGAACCCCAATATATTCATCATAGGATGGGAAAAGAAATCCAAAAAAACATGGAAAAGAAACTGTCCAATCTAAGTGCTTGTGATATGTCTGGCTAAAGATCATATCCCCATGTGGTATATCTCCCTGATTCAAGGGTATCACAATATGACCCTCATGTCTGACGGGACTGACAAGATGGATGAGTTCAGCTACGGAAAGCCTTTGTCTTGGGTCTGTTCTCTGGCAATAATGGACCTATCCACATCTCAAATGGGATTAGAGAGCGGGACTAGAGAGGATGATCAAGTAATCCCAATTCCACGATCAAAAAACTCCTTGTGAAAGGGGACACATGGTTAGTGTCATTCCATGTAGTGGCTGCTGGGAGAAAATCATTGTACATATCTCCAAGGATGGGGCGCCATCCAAGCTGGTGGATATCCCATAAGCTGATTCCCACCTCCCCATGAAATTATTAGATGGTATTTGTGCTTGAACCCCAGTGGGTCAGTATCTCCGGAAGGATTTCGCCGAGGGAGAAGATTGCGAACTGAGAAACCCATGCTGCCTGATACAAGCTCACTACCTCCAACTAGTCTAGGAACGCCAAACAGGTCTCATGTACTGATAATTCCCAATCCCACTCGTCGGATAATCATCCTCCATCCCACATATCCCACTTGGTGCTCCGCCCGTTGTTAGTATTTTCGTGGGATATGTTAATAATGGATGGGTACTCTAAGGTTCCTAGTCTTGGGGCACAATCACAACACTTGTGGTTTCCCTGATTCCATGTTGAACCACATAACATGAATTTGTTCTACAGAATCGGAGTAGTGATGAATTATCCTACTAGGGAATTGTTGGTGCGATCATTTCATTGTGGTACTTCTAAGAGGATGAGAGGTGTTTCGGGTTCAGCTAATGGATGATGAATGTTGTTAGACCGATAGAAGATGTAAATTACAAGTTGTAAATATAGTGGTGAAGCCAAGATCTATGGCATCTAGAAATCCTTTAATAATATATCACGATGAATAATGTTGACTCCAAAATTATCCTCACTAGCCCCCACCATGGTCACCCTTCTCTCCATCAATTTCTTCACTACATGTGAAGCAGTCATTGCAGCCAGCATGGGAGGATCCAAAAGTCAATAAAAATTAGTCCAATGAAGAATTGATTGGATAGAGGATACAAAGGAGAGGCTAAAGGACTTAAAATATTTCCACATAATGCTCTGCGTACTATTCCCACAAATGGTACGCATTAGCCACATCATGCGTACGTCATAATTTCCGGAAGCGTCACACAGTATATAGATACAGTATGTAAAATGTCATACCATGTACAACCATGGTACAAAAAACCATCTACGAGGCTTTGGCCCGTGAATCGTTGATCAGCAAATGCAATGGTTTGCAGAATATGGGTACTGAAAGCCTAAGAATCTTTAATATTATTTCCAAATATTTCCAGTTAAAGTTTTTATGTTTGGATTAACAAGTATTAATGTTCAGTTTTACAGTCCAATATTAGTATGCAGACATGAAACTCATGTAGCATCTTCCTACATAGAATCCAGATTTAAAATTAAATGTTCTACAATTATGTCCGCAAAATCTGAAATTCGGTGCGCAGACAGAGAAATGTAGGAATTATCTGTTCGTAGAACGTACAAGTTGTTCGCGAAATGAATTTTTTCAAAATAAATGGTATGTCAGAGCAGAGGAAGTTGGGGAAGTCGAGAGAAATTATAACCGTGAGAAATGGTAAGAGATAAATGGAATAGTCCCATATATATAGTTTTGATCCCCCTATATTGGTCCTATCTATTCTATTGAAAACCATTTCAGTTCATGATCACTTCTACATTGTAATATTCCCCTTTTCATTCTGAATGGACCCCATTATGATGGGGGGATTTTCTACGATCTTGGAAATTCCTCAAAGGGATGAAAATACCCTATAATTAGTTTTCAGAAGGAATCAATTACTCTTACATGTATAGTAAGGTGAATGTACTAAATTTGAGTAGTAAATTTTAGAAGAAACCTAAAGGAATTAAATATTTAAAAGGATTTTGAATGGCCTTTGTACCATCACCGGGAAAGGTTTTCAGTCCACCTGGATCATGAACCACCAGGTAGGCAAAACGATCTGTGAACCGCTGGCCCATGGAGCGATCGCCAGAAAACCTAGCAGACCCCGAACCACGTCACCAATGGACTCATACGTGTGAAGGAAATCTATGTATCGTCTTGCGAATTCATTAGTTCGCGGACGAAGCAAACGTGAAGGGTTTCACGAACCATGATCACGAACCGTAGCCTCCTCAAACCTTAGATTTAATGAGTCCTCCACAGGTCAGAATATCTATGCATGGACATCCAGAAATGGTGTCACATGCCCAATAGATACCATTGTCTCGATGGTCTATAAAAGGATCCCATAAGGAATTGATAAAGGGGTGTACGAAAAAATCCTGAAGGTAACTCAGAGGTTGGAAGAAAGAACTCTGAGAGGATTCTGGCTTTAATCATCATCCATCAATGAAGACCGAGTTACAAACATCATTCTTCACAGGTACTGCTAGCCGCGAACCATAAAACAGGGGAAAATAACAATTATAATAGAACCGCGAACATATGTAGAGCCACCGAGGCATGATGTGCATAGTCAATCAATGGTGTCTGAATGACACTGGCATTCCATATCTGATGGAAATGAAGGATTATAATGATTGGTAAATTTTTTAATACGGTATATGACTGTTGATAAGGGGTTCACCTGATCATGAAGGGGTGGGGGTGAATTTTAAGTGATCTTATTCGAGGAAACCCTGAAATTAGTGGGATCACACTTATTTTTCATATAGATCAAATTCAAGCTTATGGATGGGGTATCTTTAAAAACCTCAAAAAATTATTAGAGATGAATTGTGCTAGCATGTTCTGATATATCCAAGAAGTGTGTGGGGAGGATAATTTGAACCATAACTATGAGGTCCCAAGAATCAAGAGGGATGTTACATGGATTGGGAGCCATTGGGTGTACGGAGATAGGAGAGGAATCTAATAGGGAATAATTTTCCTTAGATTGACAGCCATTTTGGGGGGCAACATATTAAGATCCACCGAGGAATGATGTGCATTTTTAATCAAAGGTGTCCGTAGGACACTGGCCTTCCTTATAAGATGGCCATGGATGGTTATGGAGATTCAAGATCAGTAAGGGTACAGAGTTTGAGGAATAGAATGAGTGTATATTGAGATATTGGGGACATTTGGGCTATGATTTACTCATGGAATTAGGTATCCCTTACATAGATATGACTCACACGCATGGTGAGGAATTTTTCCCATTATTGGGGTACTCTGTTATTTAACGTCATGTGGCCAGAACGTGGGGTTCCTCTTAGGGAAAGGAACCATGTAATTCCTTTTAAGATCTTGCTTCTAGGACAAAATTCCTAGACTATTTTTCCATAATGTCATGGTGGATATCTCGATATGATCCCTAATCTCACGTGTACTATTCTTTGTGTGAGAAACAATGGATTACACTGATTCCGGGTCATTTCTTAGGAACAAAAAAATCAATGTCAAAGGGAACTTCTAGATTAAACCATTGCTATATAGATTAAAATTGTACTTCAAGGATTATTTTGGCCTTGATGTTTAATGTTGTGTGGTGAGGACACAATGTTGTGTAGTTTAGAGTCATTTATTGAGTACAATTTAGTTATCATGAAGATCATTGGTAGCTACGTTCTGATCGAAACTAGGATATTCTTGCATTCCTTATGCATGAGTGATTATAAAATGTGTAACCCATAGTCTCAGGGGGGAACTTGGATCAGTAAGGATGGAATGTGGCTTGGAATCCATTGGGCATACTGAGATAGGATATGACTCTTATGGGGAAGAATTTTCCTTTGATTGACGGCCATTTTTGTGGGCAACATATATTGAGCCACTGGGGAATGATGCACGTAGTCATATAATGGCGTCTGTAGAACACTGGCCTTCCTTCTTAAATGGAAATTAATTATTATGGGGATCCATGTTTTCCTATATTATGGAGTTTGAAAAACAAAAAATATATTCCTGGAATCATAAATAATACATGTACCATGAATAACCGTGAAATACTAGAGCTTCCATATAGGTCCGATTCATATGTATAGTGGGAAGCAAAATATTTTGACCTATCATGAGTGGGGGCATGTGCGGGACCTCGTGAAACTGAGAACTGGGACACACATAACACTTGAAGAATTTCACAGTTTAGTATCATGCGATTGGGACCTTTCATGGACTACCCATACATGTCTGACCTACGCATAGGGAAGGGGGCATTTTTTTTGGTGGCTGGGCTAGGATTCCAAATCTGGGTGTCAATACGTATCCAGCAAGAGCAATAATCATGCCGCACGTAGTTCTGAATGTTCCCTGTACTGATCTGGCTGGTAAATGTGTGAGGATATGTGAGGGAATTTATTTATTATGGCTGATTCGGTATGCCAAATAGGGGTGTCAGTACGTATCCTGAAATGGAAAGAATCAATCCATACATAGTTCTGAACGCTCCCGATATTGATCTGGCTCAAAAATGTGGGTGGGAACGTTTTTATTTAATTTTCTATTAATGAAAGGTCTACCATATTTCCCTATAATTTACATGCGTAATATAATATTTACCACTGATCCTAAGATCCCATGAGTTATACTCTATGTGAGAAACAGGGAGTAGACATAGGGTTTCCATCAAAAGTGTTGGGAGGTAGAATATATGATGGATGCATTTTTTAAGGGGGTTGGGCCAAGATCGAGGATTGAGCCGTCTCTACATATCCTGTGAGGGAAGGAATCAATCTACACATAGTTCTATTAAAGATCATCCAGGTTATCATCATGCGATTAGGATGCTTGGTGTTATGTTGTTTATCGTCTTGTAGCGAGGACATGAGTCATAGTTTAATTTCATGTTTCAGGGAAATGTTCCTTAAAGTTTAACGTCGTGTGGAAAGGACAATGACTCATTGTTAAAGGTCTTAGATCTTAGACCTTGAATTCGGGGTAATAATATTCATAGTTTAAGGTCTTATTGTTTAGACCATGAATTGGAGGTATTATAACTCCTAGTTTAGGGTCATAAATCCTGGACCGTGACTTGGGCATATTATTACTCATAGTTGAAGGCCTTATAATTTTGACCATGATTTCAAGGTATTACTTCTCATAGTTTATGTCATCGAGATTGGGCCATGACTTTGGGGTATTATAACTCATTGCATAGGGTTATAGAGCTTAGATCATGACTTGGGTGTATTAATACTCATTGTTTAAGGTCTTAGATATTGGACCATGACTTAGGGTTATTAATACTTATAGTTTAATGTCTTTGAGTTTGGACCATGACTTGGGGGTATTATAACTCGTAGTTTAGGGTCATAGTTCTTGTACCAATGACTTGGGCGAGTTATAACTCATATTTTAGGGTCATAGAGATTAGAGCATGACTTCGGGGTATTACTACTCATTGTTTAAGGTCTTAGAGTTTGGAAACATAATTTGGGGTATTATAACTCATGGTTTAGGGTTCTAGAGCTATGACCAATGACTTGGGTGTGTTACAACTCCTATTTTAGGGTCATAGATCTTGGAACATGACATGGGGGCCGCTACTATGCGAAGTACTTCTTCATGAAATTTGCATTTGTGGGATCTGTTATGATCTGTACACCCATTGATATCAGGGAAATGCTCCTTTGGAATAGAACTTGTGTGTGTCATATGGTCCTTCCCAATTTGGTTCAATATTTTTGGGATTCTTCATGAGTATCCTCAGGGTTATGAGTACTAACACCATTTATACATCGAGAAAAGATTAAAGGCAGACCTTTTTGTTGAAGGCTCATGAAATTTGAATTTGGTTGATTTCCAAATACTGTAGTGTGCACATCCATTTTTCATCTAGCTGCTCCAACTCCTCAAATTTCCTTTTTTATTTCTCGCCTATGGAATTTTGATCTAAAATGGAAACAAAAAGTGACACAAATTAGATTTCGAATGTTAAAACCACTTATGCTCTGTATACTAGTGAGTATGGGGTCCCCAAGGTGGCAGTACATGTTGTGATCTTATAATCCCACAAAACATGAGGGATCATATCTAGCCCTGATTTTTTATCCTTGTCAACCATATTTTAAAGTCTGTTGGACATATTCTTATTGAAAGCCTCTATATTACAATTGGTTGTCACATTGTAGTGGGATGACCGATTGGATTTCATTCCAACTCCTGGAATAGCTGGTCCAATTCAACATCGTAGATGTTGGTGTCATTGCCCGTCAATATTGTATGGGGGACACCATATCTGGTAATGATGTTGGCCTTCACAAAGCTAACAATGTTTTTCACCGGACTTCATTAAAGGGTATGGCATCAGCCCATTTGGAAAAGAAGTCGGTCGTTGTGAGTATGAACTTGAATTGTCTGGATGTGGAAGGGGGATATGGTCCCACAACATCCATCCCCCAGGCAGTAAATGTCCCAGTGTACTTATCTATATGAAGAAACTCCGTGGGTTGGTGTATGAAATTATCAGGGAATTGACATGAAGGGACCTTTTGGTGAATATTCCACAATCATGTATCATAATGGGCCAATAATACCAAAGTCATTAGATTTTTTGAGAGACCTTGGTTGCTGATTGTTACGATCCATAAGCTCTGATATGCACTTCTTTCATGATGACAAGAGTCTCTCCTCCATCAATGCAGCTGAGAAGGATTCTGTCGAGGCCGCGTTTGTAGAGGAATTTTTTTTGGTTTTACCAATTTTATAGGACAAAGTTGACTGCCCATCTTCAGACGTATTCCCTTTCATTCCTATATGGTGGGAGTTCCCCATTCCGAAGGTAATTTTTAATGGGCTTCATACAGTTGGTTGTGTGACCATAAGGCTCCAAAACGGGGATAATTTCATCAGTCTCTTCAGCACTGCTCATGATAAATGGTAATACCATCCGGCGGTGGGAAATACTAATGACCCTTTCATCTTAGTCTGGATAAGCCAAGGTTGTGGCAGCATTTTCCAAAGCATCAGCCATAGCATTTTGAGACTGGAGGACATAAGTCAATGTTGGTTCTAAATGGAATTATTCTATTAGTTCTCGAACACAGTTCATTAAGGGAGCCAATAAATTATTCAAAATGACATAGTCACTATTGACCTATTTGATGACTAGCTCTAAATCACCCTTTATTTTTAGGTGTTTGGATTGTACATGAAGTGTCAGTTCCAAGATTACAATGAGGGCCTGATATTCTACTTAATAGTTGGTACACCATTCTGAAAGCATCATATAGTAAGGAAAGACAACCTTTTTGGGGGATATGAGTATAATTCCAAGCCCCACATTTTTTAGATTGGGATCCTCTATATTCATTCCTGTTGGGCTTCTGGAAGCACCGTCGAAGTACATTTCCCATGTCTGGGGTCCTTCTGGACAGAGAACACTTATTCATCCAGAAGTTCGACATCCAACATTTTTGTTTCTTCTGAGGGGTGCTTGGCCAGGAATTATTCTAACACATGTCCCTTGATAGCCTTTTAGGGTAAATACCACATGTCAGACTATTTTAGAATGACTTCCAATTGTGATAGATGCCCATTTAGTATGGGAAGTATGAGGATATATTTTATCAAGTTGCTGTGGGAGACCAAGTGAACCCAATGGTGCTTCAGGTAATGCGTGAGTTTCAGAACCGTGAAGATTAGGTCTAGGTAGTTCTTTTCATTTTTTGAATATCGAGTTTCACCCTAAATTATTTTTCAGCTAAGGTAATAGAGGTTGTTCTTGTTGTTGGAATCATTTTTCTACCCGAGTAAAGAGCCTAATAAAAGTTCCAGGGCAGTTACATACAAAATGAGTTGTCTACCGTCAACTGGAACAATTATCACCATTGGGCTTAGGAGATATATTCCGATATTGTCTAATTATTCTTGTAAATCATTATCCAACTCATATGTAACTCCTTTCTTCATGAGACTGGTAAAAGGAAAACACTTACCCTCTAAGTTGGTTATGAAGTGCCGAATGTAGTTGAGGTTCCCCTGGAGACCTCTCAACTTGATGAGATTGTGAGGTGGGGGAATGTGAGGGATGCCATTTTGTTCGGGGTCGACTTTGATGCCACGATCGTGTACGATTAAGTCGAGTAATTTGCTAGAGGTAATTACAAAGGTGAACTTTAGGCGATTTATCTTTAAAATGTGTTATCACAATTTTTTGATGAAATTTCCATGATCGGCTAGGTGGTTTGACTGTTGTCGTGATTTAACCACCAGATCGTCGACATGACACTTGATGAACATTCTCATGAAGGAATTGAATATGCAGTGCATGGTGCACTAGTTTTTTGCGTGAATATTCGTTAGACTAAAGGTAATCAACTTATAATAGAACACTACCTGAGGGGACCTAAAATCAGTATCTTCTTCATCCCTCTAGGACATTCGGATTTGATTGTATCTAGAATAGATGTCCATAAAAGAGAGGTTTTCATATCTAGAGGTTGAATCGATCAAAAATTATGTGATCATGACTGGGAAGTCGTCTTTTGGAAAAATCTGATTAGGGTTCTTGAAGTCCATGAATATTCAAATCTATCAGTTCTTATTTTCCACAGGGACTTTTTTCACCCAAAAAATATGATACTGGACATACCCTATGAAGTTGGCATTTATCATCTTGTCAAATTCAACCTCTATTTGGGTAGCATGCGTCAGGTGGGTTCTTCTGGATTTCTGTATATAACCCTGGTGATCTTCTGGTAAGCCATGATGATGAGTGGAAACCTCCAGATCAAGGCCTGACATTTCTGTGTAGTTCAAAGCTAACACATGTCGATTATTCTTTAAGAAGGTTGTGTATGCGTCCTCCTCCTCGACAGGAACAACCACACTGATCATAGTGGGGCATGTGTCATCTTCAGTGCCCATGTTTATCTTCTTAAGTTCATTGATTGTGGTGGAGAAACCTTCTTCGAATGAAATATGGGAATCATTGAGGTCTTCTTCTTCTTCTTCCTCATCTTTCTCTTCTGTTGGAGTGAAGATTATTGATATGAAATATCTAATTTTTGGATATGAATTGTGGTTTTCATTTGTGAGTATGTCCAGGGTAGTCTGGGGTAGCGAGGATGGGTCGAGTATATTTGTTAGGACTTTTCCTGACATCATGGGAGTTATCCTTCTCTTCCGCATATACGGACTATATAGACGTAACAAAGACCATGAGTACAATTGAGTCTACATCCAGACATGTGTTTATTTATTCAACATGGCCAATGGGTAATATATACACTTCCCGATGTTGTTGGAGGGGGTTGGCGGAAGTCGTTTCCAATCCATTCAGGGCAGTAATCCAACAAATTTTGCTGGATAAAAAATGTTTTTCTTCCAACTCATATCACACTGCATCGATATAATGTGGCTCACATGACTCAAACATGGATTTATCGGCTTGCACTATCCTGTTTTTCCCATTACCAAAAAATTTGATGCACTGATGGCAAGATTACAGAATTTTAGTGCGTTGATACAGCCAAGGCCTCCCTAACAAGACGTTGAAGGTCGTACTTTCCGCACTAATAAGAACTCGGAATCTAACAAGAGGTATCCAATCCTTGTTTTAATCTTGATCCATCTCAATGATTTCTACTCGCTTTTTTCATACACTAGCAGAGTTGTGGTGTAGGTTGTCAGGATATCTTCATCATAGCCCAACCGATGAAGTGTTCTCAGTTGGAGGAGGTTGACCTCAAATCTGTTATCAATGAAGATCTTACAGACATCAATTCCATTTATCTTTTCGGACACATATAAGTGTATCATGTGCCCTTTCATGATGGTTTCTTCATCCATAACTGTGAAGGAGATGACAATGTGACATTCTCATGGACTGGTCTCTATCCAATAGGCTTTGGCTGGTGATAATTCAGCCTCGAATTTTTGGGGACATAGTAAGGATTTGATGAGTGCCTCCCTAAGATCTGCAGACATTCATAACACATCCAGGATTGAAATATTTGTTGGCACAGAATCCAGATTCATTATAATATCATACTTCTTCTCTAAAGGTCATCACTTCCCTGCATGGGGTTGCTCTTTCCCAGATAATTTAGAGGTTTGGGATTTGGATGTTGATGGTTCTGTTTCTGTGATGGGAGCTGGTGGCGTTGTGTCCTTTTCTATGTTTTTCCAAACTAGTCCACCTGTATAACTTGGGTAATTTTACATTTTCTCTTCCCCTGATTAATATTTCAATATAATTAGGCTTGGATTTCATCTGATGTGGGAGAAGGAGCATTATGGTTCTTATTGTGTCTATCAGAGGGTTCCTCTGCGAGTTTCCCCAATGTAAACAATTTCAATTGTGTCGTGTATGGGAATTTGACTCCTTCCATGATCGTGTATTATAAGAAGCCTAAAGCCTATATGAACTCTTCAACTAGATCTCTGGTTGGGTGTGGGGAACTCGGCTTCATGATTGTAGTCTCCATCCGAGAAGCGTCCATTAAGTGAATGACATTAATGGATCCGAAGATGAATTCTGGGTCTGAGATTGTTTCTGTATAACTGCCTATTTCTGATATCGTCATTTGGAGGGGCAGTTCCTATGGTACTGTTTGGTGGGACGGTGCCCAATTTACTATTTGGCGGGGTGGTTCCGTTTTACCATTTGGTGGGGAGGTGCTCGTTTTACTAAGTCTGTTGGCATGATGTCTGAAATTGTAAAAACTAACTCCAGATTTGGTGTCAACTCATTTTAGTGTTCCTACTTTCGTCCCTGATGTCCTTTATAGGGATTCGAGGACTAGGAGGATGTTTTTGATGTATTGGGAGCTTTTGGGGGCATAGTTGGTCGCTTCATCTATTCCAGTAGGATTCCATGAACTCGGTTGACTGTTTTCTATGTAATCCAATTGTCAAATTTTTGCTTTTTCTTACTGGCTACTATTTTCCATTCCTCTTCCACTATTGGGTTTGTGGTCAAAACATACTTCACTTGTGCGGGTGGCTAGCCCAATTTGACTTTCCCTAAATCCACCATATTTTATAGAAGATGTTTTAAAACAAATCATTCCTGGACGGTGTGTCCTTGTATCCAATGATAGGGACAATATTTTTGATGGTTGTTGAGACCCACTTCATCGACTCGCTTTTGATCTGATATCTAGAGAAATTTATAATTCATGGAGGCTATGAAATAGACGCGGACCTGGCCATCTCAGAACGAATAGAATTTATTTCTTCATTCCTTGAAATGATATTTTAGTACCTTGTCACTCATCTTGCAGAGGTGGGAGTGGTTGTTGTCATCTAGGGGGCCCACACAGTTCGGTGGGGCCCTCACCACTGGAGCTGGTGTCGGGGGTGGATTAATCGTGACATAATATGCTTCATCTTTTCCCATCCTTTTTCATGGGGCATATGGGTCCACTCGGGACTTGAGGTTGGTACATTTTAATGAGTCTTCTATCATTTTTTCAGTGGAAGAGAAACCTCCGAACCCACTTGTGTACTTCACTGGGATGAGAGGTGTTCACAATTCATCATGGAGATTATCGATGCACATGGAGATAGTCTCATTCTGGGGGAGCGAATGGCCCATAGAATAATTTTGTCATTTCAATATGGAAATAAAGTCTAATAATCTTTCGTTCTCTTGCTTCTTGTAGTTCATGAGGTCACTGGCCATTTTCATAGGCAGTTCTGGACTGAAATGAAAGAGAAACTGTCACCAAATATCCTCCCAGCTTATGATTTAATTGGATGGTAAGCTAGTAAACAATACGAAGGCTGATACTTGAAGGGTTCGTATGAAGCACCTGAGTAATTCTGTTTCTTTTTTGCTTCGATGTTCCAATAATGTTGTCAAAAGAAGAGGCTTAGTGCATCAAATTCTATTCCGGGTCCCTGAAACCATTGAATACTGGGAATACGGGTTTTTCGAAATTTTGCTGTGGTGGAACATTTCATACCCAATCAGATTATTGAATGCTCTCTTGTTGTATCAGAGCGTTTCGACCCTCCATGGCTTCTACTTGAGCTGTTAGTTGTTCAACGATGTTCAAGAGCCCTTGATTCACGTCCTGTCGGGCTTGAGCTTGGGCTGGTGCGGAAGTGGCCAAAATTAGGTGTTCCGGTACTACAGGAATTTGAGGTTGATACCCAGCTGAAGGTATCATTTGTGGGTTTACTTGAATATATTTTGATTGTCTTCTCAATAGGGGTAATTCTTCATGTCCTTCTAGGGACAGGTTGAACAGACCTTTGAGTTTGGATTCATTCACCAGGATGAGTGAATGTGCCAAGGGAACCTCTTCTGGGAGCACCTACAAACATTCCGTGGGGGGGGGGGGGGAACACATCCGACAAGGTAGCTCCCTCAACCCAGGTTTCCATTAATTTGTCTGAGCTCTTTCATTTCTTCCCCTACTTAGCGAACCATTCCTCAATTGTGAGGGACATATTTCTACGGGGAGGATGAGGTGGGTCATAGAAGACCATGTATTTATTCTTTACCTTCTTAGGATTTTCTACGGGAGGTAATGACGGATTAATTTAGGGTTGTCCAATATTTAGTGCCAATCTCTGGTTCCAGGTATGCAAACCATCATGCTCAATGTGGGATGCGTCCAGGAGGGAACCATATTCCCTTTCTTCCTTTCTTTCATCTCCTTCCTCTGTAATATTTCATGTGATATCTGTGGGGTAAACATTTACAATGTTCACTGATACATATTGCCTTAGTTTCAGTGTCCCTTGTTCCCAATGGTAGGAAGGATTTCTGCGTAATGTGTTGGATTTATCCTCCCATTATACGATATTCTTCAGGTTTCTTGGTGAAGATTGATTTGAAAGGATCCCAGGTCTGACCTCGTAATGAATCTTTGTCTCGGATTGTGAGAACCGTGAAAAGGGGGGAATTGGTGACTTCTATATCCATCGTTCTTCTTATATAAGAGAAGATAGAAGTCTGATGTGCGGGGACTTGATGTAAAAATTCCCCAAGCCCTGTGGGATGGGGTTGTTCTGATTCATCCATCAATGTGCTACGACCTAGATTTACTGGTCTTATAGGGACATTTTTATTTTAAAATTCCCCTAGCCATGTGGTCTGGGTTCATTCCCACATTGCGGAGGAACCCGCCAGTATGGCTTCCTTTTGTATTTCACACACTCCCATGTGGGTGTGAGCCGAGTGTGGAATTGGGCTTGTATTGAGTCTGTGGTCCTTTGAAGACATGGTCACTACTTGCTGGTTGGATTCCCTTAGGCGGTATGCCTACAAGATGTTCCTAGTTTCCTGACTCCTAAGATTTTCGATGGCTTGATCTCTTCGGTCCTTCCACTTTAGAGACTTACTCTGGGCCTGTCTTTGTAGAGTATCCCAACATTCCTGAGTAGGAGTTTCATTTGAATGATTACTATGGGAGATGAAATTTCATGATGTCATTTCCAATGGGGAGTTATGGGTGGGATGTAGGGTGAAGTTTAGAGATCCATGTTCTCCCCATCCTCGAATGTGAACTCTAGTTGGGACATCACCAATGATATGACGCAACTTATGTAGTGCATGGAGGCAATCCAATTCAAGGTTTTTTTCCGCCTTTCTAATTGTGGTTTTTGTGTAGATGAGTGTGATTCCAGGTAGATTAGATAGAGAAGCTCCCATAACGTGTTAACATGGTCCACATATCCTTCATAGGGAAGGAATTTTTCTTTTAGCTGTAGAAGAGTAGTCCATATATTGAGCTGATTTTCAAGCACACGTTCTCTAGACAACTCTCTTGGTATGTCAAAATGAGAAGTGTCCATAGGCCCATACATCACTAATATATTTTCCTTAGATAATTCTCTTCTCATAAGAAACATATCTTCTTGTTGTTATTCCAGGGGATCCTCTAATTTATATGCAGAGCTAGACTACTTCTTAATGATTTCATTCCAAGTATCTGGGCTGGTGGGTGCCTCATTAATATGTTAACGGTTTGGGGGTGGCAGAGAAGATGAGTGTGGCCTCAGGACATCCTCTGGTTCAGAAAGAATATCACTCATTATAGACGAAGTTCCCAAGGTGTCTGACTCCATCTTTCCTAGAACCTTATCATAGGAGGGCTCTCTCATCATTGTCTCGACCAGGAAAGTACCTTCTTGAATGTATGAATTTTGGTTGCGGGTGGGACCTTCGCAATTGGTGCTGCAATGGTGAGGACTACTATTGCAACTTGTTGCCTGAACGTGGAAATTTTCTTTACAGTGTACACCCTGAGGAGGACCTTCAAGGAAGGCTACAATAAGGGGAGAACCTTTTTGTTGTTTGATGTCATCGAGTGGAGGACATTCTCAATGAATTATGTGATGGAGAGGACTACTATCACGTTTTGATACCTTCCTACAAAGAGAATTTCTACAGTGTACATCTTTGGGAGGGCCTTCCGGATGTAATTCAATGAGGGGGGGACATTCTCATTGCTTTTTGTTACTATGGGGAGGGCCTTCACAACAACTGCCATAGTTGGGAGGGCCTTCATAATGACTATCATAATGGTGAGGACTACCATCATGACTTGATGTCCGACTACAGGGAGAAGCATGTCTTTAATTTATACCCTGCGGAGGACAATTAGAGAGGATGACAGCAAGGGGAGGACCTTATTGTTGTATGATCTTTAGGTTTATGGGAGGGATACCCCAATGTGAATCTAGAGATAGGCTCCCATGATCGATCATTCCTATCCCATGGAGTGAGCCCCTTTGGGTGCTCTAGGGAGGACCTTCAGAGCTGATGGTAGTGATATTTTGGGGAGGACCTTCACAACTGCTATTGACACTTCCATAATTTGGTAATGGTCTAACAGGGTCTTGAGACATTATTGATATAGATATGAGGGCATCATGAACCCCATCTTCTAGCAGATAAGGATCATGTACATGCCCTTCATTTTCTCGTTTCCTTTGGTGTGTTTCATTTTTTGAGCACTCTATTGTGGGTAATCGGGGCCATCTGCTCTGGGTAACGACATTCATGTGTAAGTACATGTCTTTTTGGGTCTTGTTATGTCATCATGATACACCGACAAACATTTTTAATTTTTGTAGGTATATATGTCTACCCTGCAGTAGCCACCACATTGAACTGGAATCCACCAATTGAAACATGTATTTGTTCCCGATATATTTATCTTTATATCGCAAGATATTGTATTCGACCCACGTGGACTGGAGCAGGGATTCATAACTACTCTTGAGTGACTGAATCATTTTTTGAGTGACTCATTCCGTTCTAGGAAACTGGGTCATGGGCCTGATTTCATTCCATTTCCACTGATGCAATAATGTCTTGGCATGTTTAGATGATATAGTATGGGATTGATGTCTGATATTCCATAATTTCTCGGATGTTTTGAGAAAAATCTTTCAATGTAACAGGTATGAATGACTATTCTGATGTCATAGCATGAGTTTGCTCCTCCTCCGGTCTTCCATAAGTTGCGAGTAGATACTGGAATTGCTCTTCTACTGGGATAGTGGAATGATTCTTCCAGTGGTTGTCTTCTCTGTTTTCCAATGTATTTTATTGGTGGCCTTTATGTTGACAAACATGTATTTTTATCTACTTTCTTTCTTCTATATTTGTCTCACATAATTTTTAAGCATCCTTAGGAATTTGAATATAATCATATTTTCTTACCACCCTATTTGGATGACAAGATTGATATAAATCAGCAGATATTTGTGCATGCATATAGTTGGTCCTTCCCCTATTTGGTTGATGGGATTGTTGTGAATCAAATGATATATGCATCTTCCTATTGTTTTTTTCTCTGTCTACACAGTGGGACTGGTGACCACTAATAGGGATGTGAATATGCTCATATTGTTTCACCATTTTTCTATAGTGGGATTGAGTGGAGGGGGAAGAGCTACCTGTCTGTCTGTTAAATGCCACCACATTAGTACGATAGAGTTTCTTCTCAGGAATCAGGGTGATAATATGTTCTTGATTATATATTTTCTACCATGGGCGGGAACCCCAGGCGGATCGGGTCTCCAGGACTATAGCAGGGTCCCTCTATATAAGGTCCTCTTTGGAGAGAATTGGTCTGGTCGTCCGGTTATAGAGATGATGTTCTCTAGCAAGGGAACGTGAGTAGAACCCCTGTGAAGTTGAGAAAATGTTTTCAACATTGACTTCATCTGCCTCCCTAAGGTAAGGGAGGTACTTATTGTCATGTTCCCGGGACAGGCTCCCGAAATGGTTTGCAATGACCACCGATGCCGCCTTTTGCTGGGGTGTCAGCAATGACTAAGGGGGATGCTAGTGAGTGTTCATGGGATGGAGGTCCTGTCTCACGACCTCCATAGTTGGTAGAGTACCATTTCAGTGTTGCTCACTGATTAGCATGTTGGATACCCAACGTTGAATATTCTATGTAGGTGAGGGGGTCTTGTTCTTCGTTGGGGCCTCGGCCTCCTGCAGGATCGCAGATGCGCATGTCTGCATTGGTTGTCGGGTTGTCATTTGGATCGAAGGATGCTCTACGAGAATATGCAATGTATATATATGACATACAGACCAAAAAAACTCTTAAAAGTAGAATTATATTAAACATATGCATATTTGGTGATTCATCATGGACCTCCCTTCCCCTCTACTTTTTGTTGTGGGGTGAAGGGGTTTGAGGGGGGTAAGACCACCACATTGGTTAAGGATTAACGCCGGGATCACCATTTGTGTTCCGCCTCCGAGGTGGCACGTTTGGAGAATACTCGGGTGAAAAAAATGGTCCAACATCTAGTATCCTTTTGTCTATTATTTTTGGGGTAAGACCTCCACCTTGGTTAATGATTCACATCGGGTTCACCATTTTTGTTTCACCTCCGAGGTGGCACATTTGGTGTGTACCAGGGAGAAAAAAATGGTCTGACATGTAGTATCCTTTAGCCTATTATTTTTGGGGTAGAACATCCACCTTTTTTAAGGATTCACATTGGGTTCACCATTTTTGTTTTGCATCCTAGGTGGAACATTTGTGGTGATGGTGAAATGGTCTGATGAAAATCATCACCCACCTCTTTTCTATAGATATGGTTTCTCTCCAAGTTCGCCATTTCTTTTATTTCAACCTATTCTGAGTCATTATCCCTCAAAGGTGGTTGGACTAACCCCATGGGGACTGGGTAGCGTATCCTTTCTATATTTTGAAAGAAGTACCATTTTCATATGGTCCCAACGGGTGATTACATTGGGTTATATACGTGTGAAATAGGTCCTCTTAGGATAAGACTTCCTCAGATGGCCTCTGATGGGTTTATTCGTGGATCTAAAAATAGCCAATAGCCCTGGTATCCATGATTCATTGACCTATTTCCAATGTCAGGTGTTCGTTGGATGATGACTTGGCCAATGACACTTAAGGACTCAATTGTTCGAGAGGATGGGATGTCAGGCTCACTGCACCCTTCGAAGGGAGGATTATCTCCCATTCTGGGACTCTATTATAGATATAATTCATGTTAGTATGTTTGGGAATCCTTGTTTCATTCCCAAAGAGTGTTTCCATGGTCTACCCTTGGTTTGCAGGATCGTTATGGGAATTCATATATTTGATGCTACAGAGATACTGCTATCTTGAGCCATACAATAAAGAGTTCTGTAGTTTATCATCATCCAGGGGGTATATAAGGTGACTTGATGTTGGGATCAAACCAACAATATTGGTTTCCTATGTATCCTCAGTAGAGGAATCATAACCCATGTAGTTCACTTTTGTTGGGGCTTACGCATGGATTCTTATCATTTGAGAGGATATGATTTGGTGAACCCTATTGGAAGGGAAACCTTTTGAGATCGGGCATTCAAGTAGGCATCCTATATATCCTGGCTTGATCAGGAATTAGTGTTCCCATATTTCAGATTCGTTTGGATGTTGTAATTGTTATAAACCTCTAATCCCATGTGATTCATTCTCAGTGTGAGAAACAATAGGATGCGAGATATCCAACCAACCACATGGATCCTATACTGTTAGTGAGGGAGGGAGAGCCTATATTGGAAGAGGCCAGGGAGACTATGGGTGAGGGAGAGAAGCGATGATCCTTTCAATGTGAATGACATTAGAGGTCATGTGGCCTGGCCTCAAATGATTGGGGACTTACCTTAGTGGGAAGGCCCCAAAACACGTTCTGGGAAGGGGTGAAGTTTCGTCCTTGTCAAAAGGGGGAGTGGACACAACCCCATTGAATGACCAACATACCTCATTGAATGGAAAATTAGGTTATCACCCTTAACCCCTATAACAGAAAGGTTCATGTCAGCATCCTAAGGTTGCACACAGGGTTTCAATGGGAATGTAGACACACAGACATTCTTGAAGCTCAAACCATTATGGGGAGAGCCTTCGTGACTCCACTTACCATGGGTATGTAGAATCAATGGGGAGTGTTGATGGACCCAATGGTATGATCATATGGGTCTGGTGTCTTTGGAGGAGGATTTTTCCTTTTGTCAGGTGATTTTTCCATGGAGGGATCATAGAGGACTAGATGGTGATGGAGGGACGCAGTTGGAACTGAAGGAAATAATTCCAAAAAGCACCCCATTCACCATAGTGTTTTTTTATGTGAGATTGGGGAAGCTCTGAATACTATAGTGATTTGTGGGTAGGGTGGTCATCTGCGTGACGATGCAGTATATGGGCATGGTATGGGCTACTACGCATTATGTGGTACACAATCTATCATGTCGCTTTGGGTTCCCTCAACGTACTAATGAAGTACGCGAAACTAGATTAAAACTGTGCTGTGATACAATATGCGGAACACCATATTGAAGGAGGGTCCAGGGGACTCTCATTCATGGGGAGTTCATCTGTGAGAAATATATGGTTCTCGGTTACACCATTTGGGTTCACAATACTAGTATAATTTCTAAATTCCCTCATTTTATGGTTTGCGCCAGGATGTACTTGCAGAGAATGCAGTTCGCAACTCGGGATTCGTTGATGAATCAAGAATGAATCTGGAATCCTCTCTGGGTTATTTCTTCCAACCTATTGGTTCCCTTCACTATTTCTTCATCCTTCCCCTTATTAATTACTTTTATGCTCCCTTTATAGAGAATGGGGAAAATGGTATCTATTTAGCATGAGTCGCCATTTGTGGAGGCCCATGCATAGATATTGTGACCCGCGGGAGACTCGGTCTATCAGAGGATTGTAGAAGCTACGATTCGTGATCATGGTTCACAGAACCCTACTTGTTCGCTTCGTCCATGAACTAATGAATTCATGGGATGGTACGCGGATCTCCTTCATGCACATGAGTCCTTTGGCAACGCGATCCGCTGGATTTATGGTCCAGCTGTCCTTGGGAAAACAGTTCGTGGATCATTGCACGTACCTGGTAGTTCATGATCTAGGCAGTCCGCGTACCATTCCCAGTGATGGTACGCAAGCTATTCCAATTTCTTTGAAATCATGAAATCCTTAAGGTTTATTCTGAAATTTTCAACTCAACTTGAGTCCATTCACCTTTCTAACTTGTAAGAGTACTTTCTTCCTTCTATAAATTTATTATGGGTGTTTTCTTCCCTTAGCAGAATTTTCAGGACCCTACAAGGATGAAGATGCAAACCTAGTGAAATCGCGTTCATGTATAGGGGAAAAACAGTTCTACTAATTATTGGTAGGCCTTTTATGCCTAGTTATCTCAATAGTACCCTTGTAGATAAATCTATTTTTGTTGATGTGAAAAAGATGGGCCGCATAGGGGAATTATTACAATAACTGGGTCATAGGCATATTGGGGGGTTGATATTTGTTGATCCTCACTATGAAATGTAAAATATTTTCTTTATAAAATCCTATCATTTCATGTGGACTATTTTAATATTGAAAATTTAATTTTGTTCATTTGAGTTAATTAGATATAGATTTCATTGATTATAGAATAAACCGGAAAATCCTTCTAGTACCTATCACATTCTGATAGAATATATTGTTCATTAACCCAAAAAAAACATCATTCCAAATAACATTCCACATATGAAGCAAATGACAGTGATTAGAATTTATTGCACCAAATTTTCATGAATTTAGCACACACTCAGTTATTATTTAACAAGTTTTGAAAAAAAATTGAATCATTTTGACAACACCTATTCCATTTCATTAACTATAAATGTGAAACTCCTAATTTTATGAGGTTATTATTTTTATATTGAAAAGATAACTAAATAGAGAGTTAACAAATGTCAAAATGAGATTAGTTTGAATAAAAAAAATTAAAATAATATTCATGTCATTTACAATATATAGGAATAATCCAGACATCAAATTGATATAAGAATTTCATTGTATGATCAAATTTGTTTTTTGGCCTTAATATTATTATAAAAATGGTTCAAAACTCAGTGAATGTTCTCTGATTTTGATGTATAATTATGACATTTCTGATAAGAAAACATAAAAAGATGACAAGTTCTGTAGTCATAATGAATAAACATAGAATTTTTCTAGATTTAATGTCTTTAATGATTTTTTATTGAGGGTCATAAATTAGAAAACAGCATTTGATTATTGTTTAAAAAAATAAAAAAATTATTTATATATATTGTGAAATATTGGAACCGATTGAACATTAATATAATAAATGGTTTTTTTCTAAAATGATTGAAATTGATTTGTATTGATTTTAAAGTCACAAAACACACATAAAATGTTAAAACAAAGAAGAAGACCTTATATTGTAGTTATATAATAGGATAATAGTAGTTCTTTAACTTTTTACATATTATAATAAACCCAAATCAATGTGATATTTTGTTTTATAAAATATATAAAAGGGAATTTTTATTGATTTAAAATTAGAAAATCATGAATCATAGGATCAATATATTGAAAAATATCTTGACTGGACTTGATATAATAAGAAATAAATTATTGATTAATTGTTGACATGTATGAATAGGCATAACATCAATCCAATATTCAGTATTGTCAGAATAACCAAAAAAATAGTTTTAATGCACTTGAAATCCTTTGAAAGTATGTATCCAAGAGTTAAGACAAAAGAACAAACTTGCATATCGATCACAACTCACATCATATTGATATAATATCTATTCTCAAATGCCAAAATTTTTTAAATAAATACTATATACTAATTTCAAGAAAAATAATGATTGTTTACTATGTTTGGACCATTTATAATTTATTCTATTTATAGCGACACTTTATAACATCTATATTTAGTGTCTTTTCTTATGATAATAAATTTTACTAATATGATCATGTTTATGACTTATGTATCTTCATTTCGATTCAAATTCTATATTTTAATATCCCTTAATCGTTTCTTATTTTATTGGATAAACATTAATTTTTTTCTAACATTATATTCTAAATTCTTCTTCTAAATCATATTCATCTTATATTTTTGGAAACTTTTTTTCTTTAGATTTATCTACTACATTAATATTCTTACATTTTATTAATTCATTTATGAATTTGTCTTATTTTGTTTCATTATCCTTTATTTTTTATTTTCTTTTTTATTCTTATTATTCTTTTTATTAGACATTTATTTGCAGTATTTCTTATAGAAAATTTTCATCTACTTCCATTTCTAGATACCGAATTTGAGATTAATAATTATTTGTTTTAATTTTACTTTACATTATTATCCTTATGTTTATACTTCAGTTTATGTTTTCACTTAATATTTTTTTCATCTAACATTTCTTTCTCCCAATACTAGAAATGTGATCTATACCAATGGTTTTGGGAAAATTGTTGGTATAGTTCACTAATTTGGACATATACCAACGGTTTAGCCAAAACCATTTGTATTGGTCACTTATATAGACCTATACCAACGGTTTCCCAAAACCATTGGTATAGGTCACTAATATGGAGCTATACCCATGGTTTTGGGAAAACAGTTGGAATAGTTCACTAATTTTGACCTATACCAACAGGTTTGTGTATACCATTCGTATAGGTCCATTATAGAGACCCTATACCAACAGTGTTTTCCAAACTGTTGGTATAGGTCCCCCCTATACCAATAGTTTTTCCAAAACCGTTGGTATAAGTGCCAAAATCCAAGAACTTATACCAACGGTTCTCAAAACCATTGGTATATTTCAATAGCAACTCTTTTGAGAACCATTGGTATAGGAAAATGTATTTTTAATAGAATCTTCTTAGAAAGGACATTAAATAAATCAAAATTTTAAATACTTATGATAATACATATATATTTATTTATGAAATTATGTTCACAAAAGTTAGTTAGCTTAGTCGTTAGGTTTTTCAGTCACAAAAGTGAGGTGTTGGGATCAAAACCAACTGAATTATGGTTTTTTGAATTACATATAACAACACTTTATGGAAACGTTGGTATATATTTTCATATTACCTATACCAACGGTTTTCCCAAAACCGTTGGTATCAAACTATTCCCACAACTTACTTGGAAACGGTTCTCCAAACCATTGGTATAGGCTATACCAATGGTTTGGAGGCATATACCAACGGTTCCAAACCGTTGGTATTGGGAATTTTTCCCGTAGTGTCCAATTAAATTGATAATAATTTCATTCCATTTCTTCTCCAGTATTGTGCCTCGGCTAGTTGGCTCATGATTCACATGTAGTTATGATTCTATATAATGTTTTCTATATAATTCTTCCAACTTACACTATTAACATTTTATTTTCCACTAAATTTATTTTCTTCATTTTTATGTGACTTTTTTCTTCTTCTCCTTCAATATATTAATATTGGATTTTTTTTCATATAGTGTTTTCTTTTTCACCTAGTTTTCTGTTATATTTTCTTAAAATTAGTTTTCTAAATTGTTTTATTACCCTAATAGATTCATTTTTTCATATAATTTGTCTTCTAATAATTATTGTTTATTTCATGTTTTTATCTTCTCATTTTATCATTTAGACATAATTCTCATTCCAACTTTATATATTGTATTCTCTCTTTTATATGGTCTTATAACTCTGGTTATTCCTTTTTTCTCTTTTAGAATTATTCAACCTAATGTATTCATTATTTCATTTTTCAATACTTTTTTAATATTTTTTGACAAGTAATGACTTATTATTATTATATATGACTAATAAAAATTTTACTTTACATCCAGTCCACTGTTGAGCATCCCCTTCAAACTTATGGATTTTAAGTTATAATTATAGCTTAATATTTTTAATATTTTCTGCGATTATTGTTTCTAATAAATTATCCTCTAGTATTTTTTTATTTTCATAGATTCTTCTAAATATTTCATTCACTCATACTTCTGATTTTTCTTATATCTTATGGCATCACTCTTATATATTTACTTCACACTCTGTTACTTCATTTTTCATCAATAATTTGTATATAAAATGACATTAGTTTATTCCATGTTATTATACTTCAATTTTCTTTTATTTTTGTCTGTCATTTCAGTTTATTGTTATATTAAAATTATACATTTATTATACTAAAAAATTTATTTTCAGTTTCTCATTTGATCTTTGGTATATTTAATTCTACTTTACCTTCTATTACAACTTTTGGACAACACTCAAAATTGGTTTTTATTTATTCCATCTACTTATATCTATGGAGTATGGTTTTTTGGTTTTAACATTGATTCTAGAACCCCTTTTCGTTGTATATAAAATCTTTCTTATACATTTTTTTTATACATAAAATTCATATTCTACATTTCATTAAATAAGATGAAATTTTCATTTATTATTACTTGTGATTTTTCATTTATATTCCACCTTCTTAATTTTTTTTCACATTTATTTTTTTTCTTAAATTTTCAATCTCTTTATTTTATTTGAGTAACTACTTCTTGTTTATATATTTTTTATTATAACTCATATTAAACTACCAATTTTTCCCCAACTTTTACATTCCATCATCATTTTCATATTTCACATTTTATCTTCATCCCTTATTGGTGAATTGAGTTCAGATTAATGATATATAAGTATTAGTAATCACTCCTTCGTCAACATTTTATAGGGTTAATTTTTTTTCTTCTTCTTTTAAATTTGAATGTTATTTTGGATTTTTTGTTCTTGCTTCAATTTTTTGAATGTTTCTAGTTTTAATTGACATCTCCTTCACCATTCATTTATTCTTTGAAAAAAATTATACTAATTTTTCTATTTCTCCTCATATAGTTTTTATCACTACATTTGAATCAAATTCATATTTTACTTCCTCATATATATATATATATTATTTTTCATTTTTCCTCCAAATATTACCATTTTAAACAATTTTTTTTATATTTCTTTACCTATTCTCTTTTATTTTTTCTTATATATTTGATTCTGGATAGAAATAATGCCATGATATATATATCATCTATTCGAGTGAGGGGTGGTTTTTAGTGATTGAGGTTAATTTATACAAATCATGATTTTTAAATCAATAAAATATATATTTTACCAATTTACATTAAAATTAACAATAAGTTTTGAATGATAAAAATAAATATATATCATATATGAAAATCATAAATTTAGAATTTACAAGAAAAATTTGTTTTTTATGGAATTGAATTTAGTATTTTTTTAGTTTTAGACACATAGGTGACCCTTACATAGATAGGTAGTTACAAAATCACATTAGTGATGAAGGAAAAATCATATGAGATATGATTACAAAACCTCTTAATTGAAATTTTATTTGTACATTTTAATATTTGATTTCAGATACTAATATAATAATTAATTATGTTTTTAATTTAATATTAATTAAATTAATCTTAATTAAATTAATCTTAATTAAATTTAAATTTAATAATTCTTAGTGGGGATGGATTTTTGAATCATTACATTACCCCCTCTCGACTATAATAACATGATCAATTCTTATTAATTTTGTGATGATGGAACAATGGCCGCCAACTATTATAGTGATATTATTATTCATTTTGTAAAATGATATTATTCATATCCTTATTTAGAAAAATATCAATAAAAATAACATTTTTATTAAGTCATGTTGATGTTTTTAATTTAAATTGGTAATATCTTTTTGGTTATTTGGTGTTGGATACGAGTATATTCCCATTACACTCAACTTCACGTGTCGAGGAAAATACAATTATAATTATTATTGGGAGGGAAGGTTGACCTTCTAGTAATGATCATACCAACAAATATGAAGTGTCTTTAAATGATCCATACTAGATTGTCCACCTTAGGGAATTATTAAAACTTTCCAGTGAGATGAATCATGAGGGGATATGTAAAATATATTGATCCTCGTAATGATTTGTATAATTAGCTATTTACATAATTTGGCCATCTTATTGAAATATTAAAATTTTATTGATTCTATTTTGTTCTTGAGAGTTATTTATATATATTTCACAGGTTTAAGAATATATTGGAAATTTAACACAAAAAAATTTACATTATAGATGATGATTTAGTTTATTGATCAATTAAGAAGCATCATTCGGAAAAACATTCCATTAATAATGTTTTTTTAGTAGATGGAAGTTATTGGAACAAATTAAGCTCGATGAAATACACACTCACATGTTTTGGAATAATTTTCTCTCAAAAACTTATTCTATATGATGAATATAATTTTTTTAAAATTTTAAATGTCTTTTTTTTCTTTATTAACAATAATATTTTTACATTGAAAAAATTATGTAAATGGGGTTCATTAAGCATACAATGAGCTCAAATTGGATTCGAAACATATGAAATTGATATTGTAGCCATTCTCAATCAGTAAAACCCAACCACACATCAATTTGAAATCTGGGTTGTTCAGTATGATCAAATGATACATTTGACCAACACATCAGTTTTAAAAGGGGTTTAAATTAAGGAAACGAGTTCAGATATTCAAGGAAAATTATGACAAGTATGAATAGACTATATATCAATTTGACATGTGGTAAATTTATAATGACTGAACATACAATTTAATTAAATTTAATACTTTATATGTGAACTTATATTGTTAATAATCTAGAAAATGACCTTGTATTGTCAATAAGATAATGGAAAATGTCTGTCATTTATTTTTTTAAATATACTAATAAAAAACATTTCAATCTGACATGGGGTTTCTTTGAATTGATAAAATGATATTTTTCATAGATTTAAAAGTAAAAATAAATATTAATGGGTTAATACCTAGAAAATGACATCAGATTATAGTTAGAACATATGAATACAACCATCATTTAATTTTGGGCATGTTTTAATAGGTCTCACATATATTTAATAGCCAATTCACCTAAAATAAAAAAAATAATTTTTTTATTATTTTAATTTTCATAAACATGCATCACAATCTTAAAAAATAGAAAACAATATCGAATTGCCATTAAATTTTAGGAAATTGATCAAAGATTATTTTTTGACATGTATTCATACACCTCATGTCAATCCAATATTCATTATTTTCAGAATGAATGAATACTTGGTTTTACTTGACATAGAATACTATAAAAACATGTTTCAAAGAGTCAAAAACTAGAAAACATTTTCATATTGTGAGATCAACACATATCACAAAAAACAGCCAAATATTATTAAATGTAAAAAATTATCCAACAATAGTTGTCCGGTGATTTCATGAAATTCCGATATTGTTTTTTATGTTTTGACCATTTGTCATTTTATTCTATTTTGAGGTACTTCTTAAGACTTCATCATTCAATTCATTTTCATTAAATCAATCCTTCTACTAATATGCTCATGATTATAGATTTTATTTCTTATACTTTTATTAAATTTATATATTTTCTATTGAATATTTCATCAAAAACATTGAAATTCACTTCTTTTAAGAAAATAATTTCTTATTTTCACTTCTAATATAGAATTAACTACTACTTCTAGCTTTATGAATGATTCATATTCAACTAGAACTTTTGGATTTTTAAAATTTATTATTTTGGAATCTGTTTTTTCTTTTTTTCCTAATTATCCTTTTTTCCTTTATTTATATTTGATTTCCTATTTATCATAAATTTTTTATTCAACTTATTTTATTTCAATTGTATCTTCACATACTTATGAATCTACTTCAATTTCTAGATAATGACTTCCAGCTTATTGATTTTTTATTTTTATTTTACAAATTTTTCATCCAAAATTTCTCATTGTTCCTTACTGTTTAATAGATTGTCACCTTTTCATTTTCTTTTTTACTTCCTCCGTATTCTTATGTTTTTTAGATTTTGGATTTTGAGTTATAGGATTTGATTTTACATGAAGTTTTTTCAATTTTTCGTACACAGTTTCTTCTAAATTTATTTGATTTTTTATATTGGACTCATTTTTTTATCATTTTCTTCAATTTTATCATTTTCATTGTCTTTCGAGTCTTCTATATTTTTCAATTACATAATATTTTGATTTTATTTATGTCTTCAGTCTCCATTTTTTATATCATATTCTTACTCTCATAATTCCTTTTTCCTATAAAATATTTCTACTTAATGTCTTCAATAATACCTTTTTTTTACATATATTTTCTTCCCATATCATAATATTTAGAATTTTATTATTTTATTCATCTAAAAATTTAATATAATTATTATCCATTGTTGATCTTCTCCATCTAAATTTTAGATTTTTTAGCCTTATTTAAATTTTCTTTTGAATTCTATTTCATTTTTTATTTTATAAATTTAATATAATTTTTTAATGAATTAATCATATACGGCTATTTTTTTATTATTCTGATGACTTCACACAACAAATTTGTGGACCATCTATTCCTAATTGCTATAATTTATTTGATTGATATATTGTATGTTTGTACATAATAAGAAATAATAAAAATTTAGTTTCGTAATATTTCTAGGAAATTTGAGGTCTAAATCTTGGTTTTTACTTTCTCGAGCTCATTTTTTGACTTTTAAACCAATTAAAATCCATTTTTTGGTTATTTCAAGCACAAAAATGTCAAATTGAGATACGCTCATTCCTATATTTTAAAAAATAAATTAAAATCGTTTTTTAGTGATTTTATGATAACAAAGGATTAATATATTATGATTGAATGAAAATATAAGGTCGTTTTCATTACTTTGGAACATTATAAACAATTTTGGTAATAAATTAACAAAAAAACACCATAAGTCAGATTGAATTACGAAATTTTCATATATTTCAAAAATTAAATAATGGGGTTTCCCTATATTTAATGGCAATATGTTTTCATTTTGACAATATTAAATATCATTAAAAATTTTAATTAAAAATGGACATTTAATCATTCTAACAACACGGTACGATGGAATGACATATTGTATATTCACGCATTCCATAAATTATATAGGGGTTGTTTTTAATGATTTCACAATAATCCATTATATATTTATATGGAATGATCATATAAATCACATATTCAAATACTAAAATGTAAAAAACTAATTGATAATAATTTTCCAACGATTTCATAATAATTAATTCTTGTTTACTAGGTTTTAAAAATCTATCCAATGTTTTTTGAATTTTAAATCCATAAAGCATAACATTAAATTATTCTAAGAAAACTATTTATATGATTGATTTACATTCTCTTCCAACAATCTATAGGTTATTTATAAGGCATTATATAGTGATGTCACAACAAACTTTGTTATTGTTTTCTATGATTTGACACAATAATTCAAATTTTTAATGAATATTAAAAAAATTACACATTTTTTGGTAATTAAGACCATACCTCATGTTGGATTGATATGTGGTCTATCATTATAGGTCAGAAATTTATCATCAATTTTTATGTTGTGATTTCATAAAAATTCAATGTTGTATAATTGTTTTTGACTACTTCATACACATTTTGGGACATAAATTAATAAATATTTAATTTTATTCATTTCAAAAAATGGTAATGTAGGATTAAGTTGTGTTATTTCTTATATGTAAAAAATTTAACATTTATTATGTTCCAAATCTTGAACAAATAAACGTAGGTCTCTAAAAAATTTCACCCTTTGATGTACGTTAGTTATGAAATTTAAATATTAAAAAAATAATTTTTAGCACATCCAACTAAATGCACACACCGCACATCTAATTGAGACACAATAACTTCATTCATGGCAAATATTAATCAATTATAGTTTTTCTATGGATTCAAAACAATATTCAATAGTTTGTATGGATTTAAACTATTGATTCCCATTTTTAATCATTAAGATCACTAAAAACACCAATTTTTATATCAAATAAAATAAGATATTGAAACGCCTATGATTTATTCCTAAATGATACCAATTTTACAAATTCATTTTTAAAACAATTTCTTGAAAATTCTATGAGGTTTTCTATGTTTTAATCATTTAATTCATGTTTTTGAACTCTTAAATATATAATACTGTATATTCAGTTATTCCAACCAAACATATTGATATTTTGATGTTTTATCTATGTCACAAATTAATCAAGAATGTTATTGGATTTCATGGGAGTTAATTGTTTTTAGGGTTTTGACAAACTAATACTTGTTTTTAATGATTTTTATGACATATAAAGCTAGTTTTTTGTCATTTTGACCGCACAACACATCAGATAGATGTTTGGTCTATTTATAAAAGTCCAAAATTATTCCAATACCATCTCCCATGATTTCATGAAAATCCATGTCATTTTTATAGGATTTAACCCTTTAATTATTTTTTTGACTTTTAAATCAATAAAAACATGAATTTAGTCATTATGAGAAATCCACGAGCCCAGTTGACATGAAATATATTCATAAATTTAATAAATTATACATTGAGTTTGACAAACATGAATCAAGTTATATATATCATGAATTTAATCGTATTCAATTTATAATAGTTTTACGATAATTTGAGGTTGTTGGTAGGGTTTTGACCCCTAAACACATGTTTCTAAATATTGATTAATCTAATATTGTTTTCAATAATACTAACCACACCACCTTCAAGTGTGGTCTATTTTTATATTTCATAAATTAATCAATGATCATTTTCCAATAATTTCATGACAATCCAAGTTCCATCATTTGTTTAACCTTACTAAATATTGTTTTATACATTTAAATAAATAAAAAATACTTTTTCATTATACAGAAAAATCCACAATTTATATTTATTTTTCATCAATTTATACATGTAAAAAATTAAAATTTGTTCATTTTCATATGATTATTTTAAAACCTATGCATTTTATAATTTTTTATCTGAATAACATATTTTGAATGATTTTTTACTATAAAACATTTACTTTGATCATTCAGACTATATCATACACCAGAATGACTCAAGGCTTCTTACTATAGGTGTATAAATAAATGGTGGTTATTTTTATTGATTTCATGAAAATTTTAAGTTATTAAGTATGTTTTCATCCATTAATTCAGGTATTTAAATAAATTTTAAATGTTTTAAAACATAATTTCTATTATTCTAAGATCACCAAATTTCATTTTGAAATTAAATTTATTACATAATGTAAAAAATTAATCAAGGATTGTTTTCCTATTATTTCATGATACATCAAGATTCTTTTTACTAGAATTTGACCCTTTTAAAAATATTATTTGGATTTTAAATCCATAAAAACATACCAATGACATGCGTAACAAAACTTCATATACGATTGTTGTGTGGTCTATTCCAATATAGAAAAAAATAAATAGATTTAATTGTAATATTTTATGTATGTAAATAATTATATTTTTTAATATATATGTTTATTTATGAATTTGATAGTGTTTTAGAGGCTTAAAATGATAATAAATCCAATCTCAAGCATAGAATACTCTAATATTTTTAAAAGAGTGTTTTACCGCCTTTTGATGTAAATAATTTTTAAATATATCTTTTGAAAATTTTATAAGCTTTATTTGTCAAAATAAACTTATTCCATAGAACTGGGACATTTAAATTTACTTTGAACAAATTTCTGTATTTTTCTGATAATGTTCATTTTTTTAATGAATAGTGAAAAATGTTGTATTTTAATTCAAATAATCATTTTAATATAATTTATTTATATTGATATATTATCTTTTTAATTGGTATTAAAGTGAAATTATAATATTTTTTTACCATTTAATCCAATGGTGGACATTGGAATTAATTTCACTTTGAAATTGGACATAAACAAGTGTCAATCTTTCTATATATATTGTTTCTTAAAAACACGCTATTTGTTTTGACAATGGAAATTAATTATTAAATTAATCAATTCAACTTATATTTTTTTAATTTTGTAAAATAGACATCATTCTTGAATTCGGAATATCAAATATATCTTAGGGTGAGTTTTTGGTATTTTTCTGAAAAAACATCAATTTTTGATGAATAGTGAAACCACTATGTGTTAGTTAAAAAACTGATTTCTCGTTTAAAGGAAACATCTCCACTTCTGTGAATTGAATTTCAAAAATCCGACATACAAGGTTTTCATTAGTCAGTAAAATGTGGATCAATGGGATTAAAATAATTTTTGGTGCATAGTTTGTTTTAAGTGTTATCAATCGCAATTAAAGGTAATTAGTATAATTTAAGGTAAATATAATGTTATAATTATATGAAACTACCTTTACACATATCCTAAACTTATTGGATGAGTCATCGCCGACCATTAAAATCCATGGGTAGATTTTTGGGACCCCCTGGAGCCACTTGGGTATGATAATGACATTAATACCTTTTATTTAACGTAAAAATAATTACGTCACAAACATGTAATATTTTACTAAAAAAAATTACATGGGGTTATACACGTTATATATTTGACTATAAATATTCATTAGAAATAAATATAGATATCTTACATCATGTTATATTTTTATAATTTTTATACATTAAATAAATAAATTTATTTATGACACCATGATCATGTAGTGATTTTCTCATTAATGAACGATTTAAATAATATGAAATGGTATGGTAAAATCATAGACACAAACTTATATAAAACCTATATGATGGGTGGATTTAGAAACCTTATCTCCTAATCCTAGAAATATATCATTTTGGGACCATTAAAATATAAAAACCATTTTATAATAATGTAACATTTCAAGACTTTCCAAAAGTAACCCTCCTCCCTCTTATAAAAATCCCCCACCTATACCCCCTTACCAACACATCCCAAGCCATTGGATCAAACAAAATCTGATAATATTATCTCCCCAAATCCCTTTCTTACTCCTAGAAGCCTCACGTTGGGTAGAAGTCTTCTCAAGTAAGCCTCTGGCTCCAATAAAAAAGAGTTACCCCATTTAGATGAAATGTCTTCTCTCGAGTTTCATTCTTTTATTTTCTTTCTTCACTCCCCATAACATTATTATTCTTTGATTCCATAACAACACCAATATCCACAATATACTAGTATTTTTTTATGATAATGATTTTATTTACACTTACAGAAACCATCGTCTACTTGTTAAAGAACATATTTTTTCTGTGGGTGGCGAATTGCTGCCTCACGAAACGATTATTATTCAATATTCTTTTAACACCTTTCATAGTGGCCATTAATATGTAACTATATTTATAAATGATATATATTATTTCTATGTTTTCCTTGTTCTTCTGTATTTTTCATTTGTGGCATACTATTATGATTTCTATTATGGGTAAATGCGATAATATCATTTTAGGATGTGCGGACTACCGCCCCCTGAAATTGATATGATTCATTAATGCCATATAAGGGATGTATAAATGATAGAGTTAATGAAATTATATATGATATTATATTTTAATTATAATATACCATTATATCATTTCGTTTTAATTACATTAAATATGAAATAGAAATTAATGTAGCGTTCATGCGTACGTACGGCTTACCATTTCCATGAATGGTGCATTTCATTTCTTACCTCTAAATGTTATATAATATTATAAATGAATTTATATACTGAATATATATGATATATATGATATTTATATCATGAATGTTATTCAAGAGATAATGTATATTTTACCACATGAACAACATGTAATTGTACGAAATTTACTGTTGACTCAAGTTCCAAAGATCGACAAAACGACCGTTATTAACATAAATTATAACATAATGTTCATAAAATGGTAATAAGTGATATAAAAGGAATAATGGACATGGAAAAGGTTCTTAATCATGTAGATATTAACTCTAGTTTATTATTCAAGAGATAAATGAATGATAGAGTCATGTCAGACAGGAGGTAAGGGACTTCATCTCAATCTCATTTCATTGAGGCATATTTTAATTAATACAAAAATTTCTTTTATACATTGTATAAACACCTTTTAATTTTCTTTTAATTCAAAGGGAATATTTTTCTATGAAGCATTTTACTAAACGACAAAATGGAAGGTTTCTATTAATGTACACGGTGACAATGACCTTTCTGCTGCCGCGAGTATTATTTGATCTATGGATACCTCAATAAGAAGTAATGTTGTTTTAAAATAAAATAAATACCATATAATCATTTATGTATTTTGGTATTGAAAATGGTTGTGAAAATGGATATTTTATTTCAATATATTTAAGTGTTAAATTGTGATTGAAATGTGGAAATGTTTTCTTTCTTATAATTGTTTTATGTCTTGTAATTTTTAATGGTACGTGGACATTTGATGGGTGGTTACGTGATAAACCAAATAACGGTTGGTGTCGTGAATAACAGGACAAGTGTTTATATTATAACCTTCAATGCATTGGGTATAGAAGTCAGTCGTATGGCTATTCAATTTAGTGATATGTGTGGAAGTCGACCGTATGGTTATTCCATTTACGTATGTTTATGTCCCAGGTTACCTTATATGTTATGTGTTATTTATATAGGTTTTATGGTAATCTTTTGGTTTCAAAAGGGAATGTAATGATATTTTATTCAGTGAAGAGTATTTACTACTTCATAAAGGTGAAAAATATAACTTATGATAAAGTTTTCGTGTCTTACATGTTTTTTTGAAAAAATAAAAGTTTTCCTTCATTGTGTATCCCTTACAAATCTTTTTATGCTCATCCCATGTTTTTGAAATGTTTTTCATAGGACATATAGTGGAATGGGGTCATGGATTGGATCAAGGAAAAGTAATACTCTCTTAAACATGGAATTATACATGACTATTTTTTTAAGAGTTTTTATTTTGTGAAACAAATGGAAACTAGGGAGGATTGTCTACTCTGAATATTTGAGATGTAATGTAATAGTTACGGTCTAATTATCTAAAACACTAAATCAGAAAATATTATCATTTTGAATTATTCATTTATTTCACGATTAAGTAATGTTTTAAGGCTGGGTCCTTATAGTAGTTATCAAAGTTCAGTTTAAACAACTTTAGGAGTTATAATATTGTTAAATTCATGCCCATAAAATTAATTTATGGTATGGTTGAAATGATATAGAATTTAGAGATTACCATGTTGCTTCGCCTATGATATATTTGTGTTCAGAATGGTTTTACACAGAGGAAACAAGGCAGCTATGTTTGGATGAAATCATGAGGAAAATAACCTTCCAAACCAGCAACCTGAGATGGTTGGAATCGGAACTGAACAGTTTGTTGTAGTGATGGCACAGTTGACGCTGGCTATAAATTGTGGTGGTATACATACATGAGATCAGCCAGATCAACCATAGATAAACATTTCAGTAGTGGATCATTTCATGAGGAAACATCCTCTTTCATTCATAGGATCATATGACCCTATACTAGAATAAGGGTGGATTAAAGCACTATAGATGATTTTTGATGTCATGGGGTGTTCATAACAGAAAAATGTTAGTCTCACTGCTTACATTTTTGAAGGTTAAGCAGATCAGTGGTGGTCGATGGTGAAAAATAATAGGGATAGTGAGGAGATTGATGATATTGACTGGGATGAATTCAAATGTATGTTTCTTGAGAAATATATTCCTAATGTGGTTTGTCTTAGGATGGAAAAACAATTCAATGAATTGAGGCAGGAGGATGACTCAATGGATTCTTATGAAGAAAAGTTCACTCGACTGGCATGGTATGTGCCAAATTTCATATGAGATATTGATAGTAAAATCAACTATTTTTAATCAGGGTTAAAGCAAATATATCGAAGGGATTTAGCTTCTCGTATTTTCAAAAGTTATGAAAAACATGTACGATGTGCGGAGAAGGTGGAAATGGATTTTGTCGATGATCAGGTGTTCTGGGAAAAACAACATAATAAGAGTTCCAGTTGGCAGGCAAAGGGAATGAATTCAATAAAAAAGCCTGGAGGTATGAAAACCAAATATCCATCCTGTGAGAAGTGTGGTAAAATGAATATTGTAGAATGTTTATCTAAGTCTGGAAAAAGCTTCCAGTGTGTTATGTATGTTCATATTACTCGTAACTATAAGGAAGATGATCAAGAACGCAATGAAAATCTTGAGGTAAGATGTTTTAAGTGTAACGAAATGGGTCATTATGGACATGAGTGTCAAGAAAAGAACCCAACGGAGGGGAACCAGACGGACTACAAGCAGAAAGGGGTGGTGAAATACTTTTCAACAACGTCAGCAGATGTTGGGCCATCAAATGAAGTAGTATCAAGTACACTGTATGTTTTTCCAGATTAGGCCAATGTGTTGTTTGATTCAGGGTCTACACATTCATTCATTTCTGAGAAGTTTTCTAGTAAATTTTGAATTCCATATCTAAATATGAATTTCGATCGTATGGTAAAAACAACAGGAGGAAATGTTGAGACAAAAAAGAAATCCTAAGAACCTTCCGGTCCTTGTGTGTAGAAAGAATCTACCTGAAAACCGTATGGTTTTTCCTCTAGTGGATTTTAATGTTATTTTGGGCATGGATTGGATTCCTATTTATCATGCTAAGATTGACTACAGAGCTAAAGAGGTTTATTTTCAGATTGATTTTCAATTTGTCTACAAGAATGAACCCTTGCTTTTGATATCATATCAGGATGTTGAGAAACTAGTAAAATATGTAAATGAATGTTACCTTGCACATATTTTTTGGAAACAAAGGAGCTGTTCAGATTAATGATGTTCCAGTGGAAAATGAGTATCATGATATTTTTCCTGATGAGTCTCCTGGTATTATACCTGATCGATAAGTTGAATTTACTATTTACTTAGTTCTTGATTATAATCCAATTTCAAAACCCTTTCATCGAATGGATCAATTTGAACTTTTAGTGTTAAAAAACTAATTGTAGGAGTTATTAGATAAAGGTTTCATTCGGCCTATCAAATTAACATGAGGTGCTCCTTACTTTTTCTAAAAAAATAAAGATAGTTCAATGCGACTTTTCATTGATTATAGAGCATGGAATAACATCACTATTAAGAACAAGTATCCTTTTCCTTATATCGATGATTTTTTTGATCAGCTCTAGGGGGCATATTATTTTTTGAGGATTGACTTAAGGTCGGGGTACCATCAGTTTAAAGTAAAAGAAGTAGACCTTCCGAATACCATGTTTCGTACTAGATATGGCCATTATGAATTTGATGTTATTCATTTTGGGTTAACCAATGCACCTTTTGTATTCATGGATCTAATGAATATAATTTTCCCTGAGTTCTTGGACAAGTTTCTGGTTGTGTTCATTGATGATATTTAGGTTTCATCCAAAACTAAATAGGAACATGAATTCCATTTAAGGTTTATCTTGAAAACTTTAAAAGAAAAGAAATTGTATGGAAAATTCAGAATTTGTGAGTTTTGGTTACAATAAATTTATTTCCTTGGTCATTTGGTTCAAAAAATCGCATAACTGTGGATCCTGTTAAAACAAATTTTGTTAAAGAATGGCCAAGACCCACAAATATAACCGAGATCCGTAGTTTTCTTGGTTTTTCAGGTTATTACCATAGTTTTGTTGAAAATGTTTCATGGCTATCTAGTCCAATTACTACTTTAACTCAAAAAGGTGTTAAGTTCATTTGGATAAAAGAATGTGATGATTATTTTGAGGAATTGAAAAGAAGATTGGTGAATGCTCTAGTTTTGGCACTACCATCCAGAAATGGTGAGTTTGTTATGTACAGTGATGCTTCATTGAAAGGACATGGTTGTTTCATAATTTAGAATGATCAGGTAATTGCTTATTCTTCATGTCAATTGAAAACTAATGTGTTAAATTACCCTACACATGATTTGGAATTATATTATGTTTTTTTCTTAAAAATTTTGGAGGCATCATTTGTATGGAGTAAAGTTTGAAATATATACTGATCATAAGAGTTTAAAGTATATATTCACTCAGAAAAAATTAAACATGAGACAGAGGAGATGGCTAGAATTAATCAAGGATTATGATTGTAAAATTCATTCCCATTCGTGAAAAGAAAATAAAGTGGCTGATGCTTTGGGTTGAAAAAGTAATGCTTCATTAACCATGCTATATTTGGAATGATATCCTTTGGTTTCTGAATTGATTAACTTTGACATAGAAGTTGTGGGTGCAAGATGGTCTTCTATTTTGTTTCAGATATCAGTGAAATCATTTCTATCAGACAAAACTAAGCAAGCGTAGAAGGAAGACAGTGAGTTTAATAAAAAGGTATAACTCATTCAGAAGGGTAAGTTTCATGAATTTAACATTGATGATGATTGTGATAAGATATTTGGGAATTGATTCTGTGTTCCTTGTGATTCACAGTTGAAGAGAGATTTGTTATGTGATTCTCATAGTTCTCTATTTTCAGTTCATCATGGAAGTACTAAGACATATAGAGTTCTTCGGGAGTATTACTGGTTGGATAGAATGAAAGAGATATTGCTGATTTTACAGTGAAGTGTTTTACTTTTCAACAGGTTAATGCAGAGCGACAACTACTAAAAGCAATGCTTCAGCCGTTACCAGTGCCAGAGTGGAAATGGGAGAATATATCCATGGACTTCATTGTGGGTTTACCAAAGACACCTCGAGGTTATAATGCAATATGGGTTATTGTTGATCGCTTGACTTAATCTGCTCATTTCCTTGTTATACGAGATACTTTCTCCCTAGATAAACATTATCAAATGTATCTTAAAGAGATATTCAGGTTACCCGGACTTCCCCTCAACATTTTCTAGGATCATGATCCCAGGATCAATTATAACCTTTGGAAAGGCCTTCAGAAGTCATTGAGAATTGAATTAAATTTTAGTACAAATTTTAATCCTCAATCAGATGGGAAGTGAAAATGAACTATTTAGACATTGGAGGATATTCTACGTGCTTATTCGATGGATTATCAGGGAAGTTGGGACCAACATCATTCATTGGTTGAGTTTTCATACAATAACATTTTTCATTCCAGTATACAGATGGGACCATTTGAGGCATTGTATGGGGAGTGGTGTTGAACTCTAGATTTTTGGGATATAGTGGGTGAAAGGAAGTTTATGGGACCAAAATTGGTAGAAGAGACTGCAGAAAAAGTACAGTTTCTATAGAAACCCATGAGAACATCTCAGAGCTGGAAGGAAAGTTATGCAGACAACAAGAAGAAGGATCTATCTTTTATGGTAGGTGATCATGTCTTTCTCAAAGTTTCACCATGGAAAAGTGTGATGCGATTTGGTATGAAAGGAATGCTGAGTCAATGGTTCCTTAGACCCTATGAAATTATGGAGAGAGTTGGATCAGTTTCGTACCGAGTAACTTTACCCCCGAGTTTATCTCAGGTATTTAATATTTATCATGTTTCAATGTTGATGAAGTATATGCCAGGTTTTTCTCATGTTTTAAGTCCAAAGGTAGTTCAGTTGGAAGAGAATATCTCTTATGAGGAACAACCAGTCCAGATTCTTGAGTGTGGAGAGTATGTGTTGGGAAATAAGGTAATTCACCATGTAATGCTTTTTTGTAAAAACAATATGGTTGAAGAGGGAACGTGGGAATCTGAAAATTCTATGAGGGATAAATATCTCTAATTATTTGATAAGTTAATAAAATTGCGAGGATGCAATTCCCAATAGGGGAGAAGGATGTAACATCCCAAGTAACTAAAAAATAATATTTTTTCATATCAATGTCTATTTATGAATTAGATAGTGTTTTAGAGGCCAACAATGAGATTAAAATCAATCTCAAGCATAGAATACTCTAACATTTTTAGAAGATTATTTTACCGCCTTGTGATGGAAATCTTTTTTTAAATATGACTTTTGACAATTTTATAATCTCTATTTGTCAAAATAAACTTATTTCATTGAACTGGGACATTGAAATTTAATTTGGCTAAATTTTAGGTATTTTTCCGATAATGTTAATTTTTAATGAATAGTGAAAAATGTTGTATTTTAATTAAAAACCACATTTTAATCTAATTTGTTTATATGGATAGATTATCTTTTTAATTGGTTTTAATGGTCAATTAGAATTTATTTTTACCATTTAATCCAATGGCGGACATTGGAATTAATTTCACTTTGAAATTGGACAAACAAGTGTCAATCTTTTGATATATATTATTTCATAAAAACATGATATTTGTTTTGATAATGGGAATTAATTATTAAATTAATTAATTCAATGTATATGTTATGAATTTTTTAAAATATAAATCATTTTTGAATACGGAATATCAAATATAGCTATGGGTGATTTTTTGGTATTTTTCGGAAAAACCTCAATTTTTTATGAATAGTGAAACCACTAAGTGGTATTTAAAAAACTGATTTTCATTTAAATGAAACTTTAACACATCTGTGAATTGAATTTAAAAAAATCCAATATTAATGGATGTCATTAGTAAGTAAAATTTGGTTCAATGGGATGAAAATAATTTTTGGTGAATAGTAACTTTTAAGTTTTATTAATCACGATTAAATGTAATTACTATAATTTAAGGTCAATATAATGTTATAGTAATATGAAACTATCTTTACACATGTCCTACACTTATTTTTTGAGTCATGGACGACCATTACAATCCAAGGGTGGATTTGTGAGACCCCATGGAGCCACATGGGTAAGATAATGACATTAATACATTTTATTTAAAGTAAAAATAATAATGTCACAAACATGTATTCTATTACTAAAACAATTATTACATGGGGTTATAAAAGTTATATTTTTGATTATAAATATTCATTAGAAATCTAAAACTATTTCCTACATCATGGTATTTTTTTTATAATTTTTATACATTAAATAAATAAATTTATTTATAACACCATGATGAGGTAGTGGTTACCTCATTAATAAACGATTTAAATAAATTGAAAAGGTGAGGTAAAATATAAGACATACACATGTCTAGAACATATTGTATGGGTGGATGTCAAACCCTAATCATGTTATCCTAAAAATATATCATTTTCGTGCATTTAAAATCCGAAAATCATTTTATAATAAAGTAACATTTCAAGACATTCCAAAAGTAACCCTCCCCCCTCTTATAAAAGACCCCCACCTCTACCCATTTACCCACACATCCCAAGCCTATGGATTGACCAAACTCTGCTCATATTATATCTACAAATCCCTCTTTTACTCCTTGAATCCTCACATTGGGTAGAAGACTTTCCAAAGAAGCCTTTGTTTCAAATCAAAAAGAGTTACCTGATTTAGAGATAATGTCTTCTCTCCAGTTTTTTTCTTTCATTTTACATCTTCACTACACCTAAAATTATTATTATTTGATTACGTAACAAAATCAGTATCCTCAATATACTAGGATGTTTTTATGGTATGTATTTTATTTAAACATACACACACCCCCATCTAATAGTAAAAGAACATATTGTTTCTGTGGGTGGCGAATTACTGCCTTACGAAACGATGATTGTTCAATCTTCTTTTAACAACTTTCATGGTGGCCATTAAGATGTCACTATAGTTATATATGATACATATTATGTTTATTATTTCCTTATTCTTCTATATTTTTCATTTATGGTATACCATTATGGTTTTCATTATGGGTAAAGGCGATAATTTCATTTTTGGAAGAGCGTACTACCGCCCCCTCAAAGTGATATGAATTGTTAATGCCATATATGGGATGAGTAAAGGATGGAGTTAATGATATTATATATGATATTATATTGGAATTATAATATACCTTTATATCATTATGATTTTATTCTGTTAAATATGAAATAGAAATGAAAGTAGCATTCATGCATAGGTACAGCTTATCATCTCAATGAACGGTGCATTTCATTTCATACCCCTAAATGTTATGTAATTTTATAAATAAATTTTTGTTGTGGATATATATGATATATATGATATCTAGATCATGAATATCGTTCTGGAGATCATAGATATTTTACCACATGAACAACTTGTAATTATATGAATTTTATTGTATACTCAAGTACCAAAGATCGACAAAACGACCGTTATTAACTAAAATGATTCCATAATGTTCATAACCTGGTAATAAGTGATATAAAAGTAATAATGTACTTGAACAAGTTTCTTATGAAAGTATATATTAACTCTAATTTATTATTAAGGATATTAAATAATGATCGAGTCGTGTCAGACAAGAGGTTAGGGACTCTGTCTCAATCTATTTTCGTTGAGGCATATTTTCATTTATACACAAATTTCTTTTATACGGTGTATAAACACCTTTTTATTTTCATTTCATTCAAAGGGAATTTTTTTCTACGAAGCATTTTACAAAAACAAGAAAAGGAATGTTTCTTTTAACGTACACAGTGACAACAACCTTTCTTCCGCCGTGAGTATTATTTGATATTTGGCTTAATCAAAAAGCCATAATGTTTTTTAAAAGAAAATAAATACCATATAATATTTTATGTATTTTGGTGTTGAAAATGGTTGAGACAATGGATTTTATATTTCAATATATTTATGTGTTATATTGTGATTGAAATGTGGAAATAATTTCTTTCCTTTATTTTTATATGTGTTATGATTTTATAATTGTACTTGGACATTTAATGGGTGGTAAAAGATAAACCAAATGACGGGTGGTGCCATGAATACCAAGACGGGTGGTTATATCATAACCTCCAATTCATTTTGAATGGATGTTGGCTTTATGAATATTCCATTTAGTGATATGTGTGCAAGTCGACCGTATGGTTATTCAATTTATGTATGATTTTGTCCCAAGTTACCTTATATGTTATGAGTTCTTTATATGGTTTTTATGGTAATATGTTGGTTATAAAAGGGTATGTAATGATATTTAATTCAGTTATGAGTATTTACTACTTCATAAAGGTGAAAATTATTAGTTATGATAAAGTGTTCATGGTTTACTTGTTGTTTTAAAAAACTAAAAGTATTCCTTCGTTCGGTATCCCTTACTGTGCTTTTTATGCTCATCCCAGGTTTTTCAAATTTTTTTCATAGGACATAAAGTGGAATATGGTAAAGGATATGATCAAGGAAAAGTCCTTCTCTCTTAAACATATAATTAAACATGATTTTTTTTTCATGAGTTTTTATTTTTTGAAAAAAATGAAACTAAGGAGTGTCTACTTTGTATTTTGTAGATGTAATCTAATAGTTGTGGCCCAATTCTCTAAAACACTAATGATGAAAAGATCCTAAATGTGAATTATTCATTTAATTCAAGATTAATTAATTTTTTAAGGTTGGGTCCTTATATTAAATATCAGGTGAATTCATGAAAAAATGAGGCCTTTTGTTAGGTTTTAACTGTTTGTTGCATGCTTCAAAATATATAAATCTAATCAAATGTATTTTTTGGTCATTCTTACCACATCGCTTGTGGGATGGACATTTGGTCTATATGTATATGTATCAATTTGACCAGAATAAATTATCTAATTATTTGATGATAATTGATTTTTGTTTTCATGGTTTGGACAATTTGATGCTTGTTTTTGGACATAAGTTAAATGGAAGTAATCACACATCGGACTAATGGGTCATGTAGAATTTTTTTAAATGCAAATTTCTATTGAAAAGATGGATTATTTGGGATTATTATGATATATATTGAATATAATATTTATTTTTCGTCACATTTTTTTGGAATATAATAATATTTTCTTCTTAAAAAATTAAAATGATTAAAATTGTTATTATTCATGTTTGTTTAAATAAACGAGATCATATACGACCACTATGGGTTGCCTCCATTGGTGGTAACTAATTCTAATATATATATATTTATATATCAAATAGGGAAACATACATAAAGGTTTTACAATGTTTATTTTTAAACCCCATCAATCGGGACCACATGGAATTCATTAAAACCTTTAGGCGACCACTTTTTATAGTCGTGAAAGCTCAATTTTATACTATTGGAAACTCAAATATTGAAAACCATTCTAAAAAAATATGAATGATGGAAAAATAATTTGTGATGAATTTATTATGTAATTGATTAATTTTTTAGATTTTATTACAATGATATTAATATTTTGGTATTCCAATCAATGATTAAAAAGTATGACAAATATGAGATGTGTTTCTATATATAAGAAAATAGAAGTTGGTCATTTTCCAATGATTTTACAATAATACGGGATTGTTTGTTATTTTTTAACCTTTTACATCTATTTTATTAATTTTCAAATATAATAAATCTATATTTTCTATCATTTCCACCACACCATATTAAAATTTTGTCTATTCATACTTGTGAGTAATTATTCAGTATAGATATCCAATGATATCATATAATTATTAATTCATTTGGTAGGTTTGAATTTTGAATCATATTTTCAGCATTCTAAATAAATAATAACACACCTTTGGTCATTATGAGAAAATTTATCATTATATATATTCTATTTATATGTTAAAAAGTAAACGATGGTCATTTTTTATGATTTTATTATAGTCTAAAGTTATTTTATTTTTTTTTTTGATTATATAACCAACATTTAATAAATTTTAATTTAAAAAACTAATTTTATCATTTTGACCACAAAAAATATCATAATTATGTGTGATCTATTAAAACTGTAAAAAATTATATGCTTTTCATTCTCCTATTATTTTTGGAAAATTTTAGATTTTTTCTAGGTTTTGACACTTTGAGGCCTATTTTTAATGACTTTTAAATTATTTTAAAAATAAAAATTTTAATATTAAGAGAAAAACAAACATTATATTGATGAGATGATTTATATTCTATGATAATTTGAGTTATTTTGATTGGACTTAATGCATTTATGCATGTTTTTATTCTTTTAAATCAATAAAACAAACCTAATTCATCATGTGAAAATTATAAGTAGAATTTATGTTCCCACTATTACTACATATCAAACATTGATCAGAGGTCATTACTGTAACGACCCATCCCCAGTTATCTAGAGTCAATGCATTATTTTAATACATTGGATTGATTACAAATAAGCATGTCCTGAAGTACCGATTAGTTTAGCAGTCTTGGAATATAGATTACATAGAAGAACATTACATTACACTTTCTAACATACCACAAACAATAAGTAATCCTTTGAGAATTCCATTATTAACTTAGCTTAACTTTTTATATCAATAATAAAACACTTCTTGGGATCCTGGGAAAATAAACATTAAAAAAGGGTGATCTCAGATGTTTAGTAAGGGGAAAAAATATAGCTGAAGATAACACAATCATTAGGCATGGCGAATACTTTAAAACACATGCCTTTACAAATTATATACATGAACACCTTATGGCAGGAATATTAGCTATTTAAATAATGACATAATAAAACCTAGTCATGGGTATTCTACTAGTTGAATAACCACATGATCCATCAATATTATTTTCATAATGAGGGAATGTATAATTTCAGATATTCGGAAACTTTTTGTCAAGGCCTCGGCCAAGGCGTTTAAAAATGAATAAGGCCTTGGCCAAAACCATATATAAAATTTGGAATGGCCTCGACCAATTCCACATCTAATTGTCTTATGAGACCTACCGAAGCATCAAGAAGCTATAGCAGGATCCACCCATCACTTACTAAGTCTAATACATTCCTCATATGAAAATGTTGAAACATAAAGTAAACATTCGTATTTAAACTAGAATATGAAATGTCAATACATTATCCATAAAACTAGAATGGTATTAAAATAACACATCCACAATCAAACATATCACAAAACATTAAATAAAATATGAAATATTTATATCATAATAAATAAACTCCAAAAAAGTTTAAAATCCATCAATAGATGTTGACATAGATGAAAATGATCTGTAAATTTTTTTGAGAGAAATACCCCTTTTCATGAAATCATTTAAAAGGATCACAATTTATAAAGGAAGTAATTTAAATTAGATTTATCGATCTAACTATCCCATTCCACTTCCAAGATTTTAAAAAGAATTATCATTTGAAAATATTTATGTCGAAATAAATAAATCCTTAAAATCATTTTGAATACAAGTACATAAATAAAAAGGGTTTAGAAAGTTAAATATTTAAAACATTAAAAATGATGATATAGTTAAATAGACCCTCACATAAAACCATAAAAGATTCATTTTGATATCATTTTTATGAAATATGGGTATCTATGATATGAATATCCCAGAAAATACTTACACATGAACAATCTTGGATAATAATAAGATTGAGGAAATAACCCTTACATTGCAGTTTTCTTTGGTCGATGGTACATTTAACCTTCTGTATAATGACCATTGGATGTTATTAAATTAAACCAGAACCATATTCATATTTATTATATCATACTTTATTCCTTTATGACTTTATAAAACCCATTTAATACTTATTTTCATGTTAAATTAATGTTTCGAGTAATAATCGCTTTATTTATCGTACGTGTTTCAACATGTTATTCTTCATCGTATCCTTTATATCATGATTTAAATACTTCCAGAAAATAATACATGATATATATATATATATATCATATATATTTGGAATATAAATATTTATAATAGATAAATATATTAAATGGAAACACCGTTTATGGAAACGGTAGGCCGTACGTATGCATAAACGCTGTTTTTTATACCATATTAAACAGAAGTAACTAAAAAATATATATGTAAATACATAAATACATATATATATATATATATATATATCTCCAGTATCATTATTATTTCATACATGAAATTCTTATTAATAATATATATTTTCATAATCATCGTTGAATGGTGAACGTGGAAACGAATCTCATCGTGTCGTGGAGACAATAATCTGTATGTACGCAGGAGCGACAATATCATTCCATTAATCATTAAAAGGTGTATAATTGGTTGGTATATTAATTTTACAGAGACATTATCATGTTATTTTAATTATATATATACATATTACTCATCATTATATCCATCCAAATAACACAGTGTTGAATAACAAATTACACCACAACATAGAGACGGTAAGCCATACGTACGTATGTATGGTGACATTATCATTAATATGATTGATAGAATAATGAATATTGTTGTGAAATATTTATAATATCATAAAAGTTTTTTTAGGTACTAGATTTTTTATTTTGGTATGGTAATATAAAAAAATAGTAAGTGGAAGATGAAAAGAACCTGAGAATGGGTGGTGAAATTATTACCTCTTCTTCGGGTGCTTCCATTTGAGTTGATCAAAAGGGCTCCTAAGGATGGATTTATGATAAAACTAAGGCCTCTAGGTTTAATTGAGTGATGTTGGGAGGATATTTGTGTAGGTTTTGGCCGAGCCAAATGGATTTGGAGGTGTGAAAATAAGATAAGGGGAAGTGACCTTTTATAAGGGAGGTGAGGGGTACCTTAGGAAAAGATGGAAATATTATTTTATAATAAAAACAATTTCGGTTTATAATGGATCCAAATTGATTTATTTCATATATAAGTTTGGTATGGGTCGAAATAATCTCAACAAATATGTTTTAGACAAGTTTAGGTTTCCATTTTAACCATATCTTTTAGAGTTAACTCTTAGTTAAATAATTTAACTTTTATCGTGTCTTCATGTATTCATACACTATATTGTTATAAACAAACTATAAACTTCCAAGAGAATCTCAATTGGTTAATTAATGAAATATATCATATTATCTAAGCCCTCTGTCCGAATCTCATATTTTTAGGAATATTATATTATCCAAAAATATAGTATTTGTTTTGAAAACTATTTTATGTTAATTATGACAATATTTGGTATTTGTTTTTTGTTAAAATCATAAATGCATGATTAATACAAAAACAATTTATTTAACCAACCCTACGATTTCATATTAACTTATAAAATTAGTGTAAATCATCAAATGTCTCAAATTAAGTTTATTTTGGTATTTATAATATCAATTATTTTAATAATTCATTAATAAAGTAATTACTCTATCATTCTTGTGTCATAAATAAATTTAATTATTTAATCTCTAAAAAGTATAAATAAAATACCATTATATAGGAAATATTTTTATCTTTATAATTATAATTTATATTCTAATTTATCTTATGTATAATTCTATATTAAAAGTGTTTTAGATATGAAAACATTAATTTATCACTTGAAACTCCTCATAAAATTAAATAATAATAAATTTTATAATCTACTCCATGTGGTAATAAAGGGTCATATTTTATTCCTAAGGTTGTTTTTTGGTCGAATTACTCTTATCCATTATAATTAAGAAAGTTTTTTGGGTAATTATAATATCATTTATACCCTCAATTACTATATTTACTTTTAACCGTGGTAAATAAAAGGCAATAATTGTTATTCACCAAAAATTATTTTCATCTAATTGAACCACAATTTACTTAATGAGGTTAACTGTTTCTCTTATATTTTTGATATTCAACTCCCAGAAGTAGTTAAATTATGTTTTATTCAAATTTTCAAATGCTCCTTGAAGTTGGGTAAAACACAGTAAAAAGTTCAATAAAATTTTATATATTTAATATTAATATAAAATTACTCCAATGAATTACATTGAACATATATAAGTATTGTGTATCTATTTTTACCAGAAATAAATTTAAATTATTTAATTAAGTATTTAAATTAAAAGTCGTTTTTAAACAATGACGCAATGTTTTTAACTATTCATCAAAAATTGCAAGTTTTCAGAAAAATACCAAAAATTCACCCTTAGCTAATTTTGATAATATGAATTAAAAAATGAAGTCTATTTTACCAAATTCAAAATATAGAAGTTTCATTTATTAATGTAAAATTAATTCCCGTTGTCAAAACCCAAAAGTGGGTTTTATAAAGTAAAAACTATCAAAAGATTGACATTTGTTTATGTCCAATTTCAAAGTTAAATTTCTTACAATGATCGAAATTGGAATAAATTATAAAAATATAATATAGTTATACTTCCAAACCTTTCAAATTTATAATTGAACACAATAAATGTTTTTAAATAAAAAAGTTGTTTTCAGTCAAAAATTATTATTTTTCACTATTCACTGAAATATGAATGTTACCAAAAAAACGCCAAAAATATATTGAAACTAAATTTTTATGTCCCAATTATAATGAATATGTTAATTTCGTCAAGTTTAATATATAAAAGTTTCAAATAATTCATTTAAAAATGGTTCTCCATTAAAAGATGGTAAAAATTCATTTTTTTAAAAATACTTCTTTTATCTGAAAAAAAAATTATTTTGTTCTAATATTATGTCTAAGAAACTCATAATATGTATTCTAAAATAATAAGGATTATATAAATTAAAAATTCAGTTAATACGATTCATAACTGCTTTTGAACAGCTAGTTTGGTATGTGTTGGTACACATGAACTCAGTGTTACGTGTAGTGCAATTTATTGAATTAATTTGAAGATATAACATACTATGAAATAGTGGGGTGTTACATTATCCCCTCCTTCAACAAATTGAGTCCTCAAAATTTGAAATTTTTTATTCGGAAATAATAGGTTAAAAATATAAAAAATAACATTGTGGAAAACCGACATCGGAATCTATGTTAAAAAAAATTAGTCTTAATAAGAGGAAAAGGGAAGTGAAAAATTCACCAACACTTTAGGGTTTCGAATAGAAGAACATTCATGGAAAATATAGAAACCTAATTGGTGGGAAAAAATAAATATTTATAGGGATTTATTGAGGTCATAAATCACAAACAAGTGTAAAATTTAGGACCTAGAAGCCATCAATCTTTGATGATTTAAAATACCATAGGTTCAACAAAACATAAGGTGTTAAGATAACATATTTATAATATTATGATCCCTTCCCTAAAGTTTCAGGATAAATTTCTTCATATAATAAGAAATATATATATATATATATATATTACATGAAGAGTCACATCCTTTAACAAATTTCTAACACAAACTCATCTTTCTCTCTAAATGATAATAGAACGTAAAATATTTTATTTTTCTTATTCGAATAGGGTTCCAAAAAAATGAATTTATAATTTATATATCATACCTTAAAAAAAATACATTATACAAACTAGTACATCATGTAGGGAAGTGGTAGGTGATTCACCCTTGTCGCCCTTCGGTTGCGGGTTCATGTCTTGCAGCCTTGCCGGACACTACTAGTTGTCGCTCGACCTCCAGGTTTTCCTTTTTATAACAATCCAAAAATAATCTTAATTAATGAATTAACCTTAAAAATAGTATCCAATTTCAAACATAATCCAATCCAACCTTAAGAATTATCCAAAACACTTCTGTCCAAACTCACATTCCAAAGATTATAAGGTAAACACAATGAAGATCTTTTTTCCACGTAATAAGATGTGAATACCTTCATCATATTTTTTTAAAACATGTTAACACCCTGAATTACCATAAAACTATATTGATTACTTTTAGTCTCCCTTATTCCTTATAGAATACAAGATCTATTCCTTATATCCTAAAATTTTTAATACTCCAACAATGATGAAATAAAGAAACCATTAATGAGTTCCAAGGTAGTCAAGAATATCCAATATAATTTTTGAAAATCAACCATCTCTTATTCCAAAATCACTAAATTAGTATCAAGACCACATTAAGGTTTAGATTTCCTTCAACCATGTATTTTTCAAAAAAATTTACTTGTTACTGTGTCACTTTTCCTGATACCACACAATCTTAAATCCTTAATGAACTAGTATTGCAGTACAATTCTTATTTATTTAAATAATTATTTTAACCAGTACGTCGTTGATACAACACTCAAATGGAATAATTATTTAATAACAAAATAAGAACACTAGTCATTCCCCATCATCTTCAGTACTATCATAACTTCATTATTATCTAATAGCAGCATTTAGGGTAAACTCTGATTATTTGGACATTGATTCACGTAGTGTCCCAACTACTTGCAGATAAAGCATTGTAAATTTGAAACATTTTTCAAAAACTTGAAATCACGTAGTTGGTCTCCTTTTTCTCGACACTTATAACAAAATTACATTCTTTTCAAGCATTTACCATGTTGATTCTTTACATAGTTATCACATATGGGAAAATCATTCTTTCCCTCTTTCCATTTATCCATATTTCTATCTTCCATACTTTTCTTCTCTTGATTCCCTTAAAATCCATATGACTGAAAGAATTATTTTAATATTCTTATTAACACATGATACTATTTAATAATATATTGAGAATACATGGGAAAATTTTTACCTTATTAATGTTGGCTTAATACCATGAAAGATATGCTCTTTCATACTCTTTGGATCATACATATTGCTAGAGTTCTCATTCCTTCTACAGGGTGTCATTTCTAAAAAATGGTATACACTATGATTGTTTATGAATCGCAATGAATAATTCCAAATTTGTAAAATACCTAACGTACTTTGAATAGTTCATTGATATAATCCATAATAAAAAAAATGTTTTCTTTGAGAAATTATTTACTCCTAAATCCTTCATAATGGCCTATAATGAAAATGAGAATTATCCAAAGCTTATCCCCCTGGTGTGTCGTAACCAAGAGTGCAGAAAAGCCCATTGTTGTGAACCAGTTTCTATTCGAGTCTAGCTCAAAGTGGTGTTTTCGTGTTTTACACATTGGTACATCTGTTCCAGAGCTGCCTCTATCTGCTCGTATCCAGATATGGATGTACTTCTTCGAAAACTCAGAAAATCTCTACAGTTCCAGAATTCTAGGACGTTCATATATACTAATCCTCAAAGTATATCATAGGTTAATGTTATCTAATCAGATTTTATCTAAATATATTTCCATGGTTGTTGATAAACTTCCTATGATACCAACTATAATGCCTTAACCCCAGTTATGCAGAGTTGGTGCATTATTTTAATAGAATGGTATGATTACAAATAATCAAGTCCTTAAGGACCTATTACTTTAGCAGTATTGGAATATTGATTACATATATGTACATTACATTACACTTCCTAACATAAAACACAAACTAAATAATCCTTTTATAATTCCATTGTTCCCTTATCATAACACTGCATATCAATCATAATAATTTTCTTGGGATCCTAGGAAAATAAATATATGTAAGGGGTGATCTCAGATGCTTATTAAGGGTAAACAATATAGCTTAAGATAAAATAAACATTAGGAATGGTGGATAATTGAAATCACATTCCTTTAAATTTTTTATAAAAGATCAATTTATGGTAAGAGAATGAACTAAGTAAATAATTACATAATAAATAATAGTCATTTTTATTCTACTAGTCGAATTACCATATGATCCATCAATATTATTTTCATAATGAGGGAATTTATAATGCCAGACATTCTTAAAATTTTTGTCAAGGCCTCAGCCAAGACGTCTAAAAATGATTAAGGCCACGGAAAAAACAATATATAAAATTTGGAAAGGCCTCAGCCAATTCCACGTCTAATTGTCTAATGAGACCTACCGATGCATCATGGAGCAGTAGCAGGCTCCACCCGTCACTAACTAAGTCAAATACATTCCTCATATGAAAAGGTTGAAACATAACGTAAATATTCATATTTAAACTATCATGTAAAATTTCAATACATTATCCATAAAACAGGAATGGTATAAAAATAAAACAGCGACAGTCAAAATATCACAAAACCTTCAACAAAATATGAAATATTTTTATCATAATAAATCAACATCAAACAAGTTTAAAATCCATCAATGTATGTTGATATAGATGAAAATGATCTGTAAAATGATTTGAGAGAAATACCCATTTTTCATTAAATCATTTAAAAGTCTCACAATTTATAAAGGAAGTCATTTAAAATATATTTTTTACCAACGTTTCCCATACCACATTTATCCTTTTGAAAAGAAATATCATTTTAAATAATTTATGTCCATATAAATAAATCCTTAAAATCATTTTGAAATGTGGACATTAATTAAAAGTGTTTAGAAAGATAAATATTTAAAACATTTAAAATGATGATATATCTAAATAAACATTCCCATAAAACATTAAAAGATTAATTTTGAAAACATTTTAATGGAATATGGGTATTTATGATAAGTAGGTCCCAAAAAATACATACACATGAACAATCTCGGATAATAAGGTGATTGAAGACATAACCCTTACCTTGCACATTCCTTTGGTCGAGGGTTCGTTTAACCTCTTGTATAATGACCATTTTATTATATTAAATTATTCTAGAACTGTATTCGTATATATTATATCATACATGATTCCCTTGTGACATTATACTACCCATTTAATAATTATTTTCATGTTAAATTAACATTTTGGGGAATAATCGATTTCATTATTGTACGTGTTTTAACATGTTATTCTTGATTATTTCATTTAGAAAATGATTTAAATACTTCTAGAATATAATCCTTGATTTTTATATCATATATATTTAAAATATAAATATTTATAAAAGATAGATATATGAAATTAAAAACACCATTTATGGAGACGGTAGGCCCTCCGTACGCATAAATGTTGTTTCTGTTTTCATATCGTATTGAACAGAAGTAAGTGAATACGATATATGTAAGTACATATATATATATATCCATTATCATTAATATTTCATAAATTACATTCTTCATAATAATATATATTTTTATAATCATCTTTGAATGGTGAACGTGGAAATGAATCTCATCGTGTCGTGAAGACGGTAAACCGTATGTACGCACGAGCGACAATATCATTCCATTAAGGATTAAACGTTGTGGAATGGGATGGTATATTAATTTTATAGAGAAATTATAATGTAATTTTAAATATTAGTATACATATTACTCATCAATATATCCATCCAAATAACATAGTGTTGAATAAATAATTACACAACGGTGTGGAGACGGTAAGCCGTACATACGCACGCATGGTGACATTATCATTAATAAGATGGATAGAATAATGAATGTGGGTATGAAATATTTATAATAACTTCACAGTAAATATAAGGTACTGGAGTTATTATTTTTTTATGGTAATAACAAAGAAAGAGGAAGTGGAATAAGAAAAGAACTTGAGAATGGGTGGTGAAATTATTAACTCTTCTTCGGGTGCTTCCATTTGAGTTGATCAAAAGTGCCCCATAGGTTGGCTTTCTGATCAAAATAAGTCCTCTAGGATGAAGTTAGGGAAGTTGGGGGGAAATTTGTGTAGGGTTTGGACGAGCCAAAAGGCTTTGGAGGTGTAAAAACAAGAGAATGGGAACTTCCCTTTTATAAGAGAGGTGAGGGTTACCTTAGGAAAAGATTGCAATATTATTTTATAATAAAATAAATTTCGGTTTATAATGGTTCCAAAGAGATTTATTTCGAATCTATGGTTGGTATGGATCAAAATACTCTCAACCAATTGGTTTTAGACTAGTTTAGGTTACCATTTTAACCTTATCTATTAGATTTAACTCTTAGTAAAATAAATTAACATTTACTATGTCCACTTGTATTATTACACTATGTGGTAAATAAACATACTCTAAACTTCAAAGAAAACCTCAATTTGCTCTTTAGTGACATATATAATATTATTTAAGCCCTTGGTATGAACAATAGATTTTTAGTTATATTATATCAACCACTAATATAGTATTTGTTTTAAAAACTATTTTATGTCAATTTTGAGACTATTTGGTATTTGTTTTTTGTTAAAATCCTAACAGCATGATTACATAGAAAAAATTGATTTAATAAACCCTAACATGTCATATTAACCTATAAAATTTTTGTAATTAATTAAAAGTCTCAAATTATATTTATTTGGGTATTTTTAATATCACTTTTTTAATCATTCATTAATAAGGAAATTACTGCATCATAATTGTGTCATAAATAAATTTAATTAATTAATGTATAAAAAATACGATTAAAATACTATTATTTAGGAAATATATAAATATTTATAAGGAATATTTATAATATAATTTATCTTATATATAACCTAATATTAAAAATGTTTTAGTTATGAAAAAAATGAGTTTAACACTTTTTACCCTTCTATAAATTAAATAATAATAAATGTTTAAATCTAATACAAGTGGTCATAAAGGATCATTTTGTATTCCTAAGTTTTGTTTTGGTCGAATAAAACGTATCCAATTGAATTATGACATGTGTTAGGGTAATTATAATATGATTCTTCCCTTAAATACAATTTTTACTTTTAACTGTGGTAAATAAAAGCCAAATATTTCTATTCACCAAAAATTATTTACATCTTATTAAACCAAATTTTACTCAATTTGGTTAACCTTGTCTCTTTTATTTTTGAAATTCATCTCATAGAAGTGTTAAAATTATGTTTTATAAAAAAATTTAAATGCTCTTAGGAGGTGGGTAAAAGACGGTAAACAGTTCAATAAAATTATATATATATATATATAATATTATTATAAAATGACTCCAATGAATTAAATTTGAACATATATAAATATTTTGTATCTACTTTGACCTAAAATGAATTTAAATAATATAATTAATTATTTAAATAAAAAGTCTGTATTAAATAATAATGCAGTGTTTTTCACTATTCATCAAAAATTAAAAGTTTTAAGAAAAATAAAAAAATTAACCCTAACATAGTTTTGATATTATGAATTAAAAAATTATGTTGATTATAACAAATTCAAAAATTAATGTTTCATTTATTAATTTAAAATTAATTCTCGTTGTCAAAACCAAAAAGTAGGTTTTTAAAAAGTAAAAACTATCCAAAGATTGACATTTGTTTATATCCAATTTCAAAGTTAAATTGCTTAAAATTACCAGAATTGGATTAAATTATAAAAATATAATATAATTATACTTCTAAACCATTCAAATGTATAATTGAAAACTATAAATTATTTTGATAAAAATGTTGTTTTCAGTTAAAATTTAGTATTTTTCACTATTCACCCAAATATGAAAGTTATTAGAAAAACACCAAAAATTTATCGAAAATAAATTTTCATGTCCCGATTATAAATAATATGTATATTTATTCATGTTTAATATAAAAAAGTTTCTAATATTTCATTTAAAAAGGGTTCTCCATTAAAATAACGTAAAAATGAATTTTTTTAAAAAATACTTCTTTTATTTGAAAAAATGAATTTGTTATTATAATAGGTCTAGGAAACTCATAATATGGATTCTAAAATTATATGTATTATATAAAATTATTAATTATGTTAATAATATTCATAAAAAATTTTGAACAACTAGTTTGGTAAGTCATAGTGCGCTTGAACTCGGTGTTGCATTTTGTGCAAGTTATTGAATTACATTGAAGAAATAACATACTATGATATCTTGAGGTGTTACAATTACCCAATGATTTCCAGATAATCCAGGTGATTCTTCTATATTTCAACTCTTTGATACATTTTTTAGTTGATGTAAATATATTAATATTAATTTTTTATTCATTTCAACCACAACCCGTGTCAAATTGACATGTTGCCTGATGATTCATGTTAAAAAGTAATCAATGATAATTTTCATATGATATCATTACATTACGAGATTCCTTTATAGGTTTTGACCCATTGAAATCAAATTTATGAAAACAGAATTTGGATTATAATGTCAAAACCACACATTAAACTGATGCACTATCTATTACTATATATCAAAAAATCAATAAAGGTTATTTTCGTACAATTTAAAAACAATCCTAGATCATTTGCTAAATTTTGATAATTTGACGTATGTTTTTAAAGACTTTTAAATCCAATAAAACTTCTTTTTCAATAATTTCGACTACACTAGATTATGGACTGAAATTTAGTATAACATTATATATCTCAAATCATCCAATGATCTTTTTCTTATGATTTCAGTACAATCTATGTTTTCTATAATAATTTGACACAATTTTTTGCCTTTTAAACCTATTAAATACACTTATTGTATCTATGAGAAAATAACATATAAGACTGACATACAGTCCACAAATACATATCAGAAACTATACATTATATTTTTTTTACTATTTCTTAATAATTAGTGTTGTTTTGTTATATTATTATAATAAAACATTTTGTATTAATTATTACTGTAAAACTATTTTTTCAATCATCATGACCTTATAGTAAGTCACAATGACATGTTTTATACTCTTATATTTAAAAAGATAAATGGTCATTGGTTTTATATCATTTCACAGCATTATGATGTCATTTTATAGGTAATCACATTATAAGGCATGATTTTAAATAATAAAAAATCATTAAAAAAGAACATTTTTTATTCTGATCTCACTACAAGTCTGATTGATGGGATATCTATTCAAACAAATCAAAAATTAGTCATCAACCCTATAATAATGATTTTGAAATAATTAAATACTTTTTAAAGGTTTTTAAACTTTTTCATTTTATTCTACTTCAATGTACTTCATACGACTTCTACTTTTAAATCTTTTTTGTCTTTTTATTCATTCTAAAAAATGTGTGCATGTGTATGGACAATGTTTCTGCTTTTGGATTCAACATCAATATTTTCTTCTACCTCTATCATTAATTCTTCCCTAAAATCAAATAATACATATTTTATGAGCCTTGATTCTAGCATATAATTATACTATATATTCAATAACTACTTTATGATTCTTATATACTTCAGATTCCAAAATTACCTTTCCCACTATGTATATTCTTTTTTTGGACTTTAGTTTTTTTTATTTCAATTTTCTATTTAAAGTATGTTTTTCTTTCTTATGATTTATTCTTCTATATTTGACTCTACCCATTGGTTCGGATTTCACTTTTAGTGATGCTTATCTTTAATTTTTTTATCTGATTCTTCCAACTTATGCGTATGAATTTTTATTTTTCATTCATTTTCCCTTATTATATTTTTTACCTATTATGTAATCTTATTCTTCTTGATTTATTTTGATATATGTCATTTTCGTTTAGTTCTAGGTTTTTTTAATTATTTCTTTAAATTATTTTTATACTTTTTTTTAATTTTCATACTATATTACCTTTTTCCATATAATAAATTTTATTCTAATTTTTTATTTTAAAATTGATTATTCTCGATTTTTCATATAATCTTACATCTGGTTCATATTCTTTTTTATATACTCCCAATTATATATTAATTTGTAACCCTAGTTATATCTTCTTTCCTTCAACTTTGTTAATAATAATATCTCACTTAATTCCTTATTCTTGTAGTTCTATTTTGTTCCTTTTGCATATGTATTTTCATTTTATTTTTATATCCAACTAAAATATATTTATATTCTACATTCAGATTTTTCTTTAACATATGTTGTTTTGTTTTTATCCAATTTTCCATCTCTCAATAGGCTTATATAACCTCTATAGTAATTGTAGATTTTTGGATTCTTGTTTATCTTATTATAATAAATTTTTTCCACTTTCACATTCGATCAAACCATTCATATTTTATATTTTATCTTCATCTCTAGTTAGAGCTTCAAATTTTGATTTATGGTATCATTTTTTTGAGTTTCACTTTATCTTCAACATTTTCTACTGTTATTATTTTCTTCTACCAATTAATTTGAATCTTTTTTATGATTTTTTTTGTTTTTTATGTTCCCACATCATCTCATTATAATTATTATGTGTCTATGCCAACTACCTCTTCCGCATCAACACCTTCATTAAAATTTTTCTTACTTATTCTTCTCTCTCTCCCGCTATAGCTTTCTTGACTACATTTTTATCTAGATCTTCGTATTCCAATCTATTTATATTTTTTCATTTTATTTTTTAATATTTTCTTTTTTTCTTATTATTTTTTTCTTTTGAATCAGATAATTTAACTCATCAACTAAATTTATTACTAAAACTATTCTGTTTCTGCTTCTATTTTTATGCCCTCCATTTTTTATTATATATTTTATTCATTTCATACTTCTCCATTTTCTTCCAATTATCAATAATTTCATAATATATAAATTATCACCAGGAGAGAAGAGTTGTTTTTGGTGATCGTGATTTTTTATTTAAATAATATTTTTTTAATTTATGATAATTTCATTATTTAAATCATTAAATGTATAATGACAAATTTATTGTGGTATAAAGTGGAAATATATTTAAAATGAGATAATGAATTTGATAATAATCAATGTTCTATGTTTCTTATAGAAGGGTGTTATTTATATAAAAAAAATTTAGAGTTTATTTTCAGAACATGATACCCTTGCATTGGGAGTTGGCTACCAGAGTTCAGCAGCGAGAAAATAGAATTCATTAAAAATATGATTACTTAAAATTTTATGTTATATTTTTCTTATGAATTTTCATATGTAATTATATATCATAATATGATGATTAATTATGGTTTTTATATAATTTTAATATAATTTATCTTAATTAAGACTAAATTTCATAACGATGAAGGATAATGGATTAATGATTCTTTAAACTAATCCCTCTTGTCTATGATGGAATGATTGATTATTTTTTACATTGATGATGGATTTAAAACCATAATCTCTATTGGAGGGATGTTACTATTAATTTTACAAAATTTTATCTTTTAGATCCTTTTTTTAGGAATCAAAATACACTTTAATTTTAGTTCTATTTACTTGAAGTGTGTTATTATTATTACTTATCAATGAATTATAGGCTAGTTATTTTATTTTTAAGATACATTTCAAGTGTAGTCATGTATGTGTTTTTGGGAAAATACATTTTTGGTCAATTGATTGTGGTTATAGATTCATTCCTAGTGAACCTGGGTTTAAATGATTGAGGAAAAAAATTATTCCTATTATGAGTAGGTCAATTAAACATACTAATTCCAATAGAAGACACATTGATGGATTTTATTTTAATGATCTATATTGGTTGGTCCACCAAGGGGTGTTATCAGAACTAGTGGGTTACATATATCATGGGCCATGTATGAAATCTGAATATCCTCACTATGTAATGTACAATTAAATATGTACATAATCCAATCATATAAATTGTAATTTTCAAATATTATAGATATAATTTTATTTATATGATTTATTTATATGTGAATATTATAAATCAGTTTAATGGATGGGGAATAATAAGGGAAATACAATCTTTATTTGGGTTGTTAGTTTAAGGATTATGGCTTGGTGAACATGTAGGAAAAGGAGGGATGAAATTTTTATAAGTGGTGAGTGTGGAGAGAATAAGCAGGAGGGAGAAATTCTATTGTGATAATTATCCTAATGACTTGGGAGATATATTCCAATAGAATTTCTCAAATATTTATTAATATTATTATTCTCCTTATCCTTTATAATTTTTTTTCTCAAAATATAATACATTCATTGAATCATGTTCTTGGTAGGGTGGGGGAGTGTGATACCTTAACAGTAGATTTTATATTTTGTAAAAGGGATAAAAAATATACTTTCCATACTTTTAAGTTCCACTTATAGAGTAAAATACTATATCAGTTGGATGTTATTACACCCATTTGTTGTGGATTTAGTTCACACTCAATAATTTTGGAATGAGTTTCACTAAAACATTGATTCATTATAATAACACCACTTTCATTCATTAAACATTAAATGGCCATCATCATATTTTATAGTGTTATTATTATTAAATAGAAAAACACCTAGAAAAAGAGGGTATATGATATGTTGTTCAAAATATGTAAATAATATTTAATTGTTCCAAAAAATTAGGAGAATGTATATAGAGTCATTAATATTTTTATATACCTACCTGACTCCCTTATAACATCCAAATTATTTTATATTATTCCATGTTTCGTTTGGTTTTCATATACTCATTAATGTTATAGGTCACAAAAAATAGGACAATATTATGAAGACGAGTTTGGAACACAATGAAAAAATAGTTCAATTATCCTAAACTCAATTATTATATATAAGAATCAACCACAAAAAAATGTGATTTCTAAATTTCCCAATATTATTCATAATATATTTTCACAAAGATATTATTATTAAAATAACATATCACTTATCAAGGGTTCAAAACTGAGAAGATGACATCATATTAACATAAAAACCTAGGAGAAAAATCCTACAGTCGTTTTTTAATTGTGTAAATTATACAAAAATCTATAAAATGATCTGATTATTCAATATTATAGAAAAAATGATTTTGATATTTTTAACACTTATTAATAAAAAATAACCCATGTAGGTGTCAAAAACATGGAATATTTCTTATATAGTCATAAAAATATTAAAAAATGGTCTCTGTGTCATTTTATAAGTAAAAACAACCATACATCAATCTAGATCCCAAATTTATTATTATGATCGAAAACATCATATGGCCATCATATTCTAATTAAACTAACATGTCACTTAAATGTTTTCAAAACTAATAAAATGATATTGGATTTACATGATATCATAATAGAATGTTTCTTAATGATTTTATATTTGTGGAAATAAAAAGCATAACATTTTCATCCTTATATTTCATATAATGATCTGAAGTATCTTTTTTACTTTGTATTTATATCAAATTGAATATTACCCATAAAGGTGTTAAACGCATGAAAATGACATTGAATTAACATTGAAATTTATGGAAATGATCCTCAAGAAATTTATGTTTTATAAGAATCGATCTCAAATCAGTCTAATTATTTCACAATAATTCGAGATTATTTTCGAGGATTTGACCGTTTTCTATTTTCTTTTATTTATAGGTACTTATTATTAATTATATTTTTTACTTCTTATACTTCAATTTATTCCCTCTCCGAATTTGACCATATATGTGTCTTATGTTTCTTCTTATGATAAAAACGTCTATATTTTATTATGTATATACCATTAATTATCCCAAAACATCAACCTCCACGTAATTTATGACTATAGTTTAAAAATTATAATTCTACTTCATATTTATCTATCACAGTTTTATTCATGCCTACTTTAGATTCATCTACTAATTTTTCCTTATTTCAGTTACCTATTTTTGAAATAAGAATTTTGAATATATTTATTAATTTTTCTACCGTTATTTTAAATTTTTGTAATCATTATTATGTTTTCATTCCTATTATATTATATCATTTTTTTATTGTCTTAATTATGAATCATCATCCATTTTTTTACTCTAACTTAGAGTATCTGGATTATTTATTTGGATTTTACTTAATTTTATTTTTATTATGTTTTTATTCATGTTTAAATTTTTTTTCATAATTTTTTTATTGTATCATTTTATTATCCTATTAATTATAATTATAATTCTTATATATTAAATATTTTCTTAAACATTAGTTTATTGGTTGAATTTATCTTCTAATTATTCGTTCATTTAATGTTTTTTAACTAATGATTCCAGCTTCCATTTTTTAATTTTTCCTTATAACTCAATTTTTCTTCTTCTTTTATTTGGATTATTTTCTCTTCTGGTTATCTAATTTTTCTTTTTTTGATTATATAATTTAATTTAATTTATTGTTTTTTATTCATTAAAAAAATATTTTTAAACACTTCATTTTTGTTTTTATATCGGATTATTTTTTATTTCTTCTTCTAATTTTTTTCAATTTTATGTTTTTTCCTTTACTTTCTAGTCTTTTATATTTTTTATTTACCCATACTTCTTAATTGTTCTTCTATATAATGTATCAAATATTTTTGATTAGCATCTAACTATAGATCATCATTTTATCTCATTTTTTTATACCTAATATCTTGAACATTTACATATTCATAGACTTCTATTTTCTTCCTTTTTTGAAAGACTATTTTTTTCTTATAATCTCTGAGTAATATAACTTTTATTATACTTCCAATATAATTTTTTGATTCTCTGAATTTTGGATTTTATATTTTAATTCAACTTCTATTTTAATGTTTATAGTTACATTCATAATATATTTTTTTATTCATTCTACTTATAATTCCCGATTATCATTTTATGATTTGAGAATCTATTCCAATTCTCCTTTATCTTTTATATCATATCCTACTCCTAGTTTTATTTCTAAATAGAAATAAAATTATTATTCTTGTTTTTATCAATTATTATTTCTTATATATTTATTCCTACTTATTTCCTTTATTTTATATTTATCCTTATGATTTTTTAACAATTATTTTTTGTACCTTCATCTTTTTGTCTTTCTGTTAACTTCATTCTAATACCAATTTCATATATACAGATTTAATAATAATATTATTATTTTTCATAAACATTTACCCTAGTTTTTCATTAAATCACCACTTTAGGATTTCACATTTTAACATAATATCTTTTTTTTTCTTTTGATTTTGATTTATGATTTCTATGTTTTTAGTTTCATTTTTTCTTCATCTTTTTTTAATTATATTTTACCTACAACCATTTTTAATATCTTTGGGGAGTTTAATTTTACTTATGTCCATTTTTATCATTATATAATGTTTCTATATATATATTAACTACCTACATAGACCAAGGTTTTATGTACATGGACATTACATTACTTTTGTAGAATACATAAAACATAATAAAAATAGATGCCCAATGACCGTATTAGTTTAGTGTCTTTGGAAACTCAGAACATAATCTTCAAATCATGGTGAAAGATCTTCAACATCACCCATAAAGATCATCCGCTTTTATTTTATTACCTAAAAACATTCTTTATTTCTTGGGGAAAAGAAGACATATAAAGGGTGAGCTAAAATGCTCTGTAAGGGTAAACATGGAGAACATAAAACAATCCATTAACATTTGAATGTAAAAATATTAACATGAAATAAATCATAGTAGTACATAAGTCATAGACCATAATGTAACATTAATCCTGATAAAATGGAATTGGAATAAAACATGGAATTGTGGAAAACCATAAATCATATGATATGATTTTTATATTATCCAAGGCATTGTTTCCAAGACCATCATAGTGGAAATAGTCCATTACTGAACCGGGTTTACTTGTCGTTCCGGCCCTCTATTACTGAACCAGATTTACTTGTCATTGCAGTCCTGTCTATATCATGAGATATAAATATTTACCCAATGAATTGTATGGAAATATAGTTCCCACCCATATAATAATGAAACCATTCTTATGTGTGACACAAAATCATAAATCATACATCATATCATAACCCATGTAATAAAATGGGATTCTTAAACATCATACCATCATAACATCATCCACATAAGATAAAAGGACTGCATAAAATTAATTCTAACAGAACATAATCAAATAAATGTAATAGTAGGGATAGAAACATAACCCTATATCATCTTATATAGAATATAATTTTTATAAAACATATGAACTCAGTTCTTGAGGAAAATATCCTTTCACCTTAAAAACCATTTTCAATTCTCAAAATGACATGAAATTTTAAAAGAAAGGAATTTTCTTTAAAATAATCATGAAATCTTGTAGAGGAACATTAATGGAAATAAGTCGTTATGAAACTGTAAAATTCTATTCATGTTATATATGTTAAAAAAATTCTTCTCGTACTTTTGCCGGAAATGTCAAAAAACACCTCATATGGTAAACAAAAACAAGATTCCTTCCACACCATGTGGTAAATTCAACAAATGGTAAAAATGACTTTAAAAATAAATGTAATAATAATAAAAATTTTATGAAAACATTTTTAGAAAACCTGAACATGGATGATGACTATAACCCCAGTAAATACTTACGAATAAACAATATCAGAAAAGAACATGTTTGGAATAATTATCCCTTACCTTAGGTCCGATTTCTTTTGTATGTGCCTGAAACTATTTTATAATGGGTTTAAAAATATTATTAACTTGTAACAAAACCATAATAATATTTATGAAATTATATATGATTCACATATGTCTTTATATTATTCATTCATTTGCCAATTCCATGTTAAATCAACGTTTTGGGTAATAATCATATAATTTATCGTACATGATTGGACTTGTTGTTCTTGATATTATTACTTATATTATGATTTACTTACTTATATAATGTAAAACATGTTTTATATATAATATATATTCAGCATATAAATATATATGATTAGATCGATAAATGAAATGAAATACACCGTTCATGGAGACGGTAGGTTGTACGTACGCATGAACGTTGTTTTTGTTTACTTATTAAATTGAATGGAAGTATGTAAATAACATTTAAATAAATATAATATAATTATTATTTCATATATTTCATGATTATTTATTATATATAATTTATAATCAATCTTGAATGGTTAACATGGAGAATGAATACTATCGCGTCGTGGAGACGGTAATTCGTACGTACGTACGAGCGATGATATCGTTCCCATATTCATTGAATGGAAATGGTAGTGGATGATATAATATATTATAATCAGTATGATGTTATAATAATTGTAAATATTTATTCTTTCCACCATTATACCCATCCACGTATGGTGGTGATGGAAAAACAGATTACACCATGGCGTGGAGACAGTAAGTCGTACGTACACAGGCGCGTTGATTTCATTTTTTATAGGATGTATAGAAGGTGAAACATGGTTTTTTCATATTTATAATAACATATAAGTATATTATTGATACTTATGTTATTACTTTTTAATAATACAACTAAATAATATGAAGTATAAGAATAAAGAAACATGAAAGAATCGGTAGAAGAGATTACCTCTTCCTCGACGTGCCTTTTTTAAACATTCTCTTAGGGCACTAGAGATGGACTTTTGAGAAGCCCAGAACATATATAATATAACTAGATAGGATGATAGTGGAATTTTCAGTGTTTCTCTATGTTTTAAGGCATAAAATGGAGTCAATAGAATACTGAGGAGGTGCCCTTTTATAAGAGAGGAGAGGAGCACTTTTAGAAACCTACAAATATATTAATTTATAATATACTCAAAACCCACCTAAAAACATCCAAAAATGTCTCAAATACGTATATGACATTATATAGGTCTGTAATATCATCATCCACTAAAATTTAGTAATGTTTTTATTTTATTTTAAACCATATCATTCTGATTTATCATTATTTAATCTATTTAATTTTATTTGTGGTAATAATTTTCTAAATTTGAAATGGTTATAAATACTTAATTATGTGTTGTGAATTGTCCAAAATTGGATACTTTATAACATTTTAGACCATATTATTTTCAATTTGTAATTATTAAATATTTTTGTGATTATGAAATAATTTAATAATATGTTATTTTTATAAAATACCAATAGTGTCAATTTTGACACTATTCAATTATTTGAATTTAATTAAAAATACACATAGAAGATATGTTCAAACTAAAATATTTAATAGATAATAAGATGTCATATGTATCTAGAAAATTCTTGGATCACATTAAATAGTTCATATAATATGTATTTTAATATTTTTAATACCATTTATTTGATGTTTCAATCAATAAAATAATTTTGACATTAGTATTGTGTCATCATTAATGATAATTATTTAATCTCTAAAAATTATAAATAAATTCACATGATATATAAAATTTTAACAGATTTATGGATACTATTTATGATTTATGTTTTATGAAGTTGAACACTAAATTAAAATTATTACACTTAAAGGTATATGAGAGTGACATGTTGTTATTTTCTTTGGTTTTAATAATAATTATATCTTTTTCATGGTCAAAATTCCATGAAATGAATATATTACGACCATAATGTGATATGGGTCGACTTTTATTCATCCAATATAATTTTGGAAGGTGTTAGATTAATTTTATAATATTATTTTCACCCTTAATTACCTGATTTTCTTTAACGTTGGTAAATAAAATTTACCGTAGTTACTATTAATAATTCCTAAAAATAAAATTTATCTATTTAATCAATTTGAATCTCCTAATTACAAATATGGAATTTTTTTTACAAATTTAAAACACATAAGTTGCATTAAATAATATAAAATTAATCTTGTTGTCGAAAAAATTGGTTTATCTTTAAAACATTGCAAAATATTGAATTGTTTTTACATGTGAATTCAATGTAAAATTAATGATAATGACATATATTATATTAAATGGTAAAAATATATTATGTTTATAACTTAAAACTTTCCAATATTATAATTTATACATATAAATTATCATGATGAAAAATGACTTTTTAATTAATCTTTAGCGTATTTTTACTATTCATCAAAATATAAACGTTATCAGAAAAATATCCAAACATTATCCAATGTAAATTTTTATATCCTGATTCAAAATATGAATTTTATTTTGTAAAATTGAACTTATAAACTTGTCAAAAATTATATTTAAAATGGGTGCACCCTCAAAAGGTGGTAAAACTGCATTTTTTGAAAAATACTTCTTTTATTCAAAAAATTGATTTTGTTCTCATACCTCATTCTATAAAAAGTGTAAGATGAATTATATTGTCATAAAATTCAAAATTTAATTACTCATATTCATAATTTCTAGTTCATAATAAAATTATAACAATATATCATTGTTTAGTGAAACTCAGTATTGCGTAAAACGCACGCTACTAATGAAGGTCGCTCTTACGTGTAGTGGAAGACAAGTCATGGTTGCATGTCGTGAAATTTTCCTTTGGGTTTTCTTATAACATAATCAAAACATAGTTCATTTATACATAGATCAAAATCTATATTCAGTTTTGTGAAAAATGAATTTTAATTGGAAGAACTTGAAATTGTGTGCAACAAAAGCCAAGAATAGTGTTGTGTTTACTACAAGATAATAAAGTGTTTCATATAGCACAAGATAATCATGTTGAAGCATACAACACAAGACATAAAAAAATTAAAAATAATATTTCTCATAAAATCTCTTGGTGTTACATTCTACTCCCTTTAAAATGAATTTCACCCTCAAAATTTTTCGGGGTTATAAATGGTTTTCTACTTGAAAGTTTCTTTCCGGGAAACCGACATCGTAGAAAGGATTAGTAAAACATAATTTTGAAAAAATAAAATAAGAAATGTAACGGTTACCAAAATTAACCTATCACTAGGTTTCCACATAGGAGAACATAGGTGAAAACATGGATGTGGAAGAGAAATCGAACCATCAAGTTCTGATGAAAAGTGTTAGAGGACATGGCTATGAAAAATACAACAATCACAAAGCCATAAATTTGTGATGATCTAAGGTACCATCTGATTCATCAGATATGTGGGCACTAGGATAACATTACTGTTGTTCAAGCTCATTTCACTAAAGTTGAATAATTTTAATTAGAATTAACACTTACATTATTTTGGTACAGTCTCAACGTTGGTCATTCCTTGAAAAATTTCCACTTGATTTCATATAGAAATTAAGTTGAATTTGTCATTTTTGAAGTGTTTTAAGATCATTTGATTGAATGATGGGTCATTCCATCCATCTCAAACAATAGGTTAGAAAAAGAAATTAAATATACATAAGTCCATATAAGTTGATATTAATCATATGTGGCTCCAAAAATGGACTTATACTTCATCTATTATCCCTATTAATAAAATATAACTAATTTCTACAAACCATGGACTTCTTGTAGGCCAATGGTCGGTGATAAAGGCCTGTCACACTTTGGTTGTGGGTTCGATTCCCACAGCCTTGTCTAATGCAACAGGTTGTCACCCGTCCTGCATGTTGTCCTTTTTCCTAAAACTACACTATTATATCATTCCAAAAATAATATCGAAAAAAGGTTCTAGACATAATCAATACTATTTGATGTCCAACTTAATCCATTCCAACCACAAGAATTATCCAAAATACTTCTTTCCAAACTCACTGTATAAAGAGAATGATTACTAGAAAGGCATATAACAATCACCTGAATACCATCATGTATCCCTCATATATCGTAAGATTTATCTTCTTGGTCACATTCGAAACATGCGAATACCTTAATAATGTATTCTATTGAAACATGAATTACCATAGAACATTATTGATAACATTAGTGTTATCAAAATTTAACACTTTCCACATACCAAAATCCCAAGATTTATATATACTCAAACCTTGATATCACTTTTTCCTTATTTCAGTCATGAGCTCATTAATAATGTCAAATATATTATTTTCTCATTACCCTTTCATTATGAACATATCATCAACTTTCCAAAAATATTTCAATCACTCTTCATGGTTACTTGTACCATTCAATATATACATTCAAATACTCAATGAAAAAAATATTGTAACAATGCATAGATTTTTCTTTATTCCATAATGCCATACATTATTCTTGATAAACATGCAATCATTCTACTACCTTCTTAAACCATTGACTGAGCTTTATCATTTTACTCCTCAAAACTTCTATCATCTCATATATCATTTGTAGTCTCTTCATCATCATCATCAAAAATACTACCCATATGATCATGCTGATTCTCTTCATGAAATTTTTCCTTTGGGAATTGGTTTGCATAATGCCCGTACATTACAAATTTAAAACATTTAATCATTGTTTAACTCTTAGAAATACCATTATATTTTTCCATTGTGTCAACTAAACCTTTTCCATGGAAATTAGTTTCATTGTGTCCTTCTTTTCCACACCCAAAGCATCATCCAGTTCCTTTGAAGAATTATCCTTGATGCCTCTTCCCACATGATTTACATGAGGAAAAATAAGCTTTCTTTCCTCTATGATTATCCGGAAACTCTATATTTCTCTTATTAGATGAGTCCGGAATCTTGCCAAAGTTGATATTATTGATCATATTATGAGATTTATGATCAGTCATAATAACAATTTTTATCCTTCAAAATACCATTTCATTTGGTTTCTCATGAAGAATATCATTCCTTTGTCCATCATATTCTCTATTAACATGAATCTTCCTGTTTCCAGGCATTTTCTAAAACCCAAAAATAATAGCATGAGAGGAAAAAATCATAATAAGAAAACATCATAATAAAGGGGTCTTGATTTCCATCTCTAACATCATAGGTTTAATCATAGGTTATTCATGATCGTTATCATAATTCTTGGTTGTAACCTATACTTAACCTTACATACATCCATATAAATACCTTATAAATACTCTTAGGGGTCTAACTAAAGTTTTTTCATCCCAGTTTCCAAAGCATAACTAACCCTTTGCTATGATACAAATTATAGAGACCCATGTTTGACGTAAATGGACATTACATTACTTTTGTGGAAAACATAAAACATGAAAAAAACATATTCCCAATGACTATATTAGTTTACTGTCTTTGGAAACTCGGAACATAATATTCTAAACATGGTGAATCATCTTTATCATCTCACATAAAGATCTTACCCTTTTGTTTTATTACCTATAAAATTTCTTTATATCCTAGGGAAAGGAAAACATATAGAGGGTGAGATCAAATGCTCATTAAGGGTAAAAATGGAGATCATAAAACAATCCATAAACATTTGAACGTAAAAACATGAACATGACATAAATCATAGCATTACATAAGTCATATATTACAAGGTAACATTAATCATGATAAAATGGAATGGGAATAAAACATAAAATTGTGGAAAACCATATAGAACATGATATGATTTTTATAGTAGCCAAGGAATTGTTTCCAAGACAATCATAGTGGACATATTCCATTATTGAACCAGGTTTACATGACGTTCCAGCCCTGTATTACTGCACCGGATTTACTTATCGTTGCAACCGTATATATCTCATGAGATATAAATCATAAACCAATGCATGAGAGGGAGATATAGATCCAACCCATCTCCTAATGAAACCATTCTTATGTGTGCCACAGATCATAAATCATACATCATAGCATAACCCATGTAATAAAATTGGATTCTTAAACATCATGCCATCATAACATAATCCACATAAGATAAAAATGACTTCATAAAATTAATTCCATCAAAACATAATCAAATAAATGTAATAATAAGGATATAAAAATAATCCAATATCATCTTATATGGAATATAATTTTTGACAAAACACATGAAGAAAGTTTTAGAGGAAAATATCCTTTCATCTTAAAAACCATTTTCATTTCTCAAAATGACATTAAAATTTAAAAGAAATTAATTTGATAAAAATAATAATTTAATATTATATAGGAATATTCATGGAAATAAGTCTTTATGAGACCGTACAATTCTTTTCATGGCATATAAGTTAAAAAACATTCCTCTCGTACTTTTGCTGGAAAAGTAAAAAAGTAACTCATATGGTAAACAAAAAAAAGATTCATTCCATACCATGTGGTAAAAGTCAACAAAGGGTAAAATGTCTTCAAAAATACATGTAATAATAGTAAACATTTTATGAAAATATTTTTAGAAAACATGGACATGGATGATAACTATAACCCTAGGAAATACTTACGAATAAACAATCTCAGATAAGAACGAGATTGGAATAATTATCCCTTACCGTAGGTCTTATTTATTTTGAATGTGTCTGAAACTTTTGTATAGTGGGGTTATACATATTATTAACTTTTAATAGAACCATAATAATATTTATGATATCATATATGATTCACATCGGTCATTATATTATTCGTTCATTTGAAAATTACATGTTAAAGCAACATTTTGGGTAATAATCGTTTTATTTATCATACGTGTTTGGACTTGTTGTTCATGATATTATTACTTATATCATGATTTAAATACTTCTAGAATGTAAAACATGATTTATATATAATATATATTCAACATATAAATATATATGATTAGATCGATTAATGGAATGAAAAACACCATTCATGGAGATCATAGGTCGTATGTACGGATGAATTCTATTTTCGTTTCCTTATTAAATTGAATGAAAGTAAGTAAATAACACATACACAAATATAATGTCATTATTATTTCATTTATTTCATTAATATTTATAATATATACTTTATAATCTTTCTTGAATTGTTAACATGGAGAATGAATGTTATCACGTCGTGGAGACGGTAATCCATACGTACGCACGAGCGATGATATCGTTCGCATAATTATTGAATATAAGTGGGATTGGATTATATAATATATTAGAATCAGTATTATATTATAATAATCATATATATTTATTATTTACAACATTATACACATCCACGTATGGTGGTGATGGAAAAACAAAATACACCACGGCATGGAGACAGTAAGTCGTACGTACACACGCGCTGTGATTTCATTTTTCAAAGGATGGATAGAAGGTTAAATAGGGTTGATTCTTATTTATAATAAAATATTAGTATACTAGTGATACTGATGTAATTACAATATAATTAAACAACTAAACACGATGGATTAGAAGAAGAATAAACATGAAAGAATCGGTAGAAGAGATTACCTCTTCCTCAACGTTCCTCTTTTAAACATCCTCTTAGGGCACTAGAGATGGTCTTTAGAGAAGACCAAAAAATCTATAATATAACTTGAGAGGTTGATAAGAGTAATTGGAAGGTTTTGGACAAGATTTAAGGCCTAAAATGGAGACAAGAAAAGAGGGAGGAGGTTCCCTTTTATAAGAGAGTAGAGGGGCACTTTTGGAAACCACCAAAATATTAATTTTTAATAAACTTAAAACCCATCTAAAAACCTCAGAAAATGACTCAAATCCGATTATGAGATGATATAGGGTTGTAATATCATCAACCACTAAAATTTAGACATTTTTTTATTTTATTTTAAACCTTATCATTTTGATTTATCCTAATTTAATCTATTATATTTTATTTTTGGTAATAATATTCTAAATTTAAAATAGTTATAAATACTTAATTATTTGTTGTGAATTGTCCAAAATTATATACTTTATAACATTGTAGAAAATATAATTTAAATTTTTTAATTTTTAAATAATTATGTGATTTTTAAATAATTTAATAATATGTTATTTTTATAAAATACCAATAGTGTCAATTTAGACAATATTAAATTATTTGAATTTAAATAATACTCCAAATAGGATATATGTTCGAAATACAATATTTAATAGATTGATAACATTTCATATGTATCTATAAAATTAATGGATCACATTAAATAGTTCATATGATATTTATTTAAATATTTTTAATTCCATTTATTTGATATTTCAATCAATAAAATAATTTCAACATTATTATTATGTCATCATTAATAATGATTATTTAATCCCTAAAAATTCTAAATAAATTAAAATTATGTATATAATTTTTTAATATTTCTTGAAAATATTTATTTTCGAAGTATTATGAATTTTATCACTAAATTAAAATTATTACACTTATAAGATATAAGAGAGTGTCATGTTGTCACATTACGTTTTTAATAATAATTATATAATTTTCATGGTCAAAAGAACATGAAATGAATATATTACGACCCTTAGATGATATGGGACAACTTTTATTCATCTAATAGAGTTTTGTCAGGTTTTAGGGCAATTTAATAATATAATTTTTACCCTTAATTACCTGATTTACCTTTAACTGTGGTAAATAATATTTACCGTAGATACTATTAATAATGCCTAAAATTAAATGTTATCTATTTACTAAATTTTATCCTCATAATTACAAATATTGAATCAATTTTTAAAAATTAAAGACACATAAGTTTTAGTATATAATTAAAAATTAATCATGTTGTCGAAAAAAATGAGTTTTTGCTTAAAACATTGCAAATGATTGAAATGTTTTTAATTGTGAATTCAATGTAAAATTAATTATAATAATATATATTATATTAAATGGTAAAAATATAATCAATTTATAATTTAAAACTGCTCAATATTATAATATATGTATATAAATTATCTTGATGAAAATAGTTGTTTTTAATTAACATTTAGCGTATTTTTACTATCCATCAAAATATGAACGTTATCAGAAAAATATAAAAACATCATCCTAAGAAAATTTTTATATCCTTATTCATATGAGGAAGATTATTTTTTATAATTGAACTTATCTGATTTTCAAAAATTAGATTTAAAATGGGTGTTGCATCAAAAGGCGGTAAAATTACATTTTTTGAAAAATACATCTTTTATCCAAAAAATTTATTTTGTTCTCATACCTCATTCTAGAAATAGTGTACGATTAATTATAATTTTATAAAATTTAAAATGTAGTTTCTACTATTCATAACATCTAGTTCATAATAATATTATAACAATATATCATTGTTTAGTGAAACTCGGTATTGCATACAGCACATGCTACCGAGAAAGGGAACTCTTACGTGTAATGAAAGACAAGTCAGGGTTTCATGTAGTACAAGATTACTTTGGTGTTTCATATAACATAATCAAAACATAGTTCATTTATACATATATGCAAATCTATACTTGGTGTTGTGTAAAATAAATTTTATTCGAAAGAACATGAAATTTTTTGCAACACAAGACAAAGACATGTAGAGAGCTGAAGCTTGACGTACAGGGACATTACATTACTTTAGTGGAATACATAATACATAACAAAAACAGACACACAAGTATTGTAATAGTATAGTGTCTTTGGAAACTCGGAATATAATATTTTAATCATGGTGAATGATCTTCAACATCTCCCATAAGATCTTCCGCATTTTGTTTTCTTATCTAAAACATTTCTTTAAATCCTAGGGAAAAGAAAACATATAAAGGGCAAGCTCAAATGCTCAGTAAGGGTAAGCATGGATAAAATAAAACAAATCATATACATTTGAACTTGAAAACATGAACATAATATTTAAACATTAGAATATTGAGAAATGACATAAATCATGGAAGTACATAAGGCATAGATCATAAAGAAACTTTAATCATTATAAAATAGCATGGGAATTAAACATGTAAATGTCAAAAACCATTATGCACATGATATGATTTCCATAGTAGCCAAGGAATTACTGCCAAGACCATCTTAGTGGACAAAGTCCCTTTCTGAATCGAGTTCACTACTCATTCCAGTCCGGTATTACTAAACCAGTTTAACTTGTCGTTCCAGCCATGTCTATCTCAGGAGATATAAATATTTACCCAATGCATTGAAGGGAGGTATAGGTTCCACCCATCTCATATTGAAATCATTCATTCTTGTGCCACAATATAAACATAAATCATTCATCATAACCCAAGAATAAAATGGGTTTCATAAACATTATTCCATCATAATGTAATCCATACAAAAAAAATTGGATATCATTTCATCATTAGAAAAGTGAAACCATGTAAATCAATGAGGCATGATACTTGAAACATACACATGTGAAATAATGTCATCATAGATGAAAATGGTTTTGATAAAACACTTGAAATGAATTCTTGAGGAAAATATCATTTTTTCATCAAAATAATTTTCTTTTCCCAAAATGTCATTCAATTTTAAAAGAAAAGGATTTTGTTGAAAATAGTCATGGAATCTTTTGGAGGAAGCTTCATGAAAATAAGGCTTTATAAAACCGTAAAAATCTGCTCATGCCGTATAAGTTAAAAAAACATTCTTCTCGTACTATTGCTGGAAAAGTGAAAAAGTACCTCGTAAAAGAAAGATTCCATACATACCATGTAGTAAAAAAAAAGGGTAAAAAACATTAATCATATATGAAACCAGTTTTAGGAACCATGGACATGGATGATAGCAATAACCCCAGCAAATACTTACGAATAAGCAATCTCGGATAAAAATGAGATTTGCAAAATTATCCCTTACCTTAGGTCCGATATGCTTCGTACGTATTGGAACCTCTTGTATAATGATCTATATAATGTCATTTAATAATTAAAGAATCATATTCATTGATATTATATCATACATGTTTCACTTATGACTTTATATTACCTGTTCTTTTGTTACTTCCATGTTAAAGCAGCATTTTGGGTTAAATCGTTTTATTTATCGTACGTGTTTGGACTTGTTGTTCTTGATATTATTACATATATCCTGATTTAATTAATTACACAATGTAAAACATGATTTATATATAATATATATTCATCATATATATATATATTATAGATCGATAAAAGGAATGGAATACACTGTTCATGGAAACGGTAGGCCGTACGTACGCATGAACGCTATTTTCGTTTCCTTATTGAATTGAATGAGACTAAATAGATTTCATACGTATATATATACATAAATCCAGTAGCATTATTATTTCATTTATTTCATTATTATTTATTATATATACTTTATAATCATTCTTGAATTGTTAATCATGAAAAAATGAATCTCATCGCGTTTGTAGAGACGGTAGTCCGTACGTACGCACAAGCGATAATATCATTCCCATGATCTTGGAATTGTATTAAACTGTATGTATAATATTACAGAATCAATATCAATTTATAATAATCATATGTATTCATTACTTTCACCATTATACCCATCCAAGTAAGGTGGTGGTGGAAAATAGATTACACCACGGCGTGGAGATGGTATTTCGTACGTACGCCCGCGCGTTGATTTCGTTTTCCGTATGATGGATAGATATTTAAATATGGTTTTTTCATACATATAATAACATATTAGTATATGAGTGATACTGATGTTATTACTTCATAATGAAACAACTAAAGAAGAATAAGTGGAAGAAGAAAAAAGTTGAATGAATCGGTAACAGACATTACCTCTTCTTTGAAGCGCCTCTTTGAGACCTCCTCTTAAGGCACTAAAATTGTTCATTGAAGAATACCAGAACCTCTAGGATGTTTCTATGGAAGTGGAGAAGATAATTTTGCAGGGTTTTTCTGAGCATGAATCCTCAATGTGGTGTGAGGAAGAGAGGGACGAGGTGCCCTTTTATAAGGGATGAGAGGGGCACCTTTGGAAAAACTAAAAATATTATTTTATTATAAAGTAATATTCGGTTTATAATATCTCCAATTTGAATTATATCAATGCTAAGGTGGGGATGGGTCGAAATAATCTCATCCAATATAATTTAGACAATTTTAGGTCATTATATTAACCTTATCTTTTAGTTTTAACTCTTAGTTAATTAGATTGACATTTACCATGTCACTTTGTATTTTTATATTATATAGTTAATAAACATACCATATAAATCCAAGAGACCCCCAAGTGGTCCATTAATGATACAAATATCATGATATAAGTATCTTGTCTGAACCGTAGTTTTTTAGGAATATAATAACAATTAATAATATAATATTTATTTTAAAAACTATTTTAAGTCAATTTTGACACTATTTGGTAATTGATTTTTTTGAAAATTATAACAGAATTATTAGTTCAAAAAAAGTTAATTAAATCAATAATAACATGTCAAATTAACATAGAAAATTATTCGAATTCATAAAAAGTATCAATTTTCATTTATTTAGATATTTATAACATCAATTATGTCAATATTTCATTAATAAGATAATTACTGCATCATCATTGTGTCATAAATAAATTAAAATATATTAAGTATAAAAATTATAAATAAAATACCATTATGTAGGAAAACTTTTGAGGTTTATAATTAATATTTAAAGTCGAATTTATATTATGTATAACCCTATATTAAAAATGATTTATTTATTAAACATTGATTTTAACTATTTTATCACTTCTTTAAATAAATTAATAATAAATGTCCTAATCTAATCCAATTGGGCCTAAATGGTCATATTTTATTCCTAAGGATGTTTTTGGGCGAATTAAATTTATCCAATAGATTTAGTACATGTGTTAGGGTAATAATAATATCATTTTTAACCTTAATTACCCTATTTACTTTTAATCGTGGTAAAAAAAGGAAAAAGTTACTATTCATTAAAAATTAATTTCACCTCATTGAAACAAATTTTAGTCGTTGATAATAACCGTGTCTCTCAGATTTTCAAAATTCCACTCACAGAAGTGGTAAAATTAAGTTTTATGAAAGATTCAGTATTTTAACTACCACTTAGTGGTTTCACTATTCATCGAAAAATGAAAGTTTCCAGCAAAATACCAAAAATTAGGCCTCAGCTATATTTGATATTATGAATTTAAAAATGATGTCTATTTTAGAAAATTCAAAACATATCAGTTTCATTAATTAATTTAATAATTAATTCTCGTCGTCAAAACAAATAGCGTGTTCTTAAAAGATATTAACTATCAAAAGATTGACAATTGTTTTTGTCTGGTTTAAATTTGCAATTACATCCAATGACCAAAATTGTATTAAATGGTAAGAATATATTATAAATATACTTTAAAACCACTCAAATTAATAATTTATCACTATTAATTATTTCGATTAAAAAGGTTTTTTTAATTAAAATTTAGCAATTTTCAATATTCATCAGAATATGAAAGTTATCCGAAAAATACCAAAATTTCAACCTAAGCTAATTTAGATATTCCGAATCCAAAAATGAAGTCTATTTTGAAAAATTAAATTTAAAAAATTTCAAAAAGTAGGTATTATTATTTATAACAGCTAGTTTTAATAATATTTTAATAGCATATCGTTGTTTAGTAAAACCCGGTATTGCGTACAACACACGCTATCGAGGAAGGTCGTGATTTCGTGTAATGCAAGCCTAGTCAGGGGTTGCGTGTAGTGCACAACTCATTTTTCGTTGCGTATAACAAAATACATTGAATATATATATATATATACTCAATGTTTCGTAGAATAACAACTATCAAACAAACATGAAATTGTGTGTAACACGATCCAAGATTAGTGTTGCGTATACTGCAAGCTAATACGGTGTTTCATATAGCGCAAGATAATCTTGGTGTAGTGTACAACATATGATATGAAAGAAATTAAATTGAATATATCTCATAAAATCTCAGGTTGTTACATTCTACCCCCCTTAAAATAAATTTCTCCCTCGAAATTCGTCGGGGTTATAAATCATTTACTATTCATAGAAACCCACATTGTAAAAAGGAATACTAAAACATAATTTTAAAAACTATAGTATGAAATGTAATGATTACCCAAAGAAACTCATCACTGGGTTTCCATATATGAGAACATATGTGAAAATATGGATATGGAATAAAAATCTAACCATCATGTTCTGATGGAGAGTGGTAGAGAACATGGCTATGAAAAATCCATCTATCACAAAGCCATAGATTTGTGATGATCTAAGGTTCCATCTGATTATCGGATATAAGGGCACTAGGACAACATTTTTGTTTTTCAAGATCATTTCCCTAAAGTTGATGAAATTGGAATTAGAATAAATACTTTCGGGATTTCGGTACAGTCTCACCGTTGGTCGTTATTTGGACAATTTCCACTTCATCTCTTAAAGAAATGAAGTTGAATTTGTCATTCGTGAAGTTTTAGCAGATCATGTGATATAATTATGGTTCATTCCATCCGTCTCAAACAAATGGTTATAAAAGTTATCAAAAATTCATAAGTCCATCTATAGTGAGATTAATCATATATGGTTCCTAAAATGGACTTATACTTCATATATCATACTTCATAATATAATAAAACTAGATTCTACTAAATAGAGATTTCCCGTGGGCCAGTGGTAGGCGATAAAGGCTAGTCGCACTTCAGTTTTGGGTTCGATTCCCACAGCCTTGTCCGACGCGATGGGCTGTCGCCCATCCTACAGGTTTTACTTTTTCTAAAACAATATTACTACAACATCCCATCAATAATATCGAAAAAAAACTTCTATCCTTAAACAATACAAAATTATGTCCAACATAATCCATTCCAATCTTTAGGATTTTCCATAATACTGCAGTCCACTCTCATATTATAGTGAAAACGATTATCAGAGATTTCATATAACAAGCATGTTAATAACATCGTTGATCCCCATATATCATAAGATATGTCTTGTTGGTCACATTCCAAACATTCGAAGGCCTTAATCATGTATTATCTTGAAAAAAATAAAATCCCATTTAACCTTAGTGAAAACATGAATGCTGTCAAAAGTTAACTCTTTCCACATACCAAAATCCTAAAAATTCTATATACTCTAACCATGATATCACTTTGTCCTTATATCAATCGTGAGCTCATGAATACTGTCAAGCATTTCATTTTCTCCTTATCCCTTCATTATGTGCATATCATCTTCTTTCCAAAAATATCTCAATCACTTTCCAGGGTTACCGGTACCATAAATTATTGAAAACCACAATAGACCAATACATAAATATTCCAATATTCCATGATACTATATAAAACAATATTTTGGAATCCCATTACATAAAAACCTAATCATTCCACCACATCGTTGTCATATTCAACATCTCCAACAGTGATCGCATGTGACTTCCTTTTGTCTTTTGACTTATGTGGTTGCTCATGTCGATCATCACTAACCCTTGGATTAGGTCATTTATTTGCATAATGCCCCATTTCCTTGCACTTTAATCATTGATGTTTTGGTGGTGTGTTCTCTACCATCTTTTCTTTGTTCACATCATTAGCAACCCTTTTTTCATTACTTCGACACTCACCTGCACGATGACCTTCTTTTCCACACTTAAAACATTTTGTAGTCCATTTATGACAATCTCCACCATGCTTATTTCTACACATTGAGCATAAGGAAACATTCATTTTTTTCTCACCATTATTCTGAGATTTCTCCTTGAACTCCATCATTCATTTCTTGTCAAAACCATGAGATGGATAAGTAACACCAACATCCATTTCTACCTTGATAGACCAACACACAATTTCTTCATAGCTACTGAAGTCTCTTATAGAAAATTCCCTTCGAAGATTTGGTTTTAAGCCACTGAATAATCTATCAACTTTACTTTCAAGTATGATGATAAAGCCAGATGCATACCATGAAAGCCGTGTAAAATTCGCTTCATATACACCAACAGATTAATCATAATTTTTCTTTAGTTCAAGAAACTCCATCTCCATCTTTGTTCGAAGAATACTAGGGATGTACTTAATGAAAAATAAGTTCTTGATCTCGTCCTATTCCATGGACTCAATCTCATCTCTTGGCCTCGTATTATTGATAAGATTCCACCATTGATCATCTTCATCTTCCAAACGATATAATTCTAAGATGACTTTATCATGTTAAGAACATTGAAGAGCTGAAAATATATTTTCAGTGGTACTGATCCTTTGTTCGGTAACAAGTGGACAAGAAGACCCACTGGAAGAAGGTGGACGTTTCCTCATGAAGGACTCAATAGAATATTGTTCCCTTCTCTACTCATTTGGAAGTCCAGAATGATTTATATCTTGTGTAATTATAATAATAAGATTTTTCACTCCACCTCCCATAACATTTGTTTCTTTAGGAGGACAATCACTTCTTTTTCCATTGAAATTATCAACATGATTCCTTCGGGTTCCAGCCATCATCTAAAACCCAAAAAGAATAGTGTGAGAGGAAAAAATCATGTTAGGGATAACAACAAAATAAAGGGGGAGTACCTTCAATATCTAACATCTTAGGATTAATTCTACGATCGTTACGATAATTCTATGACTATAACCTATACTTATACTTTTCTTTAGGGACATCCCTAGACATTCCTTAGAAATATCTCTAGGGATCACACTAAAGTTCTCAAATCCTAGTTTCCAATGGTTGACTAAACCTTTCCTCTGATACCAACTACAGAGACCCGAATCTTTACATACATTGACATTACATTACTTTAGCGTAATACTTAATACATAACAAAAATAGACACACAAGGATTGTAATAGATTAATGTCTTTGGAAACATGGAATATAATCTTCTAATCGTGGTGAAATTTCGTCAACATCTCCCATAAGATCTTCCCCTTTTTGTTTTCTTACCTAAAACCTTTATTTCAAACCTATAAAAAGAAAACATATAATGGGTGAGCTCAAATGCTAAATAAGGGTAAGCATGGATAAAATTAAACAAATCATATACATTTGAACTTCAAAACATGAACATAATATTTAAACATCGGAATCTTGAGCAATGACATAAATCATGGTAGTATGTAAGGAATAGATCATAAAGAAACATTAATCATGATAATATAACATGGTAATTAGACATGTAATTGTGGGAAACCATTAAGCACATGATATGATTTCCATTGTAGCCAAGGCATTGCTGCCAAGACCATCTTAGTGGACAAAGTCCCTTTCTGAATGGAGTTCACTCCTCATTCCAGTCCTATATTTCTGAACCTATTTAACTTTCCGTTCCAACAATGTCTATCTCATGAGATATAAATCTTTATCCCATGCATTGGAGGGAGATATAGGTCCCACCCATCTCATATTGGAATCATTCTTTCGTGTGCCACAATATAAACATAAATCATTCATCATAACCTAAGGATAAAATGGGTTTCATAAACATTATTCCATCATAATGTAAGCCATACAAAAAAATTGGATATCATTTCATCATTAGAAAAGTGAAACCATATAAATCAAAGATACATGAAACTTGAAATACACACATGTGAAATAATGTCATCTTAGAGGAAAATGGTTTTGATAAAACACTTGAAATGAATTCATCAGGAAAATATCCTTTTTTCTTCAAAATCATTTTATTTTCCCAAAATGTCATGAAATTTTAAAAGAATAGGATTTTGTTGAAAATAGTCATTATATATTTTGGAGGAATCTTCATGAAAATAAGGCTTTATAAAACCGTAAAAATTCGTTCGTGCCGTATAAGCAAAGAAAACATTTTTCTCGTAATTTTGCCAGAAAAGTCAAAAAGTACCTCGTAAAAGAAAGATTCCATACATACCATGTAGTAAAAGATAGAAATGGGTAAAAAATCATTAAACATACATGAAACCATTTTTAGGAAACACGTACATGGATGATAGCAATAACCCCAGTAAATACTTACGAATAAGAAATCTCGGATAAAAATGAGATTTGCAAAATTATTCCTTACCTTAGGTTTGATAGGATTCGTACGTATCCGAACCTCCTGTATAATGATCTAAATAATTTCATTGAATTATTAATTAAGTATATTCATTTATATAATATCATATATGTTTCACTTATGAATTTATATTACCCGTTCTTTTGTAAGTTCCATGTTGAAGCAGCGTTTTGGGTTAAATCGTTTTATTTATCGTACGTGTTTGGACTTGTTGTTCATGATATTATTACTTATATCATGATTTACTTAATTACAGAATGTGAAACATGATTTAAATATAATATACATTCAACATATACATATATATATTATAGATCGATAAAAGGAAGGAAATACACGGTTCATGGAGACGGTAGGCCGTACGTACGCATGAACGCTATCTTCGTTTCCGTATTGAATTGAATGAGACTAAATAGATGACATACATATATATATATATACATAATTCCAGTAGCATTATTATGTCATATATTTCATGATTATTCATTATATATACTTTATAATCATTCTTGAATGGTTAATCATGGAAAATGAATCTCATCACGTTTATGGAGACGGTAGTCCATATGTACGCACAAGCGATGATATCATTCCCATGATCGTGAAATTGTATTAAAGTGTATGTATAATATTACAGAATCAAAATCACTTTAAAATAAACATATATATTAATTACATTCACCATTATACCCATCCAAGTAAGGTGGTGGTGGAAAATAGATTACACCACGGCGTGGAGACGGTATTCCGTACGTACGCACGCGCGGTGATTTCGTTTTCCGTAGGATGGATAGACGGTAAAATATGGTTATTTAATAATTATAATAACATATCCGTATATGAGTGATACTGATGTTATTACTTCATAATGAAACAACTAAAGAAGAATAAGTGGAAGAAGAAATAAAGTTGAAAGAATCGGTAACAGACATTACTTCTTCTTGGAAGCGCCTCTTTGAGACCTCCTCTTAGGGCGCTAAAATTGGTATTTAAAGAAAACCAGAACTCCTAGGATGATTCTATTGAAGTGGAAAAATAATTTGGCAGGGTTTGGACGAGCTTTAAGGCTCAATGTGGTGTGAGGAAGAGAGGTAGGAGGTTCCCTTTTATAAGGGAGGAGAGGGGAACCTTTGGAGAAACTAAAAATATTATTTTATTATAAAGTCATATTCATTTTTTAATAGCTACAAATTAATTTATTTCGAAGATAAGGTGGGTATGGGTCGAAATACTCTCATAAAATATAATTTAGACAAGTTTAGGTCATTATATTAACCTTATCTTTTAGTTTTAACACTTAGTTAACTAGATTGTCATTTACCATGTCACGTTGAAGTTTTATATTATATAGTTAATAAACGTACCATATACATCCAAACTACCCCCAAGTGGTCCATTAATGATACACCTATCATGATATAAGTATCTTGGCCGAACCTTAGATTTTTAAGAATATAATAACAATAAATAATATAATATTTGTTTAAAAAACTATTTTAAGTCAATTTTTACACTATTTGGTAATTGATTTTTGTGAAAATTATAACAGAATGATTAGTTCGAAAAATGTTAATTAAATCAATACTAACATGTCATATTAACATATAAAATTATTTTAATTCATAAAAAGTCTCAAATTACATTTATTTGGGTATTTATAATGTCAATTATGTCAATATTTCATTAATAAAATAATTACTGCATCATCATTGTGTCATAAATAAATTAAAGTATTTTAAGTCTAAAAATAAAAAATAAAATACCATTATGTATGAAATCTTTTTATGTTTCTAATGAATATTTATAGTATAATTTATCTTATGTATAACCCTATATTAAAAATGATTTAGTTATTAAACTTTGATTTTAACTATTTTAACCCTTCTTTAAATAAATTAATAATAAATGTCTTAATCTAATCCAAGTGGGCCAAAATGGTCATATTGTTTTTCATAAGGTTGTTTTTTCCCGAATTACACTTATCCAATATAATTAGGACATGTTTTAGGGTAATAATAATATCATTTTTACCCTTAATTACCCTATTTACTTTTAACCGTGGAAAAAATATGTAAAAAGTTACTATTCACCAAAAATTATTTTCATCTCATTGAACCGCATTTTAATCCTTGATACTAACCGTGTCTCTCGGATTTTCAAAAGTCCACCCACAGAAGTGGTAAAATTATGTTTTATGAAAGATTCAGTTTTTAAACTACCACATAGTGGTTTCACAATTCATCAAAAAATGAAAGTTTCCAGAAAAATACAAAAAAAATAGGCCTAAGCTATATTTGATATTATGAATTCAAAAATGATGTCTATTTTACCAAATTCAAAACATATCAGTTGCATTAATCAATTTAAAAATTAATTCTCGTCGTCAAAACAAATAGCGTGTTCTAAAGAGATAATAAATATCAAAAGATTGACACTTGTTTATGTCTGGTTTAAATGTGAAATTAAATCCAATGACCAAAATTGTATTAAATGGTAATAATATATTCTAAATATACTGTAAAAACACTCAAATTAATAATTTATCACTATTAATTATTTCGAATGAAGAATTTGTTTTTAATTAAAATTTAGTAATTTTCACTATTCATCATAATATGAAAGTTATCCGAAAAGTACTAAAATTTCACCCTAAGCTAATTTCGATATTCCGAATCCAAAAATGAAGTCCATTTTGAAAAATAAAATTTACAAAAATTTAAAAAAGTGGGTATTACTATTCATAACGGCTATTTTAATAATATTTTAATAGCATATCGTTGTTTAGTAAAACCCAGTATTGCGTACAACACACGCTATCGAGGAAGGTCGCGATTGCGTGTAATGCAAGCCAATTCAGGGTTGCGTGTAGTGCACGACTCATTTGTCATTGCATATAAAAAAATACTTTTAATATATATATATATATATACTCAATTCTTCGTAGAATAACTACTATCAAACAAACATGAAATTGTGTGTACCACGATCCAAGATTAGTGTTGCGTATACTACAAGCTAATACGGTGTTGCGTATAGGTCAAGATAATCTTGTTGTAGCATACAACATATGATATGAAAGAAATTAAAATAATTATATCTTATAAAATCTCGGGTTGTTACAAGACATTGTTGTCAAGACCATATATTTTCCCAGTACATAAGGCATATATCATAAAGGAACATTAATCATGATAAAATGGCATGGGAATAAAACATGGAATTGTGGAAAACCATTAATCACATGACATGATTTCCATAGTATCCAAGGCATTGCTGCCAAGACCATTATTGTAGACAAAGTCCATTACTGAACCGGGTTTACATGTCATTCCAACCCTGTATTACTTAACCGGATTAACTTGTCATTCCATCCATGTCTATCACATGAGATATAAATAATTAACCAATGCAGTAGATGGAGATATAGGTACCACCCATCTCACAATGCAACCATTCTTATGTGTTCCACACAATCATAAATCATACATTATCGCATAACCAATGTAATAAAAATGGGATTCTTAAACCTCATGACATAAAAACATAATCCATATATGATAAAAGGAAATCATAAAAAATTAATTCCATCATAACACAATCAAATCAATGTAATAATAGGGATAGAAACATAACCATATATAATCATAGATAGAAAATAATTTTGATAAAACTCTTGAACTCAGTTCTTGAGGAAAATATCCTTTCTTCTTCAAAATAATTTCATTTTCTCATAATGTCATGAAATATTAAAAGATAATAATTATGTTGAAAATAAAAATGAAATATTATAGAGTATTATTCATGGAAATAAGGCATTTTGAAACCATAAAAATTCATTCATGTCGTATAAGTTAAAAAAACATTCTCATCGTACTTTTACAGGAAAAGTCAAAAAGTACCTTATATGGTAAACAAAAGAAAGATTCTTTACATACCATGTAGTAAAAATAAAATATGGTTAAAAAGGACTTTAAAAATACATGAATTTTTATATTGAATATGGACATGGATGATAAATATAACCCCAGTAAATAATTATGAATAAACAGCCTCGCATAAGAACGAGATTGGAATAATTATTCGTTACCTTATGTCTAATTTCTTCAATATGTGTTATACACTACTATATAGTGGGTTTATAAATATTATTAACTTGAAACAGAACCATAATAATATTTATGATATAATATATGATTCACTTACGACTTTATATTACACGTTCTTTTGTCAATTCCATGTAAAAGCAGCATTTTGGGTAAAATCATTTCATTTACAGTACGCGTTTGGACTTGTTGTTCTTGATATTATTAGTTATATAAATATTTCCATACTTCCAGAATGTAAAATATGATTTATATATCATATATATTCAGTATATATATAATGTATAGATAAATGAAATGAAATACGCCATTCGTGGAGACGGTAGGCCGTACGTAGGCATGAACACTATTTTCCTTTCCTTATTGACTTGAATTGAAGTAGGTAGATGACATATATATATATATATATATACATAAATACAGTAGCATTATTATGTCATATATTTCATTATTATATATACTTTATAAAAATTCTTTAATTGTTAACATGGAGAATGAATCTCATCATGTCGTGGAGACTGTAATCTGTACGTACGCATGAGCGATGATATCGTTCACATAATTATTGAATGGAATTGGAGTAGATGATATAATATCTCAGAATTAGTATCATGTTATAATAATCATATATAGATATTATTTCCACCATTATACCCATCCATGTATGGTGGTGTTGGAAACACATATTACACCACGTCCTGGAGACGGTAAGTCATATGTACGCATGCGCGGTGATTTCATTTTTCATAGGATGGATAGAAGATGAAAGAGGGTTGTTTATTATTTATAAGAAAATATAAGTATATTATTGATACTGATGATATTTTTTTTAACGAATCAAATAATGAAGGAGAAGTAGAAGAAGAAATAAATTTTAAAAACACGGTAAAGGATATTACCTCTTCCTTGACGCACCTCTTCTTAAACTCCTCTTAGGGCACTATAGTTGGCCTTTGAAGAAGACCGGTACCTCTATTAAGATTATAGGAATTTTTATAAGAGAAATGGGTAGGGTTTTTCCGAGCCTTAAGGCTCAAAATTTTGTGAAGAGGAGACGGAGGATGTTCCCTTTTATAACGGAGGATAAGGGCAATTTTGGAATCCCCAAAAATAGTAATTTATAATAAATTCGAAACCCTCTTAAAAACCTACAAAATTGACTCAATTTGAAGATGAGATGATATAGGGTTTTAATATCATCATCCAATAAAATCTAGATATGTTTTTAGTTTATTTTAAACCTTATCAATCTAATTTTTCCTTATTTAATCTATTAAATTTTGTTTCTGATAATAATATTATAAATTTAAAATATAATAAATAATTACATCTGTATTGTGAATTTTACATAATAAAATAATTTATTACATTTTAGAGCATATAAATTTCAATATATAATTTTTAAATATTTTTGTGATTTTTAAACAATTTAATAATATGTTATTTTTATAAAATAACAATAGTGTCAATTTTGACACTATTCATTTATTTGAATTTATGTAAAATCCACACAGTGGAAATTTTAGAACAAAAATATTTAATAGATTCATAACATGTCATATTTTTCTATAAAATTCATGTATCACATTAAATATTTCATATAATATTTATTTTAAAATTTTTAAAACCATTTATTTGACATTTCAATCAATAAAATAATTTCTACATCACTATTGTGTCATCATTAATGATAAATATTTAATCCATAAAATTTTAAATAAATTCCCATGATTTATATAATTTTATTGTATTTCTGGAGAATATTTATGTTTGATGGATTATGAAGTTTATCACCAAATTAAAATTATTAGAATTATAAGATATAAGAGAGTGACATGTTGTCACTTTCTTTGGTTTTAATAATTACATCATTTTCATGGTCAACAGTCCATGAAATGAATCAATTCCGACCCTTAGGTGATATGTGTCGACTTTTATTCATCCAATAATTTCGTAAATCATCTTCTTATTCTCTTACTATAGCATTTTCAATAGCATTTGTGTCCTACTAATCTTATTTGTATTTTTATATATATGTTTTTTCAATATTTATGTCCAACTCTTTTTCATTTTTACAACTTTGATCCCTTTTTCTCTTAATATTTTATTCATCTAATTCATTTTCTACTAAATCCATCTTTTTGTTCATTTCTATTTTTATGCCATGTGTTTTCATTTTATTTTTATTTTATATATATATTTTTTATTTAAATTTATTTATTAGAACTAAAGTTATAATATATAAATTATCACCATGAGATAAGAGTAGATATATGTGACGTTGGATTTTTATTCAATTGACTGTCATTTAAATAAATAAAATTAATGTTTTTAATAATTAAAAATACAATTAACTCTTTATTTTGAGAGACTAATTAAAATATCTTCCAAATGATTTATCATACTTTAAAATTATCAATGTAGTATATCTTAAATAATTTTTTTTATGGAAATAAATTTACAAATTTTTGTTCTTAGAGACGTAGAAGAACTTTTATAAGATAATAATACTTAAATTTCCTTAATGAAAATTCAAGAATAAACATTCTTGATTAAAATTGTATTTAAACATAAATCCATTATAACATTTGTAACATTTGAATTTAAATTATAATGAAAGAATTACTCTAAATGAATAATTAAATATCAAGAAAAAAAATAGTTTCATGACATAAAATTTCAATGGCCCTATATATAAACAACATAAAATAAGATAACTTTATAACATAACATATATCCCAATGGTTATAATTCGAGATGATAATACTTTATAGCATTTTATTCACTAAATAAAAACCTTGTACAAGAGAGAACCAAATTTTTAATTTTAAATCAAAATGTTTTTCATTAAAATCATGATAAAATACATTAATGGAAATTATATACACCACAAAAATAATTCAAGTGATGAATATATCATAAGCCTCCAATAAATAAAATTGAGGTGAAAAAACATTTGCCTGAAGTCTCATCTTTCATCAGATAGATTAAATACTATTATACAATAAATATAAATTTATTATATATGTTTTATATAACCATAATCAACTATAATATACCAGATATGTTTTATATATAACATATTATCCCTTGTATTTTAACAATTTTTATTAAAATCACTATTTCGTTCGGTAAGTGATTTGTTTTTCAAGCATTTTTTTTTCGGTAATTCTGGTCCTTATACATTGATCATTGTTCCATCATATCCATAATTTTAATGATTATAATAATAACATATATATTAATTATATGTATTCATATTTATAGTCATCCATAAAATATAGATTTTGAAACAACAGAATCACACCATTTATGGATATTATAGGTTGTATGAACTTATGAATACTATTTTCACTTGTCAAAAGATAGAATGAATGAAAGTTAAGGAATAATTCGTCTTTACGGAATAATAATTATATAATCTATATCCAATATATCTATAAGGACCCGAACTTAAAAGTTACATACTCTATTGTTTTTGAACAAGAATTAACATTTGAGGATCTTTTCAATTTATAGTTATAGAGAATTAAGATATACCCTTACCAGGTAAACCCATAATCTAAAAGTGGTAACTTATATAGATTATCAATTTATACATAAAAAAAATATTTACAATAAAACTTGATTTATTTTGACCATAAATATTCACAATTTTTCCCATGATATCATCCTTGTCCCTACTCTTCCATAAACCCTATGATTTTTTTAAAACATGGTATGTTAATAAAACCATATCAAGGGAAATAAAATAAATGAAATCATTAGTCCACTAAAAACCTATAAAAACATTTTTTTAAACTTACCTTTTTATCTAGAAAAAAGAATAAATTTTTAGAAAAATATCACTATTTTTCATTTTGAAAATCAAACTATTTTCATGAAAACTCATAAACATGATTATAAGATAAAGGTATGTAACATGAGAAATAATTATACTCTTATGGAATAACCATGTGGTAAAATTATTTGTATTCCACTCTTAGAAATGGAATACCCATTCTATCACAAACCAGCGCGAGTCAACTCTAAATTAGTCACCTAGGTCACTCTACGACGAGTCCCGAGAGAAATTACTAATCCTCTCTAGATGGAATCAAGAACCAAGGGCATTAGTATAGTGATAAGGGAACAATTTCTCACAAATAAAAGCAATTATGTTAACAATGGAAAGAAATAGACAACCCATAACACATTTATTTAAAAGTTTAACTGAACATTATTTATACATGAAACTGAATGTACATCTGAACCAAATAACTCAACCGACCAGACCATAAAACCGAATAACTCCATGTGACCCCACTGTACACTCTCCAATACAACGATAAAAGGTCCGTTAAGGTGATCAAACTCAATTTGAAACTTGAACAAAGGCTAAAAATAGAAAATAATTACATGTGGGAGTATTAAAACTCAGTAGGATTCTCTGATATTATATTCCCAATTCAATTCCATTAAAATATATGAAACATAAATTTCAAGATTGAAATAAAATATATAAAATTAAGTTTTCCAAACAAGTTTTCATTTAATAAAATTTATAAAATAAAATTCTTTCAAGGTTTCATAATCAGGAATTACTAGTAACTAATTTCAAAGAAATGCAACTTCAAAAAGAAAATAGTTTTCAATAGGGATGTTTTAAAGAACGTACACTTTTAAATAAAACACACACTACTAAATATACTAAACAAACACACCGTATATTGATGGTGATAACAAAATAGCCAATGATCACTAGTCATGGAAACACCCATAGGCACTATTTATTTGTGGGCCACAAGTATCTCATATCTCGTTGTAAAAGTAACCAAAACAAATATCTATTCTCGTGCATGAACCACTAGTATGGAACAATGACCATAACTTATTGGTCCCCAACATCGTCATTATATTTTATTTAGTGTTTTCATCATGAATCTTTCTACTCGAAATAAGGATGAAACCACTCTAGATCACTATCATACTACCACATGTCCTCTAACCTGGATACCCGAGTTTCCCTCTTTGTGATCAAATAAGTTCCACATTCTTTCAAATTCCATTTACACATTAAAACAACAGTTATGGTCATACACACTCCAAATAGTAGCTAAATTTTTTTTTTCACTCTTTCTATAACTCAAAAAACCATATAAAATTAGCATAAATCAATTTCAAGAAGTTTATCATAGCGTTGCACATAAAATCTATTTAAAAATGAAATTTTTAGGACAAACACCCACCAATTACATACCAAACTATATTTTTCATCCAAAACACTATTTAATAAACCAATTTCATGAATATTAATATGACCCAAAATGGTACAACATGTAATAGGAAACAAATCAATTTTTTCATTTTTAGGAATGGCCAAACTAGCCTTTAAACACATTAACAAAACAATGTTCACCGAATCCAGAAATACCAAATTTTATAAATATCTTAAAACACGCCATTTTCAGATTAAAAACATTGGAAACCACCTTTATAATATTAATATTTCACAACCAACACACAACCATTTTTATAGAAGTGCCAAACAATACATCCATTTGCAACACATGTCAGAACACCTTAAAAACCAATACACCTTCTTTATAAAAACAGAAACCTTATTGGAACCCACATAAGGAACAAAAAAAATTCATTTTCGGCTTCCAATATGATTATAAAACCAAAGAAATCATCTTTAACCATTCATAACACATGAAATCCAACCGGGAAATTTTCTGAACACATGGCATGAACTTTTATACAAAACAGTTCTTTTTAAGAACATGACAAAAAATAAAACCCCAATTGATTAGTATAAATTTATTCAATCTACTGAAACATGTTCAAAATACCAAAAACCATGAGTGAAACCTAAAAAACAATTTGAACAAACATGCGGTGTGAACCAATTTAACAAAACTACACCAATTTTCACAATACAAGGTTTTAACCGCTACTTTTCACACCAAAAAATTACACAAAGATTATATTACAATATTCATAGGATGAGGGAGGTGAAAAAAACATGAAACATATGGATATTAAATAAAAAGTTCAAGTGTAGTGGGAAACCTTCCTCAAAACCGTGGCGGGGTAGAAACAGACACCCGGAAACACCAATCGCGGGTCCCGAATCCCTAGATATATGAAAAAAAGCCCTAAACAAACAAAAACCCAATAAAAAATTATGGGAATCTAGTGTCATAGGTCGTGAATTACTAGGGGAGAAGAGACAACCAATATAAAATGTGAAAAGAATGGAGTGGGAGGTGAAGGGAAAAGAGAAACTCACCTTGGAAACTAGTAAAATCTTCATATTCTCTTAGATATACACCCATAGAGGTGGGGGAATGGATTGGGAATCCATATGTAGGATCATAACATATGAAAAAACTAGGGGAAAGAGTTTGGGTGAATTTGGGTCTAAGAAACATGATAGGGAAAACTTGGAAAATCGCATTGTTTTAATTCTGGGCAGGGCCGCACAGTTTGGTCTCACGGTTAGTTAAACTGTGGAGAAGCCACGAGGTTGACCACACTGTCACCACTAAGTTGATGAATGCCCATATCTATCCATGTGTTATGTTTTATACCAACTATATGGTTACACCTAATCCACCTCATATTCATACACCATCCGTGTGTAGGGACACCACATTCCAAAAAAATATCTTCTCTCCAAAACACTCAAATGATCCAAGGGGAGGCCAAGAGGGAAATATTAAGTAAAGAAGACAATTAAAAACTAAACAAATATCACTCTTAAAACTCTAGAAAATATCGTTATTTCCAAAAAACTGGATAAAAACCCAAACATGAAAACTAGGTGTGACAATTCTTTCCACCGTTAAATCTTTCAGCCCCTGAAAATCCATAACAGATTCCAGTTGATTGATCAACACCTAAGGATTCCTTATTCACATGGTCTAGCCTATAAATTTATGAACATATCATCCACCATTAATGTAACATAATCCTATTTCCTAAAAAGACACCAACACACAACCACTTCTCAAGAATTAATGGAAATATCATGCCACTACCTCCACAACCAAGCCAAGAACTTGATTGTTGGTCCTTCTTCCAAAGAAACAAAAGATCACCCAAAACAAAGATCACTCACAAAATCAAATTAATTGGGGGAGTCTTGGATGGACTCTCTACCAATAAAAAATAACTAGCATCCAAAAAATCAATAGAGTAATGTTCTTCGAGACCCACGGTGGGTCCCCCTACCATTAGAAACCATCTAGCAGTGAACAAAAAATAATTAAACATGAAATTAAATTGGGACTCTCCCACACATGCCTGACAAAATTGTACCACAATAACCTAAAAACCCATGTTAAGTGGATTACAAAATGTACGTTTAAACTGCTCACTCCTGAATAGAGGGGACAGGAACTGGGCCATCACTTTCCACATATATCAAAACCTCCACAAATCAGTGTGGGGATGGAAGGGGAACCCATCATCGGGTCACTCAACCCACACAAAAAACTGAGGAACTACCCAACACTCTCCACTTATGAGTAATTAAAACCATGACCGAATCCAATTCACAAGGGTGGTCCACACATCGACATTGTTCAAAATCACACATCCGAGAAGTCATTACCACAGACACTACGTGAGGGGTATGTCCACCACTCAATTTGCAATAATTGGAAGTTCACAGTGATTAGGAATAACAATAGAAACATAGAAACTACCACACTACACTGATGTAGGTATGAGCTTATTCAATATCTCCACACCTCTGGTGATTTTTTGAATGTGTATAAAACTTCACTCTTAGGCCTATCGCTGGAGCCCTAATGTTTGAAGCATCTGTTATGCCACATCCAGGAGATAAGGATCAACACACCCCAAAAAAATAACGTTCTCATCAACACATATTTATCTAAATAGAAAATCATATATACATAGCACCATTATTTCTCACTCCGAATGAGGAGCAGAATATGCATGGAATATGGGAATACAAATCAACATCACAGAACACAACTATTATATGCAAAAGATTTAGCACAACAGGGATTGACATTAAATAAAGCCCAAACATCTCATTATTCCATCAAAAAAGTTGAGGGATCATCCGAAGAGGTGGATTTAATGTTAGAAACAAATCCTTAGGCTGACCAATTAGAAGTATTGCCTATGAAGAACTATCTGCGGCCACGTCACAACATCCAACACAACATTAGAAACTAACTGGCCATTGCTCTAGAACCGAGCCACCAATATGATCCCATATCAATAAACAATAGGAGTATGACTTCCAGATCACAAGGAAGAATACGATATAAACAATACTTACAAGAAATAGGGATAACCAGCCACATAACCCTAAATTTATAAACAAATTCCAAAATGTTTCACCTCAAAACAATTTTTAAAAAAAAAATATAACATGGTGTATGTTCACATTCAACAATTCTGTTTCATCATTTCTCACCCACATTCACATTTTCGTGCCAACCCAGGCACCCAATCACTTGGTCATATCGGGAATCCATTCAGATATCCATATAAAAAATGCTCATAAGCACACATGAAAACACAAAAGTCCAAAACAAACATCATCATTGTCCTAGACAAAACATTCAACCCAGTTCAAAAATCATGTACCTTTCAAAGGAACTCTAACTACCAAGTCAAAAACTATTTTCATATTTTCACACAACAAACCACTTTACCATGCTTGAAAAAGAAACCCCACTAATTTCCATCAAAAATAATTTTCATATTTATCAAAAAAACTCCAATATCTTAACAAACTACACTTCATCAATAACCATTTGATTACAAACCAATTCCATTTCATTTATTACAATATCAAAACAAAAAATATATTCCAAAAAACCCTTTCATATTATAAAAATTCAATATGGTCTCTTTTCTGCATCCGAAAACCATAAGGGACAAAAGAGTTTTTCAAAAAAAAAACAAAAATCGATCAAAACCGATTCCATAACCAATTCATCATATTCAAACACATTTTAAAATCACAAAACATCTCATTTAAAACTAATTTTCATAATTACTTTAGAATAACCCAATACATCCAAACATTATTATTTCAACAAATCATATGCTTAGATTAAGAAAATTCAATCATGTTAAATCATTTCCACTTTCTCCCAAAATTTTGTATCACAAAAACCAATCGTTCCAAAAACTATTATTGAATTAAGTATTGAAAACCCACTTCCACACTTCTCACACAAGGATTTTCGAAACATAATTTATAAATCATGGAAAGTCCAAGAGACCCAAAATAAGGAACTAGTGTCGGTGGGTGACTTGACCATATGGTTGGTGACCATATTTCAAACACACCGCTAACACAGAGATCCTTATTAGGACCATTCCCTGTCTCCACATGAATTTCCATGACCTACGAGCTCAGGGAGTCCATTAATACAACTCTTCTTGTAGCATCACAATCACCAAAAAATCCTTAAGAACTAAATAAACAAATAAAGCTCGACATCTCATGGACACCTGAGGATCTTAAATTGCAAGAACTCATGATGTTATTCCTGAACCTACCCCTAAAGTCATGAAAATCATAAACTATCCACCTTGACATCCCTCAAATAACAAGGGTTCTATAAAATCAAGGTATGCAAAGAGCCAACCATATCTGATACAATTTTTTCATGAACCAGCACGATTGTACCCGGAACCGGTCACCTAGGACGCTCTGTGACAAGTCCTGAGATGCATTTTTGATCCTCCTAAGATGGAAATAAGCACTAAGGTAAGTAGTATACTTCAAAGGAAATGATTTATGCCAAATAACAAAAAATAAACAAATAGTGGAAATAAATGGACATCCCATAACACATTTATATAAAAATTGAACTGAACATTATTTGTACTTGAATTTGAAAGTAAAACTGAAACAAACAATTCAACCAACCAGAACTAAAAACCGACTAACTCCATGTGAACCCATTGGTCACTCTCCAGCACAATGATCACAAGTATCTCAAGGAAATATAACTCAATCTGAAACTAGTACAAGGGTTACAAATAGAAAAGTAACTATAGTCATGAGTATTAAAACACATCAGGCTTTCCGGATATACTATTCCCAATGCACTTCCTTTAAAATATAGGAAACATCAGTTTCAAATTTAAAAATACAATATATAAAATTATTTTTTTCCCAAATAGGTTCCATTATATAAAAATTAATAAATAAATTTCTTTTATGTTTTCATATACAGGAAATTCTAGAAACCAATTTCAAAGAGATGAATCTTCAAAAAGAAAACAGTTTTCAAGAGGGATGATTTAAGAATGTACAATTTTAAATAAAACACACATGCTTCTAGATTTACCAACCAAACACATCGCATGCTGAACATATGTACAAAATATCCAATGATCACAAGTTCTACGAACAACCCTAGTCAGTAGTTCATTGTTGGCATCAGGTACCTCATATCTCAGTGATAAAGTAACCATAACAAATATCGGTACTTGTGCATGAGACACTAGTAGGGAATAAAACCCATAAATTAGTGGTCCCCAACATCATCATCATATTTTATTTAGTGACTTCATTATCAAAAATGCTATGTAAAACCAGGATGGAACCACTCCGGATCACTAGTATACCAGTACACGTCCTCCCACGTTGATACCCAAATTTCCTTCTTTGTTCTCAAACAAATTCCACATGATATAAAATTACATTTACACATAAAAACACATGTTCTAGTCATACACACTCGAAATAGTAGTTAAACATGTTTCTCACCCATTTAGTAACTCAATAAACCATCTAAAATTTTCATAAAAAAAATTCATGAAGATCAACGAATCTTTTCACATGAAATCCATTTTAAATGAACTTTTTATGCCAAAAGGCCAACAATTCCATACCAAACCTTATTTGGTAGCCCCAAAACCATTTACTAAATAAATTTCTAGAATCATAAAATGAGCCCAAATGGTACAATATGTAATACACAAGAAAACACATTTTTCATTTTTAGGAAATGCCAAACGAGCCTTTTATCACTTTACAAAAAATGACGTTTATCGAATCAACAAATAAATTTTTTCATTAACATGTGAAAAAAAAAAATTTCATATTAAAAACATTGGTAACCACCTTGAAAATATTCAGATTTCACAACCAGCACACAACCCTTTTTTGAAGTTCCAAACGGGCATTCCATTGGCAACACATGCCAAAACACCTTCAAAACCAATACACCATCTTTATAAATATCAAAACATTATTAGAACCCACATAATGAAATCAAAAACAATTTTTTATATACTTACAATATGATTATAAAACCAAACAAATCATTTTGAACTACACGTAACACATTAAACCCAGCCGGGCAATTTACCAAACACATGGAATGAACTTTTTAACAAAACAATTAATTTTAGGCCCATAACAATTAATAAAACACCAATTGAATGACATAATTTTATTGCAACTATTGGAACATGTTCAAGATACCACAAACCCTGTGTAAAATCTATGAAATCATTTGAAAAAAACTTGTGGTGTGCACTATTTTAACAAAACTACACTACTTTTCACAAAACAAGGTTTTAACTGCTACTTTACACACCCAAAAATTACACAATGCTTATATTATAATATTAATAGTTTGAGGAAGGTGAAAATTACATTAAATATATGTATCTTAAATATAATGGTCATGTTCAATGGGAATCCTACTTCAAAATAGTGGTGAGATGGAAACGCACCCCCGAAAACACCCATCGCGGGTTTCGAAATCCAAAATCTATGATTACCAGCCCTAAACGAACCAAACACCCATTAAAAAATCCTAGGAAATCAGAACCATAGGTCTTCCATAACTAGGGGAGAACATATAACCATGATAAAATGTGAAAACAAGGGATAGTGAGGAGAAGGGAGAAGAGAGACTCACCTTTGAAACTAGTCAACTCTTCATATTCCATTATATCTACACCCTTGTAGGAGGGGGAATGTCTTGGGAAGCCATGGATAGGATCCTTATGTCGAGAAGAACTAGTGTAAATATTTTGGGTTCATTTGGGTCTAATAAACATGAGGTGGAAAACTTATAAAATAATGTCATTTAATTTTGGATTGGGCCACACAGTCACACCTAAGTGGCCGCACACCCGTGCTCCAGCAGGGTGGTAGGTTTTTTACTTACCACACGGTTACCCCTATGCCACCATGCGGTCATATGCCATCCATGAATAAGGCCAAATCATGCCAAAAATATTATCTTCTCTCCAAAAATCCAAAATAAACCAAGGGTAAACCAAGAGTGAATGATTAGGCAAAGAAGACACTCCAAAACTCAACACCCATTACTCCTAGAACTAGATAAAAGATCGGGATTTCCATAAAAAAAATCAAAACCAAACATGAAAAACTAAGTGTGACACATATATTCATCTTCAATACCCAATGCATTGGATGGCCATATTAGACTCAACCATCATTATTTTACTAAGGAACCATCTGTTATTGGTTTATTACGTAACCAGTTTCCAAAATTCCAAGTACCATAATATAATAACAACACATAAAAGCTTGAAAATTTCAATATTAAACTCTTAAAAATTACTTTTCACTTAATACAAAATATTTCATGTTATAAAAATAATCAATCCATTTTCAAACCCCATTTTAAAAATTGAAAACAAATATTTTAAATTCAATGTGTCCCATACCACATTGAAAAAATTGAAATAATCATTAAAGTTACTATTATAAAAAATGAATTTCTATATAAATAAATTCATAAATGGTTTTTTTAAATCATTGAAATGAATGATACTGACTTAAAAAATAAATATTTAAATCATTTAAAATGAGGACTTTCGTTAAAAAGAACCCCTACCTTGAGTCATAATCATCACGTACAATAATTATATTCACGAAAAATAGAAATAGATTAATTATTTACATTATTGAGAACCATTTTAAATTTTATTATTCCTTTTATATATCTTATTATAATGTTATAATAGTTTATTAATTATATAATTTCATATCAGTGGTTTTGATGATATTTGGTACTTGAGTCTAAAATGATTTTGGTATGTTTTCTATAATCAATGTAGTCATTATTACATAATCTCTAGATTTGTATTCATTAACTAATAATCAAATTTATAAATAAATTATAATTTTAAATCCATCCATTAATTATGGATATAAAAAATGAACTAAGTTACAATTAGGGAGATGTTAGGCCATATATACACATGAGTGACTTTTCTATTTTTTAATGATAATTATGGAAATAAGGTATGTATACATTTAAATTTTTTCATTGATCATAATATTATTAATATCATATTAATAATATGATTAAAATTATATATATCATTAATGTGATGTGGTGATGAAAAATGAATCACATTGTTTTGTGGAGGTGATAATTCACACGTAATAATGAACGATGTTATCATCATTTTGTGCATGGAAAGGTAAGAAAAACACATAATATTATATTTTAATAATGATTAATATTTCATTAATATCATATATATGCATTAATTACTTCTTTATATCCAGTCTTGGGATATGGTAATGGAAAATAACTTTCATCGATTCCTGAGGTGGTAGTCCACCGTACACACGGATGATACCTTATCTTCCCATTTGATGGTGGTAGATATGGGTTTAGGTGATGATATTAACATAATAAAATATCCGAATTTAAAATATATGGTATTTTTTATTTCATTATGGTTGAATAATATTCAACGGGTGTGGAATATGAAATGAAATAGAAACAATTAATTGAAAATATACATTTTCTTGGGACAATCTCAATTGCTTAGCCCCTTAAGACCACTAAGGGTGGTGTTATGCCAAACATTATAGATCTAGAATTTGGGGAGATAATATAGAAAGGTATTTGATAAGATATTTTATAAACCAAATATTAATTAATACGTGAATAAAATATAATATGAGTTTCCATTTTATAAGAGAGGAGAGGGGCACAGTTGGTGTTATTCAAAATATTAAATTAATATAAATTATTTTTTCCATCCAAATGGATCTAAGATGATTTATTTCGAATATAGGATTATTATGGGTAAAAATAAATTCATTCGATAAAATAAAGACATGTTTTGACTATTTTTAGACCATATCATGCGGATTTAACCATTATATAACCGCTTTAACTCTTACCATAACAACATGACCTGAAATTTAAATTTTTATTCCAAAGAACTTTTGAGGAAAAAATTTGAAAACCGCAAATGTACAAAGAAAGGTTTTTAACCACAAAATGAGCCCAAAAAGTTTTTAAATACAATCCTAATGATCTTCGAGTCGACCACCCTATAAAGCTTCCAATTCAGAGTGGATACCTATGTTTTCGGATCATTCCTGAGAATATCTTAGAAATAATATGCTATCTTGTCATAGGTCTAGATTAATTATTCTGCAGTGATCTTCCTTTTGTTGAAACCCCGCACTAGGATGCAGTCATGTTTGGTGATCCACTCACTTTGTTCTTCATTAGTTTCAACAGTTAGTGACATCTCATAAATTCTGTGGATAAACTCCTTCGAGGCATTAATCTGAATGGTTTCTTCTAACATTTCCTCCTCAAAGTGTAAGGAAATTTCCAGAAATTCTTCATTCCTCTCTTCCACCTTATCTACCAATCTTTTTTCGGTACTACCCGGTATTGGTTCAATGTATTGTACCTATTTTTCACCATCAAGGACCTCGATTTCTTAATTACCATAACAACATGCATTTTTACACTTTGAAGGTAAATATAGTAACAATAAAATAGAAAAAAAACCATAAATTAATAATTTATGATCACGAAAACCCTATCCCAATACTTTGGACTAATTATAGATTTTTATAAATTTTATATCATTTCATAAACTATTATTTATTTTAAAATATCATTAAGTGAGACTTTGAAACTATTCATTACATCACTTTTTAAAAAATATCATAACAACAAGATTTGTTAGAAACAACTCTTTAAATATATAAAAAATATGTCAAGGGAATATATAAAATATATATATGACATTAATTATATCAAATAATATTTATTTTAATATTTTTAATTTCATTTATTTTATATTTACATTAATTAAGCAATTACGACATCATCATTTTGTAATTAATTAAGGTAGTTATATATTCTCTAAAAATTAAAAATAAATTTTCCTGAGGAGGATAAATATCTTATATTGAAATATAAAATTTATTTTATAAAATATCCCCAATATAACATCATATTATAAATACTTCACTTGTAATAAAAATAATATGAAAACTTTGACTCTTTTTTTAATAATATATTATAAATGGTGAAATTCATCCAAAAGGCCATAAATTGTCACATAAGTGGTCCTTTAATAATTATGGACGAAAAATAATCATCCAAAAAAATGGAAAAGGTGTTATTAATTTTTTAATATTTATTATATTATTTTTACCATAAAGTACCAAATTTCCCCTTAACCATGCTAATAAAATTAATTAGATTAATATTCATATTATCCAAAAAATAGGTATAAATTTATTAAATTTTTATATTATAATTCCAAATACTTGATATATTTTTCATAATTAAAAAAATATAAGTGGCTATGATTATATTAAAATTAATCCCTTAGCCAGGGCAAAGCAACAGTTTTTTAAAGTGAAAAATATTTTAAATTTTGGATTGTTTTTATATCAAAATTTAATATAAAAAATATTACTATAACATTAATTAAATTAATTTATGTATTATTTATCTAATTTTACAATAATTTGTTTAAAATATAATATAATATTAAAAACAATTTAGATGAAAGGTCAGTTTAATATTAAAATCCACTATTTTTCACAATTAATCAAAAAAAGAAACTTTTTTGAAAAAAAAATATAAAAATTAAAACAATTTAAATTTTATTATTCTAATTTGAAATAATAATATCACATTTTAAAATAAAATTTATAAAATATATAAAATTTATCATCAAACTGTGTATGAAATTAAAAGGTGAAAAAAAAACTCCCCTTTTAATTTATTATTATCAATAAACTTTGTGGTCATAAAAATAGTTTTTTTATTAATAGAAATGATTTATATTCAGTTGGTTTTTATTTTAATTTTTAATTAATTAGTAATAAATTCATTCAATCTATAAACATTTGTAAAAAATATTTCATTAATTTAGTTAATATGGTTCATGCCCACTATTCTAATAGCTATATTATACTACTAACATTTAAATATTAATAATTTGTTGTTGATTTATGATCGATGTGGTATATTATGTATGTTATCTATCATAGTGTTTTCCTCTCAAAAATGAGGATGTTAAATTTTATGACCCTTTTAAAAATTATATCCTCACAATTTGATCTTGAGATTTAAAAATAGGTGTTTGAATTTTCCAAATACCTTTTTTAAAATCCCAAATCAAAAAAAATGTATAATGAAACAACCTATTTAAAATAAATAAATGGATGTATAAAGGTCATCTATGATAACAAATATTAGAACTCTATCTACGAAACATGGTCATGGAAGAGAAAAATAACTATCATGTTTTTATGGAGTGTGATATAGAACATGGTTACAAGAAAATATATCATCACAAAACCATAAATTTGAGATGGTTTAAAAGGTCAATGTTTTCTTAGTAAAAAGTAAATAGATAACATTTTTTGAAGATCCTTTTCATAGATTTGGGAATTATTTTAATACCAAAAATAAGAACATAAGAAAACATACTTAATTGAAAAGTATAGTTTCATGATATAATCAATTTCTAGTACAAACTCATCTTTTTCTCCAAATAATGAGTATTTACGATGAATTTTGCATGCATGGAGCATTATAATCAACTTTTATTGATCACTAAATCCACAATAAGAAAAGAATATATTTTTCATATCATTATGAATTAACCAAAACCAAAATGTTTAGGATAAAATAAATTAATTACAAAAAAAAACCTTTATATGATGAAAAACTACTTTAATATCCAAAATTCAATAGTAACACCCATAATTCAACTGAGATCATCCAACACATAACTATCATTAAAATTCATCAAAATAATACATAAAATGATTGAAATCCAAAATTTATTAGGATTTGATCACATAGAATTCCACGAAAGGTTATCCAAATAATATAAATTACTCTTGAAATGTCAAACCAAAAATTAATTTCCCTAATAATCTTCAACATATGCTTATCATTTCCATAAATAAATTGAATCCCTATATGTTGAAAATAAAACCATATATTCATAAAATTTATTAATCCATAGTTATCTCAAAAATAAATGTATCTAAAAATACTGTTAGTCACCTTAAAATTTCTTATCCCAAAGCCTCTAAAGGGTTTATAGCACAATGAACATAATATAAACCTTAAAATTATAAACCCATGATGGTATCCCTAACTATTAAGATAAACTCTCAAGAGAACTCCTTAATCTCCAATTTTTTCTATATTGACCATTAATACCAAATGTAAGTACATGGCCTTAAATATTACATATTCTTGTGTTATTGAACTAGAATTAACATTTTGGGATATTTTTAGTTTAGTGTTTTAGGAAATTAAGAAAAATATGTTAATTTAGACCCATAAATTACAAGTGGAAACTTCTATACAATATCATTGTTCTATAATGCATGTGTCTTTAAAATAAAACAAGTTTCTTGATGACGATAATGCTCTATAATATTCCCCTTGATCTCATCCTTTTTCATACTCTTAAAACCATTAATTTTTTTAAAAACATGGGATGATAACAACAACTCAATAAGGGATATAAAATGAACTAAACCATTAGTCCAATGAAAATACAAATTATTTTATTAAAAAAATAAACTTTTTTCCATGAAATAGATTTCTATTTTTCAAGAAGATCATTATATTACATTTTTAAATTCAAATTATTTTCATGAAAACACTTAAGAAGGAATATAAGATATAAATAGTTAATATGGGACATTATTATTCTCAAATAGAAAAACCATGAGGTTGTAATCAATACATGTGTCTTTTATAAGTGGAATAACCATATGATAAACTTCCATACCCAATGCATTGGATTGCTATCATAGACCCACACATCATTAGGTTATCAGAGAACCATGAATAATTTGATTATCATGTATCCACCCACCAAATGTCCAAGTAAAATTATATAATCACAACACAGAATGAATAAAAATTTATATATGTAACTCCTAAAATTTTATTTTCAATCATTAGAAAACATATCACCTTATTGAAATAATCAATAAATTTTGAAAACACATTTTAAACATTTAAAAAGATATATTTAAATCAAAGTGTCTTATAACACATTGAAACATCTGAATTAAAATTAAAAATTCCTATTTTTTAATATTTATTTCCATATAAATTAATTTATAATAATTCATTTTAAAAACATGGACAAAAAAGAGAAATGTTTAGAAAATAAATATTTAAAACGTTTGAAACAATGGTTTTAGATAAAAGGCCCCTTAACTTGAGTCTGAATCATCATGAAGAATCGTTATTTTCCTAAATAATAAACATAGGTTTATTTTTTACGTGATTTATATCCATTTTAATTTTTATTATTACTTTTATATTAATAACTATCATCTTATAAAAATTACTTAATTATTTAAGTTTTCATAAGAAATTTTGAGGATATTGATTACTTGAGTTTCAAATGAATTTGGTATGATGTATATAGTAAAAGTGGTCATTATTCCATCATCTATATAATAATAATCATGAATTAATAAGACGTTTTATACATCAATTATTGTTTTAAATAAATTTATTAATTATGGATATGAAAAATGAACTAATTCACAACTTTGGAGATTGTAGGACGTACATATGAATGAATACTGTTTCTATTTTTCAATTATTATTATTGAAAGATAGTATGTATAATGTTATCATTATATAATGATAATAATATCAGTAATATAATATAAACTATTTAAATATACTTATATATATATGTCATCCATGTGATGTGGTGGTGAAAAATGAATCGCATCGCTTTGTGGAGGTGATGATTTACACATACGCATGAACGATGTTATCATTTTTACGTGAATGGAAATATAAGAAAAAAATATTATCTTTTAATAATGATAAATACTTCATTAATATAATATATGATCATTAATTCCATCATTATGGCCATTCTTTATAGATGGTGATGGAAAATGAATTTTATCGGTTCGTGATATGGTGTTCCTCTGTACAGATGAACGATATCTTCTTTTCCTATTTCATGGAAGTCCAGTTGGATTTAGGTGATGATGTTACCATAATAAAATATCAGTATATGGAGGATACTAGATTTATTATTCCATCATGGTTGAAGAATATTTGAAGGTTGTAGAAGAATAAATAAAACCGAAAAACTTAATTAAAAATAATACCTTTAATTTATACAATCTTTTTTCCTTAACACCTTAAGACCAATAATGGTTGTGTTATTTCTAATTTAAGAGATATAGAATTTGGGGAGGGATTAAAGTAATCTATACGTTTATATACTGGCTAAAATAAAGAGGGTTTTCAGTGTGAATAAAATAGAATAAGAGGAGCCCTTTTATAAGAGAGGAGAGTTATGGTCTTGGAAATATTCAAAACATTAAATTATTATAAATTAATTTTCTATTCAAAATATATCAAAACTAATTTATTACAAATATAAGATTCTTTTTTTGTAGAAATAAATTCATCCAATTATATTTAGACAATGTTTTACTATTTTTTGTTTAATGACATCAACTATCATGCTCATATTTATAGATTGTTTTTCTTCTTTTGGCTTCAACTACTACATTTTATTCTTCTTCTACCCTCGATTCTAAACATTCATTTATATTAAATTATATTATTACTCTTGATTCTATCTTCTAATCCAATTATATATTCAACTGCTACTTCTTTATTCTTGGTTACATTTCATTATGATAATGTATTTTTATTCTCACCTTTTCTTCTATTGGATTTTAGATTTTTTTTATTATTTTCAATTTTTTCATTTTCTATTATTTATGATTTAATTTATTTATTCTTATAATGTTTTTTATTACACAAAATATTTTCAACTACTTATTCTTTTTTTATCCTCCAACAACAATTTCAATATTATGACATCGTACTTCTTGTTTTTTATACTATTTTTTCGTATTCTGATTGGAAATATATTTATAATGGAGTTTATATTATTACATATGTATTTTACATTTAATAATTCAATATAATATTAGTTATATTACTATTCCTTAAAAAAATTCCCATGTATTTCACCTCTTCTCATTTGATTAGTTTTTAATTCAATTCATTCTTCCATTAACGATTATTTCATCTGATACTTCCATATTTATCATTTTAATTTCTCTTTTTCATTAATTTTATCTTTGTATGCTTCTTTTAGATAAATTATTCATCCTTTATTTCTTGATTTTGGAATTTAACAAGCCTTTACATTTACATCTAGTTTCATTTTAAAATTTTTTTCAAATTCAATTTGTAATTTTAGTTGTAATTTTATATTTGATTCATTGTATTATTTGTTCTTCAAAAATTTCATAATGTTTTTTTTCATTTAGTTCCAATTATTCTATATTTTTAATTTACTAAAAAATATGATTTTTTTTTATTTTTTATTACATCATACTTCTATATTAACATAAAACTCTAGCTCTTACTTTTACATCTTAAATTTTAATACCTAATGTATTCAACTTTTTTTAATTCATGGAATTTTATTTTCTTCCTTTTTTTAGTATTTTATGATTATTATTATATCATACTAATACATATTTTCTTCTAATTCTAATCCACTCAACTTTTCCTTATGTTTTTTAGAGTTTGGATTCTTCTTCACTTTCTACTTCATGTTTTGGTTCTACATTAAAAATAATAGTTGAATTATTCCTTATACTTCTACTTTAGAATATGATTGGTTTATTTGAACATTGAATCTAGTTATCCATTTACATTTACATTAAATCCATATTCTACATTTTTGTGTTCCTACTTCAAATTATTACTATATAGTGGATCTTGTATTTTGATTTATACATTTTTTCATATTTTTATTTTTATTTCATATTATACCTGCTATTTTTTATGATTTTTATATCAATATTCATTATCTTTAATACTATCTATAGATTTTCATTGTTTATAAATTTTGGAATCTGTTTCATTACATGTTTCTAGTACTTACCCTAAAATTCACATTTTATCATCATTTTCATATATCACATTTTAGATTCTACTATGGTTGGTTCTTTGAATTTTGATTTATCATAATATTTTTTGATTTTCAATTTTCAATTAAATTAATTAGTGTTATTATTTTTTATTCTATCATTAATTTATGTTATACTTTTGGATTTAATTTTTTATAACGTTATTTCTTATTCTATTTCTAATATTTCCATTTCGTCTTTAACTTCCCATTCAATTATAACATCGTCCATCAAACATTACATACATGTTCTATTATTACTCCAACACTGGATTTTGAAAATAAATTTACATCTAGTTCATATTTTTTATCTTTATTTGTATATTCTTTTTTATCTTTATTTCCAACATTAATTTATTTTTTCATATTTTTTTCTTATATCTTTTATCATTTTCGTTATTTGCTGTATTTTATTCTAACACTATCATTATGATCAAATCTATTTGTGTACCTTTTTTTCTATTTATTTTAATTTTTCCATTTTTTATAATCCATATATAATTCTCCTTAGTGTTTATGTCTCGATATATAAATTTTTACCCATAGGGGAGAGTGGTTTTCCATTTTTATGGTTTTTTTATATAAATCCATATTTTTATTTTTTAAAAATTAATTTATTTTAATTGCAATCATTATAACGAATATTGAAATTTGAAATAAAAATTAAAATATATTGAAAATGAGATATAATATTTGAAAATCATCTATGTAGAATTTATTAGATAAATGTATTTTTATGGAAATAAATATATTATTTTTTAATTGTTGACCCTATGGAGACCCTTGAAAGAGGGAAATTTTTTTCTGGAGCACTATACTGAGCAGAGATGATTCATCTATGATATAATTGAAAAACCACTTAATTTATATTTTTATAATGGATCTTAATATATTATTTGATATCATAATATAATGTTTAATTATATTTTCAATTTATTTTTATTTTAATTTAACATAATTGAAATAACAGTTAAAAAAATTAAAGGATGATGAATTATTAATGTTTTATATTTCCCCTCCTGGCTATGATGACATGATTGATTATTCGATATATATTTTTATGGTGAAACAACCATACACATCATTGGATTATGGTTTTTATTCATTTTCTAAATTGATATCATCCACATCCTTGTCATGATGAATCACAGTTACATTATATTTTAGTTAGTTCAAATGAAGAATGTTTTTGTGTCTGTGAAGAATCCTATATTCTAACATGGAAATTTTCAATTTATATGGATCCATGTTTATTCATAAGAGTTATTTAGATATATATTTTCTAGGTCCTATAATTGATAGGAAATTACTTCGAGAACATGACACGTCTTAAGTAATATTTCTGTTTCTTATTCTTGTATGAAGCATAATTATGTTAAATTTTCTAACACATAAGCTGATTATTGAAACTTTTTGACGTCTTTAAACTCAAATATTATTGATAAAATATGGAATCATTAATTCTGGAATTATTTTTACTCAATCTATAATTCATTATGATGACTTAGCTTCTATTTTCTCAACATTAAGTGACCCACTTCCTCTTTTATATCACTATTCTACTTATATTGATAAACATCTCGAAAGGGGGGTATATTTGTAATATGGAATTTTATTGAATCATTATGAAGATAAAAAATTAATTCCACAAAAAAATGATTGAAAAATATATATCTAATGCATCTTCTAGAACCATTACATTGACAAGAAGGTTATAATATAGATACATTGAATGATGTATTTCAGAAGGAACTATAAATATTTAAAGTTTATCTTATAGAATAACATAGCCTGATCACACCATTGCATATATACTTAACCTTATATAGTATAGATAAATCCAATGTGTGGTGAGATTGGAACAACCAAAATAGTTCATTTACAAGATACCATATAATCATGCATCAAAGGGTCATGAAATCATAGAGAAAAGGTGTTTGATTAATTTTAGACATGTATGAGTAGATCATACAATAATACAATGTTTGGTGTTTTATATTGACCAAAAAATAGTTTTATTTGATTCAAAAATAATCAAAAATGTTCCTCCTAGAATAAAAAATATGGAATTGACCTCAAATTTTCATGAAATCATATGGACTGACCACCGATTAATTTAAAAAATATAAGTATATACGACACATCAATCCCACAAATATTTACTTAGGTAGGATCATAATATGATGTAGATTATCAAATACAAGAGGGGGTAATTTGTAAGTTTAAAAACTTTTGTTTTTAACTTTAATGAAAACCATGTTTAACAGGGTTAAATAAGGTAAATTCACAAGAGCTATTTAAGTTCTACAAAATTTCTTGGTTATGGAAATATGGTTCCAGAAATGAAAATTAAGAAAAGAATACAAGAAAATGATTCTACCTTAAAACAAATAGAATCGTACGTAGCAGAGTATAATAAAGAACATGAAATTATAAGAAGGTTATACTTTATTCCTTTACCAAAATACAACTGAACTAAACTTGAAACAAAAACAAGTAACAAGTATATAATAATTTATCCGAAAAAGAAGATTATCCAACAGCCTTGGTTAATGGTCCTTGGATTTACTCTTTCATGAAAGTATGTCTTACCCAACTCTGGGTAAGCTCTCAATAGGAGTATCAGAATCTATCTTGCTATCCCTAAAATCCCCCAAACTATAATGTTGTCGGCACCTCTATCTTCCTATCCACAGAAGTCCTCAATCTTTAAGGTAGTCTTCACCTCTTTCCCCTTATCCCTGGAAGCCCTCGATTGTACTTAACAAAAAACCATGTCACACGAATCAATATGAATACGGTGTTCAGTATGCACAAATAAAGTAAGTATCTATCTCTAAAAATCACTTCAACAACATGAAATCTCTATACTGATCAGCGGTTATGGAGAAAGTTCAAATGAGCACTTATTTACATGCACATCACCAATGGTCTGCTCCCTCCTACAACGATCATATTTTTCATTGAATTTTGGAGGGATATGTACATGTTTCAATCAAGAAACGGTTGGTTAGAAATAGATTGTAAGACATCGTTTCATAACTATAACAACTGTAAGTAAAATAAGTTGCTTAACCAAATCTGATTTTCCAGATTCTAAGGAAAAAAATGTTCAGAGTATAAGAAAAAATGTATTTGGAGTATATAATACATGGATACTCGGATCTAGTTTTTAATGTAATTCAGAACCTAAATTCTATTGATTTCGAAGTATGAATTCCAACGAATTTAGAGTATGAATTTCTAGGAATTCGAAGACTGAATTCTAAGGAATTCAGAGTCTGAATTAGGAGGAATTTAGTGTCTGAATTATGAGGAAATAGGTGTCTAAATTCTTAAGGAATTCAGAGTCTAAATTTGGAGGAATTAAAATTCTAAATTTTAGAGAATTCAGAGTCTGAATTTCAGATAATTTGGAGTCTCAATTACAGTGAATTCGGAGTCCGAATTTCATAGAATTCAGAGTCTAAATTCGGATCCTAAAAACAGAATATTCGTTATCTAAGTATCTATAGAAATCCGAGATTTTATAATATGAACCCAAATTTTTAGACATGGAAATAAAATGTGTTATATTTAGAGATACTATAAAATGAACAACGAAAAATAGGTACGGATAAATTTTCCTTGGGGATAGAAAATTTCTTAATTAAGATAAAACAAAATTTCCCTTCAGATAATGTGTTTTTTATATTCAAAACATAGAGGAATGGAAAAGTCATAATGAAACCTTATTGAATCAACAACTCATAATGTCTATAATTGTTCTTTTGTTGATTTAAAAGTAATAAAAATGATTTGAAGGGATTAAAATATCATATTACATCTGATTTCCATGAAATTATATAAATAATAATTGATTAATTTTTGAAATTATGAATTCACCCCAAAATTTTCTCATAATGACTTAAAAAATGTTTTCATTGATTTAATCCAATATAAACATATATAAAATTTTTAATACCCTAAAAACAACCATCTATTTTAGTGAAATCGTAGAATAGATTGTGGATTATGTTTTGATATTTATGTGTATACAATACATCATTCCGACATGTAGTGCGATCAGGGTTACTAATTTTTTTTATTAGCTATAATATTTTTAAAAAAATTAATCAAAGGTTAAAAACCTTAGAACAACATTAATTTTTTGTAAAATTATAAGATGAATATAATTAAATAATTTTTGACCTATATGAATATACCACAGAAGAATATGATGTACAGTGTGATAATAATGATCTAAATAGTATTTTTTTTAAATGATAAAAACATACATCAATGGGTCAAAACTGAAAAAAAATATATTAATATGAAATTATTGAAAAATTATTACCATTTAATTTGTGACATGTAGGAATAGAAAACTGGCCAATCCGATATAGGGTTTTCTTAGAAGGACTATAGTGTGTTAGTAATGATTTATAATTTAAAAACATTTTCCAAAATGTCAACACTTATAAAATGAAATTATAGTTTTCATGAAATCCTATGAATTTTTTTGAGTATTTTTTGATATGTATGGATATAATTAATATCAATTTGATCTATGATATATTCAAAATGTACATAAAAATGAATGATTATATTTATAAGTAATTAAAACTGATCATAAAAGGGTCATAACTAAAAAATAACCTCATATTATTATAAAACCACTAGGAAAAAATGTTCTATTTAATTATGAAATGTGTGAATAAAATGTATTTAAATTCTATGTGTCATGTAGTCAGAATGACCACTAATTTTTTACTTTAAAAGTAAGTATAAATAAGCATAGAAGGGTCATAACCAAATAAATGACCACAAATTATCATAAAATTAGATAAATATATTTTTACAATTTTTTAAATCTTGGGATAGACTACACATCAATCTGAATTATGGTTTTATCAAAAGAAAAAAAAAATCTTCTTTTATATAAAAATGAAATATATTTGTGAAATTGTAAAAAAATAGAAAACGACTTGATATTATCATTAAATCGTAGTAAAAATAATGTTATTTAATATTTATTTATAAGAATAGACCACAAGTAAATTATACTTATTTTTGTTTGAAATTGTTAAAACTATGATATTAATTTATTAAAAATAAAAAAATAAATTAAGTGGTCAAAAATTACTATGATTGTATTTAAATAATAAGAAAATGAATATTTTTGAGTTTTTTTAATGTTGGAAAATATCCCATATTAATATTACTTTTTGATTTCTAAAAATGAACAAAATAATGTTTTTATTAATTTAGAGGTATAAAAACATTCATCAATAGATTAAAACATAAAAAATGGACTTTGATAGTTATAAAATCATAAAAAATTGATCCTAAATGAAATTATTTCATATATAAATAGACCCTATGAGAATCCAATATGCAGTTTGAATGGGTTGACTGAATAATCAATTTTATTATATATATAAATCATTAAAAAATGAATCAAAGTGTCAAGACCTAACAAACAACTTCAGATTGTGATTTTTTCATATGTCAGATTAATGATCCATCTGATTCTAAATGTAAAAAATTATTCCTCAGTCACTGTGAAATTATATAATGATAATGATAGATCAAATTATAAATTTTGACCCTTTTGATTTTATTGCATTTATAGTTATTAATTATGACTTCTATATTTATATCATTTACTTCTACTTATGCATTATACTAATATTCCCTTGTTTATTACTTAAATTTTTATTTTCTCTTTTAGTTCTCTTTTTTCTTCTACATATACAATTACTTATCATCTAACATCTACTTTCACTTGGTTTATTTCACATTTTTCAATCTTATAATTCAAATTAAACTAATACTTATGTATTCGGGCACCCTTAAATTCAATTTCTACTTTTGGATTAATTGATTTTAATCATTTGGAATCTGTTTTTTTTTGATATTTAATTTTTTATTTAATTTTACATTATTCCATATTTTATTTCATAATATTATATTATTTCTTATTGTATTTTTTTCAACTTTTTATTATCTATCTTAAGTATATACATCCTTTTAATGATTAAAATTTCTATATTATAAATTTTTTAATTTTAATTTATTAGTTTTGATATTTATTTTTTTATACGTGAGTTTATGGTATTATTTAGTTTTTTCATAGAACTTTTGTTCCTATTATAACTTCTATTTTAATTTATAATTAATTATACTACAGTTTTGTGCCTCTACTTGTTTCTTCAATATTAAATTCATGTTAGGAATTATTTTATTATTTTTTCAACTATCACTTATATATTTTAAATTTAACATATTTTTTCATTTTTTTTTCATTTGGTTTTCCTTTTGAATTATTTCATATACTTATTATGATTATCAGTTTTGGATTTTTAATTTTATCATTTTATTTTACTTCATGTTTGGTTTTTTTCATTAAATTATTTTTTAACTATTATTATTTTTATATTGGATTCATATGTGTTTTTTTATATAATTTTTTTTTCTATTTTTATGTTTTTCTATTAAATTCATGTCTTTTATGTTTTTAATTTACTTGTAATTATGGTTCATATTATGTCTTAGGTATTATATATTCTAAATTATAATTGTACTTATTACTCATGTTCATCTATTTTCCACTAGTACTATTCTTTATAATGACTCTTCCTTTTACACGTTTTTTTATATCTATTTTCCTCAATTTCATTAAATATTTAATTATTTAGTTCCATATAATTCTTATACATTTAATATTCCCTCTATGAAATTTGTATTTTTTATTCTGTTGAACCATTTATTTCCACCATTAGATATACATTCACATTTAGTTTTCATTATTTGTATTTCTTCTTCTAGATGGTGGTATTTTAAATTGAAATTTGATTCTAGTTATCATATTATTTTTACATAAAATAGTTATCATATTTTTTTCTCCTTAAAATCCTTATTATATATTTGATTATATATTATAACATATTCATTTATTCCCACATTGAATTTTGATTTTAATTTTTTTTGTTTTTTCTTGTATTTTTAATCTCGTTACTTACTTTCTATCAGCTCTTGTTTATTATACATATTAGATTACACTTTATAATTTTCATTCAATTTTTCCCACACTTTCTTGTTTTTTCATAGATTTTTAGATTTAAAATTTTAGTTTCATCTCTAGTTTTTGTGTTCACTTTTTATTAATGATATATATGTTTTGAGTTTTATATTTGTAGTAATTTATTAATGTGTTGTATTTTCTTATACCTCTACCTTTAAATATGTTTATAAATTTTTTTCCTTATTTTATTAAATAATATATTGATAATATTTTCCCTATATTATTTTATCTCCTTCCACTTCACATATTTCATACATTTCTTAATTCTTCAGTTGTTTCAGATACTCTGGTGTAAAAAAATAAATTTTCATTTTTTTTTCATATGGCTATATATATGAATTTAAATATTAAATATTTATTTCTAAATTTTATTTTTTTTTCATATAAAATTTCAGTCTAACTCATACCATTTTCCTCATCTACGTAATTTGATATTAAATAATACTTTATGTCAATTTAATATTATATGTCTTTTATATTCTATTACTATTGTTTTTCCCTTAAATTGTTTTTCTACATTATCTTGTTGTTAGAATTATTATAATGATATATAAATTATCACCTTGAGAGATGAGTGGGGTTTTATGATTTTGGTTTTTTATTTAATCACAATTAATAATTAATTTGGAAAATAAAAATTATAACAAAATATGGATTCGGAAAGAAAAATGAAAATATATTTCAAAACAGATACCATATTTGAACATCATTAGTGTTTTATTTCATTAAATGAAGTGATTTTTAGAAAAATAACTTAAGAAATATTTTTTTCAAAATATTAGGGTATCCATTGAAGAATAAGTGGTGCACAGAGTACTATAGAGATAAAAAATAAATCAATTGATATTTGATTACAAAACCACTTAATTTTTATATTTCTCATGAATTTTGATATTTCATTTGAAATCATTATATATTATTTACTTATATTTTTAATTTAATTTTGATTTTTTTTATATTAAATAAAATAAAATTTAATAAATATCAATGATGATATATTTTTTAAGCTTTAAAATTCCTCCACTAATTTATGAATACATGATCGTTTTCTAGATATGCATATTAAACAGGATGGCCACTAATGCCATTAGAAGTTAGTTTTTATACAATTTCCAAAATGATATCTTATGAATCCCAATTTTTGTGAATAAAAATACAAATTATATTTTAGTTATGTTTATATAAAATGTGTTTTTAATTTGATATGCCAATAGCCTGTAGTTAGTTGGTGGCGGTTGCAGATCCGTTCATAGTAAACTAAATTTTGATTGATAGAGGTAAAATAAATTATGGCCCCACCCTTATACAATAAATAATATTTAGATAAGTCAATAATATGTCATTAATTCACATATAGGAACTTTTAAGTTTTATATATTCAGATAATTAGGTCCTATCTCATACATAAAAAAATAAATATTAAAAGGTATACACTTCTACTCACTATCAATTTACTCATAATAACATTTAAAAAGTAACATGCTTTTGTTTTCTGTTAAAAAATCATAAATTTTACTTAATCCCATTCTTGAATCTATTATTCATTATGTAAAACCCATTTAAAAACTTAGGATGAGCATAAAAATATCCTTAAGGGATGCAAAAAGAAAGAAAAACCATTAGTCTTGCGAAAACATGTAATCCACGAATACTTAATCATAAAGTAATACTTTTCATAATTATGAAGTGGTAAACACTCTTCAATGTATATAATAATGTTTCTAACCCTTTTTAATTAAAATATTCTCATAGAAATCATAAAAATCAAATATAACATATATAGTTAACTTGGTACATAACCATATTTAATTGTAACAACAATACGGTCTACTTCTATACATATCTCTCTTACAAATGGAATAGTCATATGGACGAATTCCATTCCCAATGAATTTGATGTTATAATGTTACCACTCATACATGGTTTATCATGTAACCAACCATATTCGGTTTATCAGATAACCATCCATATTTTTTTATCACGTAACCACCCATCAAATTTCTAAGTACACTTATATAATCATAAGACATTAAATATTGAAATTATCAACATTCCACTCTTAACATTTAATATGTAATCACAATATATCATTTCAAGATATTTAAATAGTCAATCCACTTCCAAAACCATTTTCAATACGAAAACACCATAAATGGAATAAGGTTTTTCTTTTCCATTAAAGAATATTTTGGCTTATAGAGGAGTCCAAATATGAAGTAATGATCACGGTGGAGGATAATTCATTGTCACAGCATACATTAAAAACATTCCTTTTGTCAGTTATTAAAATCATTCATTGTAAAAATATTAATTTCAATAATATTTTAATGAAATTAAATGTCAAAGTGGTTAATTATACATCATATAAAAGAATGTTGTGTATAACATCAAGATATGCCTCAATAAAAGAAGATTGAGACGAGGTCCCGAACCATATGTTCGATTCATCATGTATGTTCTTGGTTCTTCTGAATAATAAAAATAGTATAATTTATACATTAATGGAAAAAAATTCAGTTTTATAATTTATTTTATATCACTTATTACAATTTTATAAAAATCTCATTATTATTTATGTTCATATAGGAGGTTTTGTCGATATTTGACACAAGAGTCAAAAATGAACAAGGTTTGATGTCAGTAGTCCATATGGTCAAAATTTCATCATCTCAGGAATATTATTCATGAAATTATACTCATTTTTATACATAAATTATATCTTTAATGAAAACCATGAAGCGTGGTTATGAAAAATTAACAATGTTATATTCATGGAGACGGTAAGTTGTACGTATGCTTGAGTAACATCTTCATTTTTCATTGATCATTATGGAATTAAGGTAATTATTATTTTATCTTTACATATTTATAATATCATAATTAATATCATATTATTATTTTAATTATACTTATATATATCATACATGTGATATAATGAATAAAATGGAGTCACATCGCTTCGTGGAGGTGATAGTTCACACGTATGCACGAACGATGTTATCATTTCTATGTGCATGGAAGTAAGAGCATAATTGGACTATTATTATATTATAATTATTAATATTTCATGAATATCACATATTAATATTAATTTTATTCTTATAACCTGTAATAAGAGACAGTTATAGAAAATGAATTAGATCGGTTCATAGAGGTGACAGTTCACATGTACACGTGATTGATTAATTCCATTCCCATTTAATAGAAGGAGGGATGGATTTAGGTTTTGATATTAACATAATAAAATCTCAATATATTAAGAATATTTTATTTATTATCTCATCATGGTTAGATGACATTTTAAGGAAGTGGACAATGAAATTAAATGGAAATACTTAAAGAAAATGATACCTCTTCTTCGATGGATCACATTTGAAGAACACCTTAACACATCTAAAGAAGTTTTTGTACCTAAAATAAGTCTTCAAGAATGTGAGTAGGGATTATAGAAAGGGTTTTTGGCATATATTTACCCATCAAAATGGTATTGGATGTGTGAGTAATATGAAGGAATGGGTGCCTTTTTATAGGAGAGGGGAGGGGCACCATTGGAATTTTTAAAAGTATTAAATTAATATAAATTCAATTTTGATTAAAAATGATCCAAAAATAATTCATTTATAATTTAAAATTACTATAGTTCTAAATACTCTGATCCAATAATTTTTAGACAAGTATTGATTTTTTTAAACCTTATCTTTTCGGTTTACCCTTAATTATTTTATTTTAATTTCAATTGTGGTAATAATATTTTAATATTAAGGCGCTGTAAATTTTACTTATATGTGGTAAATTTCCATTAAATAGATAATTTCTGAACTTCTCGACCTTATCATAGTTACTTTGTAATTTTTAAATATTTTTATTATTTTAAAATAATTTAAAATATATTATTTTTACAAAATATCAATAGTGTCAGTTTTGAAATTATGAATTTCATTAAATTTAATTAAAATCAAAACATATTGATAAATTTGAAAAAATCCATTTAATAGACTTATAATATGTCATAGTTTCCTATAAATGTTTTTATGGAATCCTTTGTTTCTAATTATATTTATTTTGATATTATTAATATAATTTATCTGATTCGTCCTTTAATAAATCTGTTTTTACATCATCACTGTGACATAATTAAATTTAATTATGTAATGTCTAAAAATTATAAATAAAATACCATGATTTTGGTAATATTTTTATATTTTAATTACTATATATATTATAATATATCACTTATATTACCCCATATTAAAATTATTTTAGTAAGTGGAGACATGTTTATGATATTATTGCATTTACATTAATGTAAATGTTATAAATGTCTAAATCATACCCAAGTGTCATCCAAAGGACAAATTTGGGAAAAATAATTTTATTAGTCATCCATAACTCATACAATAATGTTATGACAAGTGTTAGGATATTTTTATATTATTATAATATTATTTTAACCATTATTTACCTTATCTACCCATTAATCGTGGTAAATAAAATAATAAAGTTACTATTCACTAAAAACAATTCCTCATATTAGACCAAATTTTTGATAATTATTACAACCATGTATGTTCATTTTTTAAAATTAAAATATAAAAAGATACTAAAATTAATTTAATGTTAATCCCATTGACATATTGAGGGAAAAGGTTTTTGAAAAACAAAAAATCATCCGAAGATTGACTTGTGTTTATATCAAATTTGAATGTGAAATTACATTCAATAGAAAAAATCGGAATAAATAATAAAAACATAATATAATTATACCTTAAAACCATGTTAAAGTAATATCTCACAATGTAAATAAATTATACAAAAACGAGGTTTTGAATTAAAATGCAATATTTTCATTATTCTATAAAAATGAATATTATCAGAAAAATACCAAAAATTCAACCAAAGTAAATTTTGATGTCCCTCTTCTAAATAAGAATTTTATTTTTTCAAAAGTAACATATAAAAGTGATAAAAAAATATATTTAAAAAGGGTTCTCCATCAAAAGGTGGTAAAACTACCTATTAAAAATATTATAATTATTATGCTTAAAATTGGAGTTATTCTCACTTTAAGACTCTAAAATTTATTTGAAGAAAGTAAAAATATTTAATAAACATGTGTAAAAATAATATTTTCAGTTATATTCATTTATTCTAATAGAACGACCATACGATAACTACTATTTTAAATAATAATATTAAAACATATTATATTTTGGGTATAACTCAGTCTTGTGTAAATGTAAGATTTCAAAAAAACTCATTGTTGTGTGTCAGGTACGCTATCTGAAATAGTGCCACTTTAAAAAAATTACTATCTATTTCATATATATTAATAAATATGTTAAATTATTATTCTATAAATACATGGGATGTTACATCCTCCCCCCCCCCTTGGAGATTGAACACCTTCAATTTTATTTACATATCAAATAAGTGGGGGTATTTCTACCTCATAGAATTTTTATATTCCCATTTTCCCTCTCCAGTCATATGGATTTTCCAAAAAACCTTAAACTGATGAATCACCTTATTCCGCAACACTATCTCTATATGGTCAAGATTATGGACTGGTTGTTTCTAATAAGTAATATTCTCTTCCAAATGAACTACTTTTGGACTAAAAACATGATATGGATCTGGAATATACATTCTTAATACTGAAACATGGAAAATAATTGTGTAGATGAAATATACTCAGAGGTAAATCATCTCTATAGGAAACTGATCGAATTTTTTCTAGGATTTCATAGGTTCTAATGAACCTTGGACTTATCATACCCTTCTAACCAAAATTGATGACACTTTTCCATGGATAAACTTTGAGAAAGACATGATCCCCTACCTCAATTGAAATATAATTCCATCGATTGTTTGTATAACATTTCTTCCTTTTCTAAGATGTCTTAATGTGTTTCTAAATCAACTAAACTTTTTCTGTCATCTCTTTTACCAATTATAGTCGCATCAACTTTCTTTCACCCACTTCATTCCAAAATGTTTGAGTTCAACAACACCTTTAATATAATGCCTCAAATGGTGATATATGTATACTAGAATGAAAATATTTATTATAAGAAAACTCAACAAAAGAAATATGTTGATCCCAAATTACCTAGTAATTCATTGAACATTTACATAGAATATCCTCCAATGTCTGAATTGTTAATTCTTACTACCCATCAGATTGAGGATAAAAAGTTGGACTGAAATTTAATTCAGTACTCAATGACTTCTAAATTCCATTCCAAAATTTATAAGTGAACTAGGGATCATGATTAGATACAATGGAGAGGGAAACTGTAACACCCCAACCCTAGTTACCCAATGTTAGTGCATTATTAAATAATATTCGAATGATCACAAAATATCAAGTCTCCAAAGATAGATCTGTTTAGTAGCCTTGGAAACAGTAGATATATTCATAAGTCTTACATTAGATAATAAATTTAAAAACTACAAAACAACTTTTATTCATATCGCCTCATACTATCCTTTCTTGTCATTCATATAACACTTCTTCACATTTTGGGAAAAATAAAACATAGAATTTGGTGAGCTCAAATGCTCTGTAAGAATAACAATATAGTGTAATCATTCATAAATAATAATAAACCATTAAATCAAGGTATAACTAAAAAATCATTTTAAACATGAACTTCAACATAATATGGAAAAGATAAAATGAAATAATTCCATTTATATATTCACATGGATATTCTACTAATTGAATAATCACATGCAATATCAAAAACCACTTTTATAATAAGGGAATGCATATTTCCAGATTATCATAACCAGATAGTCAAGGCCTTGTGCGAAGACTTCAAATAAGATTTTTTCAAAGCCTTGTGCCAAGACACTAGATTGTCTCATGTGACTTACCGACGAATCAAGGAGCAATTGCGGGCTCCACCCATCACTTAATAAGTCCAATGCATTCCTCATATGGAAAGGTTTAAACATAACACAATCATTTGTATTGAAACTAGAATACTAAATGTCATAAATTTATCCATAAACCATTAATGGTATAAAAATATCACATACACAATCAAACATATCAAAAATCCTACAATACAATATGGAAGTTTTCTATCATAATAAATCAACTTCAAACAAGCATAAAATCCATCAAAGGATGTCGACATAGAAGAAATCTAATCTATTTGAGAGAAATATCTCATTTATTAAAACATTTGAAAGTCACATAATTATAAAATAAAACCTTTATTTTCAAAATAATCTTATAAGCTTGTAAGGAAAGCTTCGACGAGCTTATAAAGGCGAAAAATAGTCGCACCCGTCATATAAGTTAAAAAAAGACATTCTTACCTTAATTTTGCCGAAAAGGGTAAAAAAGACCTTGTTTGGAAGGTGAAGGAATGATTACATTAAAAAAACCTATTAGGGTATAAATTAAATTAACCCATTTTCTCTTAAAAAGAATTTTTTTAAAAGGCATTATTAAGAAGCATGGATGAGGATGATAAAGAGGACCCAACAGATACATACATAAACACAACCTCGGATAATAAAGGGATTGTGAAATTAACCCTTACCATATAATTTTCCTTGTTCGAGGGTTGGTTAACCTAAAATATAATGGTGAAATAATTGTTATTAAATTATACATGAATCATATACATAAATATGATATCATATATGATATTTTAACATTGCTTTATTAATAATATCTTAGTCTTATTGTCGTTTCTAGTGTTAAATGATTCATTTTCCTTTATATACATTGTTATGTAAGTTGTGTTTTTATGGATAGGTTGTATAGTATTTATATAAAGAATTATATTAAGTCCTTAAACATTATTTTTAATCAATAAATAAAAATTATTCTTGAACGGATACGTTGGGGAATAAATCTCATCGCGTTTGCGGAGACGGAAGTCCGTACGTACGCACGAGCGACAATATAATTCTTTTGAAATTAAAATTATATATAATTGGATGTTATATCATATATACATAATCATTATCATGTCATATTTATTTTTTAATCAATTACACTTCATTATAATAACCATCCAAAAATTAATGTATTGAATAACAATTACACCACAATGTGGAGACGGTAAGTCGTACGTACGCACGTTTGGTGATATGTCATTCCAAGGATGGATAGAATACTGAAAATAGCTGTAACATATTTATAATAACATCACATTATATATAAGATACTGGAGTTATTATTTTATAATGGAAATAACAAATAAAGAATAAGTTGAAGAATAAAATAACATGAAAGAGGGTGGTGAAAACATTAACTCTTCATCAGGATCATCCTTTTGATTGTATCAAAAGGGCTCAGTAGGTTGTATTTATGATCAAAATATGTCCCCTAAGTTGAATTGATGGATGTTTAGAGAGTATTTGTGTAGAGTTTGGCCTATCCAAATTGCTTTTATGGTTTGAATTAAAGAGAAGGGGGAGTTCCTTTTTATAAGAGTGGTGAGGGGAAACATAGGAAAAGATAGAATTATTATTGTATAATAAATTCATATTCAGTTTCTAATGGCTCCAACATGACTTATTTAGAGTATAGATTTGGGATGGGTCTAAAATCACTCATCAAATAGTTTTTAGACAAGTTTTGGTCACTATATTAACCTTATATTTTAGATTTAACTCTTAGTTAATTAGTTTGATATTTACCATGTCTCTTTGTATTATTATATTAAATTGTTAAAAAACATACTATAAACTTCCAAGAGAACCCCAAGTGGATAATTAATTATACACCTATAATTACATAAGTCTATAGTCCCAACCATAGATTTTTATGAAAAGAATATCAAATAAGAATATAATATTTTTTTTAAAAACTCCTTCATGTAAATTTTGACAATATTTGGAAATTGATTTATGTAAAAATCATAAAAGAATTATTAATTCTAAAAAAGATAATTATATCAATATGAAAATGTCATGTTAACCATTAAAATTAGTGAAATTCAAAAAAAGTCTCAAATTAAATTTTTTAGGGTAGTTATAATATCAATTATTTTAATATTTCACTATTCAGATAATTAATTCATCATCATTGTTTCATGAATAAATTAAATTATTTAATGTATAAAAATTATAACTAAATTACCATTATATAGGAAATCTATTTATCTTTCTAATAAATATTTATAATCGAATTTTTCTTATGTAAAACACTATATTAAATATGTTTTAGTTATTAAACATTGATTCTAACTCTTTTTACTCTTCTTTGAATTAAATAATAATAAATTTCCAAATCTAATTCAAGTGGACCAAAGAGGTTCATATTTTATTCAAATTTTTTTTGGTTGAATAATAATTATCCAATAGAATTAGGAAATGTTTTACGGTAAAATATTATTATTTTTAACTTTAATTACCCTTTTTACTTTTAACTGTGGTAAATAAAAGAAAAAAGTTACAATTCACCAAAAATTATTTTCATCCCATTGAACCACATTTTACTTACTGATATCAACCATGTCTCTTGGATTTTTAAAATTCAATTCACAGAAGTGGTAAAATTTAGATTTATGAAAATTTTCAAAATATCCTAGGAGGTGGGTAAATGATGGTGAAAAGTTCAATAAAAGTTTTATATATCTAAAAGTAATATAAATTGACTCCAATGAATTACATTGAACTTATATTGTTATTATGTATCACTTTTTACATAAAATAAATTTAAAGAAAATAAATAATTATTTAAATAAAAAGTCGGATTTAACTAATAACTCAGGGTTTTTCACTATTGATAAAAAATTGAATGTTTTTAAAAAAATACAAAAAAATGACCCTATGTTAATTTCAATATTCCGAATCCAAAAACGAAGTCCATTACAAAAAATAAAATTTTTAAAATTTAAGAAAATGTGTATTACTATTCATAACGGCTAGTTTGATGGGTTGTGGTGTTTTAGAACTCGATGTTGCGTACAACACACGCTATTGTATTATTAAAAGAGAAGCATACCGTGGAATATTGGGGTGTTACATGAACCCCATGCAACTCACCTATCTCTTTAATATACAACTGATAAATTTTATCTAGAGACGGAGTATCCCAAATAGGAAAAAAATTGTAAGATTTAGTCTGACGATCAACAATAACCCAAATCAAATTGTTATATCAAGATGCCTTTAGTAATCCCACTACGAAATCCATGGATATATTTTCTCATTCCCACTATAGCATTGGAAAATGTTGAAACATCCCTTTTAGGAACTTTTTCTCTGCTTTAACCTATTGAAAAATCAAACATATCAGGGTAAATTCATAAATATATCTTTTCATTCCGTCCTTCCAGTAATACTTCTAAAGGACTCTATACATCATAGTGATTCCAGGATGAATTGAAAGAAGAGAAAAATGAGCTTCACATAGCAAATCCTTATTCAACTATGAATTTAAAGGCACAAATAATCTCTTTAGAAACCTCAAAACAAAATATTTATCAATGTTAAATTCATGTAACTTATCCTTATGAACCAATTATAACTTTTTCTACAACTCACTATCTTCCTTCCGCGCTTGGTTAATTCTATCTAATAGAGATGATTTCACGGCCTCCTAAAACAAAATAGTGAAATTTCCTACACCAAAAACATCAAATCCAAACATTCATCAAATCAATAACCAAATTATCTCATTCCAAACATATCATTGTTAATGTAGCATTACTTTTTTACTCATATCATCTATCACTTTATTTGGTTTTCCTATATGGTAATGAATCATGCAATAATAATCATTTATTAATAACACCCATCTCATCTTCTTCATGTTCAATTATTTTTGAGTGAATATATACTTCAAAATTTTATAATCATTATATATTTCAAAATTTCCTCCATACAAATAACGCCTACAAATTATTAATGCAAAAAAACAGCTAATTTGAAATCATGTGTAGGGTAATTTAACATGTGAGGTTTCAACTAAATTAAATCATAATAAATTACCTAATAATTATGCATTCGGAAACAACCAAGTCATTTTTATGATGCATCACTATAGAAAATAAATTCACCATTCCTAGAAGGTAGGTCCAATACTGAATCATTTACCAATATTCATTTTTAGTACCAAAAAACAATCATCACATTATTTTTTCTAGATATAATTAACTCCTTTACATGTTAACTTATTTAGTGGCATATATAATGAAGAAATTTTTCAATAAACCTTCAATAATAACCCACTAATTCATAAAAACTACAAATCTCTATGATATTAGTAGGTTTTGGCCACTCTTCAAAAACATTTGTTTTAGAAGGGTCTACAGTTATGCCTTATTTAGAAACAATATTACTATGGAAAGAAATTTTTTTGTGAAAAAAATTCACTCTTACTAATCTTTCAATAATGTTTATTTTCTTTTAAGATTTTCAAATTTATCCTTAAGTGAATTTCATGTTCCTCCAAACTTTAATAATATACCAAAATATCATCTATAAACACAACCACAAACTAATCCAGAAACTGAGGAAAGAATCTATTCAAGAGATTCATATATAATGTAGTGGAGTTAAATAAACTAAATGGAATAATTACAAACTCATAATTCACATATCTCATTCGGAACGTTGTGTTTGGAATTTCAACCTCCTCCACCTTCAGCTGATGGTACCCGGACCTTAAATAATTCTTCGAAAAATATTTATCTCCATGTAGATGATCAAAAAAATAATTATTATGAGGAAAATGATACTAATTATTAGTATTGATGTTATTAAGTGATCTATAATCAATATAAAATCTCATAGAACAATCTATATTTTTCATAAATATGATAGGAGCACCCCATGGTGAAGTACTGGGTCGAATGAAACCTTTATCAATAAAATCTTGCAACTATTTTTCAATTCCACCATTTCTACATAAGATGTTATATAAGGGGTTTATAAATATTCTTATAATCAAGAACTAAATAATTAGTAAATTCATCCACCTTATTAGGAACAATTCCATGCAATTTATTAGGAACACAATTTCTGAATTCATTCACTACTAGAATGTCACTAATCAAAACTGTTTCTTTATTTTCAACAACATGATCTAGATAAATTTCACTACAATATTTAACCAATATATCAGCTTCATGGTAAGTTATCAAATGTATGAAATCATTGAATAAAATATTTTTTTCTTTGATATATATTTTAGCATGATAAATTAATAAACAATCAATTCGCAAAATGATATCAAATTCCACTATGGGAAATTAAACAATATTTGCAGGAAAGACCATACCACTAATGATAATATGAAGATTATTATAAATCATAGTTTCTTTAATAATTACACCATGAGTTTTTACCAAATGTTCTATATCACATTCATGAGGTGTTATTTTCAATTTACTTGAAAATATCTCAGAAATGATTTAATTGGATGATCCAGAGTCAAATAGAGTATTGGAATATTTATTAAAATACCTATAACATACTACCACCACTTCATTTGATGGTCCCACATCAACTGTAGTTGTAGAAAATGATTTTTATATGCCCTTATGTTTTTGATCATGGATGTTTCCACCTTGGGTAATCATCTTTGGAGACAAATTGGCATAATTCCCTAACTCAATGAAACTAAAACATCTTAGCACCGACATTTCATTTCTTCCCTGATAATCTCCCTTGCAGTCACGAGCAACATGACCAGTCATACCACATTATAATCACATCCTATTCATTAAGAGACATTCTCTAGAATTCTTTTTACCACAATTATCACAGGATAGAAATTTAGTTTTCTTACCTCTAAACATATTTTTTGAATGATTTTCCATTGCCTTCCAATTGGATCTGTTAATTTTCTTGCTCTCATGGAATACATGATCATTAAACAACTCCATTTATACCTTCTAATCACATCAAAATCGTTTTTCATATCTTTTGAAAACATGAAGATCTAATGACATTTAATATTTTTGGCTTCAATCCTGAGTAAACCCAATTTCCCTTACTATCAATATACTGGATAAAATTTGTGATGTACCTTGAAAAATAGGTGAAATTTTCATCATATAAATCCATATAATATTCCATCTTTTGCATCAATTATAATAATTTATTTTCCATCCTATGTCGAAAAACCTTATGAAAATATCTCTCAGGGAAGTTATTCATAAATTCATCACATTTCATGGCATTAATATCTTAAATTCCTCTGATATTTTTAATCATTGACCACCGCTGATCATATTCACTTTCAAAACGATAAGGAAAAAGGCGAAAAAGTTTATTGTTTGATCACCCCATTACATCAAAAATATTTTCTAGTGCTTTAATCCACCGTTTATCTTGTATAGGGTCTGATTATACTCTGAATTATAGGGGACATTTCATCATGAAATTTTCCATTACCGACATATTCCCTTCTGGTTGATCTGCTTGATCTCGTGCATGCACACAACCACCATTTAGCACTTGAGTCAACATACCCCTCATTGAAACAAACTATTCAGTTCTGATTCTGACTATCATAGGATGCTAATTTGGATGTTTGTTTTCCTCTGTATTTCGTCCTAGAATAGCATCCATGTTTCCTCTACGAAAAACCATTCAAAACAAACATATCTTAGATGAAGTAATATTGTAATATTAAAATTCTATATAATTTCACTTAGAACATAAATTTAAAAATTCATTTATTGATATTTTATTAATAATATCATAACCCATAAAGTAATCTAAACTGACCTTTGATACAAAATCTAAGGCCCTAGCTTTATACATTATATAATCTTGAGATAAAATTAATAAATTGACTTTAATTCACAATGAGGATCATTTCATGTTTATAGACTTAGATAATTATGTCATAACACATATATAAAAAATTAAATCTTACAAAATATACACTTCTATTCACTATCAATTTTTTCATATAACAAAAACTTTTAAAAAGAAACATGGTTATTTTTCATGTTTAGACATTAGTACTTCTCCTTGAACCCATCGTTGACTCTATTATTCTTTAAATCCTATGAAAAACATTTCAAAACATAGTATGAGCATAAAAATATCTGTAAGGAATACAAAAATAAGGAAAACTATTAATCTTGAGAAAACATGTAAACCATGAACACTTAATCATAAAGTAATAATTTTAATCTTTATTAAGTAATAAAGAATATTCACTTAATATAAGATAATTTATTACCCTTTTTTAGTCAAACTATTACCATAAAACTCATGCAAATCACATATAACATGTAAAGGTAACTTGGGACATAATCATACTTAAAATTAATAACCATATGGTCGATTTCCATACATATCACTCTTACAAATCAAATATTTGTATGACCAACTTCCATACCCAATGCAATAGAGGTTATAATGTTAACACTCTAACTTGGTTTATCACAGAACTAACCATATTTTTTTTATCATGTAACCATACATATTTTATTTTTCATGTAACCGCCCATAAAATTTCCAAGTATCATTATATAATCATTACACATAAAAGATTACAATTATCAACATTGCACTCTTAACATTTCATTTGAAATCACAAGAAATACTTTCAAGATATTGAAATAATAAATCGAAGTTAAAAACCATTTTCAATATAAAAACACCAAAAAAGGGAATATGGTATTTCTTTTCCTCTAAAAAACATTTTTTCTTACAGAGGAATCCAAATATCATATAGTGGTAATGTCGGGGAAAAAGTCATTGTCGTTCCATATGTTAAGAAAAAATTACTTTTTTCATTTACTAAAAAATTTCAATGAAATTGATTCATTTTCAAAAAAATTGTATGAAATTAAATTTAAAATTGTTTATTTATACACCATATAAAATAAGGTGGTGTATAACATCAAAATATGCCTCAATAAACAGATATTGACGTGAAGTCCCTTACATTAAGTTTGCTTCGTCACATATGTTTATTTTTCTTCCAGAATAATAATATTAAGATAATTTATATTTTATTGAAAACCATTTTAATGTTTATTATTTATTTTAAATCACATATTACCATGATATACAAATAATATAATTATTTAAGTTCATATCAGATGTTTTTTTGATATTTGGTACTTAAGTCAAAAATGAATATAGTTTGATGTAACTAGTCCATGTGATCATAATTCCACCATCTCTAGAATAATATTCAGTTCATAATTATAATTTTTATACAGAAAATATAAATTTAAATCCAACAATTAATTATGGTTATGAAAAATGAGAAACGTTAGATTCATGGTGAGGGCAAGTTGTACGTACACATGAGTAACATCTTCATTCTTCATTGGTTATTATGGAAGTAATGTAATTACCATTTTACCCTTACATAATATTATTATAATAATTAATATCATATTAATATGTCAAATATATTATATATATCATACATGTGATATAATGAATAAAAATGAGTCGCATCACTTCGTGGAGGTTATAGTTCACACGTATGCATGTATGATGTTATCATTTTTATGCTCATGGAAGTAAGAATTTAATTGACATATTATTATCTTATAATCAGTAATATGTCATTAATATCACATATTACCATTAATTATATTATTATAATCAGTCATGAGAGGCGATTATGGAAAACAAATTTGATCGGTTCGTGGAGGTGATTGTTCCCACGTACGCATGAATGATTAATTCGTTTCCCATTTAATAGAAGTAGATATGGATTCAGGTAATGATATTGACATAATAACATCTCATAATATTTATTATAATATATTTATTATCTCATCATGTTTGGAGTATATTTGATGTAAGTGTAAGAAGAAATAAAATAGAAATACTTAATGAAAACGATACCTCTTCTTTGGTTGATCGCCTTTGAAGAACACCATAACATTTTTAAATAGAGTGTTATTTCTAAAATAAGGCTTCAATAATTTGGGGATGGATTCTAAGAAGGGTTTTGGGAAGATATTGTATGATCTAAAAGGATTTATAAGTGTGAGTAATATTGAAGAATGGGTTCCTTTTTATAGGAGAGGGGACATGCACCCTTGGATTTATTAAAGGTATTAAATTAATATAAATTCAATTTCGATTACAAATGGTCCAAAACCCATTTATTTCTAATATAAGATGATTATTGTTCAAAATACTATCATATAATAATTATATACATGTATTTATTTTATTTTTAACCTTATCTTTTGTGTTTACCCTTAATTATTATCTTTTAATTTTAATTGTGGTAACGACATTTTAAATATTAAGAGGCTATAAATTTTACTTATATGGACTAAATTTCCCATAAATTGATACATTATAAACTTTTATACCTTATAAAGGTTAATTTTTCATTTTAATTTTTTTTATTATTTTTAAAAAAATTAATAAAATATTATTTGTATAAAATACCAGATGTATCAATTTTGACACTATTCATTTCATTGAATTTAAATAAAATAAAAATAGAGAAATAACATCAAAAAAATCCATTTAAGGGACTTATAATATGTCATATTAACATATAAAAGTATAGTATTTCATCCATTAGTTCAAATTATATTTATTTTTTATCAGTATCATTTAATTGATTTTTCCCTTAATAAATCTATTATTCAATCATCATTGTGTCTTAATTAAATTTAATTATTTCATATATTAAAATTATAAATAAAATACAATTATGTAGTTAATATATTTATATTTATGATTACTATTTATCGCCAAACATATCACTTATATAATCCCATATTAAAATTATTTTATTAAGAAAAGACATGTTTATGATATTTTTGTCTTTAATTTGAATTAAATGTTATAAATTTCTTAATCACAACAAAGTTGATTCCAAAAGTAAAAAAGTTAGTCCCAAGGTTTTTTTGGTCGGATATAACTCATCCAATAATTTTAAGATATGTTTTAGGGTAGTTTTATGTTATTATAATATTATTTTATCCATTATTTACATGATTTATCCTTTTACTGTGATAAATAAAATAATAAAGTTACTATTTACCAAAAAGTATTCTTTTCATATTAGATCACATTTTTCATACTGATTACAGCTATGTATGTCTATTTTAAAAAATTAAAATAAAAAAAGAGACTAAAATTATTTTAATGTAAATATCGTTTACGGATTGAGGAAACAAGTCTTTAAAAAGTAAAAACCATCAAAAGATTGACATGTAATTATATCCAATTTAAATATGAAATGACTTCCAATGGAAAAAAAATTTGATTGTATGATAAAATTATCATCTATTTATACCTTAAAACCTAGTTAATGTATAATCTAACAATATAAATAAATTATACAAAAAGACAGTTTTGAATTAAAATGCAGTATTTTTCAATATTCATTAAAAAATTAATGTTATCAGTTTAATAACAAAAATCAAAACAAATTAAATTTTTATGTCCCTCTTCTAAAAGAGATGTTTGTTTTCTAAAATGGAACATATAAAAGTGAAAAAATATATTTATAAAGGGTTCTCCATCACAAAGCGATAAAACTGCCTTTTAAAAATATCAGAGTATTTATGCTTAAAATTGGATTTGTTCTATTTTTAAGCCTCTAAAAATTATTATAAAAAAACATGTATATACATGTATATACATAATATAGTTAGTTATGTTCATTCTCTCCAATACAATGGCTAGGTGATAACTACATTTTAAAATAATAATATTAAAACATATAAGTTTTTTAGGTATAACATAGTCTTGTGTACAATGTAAGATTTCAGAGAAACACATTGTTGGCGTGTTAAGTACACTATCAAAAATAGAACCCCTTTAAGGAAAAATTACTATCCAATTCATAAATATTAATAAGTATGAAAAAGTATTATTCTATAATTACCTGAGATATTACAAAAATATATACAAATTATGAAGAAGGTAGAGGGGCCAACTATACAATATATTTCCCATGAACATAAATCTAATTTTAGTGTTCTATAATGGTTTTGGATTCATAATATATATTTTCTTCTTCATCTTATATTACTTCTTCCCAACCATCAAATTTCACTTTTTGTGACTTTATTTTCAAAATCCTACTTCAACTTCAAATTTAACTACCAATTCTAGTTTATTTCCAATTTTAGATTCAACTACGACATTTAGCTTCAAACGTTATAATTTTATTGATTTTGGATTTTAATTATGTTACTTTTTATTTTTTACCTTTATTTAAAATTTCATTTCTTATTAATCATTTTTTATTCTCATTATTTTTTTCATCTATATTATCGTTTACATATGAATCTAAAACCATATATAAATTTTATCTTTGAGAATCTAGATTTTGGATTTTAATTTTATGTATTTTATATTTTTTTCATTATTTAATTTATTAATTATTTTTTCATCTAAACATACACTCTCAAATTAATTATATTTCTATTTATTATAAATATGTTCTTCTGGTACGTGTCTATACTCATTGCTTAAGATTTCACATATTTTTATGATTATGTGTTATGTTTTTTCAACTAATTCTTCCTTCTTCTAACATTGATATTTTATTTTTTATTAATTTTATATTTTATATTTTATTTTTTATTCGTAGTTATTTTTATTCTTCTCATTTTTGTACTTTATCTTCAGTTCATTTCATTTACTTATAGATATTTTAGTCCAAATTTTTCTTCTTTTATTTTTTTTATATTTAATTTTTTCATATAATCTATTATGTTTTATTCTAGTTTATGTTTTCATTTTACTTTTGAGTCTTATAGATTGTTCATTTACTCATACTTCTGATTCTTCTTCTTTATTCAATATTTTATATTCAAGATTATCGTTTAGAACTAGTAAAATATTTTCCTCTAATATTATTGTACTTTATATCTTCATCTTTGCCTTGATCTTATTTTTTATTCCTTATATGTACATATTTTCATTTTCTTGTTATAACCAACAAATTCATTTTTCATTCTACTCCAATCAACTTTTGATATTTTCCTTCCAGACATCTGTAATTTAGATTATTCTTCACCTTATATTTCTACTCTGAGTACATCATTTACAATTTGTTCTAAAATATTAATTTTCATTCTTATTAAATATTATAGTTCTTTGAATTGAACAATGATTTTAGTTATCCTTTTGATTTTACATCAAATCCGTCTTCTACTTTTATTTTTTATTCCCTTTCATATTCATCTAATTGACTTGATCTAGAATTATGACTTACTAATTTATACATACATCTTGTTTTTATTTTATATTCTACCTTCTGATTTCGTTTTATTTTTTTTGTTTTGTCTCATATTTTCATTCTCTATACTACTTTCAAGTGACACATTTTTATTTATTGATTTTGGATTCTACATCATCTTTTTCTTATACATTTTCATTCAAATTAGAACCCACTCATTAAATTCATATTTTATATTCTTACATCATCATATATTCATACTTATATTATTTTTATCAAATCTTTGTTTTGAAAATCAAATTTTCTTCAACTTTTTCATGTGAGATTTTTTTTTCATCAACCTCAACATTTGAATATTATTGTGGACTTAATATTTTCTAATGATCTTCTTTTATGTTTTTCTAATATTTTTGTGTCTATATCAACTTCCCCTCTCACTTAAACTAATTCATTAAAACTCTGCATAATAATTATGCTCTTACTCCTACATTATATTTTGAAACAATAGTTGAATCTTGTTCATCTTATGCTTCAACATATATATATTATTTCATTTTTTTTAAAGTTTCAATGTCTATATATTTCAAATGTTTTTTTGTTAACCTAGACTTCCAATTCCACATCCAATGTTTTTTCAAAAATTTCTTACCACTTCTACTCTTTTTCACTGTCTCGCTTTGTAAAATTAATTTTAACATAGTTCATCTTATAGTTCTACATATGCATATTTTTTTTTATTTTTTATAAGTCAAAATTATTTCTCTAATATTTTCAATATAAACCTTATCATTTTCCACATCTAGACAATTTTCTACTATGTCCATATCTACACCCATTTTCACTTTTCATTCCAATTATTTTCTATTGATTTTATTTTTTTCATTTTTTTTATTTCTCTATATTTTCTTATTGTGAGAATTACTATCTAGATATATTAATGATCACACGAAGATAGAGTTGTTTTATGTGAGTGTGGCTTTATATTTAAATCATGGTTATTTAAGTTAATAACATTAATTTTTTTATTTATTAAAATTATTTTTAAATAATAATTATAAAATAATAATGAAAATATCATGGTGATGATATTTCATATTTTAAACTACAATTTTTATTTTTTCCTATAAAAAGGTGATTTCAATGGAAATATATTTAGAAATTTTGATTTTCATACCCTTAGGAGACCATTTCATGAGGAGGTGGTTCCCAGAGAATGATTGTGAAAAAATATGAATAATCGGAGATATGATTACCGAACCTCATACTTTTTATTTCTCTAATGAATTTTAATATATGATTTGAGATCATAACATACATTTTTATTATGTTTAATAATTAATTTTGATATAATTATTCTTATTTAAAATTAAATTTAATAATTCTTAATGAGGATGGATTAAAAACTCTCTCCACTAACTTCTCTTAGTTATGAATTATTGAATGATTCCTGGTTACACAAATGAAGGAGGGAAAACTATCACTTCTATTGGAAGAAAATTGATATTCATTTAAATAAATGATATGATCAATATAAATTTTTTGGTGAATCCTAATAAAATTTATACTATAGTTATGATATCATAATGAGTGTCTTTAAGATAACATTCCAATTACCTCAAGGGTAGTTTTTGAGGGTTCTAGATGTTTTTCTATGGAACATGGGTTCGAGTGCTGGAGGGAATGCAATTTTTCCTAATATAGAGATGGATAATAGCCCTACTTATCCTGATAGGACCAAAAAATGAAGATGATTTCAGTTATTTATACTATCTGGGCCACTTAAAGGTATTTTGACAATGACTAGGTTATAGGAATCATGGGGGAAGCAGTGAAATATCTTGATCCTCACTATGCAATGTAAAATTATTGCATTAAAAAAACAATCTTATGTCTTGGAATTTTATATTATTTTGGATTATAGTTTATTCTTATGGGTTATTCATATTTAGATTTCATATTTTATACAATGGAAAAGGAATGTACTTCCCTAACATGTCACTTTATAGGAAATGATTTATCTTCTTAGTCCATCAAGAAGCTTCATTCCAAAAAATAATCAACTAAAAAAGATGATTGTAGCGGTTGAAAGGAATTAAACCCAATTATTGTAGACATAACTATTAATGGAATGTTCTGTGGTGTGTTATCACACTATGGATAGATTGAGGTACCACTTCCCCATGAAATGGATCTCCCATGGGACATTTGGGTTGTCATACTGTAGCTTGCACAATTTTGTGTTATAGCGAGTCGTCGTGTTGAGTGCACCAAAATTCCATCCTTTTTTATCCTTAATTAGTGGTATTACCTTACCTATGTTATGATATAATGTTGGTGACCCTATAATTTTTCCCACAATAACAATGAGGCATCCACAATACATGGATCAAAGAAACCCTTTCTGACTACATCGATCCCCATAACCTAGATAATCCTTCTTATCATATATAGGTGGTGACTGATTTTCTATTATATACACAACCACACACCTCACACTCCACCTTGGTCTTACAACAAATCAAAATAAAAATTTTTGAATTCATCCCTAATATAGAATCTAGTTACAGTTATTCATTACATTGTTTTATTTTCCCATTTTTTTCTTATTTTGTTTTCAATTATTTAATGAAGTATTTTATTATTTTAATTTATTATTTGACTTGTATTAGTATTAGTATATCATAATTTTTTATGATTTTTTCTTTTTAATTTAAATATTTCATATTTTTTTAATGAATTTTAGTTATTTTTTTATTATATATTTTTTATTTTAGTATTTCATTAGTGAAATATTTTAGTTTTTATTTTATGCCAAGATAAATAATTATTTACATAATATTTAATAAATATAATTTTGTTATATTATTTATTATTATTTTTGTTTCAATGTGAATATATTTTCTATGTTCGTTATAAGTTGATATCGCCATATGAAATTCACTGTATAATGTGTTATAACACTAGGGGCCCTCATCTTCATTATATTCCATATACTATAAGTTAATATGGTTTTGGATATAGTTCAAAATCATAGATTTTGGAATGAGTTAAAATAAAACTATAATTATTTACGATTACATTGATTCCATTTTTTCAATGTTAAATGATTATATGACACTTTTCAGAGGTTATTATTATTATATTGAAAAACTCTGGGAAAATGTGGGTAAAAAATTATCAAATCAGCGCATATTTTCATGAAAACATGTGATTATTATATTTGAATCCATTATTATATTTAAGAACTAACCACATGTCAATCTGACAAATGAAATTATTTGTATGATCAAAAATTCAATTTGACCTTCACATTATTATTAATGGGTTTTAAAATTTAGCAAACAATTTCAGATTTCCATGAAAACATATGACATTTATGAAATGAATACAAGTCAATATAACGTGAGGTATGATCATAATGACCAAACTTATAGTTATGATTGATATATATGTTTTTAAAAACACACATCAAATGGTCTTAAAAAATAAAACAACCTCAGATTATCATTAAATCTATTTATAAATTATTTCATTTAATTTTTGGAATATACGAATAGAACAAATGTAAATTAGACTTTTAGTTTTTTCTAAATGAACAAAAGTTTTTTTTATTTAAAATTATTAAAAATCACACAAAGGTAGATAATATAGTAAAACTCCTTATATTTTCATTAAATCATAGGAGAATAACAATCATTTAATTTTTTTACATGCTGGAACATATCCTATATTAATATAACATTTATTTTTATAGAAACATATGAAAGTGTTTTCCTATTGATTTAAAATTCAAAAAACAAGTTTCAAAGGGTTATTAAATAGAAAATTACCTTACATTATTCTGAAATAAAATATTGCCGATTGATTATAGAATTTTGACATCTTTAAATAGATCTTACATCATATAAACATGAAGCATGGTTGGAATGATATAAAAAATCATTGTTTGGACTTATTTCATTAAAAACATGTCTCAAAGAACAAAGACATAATAAAATACTTCAAATTGTGGGCTCACCGGATGATATATTTATTTTTCTTCAACTCCTACACGTAAAAAAATATTCAACAATAATTTTCCAATTATTTCAGGATAATGTGACATAATTTTCTATGTCATGGCCCTTTTTCATTTGATTCTATTTATAGGTATTTAATATGAATTATATTTTTAATTTTTTGGATTCAGTTTATGCTTCTAGATAATATTCATAGGTTTATGGTTTATGATTCTCCTTTTTCAATAATCTGTATATTTGTTTTCCAATGTAACATTAATTATTATGTGACATCGACTTTCACTTTTTTATGTCTATAAATAAAATTTTATAATTCTATTTAATATTCAAATAATCCTTCTAGATTCATTCACATATCATATTCATCTAATAATTTTGTCTTTTAAAATATTAATATTTTTTTTTATTTTTTGGTTTAATTTTATTTTTTTTAATATTTTCTTATTTTTATTATTTTTATTCTAAATCCATTATATGGTTTTTAATCCTAAAATTTTTTTAAACTATTTATTCTCCAATGCATCTACTTCATTTCTAGATCTTGACTTCATTCTTTTGCATTTTTTATTTTTATTTTACTATTTTTTGTTTTATTTTTATACTTATGAGTTTATGTTATTTTTTTCATTGATCTTTTCTTTATCCTATGACATTTATTTATATTTATTTTTAATTATTCTTCTATCTTGAGCCTCTACTCTTTAGTTCGACATTCACTTTTAGAGATTCTTTCATTTAACAATATTTCAACTGATACTTCTAGATTATACCACTGAATTCTTCTTTTTTCCATTCACCTTATATTTTTTCTTTTCGATTCACATTTCTTTGTATGCTTCTGGATTTTGAATTTTGGGTTTCATCCTTTTTGTTTACTTCTTGTTTTATTTTATTTTTTTCACAAAATTTCCTTTCTAATTATATGTTTTTATATTATATTTCATTTTTTCTTCTTCTAATTTTTCTTATAGTTTTTTCATTTAATTTTAAGTCATCAATATTTTTCATTTTTTTACTTCTGATTATGTGTATGTATTCTCTCTACTAGATTAATATCTAACTATGGATATTCATTTTACCTAAAAAAATCTTACAACTAATGTCTTAATATTTTACTTGTAACTTTTTTACTATTTTATTCTATTTTTTAAATTCCTTTTATTTTTATTATTACAACAAACATATGCATTTTTTACCTACATAAAATCCCCTTTTAAGATTATCCATGATAATTTATTTACTCTAATTTACCATATATTACTTGTTTTTAGTGTTACATGAAAAAATGGTTTAGACATAATATTTCCCTTTCTACTTCTAGATTATGGTTTTCTAGTTTGAAATATTATTTTATTTATTATTTTTATTTTATATCAAATCCTTATTTTTTTTCTGTTTCTACATAAAATCCTTCATATAATTATTATCATGTATAAAGACTTTTTTATTATTCCTTAATCTGATTTTCATATATATTATTATTTTATGAAAATTTACCATATATTTTCAATATTTTTACCTCCTTCTAAAACCTCATTATTTATTGATTTTGTTTTCTAATTTAGCTATTTTATCAACATTCCCCTCACATTCACACTCAATTGTCACTTTTAAATTTCACATTTTTGAAACATCTCTTCTTATAGAACTGATTTATTATTTATGATATCTATGTTTTAACATTTACTATTGTTTCCCATTTTTCTACTATTTTTGTTTTTTTTCTATGTTTACTTTTGAATATTCTTATGTTATTTTCTTTTCTAATTGTGCTTTATTCCCCATTTTTTAATAATTTAGTTTGTATTTCGACTCTCCCTTCCACTTCCCATTTTTTAAAACTTTTCAAACTATATCTTCTCATTCTCCGACTCAATATATAAAACCAATATACTCATCTAGTCTATATTATGCTTCTGCATATGTATTTCCATTTTTTAAATTTTTATTTCCAATTATTCTTTATTTTTTCTATGTTTTACCTTTTTAATCATATCTAATACCTCACATTCATCATTTACAATTTATTATATCTCTAAGTTCATTTCAATTTCTGTTCCATGTGTTTTCTTTTTATTTTATTTTTTCCCTTTTATAATACTATTATACATTTGTTCTTGCTAACACTAATTTATTGAAATATAAATAAAAAAGATAAGAATAGAGTGGTTATGGGTGATTTTGGTTTTATATGATATTAATGGTTATCATAATATTTAAAAATAAATTATATTAATATTTAATATTGTAATGAAATATGTATTTTTAAGGAAATATTAAATTTTAATTAAAATGAGATATCATATTTGAAATTCAATAGTGTATTACTGTTCAGAGAAATTAATTATTCTAGAAATAAATTTAGAAATTTATAGTGTCAGACCATTTAGTGACCCTTGAACGGTGAGCTTGTTCCCAGAGCACTTTACAAAGACAAGATGAATCGTCTATGATCTGATTATTAGTCCTCTTAATTTATATCATTCTAATGAATTTTAATATTTTATTTAAGATAATAATTTAATATTGAAATATGATTTCAATTTAATTATAATTTTATTTATATCAATAAAAATAAAATTTAAAAATGCTGATAGAGGATGGATTATCAAATCTTTACAGTACTCTTTATCGACTTTTATAAAATGATAAATTCATGGTTATTCTGATCATGGTAGGACAAAAACCACTGCTAATGGAGGTATTTTTATATTCATTTTCCAAAATAATATCTTTTAGATCCTTATTTTTAATGAATAATAATATATATATATTGTTAACTTGAATATTTGTTATGTTAATAAGCCAATACCCTATAGTATATATGGTGGGGGTTGTAGATGAATTCCCAATAAAGTCGAGATCGAGTGATGGGGGAAATGTAATTATGTTGATTATGGGGAGGGATAATGTGCCTTCTTATATTGGTGGGGCCCAATTAGATGATGCAATATTCAATGATTTCTACTAGGTAGGCCACATAGTGGAATTATCATAGCTTTTGGTTTATAGTATTATTATTTTAGCGGTGAAATCCATTGATCCTCACTATACAATGAACAATTATAAATTTGTATAATCATATCAATTGACATGGACTTTTTTATTTATTATAGATATAATATTTCTTTTAATATTTATTGAGATGGTGATTTTATAGTTTTTATAATGGATAGGAAAATAAATCCTGAAATTATCACATCACGGGAGAATCTATAGTTTCTTTATCCAAAAAAAATATTTATTCTATAAAACATTCCAATACTGAAGATAATTATAGTAGATGGAATATATTTTGACCAGTTCTTGTGCATGAAGCACACACCCACATACTATGGACTTATTTTCACCAAGATTATGATTCTTTATGATAACACAAGTTCCATTTTCTTAACTTTAAGTGTGAATCTCCTATTTTTCTAATGTCATTCATTTTTACATTTAAAATCACTAAGAAAATGGGGTTAAGAACCAATAAAATGAGAACTGTTTTGCATGGAAATTTTAAAAAAATGATATTTCTATCATTTTAGATCTATAAGAGACAACAATAAAAAATTTATACATAAAAATTATTTGTATGATCTGATGTTCCACTTTGATTTAACATTCTTATTAAATCCCAGAAAACATGTCTAGATGGCCATGAAAATTTATTTCATGTATGAATAGACCATATGTCAATCCAAAGGGTGTTGTGGTCATAATGACTGAACATAAAATACTATTTTATATATATATTTAAAAATTCAATATTTATGTTCATAAATAGAAAAATTACCTTTAATTAACATTAAATAAAATTAAAATTCCATTCATTTAATTTTTGACATGTTAGAACAAACCGCTCATCAATCCAACTTGTGTGTTGTTGAAAATTTTCCAAAATATAAATTTCATAGATTTTAAAGTGAAAAAAGTGGATCAAAAGGTGAAAATATATAAAGAGGCTTCACATAGTAACTAAACAAGAATAAAATTTATTTTATTTATTTTTTGAAATGTATAAAAAACCCCCACATCGATCCAACATCCAGTTTTATTATAATAAATAAAAGATCATTTTTATTCATTTAAAAATTGAAAAACATTTTTGAGATTAAAAATATTTAGAAAATAAACTTTAATAGTCATGAAATAGTATTACATTTATTGTTTATTATTTTATAACAAGTATTAATAAACCCCATATAAATCTGACAATTAGTGTGGTCAGAATTATTTTAAACAAACTATTTTTTAAATTAAAAATATTTTTAAACATATTTCAAATATTATAGGCCAAAAATATCCTCATATTGTGATACAAAACCCCATCATATTGAAATGTCATCTATTCCGACATATAAATAATTAAAAAAAATATCTATAAAAAGATTTCATGCTAATCTAAGATCATTTCCGAGTTTTTGACCCCTTTTCATTATCCTTTATTTCATGGTATTCTTTCTATCTAAAAATTTTAGATGTTTTTCATCGTCTTATCCAATATAGTAATATGTTCATGTTTATGGATTTTTTTAATTTTTTATTAAACTTCTATATTTTATTTTGAATCTACCATTACTTCTTCCCCAATGAAAACATTCACTTCTTTTGTATTCATTCTGAATAAAAATATCATATATTTAAAAAAATATTATCCTATATACTAATATTTTCATGTTTGTGGATTTTTTTATTTTTTATTAAAAATTAATATTTTATTTTGAATCTAACATTACTTCTTCCCCAATGAGAACTATCACTTCTTTTATGACTCAAGTATCTAGCTTCTATATCAATTTCATATTAAAATACTATTTTTGTATTATTTCTTAATTTAGATTAAACTACTGTTTTTAGATTCATACCTTTTATTCTATTATATTTTTAATTTTTTATATTATTTTTATTTTATGATTTTTAATTTCCAATTTATTTATAAATTTACCTCTAATTCATCTTTTGTATTTTATGTAAACATAAAATGTTTCAAATATTTCACATTTAACTTATTCATCTATATCCATTTATAGAGTTTGAAAATGTGCTTCAGGTTTATATAAATTCAACTTCATTTGAATTTTCTTATGTTTATAATTTATTTTATGTTATTAATATATTTATTTTATTTTAACTTTTTATTTTGCAATTACCTATAGTTTTATTTTTTTAATTCTTCTGCTAAATATCTCCTCTGATCATTCGATCAAAATTCACATCTTGTTATGATACTGTTTAATGTTTTATCATCTAATTCCTCTAGTTCCTATAAATGAATTTTTTTGCATTCATTTTTATTCTATTTTTATTTCTGACTTCTTTCTTCGTATTCTTCTTCCAAATTTTGGCTTTAGACTCTTTATATTTCCTTTTATAACTAGTTTTATTTTATTTTGTTCATTAAATTATTTTACTAAATTTTGTATTACAATATTTTTTTAATAATAATTTTTCTTCTTGGTTTTCCTTTTTTTCATTCGAGTCCTATCGATTTTTTAATTTACTCATACTTCTGATTATCCTTATTCCTATTGTATTCTCTCTTCTAGATTATCTTCTAACTCTAGGTATTCCTTTCTTCCTCTAATATTAATATACCTACTATATTCATATTTTCATGTTATTTTACTTATATATTCTTCCGTTTGTGTATTTTTTTGTTGATCTTATATCCAACATTACATTTGTTATTCTTCTTCCAATCTAGATTTGAAATTTTTCATAATAATTTTTAATTTCAGATTCTTATTCACTATTTTTTTTAATATTTTTTTTTAATTTTTTATTCAATGTTTTCTTCTATTTGGAGTATTTTTTATTTTGAGTATTTTAGATGTTTCATTTACTCTTACTTCTAATTAGGTTTATTTCATCCATCTTCCCTCTTTCAGATTAACTTCATACTGTAGTTCATCCTTTTCTGATCGCATTCTCTAACCTAATACCTTTAGCTTTTATTTTTTCTTGTACATATATTTTTTCATTCTACATAAGCGATTGGTGTATATAGTTATATCTATCTAATAATTTTTGACTTCTACTTCAAACCCTATTTTGTGTTTTTCCTTGTAACATTGGGTTTTTGAGGTGTGAAAAGGGTTTCACTAAATGGTTTTATTATGGGGGTTATAAGGCCTCACTCATTCGGGTGCATCAAGTTTTTTATATGTTTCTTCATCCTTAAAAATTCACAATGGTTCCCTCATCCATAGCTGGGTACATACCTGCTTTCCAAAGGCCAATAGTCATCTAGTTTTTCAAGCCCACCGAATCATAGGGACTCACATTGGTCTATAGGATGGGAGGTCAGGCTCATTCCACCCTATTAGGGGTAATTATTTACTACTTCGGGAATATCTAATAGATTGATGATTTGTTCTTGAAATGATTCCCAGACACTGATACATGACTTGTTAACCTTGTTCCAAAGAATTTATTATGAACATGTATCGATAGGGACAATCGTGTATATATCACCGGTTCTGTATCACTCTCTTATTTATTTATGATGCTTTAGGTCATTGAAATGTTCGAGAAATATGGAGTATATTTCTATACATAGATATGGTTTGTGTCCTAAGGTTGGGATTTAACTCTTATGAGGCATCCTAAGTATCCTATGAAAACAGGAATAAAAAAACCACATAGTTTGTTTTACATAGTTTAAGGTTGTATGAATGGACCCATCCATGTAGTTTAACGTCATAATGTAATGACATGAATATTGATCTTCGACCTAAATGACGTATCCTATGTACCTTGTTCTATACAATAATTATAGTCTAATTTATTCTTGAGATAAGAATTTATGTCATAATGGATTCAACAATAGAGGCCCTAGGATATACATATTCATATAAGACATCCCTAGATTGCTTCAACCAGAATATATCCTTTTGAGAGGAGATGATATATAATCAGAATTATATCCCAATAATTATTCATCATTATGGAATTCCCATCATGCAATTAGTACAATCATCAACAGTCTCTAAGATCATGTGAGCCATGCTCAGCATGAGAAATAAGATATAATAGTAGATCTGACACATTTCATGTGCGCATATTCATACCAGGATTACACATTAAACATACCCACTGAGAGTTTTGGTTTCCCATATCATGGAGGATATGGTATATATCTCAGGCCTTAGGAAGGAATCCTACATATACTAGTTATGGAGGGAATCAGAGTTCTCTTAGTTCATTTCATCCCAAACCTACTGTTGGGTTCGAGGTACTTGATGGCATGATCGGGAATTATACTTAGAATTTTGCTTCTGCATGATACCTCTTCACATCCACTTTGGGATAATTAATAGTGGTAGACTTATGAGAGGATTTAATCTTGTAATCCAGGAAAATTTGGAATGTGATAGTACTTACACTGAGTGCATGCCTATTAGATCTCGGGCCATAGAAAGGCTTCTTACGTATCTCGATTATAGTGGGAATCAGAGTTCATGTAGTTAATTTTATCCCTTAACCTACTGATAGGTTATGGTGGATGATCAAACATGGAGACATCATACTGATCCTCAAGGTTTTTTGAATGGTAAGGGATTATACTCAAATGGATTCCCTATAGTCCGGAATATGTTATATTATGTCAATGGTTGGGGATTAAGCACTGATGCTACCCAATTGGTCAGTTATTACATGCAAAGGTTGTCAGATTGGTCAAGGATTACACTCTAAGACTTCTCGATAGGTCTATTCATTATTTACCCGAAGGATGATTAAATAGAGGTGGTGATGACCATGATGGTCAGTTTGAGAAGATAATATTGGTCAGGTTACATTAGTTTTTGACCTAACCATATCAAGAAAACTTCCCTTATAAAAGGGGTATGCGGCTGAGGGCCCCTGGTAAGGGGTCCACATGACATGAGTCCATGTATATCCTCGGTACAAAGTGGGCATATCGTACGAGATTTGTCCTACATGTCTTGTCCATATACTGGGAAAGTCTTGATTGTATGCCCAATATGTAGGGGAACTAATCTGACATGGCAGAAACATTTTAGGGTGTCTTCCTGATCAATTAGCCTTCTTCGGATTCCAGTGAATGGGAGAAGTATCATTTTCTAGATGCTTCACTTGACAAATCGGGAACATCTAGGTTCGTGCACATGATAAACTAAATTTTATTATATGTCTTATCCTGATCAAAGTAGACATGTATTGGCTCTTTCACATGATCAAAGAATATATGATCATGCGTTGTCGCATGATCAACCTGACTTTTCCTTAGACTATCACATGTCAATTTGGACATGTCTATGGAAAATTTCATGATCATTCTCACATGTCAATGACTCCTTCTCATGATCAAAGTGTGTTGTCTGGGATTTCATTGAATGATCAAGGTGAGAATCTCAGAGGTTCTTCACACGATATACATGACTTGTCAAAGAAATTTCAACAGGTTTTCATGAGGTCAGACCACCCTATCTGAGGCATGTATTGTGATCAACATGGCATGTTAAATGTTTTTGAAGTACCTTGTGAGACCATCAATGGGTCTCACAACAGCATTTCCTTGAACCATTATTATGGTGGGGTCTCACGGATATGTTTAGTATATTTTGGTCATCCATGTTCCAAAAGTGCATGTACAAATGGATCATGTCGTAAGTATCATCTATAATTAATTGTCCATGTAGAGGGATTCTCGTCCATAGGAGGGTCTACTCATGAACTTTTCACCTCCTATAGTCCATACATGCTCTATGGGATATATGAATGAGGGAGTCATGTGGAACACTATCCTTCATGAAATTTGCATGACTTTGATGAGGTCTTATGAGGGATGTTGTGGTTATGCATGGGGTTTGTGGGATAATGTTTCCATGAACATGGGTGAGATCATTCTCTTCATTGTGAGGGGAATGCATGGACAGATATCTATGTGTATCCGGCATGGTAAGGCAGTAATTTCCAAGTAAGAGTGTGTGCATCACAAGACCAAGGGATTTCAGCACCACGTGGGGGATTTCAAATTTGCCAGTACATTCCCATGGATGTCGTCATGGGTGATAATGTCATGTCACCTTCACTAGGAAGACAAACATGGACATTATTAAATCAAGTGATCTTCTTTATCAACTCTCCATGGCCTAGAGATATTAATATGAGGTTTATATGTGAATTGAATGAATATGGTTGTGTGTCTTTTATGCAACTGCATGAACTCAAAAGGATTAAATGAGTGACTCTTCAAACATATATAAGGGCTCTGCCTTGGTCAGTGAGGAAATATGTATGGGTGATGGTTTGCTTCGTACTGTACCTCTCGAGGTCTCATGTGATTTTTCCCCGTGAAAGTTCCATGACTCGCATGACCTTAATGGGGTATTTTGATTGATCCTAGAAACATGAATGAGTCTATTTTTTTATGTAGTATGTAATGATAATGTAGAACACTTGCATGAAGAGGGTGAATGACAATTCAAACCGATTGTCTTTAAAAAAGGGTCTCACGAAGATCCCATCTATCGTGCTGAGGACTTGTGGGAGGTCATTGCTGGTTGAGACAACCAAGACCAATGTTTTATGTGAGAGATGTAAGCCATGGTGGTATTGGTACTGTAATACTAAAGGTGGGGATACAAGAATGGTTGACTTACCTACTTTTGTAATGACGTGAACCCTTCAGGTATCACATGATCATGTGAACGCTATGCAAGAACCAGGCGTCATATGACATTTGATTCATCATGCGACTGCCTAATCATAAAAATATTAATAATTTGTCTCTTAGGATTACCTGAGGAGATCTTCGGTGGGCAGTAGCTACCTTCTCTTCTTTTCTAGAACTCTTCCTTCCTCCCTTATTTCGAATGGTTTTTTCAATGGAGTAGGGTTTATATAGGCAAGGGGATGACAAGAATTTTACCAATATGCATAGGATAAATTCTACATGCAGTTGTTGACATGATGAAGATCGAATTTCATGGTCATTTCATTTTATCATGAAATTCCTATGTTTTTCACCTACAACATCACATTATCATAAAAATCCAAATTATATCCGATAGAAAATACTCAATAGCGGAAGGGGTTTGTGATCACTGAAATTATTGCGGTGGTTTTAGGGACTATCCCTACATTGGTCTCATGATCAAATAATGATCATGTGATGGCCTCGACTACCTTATATGATGCCCCATGTTCCCAATAAATTAGATTTAAGTCATATGAAAATAAATCAGAGGACGAAGGGGTTCTTGGTCGTAATACTACTTGATAAAACTTTTTTTCTTCTGTTTGGTTTCATGATAAATGAATGAACATGCAACAAACTCGATCACTATCATGGGATCTTGATGAAGCCACTGAAGTTCGTGGATTTGACCTTTCAATGTACATTATTTGCAGTCTCTATTTCAAGGCTAACAGTAAAGGGGTAGAGATGGTGGAAATAAAGAGCATTGATTGTTCATGCGACTATCTTCAATTATCCATGTTAAACTAGCACTGTTAGTGTGGGAAGATAATTATATAAGTCTTGCATTGAGTGAGTTTTATTTGAGTTTTCGCATCACTGAAGAGAAAGAGATGGTCCGGAATAATGGAGAGTGTGATCGACCGCACAAATCAATTGGATTAATTATTGTATTGCTCATCTTCGATCTCTGTGGAAAAAATTACATCCCAAATAAAAATCCTTTGTCACCTACTCTCCAATATATAAGTCAACTTGTGACTTCTACTTCTTAATATTGCAATGGGGTCGACACTCATACCATATACATCACTTATGTTTCATGTTTCATCCCATTCAGTCTATGGCTCAGACTATGCATGTGTTTTTATGGACATTCCAACTATGTTCCCTATACAAATCCTTGAATTCCTATTTTGGGATCTATGATCCTCCTCTATTCAAATGGCTGGCCCATGCCAACTCCCACTCGGTGTGGTTGTACTTTGGTACCACATGGGCCTTCGGTCAAATGGGCATGGCTAGCTAGTGGATAGTCATTATTTTTGGCTAAGGGTGGTAATAAAACCCCTTAACAAATGAGAATAAAATTCATAGTATATTATATATTTCACAAAGTGGTCTCACCAAATCCCAAGCCTTTATTAATGACATTTCTACCACGGTATTCCAATCATCGATGGAAAAGTGTGAAATACACTATTATTGGTGAAAATAAAATACCCCATAGATTGAGATTCTTCAGAATGAAAATAATATTATTCTAATATTAACATAAATCACATTTATATATATATATATATGAATATATGATGCTTCAAGATACTGAACGTCTTATGAGTATTTTTACCATGTATGTCTGAAGAACTCTCAAGTGTTATGAAGATGATTCATGTTTCCACCACTCCTCGGCTGAATCTATTATAAGAAGTATCTTTGACCTGGCTCGAAGAAACCCTGAAATTTTAATTCATATGCATTCCAAAATTGAATACGGGTTGGGTGAAATGAACTTGTGATTGGATTTGATGTTAAGAAATTAGATGTCACTACGTATCCAATGAGGATGAGAATCAATCCATATATAGTTCTAATATATATAACTATGTAGATCAAACTCGTGCATAGGAGACATGGGTTCATGCATAAATAACTCTATTATCAATTTCCTTACATAGATCTAACTCATACATAATAGGGGTTATGTCATTGTTTTTAATGAAATCATGGGTATAGATCCATGTCTTTGTGGACATGTTGATCAAATAATCCATGATGTTCATCCTCTATGTGTAACACCAAACAGATATGATCACCTAGATTTGAGTCCCTACATTAAATAGGTTTCTCTTTAAAAAAAATTCATGACTTCCCATTGACATGAAATTCTTCATTGATGCACCTACACTAGAAGTTTTGTGATTGTATAATGTAAAAGGATAGTTATGAGATGGTATTATTTTCAAATGCTCTAACTTTTTATGATTCAAGGGACTTAGTGAGCATATCTTGATTTTTTCTATGGACTTATGATGTTCCTCACTATATTTGTATCTCTTTATTTACATTTCAATTAATTTATCCTATGATTCATATGGGGGAAGACTTAACATTCATGTACTTGGATTTTTCTCCAACCTAATTCTTACAGGTTTTTATCCTAATAATTTTTTATGAATATTCTCTTTTATATCTACTCAATATTGAAAAGATCACATAATGTGTATGTATAGAGAGTAGATACTCATATTTTTTCATAGGATTCCATTTTTTGGTTTTCATCTTGGAAAGAATCGTGTCTCGTGCTATTTTATGGTCCTTCATACTACACCATCAGTGTGATTTAATATAAGGTCATTGAGATTGGGCCTTCTCATAACTTTTGTTTAGGGTATTCTATCTTGGAACTTATTGAATATTGGGCTGTAAGACCTAGGATGATTCCAAACAATATGGGGTGTTGAGTTCCACCGTGGTATTTCCAGAGCTCACAAGTATTGGAGCTCCTTTCTAACAAGGTGGAGATGATTTTTGTTGGTGGATTAAATCCCTTATACATCGATATCATGGTCAATAAAACATTATATTCACTCATTTAAAAGGTATTATAGAATATTTATGGGGTAAATATGGTTGAGGCTGAAATAATAAAGTGTCTAGGCCTGCTTGTATAGTTGGAATGTGGGTGATGTAAGTCGCGACCAAAAAGTATGATCCATGTATTGTGTAATGGGGTAGACTTACGGGTATATCCCTTAACACTATGGGGGGGTCAAGTTCTACCATGGCGTTTTTGAGGCTCACAAGGATTAGGAGACCATTTATACCGGGAGAAGATGTTCGTTGTTGGTGGGTCTGATCCCTCTAGCATAAATTGCATAGATTAACTAAGAGATATATTCTTCTTTCAAGGGGATATGAAATATTTTTGGAGAATCAAACATCTTGGTGATGAAGTTGGTTATGGAAGGTAGGCTACCCTAGAAATGTTATGGCACCCAAGGGATACTTATATCTTATTTGAACAGCTCACGCCCTATGCCTTGTGATTTTAAATCATGAGGTGATATCCATAAAAAGGATCAAAAATGAAGTGTAACATTCCAACATTGACAAAGGGTACAAAACTTGGTGATGAAATATCGAGGATATCAGATCCTCTTGAATAGCCTGATATAGATATTGTAAATAATAGTCCAAAGTTCTCAAGTCATGAGAAAGATATGGAATATCCACACCAGGTATATCATATAACGCAATGGGGTGCTATGTTCCCTCGTGATTATGCCAATCACACTAGAATCATTAGGCCCTTTATACTGGGCCATGATGTCTCTGGATGGCGGGTCTAAGCCCTTGTATCAATATTAGGGAAATTAATAGAGATCTATTTTATTTTCTAGGGGAAATAAAATTTTAGCGATGACCAGAGATTCTTCATATCATAAATTGGGATTTATGGAAAATGTGACATCTAATAAGGGTTCGAGCACCCTAAAAGTTTCATCATCAACTATCGAATATATTCTCACAGTGTGGAAATGTGAAAAATCATTTCACTAATTCTTTTCTAGACTAGTGGGGTCCAATAATCATATCTTGTATTTTACTAGGGATATAGAGTAGATCCTATGATCTTTACACCTTATTTATATATGCAATAAATTTTTCCAAAACTATATAGATGAAGAGTTTAGTGAGCGAAGAATTGAATTTTTCACATGCATCTCTTTTTGGGATTTTAACCTGAAGAGTTTTGTGTCTCTTCCAATAGTATTTTAAAATCATAATATTTGGACTATTATAGGCTAGAGTATTAAGGTTGTATATATTTGGCCAATGTGTGAATATTTTAAGGTGAATACACTTATGGACCTAACCTGGGAGGGTCACACAATAGCCTAATTAGGATGCCTAGGGTCAAAATTACTCTAACATTCATATGAGCGAGAGTTGGGATTGTTTTAAATCACATATCAAGGTATTTAGGTCATGAGTGATGATATGGGACAATCATTCTAGGGATAACCTAAAACACAATTTGGTTTGTGTTATTTCATGGTGATTTCATGTTCAAGAGAATCATAAATCCCTTTATATTGGGATAATAAGTCTCTGTTCAGTGGGTTTGAGCCCTTTCATCAATAGAATGGTCAAATAGAGATACCTCTTTTCAATTTCAATGGAGATTAAAGGTTTCAATGGCCCAAGGTGATTAATCCATGAAGTGTGGCATATGTATTGAGGTTCTTAAAAATATGATGGAAGAAAATAATTCTCTATTTGGTTAGGGTAAGGTTCTTGTTGTCCATTGATAAGGAATGATGATGAATGATGGAAGTTCCTACCTCTATGATGTTTAACGTCATGGGTTAAGGAAATAATTCCATGTAGTTTATTTTTATGAGTTAACGACTTACTTTTATGTAGTTTAACATCATTCAGTAAGGATGTACATCCATGTAGTTTAATGTAATGCGGTAAGGATGTGGGAGTTGATGTGAATGAGTTGAAATGTTGCGACTGGGCCCAATGATAGAGACTCGGGAATCACTATATATCTCATGAGGATGATAATAATTCCACACATCATTCTAAATGAAGTATCCTGTATAGTTCTAGACCATACGCAAGGATGTGGTATGTTTATATTATTTTTTGTGACTGCGATCGGTGTAGGAAATTTGAACATCACTATATATCCTATGAGTGATGCAATTATGTCATATGAAGTTGTTGAATGAAAAATAATCTATACATGTCTGACCCATATTTAGAGGTGGTAATTACATTTGTTGACTGTTGTAGTTGGGCCAAGGATTCAGGATCCTGGCATCACTATGTATCCTATGATGACAGGACTCGAGATACACATTTTTCTTGATGTTCCATGACATTTAACGTCATGTGGTGAGGAAGAGGGTGAACTGACGTGAATAAATGTAAATGTTGTGGTTGGGCCCAAAGATGGAGACTCAGGCATCACTGCGTATCTCATGTCGATGAAAATCAAGCCTTAGTAGTTCTAAATGATATCTAAGGAAGCTTAACATTATTCATTGAGGATGGGGGTGAACCAACATGAATTGATGGGAATATTTTGGTTGGGCCCTAGGGTGAAAGTATGGGAATCACTAGGTATCTCATGATAATGAGAATCAATCCAAACACGGTTCTGAAGAACCGTACAGTTTAAAGTCATTCTGCAAGGACATTGACTTTGTTGTTTAACGTTATGTGGAGAGGACTCATGGAATTCAATATAAGGTCTTACATTCTAGAATGAAATGGACCTATTTTGTACTATTATTCCTTTCATGTGAGGTTAATTATCTTACACAATTCATATGATCTCATGAGCTATGCTCGGTGTGAGAAACAAGGAATTGAAATGTCCCCACGACACTACATAAAGAGTTGAGGTTACATAAGGGTAGTTTATATCATGTAGTGGATGGACCATGATATATAATCGTTATTTCCCCACATATCTCATTAGAAATGAGAATCAATACATACATAGTTATAGAAGAACCATACAGTTTACTATCATGCGGTAATGATGTAGGTGATTCGACGTGAATAGATATGGATATCATAGATCAATGTAGTTTTATGTCATGTGGTAAGGATATTGGCCATGAAATATAATGTATTCTAATAAGGAATAAATTATCCATGTTGTTTAATGTATTTAATCTAACAACCCAATCTTCCACAGTACGCATCTCTTTGAATAATACGATGGTGTGTGTTGTACGCCACTTCGAGTTATAACACACCAAAACCAATCAAACATGCCATTATGAATAGTAATACTCAATTTTTGAAATTTTATAATTTTTACTTTTCAAAATGGACCTCATTTTTGGATTCAGAATATCAAAATTAGCCTAGGGTGAATTTTTGGTATTTTTCCGAAATATTTCAATTTTTAATGAATAGTAAAAATCACCGAGTTATTCGTTAAAACCGAATTTTTATTTAAATAATTATATATTTTATTTAAATTAATATTCGGTAAAAATGGATACATAATACCTATATATGTTTAATGTAATTCATTGGATTAAATTTATTTTATGTTTAGATATATAAAATTTTAATTGAACTTTTCACCGTCTTTTATCCACCTCCTAGGAGATTTTGAAAATTTTCCCAAAACATAATTTTACCTCTTCTGTGAGTGGAATTTGAAAAACCCAAGAGACATGGTTGATATTAGTATGTAAAATTCGGTTCAATGAGATGAAAACTATTTTTGGTGAATAGTTATTTTTTACATTTATTTACCACGGCTAAAAGTAAATAGGGTAATTAAAGGTAAAAATGTTATTATTTTTACCATGAAACATGTCCTAAATTCTATTGGATAAGTATAATTCGACCAAAAACAACCTTAGGAATAAAATAGGAGCCTCTTTTGTCCACTTGGATTAGATAAGGACATTTTTTATTATTTAATTCAATGAAGAGTTAAAAGAGTTAAAGTCAATGATTAATAACTAATTTTTTTTAATATGGGGTTATTAATAAGATAAATTTGATGATAAAAAATCATTAGAATGATAAAAAATATTTCTTACATAATGATATTTTATTTATAATTTTTAGACATTAAATAATTTAATTTATTTTTGACACAATGGTGATGCAGTAATTTCCTTTTTAATGAAATATTAAAATAATTGATATTATAAATACCCAAATAAATATAATATGAGACTTTTTATTACTTTCAATAATATTATAGGTTAATATGACATGTTAGGATTGATTTAATTAAATTTTTTAGATGTAATAATTCTATTTTGATTTTCACAAAAATCAATTTTTCAAATAGTTTAAAAATTGACCTAAACGTTTTTTTTAAACAAATATTATATTATTAATTGATATAGTATTTCTAAAAATCTAAGGATCGGCCAAGAGACTTATATAAGGTTATTAGTGTCATTAATGAAACACTTTGGGTTCGATTGTAAGTATATAGTATGTTTATTAATGATATATTATAAAAATACAAAGAGACATGGTAAATGTCAACCTAGTTAACTAAGAGTTAAAACTTAATGACATGTTTAATATAGTGATCGAAACTAGTCAGAATACTATTGGTTGAGTTGTTTTCAAATCAGCCTCACATTATCCTCAAAATAAATTAGTTCATATCCATTAGACACCGAAAATTAATTTTATTATAAAATAATATTTCCCACTTTTCCTAAGGTGCCATCAACCCTTTTATAAAAGGGCACTCCCCCTTCTTTTTATTTCACACCATCAAATCCTATTGGATCGGACATCCCCTACCCAAATACTCTCTCAACTATCCTAAATTTATCCTAGAGGCCTTAATTTGATAATAAATCTAACATAAAGATCCCTTTTGATCAAAACAAAAAGAAGAACCCAAAGAAGAGGTAATGATTTCACCACCCTCTTTCAAGTTCTATTCTTCTTCCACTTCCTCTTTTTTTGTTATTTCTGTTATAAAATAATAACTCCAGTATCTTCTATATAAATTGATGTTATTATAAATATGGTACAACCATATTCACTATTCTATCCAACCTTTGAATGAATTTTCACCATACATGCGTACGTACAGCTTACCGTCTCCACGTCATGGTGTAATTGTTATTCAAAACATTATTATTTTGATGGGTATGAAAATGATGTGTAATTGAAGTAAATAATAAATATAAAATTATAATGATTCATTATATATGATATATCATCCAATTATATACTATTTTAATATCAAAATAATGATATTGTCTCCCGTGCATATGCATGGAATGTCGTCTCCATGAACGCGATGAGATTCATTCCCCATCGTATACATTCAAGAATAATGTTCATTTTATTATTATAAATAATGATTAAGGACTTGATATAATTGTGTATATGAATAATATACAACCTATCCATAATAAACACATCTTATATAACAAAGAATATAAAGGAAAACAAACCAGTTAACACCCGAAAGAACAATAATAGTATGATATTATTAAAAAAGAAGTGTTAAAAGATCATATATGATATCATATGAATGTATATGATTCTTGTATAATTAAATAATAATTATTTCACCATTATACAGGAGGTTAATCTACCATCGAATAAAGAAAAGTACAAGGTTAGGGTTAATTTCATAATCTCTTTGTTATTCGTGGTTGTTTTTACGTAAGTATCTACTGGGACATATTTATTATCCTTGTCCATGTTTCATAAAATAGTTTTCAAAGGGATTATTTTTAAGGTACTTTTTTACTAAAACATCATTTTAAATATTTTAAATATTTATTCTTTTAAATCATTCTCATTAATGTCCATGTTTTGAAATTGTTTTTAAAGATTTATTTATATGGACATGATTTTTTTTAAATGTAGATTTCTTTCAAAAGTATCAATGTAGTATGGGACACTTTGATTCAAAAATGACTTTAAATACCTTATTTATAAATTGTGTGACTTTTAAATGTATTTATGAAAAATTGATATTTATCTCAAAGAGTGTTGCAAATCATTTTCATCTATATCAACATCCTTTGATGTATTTTAAGCCAATTTGAAGTTGATTTATTAGGATACAAAACATCCATATTGTATTGATGGTTTTGGGATATGTTTGACTGTGGATGTGTTATTTTCATAGTTTATGGAGAATGTATGGAAATTTCATATGCTAGTTTCAATATGAATATTTATGTTATTTTTATACCTGTTCTTATGAGGAATGCATTGGACTTAGTACGTTCTGGGTGGAGCCCGCTATAGCTCCTCGATAAATCGATAGGTCTCATGAGAAAAATTAGTTTCCTGGCCTAAGGCCTTGACAAAATCTTATTTTTAGTCTTGGCACAAGCCCTTGACTATGTGGTTATGAAATTCCGGCATTATGCATTCTCTTATTATGAAAGTGGTTATTTTTATTTCATGTGATTATTCGATTAGTAGAATATCCATGTGAATATGAAAATGAAATTATTTCATTTTATCTTTTCCATATTAGGTTGAAGTTCATGTTTAAAAGTATTTTTTATTTAGTAATACATTGCCCTAAACTTTTATGATTATTTATTAATGTTTCCACTATATTATTATCCTTATAGAGAATCTAAGCTCACCCCAGTCAATGTTTTATTTTTCCGAGGATGTGAAGAAGTATTTTATAAATGACCTGCAAGGATATTATAAGGGGACATGATGAAAAGATGTGTTTTAGTTTTTAAATTTATGATGTAATGTAAGACTTATGAATATATCTAGTGTTTCCAATGCTAATAATCTGATCAATCTTTCGTGATTTGATTCCTTTTGATCATGACAATATTATATAATAATGCACTGAATCTGGGTAACTGGGGACGAGGTGTTACAGTTGGTATCATAGGGAGGTTTATTAATAAACCTTGGAAGCTAAATTTATGTAAAATATGATTAGATCACGTAACACTAAGATAGACTTTGAGGATTAGTATATAAAAACTTCCTAAAATTTAGGTATTGTACAGATTTTGTGAGTTTTCTGAGCAATACATCCGAATATGGATACGAGCCAGTAGAGGCGGCACTGGCACAAATGTACCTAGGGGTAAAACCCGAAAACACCGCTTTGAGCTAGACTCGAACAAGAAATGGTGCATGACAATGGGCCTTGATTCACTCTTGGTTACGACACTCCTGGGGGATATGCTTTGGATAATTCTCATTTTCATTATAAACCATTATGACGGGTTTATGAGTATATACATCCTGAATGAAAACCTTTTTATGATTATGGATTATATCCATAAATTGTTCAAATTTTGTTAAGTGTTTTATGAGTATGAAATTATGTATTTCGATTCATAAACTAATCTAGTTTATTCCATTGTTTAGAAATGAAACCTAGTGAAAGAAATGGAAACGTATCAATGCATGGACTCTATGTAGGGATTGGCCTCCTTCTCAAGATAATTATAGTGGAGCTGGTGATATAACTGGTGCCGATAAGTTTATCATTATACTTGAACAACTCACTCCGGTTATGAATAATAACCTTACCCATATGTTTCACCCTGATCCACAGTGTGGAGGATTACTGTTAGATCGCTTTATGAGGCGATAAACATGAACATTTAATGGGGGTACAAATCCACATGTAGCAGAGCAATGGATCAATTACATAGAGAAAATATTCTATGCCTTGGGGTGTAGTGAAAGGAAAAATCTTAATGGTAGTTTACCGCCTCACTGGAGATGCTAATCAATGGTGTTCATTGATTAAAAATAAAAAGGAAGATGAAGACGTATCATGTATGGAATGGAGGGATTTTAATGATATTTTCATAGAAAAATACTTTTCTAATGACCATCGAGCGGATGTGGAAAGACAATTTCTATGTCTGAGGAAAAAAGAGGATGAGAATGTCGCAATGTATGAGGATAACATTTCAAGGTTATCAAGGAATGTTGTAGATTATATATGTAACAAAAGATGCAAGATTAATCATTTTTTGATTGGGTAAAACCATTTCTTCATCGAGCATTAGTCTCACAATCATTCTCATCGTACAAAGTTATATTCTCATATGCTATCATGACATAAAAGGAATTCTCTAAATCCAATGATAATAAAGTAAAGAAAGAGAAGAAGTGAACGGTGGAGCAAGAGAGATATAAAGGAAAAAGGGGAAAGAAGGATTTTACATTTTGTGATAATTGTGGGAAGAATCACCCAAGTATTTGCCTAAAAATGAGAGTTTGTTATAAATGTGGAGAAAAAGGTCACCAGGCTCATGATTACAAGGGAAAGAAAGAGGCCTTCAATGTTGAATTCTACAATTATAGAGAAATAAGGCATTATGCTAATTAATGTCTTAACTATTAGGAAATGTTACCTCATACAAGGACAAGGGATCAAGGCCATGCTTATGTTGATACAACAGTTGATGTGGAATAATTAATGTATTTGTGTTTTTGTATTCAAGGATTATATTCTGGTTATAAGAATAATGTGATATATAAGGATTGTACTACAGTACTTGTTGTTTTCATTAAGGTATTAATATGACTAATGTGATCATATTTTAAGTATGTGACAATATGAGAAACATTACATTGTTTGGGGAATCAGATATTGCAATTGATTTTGGAATTTAGATACCTTTTACAGAGAGTCTGGACAGAGGTACTTTGGATAACTATAATGTTTGGAATGGATTAAGTTGAAATATGGATAGTATTGTTTATGGTTAAAAAAATTCTTATTATTATTTTCATAATATTATTATACTATAGTTTTAGGAAAAGGACAACCTGTAGGTTGGGCGATAACCCATCGTGTCGGACAAAGCTCCAGGAATCGAACCCACTACCATAGTGCAACATGACTTTATTACCTACCACTAGCCTACAAGAATTCTCTGGTTATTACAAAATATTTTTCTTCATTTTAATGGTATGTGTTAATATTTGGAACTGTATACGATTAGGATAAACATAATTTTTTTTAGTTCTATCATCTTATGGAGTGAAAGATGAGTTTGTGGTCTAAATTAGATGAAAGATGAAACTCTACTTGTCACGTATATATATATATATATATATATTTCTCTTATTCTATGAATAAATTATTTCTTAAACATTAGGGATGGGATATTAAAACGAAAAATGTGTTATCCTAATACCTTATAATTTGTGGAATTGATGACATTTTAAATCATCACAGATTGATGGCTTTGAGGCCCTCAATTTTACACTTGTTTGTGGTTAATTACCTCAATCACTCCCTATTAATATTTACATTTCCCATCTAATTACATGTCTATAATTTCCACCAATGTTCTCTTATTCTAAACCCTAATTTGGCGGTGACATTCTCATTTCCCTTTCCCTCTTATTAAAACTAAAATTTATTAACCCTATTTACGATGTGTTTTTTCTATAAATGTAATTTATATTTTCAACATTTAATTTTCAAAAAAAAATTTCAAATTGCATGGAAGCAATTTATTGAAGGATGGGATAATTTAACACCCCAAGCTTCCCCGGTACGTTTCTCTTTGAATAATACTATAACGTTTTTGTACGCAACGTAGTTTTCTAACACACACAAACCATTCAAAAATTCCATTATGAATACTAATAATTTTTTTTGAAATTTTAGAAATTTTATTTTTGAAAATGGATGTCATTTTTGGATTCGTAATATCGAAATTATCCTAGGGTGAGTTTTTGGTATTTTTTCTGAAAACATTCAATTTTTGATGAATAGTGAAAAACACTGATTTATTTGTTAAAACAGACTTTTGAGTTAAATAGTTATTATTTTTTTAATATTTATATTAGGTCAAAATAGATACATAATACATATATAAGTTAAATGTAATACATTGGAGTCAATTTAGATTAAGTTTATATATATAAAATTATTATTGAACATTTCACCGTCTTTTACCCACCTCATAGAAGATTTTTCAAATTTTCACAAAACATAATTTTACCGCTTATATGAGTGGAATTTAAAAAATCTAAGAGACACGGTCGATATCAATAAGTAAAATGTGGTTCAATAAGATGAAAATAATTTTTGGTAAATAGTAACTTTTTACTTTTATTTAACATGGTTAAAAGTAAATTGGGTATTTATCGGTAAAAATGATATTATTTTTATCCTAAAAAATGTACTAATTCTATTTGATAAGTATAATATGACCATATAAAATTATAGGAATAAAATATGTACCTCTTTGGTCAACATGGATTAGATTAGGACATTTATTATTATTCAATTCAAAGAAGAGTTAAAAAAGTTAAAATCAACGTTTAATAACTAAAAAATTTTAAATATAGGGTTATAAATAAGATAAATTAGATTATAAATATTTATTAGAAAGATAAAAAGATTTCCGACATAATAATATTTTATTTATAATTTTTAGAGATTATGTATTTTAATTTATTTATGGCACAATGGTGATGCAATAATTACCTTTTTAATGAAATATTAAAATAATTGATATTATAGATATCCAAATAAATAAATTTTGAGACTTTTTATAACATCCACTAATTTTATAGGTTAATAGGAAATCTTATGATTTATTTAATTAGCTTTTTTCGAAGTAATCGTTCTGTTATGATTTTCACATTAATTAATTTTCCAAATAGTGTCAAAATTGACATAAAATAATTTTTTTAAATATTATATTATTAATTGATATTATATTCATAAAAATCTAAGGATTGGCCAAGAGACTTATATAATGATATTTGTATCATTAATTAACCACTTGGGGTTCTCTTGGATGTATATAGTAATTTTATTAACCATATAATATAAAAATACAAAGAGACATGGTAAATGTCAAACTAATTAACTAAGAGTTAAAACATAATGATAAGGTTAATATAGTGACCCAAACCTATATAAAATCTATTGGTTGAGTTTTTTTCGACCCATCCAAACTTTATCCTCTAAATAAATTAGTTTGGAGTCATTATAAACCGAAAATTTATTTATTATAAAATAATATTTCACTAATTTCCTAAGGTGCCCCTCACCCCTCTTATGAAAGGGGACTCTACTTATCTTTATTTCACACCTTCAAAGCCTTTTTTATGGGCCAACACCTGCCAAAATACTCTCTCAACTATCCCCCCTTAATCCTAGAGACATTAGTTTGATCATAAATCCAACATAAGGAGCCCTTTTGATCAAATCAAATGGAAGATCCCGAAGAAGAGGAAATGATTTCACCACTCTCTTTCAAGTTCTTTTCTTCTTCCACTTCTTCATTATTTGTTATTTCCATTATAAAATAAAAAATACAGTGTCTTCTATATACTATGATGTTATTATATATTTGGTACAACCATATTCACTAATTTATCCATCCATTAAATGACATGTCACCATAGGTGCGTACGTACGACATATCGTCTCCACGTCGTGGTGTAATTGTTATTCAAATTATTATTATTTGGATGGGTATGATAATGATGTGTAATTGAAGTAAATAATAAATATAACATTATAATTATTCTGTATATATGATATACCATCCAATTATATAGTATTTTAATATCAATAGAATGATATTTTCGCTTGTGCATATGTACGGAATAATGTCTCCACGAACGCGATGAGATTCATTTCCCATCGTATCAATTAAAGAATAATTTTCATTTGATGATGAAAAATAAATTTAATGGAATTGATATCATTATATATATTAATAAGATAAAAAATATCCATAACAAAAGTGGCTTACATAACAAATCATATAAAGGAAAACGAATCAGTTAAAACCCGAAACAACAATAATACTAAGATATTATGAAAAAAGAAATTTTAGATTATCATATATGATTTCATATTAATGTATATGATTCTTGAATAATTTAATAAAAATTATTTCACCATTATACAAGATATTAACCTACAATCGACTAAGGAAAAGTATAAGGTAAGGGTTAATTTCACAATCTCTTGGTTATCCGAGGTTGTTTTATCATAAGTATCTTCTCTGGAATATTTATTATCAATGTCCATGTTTCATAAAATAGTTTTCAAAGGGGTAATTATTAAGGTACATTTTTACTAAAACATAATTTTAAATGTTTTAAATATTTATTCTTCTAAATCATTCTCATTAATGTCTATGTATTGAAAATGGTTTTAAAGGATTTATTTATACGGACATGAATGATTTTAAAATATTAATTCCTTTAAAAATTATCAAAATGGTATGGGACACGATGATTCAAAAATGGCTTTAAGATTCATCCTTTAGAAATTGTATGACTTTTAAATGTTTTTATGAAAAAGGGATATTTCTTTCAGTGAGTTTTACGAATCATTTTCTTTTATATCAACATTCTTTGCTGGATTTTAAGATTATTTGAAGTTGATTTATAATGATACAAAACTTCCTAATTGTATTTATGGTTTTGTGATATGTTTGACTGTGGATGTGTTATTTTCATGTTTTATGGATAAAGTATTGAAATTTAGTTTGCTAGTTTTAATACTAATGTTCATGTTATTATTAAACCTGTTCATATGAGGAATGCATTGGACTTAGTAAGTGACGGGTGGAGCCCGCTATAGATCGGCGATGCATCGGTAGGTATCATGAGACAAATTAGTGTCTTGGCACAAGGACATGACAAAATATTATTTTTAGTCTTGTTTCAAGGCCATGACTATGTGGTTATGATAGTCTGGAATTATGCGTTCATTTATTATGAATGTGGTTATTGTTATTTAATGTGAATATTAGATTAGTATAATATCCATGTGAATAAGTAAATGGAATTATTTCATTTTATCATTTCCATATTATGGTGATGTTCAAGTTTAAAAGGCTTTTTATTTATTTATAAATTGACTTAAATGTTTATGTTTATTTATGAATGATTCCACTATATTGTTATCCATACTGAGCATCTCAGCTCATCGATTTCAACATTTTATTTTTCCCAGGATGTGAAAAGTATTTTATGAATGACCTGATGGGATATTATGAGGGGATATGAAGAAAAGATGTGTTTTAGTTTCTCAATTTATGATGTAATGAAAGTCTTATGAATATATCTAGTGTTTCCAAGTTTACTAAACTGATCGGTCATTCGGGATTTGATGTCTTGTGATCATGCCAATATTATGTAATTATGAACTGACTCTGGATAACATGGGTAAAGGCATTACAGTTATTATCATAGGGAGGTTTAGTAATAAACCTTGGAAGCTAGATTTAAGTAAACTATGATTAGAGCACGTAACACTAATATAGACTTTGAGTATTATTATAGAATAACCTCATATAATTTTTGTATCATTGAGTTTTGTGAGTTCTTCAAGAAATACATCCCTGTCCGGATACAAGAAGGTAGAGGCGGCTCTGGCACATAAGTACATAGGTGTAAAACCTGAAAACACTGCTTTGAGCTAGACTCGAACTGGAACTAGTGCACGACAACAGGGCTTGCTACATTCTTGGTTAAGACACTCCCAGGGGATATGCTTAGGTTAATTCTCATTTTTTTTAAAAACCATTATGATGGTTTTATGAGTATATACATTCTCGAAGAAAACCTTTTTATGATTATGGATTATATCAATAAACTGTTCAATTTTTTTAAAGTATTTTATGAGTATGTAATTATGTATTTCGATTAATAATCTAGTCTAGTTTATTCCATTATTTAGAAATGGAACCTAGTGGAAGAAGTGAAAACCGTATCAATGCACGGACTCCGTGTAGGGATTTCCCTCCTAGTCATGATAATTATAGTGGAGCTGGTGATACAACAGGTGCTGATCCGTTTATCACTATACTGGAACAACTCACTCAGGTTATGAATAAAATCCTAACCTGTATGGTGCCCCATGATCCACAATGTGGAGGATTAATGTGAGATCGCTTCATGAGAAAAAAATCAACCACTTTTAATGGGGGTAAAAATTCACTAGTAGCTGAGAAATAGATAAATTCCATAGAGTAAATATTCCACACCTTAGAGAGTAGTGAAAGGGAAAATCTTGTCATGGTAGTTTACCACCCCACTGGAGGTGTTGATCAATGGTGGTCCTTGATTCAAAATACAATGGAAGATGAAAAATGTATCAAGTATGGAATGGAGGGATTTTAAAGAGATTTTCATAGAAACATACTTTCTTTATGACCATCAAGTGGATTTGGAATGAAAATTTCTATGTCTAAGGAAATAAGAGGATGTAAATTTCGCAATGTATGAGGCTAACTTTATTGGGTTAGCAAGGCATGCTGCAGATTATATACGTAACACAAGAAGTTAGACAAATCATTTCCTTGATGGGTTAAAACCATTTCTTTGTCGATCATTTGTCTCACAATCCTTCTCATCGTACGAAGATATTATCTCATGTGATATCAAGATAGAAAATAAATTCTCTAAATCTTATGAAAATAAAGTAAAGGAAGAGAAGAAGAGAACGGTGGAGCATGATAAAGATAAAGGAAAAAGGGGAAAGTAGGATTTTCCATTATGTGGAAATTGTGGGAAGAATCACCCCGATAAATGCCTAAATGGAAAGGGTGTTTGTTATAAATGTGGGGAAAAAGGTCACCAGGCTCGTGAATGCAAGGGAAATAAAGAGGCAGTCAATGTTGAATGATACAATTGTAGAGAAATGGGGCATTATGCAAATTAATGTCCTAAGAATCAGGGAATCTTACCTCAGAAAAGGCCAGGGGATCAAGTCCAACCTTATGATGTTACTATAGTTGATGTGGAATAATTAATGTATTTGTGTTTTTGGACTCAAGTATTATATTTTGGTTATTTGAATAATGTGATATATGAGGATTATACTGCAGTATTTTTTGTTTTCATTATGGTTTTAACATGACTAAGGTTATCATATTTTATTTATGTGACAATATGAGAAACACTACTTTGTTTGGGGAATCTGATGATGCAAATTGATTTTGTAATTTAGATACCTTTTACAGAGAGTCTAGATAGAGGTACATAGGATTACTATAATATTTGGAATGGACTAAGTTGAAATTTGGATACTATTGTTTATGGTTATAACAATTCTTGTGATTATTTCCGGAATATTTATGACATTATAGTTTTAGGAAAAGGACAACGTTTAGGTCAAGTGATAACCCATTGCATCGGACAAAGCTGTAGGAATCGAAACCATGATCATGGTGCGACATGACCTTATTACCAACTACTAGCCTACATGAAGTCCCTGGTTATTACAAAATATTTTTCTTCATTTTAATTACATGTGTTAATTTTTAGAACCGTATACGATTAGGATAAATATAATGTTTTTTTACTTCTATCATCTTTTGGAGTAAAAGATGAGTTTGTGGTAGAAATTAGTTATATGATGAAACTCTACTTGTCAATTATATATATATATATATATATATATTTCTCTTATTCTATGAAGAAATAAATTACTAAACTTTAGGGAAGGTATATTAAAACCAAAAATGTGTTATCCTAATACCTAATGTTTTGTAGAATTGATGATATTTTAAATCATTACAGATTGATGGCTTTGAGGCCATCAATTTTAATGCTTTTTGTGATTGATGACCTCAATCACTCTGTATAAATATTTACGTTTTCCCTCTAATTATGTGTCTATAATTTCCACTAATGTTATCCTATTCGAAACCCTAATTTGATGGTGACAATCTCATTTCCCTTTCCCTCTTATTAAAACAAAATTTTATTAACCATATTTCTAATGTGGGTTTTCCATAAAGGTATTTTTCTATTTTCAACCTTTTATTTTCGAAGAACAATTTCAAATGGTCAGGACGCAATTTATTGAAGTAGGGGATAATGTAATACCCCTATATTCCACGATACACTTCTCTTTGAATAATATGATATCATGTGGTGTACGCAACTTCGAGTTCTAACACACAAATACCAATGAAACTAGCCGTTATGAATAGTAATACCCACTTTTTGAAATGTTATAAATTTTATTTTTCAAAATGGACTTCATTTTTTGATTTATAATATAAAAATTACCCTATGGTGAATTTTTGGCATTTTTCTAAAAACATTAAATTTGTTATGAATAGTGAAAACCACACAGTTATTAGTTAAAACTGACTTTTTATTTAAATAATAATTATTTTTATTTCAATTTATATTAGGTCAAAATAGTTACATAATACAAATATAAGTTCAATGTAATTCATTGGGGTCAATTTAGATTATGTTTAGATATATAAATTTTTTATTTAACTGTTCACTGTCTTTTACCCACCTCCTAGGAGATTTGGAAAAATCTCACAAAACATAATTTTACTAATTCCGTGAGTGGAATTTCAAAAATACAAGAGACACAGTTGATATCATTAAGTAAAATGTGGTTCAATGAGATGAATTTTGTTTGGTGAATAATAACTTTTTAAATTTATTTTCCACATCTAAAAGTAAATAGGGTAATTAAAGGTAAAAATGATATTATTTTTACCCTAAAACATGTCCTATTTCTAATGGATAAGTATAATTCGAGAAAAAAAACATATGAATAAAATATGAACCATTTTGGGCCACTTGTATTAGATTAGTAAATTTATTATTAAGTAATTCAAACAAGAGTTAAAATAGTTAAAATCAAAGTTTAATGACTAAAACTTTTTAATATAGGGTTATATATAAGATAAATTAGATTATATATATTCATTAGAAATATAAAAAGATTTCCTACATAATGAAACTTTATTTATAATTTTTAGACCTTATATAATTTAATTTATTTATGACACAATGGTGATGCATTAATTACCCGTTTAATGAAATATTAAAATAATTGATATTATAAATACCCAAATAAATATAATTTGAGACTTTATATAACTGAAACTAACTTTATAGGTTATTATGAATTGTTTGTATTTATTTAATTAACTTTTTTCTAAGTAAAAATTCTTTTATGATTTTCACATAAATCATTTTTCTAAATAGTGTAAAAATTGAGAATAAATAGTTTTTAAAACAAATATTATATTATAAATTGATATTCTAATCATTAAAATATAAGGATTATCCAAAAGACTTATATAATGATATTTTTATCATTACACACCACTTTGGGTTATCTTGGAAGTATATAGTGTGTTTATTAACCATATAATATTAAAATACAAAGAGACATTGTAAATGTCAAAATAATTAATTAAGAGGTATAACATAATGATAAGGTTAATATAGTGACCTAAACATGTCTAAAACCTATTTCATGAGTTTGTTTGAACCATCCCCACCTTACACTATAAATTAATCAGTTTGGGGCCATTATAAACCGAAAATGAATTTGTTATAAAATAATATTTCACTCTTTTCCTAAGGTGTCCTTCACCCCTCTTATAAAAGGGAACTCCCCCTTATCATTATTTAACACCATAAAAGCCTTTTGGATCGGCCAAACCCTGCCCAAATACTCTCGAAACTTTCCTCCCTTCATCCTAGAGGCCTTAGTTTGATCAGAAATCCAACCTATATATCCCTTTTGATCAAACCAAAAGCAAGAACCCGAAGAAGAGGTAATGATTTCACCACCCTCTTTCAAGTTCTTTTCTTCTTTCACTTCTGCTTTATTTGTTATTTACATTATAAAATTATAAATCCATTATCTTCTATAATCTTTGATGTTATTATAAATAAGTTACAACCATATTCACTATTTTATCCATACTTTGAGTGTCATGTCACCATACGTGCGTACGTACGGCTTACCATCTCCATGTCATGGTGTATTTGTTATTCAGAACATTATTATTTGGATGGGCTTGATAATGATGTGTAATTTAAGTAAATAATAAATATAACATTATAATGATTTTGTATATATGATATAATATCCAATTATATAAGATTTTAATATCAAAAGAATGATATTGTCACTCGTGCGTACGTACGAAATACCGTCTCCATGAACTTGATGAGATTAATTCCCCATCGTATCCATTCAAGAATAATATACATTTGATGATAAAAATAATGTTTAAGGACTTAATATCATTATATATAATAATATGTTACAAACTATACCTAACAAACACATCTTACATAACAAATCATATAATGGAAAATGAAACAGTTAACACCCAAAACATCAATAATACTAAGATATTATTAGCAAAGCAATGTTAAAAGATTATATATGATTTCATATTAATGTATATTAATCTTGTATAATTTAATAACAATTCTTTCACCATTATACAGTAGGTTAACCTACCATCAACTAAGGAAATGTACATGGTAAGGGTCAATTTCACAATCTCTTTGTTATATGAGGTTGTTTTTATGAATGTATCGACTAGAACAAATTTATTATCCATGTCCATGTTTCATAAAATAGTTTTCAAAAAGATTATTTTTAAAGTAAATTTTTTCTAAAAAATCAATTTAAATGTTTTAAATATTTATTCTTATAAATCATTCTCTTTAATGTCCTTGTTTTGAAAATGGGTTTTAAGGATTTATTTATATGGACATCAATGTTTTTAAAATGATAATTCCTTTCAAATGTATCAATGTGGAATGGGACAATTTAATTCAAAAATGTCTTCAAATGTATTACTTAATAAATTGTGTTACTTTTAAATGTTATTATGAAGAATATATATTTCTCTCAAAGAGTTTTACAAGTCATTTTCATCTATATCAACATCCATTAATGGATTTTATGCTTATTTGAAGTTGATTTATTATGATACAAAACTTCTATATTGTATTGATGGTTTTGTGATTGGTTTGACTATGGATGTGTTAATTTCATGGTTTATGGAGAATGTATTGACATTTTGTATGCTAGTTTTAATGTGAATGTTTATGATATTTTTAAACCTGTTCATATGTGGAATGCATTGGACTTAGTAAGTGATGGGTGGAGCCCGATATAGCTCCTTGATGCATCAGTAGGTTTCATGAGACAAATTAGTTTCTTGGAACAGGGACATGACAAAATATTATTTGTATACTTGTTACAAGGCCTTGAATCTGTGGTTATGATAGTCTGGCATTATGCATTCCTTTATTATGAAAGTGGTTACTGTTATTTCATGTGAATATTCAATTAGTAGAATATCCATGTGAATAAGTAAATTGAATTATATCATTTTTTCTTTTCCATATTATGGTGAAGTTCAAGTTTAAAAATTGTTCGATTTAGTTATACATTGCCTTAAATGTTTATGTTTATTTATGAATGTTTCCGCTATATTGTTATCCTTTTTGATCCTCTGAGCTCACCCCTTTCAACATTTTATTTTTCCCAGGATGTGAAGAAGTATTTTATGAATGACCTGAACGATATTATGAGGGGATATGAATAGAATATGTGTTGTAGTTTTTCAATTTATGATGTCATGTATGCCTTATGAATATATCTAGTGTTTCCAAGGCTATAAAACTGGTCCTTATTTCAGGATTTGATCACATGTGATCATAACAATATTATGTAATAATGCACCAACTCTGAGTACCTAGGGCCGGGGAGTTACATTTCTTCCATGGTGAAAGATGAAATGTAGTTTAGAATCTTTTTTTCAGCATGAAAGATGTCGTGTAGTTTAACATTTTGTTTACAGAATGAATTTTTACAATTTAACATCATGTAAATAGAATGAGTAAAGATAATTACACTGATTTGGACACCATTATCAGTCGTCAATTCCTTATAAATAATATTTCATCATCCTAGTCTGGATCAAACAAGACGATGGATTTATTAACCAATGTGATGGTGTTAATATCTATAATCAGGGGGCATGATTAAATGTGGTATCAAAAGGGAAATTTTCCTTCAATCCCAAGACATAGCCTGTGAGAGGGTTCATTTCTTCTTTTTTGATGGAATATTAACCATTGAACTTCATTATCAAAAAATCCAAATCCACTTTGATGTTCAATTAGGATATTTGTAGCTGTAGGGATAGTTACAAGCCAACAATTAGGGCTTGGTATTTTTCCTCATTATTTGTGCAGCCTTCGGATAGTGAGAAAGAGATGGGAAAGACTGATTTGTATGGAGAGAAAAATATAAACCCTAAGACAACCCATTTTAACTTTGGGTTTTCTATCCTTATTTTGATAGGACCTCATAAGGATCCGTCAAAATACATCTCCAATGTATGTGGAGTGTCACAGGCATAGAATCCCTCTCTATCTGGAATCTCAGTGTCATAGAGCGTATTTGACGGGGCGGGATGTGTTGTAATGAAATCATCCATGGATTTTCCTCTACTATGATGAGTGAAAATCAGTTCTTCATGGCATTATAATATTTTTCTTCATATCTATCATAGTCCGAATAATGAAATAGATACTAATATCACTTTCTGCATCATTATTTTGCAAGAGAAGGGCACCCAGTGAGCATTCCACAAAGGCCACATATAAGATAATTATCCTCCCTTCAACTAGAGGCTTGAGGACTGGTGGATGTAGTACGTACTACTTAAGACCTTTTAATACTTCTTTGCCTTCATCATCTTATCATAATAAGGACTGTGTTGGAATACATCTTGGGTATTCCACTTCTCGGATGAAGTCTACTTTGATCAATTTATCAATTATCACATATACATTGGTGACTTGATAGGGGTAAATCTTCATGGATTACTTCTTGAAGAATCAATGCTAATTATTTATCCCAGGATTGTGCATATACATATATGGGTTATAGCTACATATTTATGTGTATTTCCTTGTGAACTCATATCGGTGCTCCTTCCGAAATGTGATGTATATCTCTCTCTTTTAGGGGAATAATAGCACTAATTAGTGTAGGTTGGGAGTCTTCCTCCATTCCCATATTTCTCTTCCTAAGTTCATTGATGGTGGTGGAGACACCATCCTCGAATTCGAGAGGGGTGTTCTTGAGTTTATCCTCGTCTTCTTCCATGCCTAAGTTTACAGAGTAATTTCAGCTAATGATTGAAATTTTGGGGATTCTATATCAATATTAGCGTGAGAGAGGACATTAGGGGAGACATTATCATAGACATTTATATGATTCAACCTAGAGATATTTCATAGTTGATAGTCTTTGATGCTACCACTGGGGATAGGTGGGGCTTGGAACTGTAGGATTATAACTTCTACCTCAACCAGGATTATGGAGAGTACATGGTAACCATCGAGCATACTGCATGGATTCATAGCGGTGATCCCCAATCCATTGGTAGCAGAGTCCTGTATATCATCATCCTTCATTGGTTGTTTTCCTCCGTTTTTTAGAATTGTGATTTAGTATATGTGGATTTGTAATCCTCGAAGGGGGATTCATCACAATGCAGTACACCAACTTTCTCATCTAATATAGATGATGTCTCCTAGAGAATGAGATGCCACATAGTTTATCATCCTATGACCAGTACATGTTCCATGAAGTTTTCTATTTTGTGGTAAGGATGTGAATATGGGTGGTTGGGCTGGGTAATAGAATCCAGGCATCTCTACATATCTCATTAGGATGACAATCAAGTCGTGTGTAGTTTTTAAATAATCACATAGTTTAATGTCTTACATAACAGACAAAATCTTTATGGTTTAACGTCTTATGGTTAGGACATGATACATGATATTTAATTTCTTACTGTGAGGATTATGGCCATGTAGTTTAATATATTTAGTAAAGGAAAATAGTTGTACATTTTAACATCTTGTGGTAAGGATGATGTCCATGTGGTTTAATGTCAACGATAATGGAATTATTTGTGAATTTTAACATCTTGTAGTTAGAACGATGGTCATGTAATTTAATGTTTCGTGGTAAAGACATGATCCATGCATTTTAATGACTTACGATGAGGAAAATTACCATGAAATTTAATGTATTGTGGTATGTACATTATCGATGCAATTTAACATCTTTTGGTAAGGATGATGACTATGCAGGTTAATGAATTATGGTATGGACATTATCTGTATAGTTTAACATATTGTGGTAAGAACGTGAACCATAGAGTTTAATGTCTTCTGGTAATGAAATTATCCATTAATTTTAATGTCTTATGTTAAGGATATGATCCATGTAGTTTATTGTCTTATAGTAAGGATATTATCCATGAAGTTTAACATATTTTAGTACGGATGATGGTTAAATAACTTATCATGAGAGTGTATCTTCTGAAGGATCATGGAAAACTCCTATTCAAATTTCATAATTTTAGGGATATTTTAACACTATCAATCTTGTATATACATGTTCCTCCAACTAATCCCTAAACACAAATCATATTATTATTTTTTCCCCAAAAGATCGATGGGAGGGGAAATAATCATCATGGTCTATCAATCCTTTCTAATTTAGCTTCCTTATTATTGGGATCTTCATCAATCCATTTTCCATGAAATAGTCAATGTATTTAGGGATATTATTTATTACAAAGGAATATGTTTTTCCCAATATTTCATTGAATTATGGTCATTTCTCCCTAGGAGGTAGGTGAATGATGCTCTATTGCCCATTTGGTGCACTATACATTGAGTGATCAGATGAATGGAGTGGGGATTTTTCTATTAGTGTTCAAGAATCCCCATTTCTATCTACACATGAAGCTAGTATTTAAAGGATAACCAATATTCTATCATGTGCTCAAGACGATGATGGTAGGGGAAATTATTTTCATGTCCTACCATCCATACCTAACATGGATTCATTATCATTGATAACTCTATCAAACCACTCTATATGAAATATTTGAAATACTTGGGAACTTGTTTGGTTTGTAAGGAATATACATTTTATTGACTATATTCAAGAGATGGTGTACCAAGACACTTCTCCCTCATGTTTTCCATGCCACCAATGTCATGGGTGAATGACTGAATCTGGTGTTTGGGTTATAGAAGTCTTTTCATTATTTATCTGGGGGTAGGTTCTGAAGCATTGGGGGTCTTGGATGATGCAGACAATTCCCATTGAGTAAAATATTGTGACTCTCCTGTAGGTTTTGTGGCGACATATAAGGTCAGATGGTTTCCAGAATATTCTCGATGAGGAGGTGTAAAATTTGGAAATTCCCCCAGCCCTACTGGCTGGGGTGAGGTGGAACAATTTTTGGATATCTCCTGATGAGGGGATGACAAATATGAAAATTCCCCCATCCCTGTGGGATGAGGCACTTCACTATAAGGCATAATTCTATAAGAAGACACAAGAACTTCATCCCTATGTGGAGATTTCATGAGTATTCCTACAATTATTTCCTAGATATCTTTATTATATTTTTGGATTTGAGAAATCTATTATTATACCAAAACTAACTTTTCATCGTTAAGAGTCTAGCTAGCCGGAACCATTATAACACCCCTTACTCTATCGCTGGTAGCGTGAGTGGATGATGATGGTTCTTTCAATGGGAATCCCAGAGACTAATTCCCCTGGTTCCATATTCTATACAATCCATTGTTATTAACTTTTGAGATACCAACATGATCGGTAACACCGCCTATAGATGCCTAGTGGATACTAATGAGCCTTTCTTCTCTTGTGTTTGTGGTAAATTATAGGACAACCCACTATGACTCAAACAGCTACAGGAAGGTCAGATTGTACACTTTGATAGTAGTCTCATCTGTATTTTATGAGGATTATTTAGATATCACTAGTATCATATTGATTGAGACGCAAGAAGTTCAGTGGTCCACCTTGACATAGTATCTCGATTGACGGGTCAGTGACCATGATACCGTTTGAAGGGTCGGTTCCCATGATACCATTTTAGGAGTCATTTCCCATGATAAAGATGATCCTAAGATAGAATATGATGAACAATCCTCCAACCATACAGGAAGGGGAATCCCTTGATATTCCACAGTCACGAAGGCTAGCTGTGATGAAGTCAGAGGCTCCTGACTAGCAATGATATGGGACTGATTACGGGCCACTAGAAGGGTACACTGGTGGGCCTCAGAAATATTGGAAATATAATAAACATAAGAAACTCTAGAGATACATAGTTTGGATAACCCCGATAGTCTCTCATGTTGGGTGTCCCAACATGGTCAACTGGTGTAGTCACAACCTCCTCTATAGGTTCTTGGGGAATCATGGCCGCATATCGGCAATGATGATCATAATAGATGGGATCCCCCTAGGAATCTCCTGGGTGATTTAATTTTCATGTTGATTATCCCTATTCACTCCCCTAACATAGAGAAGGTGTGTGTTTATGTATTCCAGTGATAGGTTCCCAAAGCGGTTGAATGTGGTGATAAGGGCCACTCCCCCTCCAGCGGTCTGTCGTGGGAAATATGACCAGTGGGAGATCAACATAAGATGGATTTCATGAGTCGATTCTAGAGTCAAGATGGAGCTTTTGATTTGGTATTCCTAACCCATGATTTTTGGTAACTCTTAATGTAAGTGGTGTGTTGGTGATGATGTACGTTAGGGCCTAAGTGATAAAGAATCTTCTCTAGTGATATTAGTATTCTTTGGCACATTCAATGATGTCATTTAGATTTCAAGGAAACATAATACATCACTAAGGAGGAAAACAAGACACCTTATTAGGTTATCATTATATATAAGTGTACATGTTCGGTCAAAAACATGTATATTTTAATGGAAAATAAGAAATCCATTATTTTTTTATAATGTTCTGTGTGATTAAAAGAAACATGTCAGGTTCATCATTTTGTTCTTCAATGAGAACAACTTAATTAAACTTGATAGAAATTGGACAATATATATTCTTTGACCCATGAGAGGGATGGAAAGGTTAAAGGAATTCCCTTAAGGTTCACCATTTTAGTTTCATCTGGTTTTTGAGGCATGAAATGGTTTTCACGCAATAGTTTGATTGTGGAGGGTTATAAGGCCACTCTCAATCACATGCATTGGGGTTTCCATTTATTTTTTCATCCCTAGAAATAGACGATGGTTCCCAAATCTGTACTTGGGTACAAACCTTCTTTCCAAATGTTGGTAGTCATCTGGTTTTTCAGGCCCAGTGACTCTTGGGGACTCGCATTTGTAAAGAGGATGGGATGTTAGGCTCATTTCACACATTTGGGGTATAATTGTTTCCTACTCATGGAATATCTTATAGATTTAAGATATGTTCATGAAATCCTTCCCAGACCTTGATACAAGCCTGGTCACCCTTCATCCAATTTATTTGTTATGAACATTTATCGATAGGAATAATTTCATATATATCACATGTTTTGTATCACTATCTTATTTAATTGTGATTATTTATGTATTGACCATGTTAGAGATCTTTAGAGTTTATTATTGTCTAGAGTGATGTTTGGTGTCCTGGGGATGTGATTAAACCTATATCAGGAATCCTACATATCTTGTGGAAAAATAATTAAAACCCACCTAGTTTGTTTGACATAGTTTTAGGTAATATGACTAGACACATCCAAGAATTTTAAATTCATTGGGTAAGGAAATGAATATTATGATCGAATCTCAATGAGGCATCTTACGTATCATGTACAGTACATGAATTAGAGTTCATGTAGTTCTTGAAATGGGAGTCTGTGTCATGAGGGATATCAAAATAGATTCCCTAGGCAGAACATATTCCATTGAGACATCCCTGAATTTATTTATCAAGAATATAGCTTTTTGGGAGAAGATGAGATGTAATCAGACTTACATCCCAATGGTAATTCATCACTGGGTAGTTCTCATCATGCTATTGGTACAATCATCACTGAACTATAAGATCACTTGAGCAATTCATGGTGTTTGAAACAATAGATAATGGTATAATGGACACGTTGCATGTGTTCATATTCATATGTGGCTTACAAATTAAATTTTACCTATTAGAGGTACAGTTTCCTATCCTATAAAGGAAGTGGTATGGATCTAGGGCGTTAGGAAGTCATCATATGTATCCCTTTCATGGTGTGAATCTGAATACTCATAGTTCACTTCTTCCCAAACCTGATGATGGGTTTGAGGTACTTGAGGGAATGATCGGGACTTATACTTAAAATGATTCTTGTGGATGAGTCATATTCTAAGCCGCTGATGGACGAGGAAGAGTGGCAGACTTATGGGATGATTTATTCTTATAATCTAGTAATAATTTGAATGGGAAGAGACTTATATTAATGTGGATACCTATTAGAGATCATGCATTAGGTAGGATTCCTATGTATCCCAGTTATAGTGGGAATCAAAGTTCTCATAGTTCAGTTTATCACTTAACCCACTGATAGGATGAGGTGGATGATCATACTCAGAGACAAAATGGCCAACCCCAAGGTTTTAGTAATTTTGGGGTCTTATAATTAAATGGATTCCCTATTATAAGAAACATATTATATTATCTCTATTGTTGGAGAATATGCACTGAGGCTGCCCATTTGGCTCGGGATTACACTCTAAGGCTACTCTATTGGTAGTGTCTTACAATCTGAGGTATTCTGATTGGTTATATAATTATTTAACCTATGGATGATTAAAGAGAGGAGGTGAGGAACATGGTCTTCTATCTGAGAGAATAATATTGTTCAAGATACATTAGTGTGTGACCCATTCTTATCATGAACTCTTCCCTTATAAAAGGGGTATGTGCATGAAGGCCCCCGGTTGGGGATCCACAAGACATGAATCCATGTAGGTCCTCAATACAAGGTGGGCATGTAATAAGGTATTTTTCTAAAATTTCATGTACATCTACTAGGAGTTTCTTCATTTTCTTCTCAATATATTGGGAAATTAATATAACATGGAAGACACATTCTATAGTGTCTGCCTAATCAATTAAAATTCCTTGGATGCCTTTAAATGGGAGAAGTATCATGTCTAATATGCTTTTCGTGACCAAATCAGGAACTTTTAGGGTCTCGTGCATGATCAACTAACTTTTCTTATATGTCTTCGCATGATCAAAGTAGACATGTCTGTGGACTTGCGCATGATCAACGTATATTTGATCATGCGTTGTCACATGATCGACCTGACATATCTTTGGACTATTATATGTCAATATGGACATGTATATGGAAAATATCATGATCATGATGACATATCAATGATTATTTTTCATGATAAAAGTGCGTTGTCTGGGTTGCCTTTGCATGATCATGGAAGGATGCTCTGAGGAGATTTTCATGATTGACATGACTTGTCATAGACATGTCAAATGGTTTTTGTGTGGTTAGACCATCTTATCTAAGTCATGTATTGAAATCATTATGGAATTTCCAAGGCTACCCAATCACATCATTATACCATCAAAGGGTTTTGCGATCTCGTGTACTTGATCCATTCACGTAGTGGGGTCACATGGATATGTTTAAGATCTTGCGATAATCTATGTTTTGGAAGTGCATGTCCAAAGGGATAATGACTTATGTTTCATGGGAAATTATTTGTCCATGTAGAGGGATATGTGAGAATAGGAGGGACTGGTCATGAACTCTTGACCCGGTTGAGGCCATACACAGGATATATGATTTCGGCATTAGGGATTCATATGGAACTATATCCTTCATGCAATTCACATATCATTATTGAGATCTTGAGAGGTCTATTATGGTTATTTTTGGGGTTTTTGTTCCAATGTTTCCACATGCATGGGTGATAGCATGCTATTCATGGTTAGGGGAATGAATGGATAGAGATTAATGGGGATGCTCCATATCGAGGCAGTTATTCCCAGGTCTGAGTGCATGCATCGTAAGACCAAGGGATTGCAGCACTGCATGGGGGATTACAAATATACTAGTAAATTCCCATGCTAATATTCATGGGTTATCATGTATGAATACCATCACTGGGTGGACGAACATGGTCATCATAGGATTAAGGGATCTTATCTATCCACTATGTGCGGCCTAGAAATATTCATTCAAGCTTCAAATGCGCATTGCATGATAGTAGTTACATGCATATTATGTGGCCTCATGATCTATAAATGATTATTTGAGGGACTATTCAAACACATATAAGGGTTGTATCCTAGTATGTGAGGAAGGATGTGTATCTAACGGTTTTCTTCCTACAACACATCTTTATGTATTGCATGATTTTTCCCCATGAATTTCCCACAACTCACATGACCATGAAGGGGTATTACAAGGGATCTTTCGACCATGAATGGGTCTATATATTGAGGTGGTATGTACTGGTAAAATAGTACACGTTCATTAATAGGTTGAATGACAATACGACCTTCTTTTCTTCAGCACAGGGTCTCACGATGTTCCCAACCATCATGAAAATGAATTTTTGGAGGTTTTTGTTGGCCGATACAGCCATGACTATGTTATTATATGAGAGAACTAAGCAAAGGACCTCATGGTACTTCGAGACTGAAGGCGTGGAAGTATGTATAGATGAATGCCCTGCTTTGATGAGGTTGTGAACCCTACGGGTATCAGGTGATCATTTGAACACTACTCAAGATCTAGATGTTTCATAAATTTTAATTCGTTATGAGGCTTCCTGATCTTAAATAGATCATTTTGATTACCCTCATGATTACATGAGGAGTTATCCAGTGGGAGGTGGACAGTTTCCCTTATTTTTAGGTGACATTTTTTCCTCCCATCGTGCATGTATTATTTCTGTATGGATATGTGTTTATATAAGAGATGGGATTCCAATTATTCTTCAACATTATATGGGATGAAATAAATGTTTCATGATTAAGACAATGATTATAGTATAAAAAAATCATTTCTTTTCATCATGCGATGACTCTGTTTTTCTTCTATGGAATCGTGTGATCAAAAAAATAAGAACTAAATTAGATATAAAATACTCAAAGGTAGAAGGGGTTTGTTGTCACTGAATTTAGTGTGAAATATTTAGGGATTATCCCTTCTTCAATTTCATTATCAAAGAATAATCATTTGATGGCCTCGACACCCTTATATGATCCCATGTGTTCCAAGAAATCCAATTTAAATCGATGAAAATACATCGAAGGATCTAGGGGATCACTGCCATAAAACTAATTTTGATGCCTCCTCTCTCTTTGGTTCAGTATCATTATTAAAGAATGATCATGTGATAGCCTTGATCCCTGTTGGAAGATCATGAGGAATCTATTGGAATTCTCAGATTAGACCTCATGGTTCCCTATTTTGGTTGTCTCAGTCTCACGACTATTAACAAAGGGCTGGTGATGGCAGAAATGAAGAGCATTGTGTGATCATACATATATTTTTATGTGTCCATGTCGAACTAGAAGTGTTAGTGTAGGTGGATGAAGATGGAAGTTTTGAGGATCGTGGGTTTGATTTGAGTTTTTACATCATGGGAGAAAAAAACATGGCTAGGATTAACAGTAAGCATGATCGATGGAATAGATCGATGGGAGGAACGATTGGATGGATCAAATTCGATCTTGGTGAAAAAAATACCTCACACATAGAAATTCTATGTCACCTCACCTCTGGTATAAAATCAATTATGTGACATCCACTTCTCAAACTGACAATAGGGTCAGAACCTGTACCATCTGCATCACTTCAACTACGGCTTTCGGCCCAATGAGTCTATGGATCAGACTATACATGTTCACCTATGGGCTTGAGAACCATGGGAATTATACACAGGATGGACTTCCTATTGTGGTAGCTATGATCCTCCACTAGTCCACCAGCTGGCCAAGGCTGACTCCCACTGCGTGTGGTTGACCATTGGTCCCATATGGTCTTATGGTCTAATTGGACTAGATGGCTAGTGGATAGCCATTATTTTTTGGGTAATAGTGGGAAAAAACCCCTTAACTACTAATAATAAAATTCTTAGTGGAATATAAGATTCACAAAGTGATCTACCCAATTCCCATGCTTTTATGTATTACATTTCAACCATGGTCTTAAAATATTTGATGAAAAAGTGAGAAATGAACAAATATTGGTGCCAATAGTCCTTATATCTTTTTGATTTTTGATTCTGTTTCACCTTTTATTTAAATATTTTCCATAACATTCCAAATTAATTTGAACTTATTCTTTTTCATTTTTCATATGAATTAGGGTTTATTATTTTTAATTTTGAGTCTAGTACTCCTTTAATTTTTAATATAAATCTGTTTCTACATTTTTTTCCAATTCAAATTACTTTTCAAATTTTCATCATGTTTTATAAATTTTTCCTTTTTTCTTATATTTAATTCTTCTTTTATATTCAACATTATGAATTTTTTAATTTTTTATGTTTTATTTGATGTTTCTATATCTCTAATACATTTATAAACCTCTTAATTTTTTATATAATTTTTATTATACATAATTTATTCTCCACATCCTTCATCCATTTTCACTTTCTATCACTATTTTCAGCTTTCACATTTTTAGATCATCTCTACATAATATCTTGTTAGTGTATTGAATTTTTATTTAAGATATATGTGTTTTCACTGTCACATTTGAATCAAAATTATCTAGAGTTATTTTTTACATCTATATCTACAGCTGAATGTGCTTTGGGATTTAATTTTTGTTTATTTTCTTGAATAATATTTTCCAAATGTTTATTTGTCAACATAGACCTCACATTCTACTTCCACTTCTTCATTGAATATTTTTTTATACTTATCCTATTTCTAATACTCTAGCATTGACTATTATATTTTTATCTAGTTCAACTTTTTCTTCAACATATGTATATTCCTTTTTTAACTTATTTCCCAAATATTAATTTTCTATATCAATTTTTACTAACAATGGTTATCATTTTCCATATCTAATGTTTTTTATATGAAATTTATCTCTATGTCCATTTCCATTTATAGAACATCTATAATAAATTTAATTTAATTTTTTACTTTTATTTTTTCTTTCTATATTTTCTTCTTTTTAGTACTTATACCTTGATATTTAAATGAATCCATCGAGAGATGTGTTTTTTTCAGTGATTGTTGTTTTTAATTTATATCAATGTTACTTGATTTAATAATTTTTTTATTTTAATAATTTAAATTATGAAGATAAATTTATTTTGAAACAAAAATGAAAATTTCATATAAATGAGATGTGATATTAGATAATTACCAATGTAATATTCCATATAAAAATGTGTTTGTTATGGAAGTATATTTTGAAATTTATATTTTTGGACACTTATGAGACCATTGAATGGGGATGTTTATCAAAGATAATTATAACAAGAAAACAAGAATCATTTGAGATATTCATACTAAACCTATTAATTTTTATTTTTCTCATGAATTTCTATATTTGATTAGAGATCATTATATAATTTTAAATTATGTTTACCATAAAATTTTAATTTTATTCATTTTTATTAAAATTAAATATAATAATGTTAATATAGGATTGATTATATAAGATTTACACTTCCCCTGTCAACTATGATGATATGACTTATTGTTGGTTATGATTATGACAATAGGAAAACCCCATCAATTATAGGAGAAAAAAACTATTCCCATTCCAAAAATGATATTTTTTGAAGCCCTATTTTGATGAATCGTAAAATAAATATATTTTTTAGGTTAACACAAATATTTATTTTATTCTACAATTATAATATATTAAATGTCATTTGGTTATGGTTGAAGATGGATTCTCACTGTACTTGGGTCTGAGTGATGGGTGAATCACAATTCCTATGATTATAGAGAGGGTTTGTGGTATATCCTATCCTGATATGACCCACGTAGAATTATCCCCTTTCATTGATATGTACTAGTTGGGACACATGGGGGAGTTATTGGAACTATCAGTTCAGAGTCATCATTGGGTGAGAGGTGAAATCTGTTGATACCCACAATGCAAATAAAAATTCGGTTTCCGCAGAATTATATATTCATCTGGGAAAAATCTACTTTTCTATAGTTATGTTTTTTTGAGATTTATTTATAAGTAGATTTCATAGGTTATATAATATATTGGAAATGTGTATCTAGGACATGTAACTTCTTTGGTGAAGATTTAATTTCTTGTTCTAACAAGATGCATCATTATGTATCAATTACCATTTTAGATGATAATTATAGAAGATGGAAGGTATTACACAAAATTTTTGGGGATGAAAAACACACTCACGTACTTTTTAATGTGATTCACATGAACTGTATTTTTTTTTGATAATACCACTGTTATATTTTGAAAAAAATTTATATCATATAATTTACAAATTTCTTAATTTTTATATTGAAGAACACATATAAAAGGGGTTTAAAACCAATGAAAATGGGTCATATTGGTTTAAAAACGTAATAATATTATATTTGAGTCATTTATAATTGGGATAACCAAACCACATATCAATTTTACATTTGAGATTATTTGTATGATCGAAAGATCCATTTGACGTTCACATTTTTATTAAAAGATGAAAAAACAAGTAAATGATTTTAGATTTTCCTAAATATTTATTTCATTTATGAATATAATGAATGTTAATCTGATGTGTGGTTTGCCTATAAGGATCGAACAATTTTTATTAGATTTATCTCTTTAATAATACATTGATAAGGTAAATAATAAAGAAAAAGACCCCTTCTTGTTGTCAAAACAAAGGAAGAAATATATCATTTATTTTTTTCATATAGGAACAAGTTTCTTGTAAATTAGACATGTGGTTTTGTCAAAAAAGATCAAAATGGTGTTTTTATAAATTTAAAAGTCCAAAAGGATGCATTAATGGATGAAAACTGAGAAAAAAACATGTATTGTTGTTAAACCATAGGAAAATGATAGTCTCATTTTTTAAATATTGTAATAATCCCCAAGTGAATATCATAGGTGTTTTCACATTATGAAAAAATAATTTTTAATTTATTTAAATATAAAAAAAATATGTGTTACACGGTCAATACATAAAAATTGATCTCAATTTGTCATTAAATATTAGGGCATAAATTTCTGATTAATTGTTCGCATGTATGAATAGACCTCACATAATTATAAAACATAGTATGGTCGAAATAACTGATAATATGATTTTATTAAAATTAAAAGTATAAAAAACATCGGTTAAAGAGTCTAGAACAAACCAAGTTTATCATATTTTGAGATCTCATCATGTTAGATTAATGGTTCATGTATTCTTCCATGTCTAAAATTATTCAACAGTCATTGCCCAGTTATTTTATGATAATTTGAGAGTGTTTTGTATGATTTTATCCTTTTTCATTTTCCACTATTTCAAAGTACTCATTTTGAATTCTACTTTTAGTAATGTTACATTGGATTATTCTTTATAATAATATACTCATGTTTTTTTATTAATGTTTCTACATTTTCCTTCAAATTTTATATTTTCATTTTCATTTACTGTTAATAAAATCAAATTTCAATTATTTTACGAATCTAGTTTCTTTTATCCAAATCTACATTAGCTTCAACTACTAATTATTGATTCATTCAAGCATAATATTCAACTACAAATCTTGGATTCGTACATTTTCTTATGTTGGATTTTAATTTATTATATATTTCAATTTTGTCTACTTTTATTTATGATTCCTCTAATTTATTTTATTCCATTTTTTTATATCAACTATTTCTTATGAATTTTATTCATCTACTTCAATTTATATATTTTGATTGAAAACATATATATATTTTATTTAAATTTTACACCTTTTTTTTATAACTTTTATTCTCCTAGATTAATTTTTCATTCATTTTATCTTTGGATTATAATTTTGATTTATCACTTCGTCTTTTGGTTCTTGATTTTGGCATTTGAACTCTAGACATTACTTTAAAATCTATTTTTGTTTTATTTTTTGTTCAATGTATTTTTCTATTTTTTTAGTTTTTATATTGAATTTATTTTTTTTCTTATTGTACATTTTGTACTTGTTTTTTTCTTTTACTTTCATATATTTTTAATTTTTACATTATTATTACATCTACTTCTTCTTCTATCTTATTATTTATCACTTCTAGATTAACTTCTTACTCTCTTTCATATTTTTACCACTTTGAACATTCAACCTAATTTCATCATGTTTTCAATGTTATTTTCCTTCTATTTTATGTTTTTATCATTAGTTTTTTATTATTATGGTTATATCCAACTAATAAAATTATAATTATAGTTCTAATACACCTTTGATCATCTTATTATTACATTTTGATTTTGGATTATTCATCTCCTTAAATTTTGGATTCTACATCAAATTATATTTTAACAATTTTAGGAATGGTTTTAAGGACATAAATCTTATAAAACTACCTTTTTATTATTGTAACCACATTGAACATTAATTGGATGTAAAATCTATTCCAAAATTCTGCAATTTATCCAACCGATATATAATAAGTTCCTACATTTTAAAAATTAATAAAAATCAATTCCTCATGATTTCATGATGATTTTATGTTGGTTAATAGGTTTTTAACTCATTGATGCTCATTTTTTTTACCCTAAAATAATATAAATTCTGCTTTTCTCATTTTGAGAAAGAACTGCTATTAATATAACATGAAATCTATTCCTATTGATCAAAAATAAAATAATGTCCATTTTACAAGGATTTGATAATAATAAATTATAACTTTTCTACGATTTCATGAATATGTGAGTCCATTGGTTTATTTTTGTACAATAAAAACAAATTAATTGACGTAAATCAACACAAAAAATACTTTTTTCCATTTTGAGAGAACCAAAACTCAGATTGACATATGATATATTACTAAATTAAATGAATCCAATGATGGTTTTTGTCTTATTATTTAATGATATTAAAAGATTTTTTTGAATGTATATAATATTTATGATTATTTTGTAGTATATTTTTTCATTGTTCTAACCAAAAAGTATATTGAATAACATCCTGTATACTCACTCATCCTAAAAACTAAATGGTGGACTTTTTTCTGGGATTTAATGAATATGAATCATCATTTTCATGGTCAATTATCACTTGAAGCATTTTTTAAGGACTTATTTGTCATAAAATAATTTATAATAATTATCCTTTGATTTAATGATAATCCATGGTCATTTACTATGTTTTATCCATTTCACCATTATTTCTTGACTTTTAAATAAATAATTAATCACTTTTTATCATTCCACGAAAACCACATCTATGATTTATACGTGGTGTCTTGACACTAATTAAAAATAGCTCATTGTCCTATGATTTCATAACAAACCAAGGTCATTTTATATGTTTTGACATATTGGAGTTTGTATTTAAAGACTTTTAAATATAATAAAACTGGGTTTTGGGATATTCCGACCACAAATCAGTTTGGTTTGTTTTGGGGTCCATCCCTAAATCTCAAAAATTCATCACTGATCGTTGCGTTGTGGTTTCATAAAAATTTAAAGTGATTTTATTAGTTTTGAATATTTGATGAACATTTTTTACATAAATCAATAAAGAATAACTATTTGTCATTTCAAGAAAGCTGAATGATGGATTTATGTGAAACCTATTAATACAAATCATAAAATAAATGAAAATCGTTTTCCTAAGATTAAATGTTAATAGGATCACATTTTCAAGTTTTTGACACATTGATGCACATTTATAAGGACCTTTAAATCTAATAGAACATTTTTTGGTTATTTAGACTACACTACACGCACCACACATTAAAATGAAATGAATAAAATTAAAATAAGTTAAATATTAACTAATGGGTATTTTTATTTTATTTTTCTATAATTCAGAGTAATTTCAAAGGTATTGTCCTTTTGAAAAATATTTTTTAACTACTAAATCAATAAAAACACACTTTTTGTCATTTTGATGAAATTTTATATTGGACTTATGTGTGATCTAATTGTATATATCAAAAATTAAATGAAGGTCAATTTTATAAAATTTCATTATAATTCCATGTTACTTTCTAAATATTAATCCTTTGATGTGTGTTTTTTAAGACTCTTAAATCTAATAATAATACTCTATCAGTTCTTACAACCACATATTATGATGGATTTATGTTTGATCTAGGTGATAAATTAATCAAATATTTCGTTGGATTTGATGACAAATTATGTTTTTTTATGTTTTAATCAGTTGATTCATGTTTTATAAAAATTTTAAATCATATAAAACTCATTGTTTGTCATTCTAACCACAAATCACATTGCATTGATGTTAGATTTATTCATATATGTTAAAATTTATTCACATATTGCTTTTCAATGATTTCATGCCCATATGAGTCTATTTTATATTTTTAACCCTTATCACATGTTTTTTACTTTGATATAAATAATTCCCTTTTAGTAATTACTAGAATACTTTTGGTAAAATTTACTTATAACCTCTTCTTAAGATTCATAAATTAAACCCGGATTCTAACTTAAGTGAAATCAGTTTCTATATATAATAATTAAATGGTACACATTTTTCCTTTGATTTCAATATAATATGATGATGTTGTTTAGGTTTTAGTCATTTAACCTACATTATAATGATTGTTAAACCAAATAAAATATATTTCATGGTCATTATGATCAAACCAAATTGAAGCAAGGCCTATTAAAACATGTCACATATACTTCTAAATAAAAATATTATAGTAGTTGGAAGTAATTTTGTTGTGATTTTCACTCAACTGTAGATTATTTGTGATAACCTCAGTGTCACTTTTGAAAACATAAAAGTGCATCTTCTACATCTGTAAATTTTTTTTGTTTTTATATTGAAAACAATTAATGGAAAAGGGGTCCAAACTATGTGGTTTAAAAAATTAAATGATAATAAATTAGCATGATGTCTTAGGAAACTGATATTCGAGTAATTTCATATTTTTATTTACCTACCAGAAATAAATCCAACTACAAAATTCCCTAGTTTGATAGAAATTTTCGTTTGGAATTCACATAATTGTTAAAGTGATATGTTTCCAAAATCTTTTCAAATAGATTAATTGAATTCAGATTGCATCAAAAATATATTAGAACGATCCTAAAATTAGTCATCATCTAAAGGAATCAAGAACACGCCAATATAATGGAAATTGTTCTCGATCATATCGACAGTATCATCTTACATTGATATTTTTACTAAAATGACATGTCACTAGTAAAGGGGTCATAACCGAGTATATGACATCAAAATTACTTAAAATACAAAGAAAATTGATCTCTGATTCATTCTTATCCTTTAAAAATCATCCACACATGATTCATATGACCAAATTTCTCATTATGATGGAATGTAAGATTTCATATGGGTAATGATTATTAATAACTTACAAATAACATGTGTGGTCATCAAAACTAAGGAAATGAGCTTATATTTTCATGAGATCTTTGGAAAATGATTTCTGCATCACGTATAGTCTATTAAAACTAACCACACATCAATATGTCTACTAAATTAATCTGTATGATCGAATGTGTCATTTTACCATCACATTATAATTAATGTGAAACACAACATAAAGGATTAAAAATAGAAAATTGTGTTTAGATTTAAATGATAATATAGGATAATGATTCTCAATGATTTAAGATTTATTATAATCAACTATGATTCAATATAATTATTGTATTTATCCTTATAATCCAATGTATAATTTCACTAGGATATTTTCATTAAAATGAAATATTACCCATTAAAGTGTAAAAACCGAGAAGATAACATTAGAGTGCCCTTGAATCATAGGATAATGATCCTAGATACATTTTATGTAAGTATGAATTATAAAAAAATCAGTCTAATTATTCAATGATAATCTAATAAAATTGTATAGAATGTTAACTTTAATCACTTATTTCTATTTCTAGGTATTCATTCTAACTTTTTTACATTTTTTACTTCAAATTTCTCATATTTCCTAATATTCAATGATTTATGGATTATGATTCTTATTTTGGATTCATATTATATATATTCCACTAAATCTACCATTAATTATTCCCCATAATTGACATTAAATTCTTTTATCACATTATTTTGTAGCTTCAAATTCTACATCAGATTTAACTACCACTTCTAGTTTAATTTCTACTTCATATTCAACTACTACTTTTGGATTCATACATTCTCGTATTTTGGATTTTGTGATTTTGTTTTTAATTTTCATTAATATTTATTTTCCTTTATTTATATTTTCATATCTGATTGATCATACGTTTTTTCACATATTTTTTCGTCTATTTCTTAAATTAATTTGGGATCTATATAAATTTATATTTTCTGACTTCAATATCCTAAATTTTTTATTTTTTATTTACTTATATTTATTTTTTTTCTTCTTTTGAATGTGTTAATATTTATAATTATATTTTTTTCTATTAAATATCATCTATCCTATTAATTATGTTTTTATTTCATATGAATTATCCTCATAGATTATGTATCTTCTCCTTTATTAAGATTTCATTTCAAAATACACTTCCATTTTATGTATTTTCATCTGATCCCTCTAGAGTCCCCATTTAAAAAATCATTTTCATTTATTTTCTCTTACTCTTCTTCATTTGAATTATTACTTATTTTACATCCCGATTTTTCATTTTGACTTATTTCCATTCATTTGACATCTGGTTTTTTATTTTTTCTTCAATTTTTTTTACATTTATATATTTTTATACTTGATTCTTTTTTTTATCCATATAATTTTTCTTCTATTTTTTCTCTTCAACATTTGATTCATCTTGATATTTGGTTGGCTATTACTTCTAATTTTTCTTATGTCATCAATATTATCTCTTCTAGATTAAATTCTTACTCTAGTTATTGTTTTATCATCTAGTATTCTTCTACCAAATACCTTTAACATTTCACTTTTTTTTGGTAAATCTATTTTATTCCTTTTTAATAAGTTCTTTAATTTTATAATTATATAAAAATAATTTTTTATACTTATTATGTTATTTTTTAGCTTCTCCTTATATATTTTGGATTGAGGATACTGTTTCACTATATATTTCTATTTGTTTCACTAAATTATTATTGTTTATCCTTTAACCTCTAAAATATGTTTTTTTTAAAATTTTATTTATGTTCTACTTTTACTTTTACATTAAATCCTTATTATAAATATGTTTATATTATAAATTAAATTCTTATTCAACATTTTATCATGTATTATAAATTATGAAATCTTGAATCCTATTTTTTCTATATTTTTGTAAATTTTTATTTTTTTTAAAAAATAGTTCTTTTCCATTCCAAATATAGTATCTCAATAACATTCTAGACCCCCCTTATTTTTTATAGATTTGTAATTATAATTTACCTTAATATTTAACTATTTCTCTTAATTTTAAATTTGATCAACATTTTTATATTTCACATTTAATAATAATCTATTATTGTTTCTTTGACAACATTTGTATGATATATATATATATATTATCATTTTATATTTTTCATCAATTATTTCTAGTGTGATTGTTTTTTCTTCTAACTCTTCCATTGAATATGCATCTGTTGTTCATTTTTTCATATGATTTTGTTTCATTTTTTAAAATGTTTCTATCTGAACATTAATTTACCCTTACAATTCCTCTTCTTTAAAACATTTCATAATAATTTTTATCTTTCACATACTCTAGATTTTTCAAATAAATTTTCATTATGTTCATATTACGCATCTATATATGTATATGATTTAAATTTTAGTTATGTTCTTGTTTCATAATTTTCTGATAGTTTTTTTGTTTTCATATACTTCCCTTTCCAATTTCACATCTCCATTCAAACATAACATTCATCTTCTTCTCTAACTCCTAATATAACTTTGGAAACTACATTTTAATAAAGTTATTATTATTATTTTTCTTGTGTATATTCTCTATCAAATTTTATCTCAAATTCTTATTTTTTTCTTCTTATTTTTTTCTTTATAAGACTTATGATTCTCCTCATCAACTATATTTTCAACTATGTCTATAACTATATTTATTATAGAATTTATTCCTTTGTTTTTGAATACCTTATATTTTTTCCCTTAAAGTTTTTTCTCTATCATTGTATTATTATGATCCATATATCTCTGATATATAAATGATAACCATGAGAATATAGTTGTTTTAGGAGAATGTTTTTTATTTATATCGTGTCTATTTAAATTAATATATTTATTTTATTATAATTATTAGAATTATAATAAACAATAGATACTGAAAGAATAATTAACATATATTTCATATGACTTATTAAATTTTAATATGGTATATGTAGTATTTTTAAGAATAATGTGTATTTTATTCAATGAAATTTAAAAAAAAAATTGAACCCTTGGGTTAACCTTGAATCGGTAGGTGGTTCCCATTGCGTAGTAGTGAGTAAAGAAGAATCATTTGATAAATTCTTATTAAACCCTTAATTTTTATTTTATATATACATTTTATAATCATATTTTATATCATAATATAATGTTTATTTATGTATTTAATTTAATTTAAACAATATAAAATTAAAATTATTAAAATTAAATGTGGTTGGATTGATGAAGTGTTAAACTACCGCCTCTGTGTTATGATGAAATGATATATTCCTTATTACATTGATGATTTTCGGATTACCACCATCGAAATTGGTCGATGATTTATATTCTTATTAAAAAATAAAATATTTTGGATCCCTATTTTTATGATTCATAATACACATTAAATTTTAGTTTGGTTAAATTAAATTGGGTATTTGTTTAATATTTATAATATCTAAGAGGTCATTTTCTATGGTTGGATATGATTTCCCAGTGAAATTGACTTCAAATGATGTGGAAAACAAAATTCAACCTATTATGAGGATGGATGGTGGTATTGATGATCTAGATAGGTCCCAAATAGATGAATCAATTTTTTGTGATTTTTACTAGTTAGGCCACCTAGAGGCATTATGGTAATGAGCAAGCTGGAGTTATATTGGGGGGAGGGGTGAAATCCCTTGATACTAACTTCGAAATAAAAAATTATGTATATACAAAATCATGTCTTCTAAAATAAACTTATTTATTATTTAAATTATAGATTAATATTATTATTTATCTAGATTTGTATTTCATATGCTGTAAAGTATATTGGAAAATTACCAGAAAAATTTGTCACTTCCAAGGAGAATCCTTAATTTTATGGCATATAAATTTGAATCATTCTATTATAAATTCCACAACTGAAACCTATTAAATTAGTTTGAAGTTATTACTCCTAATTTTTTGTGCAATTATAAACTCTATTATTTTTGAATGAGTTTTACTAAAACATTAAATATTTATGATAACATCACAACCATTTAGTCAACATTAAATGTTCATATACAACTTTTATAATAATATTATTTAAATATAGAAAAACACTTTGATCATTGGGGTCTTAAAATGATGAAATGAGCTTTAAATGGTGCAATAACTTATAAAAATGATATTCTAGTCCTTTTTTATATGTACAATCTAACTACACAACAATACGACACATAAATTTCCCGGTATAATCGAATGTTCCATTTGAATATAAAATTATTATTAAAGTGGGTTAAAATTTATCAAATATGTTCAAATTAATATAAAAATTTATGATATTTATGAATAGAAGACATGTAAATATGATGTATGGTGTCATTATAATGATCGAACAGACCGTTTTATTAGAATTAAAATTATTTAAAAATACACTTCAGAGTGTCATAACATAGAAAAAGACATTAAATTACCATCTCAATAATGAAAATATTATATTGGTTATTTTTTGACATGTACCAATAGACCGTACATTAATTTTACCCATGTTTTCATTCTATGGATAAAAGAGTTCATTTATTTATTTAAAAGTCATTAAACATCCATTAATGTTTTAAAACATAGAAAATTATAGTATTGTACTTAAATAAATGATATTCATTTAAATTTTGACATTTTCTAACATACCCCACATCAATCACACAGAAAATTTTCTCAAAATGAATGAAACCATGTATTTATTGACATTGAAGCCAAAAAAATGTGTTAAAAGGACAATACAAATAAAATGAAATGAAATTATGATGAAAGAACATAACATAAAATTATGATAAATTTTTCACATATATAAATTTATAACCTTTCAATCCAACATGATGTGTGATTTAAATTACAAATAAATCTAATTTATTTTATAGTGTTTTTTTAAAAATGCATATCAGTGTGAAGAATTAACAAATGAACTCAAATTATGAGGTCACATCACATCAAACTGATGGACCATATTTTCCTAAATGTTAATTTTTTTTTCAATAATTGATGCCAAATAATTTCAAAATAATTATTTATCATTTCCTATGATTTTACAATTTTAATTTTATTATATTTCATGGTACTAGTAATAAATCCTATTTTTACTTTGTTTTCTCTATCCTTTTCCTTACGATAATATTATCATGTTTATTGTTTATGTTTATTCTATTTAATTAATCTTATATTCTTGGTCTTGTATATAAAATTACTTCTTCCATGGCATAAACTGTCACTTCATTTTTTAATCTATTTCCAACCTTTTACTTCTAATTCATATTAATCTTGTACTTATTTATTATTTCCTACTTCAAATTAAACTAATATATTTATCTTCTTTTCATTTCCTATTTATAATTTCGGGTTATTTAGTTTCCATAGTTTTTTCTTCTTCCTTTGATTATTATTTTATTTTCATTCATTCTAATGTTTTTTATTATTATAATTTTTTTCAACAATTTATTCTCTTATAAATCTACATCCATTTAATGAATATGAATTGAAACCTATTTTTTTACTTATTTTAATTTGTATTATGTATTTACTAATGTTTATGTTATTATTTATTTTTATAAAAAATTTCATTCCAATATTTTTTATATTTATATTTATTATGAATTATTCTCCTGAATTTCCCTTTTTCATATTTTTTCAACTTTAACATCATATTATACATCCATTTAATGTTTTTTCATATGTTGCTTCTATCATCTACCTTTAAATTTTTCATTTCTCACTCATTACAACTTATAATTTTTCTTATTATTTCTTAATTCTTCTTTTTCTTCACTATAATTTATTTTGTCTTATAGACTTTTACTTTATTTATAGTCTTGATTTATTTTTTCCTCAAATTATTTTTCTTCTTTTAGTTTTATTTTCATACAGGATTCTTGATTTTTTTATTCTTCTAAATTTTATTATTTTTTACAATAATCTCATCTAGTTTATTATTTCCCCACACTATTGATTTATCCTCTATAATCTATATTATAGGTTAACTATTATGTCTAGTTCATAGTTATTATTAAAGAAATATTCCACCAAATGTATTAATTTTTTTTTCTGGTAATTTAATTTTCTTCCAATTTCATAAGTCCTTTATTTTTATTTTTATTCCAAACTAATACAAATTTTTATACTTATAATATATTTTTTAAAATTCCCTTTTTGGATTTTTGATTTTTCATTCTGTTACACTTATTGTTTCCACATGTTGTGTTACATTCAAAAATGGGTTTTACTTATTCATTGTCCTTATACTTCTTGATTATATTTTTTTGATTTGAAATTTGATTTTATTTCTCATTTTGCGTTGAAATAAAAACTTCAAAAAAAATTTCTACTTAAAGTTATTCTTCGACATATTATCATGTGTTACAAATTATGAATGTTTTCCACCTTTTGATTTTTCAATTATATACATCAATTTTTATATATGTTGTTTCATATGTTTTCAATCTATATAATATATTCAAGACCCTAATAATTTATATTTATTTATTTTTCTTCATCCTACCATACTATGTTTTAACCACATTCACTTATGTTCATCATTTAACGATTTAACATTTTCTCGTAATCTATTATTGGTGTTGTTACACCCCAATAATTTATGAATATATTTAACGTAGAATGCATGAACCACTGAGCCTTTACAAAACAACACTTTATTATAATCTAACCAATGAGCATGATTTTTCCACTTCTGTAATTTATAATTTTGAAAAAATAATATACATAGTTGCATTCAGTAAGATATTTAGAGTCTGATAAGACACACATAATTTGTGATGAATGGATTAATACCCTTATGAATAGTTACATACCCTTATGAATAGTAATGAATATTAATTTGTATAAAAAATTGATACTTCCCCCATGTATGTATAAATACAATTTAAATATCTTATATGTGAAAAAATGATCATATAATAAGTACTGGTATTTTCGAATGTCATAAAAATTTTAATTAAAATTTTATTATTAATTTATTAATTTAAAATGGAAACATATTTTCATAAATTGTTACTTTAGTTTATTATGATTATAAGCTAATTTTATGGAACCTTGATTAATTTCACAAGGTGTTATTAAATGGGTTGTAGTTTTAAAATTGTTTTTTGGAAGAAATTGTGATTTTATATATTAATTAGACAAAAAATATTTAGAAAATTATTTTCAAAAAATTGATTTCATTTTTTAATTCTAAATGTCGAAAAATGGTTTAGGTAAATTTTTGGTATTTTTCTAAAATACTTGAATTTCTGTGATTAGTAAAAATAGAATTTTTAGTTTATAGTATGTTTAATGACATCATATGATGTAATTATTAATATAAAATGATGGTCGAATTTTTTACAGTAAAATATTACATGAGGTTTCCCATGTGGTTAATACCATGGGAAAATACCACGGTAAATCCCATGGTTTTTAAAAACCATTAATGAGGTGTCCCATGAATTTAATAAAAAACACTCTCTAATTTACTGTAAATACCCACTCATTCCTTAGATTTATTTCATTAAAAGCTCATTATACTCGAATCTCTAGTATTTTTACCTCCTTAAGTGTCCTCCCAAGGTGTCCTCAAGCCCCCAAGGTCCCAACCATCGAGTTTTAGGAGTTACTCTACAAGGTAAGGGAATCTACCACCCTTATATTTCTCATGTTTTCATTTTATGTCCATCCATCCAATGGCATGAAGACCTTAATTTTTTTATTGATTTTTGATAATCCACATTTAAAGGGGTGATGTGGAACCCTAAAAAGGCTCGTAGGCTTATGTAGTACATGTATATCAGGCCTTAGTGGAAATCATTGATCGAATGCTTCAAACATTACATACAACCTAGACTAACTACATGGAACTACAGCTCTCAATCATATTCATGATGATATCAGGTATCTAACATTTCATGTATGTTTTGATAATCATTCCCATTCATTCATTTTCTGGTACTGATGGTAGGTTTCATACCCTCTCAGTCCTGCAATACGTTTAGCATCTGCTATGAAGATAGCTATTTGGTCATCCTCTTTCTAGTGCTTTTTCCTTGTCGGTTGTCTGGTTTTCATCTACAATTAAGGTATGTTGAATCAATTGAGGTGTCATGGAGGACATTAGGTGACACGAAGGCCTTACTGTCCCAATGGCCTTGGTGGCTCAAAGACCTTAAAGGACTCGGGGACCAAATTGGTTGACCGAAGGTCCAAATGGGGGAATAGTCTCAGCTATTACAGTGCCAAACAGTACTTTCTATAGATCCCTCTAATTTACATGTCCATATTATGTAATAATGATGAGATACCCCTTATTCTCTCATCAACTTATTTTGTGAAATTTTATGCGATGTTGTTAGGCTTCCGATTTTTTTGTTAGGGATTTCTCAACATTTATTTTATTTTGTGTTCCTTTCTTTTCCATTCCTCACCTACATTCATCCAAATGTTGTGATGAAATAATTAAAATACATGTACTGAAATTTATATAGGATAAATTATAAATTCTTCAACATTTCTTCTTACCCATTATTTTATACGAAAAATGAAAACACCATCCGAGATGTGCTAATTTACCACTTTCAAGGAAGATTGGTATTCAATTTCTATTATCGTCTTCAATTATAGTAATGAAACAATTATTATGGTTGAACCAGAATATAATATATTTATTTTATCTAAAATATGATTCTGGAATCTTTTTTTACACATGGTTTTTATTTATAATGAAAAATGAGTTCATGATGTTCAAAAACCACTAATTAACCCAAATGGTTATCAATAAATAATTTACATAATGATTCATCTTCACTACAAGTATCCAAATAAGATTTACGACCACGTAACCTTATGTATTTTCACTAATAATAAATAACTTCAATTATATACAACCATATCAATTTTACATGATTCTCCTTTCATGTATATAAGTATGTCGATTACGAAAAAAACTGACCCGAAAAATGAAATTGAACTTATTAACCCACCAAAAAGGCCTTGAATGAACTTAATAAGGTTATAATAAATAAATTAAAAGTATAAGAGGTTATGTAAATATTAACTTATAAATTAATTTGGTTATCCAAGACACTATGAACAAGTGAAGAACACCCTCAGACTTAAGGTAATGGTTTCTTCACCTCACTACCATTTTCTTGAGATATTCTGTATTCACTACTATTACTTGTGTATGGTGTTTGTATACTTCCAATTAATGATTCATATAATTAATCTATTTATATTAATTATATTAAATTAATCATTTAATTATTATTAATTTATTGTCATACGATTCCACTGATTACTAATTTGTAAGTACTTTTTACCCGAACCTCCTTTTTCATTCGGGGTACTCTTATTCTCAACTCACCTCAATTATATTCATATTTATTCTTATTTACTCCTAATAAATTCTTTCTGAATTTTCTATAATTGTGTAACTACCATGATAATAATTTAATTTATGGGGTGTTATATGTTTTAAAAGGATCTTTAACAAAAAATTCCCGAAATACAAGCTCAATTCAAGAAACTTCTCAGATTCATACCTAATTTGAAGCTCACTCTATAATCTATTTTTTAAAAAATATTTTTCTTTCTAAAATTAATCATTTTAAATTGAAAAATATATTTTGGTTCATTTCTTGTTTTATGGATGAAAACATAAATTTTCACTTTAAAATCTCTTTAAATAATTCCTTAAACTGCACTAAAATTATTTATTTCGAAAGATTATTTAAAAACACTTTTTAAATAATTTCACCTCAATGAGACTTTATTTATGCCAAAAATATAGTTTCAATTAGTATTACTATTATTTTATAGGATATTCATGTTTATAATCTAATTTCATGGCAAATACAAATGATTATCCAAATGAACTCTTCTTTCCAAAGTAAAAAAGCATTTTTCTCATCTCACATAATATTTTTTTGAGATATAAACCTTATTAACCAATTAATTATTACTTGTAATGTATGTAATTACCTATGGTATATCATATAAAGTGTATCCTTATTCTCATGATTTTATAATGATTTATGATTTGAATTTTTCAAGGTGGTATGAGACACTTTGGAATGTTTTGGATTACTTCCTCAAGAATATTCCAATGGTATCATTTAAAAGTATCTTTATTTATGTCAACATCGTTTGATAAATATTTTATTTCATTGATATTTTTTTCATATGATATCATCTAAAAAACTTTTTTGAAGGGTTTCTGATTAGTTTGAATGCTGATGTTCTATCTTGATAGCATTCACCATTTTACTCTGAATGGTTATTGTTAATGATTAATGACTCGGGAAAGTTATTTATATTTCATATATTAGTTTCAAAATGAAAATATAGGTTCTTTATGTTTATCTCCATTCATAATATGATTGAATTGGAATTATTATGTGATGGGTGGGGCCCATAATAGCCCCTCAATGCATCGATAGGTCTCATGAGATAAACTAGGTGATGTCACTAGGCCTTGAAAAAATGGTTATTTATGGTCTTTTCATGAGGCCATGAAGGTATTGTTATGATGTATTTCATATTAATTTCTCTCTTTATTAAAATAGTATTGATATTTCATGTTGTTATTCTACTTGTAGAATACCCATGATTATGCGGTATTATGGAATTATCTATTCAACTGTTAATCTTGTCATAATGAGTTCATGTTTTCTTTTTAATGGTATGTTTTTTTAGTTATTAATTATGCCTAATGATTATGTTTATGATATCTTCCCCTGTATTACTTACCATTAATAGGAATTTGAGCTCACCCCTTTCTTATGATTCATTTTCTCAGGACATGAATAGGGTTTTTATGAATGACATGCGGGGATAATCTTAGAGTTATGGATGTTCCAAATAAAACTTTTATGTTGTATTTCCTTTCAAGGTGTAATGTTGAATCGATGTATATATCTAGTTTTTCAAAACTACTAAACTACTTGTTCCATATAGATTTTATTCCTTACAATCATGTCAATATATTAAAATAATTCACTAACTCCATGATTTTGGGGTTGGGGCATTACATTTCGTATCAAAAGAAGTTTACTATAAAATGTAGAAACTATATTTATAAAATGTAGCTTAGGAAAAAACCCTAAGATATACTTTAATGATAAATATAGAAGAATTCCATTTAATTTTATTAAGGAATATATTATGTATATCTTTCTAGAAAATACATCAATTTCTGGATACAACAGGTGGACGTGGTTCTGGCGTAGATGTACCAAGGAGTAACAACTCTGACAATGAGTTTCGGGCATAACCTGGGGTATCCAAGTACACAAAAACAAGGCTTACTACACAGATAGTTTGATACTCCGAAGGGATATGTTTAGGATAAATCCAATTTTCATTAAAAATCATCATGAAGTAATTAAATGTATTTTTTTTCAAAGAAACAATGTTTACGATTTTGAGAATAATTATGGAAAGGATTTGAATTTATGCTATGTATTTTTATAAGTTGAGATTATATATCATGATTCATAATCTAATATAGTGTATTCCATTGTTTAGAAATGGCGCCTCATAGAAGGAATGAGATCATCACCAATGTATGTGATGAAAATAGTAAGGAGGATAATATATCTCAAGGCCATAAACCATCCTTTCAAAGGAATATAGTCTCTCATGTATCCTCATTATATGAAGAAATAGTATCATGTGTTGACAAGGTATGTAAATAATTCTATGAGTCCTATGTATTTTAATGGAAACAAAATAATAAGAGGATGATAGATAAAAATATGGATAACGGGAAGAATGGAAATAATGGATTTCCTATATGTGAAAACAATGGAAAGAATCACCCTATTAAATGCTTGAAGGGAATGTGAGTTTGTTATATGTATGTAGAAATAGGAAACCAAGTTCAAGATTGCAAGGGTAAGAAAAATGTTTCCAATGTAAAATGATTCAACTCTAAGGAGATGAGACACTATGTTAATCAATTTCCCATGCATCAAAGGAATACACCTCAAATGATGATTTTAGATAATGATCAAGTTATGATACTACCATAGATAATGTATAATGATTAATATGTCTTGTCGATAATTATATCATTTGAATATTATTTTAGTAATATGCTGGTTATAATAATTATGGAATGCATGAGGATTGTACTGCAATACTCTTTCATTAAGAATTTGAAACAATAAGTTGAATGGTAACAAGAAAAGATCATTAGTGGAAGTTAAAGTTTTTGGAAAACACATGGTTAAGGGAAATACAACCCTTAATATATATCTGATCTTGATATAATGATGAATAAATTATTGTTTCATATAAGTACTGACTACCTTGTAATATATTATTGACTTTTCAAAAAGTGGTATAGGCTATCATCGATGGAGTTAACAAAACTTTTCGACCTAATGAATATATCCAATAACATCTATCTTACTTAAGGAATACGGAAGAATGCATGTTTCCAATTTGGTTTTTAAATTAATTCAGGTTATTACCATATTTCAAAAGGATAGATGATGAATTTATTCACATGTAACAAATGTGAAAATGTAGAGCTACTTCATGTTGATTAAGGCTTAATGATAATTTCATCTTATAAATTCTGAGACCTTCATTATAAAGTGTTGAATCATTATATTTTGGAATGCTTAAAAATTTACGAAATGATTTATTCTGATCATTGTATGTCATTTTATTGGTTAATGTATAGCTTCACCATATGGAATAACCTACTCTAAGCGATGAAGTGTAGATAGTCCGAGGTGAATTCAAAGGATGAGTTTCTAAATAGAAACATATATTTATACTTTTATGGAGTGGTGTAATTCCTTAACTCAAGGAAAAGAGTAGTAAATAAAAAATTATACTTTTGTCATAATCATTGATAATATTGATGAATTTTTTATAGTAGTGTATAGTTATTTATTAATTAAAATTTCATTTTAACATGTTCTTTATCACATTCCATCAAAACTTCAAAGTTATATTTTTCTTCCATATATAGGTTTTTACTTACAACTAATGTTACCCCATTAAAAAGGATAATTTTTTCGGTGACGACCTCATTTCCCTAAAGCCTTTTTAGGATGATATTTTATTAACCCCATTTCTGATGTGGGGTTACTATAAGGGTATTTTCAAGCATCAACCTTTAACTTCTGAATTGAAATTAAGAATTTTGAGGACGTCATTCTGTTGAGGGGGAATAATGTAACACCCCAAGAATTTAAAAATAGATTTTATATAGAATACATGAAACACTGAGTGTCTACAAAATGGAAATTTATTATATCCAAACCAATAAACATAATTTTTCCACTTTTTTAATTTGAATTTCAAAAAACAGACATACACGGTTGCGTTCAAAAAGATATTTAGAGTTTGATAAGGTAAGCTTAATTTTTGATGAATAATAACTTACCCTTATGAATAGTAACATACCCTTATTAAAATTAATGACTAATTAATCAGCCAAAAAAATAGAAACATTACCCATTAATGAATAAATACAATTTAGACATCTTATAAGTGATAAAAACTATCATAGTATAATTATTGGTATTTCTGTATGTCATAAATATTTTAATTAAATTTTTATGATTAATTTAATAGTTTAAAATGGAAATGTATTTTCATAAAATATAATCATAAATTTTAACTTTATTGTATTATGGTTATAAGATACTTTTATGGGACTTTGACTAATTTCTCATGGTGTTATAAAACAGGTTATAGTTTTTAAGTTCATTTTTTGAAATAAATTATGATTTTATTTAAAAATTAAATCAAAAATATATACAAATTAATTTCAAAAAAATTGATTTTATATTTATATTCTAAATGTCATAAAATGTTTGGGGTGAAATTTTGGAATTTTTCTAAAATACTTGAATTTTTCGTGGATAGTATAAATACAATTTTTTGTTTTTGGTATGTTTAATGACATCATAATGATATAATAATTAATAACAAATTCTGGTAGAATTATTTATAGTAAAACATTATATGAGGTGTATGAAGTGTCTAATACCATTGATTAATACCATGGTGAAGCCCATGGTTTTGTAAAAAAACATTAATGAGGTGTCCCTTGAAATAAAAGAAAAACTCCCTCTCATTTTCTATAAATACATACTCATTCATTCGTTTTATTTCATTAAAAACACATAATACTAGAATATTTGGTAGTTTTACCTCCCTAATAGTTCTCCCAAGGTGTCTTAAATCCCTCAGTGTCCCAACCATCATGTTTTAGGAGTTACTCTACAAGGTAAGGGAATCTACCACCCTTCAATTTTCAAAATTTCATTTTATATTATTATTTTTAATTTCTTTTATATTATAATGGGATATTCCCTTAAATATCCACCCTTACTATCCATATTATTTAAGAATTTTGAAATAACCCTTTTTCTCTCATCAACATGTTTTATGAATTTTTAAGTGATGTCGTTAGGATGTCGAATTTTGCGTAAGGGATTTCTTAACATTTCTTTATTTTGAGTTCATTTATTTTTCATGCCTCACCTCCCTTCATAAAAATGTTGTGATTACATAATTATCTAAAATGTACAATAATTTTTTCATGATAAAGGAATAATTATTAATTATCTTTCATTTCCCGTTCTTTTATACTAAAAATGAAAACACCATCCGAGATGTTCTAATTTACCACATTCAAGGATGATGGGTATTCAAATTCTATTAACGTATTCAATTATGGTCATGAATCCATTACTATGGTTAAAATAAAATATAATATATTTATTATGTCTCATAAATGGTTCTGGAATCTTTTTGAAAATATTTATTTTACTTATAAATAAAAATGAGTTTGTGGTGTTAAAAAACTCCAATTAACCAAAACAATTATCATTAAATAATTTATATAATGATTCATCTTCACTCCAAGTAACCAAATGAAATTTAAAAACATGTAAAATTTTTTATGTTCAATAATAACATATAACGTCAATTCTATACAACCATATTCATTTTACATGATTCTCCATTCATGTATATAAGTATACCGATCACGAAACAAACAGACCCGAACAATGAAATTGAACATCTTAACCCATCAAAAAGGCCATAAATGAACTTAATAAGGTTATAATAAATCAATTAAATGTATAATATATTCTATAAATATAAATTAATGAATTTAATTTTGTTATCTAGGACACTAAGACCAAGTGAAGAACACCATTGGACTTAAGGTAAGGGTTTCTTCATCTCACTTCAATTTTCGTGAGATATTCTGTATTCACTACTATTACTTGTGTATTGTGTATGGATAATTATCATTGATGTTTCATATAATAAATATCATTATTTTAATGATATTAAATTTATGATTTAATGATTTTTAATTTTGGGGCATATGATTCTATTTATTACAAAATTGTAAGTACTTTCTACCTGATCCTCTATTTTTATTCGCGTTTCTCTTTTTCTCTACTCACCTCAATGATATTATTATTTATTCTTATGTAATAATCATAAATAATGTGTGAATGTAAAATATATTTTTAACAACCATAATTATACATTCACTTATAGGGAGTTATATGTTTTAAAAGGATCTTTCAAAAATTCGTCCCAAAATACACGCTCGATTCAAGGAACTTCTCAGATTCTTACCAAATATGAAGCTCACTCTATAATCTGTTTTATATCATATTTGTCTTTAATATATCACAAATATTAAATTTAAAAAATATATTTTGGTTCATTTCTTGTTTTATGAAATCATACATTTATTTTCTCTTTAAAATCTCTTTAATGAATTCCATAAAGCGCCCTAAAATGTTTTATTTATAAAGCTTATTTAAATACACTTTTTAAATGAATTCAAATCAATAAGACTTTTTTAATGATAAAATATAATTTCAATTACCGTACCTTTTATTTTCTAGTATATACATGTTTAAAATCTGATTTCATGAAAAATATAAATTATTTTCCAAATTAACTCTTCTTTCCAAAGTAAAAATGATTTTTATCATCTCACTTTAACTTTTATGGGATATATTCCTTGTTCACCACTTAATTCTTACTTGTGGTGTATGTAATGACCTTTGGTATATAATAACAAGAGTATCCTTGTTATCATGATATTATAGTGAATTATTATTTGAATGTTTCAAGGTGGTATGAGACACTTTGGAATGTTTAAGTATTATTTCCTCAAGAATTTTTCAATGGTCTCAATTAAGAGTATATTTATTTATGTCGACATACTTTGATGAATCTTGTATTTCATAGAGATTTATATCCTCTGATATCATCTAAAAAATATTTTTTTAATGGTTTCTAATTATAATTTTGTGTTTTTAGTTTCCATATTAGTTTCTTCTTCCTTAATTTTATATTTTATTTTAATTCATTCTTATGGTAATTGTTATTCTTATTTTTTTCAACAATTTATTCTCCTATGAATCTACATATATTAAATTAATCTGAATTCAAACCTCTGTTTTTGAATTTTTATATTACTTATTTTAATTTTTATTATGTTTTTACTAATGTTTTTGTTATTATTTATGTTTTTTTTCTAAATTTTCAGTCTCCTTTTAATTATATTTATATTTATAATGAATTATTCTTTTAAATTGCTCCTTTTCTTATTGGTTCAATGTTAACTTCATGTTATGCATCCATTTTAGATTTTTAATCTGTTTCTCACAGCATCTACCATCCACTTTTTCATTTCTCACTCATTTCATATTTTAATTATCCTTTTTATTTATTACTTCTTCTTTTTCTTCTATATAACTTATTTTAGCTTATAGACTTATCCATTATTTATAGTCTTGATTTATTTTTTCTACAATTTATTTTTCTTCTTTTATTTTTATTTTCATATTGGATTCTTGATTTTTATATTCTTCTAAATTTTTATATTTTTTTACATTAAACTCTTCTAGTTTTTTATTTCCCCGCACTATTTATTTTTCCTCTTTAATATATCTTATAGATTAACTATTATTTCTAGTTTATCATTATTATTATTGAAATATTAAACCAAATGTCTTCAATTTTTCCTTATTCCGGTAATTTAATTTTCTTCTATTTTCAAAATTCCATTATTTTTATTTTTATTCCCAACTAATACTAATTTTTATACTTATATTATATATTTTTATATTCCCTTTGTGAAATATTGATTTTTCATTCAGCTACACCTTTTATTTCCACTTGTTGTGTTACATTCAAAAATGGTTTTGACTTATTCCTTCTACTTCTACTTATGGATTATATTTTTCTGATTTGAACATTGATTTTATTTCTCCTTTTACATTTAAACCAAAATCTTTTAAAAAATTTGTTTCTACGTAAAATTATTCTTCTACATTTGATAATGTATTACGATTTGTCAAATTTTTCCTTCCTTGGGTGTTTCGTTTATATACTTCCATTTTTATATATGTATTTTTCATATATTTTTAATCTATATAATATATTCAATATCCTTATAATTTATATATTTTTGATTTTTCTTCATTCTATCATACTAGTTTTCCACAACATTCACAAATGTTCATAATTTAATGATTTAACATTATTTATTCATCTATTATTAGTGTTCTAACACCCCACGAATTTATAAATATATTTAGTATAGAATTCATGAAACACTAAGTCTCAACAAAACAACAATTTATTATAATCTAACTAATAAACATGATTTTCCCACTTCTGTAATTTCAATTTCAAAAAACTAGCATACATGGTTGCATTCAATAAGATATTTAGATTCTGATAAAAAAAACATAGTTTTTTTATGAATAGTACCAGACCCTTTTGACTAGTAATGAACATTAAATCGGCCAAAAAATGGAAACTTCACCCATGAATGTATAAATACAATTTAGACATCTTATATGTGAAAAAATGATCATAGTATAAGTATTGGTATTTTTGTATGTCATTAGTATTTTAATTAAACTTTTATGATAAATTTAATAATTTAAAATGGAAATGTTTTTTAATAAAATTTAATCATAAATTATTACTTTATACTCTAATGGCTATAAGATAATTTTTTGGACCTTGATTAATTTCTCATGGTGTAATAAAAAGTGTTATTGTTTTATAATTGTTTTTTTGAATAAATTGTTATTTTATTTAAAAAATAGAATAAAAACATTTAGAATTTTTTTTCAAATATTTGATTTAATTTTTAAATTCTACACATTAAAAAATGGTTGGGATGAGTTTTTTGGAATCTTCTAAAATACTTAAATTTTAAGTGAGTAGTAAAAATACAATTTTGGGTTTTTGGCATGTCTAATGACATCATAATGATGTAATAATTAATAAAAAATTCTGGTAAACATTTGTACAATAAAAATATTACATGAGTTGTTATATGTTTCAAATACCATGGGCGAATACCATTGGAAATACAATGGTTTTTCAAAAACCACTAATGAGGTGTCCCTTGAAATTAATAACAAACTCTCGCTCATTAACTATAATTACCCACTAATTACTTCATTTTATTTAATTCCAAACTCATCATTCTAGAATCTATGGTATTTTTACCTCCTTATTACTCCTCTCAAGGTTATGTCAATCCCCCAAGGTTTCAACCATTATGTTTTAGGAGTTACTCTACAAGGTAAGGGAATCTACCACCCATCCCTTTTGCAAGATTTCATATAATGTTATTATTTTTAATTTCTTTTAGATTATGATGGGATGTTTCATTCCATATCCCCCTTACTATCAATATTATTTAATAATGGTAAGATTCCCCTTTTTCTATCATCAATATATTTTATGAATTTTTATGCGATGTTACTAGGATGGTGAATTTTTCGTCATGGATTTCTCAACTTTTCTTTTATTTTGAGTTCATTTATTTTTATTTCCTCACATCCTTTAATTCATATGTTGTGATGAATCCATTATATTACATGTAATGGAGTTTTTTCATGTTAAATGAATAATTCTTCATAATCTCTCTTTTTTCATTCATTTATACTAAAAATGAAAACACCATCCTAGATGTACTAATTTACCACATTCAACGATGATGGGTTTTCAATTTCTATTATCGTATTTAATTCTGGTCATGAAACAATTAATATGGTTGATACAAACTATAAAATATTTATTTTGTCTCATTTATGGTTATATAGTCTTTTTTACACATGTTTTTTTATTTATAAAGCAAAATGAGTTCGTGGTGTTCAAAACCCACCAATTTACCCAAACAGATATAATTAAATAATTTATATAATGATTTATCTTCACTCCAAGTAACAAAATGAAATTTACAACCATATAACCATATGGATTTTCAATAAATATATATAACATTAATTTTGGAAAACCATCCTAATTTTACATGATTATCCATTCATGTATATAAGTATATCCATCATGAAACAAACGGACAAGAACAATGAAATTGAACCAATTAACCAATCAAAAATGCCATGAATGGACTTAATAAGGTTATAAAAAATCAATTACAAGTAGAATATGTTATATAAATATCAATTAATTAATTTAATTTAGTTATCCCGGATACTAAGACCAAGGGAATAACACCCTCGTACTTAAGGTAAGGTTTTCTTCATCTCACTTCCATTTTCGTGAGATATTTAATATTCACTACTATTACATGTGCATGGTGTATGTATATTGATAATTGATGTTTCATATCATGAATATTTTTATTGTAATTATATTAAATTTATCATTTAATAATTATTAATTTTGTTTCATACGATTCCATTGATTACACATTTGTAAGTACTTTCTACACAGACCTCTATTTTCATTTGGGTTGATCTTATTCTCTACTCACCTAAATTATATTGTTTTTTTATTATTATGTACTCCTCATAAATTCTGTTTTAATGTTCTATATATGGGTAAAAACCATAATCCTATTTTCATTTATGCGTATTTATATGATTTAAAAGGATCTGTCACAGATTCATCCTGAAATACAAGCTCCGTTCAAGGAATTTCTCGGATTCATACATCTTTTGAAGATCACTCTATAATCTATTTTAAGAAATTTTTATCATTATAAAATCACACATTTTAAATTGAAAAATATATTCTGGTTCATTTCTTATTTTAGGAAAGAAAACATGTCTTTTATCTTTAAAATATCTTTAAATAATTCCTTAAACTGCACTAAAATGTTTTATTACTAATGCTTATTTAAAAACAATTTTTAAATGATTTCACCTCAATAAGAGTTCATTTAACCCTCAAATATAATTTCAAGGAACATAACTTTTATTTTATAGGATATAAACTTTTACAATCTTATTTCATAAAAAATACAAATGACTATCCAAAATAACTCTTATTTCCAAAGTAAAAAATGATTTTTCTCATTTCACTTTAACTAATATAAGATATATTCCTTATCAACAATTAATTATTACTTGTGGTTTATCTAATTCCCTTTTCGATATCATATCAAGATTATCCTTATTCTCATGATATTTTAAGGGATTATTATTTGAATGTCTCATGGTGGTATAAGACACTTTGGAATATTTAAGGATTATTTCCTCAAGAATTTTTCAATGGTCTCATTTAAAAGTATATTTATTTATGTAAAATTCATTTGATTAATCATGTATTTCGTAGATATTTTTCTCCTATTATATTATATAAAAAGTATTTTTTTTAAGGGTTTCTGATTATTTTGAATGTGTATGTTATATCTTGATACCATTCACCATATTAATCTGAATGGTTAGTGTTTACGGTTAATGATTGGGGAATGTTATTTACATTTAATAAGTTAGTTTCAATATGAATGTATAAATTATTTATTTTTAACCCCATTCATAATATGAATGAATTGGACTTATTATGTGATGGGTGGGGCCCGCTATAGCCCCATGATGCATCGGTAGGTCTCTTGAGACAAGCTAGGTCATGGCATGAGGCCTTTCCAAAATGGTTATTTATGGTCTTATCATGAGGCCTTGACGGTATGGTTATGATTTATGACATATTCATTTCCCTCTTTATGAATATAGAATTTATAGTTCATGTGGGTATTCAAATAGTATAATACCCATGATTATGCTTTATTGTGGTATTATTTATTCAACTCTTATTCCTGCTGTAATGTTTTGAAGTTCTCTATTTAAAGACATGGGTTTCAAGTTATTCATTGTGCCTAATGTTTATGTTTATGATATCTTCCTCTATATTACACACACTTACTGAGTGTTTTAGATCACCCCTTTATTATGTTTTATTTTATCAGGACATGAAAAAGATTTTTATTAATGACATGTAGGGATATACATAGATTTTTGGATGTTCCTAATAAAAATTTTATGTTGTACTTTCTTTCAAGTTGTATTATTGAATCTATGTATATATCTCATTTTCAAAACTAATAAATAACATGGACCTTATGGATTTGATTCCTTTTCATCATGCCAATGTATTAAAATAATTCACCAGCTCTAGGCTTTTGGGGACAGGGCATTACAGTTGGTATCAAAGGAAGTTTAGTAGAAAACATAGAAACTAGATTTAGAAAATGTAGCTCAGGGAAAAAACCCCTAAGATAGACATTGAGGATAAACATACAATAACGAACAGAATTTTTTTAAGGAATAGATTATGTGGATCTTTCTAGAAAATACATCCATGTCTAGATACTACAAATGTACAAGGTTCTGAAATAGATGTACCTCGGAGTAACTACTCCGACACGGAGTTTTGGGCTTGACCTGGGGTATCCTAGTACACGAAAACATGCCTTACTGTACACCTGGTTGGAAACTCCAAGGGAATATTCATAGAATAATTTAAATTTTCATTACAAATCATAATAATGGAATTAAATGTAATCTGTTCCTCAAAGAAACATTGTTCAAAATTAGGTGATTAGTTATAGATAAGATTTCAATTTATGCTAAATATTTTTCTAAGTTGAAATTATACATCATGATTTAAACTCTAATATAGTGTATTCCATTATTCAGAAATGGCGATTAGAAAAAGGAATGAGATAATCACCAATGCATGTGATGAAAATAGTATGAAGGATCATATCTATCATGGTCTTAAACCATCTTTTCAAAGGAAGATACTCTCCAATGTGTCTTCATCATATAAGGAAACAATATCAGGTGTTAATAAGGTATGTAATGAAGTCTATGAGTCCTATGTATTTAAAGGGAAACAAGGTAATAATAGGAAGGTATAGAAAAATATGGATAAATGGAATAAAGGAAGGAATGGATTTCCCACATGTGATAACTATGGAAAGAATCACCCTGGTAAATGCTTGAAAGGAATGGTTGTTTGTTGTAAGTGTGGAGAAAAAGGACACAAATTTAATGATTTCAAGGGTAGGGAAAAGGTTTATAATTTACAACGATTCAAATGCATGGATATGGGAAACTATGAGAATCAATGTCTGAAGCGTGAAAGGAATACACCCCAAATGATGATTCAGGATAATGATCAAGTTATGATGTTTCTATAGATGAAGTGGAATGATTGATATGCCTTGTGAATAATCATATAATTTGAATATTTTTTCAGTAATTTTTTGGTTCTAATAATTATGAATTATATAAGGATTGTACTTCAATACTTTTCCATTAAGGATTTGATACCATAAGTTGAATGGTTCCAAGAAAAGATATAGAGTGGAAGTTAAATTTTTTGGAAAACACATGATTGAGGTAAAGAAAACCCTTGATATATATCTGATGATGAGATAATTATGAATAAATGATTATTTAATATATGTTTTGAATACCTTGGAACGGATTATTAACATTTCAAGAAGTGTTATATTCTATCAATGATGGAGTTTACAGAACTTTTGGATTTAAGGAATATATCCAATAACATGTATCTTACATAAGGAATATTGAAGAATGCATGTTTTCATTATGGTATTTATCGTAAGTAAATTAACTAATATATTTCAAAAGGATAAATTATGAAGTTATTAAGATGTTTGGAATGTGAAAATATAGATCTAATTCATGTTTATTGATTGTTAATGATAAGTTCATATTGGAAATTCAAAGACCAACATTATAAAGTGTTGAATAATTATATTTTGCAATGTTTGATAATTTACAAAATGGTTTACGTAGATCATTGTACAAGATTTTATAGGTTAATGTATTACTTCACCATATGTCATAACCTGTGCTACGTGTTAATGTATAGATAGTTCAAGCAGCGCTCAAAGGATGAGTTTGTAAATAAAAATGTTTATTTATAATCTTATAGAGTGGAATAATTTCTCAAATTATTGAAAAGAGTCTTAAATAAAATTTTTTCCTGTTAACATAATCTTTGATAATATCAATGATTTTATAGAGTAGTTTATAGTTTTTTAGTAATGAAAATTTCATATGGAGATGTTCTTTATAACATTCCATCAGAACTTCATAGTTAGATTTTTCTTCCGTCTCTGGGTTTTTACTTACAACTAATGTCACCACATTTAAAAGTATAATTTTTGTGGGGACCACCATAGTTCCATTAACCCTTTTTAGGATGGTATTTTATTAACCATATTTCTTATGTGGGATTTACTCAAGGAAATGTTCATGCATCGACATTTAACTTTTTAAATGTAATTATGAATTGCGAGGATGAAATTATGTTGAGGGGGTAATAATGTATCACCCAATGAATTTACAAATATGTTTAATATACAATGCATGAAACACTTAGTGTCTAAAAAAAACTTTATTATAACCTAACTAATAAACCTAATTTTTTCACTTCTTTAATTTGAATTTCAAAAACTTACATACACAGTTGCGTTCAGTAAGATATTTCGATTCAAATGATACAACCTAAATTTTTGATAAATAGTATCATACCCTTATAAATATTAACATACCCTTGTGAATAATAATGAATATTAAATCATCCAATAAAATAGAATCTTCACCCATGAATGTATAAATATAGTTCAGACATCTTATAAGTGACAAAAACATTCATAGTATAACTATTGGTATTTTTATAGGTCATAAATATTTTAAATAAAATTTTATGAATAATTAATTAATTTAAAATGGAGATTTATTATCATTAAATGCAATCATAAATTGTAACTTTATTGTCTTATGGTTATATAATAATTTTATGGGACTTTGATTAATATTTCATGATATTATAAAACGAGTTATAATATTAAAGTTCATTATTTGAAATAAATTATGAATTTATTTAAAAAATTAATAAAAAATATATAGAAAATTTTTTTCCAAAAATGGATATAATTTTTGATTTCTACACATAGAAAAATAGTTGGGATGAATTTTTTAGATTTTTCTAAAGTACATGAATTTTTCATGAATAGAAAAAATATATTTTTTTAGTTTTCGGTATGTTTAATGACATCATAATTATATAATAATTAATATAAAATTATGGTAGAAGATTTCACAATAAAATATTACATGAGGTGCCAAAGTATCAAATTACATGGGAAATCGCATGGTTTTCTAAAAACCACAAATGAGGTGTCCCTTGAAATTAATAAAAAACACCCTCTCATTTACTATAAATACCCACTCATTCCTTCGTTTTATTTCATAAAAAATTCATAATCCTTGATGATATAGTAGTTTTAACTTTCTAGGAGTCCTCCCAAGGTGTCCTAAAGCCTCCAAGGTGCCATCCTTCAATTTTTAGGAGTTACTCTATAATGTAAGGGAATCTACAACCCTTCACTTTTTCAAGCTTTCATTTGATGTTATTATTTTTAATTTATTTTGGATTATAATGGGATACATCATTCCATATCCCCCCTTAAATTCCATAATATTTAAGAATTATGAGAGACCTATTTTTCTCACATCAAAATATTTTATGAATTTTTATGTGATGTTGTTAGGCTGGTGAAGTTTTTATAAGGGATTTCTCAATATTTATTTTCTTTTGAGTTCTTTTATTTTTCTTCCCTCACCTCATTTCATCAAAATATTATGATTAATCTAATATCTTACATGTACTGGAATTGTTTCATGAAGAATTAATAATTAATCATCATTTCTACAATCCCATTATTTTATATAAAAAATTAAAACACCATCTGAGATATGCCAATTTACCACATTCAAGGACGATGGGTTTTCAATTTTAATTAACATCTTCAATTATAGTCATGAAACAATTATTATCATTTATCCATAATATATATATTATGTCTCATATATGGTTCTTTAATTTTTTTGTACACATGGTTTTGATTTATAAATAAAAATGAGTTCGTGGTGTTCAAAAACCGCCAATTAACACAAAACGTTATCATTAAATAATTTATATAATGATTCATATTCACTCCTAGTAACCAAATTAAATTTTCAACCATGTAACATTTTTTATGTTCACTAATAACATATAACTACAATTTTGGACAACCATCCACATTTTTCATGATTCTCCGTTCTAGTATATATGTATACTGATCACGAAACAAACGGACCCGAACAATGAAATTGAAAATTTTAACCCATCAAAAAGGCCAGGAATGAACTTAAAAATGTTATAAAAAATCAATTAAATGTATAATAGGTTATATAAATATTAATTAATGAATTTAATTTTGTTATCCAGGACACTATTAATTGTGTATGGGGTATGTATACTTCCCATTTATGTTTCATATTATGAATCTCTTTATTTTCTTCATATTCAATGTCTGATTTAATTATTATTAATTTTGGGGTATATGATTCCATTGATTATAATTTTGAAAGTACATTCTACCCGAACCTCTCTTTTTATTCAGGTTTCTCTTATTCTCTCACACCTCAATGATATTCTGATTTATTCTTATGTACTCCTCATAAATTCTATGTGAATTTTATATATATGTGTACCAACAATAATTATACAGTAATTAATGGGGAGTTATATGTTTTAAAAGTATCCTTCAAATATTATTCCGGAAATACAAGCTCGATTCAAAAAACTTTTCATATTCGTACCTATTTGAAGGTCACTCTATAATATGTTTTAAGCCATATTTATTTTTCCAAAATTACTCATTTTAAAGTGAAAATTATATTTTGGTTAATTTCTTTTTTTATGAAAGAAAACATGCATTTTTCTTTAAAATATCATTGAAGAATTCCTTAAACCACACTAAAATGATTTATTTCTAAATATTCTTTAAAAAAACTTTTTAATTGATTTCACGTCAATAAGAATATATTTAAGACTAAAGTATAATTTCAATGACATTCCCTTCTATTTTATTGGATATACATGTTTAAAATCTAATTTCATGAAAAATACAAATGTTTTTCCAAAAGAACTCTTCTTTCCAACATAAAAAATGACTTTTCTCATCAAACATTAACTTATCTGAGATATATTACTTGTTCACAACTTACTTATTTCCTGTTGTGTATGTACTGACCTTTTTTATATCATATAAATAGTCTCCTTATTTTCATGATATTCTAAGGGACTATGATTTGAATGTTTCAAGGTGTTATGAGACACTTTGGAATGGTTAAGGAATATTCCCTCAATAATTTTTCAATGGACTTATTTAAAAGTATATTTATTTATTTTAACATCCTTGATGAATCTTTTATTTAATAGTGAATTATCTCCTATGATATAATCAAAAAAAAATTTTGTTGAATTTTTTCTGATTAGTTTGAATGTGGATGTTCTATCTTCATATCATTCACTATGTTACTCGGAATGGTTAGTGTTTACGTTTAATGGCTGGGGAAAGTTATTTACATTTCATATGTTAGTTTCAATATAAATTTATATGTTTTTTATGTTTATCCCCATTCATAAGAGGAATGTATTGGACTTATTATGTGATGTGCAAGTCCTGCTATAGCCCCTTGATGCATTTGTAGCTTTCCTGAGACAACGTTGGTCATGGAATGAGGCCTTGATAAAATGGTTATTTATTGTCTTGGCACAAGGACATGACAGTATGATTATAATAACTGACATGTGCATTTCCATCTTTATTAAAATAGTATTGATAGTTTTGGTGTTTATTGGACAAGTAGAATACCCATGACTATTCTTTATTATGGAAATATTTATTCAACTCTTATTCCTTCCATAATGTGTTATACCTCTCTTTAAAATGGCATGTGCTTTTAGTTATTCACCATGCCTAATGCTTATGTTAATGATATCTTCCACTATATTACTTACCCTTACTGAGAATTTGATCTCTTCCAATTCTTATGTTTCTTTTTATCAGGACATGAAGAAGTTTTTTATGAATGAACTCTAGGGATAAACATATAGTTATGGATGATCCCAATAAAACATTTATGTTGTATTTCCTTTAATGTTATAATTTGGAATCTATATATTTATCTGGTTTTAAGAAACTAATAAACTACTTGGTCTTTCATGATTTGATTCCGTATAATCATGAAAATGTATTCAAATAATGCTCCGGTTCCAAGCTTTGGGGGTAGGGGCGTTATATGTGCCTTGATTTTTTATTTTTCATATCTATGTTTTGAGATTCACTTTTTCTTCTAAAAATTTAGTGGTATTTTTTAACTCTACTTTTTAATATTATTATGTAATTTTTTTAAAATATTCTTCCTTTATATTTTTAATTTTTTCTTCTATATTAATTTCATACTAATTATAATGTGCTGATAAATAAATGATCACCCTGAGAGAAAATTGGTTTTAGATGTTTTTTTAATCATGATTATTTAAATTATTTAAATTATTTTATTTTAACAAATAGAATAATAATGAATACAGATTTTGAGTGAAAAATGATATTATCTTACAAATGAGATATCAAATTTAAAAATAATAAATTTAATATCGCTTAGATAAATATGTTTTCTATAAAAGTAAATTTATAAATTTTAAATTTCAGACACCTTGTAAACCCTTGTATGGTGAGGTGGTTCCTATAGAACTATAGCTATAGAAAACAAATTATATGAGATATGATTACTAAAAATATTAATTGATATCATTCACATCCATTTTAATATTTTATTTTAAATCAGAATTTAATGTTAAATTATGTTTTTAATATAACTTTAATTAATTTGAATAAAATTTAATAACATTAAAGGAGGAGGGATTTTCAATTCGTTACATCTTCCTACCTTGTAAACGATGACATGATTGATTCTTAGATTCACTTATGATGACATGAAAATAATCAACTCTATTAGAGGGAAATTAATATTAATATTCCAAAAGTATTTCTTATAGGTATTATTTTTTTATATATTAAAATAAAATACATATTTTAGAGGCCCCTAAGGTCCAGATCGATTGGTAACGGCTCTATGGGGTCTTAGTGAGGTATCATGGTCGAGTTTCACCATGTTCTTCCCAGTTGGTTTATTAAAGTATTTTCATTGTATTTATACCCTTCCCAAATATATTTTAATATATATTTTAGTGAAGTTTACTTGAATATTATTTAAGATACCATGAAAATATCCCATATCACAGTGGATGGGTGTTGTAGATGTGTTCCTATTAAAGTCGAGTTCAAGAACTTGGTGAAAAGCAATTCTAGAGATTATGGAGAGGGATGGTGTGCTAGCTTGTCCTGATAGTACCCACATAGATGAGGAAATTTTGATGATCTATATTGGTTGATCCACTTGGTGGTTTTATTATAAGTACTCGGTCAATGTATTCTTGGGGGAGGTGTTAAATCCATTGATCCTCGTTATAAAATGTTAAAATTATTATGTTCATAATCCAGTCTTTTGACTTGGTTGATTTTATTATTATGGATACATGTTTGTTCATTATAATTAATCCAATATACATTCTATTGGATGTATTATGAATATGAAAATTACATAAATAATTTTTCCACTATTGAAACTAATTATAAAAGTGAGAATATATTATGCTCAATTATTGTGGATGAACTACATAGTAACATATTTCTAAATGAGTTTAAATAAAATTATTTTCCCTTGTTAGGATAACTATTTTTTTTTCTTCAATATTAAATGTGAATCTACCCCTTTTCTTTTTTTTATTATTCTTAAATTAAACACATTTAGAAAAAGGTAGCTGAAAACCTAAAAACTGAGTTCATGTTGGCATAGAAACATTGAAAAATGATATTTGAGTCATTTATAATCTATATAAACAAACCACACATCAATATGAATTCATAATTTATTGGTATAATGGAATATTTCTTTTATCTCTCACGATCTTATTAAACAGGGTCAAAACTAAGAAAATTATTTCAAATTTCCTTAAATATTTATGACATTTTTTAATAGGTAGCGTGTCAATCTATCATATAATGTGGTTGTAATTACAAATTATACAATTTTACTACATTTAAAACTTTCTAAAAATGGATTTATGAGGTTTATAACCTGTAAAATTACCACATGTTTTCATTTAATCAAAGTAAAACATCCCTTGTTTAATTTTTGACATGTAAGATCTAACCACACATAATATTGAGTTGGGATTCGTTTAAAATGACAAATATGTCAATTTTATTGATTTAAAATTTAAATGGTGAAAAAATAAAAAAACCCTCATATTGTAGTTAAATAATATAAAAACGGTTGTTGTTCGATTTTTTAAGTAGTTCTAGAAACCTCATGTCAGTATGACTTGTAGTTTTTTGAAAACTTATTAATAATGTATATTATTGAAATAAAAGTAACAAAAACTACATCATAGGGTCAATACATAAAAAATATCTCTGATTATCATGAAATCGCTATACGTGGTATTTCATCTAAATTTTGACATATACTAATAGACCTCACAATACTCCAATATTCAGTGTGGTTAGAATAAAGGAAATAATAGTTTTATTATACAGAATATTCATTAAACATATGCATCAATGAGTCAATACCTTAATAAATCCTTCGAATGTGAGATCACCACACATCATATTAATAGCCCATATATTCATTCATTTCAAAAATTATTCAACATTCATTTTCCAAGTATTTCATTATAATGTATGTCCTTTTTATAGGTTTGGATCCTTTTTAATTTTCATCTATTTAAGGTACTCTTCCAGACATCTACATTTTTTTATTTTATTTTTTCTTATTCCTTATACTACTATACTAGTGTTTATGGATTATGTTCATATTTTTGGCTTAAACTTTTATAATTTCTTCTTCATGTGCAATTTATTTTTAACTAAAATTGACTTTAAATTATTTTATGACTCCATATTATAGCTAATAATATCAGTTCTTATTAAATTATGATTTTTTTATTCTTCATTACTTCATATTAAACTATTACTTTTGGAATATTACATATTCATCTTTTTGTATTTTGTATTTTTTATTTATTTTAAAATTTTATCTTTTTTCCTTTGTTTCTACTTTTATTTTAATTATTCATATATTTTTTACTCCACTTATTTTTATCAACTATTTCAACTGAAACATATTTTTCTATTTCCATTTGTATATCTTGACATTAATCTTCTAGATTTTTAATTTTAATATTTATTCTTTTTATTTATCTTATGTTTATTCTTTATTTTTTGTTCTACTTATGTTTTTTTCTTCTAGCATTTATTTACCATATTAATTTTATTTTTGATTCTTTTTAATTATTCCCCTAGCACGTGCTATCACTTTTTTGTTTATCTATCACTAGAATTTATGCATCAAATTAATGTTTTTCTATCAAATTCTCCTACCTTCTACCTTTTACTACTTATCTTTCATTCAACTTCTCTCATATATTTTCAGAGACATGTTTTTTCATCATATTCTTATATATTTTGGAATTTGAATTCTAGTTTTTTCATTTAAACCTAATTTTTATTTATTTTTTATTTAAAAAATTTATCTATATTTAATTTTTGTTTTTAATCAATTCAATTTTTCTACTATTTATTCTTGCTTTTTTATTTACCTTTTTAGTCATCTTGATTTTTTATTTTCTCTTACTTTTGATTCTAATTCTCATTTTTTTTATTTTCCTTCACGATTAACATCTAAATATAGTTATTCTTTAAGAATATATAATTTTTCAACCTATTATATTCAGATTTCCTTTATCATTTACATATATTTTAAACCATTTTCATTAGTAATTATTATTGTTATTATATCTAAATAATACATTTTTTCTTATACTTACAAAAAAAATTTAGATTATCCTTCTATTATTTGGATTTTTTATCCTTCATCACATAGTATTATTTTATATTGGATTATTATTTTTTATCAAACATTTTATTTTATTTTGGGGTTTTATTTTTTTTTCTTCTATTTTTTTCATTTATTCATACTTCTGATTCTACTTTTCTTTCTTTGTAATCTATCATTTAGATTAAATTCTAAAACTGGTTCTTCCATTATCTTCTAGAATAATTATACCTAACATTAACATCTTTTAATTATTCTTGAATATATATTTTCATAATATTTCATAAGTCATTGTTTATTATTTTAATATTTAACTAGTAAATTTTTCCTATAATATTAATCCTCTTTTGAGTTTATCTGTCTAAATTTTGGATATTCAATTATTCATTACAATTTATTTCCACTTTTATTACAACATTCGCAATTAGTTTTTACATTTTAATTTTTGTTCTATATATATATATTTATTTTATTTGAACACTAATTATATTTCTCCTTTTATATTTACATTAAATCCTACATCAACTTTTTTTTTGTTTCTACTTCAAATTCCACTTCTACATATGATAATGTAATATTACAAATGCTTGTATACATACATCTATTTTTTTTATAATGTTATAACATCTAGTTCTTTATTTAATCTTTTATTGTTTTATTTTGAATTTATATAATACATTTTATCACTTAATTTTTATAAACATTTTAATTATCTTTAATTAATACTACTAATCTTTCCCCCATATTCACAATAGATCATTATTTGATGATTTCCCAATTTTTCTTCATAATTGGTTGGTTTATTGACTTTTGATTTAAGATGTCTACATGTTAATATTCATTATAGCTTCAGCTTGGTTTAGTGTTATTTTTTTAATCTACCTCAAATTTTTAATTTTTTTGTATGGAATTCATTATTCTATATACTCATGATTCATCTTTTGAGAATTTTTTTTCTTATGTTGACTTCCCCTTATACTTCATCTTTTTCATTGAAACTTTTCTTATTTCTTTTACTCTTTCTCTTAATCTTGCTTTAGAAATACCATTTGCATCAATTTCATTTTTTATACTGTATATATATATATATATATATAATATTTTCCATTTTTTTGTTTCCAACTATCCTTTATTTACTCTACTTTTTCTATAAAACTCATATCATTTTCTTTATCTACTATATTTGCTTCTAACATTATCTTTATATATATTTCTATTTTCATGAATTCTATTTTAATATGATTTTATTTCTTACATTTATTTTTTTCAATGTTTTTTAATGTTAGAATATTGTCTTGATATATAAATGATTTTCCCAAGAGATTAGTAGTTTTCTATAATTGTGGATATTTAGTTAAATCATTGTTATTTAATTATTATTATTATTTTATATAAATAAGTAAAAATATAATGAATAATGGATTTTTTGGATATTATAATAACATCAAATTGAGTTATCATATCACAAAATTATTTGAATACTATTTTCTAGAAAAATGTTTTATTATAGAAACAAATTTAAAAATTTAATGTTTCAGATACATAGAAGACCCTAAAATGGGGAGGTGTATCACATATCACTATAGACAGAAATGATGAATCATCTGAGAACTGATTACAAAACATCACAATTTATATTTTTCTCATGAATTTTTATATTTCATTTGATATCATAATATAATGTTTAGTTATCCTTTAATTTAATTCATCTTCATTAAAATTAAATTCAATAATTAGAATAAGGATGAATTTTATAAGATATAAAATACCCCCTCTCAACTATGACGACAGGATTGAATCTTTGTTAGGCAAATAAAAAAAGACCAAGACCTACTACATTAGAGGGTAGTTTCCAATCATTTTCAAAAATGATATCTTCTAGATCCTAGATTGTATTATTCACACTAACCATTATATTTTTGTTAAGTTAAATAATTCTGTGTTTTTAAGTTGAATTTAAAAAAATATATAGATTAGTTGGTAGGGGATGAAGATACATTTGTAATAAACTAGTGTTTGGTTTTTGGGGGAAACATAATTACACCGATTATGGGGGAGGGATGTTGGGCTTGCATATACTAGAATGGACCACGTATACAAATACACATTCAATTATCTGTTCTGTATGGGCCACCAGGGGGTAATATTTTGACTACTAGGTATGATTCATCTTTTCGGGAGGGGTGAAATCTATTAATCCTCACTATGTAATTTAAAATTAAATTTTTTACATATCATATCTTCTTTTTGTACCATTCTCCTTTTGGAATCCAAATATATTTTTAATAATTATAAAATTAAGATTTCCTAGGTTGTAGAATAGATAAAAAAATCACATAAAATACTAATCACTTCCTTGGAAATGAATTAGATTCATGTTCTAGTAAGAATAATAATTATATAAAACATTAAATTTGTGATGTTGATGGTAGTAGGTTGAATTAATTAGGTAAAATTATTAATGATGTAACACACACTAAATAATTTTTGGAATGATTTTAACTCCATATCTAATTCATTATTATAAATCAAACATCATTTTTTTAATATTAAATTTTCATCAACCAATTTACTAAAATTATTATTTCTGAAATGAAAAAATCTAGGTTGAAGGGTGTTAAGAACTGATAAAATGATCTCACATTTGTGTAAATTTATTTGAAAATGATAATGGAGTCATTTCAGCTATGTACAAGCCAAAAACATGTCAATTTTTCATCTAAACATCTAAGTATGATCAAAAGTGCCATTTAACCTTCACATTCTTATTAATATATTCTCAAACAAAGAAAACAATTTAGAACTTCCATGAATCTTTATGAAATTTATGAGTAGACCATATGTCAATCCGATGTGTCGTGTGGTCATAATGACCAAACTTATAGTTTTGTTAGATTTCAGTATTTAAAAACACTTTCTGAGGGTCACAATCAAGAAAAAACCTTATATTGATATTAAATAAAATGGAAAAAAATCATTTAATTTGTCATCTGTAGGAATTGACCGCACATCAATACAACATGTGGTTTTTTGAAACGATAAAAAATGAATTTTTATTAAATTAAATGTAAAAAAATGTGTGTTAGTGGGTAAAAAGATAAAAAATGGTTAATATATTATAGTTGAATCAAATGAAATTTATATTCATTTAATTTTGGACATATTTCAATTGACCCCACATCAATTTGATAGGTATTTTTCTCAAAACAAACAGAAGTGTAATTATATTGATATAAAAGAAAAAAATGTATGTCAATAGGTTAACATATAGTAAAAAGTTCTCAAATTTTCATGAAATCCTATGAAATTAATATTTGATTAATTTTTGACTTGTTTAATAGAACTCACATAAGTCCACCATGAATTGTGTAGGTATTGACTAAAAATATGGTATTATTAGACTTAAAAGTCTTTAAAAACATCTGTCAAAGTGTCAAGACCTGACAAACATGCTTAGATTGTTAGTTTTCTGCACATTAGATTAACGGGACATCTATTCTTAAATGTGAACAATTAGTCAATAATTAATTTCCAATAATTTCATGACAATCAGATATCATTTTCAATGTTTTATCACTTAGAATTAACATTCACTTCATTTATGACTCTTGTTTCTTGATTCCAATTTTTCTTCAAATTCAGCCACTACTTGTAGCATCATTCCTATATAATATTAAACTATATTTTTTTGTTCTAGCTTACTTTTCCATTGGATTTTGATATTTTGTTTCTATTTTTATTTTTTAAATTTATTTTATTTACACTTTTATTTTTTATTCATATTTTGTTGTTTTCCACTTATTTTTTAACAACTATTTATTCTCTTACGTATGTATCTACTTCCATTTCAAGATTTAGTTGTTGTGATTTGTGATTTTTTATTTTTATTTTACATAATTTTCTTTTAATTTTTATTATTATGAAATAATTTAATGCATTTTCCCTTCATCTTTTTCTTTTGAATGAATTATTATTCTTCTACTTCTGGATTATGGATTTTGACTTCTATAATATTTTTTTACTTCTTGTTTTTTTTACCAAACTATTTTATATTATTTATTGAATTTATATTGTATTTTTTTTGTTTGTTATAATTTTTATTCTTTTGCTTTTATTTTACATTAGACTATTCTATATTTTTCACTTACTCATACTTCTATTCGTGTTCCTATCCACTTTCCTTGCTATTATATATTATCTTATGACTATGGTTCTTCCAATTTCAACTAGAATTTTTCTACATAATAGATTCATATTATTCATGTTTTAAGACTTGTATTTCATTTCCTTTTTCATAATTTTTTAAATTTTTATTGTTACATTAAACTAAAACATTTGTTCATATACTTCTAATAATATTTTTCTATTCACCCTCCAAATTCTAACATTATTTTTTTACTTTTATGTTAATAAAAACTCACTTTTGATCACTTAAAAAACAAAACATATTTTATATTTTTTATTAATATATACATATATATATAATTAAAATTGAACCATTTAAATACAATTTTTTGACAATCAATGGTTGTTTCCTATGATTTTTGGAAAATCTACAATTGTTTGTTGAGTTTTGAACGTTAAAAAAATGTGTATTTGAATTAAAAAAATCACTTTTGGAAGTTAAATGAAAACATAAAGAATGATTTAAAGGTTGTCTATTCCTATATATGAAAAATTAAATGATAGTTTATTCCATTGAGTTATTGTCATCTGAAGGTCTGTTGAACTATATAAAATATTTTTTATCATTTTTTACTGTAAAATTGATTTATTGATCATTCTAACCATAGAATAAATTATAATGAAATATAGTATATTATCATGTGTCATTAATTAAATGGTCTCTAATTTCATTTATTTCGAAACAATCAAATGTCATTTTATAGGTCATGAATCTTTGAAGCATGTTTCAAAGACTCGTATGTCACAAATTATTTGATAATCGTTTTCCTTTTATTTCATTATACTTTGAGGTTTTTTAGTAAATTTAAAACATTTCTCATACGTTTTTTAACATTTAATTCAATAAAAACTTACTTTTAATTATTAAAATAAAATTCTATATAGGATTGATAGGTAATCTCTTCTAACATGAAAAAAGTTAAACAAATTTTATTTTCCTATGATGTAATGAAAACCATAGGTTTTTTGTATTTTTCACACTTTTAAGAACTTTATTAAAGAGTTGAAAATATAATAAAACATATTTGTTTGTTATTATGACAACAAATCATGTATGATTGATGTGTGGTCTATCATTACATGTCATAAATTGATCACAATTTTTTTTCTTTTGATTTCATAATAATATAATGATGTTTTCTGGGTTTAGACAATTTGATGCAAATATTTTTAATATAAATCATTAAAAATGCCATCATTAATTTTAATAAATTTCAAGGCAGTTTTATGTGCGGTCTATTTGTACATTTAACAAATTAAATAATGATTGGATTATAGATATTTAAGGATAATAATATTTTGTTTTTAGGATGTAACCATATGACAGACATTTTTATTGAAATTCGAATCTAAAAAAACATATTTTCAAGTCATTCTAGCCATAATGCATACACCACATGTATGATTGATTAGAAATCTATTTAGACATGTTAAATATTATTCAAGGATAGTTTTCCAAATATTTCAAGAAAATATTGGGTCATTTGTATGTTTTTTCCTTTTGACACGTGTTTTTTACTTTTAAACAAAAATTAGGCCATTTCTTTTAGTGAAAAACACATGACGTACTAATTTGAAATTTATTAATACATGCCTCAAATTAAACAGAGGTCATTTTCAAAAAATTTGATGACAATTATATTATTTTTTTTAGGTTTTAATCTTTTGACCCATTTTTTTATGACTATTACATTTAATAAAAAATTTATTCAGTCATTCTCACAAAATAGTATTCGAGATTGATGTTTGATCATTTTCCCATGTTAATCCATGATAACATTTTATTTCATGACAATTCAGTTTCATATTCATGGTTTTAGCCATTTGTAATATGTTTATAAAAACTTTAAAATCTTATAAAACATCTTTCTATGTCATTCTAACCACATCATACATCATATTGATATGAGTTGTATTCATATATGTCAAAAATTAATCAAACATTTTTTTTCATGGGAATATATGAAAATATGAGGTTGTTTTCATGGTATTAACACTTTAACATCAGTTTTTGACCTTTAAATTTGGGAAAATTAACTTTAATTCTTACGAGGTAAAGTATGAGTCCAATTTACGTGCATTATATTACAAAATGTCTCTAATATATCAGAAATTATGACTAGAATTTTATATATATCTATATAATGAAAAATAATTAGAATTAAAATTCCTATTATTATAGAATATTTTGAGGCTATTGGTTAGTTTTTTACACTCTGATGAATATTTTTCATAATTTTTAAACATTATAAATTTCTTGGGTTATTTTGACCAAATCGAATTTATGTTCGACCTAATCATAGATGTAAAAAATGAATCAATTATCGGTAACCTATAATTTATTGATAATCTTTGGACCTTCCAAGGATTAAATTTTCTAAATCACATTTTTTTTCTTTAAATCAATAAAATGGTATATTTGGTAATATAGAGAAAAATTATATTCAAATTGATGTATAGTCTACTTCTACTTATATAAAATTAAATGATAGTAATTTATTATGATTTCATGACGATCTAATTTATTTTCTATGTTTTACCAATTAAACTCTTTTGAATAATTTTTACTGTTAAATAATTTCATCAATCATTTCGAACATGACTTATATCGAATTGAAATGTGGATTTTTCCTATCCTTCATAAATTAAATAGTGGTCATTTTAATATTATTTGACAAAAATTCAGGTTTTTTTATTGGTTTTTATCCTTGGAAATAGTTTTTAATGATTTTTTAATGCTGTAAAACCATAATTTACATTATTATAGGATGATAAAAAATTGTATTGTTTTTAAAGATGATTAATTATTTTAAAAAATATTTAAAAAATGATTTCAAATGATCTCATGATAATTTATGGTTATTTTCTAGTTTCTGACCATTTGTCGTTTATTTATTGACATGTAAATCTAAAAAACACATTTTTGTTAATTCAGATAAATCCACGTGTATGATTAACATGAGTTATTTTAATACATATAAAATATTAAGAATAATTTTTTCCCATGTGATTTCATGATATTTTAAGGTCACTATCGAGGTCGTCACTCTATAAAATAGGGTTTTAAAAACATTTTAATCCTTAAAAACAATGTTTTGGTTATTTTAAAATAACCAAATTCTATATTGAACTTTTTTCGTTTCCAAAATGTCATAAATTATTGAGAAATACTTTTACTATGATTTCATGATAATTAAATATAATTTTTTCAATGTTTCATCCATTTGAAGATGGTTTTTTTGGATTTCATATCCATAAAAACATATTTATTAGTATCCTGAGAAAACTGCATGTTCGATTGAAAAGTGGCCTACTCCAACATGGTAAAAAAATAAAAATAGGAAATTAAATTATGACTCTTTTAAAATATGAGGTTTTTTCTAGGTTTTTACACATTGAAGCATGATTATAAGACATAAATATAATAAAATGGATTTTTTGATCTTTCTTGCCACATCACACATTATAATAACAAATGTTTTATTCCTACATGTCACAAATTAACCCTCAGTCATTATCCTATGATTTCCTGACAAACCTGTGTTTTTTTCTATGTTTTCACCATTTGATGCTTGTTTTTTTAACTTTTGTTAATAGGAAGTCATTGCACATCAAACTAACTGACCATCTAGTTTTTTTTACATATTATTTTCTTTTGAGAATATGATTTATTTAGAAGGATTATGCTATATTTGGATTATAACAATGATTATCAAAAACATTAGTTTTTATATTTATTAAATGTGTTATATTTATAATTTAAAAATAATAATAATATTTATTCATGTTTATTTTTTTAAATAAATGAGATCATTCACGACCATCACTGGTATGATCCATTAGCGTTCTCATATTCATATATATATATATATATTCAATAAATTACAAAACTACCATCTACTATCATCAATGGTTGTTTGTGACCCCCCATAAACTATGATCACTACATAGTCACAAATACTTATTTGATACTGCTTTTTGTGGTTGTGAAATCTCAATTTTATACTAGTGAAAACCAAGAAATTAAAAGCATCTATATATAATTTTAAGGTCAAAATGTAAAATTAATGAAAAAATAATTATTTATAATGATTACTTATCAAGAAATGGTTATAATGATATTAAATTAGTGAAATTTTTATTAATTATTCATGATTATGACTGATGTGTGATACGTTTCAACATTTCTCAAATTAGACAGTGGTCATTTTCATATGATTTTATGATAATCAAAGGCTGTTGTCTAGGTTTTGAGGCCTTAAAACATGTTTTTAATAATTGGGGAATCCAATAAAATAATTTCTATCATTATGAAAAAAAATAATTTATGTGTTAATTATCTGTACTTCTCACTAATTAATCAATTATTGATGTTCTATGATTTTATGAAAATTCATTATTATTTGTTGGGCTCTTTTTTTAATAAATCATTTTCTTACTTTTAAATCAATAAAAACACACTTTTGGCCATTTCAATAAAATCATGATTTGTATATGGTCTATTTATCTGTTGAAAATTATATAGTTGTTGTTGATTGATGATTTTTGATAATTAGTCTTTGTTTTCTAGGTTTACATCATAAAATTTTTTTTTAATAATTTCTTACTATGGAACTACATATTTTCTCATTTAGAACACATGATTTATCACAATTACATGTAGTATATTCCTACATTCCAAAAAATAATTTATGGTTCTTTTCCTATGATTTTATGGGAATATAAGTCTTTTTATTGGGTTTTAACACTTTGACGCTTGATTTTTTACCCCAATTTAAAACATTACAATTGAAATTTTTATTATCATAAGATCACCACATGTTAGATTAATGAGTCGTATTTTATTATATGATAATTCAAGGATGTTAGTTAATTTTTGACCCTTTTATGAATGTTTTTGGATGTTTTAATAAAAAAACATATATTTTTCATTCTAATAAAATAGAATGTTTAATTAGTGTGTTATCTATTCCCATATATATAACACTAAAATTACTTCATTACCATGTGATTTATTCATAATGTTGAGGTTTTTTGTTATCTTTTGTCCCTTTGATATGTGTTTTTAATGAATTTAATCTTCTAAAAAAATATAATCATTCCAACCACAATGCATATCAAATTTACATGAGTATTTTTCATACATGTAAAAAATTGTTCAAAGAGATTTTTCATTTTATTGAATGAAAATATGGGCTCACTTTAAAGGTTTATGCCCTTGGATATTAAATCAATGAAAAAGCACTATTGGAAATTTTAGTAAAACCACACAACATACTCATGATCTTTTTTTTCTTATATGTCAAGAATTAAATGGAAGATATTTTCTTATGATTTCATAGGAATAAAAGAACATTTACAAAATTTTGATTATTTGATTAATTTTTTAAAGACTATTAAATCTAATAAAATCATATTTTTTAGTCATTTCGACCATACCACATGATGTATTAACATATTTAAACTCATATATTTCCCAATTAATTAAGATATTATTTTCATATGATTTAATGAAAATTTGATGTTATATTATTGTTTATTAACAATTGATAAATATTTTTGGTCTTTTAAAAAAAACACAATTTTTTCCTTTTTGAGAAACCGACATGTTAGATGGAAATCTAGTGGACTCCTACATGTAAAAAATTTAACGGTGACTAATTTTTGTTATTCAATGAAACTTTATGTTGGTTTGTAATATTTTGATCATATAACTTGATTTTAATCATTATATACTGTAAAACTATTTTTGGATTATTTTCACCAAATAGTACATTATAATGAAATGTGGTTTACTCTTATATGTCAAAATTGAAATGGTTATTATTTTGGGTTATTTCATGATAATAGGATGTAATTTTCAAGGAAAATACTCCTTGAAACATGATTTTAAATACTTTTTAAATCATAATAAATGAACTTTTGTTTAATTTTATCTCAATATAATTCAAATTATTGGGATGTATACTACTAAATGTTAAAAATTATTCAACACTCATTATCAAATTATTTCACAATAATCTAATTTCATTTGATATTTTTTGACCCAGGCTCATTTGAATAAATTTATAGGTACTCGTTATGACTTCTATTTTTTGTTATTTTTCATTAGAATAATCCTTTTTCCAATATGGTCGTGTATATGGCCTATGTCTACACTATAGACTCCAAATTATATATTTTATTCTACCATTACCATTACTTTTTTTCTCATCCTCTACATTTCATTCTTTTATATCTCTAGATTCTAGAGTGTCCCAATCATTTCATAAACATATAAAATATATTAATAGATGGATATTTAATATATTTTATAAATACATTCTATATGACTGTAAATTTTTATTTTATTTGGAGAATAGTCACATAATCATATAAATTCAAGAAATAGAATAAAAATATCACATAAATACTTTCCCATGTTATTCTCTTCTTAAAAATACAGTACCTCGAAAATTTATTCTTAAACTGGGGATGGAAAACATAATAAAGGGTGATTTCATATGATTAGTAAGGGTAAAATGGGAGATAAAAATCAGTATAGGATAATATAATAATATGTGTATGTTATGATATTCAACAGAATTATCTCAATTTAAAATAATAATACCCATAAGTTCTTATATTATAATCTCTAAAATCATTTACTTTCCATAAGTATATACAATATAGTTGTTAAAGTGTTAATAATCATTCAAGAGTCGTAACTCTGGAATGATACTTAAAAAGAATATATAATCATAATAACTTCAATATATATAAACTCAATCATGTTCAATCATAATCTTATGAGTATATATAGAATGATAATATTATAATACATTAAATTTTGAACAATGTTATTCACATTCATTTCCAATATTATTTTATTTTATATAATAAGAACACATCATACTATTATATCAATATGTGATCAAATATATTCAAAATTATTTCCATTATTATAATTATTATCTAATTAGATATAAATATCACCTTTACCAATTAATTGTTGAGATATAACAGACCCAAGAACTAAAAAATCTTAATTCAGTAATATAAATGTCACAATAAAATAAAAAATCATCAAATCATAATAGCCTGACCCATGAAAAATATATGGGTTTTGTAAACATATAATAATAATTATCATAGACCATCCTGAGAAATAATGAATATTTTATCATTGGATCAGGTCCCTAGAAATGAATAATTAAATTCAAAGTATGTTTTTATAAATGTAAAATTTCATTAAAATATATATGGAATAAATATTTTAAAAAATACACATTTAATTTTGAAAAAACATCTTTATTATATAAAAACATCCAAAAATTTATTGAAAATATTTTCTTGTAATATAACCTTTTAAACATGTGAAGGAAGCTTAAAATACTTTAGTAGTCATGATAGAGGTAAATTCTTTTCATGTCATGTATGTCGTAACAATGATGCCTTTCATGTTTTGTTAAAAAGTAAAAATGTACCTCATTTAGGAAAATGAAAAGAAGAATAATTTTAAAATATTTCATAAATATTTTAAAATTGGTTAAAATTATTTTAAACAATAAATGGAGAATAATTAAAACATTCTTGAAATCACTTTTTAGAAAAATTGATATGTAAATGGAGTTTTCAATTGAAGAGTTTTCAATCATAAAGTGAATAAAATGATAGGAAAACATGTAATATTCCAAAATAACTAGGGATAATAATATTAATGGTACTTTTCATATATGGATCATATAATTTCATCAATAAAAATTCATTTATATACAATCCTGATAAATAATGAGATTATAACATAAAACTCTTACCTCAAGTCTTGTATATCTTCTTAAACTTTTGAATAAGCGAAATAGTAAATATTTTTTTTTTATACATTTATTACAGAATCATAATAATATATATAATACAATATATGATTTATTTATAATATCTTTTCAACCATTTATTAACAATTCATTACTAAAATCACTATTCTATGTGATAGATAATTATTTTTTTCATGCATGTTTCAATTTAGTTGTAAAAAATATTTATATATTGATCATGTATAAATCAGTTCCAGAATGATAACCGTGACATGAATATCTTATTTATTAATTATATAGAAATTAATAATGATCCATATATGTTATATAGAGAGAAATAAATTACACTATTCATTTAGACGGTATGCCATATGTAAGTATTATCACTATGTTCGAATTTGGAATAATATCAAGAACTTGAGAGAGATTTTTATGATGTTATAAATGATAATATACTTACCCGATGTGATAAAAAATTTCAAAGGGAGTAATATATCAATGGAATATTTTTCCATTCATTCCAAACCTCATAACATACTTCAATGGTGATATTCTTATAAATAAATTTTTGAAAACATCAATATCGATATTTCACAGATGATTTTCAACATAATTTTTTTATCAAATCTAAGCTGAAATTATATAATATTTAATATATATAACATTCATTTATATACCATCAACTAATTCAGGTCCCAATGTCTTTTTTTCTCTATCCTTATCCACATGTGTTGGAGTTAGTCACTTTCTACCATATTTGGATTTGTAAGGTTCCATCTAAATGATCAAGTGATTGAAAATTTTGTAAGAAAACTGGACTATATGAAGGTATTTATCCCAAAAACCATTTAACTTAAATTAAATAGATATTAGTATATAATCTATGGTTTAAATGGTTATTTCTAACAATTTTTTTTTTGAGAATGATAACCATTACATTAAAACATCATTATATGTAGATCTCGTTTAAGACTTATCTAAAACATCATGGTAAACCGCATATCATGAATAGATACAATTGAATGTGGTACTCAAAGAAACATTACCACTTCCTTAATGTAAATTTGAGAAATATTATCATGATATAAATCATTTTTTATATTTTTTATGATTTTAGACATCTTAATATGTTCAATAACAACCCAAATAGCATTATAGGCTTCATTAATTTTTGTAAGTATGATCAGAAAATCCATTGTGATATAATCCCATTTCCATTAATATATCGATAATGGGTGTAAAACCCCCTTATATTTATGTATCTCAACATTATATTTATGACATATTAAACACTGATATAAAAAATATTAAATATCTCTCATCATAATGTCCAACCATACATAATCTTATATATATATATTTATATTTATACTTCCAGGCTAAATAGATAATGATGAGTGGTAGTCTTCATAAAAAATATCCTTATATTTTTATATCAAGGGAAAAAAATCCATTCTGGATCATTATCATTTGATCAAGATGACATTTGAACTTAGGAACATTCCTTTCCTTCTTCATTAATTCGTTATCTTCCTTTTGTGCCTTATTAATCCTTTTATAGATTGATTCTAGAACATTAATTTTTGAAATATAAAATTTGTCCCCTTTATATAATATTTAATGTTATAACTTATATAAAGCCATAAAAATTTGATCTCTTTTCATTCTCATCATAGAAAACCCATCATGGTTATTAAAAATTAGAGAATCTGCCATAATTTTTACGTTTTTAGGGTGGTAATGTATTGCACTTTCATAGTCTCTGATCAAAATCAACTACATTCGATGTAGATTATTCATATCTTGTGATGAAAATATATAACCCAATAATTTATTAACAGTATATATAGATCACATTTCACCATACATGTAATGTTACCAAATCCTTAATGAAAAAATTAAACTATCGAAATCCAAATTATTTATTAGGAAATTCTATTTATTAATTATCAATTTGGTGAGAGGCATAATATTCCACCATTTTATTTTTCATTAGTCCACATTCAAATACAATTTTTGATGTATCACTATATATCATAGACCCTACTCCGCTATAGGGTGTCATTATAACATGATCTATGATAAACCTTCTCTTTTGTTCATTAAAATTTTCATCACAATCATTTATCTAAAGGAACATTAATCCCTTCCAATTTAAAATAGTGAGTGTATTATTCAGCCCTGAGATATTCTTCACAAATAGTCAAAAATATAACAAAATCTAATAAATTTATAGATCTCAACAATTATGATTGGGCTAGTTTATTTTTGAATAACTTATTTCATAGAATGGTCCATCTAAATACCCTCACATGAGATTATATGACACAAGAATGATACTTTATTTAGCCAAAATTCAAACATGGTAAATTTTTATACAACATCACTTTTCTTAGGTTCATCATCACAATAATCTAATTATATTTATTCTATTACATTCAACATAAATATATATCTCCTTAAAATTGTTTAATCATGTCGTTGATATGGGTTATAAGGTAATTTTTCATTATATTGATCTTGTTAAGTAATTGACAATCAATGAAAATATGAATTTACCCATAATTCATCATAAAAAAGAATATTTGGGCCATATGGTTATGAATTAGGGTGTATTAAGAACTTGTGAATATTATCCAAGAGTTTCTTCTATAATTCATGTAGCTCAATTAGATCCATTTTATATGGAGACATGGAAATTATTGTAACACCATCTGTTATTTCTATTAAAATCTCAACTTTATGATATGGAGGAATAATTGGTAAATCTTCTTCAAATACCTCAATAACATTTCATACAATCAGAATATCCTTAATATTGAGTTTCTCACCAATCATATGAGAGAGATATCCATCATGGATAAGAATTACGATTGTTAAGATATAATTTATTTCCCTCAGAAGATCATATTCAGCATCACAATGATAAATGATTATAGGTTAATTTGGAATATAAAATATGACTTTCCATCCCTATAAAATAATAGGGGATCTATATAGAGAGATCACATTTGGGCATAAAATCAGCTAAAATTAAACTAGAGGGAGTATCACAAGATTATCTGGAATCACATTCCCAGAGTATTTTAATAAAGATGAGCTATAATAATAAAATTTTATTATAATAAATTTATGTGTTTTTTTAATAACTCAACATATAATAATTTAGGTGGTCATGTGGTACCCTTATGAAATTCGTCAGATATAAATTATTAGGTAGATATAGAATCCAATAAAACATTTACAGTTCTAGAGTGGATGGTGAGTGTACCTTTCACAACATCACTCAATTATCCCTCTATATTTGTGATAAAATTGAATTTATTTTGTCCTTTTTATTAAGGGGAATTGAGGCCCCAATCCTTATTATATAGTGTATAATGGGTGTCATGACCCAAACCATACTCAGTATTGAGCCACAATAACCCAAATCCCGCCTCTATATGTTAGGGGGTGGCGATAAGCACCGAAGGAATAACTAACTCTTGGATTCCTTTACCTGAAAATATGTGCACATGAAGACCACAAACTCAATGAAAAAGTGTAGAGGAAAAGAAGAAAAGATAAAAAACTATTGTGAATATATCCAAGCATTCATGAACCTTTAGACAGTAGAATGTATGATAGTGTAAACTGAAAAGTATTGGGGAAAAATACACGCCCATCCAGAAATATTTCCAATATTAACAGAAAACTAGAAAACTAAACATTTGAAAGAGAGCCAAAGTCTTGAATCTCAAGATAATATGACCGTACACAGTCCAAGAACTATGTATTTCTAGGCTCCTCTATATTCATGTTCATCCCCTCCATCATCTACATAAGATGCATCATCTCTAGGAAAATCCCATAAAAGGGTGAGTATAAGCATACTGAGTAGGACACCCCAAAATATGAAGGGGGGGTTAAGAGATACAATTGAATTGGAAAACAGTTGATAGAACAAGGTACAGTAAATGAGTGTAGCTCAACCAGATATGAAATTGAATGTATGCTCATTTAAGAACAAGTTGATAAACATAGTGATTAGATGAATTGTTAATCAATCCTTCACCACCTATAACAAGAGATTAGAATCATCCAACCATGGGAAGATAAACACAGAAATCGTGTGGAATGCTTCATATGTCTTCATCTCTCCTAGAAGGAGAGTATCCAAATACAAGGATTGAATCAAGAAGAAAGAATATATATATATATATATTCTTATTCAAAGAATCCCAAACGAGAGAGTAATGGGATCTCTATATCATAGCTCATCCAAGGATGAAGAATATCCAATAGTTATAGAAGTCCATTAATAATTCATGGAATCCCACATGTATAACCTAAACACACAATTCTAATGAACTCATTCTCCATGCTTTGATACTATATTCATTAGATGAAACTTACTCACCCATATAGGTTTTGGTTGCACCTCCAAAATACATCTCGGTTGAGAAAGTGTTCCTCTTTCTAATGATTAAAATCTATGTCAAGGCATGCCACATTACTATTCCCCATAGTCTAGGGGAAACAATCTATAGGTAGAGGACCCATTCCCTAGTACAACAAGAGGGTTTCACTCTCATATTTGAAGGAGGACTCATTCCATGCCCATCATGAGGGTCCCACTATGATGGTCAGGGTCCCATGCCCATCCCAACTTGAGTGTTCAACTCTAGGTCATCAAGGTCCCATAACCTAATATTATAGGAGGGTTAATCTCAGATGGTTAAGGATCCATGCTTAGCCAGGTTGGGGGTGGGGTCCTCTCAGGAGTCTGTATATCACACATGCCTAGTCAACCTGGAGGGTTCCACTCTAGAAGTCATCAAGGATCCATGCCCATCCTAACTATAGGGTTACACATGGGAATTTATTGTGATATTTTGTGACCAATGACATCATCGAGTGTCACAAAAGTGTTATTCCCTAAATATTCTACATCATATCTCTAAATCTGTAATTGAGGGAACCATCGTATTCTATACTAAAAAAACACTCTGCATAGGATACTCACGGGCCAAAATCCATGTTCAACTTATAGACATATGGAAAAATAATGTTTCCTCGAAGGAGGTCAAGGGGTACACAACATGTGAGGGGAACTACACGACATGTGTTTCTACTCCACAGCTTTGTCATGTCCCTAGCCAGTAAATGTAATGTTTTTTTGTATTAGTTCATGGGGTATAGGTGGACTACGCAGCGTGTCTAGGATAACCAGGACCCATGCCGTTTCTTTTGGACGTGTCCATGTACCGAACCTATTATCTGTGTGCATTAGTGCATGCCATTATCTAGGCCATGTATTTGTACATGGAATCCCATCTGTGTGAACCATAACATTGGTTTTCTATCCAAGGAATGGGTAAATGGCATAATAAGGGGACTACACACCGTGTCCTCCATAATATTTCTAAAACCCTTGTTGCTTCCACTGGAGGGGAAACACACTATGTGTTGTCGGGATTTCGACAGAAATCCCAAATTTATAAATCGATCCTTATTTGCATTATTTAAACCTTTTCTCTTCAGATCCAACACTAATGTCATCTGAAACTTGTGTATCCAGCTAGAAATTCGGATTCTGGGCTGTCGCTCGCCGAAAATCACACATCATTTTTTTGGAGGATTCATTGATCATTATACACACTCCCAAGGCTTGAATCCTAGAGGATGTATCTTAAAAATAGAATTTGTCTTCCTTTTCCAATAGAGATCCCATATTTATGCCTTTCTTGTTGATCTGTTCTTGTGTCATCCAGCCACCATTAATCAGGGGGGCCGATCAAGCCCGGTACGTCCCGGAAAAGTGGAACTAGGATCACATGGATCTAACTGATAATGAACACAAATATAAATGGGTATAAAGGCACAATAAAAAAGTATTAACTATCATTTTCCACTAATTAGTGGCCAATGATCAAGAACGGGAATACTATGGGTAGAACAACATTGATTAAATAATTTAAACCTAGTACAGAAGCTCGTGCAATGGCCACAAGTGGCACAAAACAAATAACATGAGTGTATTTTCTTAATAATTAAATCCATGGGAATATAATTCCAAAAGATGAGTCCAAACTCGATTAAAGAACAATTGATAATGAATAATTCATCTTAAAAAATATCATAGGAGATGTTGTGTTCGTTGCATCTGGATCGGATCTGATTTATAGTTTCATTGTCATTCATCATGATCTACCAATGGAAGGAATGAAAAAGCTCTTGGAAAATACCTAGGATTATAAGGATAACCCTAGTTATTTTTCCATGTTGATATATTAATAACTTTTTATTTTAGTTTGAAAAAATAAATTAATTTAAATAATTAATTAATGTAATCTGTTGAACATATCACCAACGAGTGAGGGGTCTAATCGTCATGTGCCGATTCATTTTATGTAACACTTATGGTAAAAACAGAGTTCTGTACCCCACCATGATCTTGGATTGATGATGTGAGATACCATTTAAGATTTATCCTATTTTCTTTTTGAATCTGCATGCTTGTAATATAACAAATATTTAATATTTTAAAAAAAATTCCAGGCACATCGGGCCTAAGAATAGAACACTATATCAACTCCTAACTCTAGAAATGTATATATATATATATATTGAAATACCTAAAATAATTACAAGAGAAAAAATTAGACTCTACATTATTCCCTCATTCATGATTTTCATTCTCGAAAATAAAAAGTAGGAAAACAAATTGGGATATTAATCTATTTATTGGCTCTCCCGCTCCTAAGAACTCTACTGCATGATTTGTGATATTATAGCATGAAAAAAGTGATGGTCCCTCCATATAGGGTTCTCTCCTGTCGATCCTTGATCTCTACTAGGTGATTCTCAAAGGTGGATCCACCCTCTATGTTAATCTCACCTGAGTCGATGACGTGCATAGCGTCAGGCATGTATCTCCTCAGATGTGACATGTGGAAAATGGTGTGCACTACTCCAGGTGTGGGGGTAGGGAAATGTGATAGGCAGATTTGCAAACCCATTGCACAATCTTGAATGACCCGATGGACATTGTGGATAGCCTGCCTTCCCATCCAATGCTTTTCAATCACCATTATGAGAAGACTCGTAAGAAGAAGTGGTCTCCATGCTCGAACTCAAAGGGCCTCTGATGGTGGTCAGTGTAAGATTTTTGTTTGCTTTGGGATATCCTCATATAATCATGGATAACCTTCAGTTTTTCTATCGTCACCTACACTAACTCTAGGCCCACAAGATACTTATCCCCAATATTTTTCCAACACATTGGTGATTGGTAGGGTCACCTGTACAAGGCCTTAAAATGTGACATAATTATGGTAGAGTAGTATTTGTTGTTTTACAGACACTCTACCAGGAAAAGGTGATCTTCCTAGCTCCTTCTGAAGTCCAACACGCAAGCTATCAACATATCCTCAACACCTAGATAGTGTGGTCGGTCTTCCCATATGTATGGGGGTAAAAGGCTGTACCCATTCTCATCTGGGTCCATAATGCCTCCTAAAGGCCTCTACAATATCATGATGTAAACCTCCTATCATGATTGGAGGCAATTGTTGAGGTAACCTCTTGAAGGAGAACGATCTTCTATACATACCATTTCCCCTAACTCTCCACTTAACTCTCCTCTCTGATAAAAAGGAAGTGCACTAATGTCGTTAGTTGGGAAACTATCATCCATATGAAATCTTGGATATTTTATTCATGTATAATCCCCATGAAACATTACATGGGTATGTCATCCCACTTCCACTTCCAGGTCTCAATGGGGTGCAACAACTCTATCGAACCATGGTTCTTAGCCTACACCTACTGATAGGTGACGCACTATGAGATGAACTCGGCAATGATTCAGCTCATTCCAGACCACAAAAAATACCATTTAATATATTTTCACATCTTTCTCACACCAGTATGTACAACTAGGAGAGAAGTGCGGAACGTTCTCATATCATCCTCCCACAACATGACTGGAACCACTATTCAGCCCAGAAATAAGATGACATGATTCCCTCCTTCGTAATATCTATATAGTGAGTCACCTATGGATATATGATCACATAAGGCCTCGTAGAAAATTTCTCCATGATGGGACTCTCTCACATGATTGAGAATTAAAGGTTTAAACACCATTTACTGAAGAAAAGTTGTACCCTCCTACTCCACCAACGTCTGATGCATTGAATCTAACTAATCCAATGTTTCCCACACTAAGAGTGCCTAGTAATTCTTTTTAAGGGAATCTTCTACATCATTTTTATTCCTTGTAGTATATACTATCTCAAATTCATAGTCCTATAGGAACTCAATCTAGTGTCACGGTCTTAGGTTTAGGTCTCTCTGATTGAAGACGTACCTGAGACTCTGGTGGTAAGAGTAAACCATAAAGAACTCTCCTAGAAGATAGATCCTCAACATCCCTAGGGAGAGTACTGCCACATCTAACTCTAGGGTGTGATTCCTGTAGTTCCCCTCATGGTGTATCAACTTCCTCAACCCGTATGTGATAACTGCCTAACATTTCATCAAGATGCAATCATGGACAAATCCATATGTATCACAATACACTATGAACTCAATGCCTTTCTCTGGAAGTTGCGACAATGGAGCACCCTTCAACCACTTCCTCAACTCCTCAATCACCCTCTAGTTGATCTCTGGAATATAAATGCATCCCTTTTCATGCAGGGTGGTTAAAGGGGCTGCAATTCTGGAGAAGTCTGTAAAAAATATCCTATAGTACCATACCAAAACAAGAAATATATGCACCTCTTATACATGTTTGGGTGGATCCCAAGCATTAAATGAATAGATATATTCTGGATCCATGGCTAAACCATGATCATAAATGAAATTCCTCAGAATGTGAGCATCAGGTATCCATAACTAGTACTTCGAGAAAATTCTGAAAAACTAATTCTCTCGAATAAAATCAAGAATAATCATCAAGTGATATGAATTATCCCCCTTTGATACTTAGTAGATGAGTATGTATTCTATGAAGATAATAAAAAACTATTCCAAGTACGTCTGGAAGACCTGGTTCATCAAATCTATAAAAATGGTGGGGGAATTCGTCACACCAAAGGGAATCACTACAAACTCATAGTGTATAAAAGGACATTAGAAATAAAACTATGGAATATCATCCGTAAGAACCCTCAACTAGTGCAATCCAGACCTGAGATTGATCTTTGACAACCCTATTTCAACAAAAAATTGGCCAAATAGGTATTCAATCCTTGGAAAGTGGTACTTGTTCTTTATTATGACCTACTTTAGGTGACAATAATCCATGAAAAGGTGTATTGTCCATTAAAAATTTTTCACGCACAACACTGGACTAACCCAGTGGGACACACTAGTTTTTATAAAAGTCCTCCAACTGCATCTATAGCTCCCAGACCTTGGTAGGTTCAATACCATATATCATAGAAGATATTGTAGTGGTACCGAGCATAAATTCGATGAAAAACTCCATCCCCCACCTCAGAGGTAGTCCCGGAACTCCTTCAAGTAATACATCCATAAAATTCTCCACAACTGAAGAAACCCAGAAAAATGAATAGCTTGTATCACCTTGGGATACTCTTTCCAAATGATGGGTGATGGTCAATAGCCTCTTTCTGAAGGAATCCAATTATTATCCCATATGATCTCTCTATACAGAAAAGGGTAATATCATTCCATCAGTGCATAAGAATATAACTACTCTACAGTAATAGTAAATTTTGTAATAGACCATCAACAGCCAATCCATTCCAAGGATGATGTCATAGGGTTCCATTGTGATGACCAAAAGTTACCACATTAACCTCTCTCCACCAAGTGATATCTCGCACTGCTGAAAAATGAATGATACAGAAGAAGTGTTCCCTATAAGAACCTCAAGGAAATGATGATGTGACATCACCTCAAATTGGAGCTTCAGATCACGCCCTAAGAGTAGAGAGATAGTGGGATGACTAGAACCTATATCTACTAACACTGGATCAAGTTTAAAAAACCCAAAGATCATCCTTCCGATCATCTCTTGCGGTACAAGATCATTGGAATCTATAACCAAATGTTTTCTATGACATCGACCGCCAGCTCCATAAGCCGAAAGTTAGATTCTTATTATTGGTGGTGGTATGATCCCAAAGTATCTTCTTCCACCTTTAGATTCACCCACTCCCCTGCTAACTCCATCTCCCTGGGGACCACCCTGTATTGGCCGTGGAGATCCCTGGTCACAGCGTTGCCTTTGACGTGGTCATTCATCAGGTATTTGTTGGTGCTTCTTAGTACATCTGGTTGGGAAGTCATGCACCATGTGACCTTTACTATTAGAAGTACACCAAAACCCCTCTATGGTATACCCTAGTACGATGTTCTACCTCTAACCATGTGCCTGAGTCTAGATATGGAAGGATCTCCTTCTCTAAGATCCTCGAATCTGGAATCTTCTAGCTAATTAAAACGACTTAGCTATACGGTTCCCACTACTATATGTATCCATATATATTCCCTCTAAACGGAAACTCTCTATCCCCAGTTCTTGCTCCAGCATCCCTACAGAGCTGGGGATGCGCAAGGGAACAACGCTGCCTCAGATCTCTCTACGGATTCCCTGATCAAACTTATATGCTTGTAGGTATCCATCGAATATCATGTCATAATACTACTGTATGAGTTATATAATCCTCACTACATAGTCATACACTATCATCCCTCACTAATGCAGCTCCAGAATCTCCTTAATTTGGACTGATCATATGTATGAGGGGTATTACTCCTCATAGAAAAACTACTAGAATTTGGTCCATGAGAGTGTCAAATCATCATGAATCTATGTAACAATGCACCACTAGCACCCAAATGCTTCATGGATAATCTTGGATTCCAGTGAGACCACATGATCTATTGGTGTCTGGATGATCATGAAGACAAGAAGCACTAACTCTAGCCAATACTATGCTACCTAAATCTCTGGCTTGCCGTAGAACATTAGGGACCTCTGGCAGTAGAACTCATAGAGCATGCGAAGATTGTGTGTGTACATAGACTGCTCAACTATAAATATTTATTTTGAAAGGGGTATGGGGTTATACCTAACCACATAGAGGAAGGGGGTCACAGGATGGACCCTGAACAGAGGCCTCAACACTCATAGTTTTTTTTCATGAACCAGAGCTGGTATCCTTGTTGGATTTCATCTCTAAGGAATCCCTAAAGTTATCAAAGAGTACAAAAGTTAGATAATATATATATATATATATATATATCACAAGGAGCTGACTCAAAAAGGAAATTGAATGAATCATTCCTATATCATTCATGTACCATTAATCCCTAGAAAAAATGTCTCGCCATGACTATTCAATAAAAAGTTAGCCACCATCCTGATGAATTGATAAACTGGCCTACATACCATCACTAGATTCTGTATCCTGAGTGACATACATGAGACAAATCTACATTGTTTCCCAAAATCAAACAAATCCTCTTTATAGAGGTACATCCGAACAACATATCAAGGAATGAAGTTCGCCAGATGCCAATATTTCATCACCCAAACCAAGACGTGGCTCGAGCCGAAAATACCCCAAGACTGCCTCCATAGGCCAAGGGGTCATGAAATGTTCTGAAGGATGAATAAACCGACATGGGCCTTTTCCTGCAAAATTGTGCACACACACATATCCAACTCAATGTAAAGGTACAGAGGGAAAGAAGAAATGATGCAACAGTACTGTAGAGTAAATCATGCATATATGAACCTCTAGATATTATAAAATATAGTAGTGTAAACTAAAAAGTAAGGGAGAAAATAAATTCCCAACGAGAAATAGGTCCCAATCGGATAGAAAGTTAGAGAAATATATATCTTAAAGAGATCTCATATCCAAAATCCCTTTCTACGACCACCATACACAGTCCAAGAACTCAATATCCCTAAGCTTCTATATAGTCATAGTTGACCTCCCTATAGTCTACATAATACACAACATGTTCAAGAAAAACCTATGTAGGGTTGAGTATAAGCGTACCAAGTAGGACACATTGAAATCAAAATTGTGATAATTAATAGATATAACAAAAGAAGAAAATAGTATATATAAATAACTACAATGAAAGAGTGAAGCTCAACCCAATAAGAGAGTGAAAGTAAGCTCATCCAAGAAGATGGGGAAAAACACGGTGACTAGATAACCTGTTCATCGATATTTTACTACATATAGCAGGAGAGAATATTCATCCAACAATTAGAATATAAATATAGAAATCACATGGCATACCTCTCATGTATTCACCGCTATTGAAAGGAGAGTATCCAAATCCATGGTGTTATTCCAGAATAAAGAATATATATATATATATAGTCAATCAAAGAATCCAAAATGAGAGGGTAAAGGGATCTCCATCTCACAGGTCATTCTAAGAAGAAGTGTATAAAACAATTACAAATGAACATTAACAATGACCAACATCCCACACGTTTTCACTGAACCCAAAATTCTAAGTAAATTGGTTTCCATACAACAATATTTTTTTATTTGGGAAGCATTTACTCACCCACATGGTTTTTGGCTGAATCTCCAACATTTTTCTATGTGGGGAAAGGGTTATTATTCCTCGTCAGTCTAAATCTACGTTAGTTTTATCCTCGTTATTGTGCCACAAAGTCGAGGGGCCAAAATATCTAGGTAGTGGACTCATACATTAGTACAAACAGAGGGTTCCAATTTGGTAGTCTAGGGAGGACCCATGCTGTTCCCAGTATGAGGGTTAGACTATCATGGTCGAGGAACCATGTCTATCCTGACTAGAGGGTTCCACTCTAATTAATTGAGGACCCAAGCCCCAATATCATCGGAGGGTTCCACTCAGAAGGTCGAGGACCCATACCCAGCCTGGATGGAGGATTCCACTCTAATCATAATCAATGACCCATTCCTAGACAAGCTAGAGGGATCCACTTGGGAGTATCTAGAGGATTAATTCTTATCCCAAATTGATGGATCTACTCTAGAAGTCATTGAGGACCCATGCCCAACCTACCAGGAGGGTTCCACTTGAGAATCTCGGGTGATATTGCATGACCATTGACATCGTCGAGCCTCACCTAAGGGCTATGCCAGGAATATTCCATATCGTATCCCTAAATCCAAAACCAGGGGAACCATCAGGTTCTTTATGGAAAAAAACATAGTATAGACTACTCTCGGGATAAAAATCTGAGTTTAATTGAAGCAGATATAGACAATAAATGTTTAATAAAGGGAGTTCAAGGGGTACACAGTGTGTGAGGGAACCCACATGGCATGTGGTCCTACTCTACAGCCTGACCATATCCTTTGTTAATACATGAAACCCTGTCTGTGTAACAGTACATGCCATGTAGGTGGACAACACAACGTGTCTAGGATAACTGGGACCCCGGTCATGTTTGTTGGTCGTGTTCATGTACCGAACCCTGTATCCAGGTACTTAAGTACACAACATGATCTACGCCATGTACTTCAACACATATTCTCATCCATGTTGCATGTCACATGGGCTGTCCAATTACAGAATGGGTACATGTCATGATAAGGGGACTTCACACCATGTTCCCCTTAATATTTCTCATACTCTAGCCGCTATCATCAAAGGGGCTATACATCATGTGTTCTTCATTGAACACATTAAGTAGTACATAGTTTAACAGAAATCCCAAATTTTCCAGATCTAGTCTTCATTCCCCAATTCAAGCCTTTCCGCTTGATATTTGATGCTAATATCATTCTAAAATAGTGGATCCAACCAGAAATCATGATTCTAGGCTGTTGCTCACCAAAAATCACCCCTTGTATGTTTAGAGGGTTTCAATACTCATTATGCACACTCTTAGAGATTCAAACATTGAGGATCCTTTCTCAAACCATCTAATCAGTTATCCATTTCCTTTAATAATCCCAGATCTACGACTTTTTTATAGATATGTTATGGTTTCATATATCTACCCTGAATACTGGGGGGGGGCGATCGAGCTTGCTACCTCCCGTAAGAGTTGAATCGAGATCGTGGGGATCCAACCGGTGAAGAATGCAAAGATAAACAAGTTGAAAGGAACAACATAAAAAGTTTTAAAAATAATTGACTAAGATTTCAAGACCAAATATCAAGAAAATTATACTAAAGTTAGAACATCAATGATTAAATAATTTTATTCTAGTACATAGGCTCATGAAATAGAGAACAGTGGCACAGATCCACGAATGAGAGTTGATCCTCTCAATAATTTAATCAATGGGCCTAAAACAACCAAAGTTGATTCCTAACACGATTTAGGATTGATTGTTGATCAATAACGCATATTTAAACAATCCTATAGGATTTGATGCATTTATCTTCTCCTTATCTAATATGATTCAGAGTTCCATCATCCTTCATCGTGATCCACCAATGAAATGAATGTGATATATCTTGGAAAATTTCTAGAATTATGAGGCTAAACCTAGGCAGTTTTCCATGGGTATATATTTATAACTTTTATGTTTATGATAAATAATTCAATTAATTAATTAATTTAATCCAATTAACTTACCGTTAATGAGATTGGGGTCTAAACATCCCGCACAGAATCATTTTATGCCACGCCTTGGTTAAAAACTGTATTTCGGACCCAACTATGGTCTCATATTTCTTATCTGAGATAAAATTTAAGATCTATCCCATTTTCATTAAGAATCATCATGCACACAAAATAAAATATAATTTATATTTTTATAAAATTAATTCTGGGAACATCGTGCCTCAGAATCTCATGTTGTCTCAGTGCCTTTTTTGGAAATATATATCGAAATATATCAAAGTCTTACAAGGAAAAAATTGGGTCTCTACAAGGGGATTGATTATCATACATAACAATATCCCTTTATATAAAGCATAAAACATCATTGTTTGAATAATTCTTATCCACTAATTTATATATTTACCATGTAATCCCCCATCCAAAATCATTGGATCGATGTACAACTATTACACAATTAAATCATTTCACATTTCCTTTTAGAAAATTTCATTATTATTTTTCAATACATTTATTCCAAAAAGGCGGTTAAAGATTTTTTTTCTATGATATTTACCATTCGTGTTTCTAGGAAGCTCTATTTTTCACTTCTTGTCTTTAAAACCCTGAGAATAACTGTTGTTACCACACTCCATTTATACCTTTAGAGAAAATTTAAATAGATATTTCTATTTACTAATGCCTCTTATAGTAAAAGCCTTTCAAAGACATAGTTTCCTAACAATATAAAATAGATCATTTTCCCACTATGTCGATTATAATTATAATAGCATACCTTAAAATTATTGTTTTTTTCTCTTCATACGTACTAATTTATTTCTCATACATTGTTTTATGCACTAGAAAGTACCATTATATCATAGTACAAATAATTTTAGAAAATTATTTTTTGAGAAACTACCTCTTTAACCCCTCACATTATATGGAGTTTATTTCCTCGTTTTTTGACATGTTCTTGATAAGATTCCACCATTGATTAGATTAGACTTCCAAGAAATAGACTGCACAGGAAACATTCTCATGGTCGCAGAACTAAAGAATGGAAAATATCATTTCCATAAAATGAGTAAATTTATTTTCAAATAATGGGTCATAAGACCCATATAAAGAGGGTATAAGTTTTTATATAAAATACTCAGTGGCATATTTCTCATTCCATTATGATTTTATTAGATCAGTATGACATGTGTTACCATTTATACCTTAAGAGAGTTGAGTGAGCATAGTCACAAGATATTATATCCCATCTCCCACTTGATTTGGTTTCTCTTGAGGATGGTTATTTAATTAACCATAACATTCATTATCCACATGATTTCTTCTTATTCTATCCATTTAATAATACCAAAAATTGATTGTGTAACCATCAATGGAAAATAATCAGAGTGAAAGGTCATATATTTATAAAAATATTCCCCTAATTTTTCCATAATTATAACACAATATTATCAAATTTATATTTATCACAGGTTAACTATGGTTGAAATATTTTCAAATTCTTTATAATTGTTCATATTAAAATAAATTACTAAAAAATTCCCACAATAGTTTCAATGTAGGTGAATTGTATGTGCACACTCACCACGTACCAGAATGATGGTCGAGATATAATCAACTGAAAAAATTTGAGATTTACTACCCCTTGATAAATATATACCAATACCACATCCACTTGTAGTATTCAATAGGATTTTTTGGAAAATGAGATAATATCATCCTTATAAAAACATTAGGATGTTATCCTATACGTAGACTTATCCCCATGGGTTTTCACTAAACTCCAATAATACTAATGGTCAATGATTGATATAGATATTCCTATAATATCAAATATTGCTACTAATGATTTTTATACATAGATATTACATCTTAATAGATGAATATTCTATATATTTCCAAAATTAATCCCTAGGGACCATAATGGCTTAGTGTTTTCAGATATGATACATACAATATACATATTTTATGGATAATCTTTGATATATAACATAAATAACTTACCATATAGTACTCATCTTAGACCTAGCATATATAAAACCTTTCTTTATAACCTAAGGGAAGGAAAAAATAAAAAATGGTGAGCTTAGATGATGATTACGGTTAAACATGGGAAATATAAATCATTATAGGATAATATGATCATAAGAGAATGATAACATATTCATGATAATGCTATCAAAGTAAAATATTCATACTTAGAAGATATTATATAATATGTTTTAAAAAGAATATTTATACAATTATAAATAATATGGGTTTGGAAGATGTAATTAACATTAAATAGTAATAACATATGCATAATTCATCATAGGCATATGAAATCATAATCTTATGAACCTAAATAAACCCATTCATTTTAATTCCAAATATTTTGAGTATATTAAGAAATCAGTCATACTCATGCATTAAAATTTTAACAAATCTATTCATAATCATATCAAGGATTATTCTTATGATCATAACTAGAATCAATCATACTCACACACTAATATGTGAACCAAGATATTCTCAATCATGTACACTCTTATTATTATCATATAATGAGATATAAATATCACTTTAACCTATTAAATAGATAGATATAATTTACCCAACCATCACAAAATAATAATTCACACATATAATTCTCACATTATCCTAAATCATTCGTCATATCATTATTGAGTAACCCATGGAAAATAAATGGGTTTTCAACAAAAAACATCATCATAATTATAGACTCTGTAAGGAGATAAAGGAAATGATTTAATTAGATATTTTCCTCAAAAGAGAATAACTAACATCATAGGATATTATCATAGAAGAAAATTCTAATTAAAATATCCTGGTAATAATTATTAATTAAAATTACCTTTTCAATTTGAAATCGATTTGAAAAATAAAAAAATTACAAAATATTATGAAAAAAAATTCTTCTAATACAGCCATGTTAACATGTAAAGGAAGAATAAAATAATTTAGTGGTCATGATGGCTATAAATTTTTTTTATGTCTTATAAATTTATAAAAACATTCCTTTTACATTTTTATACAAATTCAAATAGTATATGGTTTCAAAAAAATAGATGAATCTTTCTTTTAAATTATTTTTTAAAATTTCATAAATCGGTAAAAATTAGATTAAAAAATAATTGTTGGATTATAAATACATTCTTAAATTTTTTTTATAAAACATATAAATGTACAAATAAATATTAGCTCAATAGAAAAATAACGTCAGTTTTCCATAAAAAATCATGTGCTATTTTGAGTTCATAACAAGATGAAAATGAAAGAAAACTTGTAATATACCGAAATATATGGGGGATAATAAAATTATAGGGTTTTATCAGATAAGGATAATATAATTTCAACAATGGAAATTCGTTTATAAACATTCATGATAAAAAAAGAGACTGTAAAATAAATCCATGACCTCAATTCTCATTATTCATAAAACGATATCGAAAATATTTTATAATAAATATATATTTTTTATACATGCATTATTGAACCATTATATTTTATAGAATGACATGTATTATTTACTTATAAAATATTATCATATATTTATTGAAAAAACTATTAAAATCACTATTCCATGTGATATCTATGTAATTATTCATGCATGTTTTGGTCATGAATCTCGTACATTATACATTAATCATGGTTACATTATATCCAAAAATTTTAACATTGTATTATTATATTATATATACATTATATACTTATTTTAAATAATACATTATTTTTAGATACTGAAAAATTAATTTCACAGTTAATGAAGATGGTAGGTTGTACGTACGCATGAATGTTATTTTCTCATATGAAGGATGTAATGAAATATATATAAATAATAATTAAACATTAAAAACAATAATAAATTCATAAAAATTTTATATTAATAAATTTAATAAATATAAAAATACAATTAATATGGATATGATAAATAAATTACACCACTACTTGGTGATGGTAAGGCTAACGTATGCTTGAACGATGTTTTTTTATTTCCATAGGATGTTAAAAAGATAATAATGGTTCTTCCATCATCATAATTACAATTCTCTATAATTACGATACTGAATTCATTATTTTAAAATTTATATGATGGAATTATAGGTAATAAAATAATAAATAATTTTTAGGAGTTCAGACAAAAATATTACCTCTCATTCCATTTTCCACCTTGATATCCTTTATTATGGAAAATTTCAATGGTCATTAAAGAATACAATAACCTACTTATCATGAATAGAAAATTTTAGAAGATAATATTGTAGGGTTTTGTAGAGATAGAAGTTAAACATTGGTTTATTGAATAGGGAGAATGGGTTCCATTTTATAAGGGAGGGAAATGACAAATAAATTCTTACAAATAAGATTAATATATATTTAGTTCATTATAAAAAATATTTAAAATGTCATGAGACTCAAATAAAAAGATTTTATGGTCTAAGTATCATCATAAAATGATCTTTTGATTGGTTTTTCTGCCATTTTAAACAGTATATTTTTATTACCCTCTTTATTAACCAATGTCATCCTTCATCGCGTCAAATAAAATTCAATATTAAAGGGTTAAAATATTACATATAATGTGAAAATTTCCTTATAAATGGACAATGTATGTAATTTTAGAAAATATCATATCCACCTTGTCCCCTAAATTTTTTTATTATTTCCAAATAATTTAATAATATATTATTTCCAAAAAATATCATTAATTTCAATTTTTTAGAATTTATTTTATTTGAAATTGAAGAAAAAATGTAAAAATGTAAATATAATATAAACCATTAATTTTACTAAAATATGTCATATTAATCTATTAAATTTATAGAATTTAATAAATTAATCAAATTTTATTACTTTTAAAAATTTTAAAATCATATTTTTCTTTAAGTAGAATTAATACTATATTGGTGTTTTGTAAGTTTTTAAATATTCAATTATTTAAAATATGAAATAGTTTAATATGCTTAAAAAATTAATTTATATTTTAGTTCAATATTTTCATCAGAACATAACCTATTTTTATCCTTAGATATGAAATGTAGAGATATTAAGGTCAATAGAGTGACATTTTGAATTTATACTTTTTTAAATTAATATAAATTTCATAATCAAATAAATATGAAACAAAGCGAAAAAATATTTGAGATGTGGAATTAAATGGATGAAATTAACTCATATAACAAAATAAAGTTTTATATGATGATTTCATCGTTTTCCAATAGTTTAATCCTTATTTTACTCATTTTACCCTTTCACTTGTGATAAAATTTTATTATTATTAGTATTCATATTCACAAGAAATAAAAAGAACCTATTTAAAAATGTTGATCCTGCTAATTAAAATTATGGAATCCATTTTTAAAAAATCAATTTCTATATGTTTTATAAATTAATTTTGAAATAATAATGGAAACAATTACACAAATTATTTTTTAGGAACATAAATTTTAAGCACAAAACTGGATGTACTCATATCTCATTCCTAGAATAAAATATTAGATGAATGTTAAAAAGAATTATTCAATATTTAATATATAAATATAGTTAAAATATTTAATCAATCGTGATTAATTTTATTTATTAAGATAAAAACATATTGTAAGCATTAAAAATAACTTTCTTTAGAAAATTATCAATTTTACATTCAAATAATTTTTTATTTCCATTCAATTCAATTGATATCTACTGAACAAATTTCAAACATTTATAAAGTATACATTTTTTATAATTTAGAGATTCATATTCAAACCCACCAATCCATAGGCTAGGTTGAAACTATATACATCATTACCGTAAATTTAGACATAGGGTAACATGTATCACAAGATACCAAAACATTAATTTAATATAAAAGAAATATACCATAAAATCTCAGGGTGTTATAAGAATCCAGTTTCTACTTTTACTTGTGATTAAAATAAGTTTTTTTTTTATTTTCTACTTCATATTCAATAAATACTTTTGACTTATTACATTTTCTTCTTTTGTATTTTAATTTTTTTTCTTTTCATTTTCTCCTTGATTTATATATTGTTTGAATTTACTTCTTGTATTTATAGTTTTCTCTTTATTTTAAGTGTCACTTATTTTAATTATTCAATTTTATGTTTTTTTTAAATTTTCTTTATCTCTTCTACATTTCACATATTCATTTTCATTAATTTTTTCTTCTTCTTTTCATTTTGGGTTATTGATTCTTCTTCTACTTCATGATTTTTGGTTTTTGAAAACTAGCCTCTCCTTTTATTTATAGTATTATATTAATAGTTAATTTTTTTATATGTTTATCATTGTACTATATTTATTTGATATTTATTATAATTTTTTCCTTTAATTTTTGTTCTTTTTAAAAAAAATTGTGTGATCCAAATTTTTCATTAAATCATACTTTTTATTCTTATTATAACTCTTTATTATATACTCTATATTAACATCTATTTCTAGTTCTCTGTTTTTCTACAAAAAATATTCTTCATAATCCCTTAATATTTTCATTTTTTATTATAATTATACTTTATTGCTTTTTAATATGACTTTTATTTTTGGTTTTATATCCAACTAATACATTGGTATAGTCTACATTGTGTTTTTATTTTTACATTATTTTTGATTTTCAATAAATTTTCAGTCTCTATATTACATTTTAGAACAAACTTTATGTTAATTTATTTTTTATTCTTCTATATCTTGTGATTCCATTATTACCCACACTTCAAAATTCAACAATCACTTTAATACTTCACATTTTAACTCCATGTCTTGTTTTTTTAGTTTTGATTTATTATATCTATATTTCTAGCTTCACTTTTGTTTAATTATTTTCCAGTGTTATTTTTTCTCTTCTACCTAAACATTTTATCTTTTTAGCGGATTTCGTTTTTTAGGATATTGATTATTTTTTTCTAAAGTTTCTTTTTCTATGTTAGCATTACATTTAACTTCCACTAATTTTTTTAAAAATTATATATCAATCTAGCACATTCTACTAATTTATCATTCCCAACATCATTTGAGTCATGTTCATCTCATGCTTCTACGTATTTATATGAATTTTTAATTATTTTTTCCAATACTTCTTCATAAATTCAACTTTTTCCTTCTAAAAAAAATTCATTTTCTCATTTATGACATTTTAAACAAACTCTAACACTATATCCATTTTAATTTATATACAATTTGTTTCCTATTAGTTTAATTTTATTCCATATGTTTACTTCTACATTATCTTCTTGTTAATAATAATTCTCATATATATTAATGATCACCCAAAGTGAAGAGTGGTTTTTATTGACTACTATTTTTCATTTACATCTAATTATTTATATTAAATAAATTTATTTATTTAATTTGTATCATTTTAATGAAAAATAGATTTAGAATTAAATATGATAATGTCATAAAAATTTAATATCATATTTGAAAACCATCATGGTTGTATATTGGTAATAGAAATGTGTTTTATGGAAATAAAATTTTATATTTTATATTTCAGAATCTTGTGAGACCCTTGAATGTGGAGGTGGTCCCCAAAGCCATGCTACAAGATAATATAAATCATATGAGATTTTATTACTAAAATTTTTAATTTCTATATTTATCTTATAATTCAATATTTTATTTGATATCATAATAAAAAATATTTATTATTTTTTAATGGAATTTTTTAGTTTATATTACTTAAAAAATAATGTAATAAATTTTAAAGAAGAATAATTATTTAATCTTTATACTTTCCTCTCTTGGTCATATTGAAATTTTCAATTCATGGTTACATAGATGAGGTAGAACAACAATCACAATTATTAGCGGGTGGTTACTATTCATTTCAAAAAAAATTATCTTTTAGTTCCTTATTTTGATGAATCACAATACACTTAATATTTAGTAAATTTAACATGGTGTTTGTTTTTATATTAACTTATCAATATTTAATAGGTAAGTTACTCAGGGATGTGATTCATTCCTTTAAACTTGAGTTATCATGTTGGGGGAATCAAACTATAGGTTAGTCGGTGGTTTTTGCAGATTCATTCCCAAAGAAATTGAGTTTAAATATTGGGGGAACACAATTATTCCTACTATGTGGATTAATCCAATGCAGATGAAGCTAAAATAGATGATTTATATTGCATAGAAAACCTGGTGGGTTTATTAAAACTACCATGTGAGAAGAATGTTGGGGGGAGGGATGAAATCCATTGATCCTCACTATGTAATGTAACATTAATTCTATGAAGAATGGTTTAATCTAATTTTATATTTTATATTCTTTTTTATCCATGTTTATTATTAAGTGTTATATAGATATAGAATCTAAAAAATGAGATGAGGAATTTGGAATAATAATGGTAAAATTCTCATTATAGGGTAAGTCTATTATGAGGGAATTTTCTAGGTCCACATGTTATAAAAGTGATTGGGTAGTGTTTTTATAAGAGGAATCGATGAGAGAGTAAGGGGTTGGGAGGTTTTTTTGTTAAATTCAGTGACTTTACATTAATATGATAATATTTTAGAATTTATAAATGATTCTCTGTTTTTATTCTTCTATATATATATTATAATTCTAGTTATTATACTATAATACATAAAAAGAAGAATATTTTTTGGAATCCTAGGTGACTGTAGAGTTTAAGATTTCCCTTCTCATTGACCTCATACTTTGTTTTTTTCCATCTATCAAGGCCACTATTTTCACTATCACTGAACACTAGGGTTGGATCACCTGAGCCAAGTTTTTCATTTATAATCTTTAGAAACATGAAATGTTGAAATTCTACCACAATCAAGTTATAATTATAGGAATCACCTTCAATTGGTTTATAATGTTGTGTGTTTTCCTTCCAAAAGTCTCCAAGTCATTTTTCATAGAGTAGATTAGTTGCTCGATTTAGTGGTCAATACAACCAAAATCATTACGAAAAATGGTATTCCGTATAACAGATTGGTTCCACTTCAGACAATATAAATAAATTTGTTTATTTATCCCCATTGGTCTATCAACATCCCAAGCCATAGTACACATGGAACTTTTTTATATGGATAATGAAAATGAATATAGATATGGGTGGGATTTTACAATCTTAACCCTCTCCAATACGAATTATTGTTTGATTGCAATTTTGATCTCATTTTCATTAGAGTAATAGAAACTCAGTTACACTTTTTTGGCTCTCTTAATTATAATAATGTCTATAAAGATGAACAGTAAAACCCACATAACCATCCATGGACACACATACCGACCAAGACCATTCAACCAATTATCTGATGGGTGGATTCTTCTAAAAATTTAGTTCAATGATAGATAAATAGTTTCATGGTCTATAAAGGGAGATGAGTTTTATTCTTGAATACATTAGATTGTGATGGTAGATGGAATAGCATTATGTGTTTTTGGTGTGCTATTCCCTATAGACCCATGTATATGTTTACCACTATAATCCATAGAGTTATATTACTAGGATAGGGGGATGATGGATTTGAGGATAGGGGTGAATATTGGGGAAAATAATATTAATTAAATGAGTAATTGAGTCCATTTATATAATCATCTATACAAGAACATTTTCATTGGGCGATGTGTGTAAAAAATTGAGTAATGGAATTCTGTAAATAAGGGTATAAATTTCTTTGTATAGGAAGTATGTTTGTGGGGAAATTGGGACCATGAGTTTGGTTGGTGATGGGTGTATTTGATATATGTTTGGATTGGGGAGAGTGTTTGTGGGATGAAGAAATTCTGTTGTGAGAATCAACAACTTATCTTGGGTAGTAGAATCTTATGGAATTTATTTATCCTAGTTATTCATTATTAATATTACCCATATCCTCTTTAATTATATTTCTCATGTAATAATACATAAAAATAATCCTTTTCATTTTATCCATGTGTTTGTAGGGCCTTATCGGTATATTTTATGGATTGTAGAATATAAAGGAAAAGTTATTCATGGAATTGTCACTTCCACTGATGAAGAAAAATAATCTACGATTTGGAAATTAATATGTAAAATTGATGTGGATGTAGTGAATTTTTAATCATTTTGGAATGAGTTTCTATCAAAAATTTATTATTTATGATGACATGTGTAACATTATTTCAACATTAAATGATATTATTTTTATTTTATACTATTATCTTTATTAAATTGAAAAACTCATGGAATTTTTTTTTCAAACATTGTGTTGTTAAAAATAGAGTAAACGATCTCAGATTGGTATAAAAACATAGGAAAATAATATTTGTCTCAGTTATGATATTTAATTACCTTCCACACATTAATCTGTCACCCTAATTTTATGATATGATATAATATTTTGTTTTGATTTCACATACTTGTTAAAGTGAAAGGTCACCTAAAAGGGATCAAAACCAAGAAAAATAGTTTGTATTTCAATGAAATCATAGGATGATGATATTTAAATAACTTTTGAATTTTAGGAATCAAACACATGTTGATCTAATGGCCATATTTCGTGGTATTATCCCCAATATGAATTCACTGTGATATTTTTTTTAAAATGACATATCACTTATCAAAGGGTTATAACCGAGCATAAAAAAATTGTATTGACATAAAAACATAGGAAAATGATCCCCATTTCATTTTTTATCTTAATGAATCATTCATATATCAATTTGATTCCCTAATTTCTCAGTAAGATGGAAAATATAATTTCATTCTATTATTACTTATTAATAATGAAAAATAACACATGTAGTTTTCAAAACTAAGAAAACAAGATTAGATGGGCATAAAGACTTAATAAAACGATATATTATTCATTTCTTATTGGTAAGAACCAACCATATGTAAAATTAACATCAAAATTTCATGGAATTATTGATTTTGTCATTTGTCCTTCAAATTTTTATTAATGTGACAATTCATAAAAATGTGGTCAGAATTGAGAAAACTTGTTTAGATTTCAATTAAGACATTGGAAAATGATTATAAATGGTTTTAGTTTTTTAGGAATTAATCGTACATCTATATGCTTCTAGGATTGATCTATATTATCAATATTTAATTTTCAAAATGATATTTTTTTAAATAAAGTGTGACTCATCTGGTGTTAAAACTGAGTAGACAAATTCACATTGCTATAGAAACATAGAACACTTATCCTTGAGACAATTGTGATCTATAGTAATCATATTCACATCAATGCATTTTTTTATTGATAATATGATATCTCATTCATTGTTTTACCCTTTTCAATTTTATTTTTTCCTGTATGGGGAAGGGTTTATATAGGTGATGGGAGGGCAAGTATTTTCCCTCTTTACTTGGGATGAAATCCGTGTGTACTGGATAACACAGTGATGATCGTATCACAAGAACATTTAATTTGATCATGCGATGACTCATTTTTTATCTTATGGAATCGTGTGATCATAAAAATAAGAATTAAATCAGATAGAATATACTCCATGGTAGAATGGGTTTTTGGTCCCTAAAATTCTTGCGAAGGATTCAGGGACTATCTCTACATCAATCACATTATTAAATAACGATAATCTGATGGCCTTGACTCTCTTCTATGATGCAATGTGCTCCATATAAATCCAATTTAAATCGATAAAAATCATCAGAGGCAGTAGGGGTTCACGGTCAAAAAACTACATTTCATGCCTCATCTGTCTTCGGTTCAATTGCATAATAAAAGGAAGATCATGTAATATACTTGATCTTAATTTGGAGATCATGAATACGCTATTGGTATTCACGGTTTAGGCCTCACGGTGGCCTCAGTTGGTTGTCTCAGTCTGACGGCTATCCAGAAAGGGATGGTGATGGCAGCGATGAAGAGCATCAAGTGATCATATAATTTTTTTGAGTTTCCTTGTCGAACGTGAAGCATTAATCTAGGAGGATGATTATGGAAGTCGTGAGGATAATGGGTTTTAATTGAGTTTGTGAGTCTTGGTTTAAAAACATATGGTGAGGATTAGCGGTAGGCATGATCGATGGCACAAATCAGGGGGAGGCATGACTGGACTGCTCAAATTCGATCGTGGTGGAAAAAATGCCCTTCCACATAAAAATTCCATGTCACATCGCCTTTGTTATACAATCCATTCTGTGATTAACACTTCTAAAACTGACAATGGGTTTAAAACCTTTACCATCTTCATCACATCCATTGTGGCCTTCCTCCCACTGAGTCTATGGCTCAGACTATACATGTGCACATGCGGGCTTGCACACCATGGGCCCTATAAAAAGGATGGACTTCCTCTGGTGGGAGCTTTGCTCCTCCACTGGTCTCCCAGTTGGTCGAGCCCGACTCCCACTAGGCATGGTTGACCTTTTGTCCCATATGGGCTTGTGGTAGAATTAGACTAGTTGGTTAGTGGCTAGCCATTATTGCTTTCCTAAAGGTGTTAATAAAAAACATATATTAATAATAATAAATTTATTAGTAGAATATTATATTCCCAAAGTGATCTCCCCAAATTGAATGCCTTTATGTATTCCATTTACACCATAGTCTTCGAATATTCGATGAAAAAGTGAGAAATGCACAAATATTGGTGTCAATATTCCTTCTAGCTTTTTGATTTTTGATTCTACATCAATTTACATTTCAATATTTTCCGTAACTTTCAAAATTAATTTTTACTTATCCCTTTTCATATTTCTTTTGGATTATGGTTTAATATTTGAATTTTAACTCTATTACTCCATTATTTTTTTGGATCAAATACTTTTTCTACATTTTTTTTTCAATTCAAATTCCTTTTCAAATTTTCATCATGTTTTATAACTTATATATATATATTCGAACTTCTAATTATTACTTTATATTCATCATTATGAATTGTATACATTTTTTGTTTTATATTATTTTTCAATGTCTCTAATAAATTTAGAAAACCTTGAATTTTTTATATAATTTATATTCTACGTCATCTTATTCTAGACATTCTACAACCATTTTCACTTTCTATCACCATTTTCAGCTTCCACATTTTCATTTCATCTCTAATTCACCGCTGGTTACTGTGTTGAATTTTTATTTATGATACCTAAGTTTTCACCTTCACATTTGAATCAATGTTATCTAGAGATATTTTTTCATCTACATCTACACCTGAATGTGTTTGTGGATTTAATTATTGTTAATTTTATTTATTAATATTTTTAAAATGTTTATTTTTCAACATAGACGTCTCATTCCACTTCTACTTCTTCATTGAATATTTTCTTACTACTTCTTCTATTTCTCCTACTCTACCTTTGACTATTATATTTTTATCTAATTAAATTTTTCCCACTGCATATGTATATGAATTTTTTAAATTTTTTCCCAAATATTATTTATTTATAATACTTTTTTACTAATAATGGTTATCATTTTACATATTTACTGCATTTTATATTAAATCTATCTTTATGTCCATTTCCATTTTTAGATCTTCTATATTAAATTAAATTTGTTCTTTTCCTTTTATTTTTTCCATCTATATTTTCATATTTTTAGTAATTCTACCATGATATTTAAATGAACCCATCAAGAGATGTGTGGTTTTCAATTATTTTGATTTTAATTTTATATCAATGTTACTTAAATTAATAAAATTATTTTAAATTACTAATTTAAATTATAAAGAGAAATTTATTTTGAAATATAAAATTAAAATATCATCCAAATGAGATGTCATATATGATAATTAACAATGTAGTATTCCATATTGAAATGTGTTAATTATTGAAGGATATTTTGAAATTTTATTTTTGGACACTTATGAGACCATTGTATGGGGAAGTAGATCGAACATCATTATATCAATAAAAGACGAATCGTCTGAGATATTATTACTAAAACTATTAATTTTTATTTTTCTCATGAATTTTAATATTTGTTTTGAGATCATGATATAATGCTTAATTATGTTTACAATAAATTTATAATTTAATTCATGTTTATTAAAATAAAATTTAATAATGTTAAAGGAGTATTGACTAGCTAAACTATACACTGCCTCTCCCTACTATGATGATATGACTGATTCTTGGTTATGATGATGAAAGGAAGGCAACCACCACAATTATTGGAGAATAGTTTCTATTTATATTCCAAAATGATATTTTTCATAGCCCTATTTTGATGAATATAAAAATAATTATATTTTTTTAGATCAACAAAATATTTTCTTTTATGCTATCATTATAATAGATTGAAGGAAATTTGGTTATGGTTGAAGATGAATTCCCACTATACATAGGTATAAATGGTAGGGGTATCAAAATACCTACGATTATATAGAGGGGTGTTGGGCCTTCTTATCCTAATAGGACCCACATAGATGTATCCTCTTTCATTGATTTTTACTATTTGGGCCACCTGGGGTAGTTATTGTAACTATCAAGTTAGAGTCATCATTGGGTGAGGGGTGAAATTTTTTGAAACCCACTATGGAAATAAAAATTTATTTTTCACTAAATTCTATCTTCTTCTAGGACAACTCTACTTGTATAGAGTTGATTTTTTTCTTGAGATTTATTTATAAGTAGATTTCACAGGTTATATAATATAGAAGAAATGTACATCTAGAAAATGTCACTTCTTATATGAATAATTACTTTCTTATTCTAACAAGATGTAACATTCTGTATGACTTTCCATTGTTGATGATAATTATAGCAGTAAAAAGATATTAGAATAATTTTTTTGGGATTAAACACACAATCACCTACTTTTAATGTGATTCACATAAACTATTATTTTTTTTGATAATACCATTGTTATTTTTGGAAAAAAAAATTATATGAGCAAATTTAAAATTTATATAATTATTATATTGAAGAAAAAATGTAAGAGGTGTTTAAAACCCAATAAAAAGAGATCATATTTGTTTAAAAACATAATAAAATTATATTCAAGTCATTTCTGATTAAGGTTAACCAACCACATAGCAATTTGAAATTTGAGTTTATAGCCATGATTGAAAGATCTTTTTGAAGTTCACATTCTTATTAAAATGTGTAAAAATAAGTAAATGATTTTATCATTACATGAATATTTATGTCATTTATGAATATAATGCATGTCAATCCGATGTGTGGTTTGTCCATAAAGACCAATCATTTTTTTATTAAATTTATATCTTGAAAAATACATGGATAACGTTTAAAATCAATAAAAATACCACTTATTTTTGTTAATTCAAAGGAAGAAATCTATCATTTAAAATTTTTCAAATAATAACATGTTTTACGTAAATTAAATATGATGGTTTTTCAAAAAAAATTGTGTTTTTATTAATTTAAAAATCCAAAAGAATGCATTAATGGATGAAAACGAAGAAAAAAACCTTGTATTGTGGTTAAAACATAATAAAATGACAGTTTCAATTTTGAAATGTTATAACAATACCTAATTCAATCTCATAGGTGATTTCCTATAATGTAAAAAAAGCATGTTTAGTTGATTTAAATACAAAAAAGTATATGTTACAAGGTCAATACATATAAAATGATGTAAAATTGTCATGAAATATTAAGATATTTACTTTTGATTAATTTTTAACATGTATGAATATACCTCACATAATTATAACATTTAGTGTGGCCAAATGTACTGATAATAAGGTTTTATTGGACCTAAAAGTCTATAAAAACAAGGGTCATAGAGTCTACAACAAACCAAAGTTTTCATATTGTGATCTATCTGCATGTTAGATTAATTCTCCATGTATTCTTGCATGTCTAAAATTATTCCATATTCATTTCCAAATTATTTTATGATAATCTGAGACTATTTTGTGTGATTTAATCGCTTTTCATTTTCCACTATTTCTAGGTACTCCTTTGGAATTATACTTTTACTAATGTTACTTTGGATTATTCCTTATGATAATATACTCATGATTTTTGCTAATGTTTCTACATTTTACTTCAGCATTTATATTTTCATTTGTATCTACCACGGCTAAAACAAAATTTCAATTATTTAATGAATCTAGTTTTATTCATCCAAATCTACATTAGATTCAACTACTACTTCTAGCTTCATTCCAGCTTTATATTCAACTAAAACTCTTGTATTTTTACATTTTTATATGTTGATTTTTTTTTCTATTTCTATTTTATCTACTTATATTTATGATTACTTTAATTTAATTTATTCCATTTATTTTATTTCAACTATTTCTTATCTTATTTATTCATTTACTTAAAATTATATATTCTGATTGAGATCCCATAGATTTTTTATTTCAATTTTACATCTTTTGTTTATAATTTTTATTCTCCTGGATTAAGTTTTCATTCATTTACTCTATGGATTTTAATTTTGATTTATCACTTTTTATTTTTCTTCTTTATTTTGGAATTTTACTTCTAGGAATTTCTAATGAATCTTGTTTTATTTTATTTTTTGTTCAATGAATTTTTCTATTTTTTTAATTTTATATTGGGTTCCTCTTTTGTTTTTTGTTCTACATTTCTACTTGTTATTTTTTTCTTCTACATTCATGCTTTTTGTATTTTTTACATTTCTATTACATCTAATTATTCTTCTATCTTATTCTTATCTCTTCTAGATTAACTTCTTACTCTCTTTCATATTTATACCACTTGAAATTTTCAACCTAATTTATTCAGGTTTTCATTGTTATTTTACTTATATTTTCTTTTTATATCATAAGTTTTTTATTTTTATGGGTAAATAAAACTAATAAAATTGTAATTATACTTCTGATACACTTTTGAGAATTTTTTTCCTACATTTGGATTTTGGATTCTTATCCTACTTAAATTTTGGATTATACTTAAAATTATATTTTAACAATTTAAGGAATGTTTGTATGAAAATAAATCCAACAAAACTACATTTTCTATTATTTTAACCACATTGAACAATGAATTGATGTTCCATCACTTCCTACATGGTGAAATTTATCCAATTCGTATATAATAAGTTATTACATTTTAAAAATTAAGAAAAATCAATGCGTCATGATTTCATGATTATTTTAGATTGGTTAATAGATGTTTGACACATTGATGCTCGTCTTTTTACATTAAAATAATACAAATTAACTTTTGGTCATTTTGAGAAAAAAGCTTGTTGATCTAACCTCAAATCTATTCATATTCATTAAAAATAAAATTGTGTCCATTTTACAAGGATTTTATAATACTAAATTATAAATTTACTATGATATCAGGACAATATGAGCCCGTTTTTTTATTTTTGAACCATAAACACTCATTAATTGACATAAACCAATAAAAAAACTTTTTCACATTTGGAGATAACCACAACATAGATTGATATATGATATATTCCTAAATTAAAATAATCCAATGATGGATGTTGTCATATTATTTAATGACAGTACAAGTTTTTTTTGAATTTTAGAATATTAATTATTATTTTATACTATATTTTTTATTGTTCTAACTACATAGTATATTGAATAATATGGGGTATACTAACTCATGCCAACACCTAAATGGTGGTTTTTTCTGGGATTTAATGAAAATACATCATTATTTTCTATGTCAATTACCATTTAATGAATGTTTTTAATGTCTTATATGTCATAAAATATTTGATAATTTTTTTCTATTGATTTAATGACAATTCTTGGTAATTAATTAGGTTTTAACCATTTATCCTTTATTTGTTGACTTTTTAATCAATATGTAATCACTTTTTATCCTTCCATGATAACCACATGTAGGATTGATATGTGGTGTATTCCAACATGACACTAATTAAAAAGAGGTCATTATCCTATGATTTCATGACAACCCAAGGTGGTTTTATATGATTTGACGCAATAAAGGTTGTCTGTAAAGTTTTCTAAATATTATTAAACTGGGTTTTGTGTTTTTCAAACCACAAATTACTATTGGTTAGTTTTTTGGTCCATCCCTACATGTCAAAAATTCATCACCAATAGTTGAGTAGTGATTTTAAAAAAAACCCTAGTTTTTCGATTAGATATGACTATTTGATGAACATTTTTCACATAAATCAATAACAAATATCAATTGGTCATTTCAGAAAAACTAAAAGCTGGATTGATGTGAAACCAAATCGTACACATCATTAAATAAATGAATTTGTTTCCTAATATTCAATTATAGTAGAATCACATTTTCTTGTTTTTGACACTTTGATGCACATTTGAATAGAAGTTTATGTCTAAAAAACAATTTTTTATTCATTTATACTACACTACATGAAACACACATTAGAATTAAATTAATCATATTCATAAAAGTTAAATATTAATCAACAACTTTTTTTCTTTTATTTTTCAATAATTCAGGGTAATTTCAAAGGGGTTATCCTTTCAATAAAAAATTTTTAACTTCTAACACAATAAAAACACAATTTTGGTATTTCTAAGGAAATATTATGTTGTACTGATGTGTGATATAGTTCTATATATTGAAAATTAAATGAAGGTAATTTTCAGAAAATTTCATAAAAATTACAAGTTACATTCATGGTTTTAATCCTTTGATGTGGGTTTTGAAGACATTTAAATCTAATAATACTAGTCATTGAGATATTAAAACCACATTGTATGATGGATTTAGGTTTAATCTATGTCATAAATTAATCAATGTTTTTTTGGATTTGAAGATAATTCATGTTTGTTATCTATTCATTAATCATTTGATGCATGTTTTTTAAGATTGTTAAATCCTATAAAACTTTTTTTTGGTCATTCTGTCCACACCTCACATTGAATGATGATAGATTTATTCATAATTGTCAAAATTTATTCATAGATTTTTTTTTCTATGATTTCATGCTAATGCAAGGCTGTTTAGTTTTTTTAACCCTGGCCACATGTTTTTTACATTGATATAAATAATGTTTTTTTAGTAATTACTAGAAAACGATGAGTCAAATTTACTTATATTCTATTCCTATGTTTCATAAACTAAACCATGATTCTATCTTATCTAAAAATATTTTATATATATAAAAATTAAATGGTACTCATTTTTCCTTTGATTTCATGATAATTTGACGCGGTTGTTTAGTTTTTAATCCTTTAACCCACATTATAATGATTGTTAAACCAAACAAAATAGATTTTATGGTCATTATTTTAAAGCCACACTGAAGTATGGTCTATTAAAACATGTCATATCTACATCTAGATCTTAATATAATAGTAGTTGGAAGTTATTACACCCAATTACATTAATTGAAGCACCTGCTTATTAATTTTGTTGTGATTTTCACCCATCTATAGATTATTTGTGATAACCGTAGTGTCAATTTTTCAAATTTAAATGTGCATCATATTCATTTATAACATTTTTTGTTTTTATATTGAAAACAATTATTGAAAAAGGGGTTCCAAAATGTGTGGTTAAAAAAAGTAAATGAGAATATATTAGCATGAAGTCTTAGGAAATTGATATTTGAGTAATTTCATATTTTTATTTACCTACCAAAAATAAATATAACACCTAAATTCCTCAGTATGATCGAATGTTTTGTTTGTAATTCACATAATTATTAAAGTGAAAAGTTTCCAAAATGTTTTCAAAACTGAGTAAATGAATTCTTATTACATCAAAAATATATTACAATGGTCATAAAATTATTCATCATCTAAAGGAATCATGTATGTGCCAATATAATGGAAATATTTATCGATCTTATCAACAGTATCAGTTTACATTGATATTTTTATTAAAATGAAATGTCACTAGTAAAGGGGTCATAACCAAGTATATAAATTCAAATTGACATAAAATAAATAGAAAAATGATCTCTAGGTCATTATTATCCTATATGAATCTTCCACACATGAATCATATGACCATATTTCTCATTATGATGGAAAGTATGCTTTTATATGGGTATTGATTATTAATAAATTAAAAATAAAATGTATGGTCATCAAAACAAAGTAAATGAGATTATATTGGCATGATATATTAGGAAAATGATTTATGAATGAGTTCTGGTCTATGAAAACTAACCACACATCAATATGTCAACTAAATATATCAGTATGATCGACTGTTTCATTTGACCATCACATTATTATTAAAGTGAAAAGTCCCCTAAAGGGGTCAAAATAATTAAATGAGTTCTGATTTCAATGATAATATAGGAGAATGATTCTCAATGATTTAATATTTATTGTAAATCTACATTCAATTAATCTAATATTTAGATTTGTAATTATAATCCAATGAATATTTTCACTAGGTTATTTTTATTAAAATGAAATATTACCCATTAATGGGTAAAAACCAATAAGAGGACATTAGAGTGACATTGAAACATAAGATGATTATCCTAGAGAAATTTGATATCTGAATGAATTATCAACAAATAAATTCAATTATTTCATTATAATCTAAAATAATATAATATATTTAGAACTTTTATCACTTTTTTCTATTTTAGGTACTCCTTGTGACTTTTTTTACCACTTTAACATTCTTAATATTCATTTATTTATGACTTATGTTTCTCATTATGGATTCAACATATATATATTAAACTAAATCGACCTTTAATTCTTCACCAACATTGACGTTAAATTTTTTTATCACTCCATTTTGTAGCTTCAACTTCTAATTTATATTTAAATACCACTTCTTGATAAATTTATACTTCATATTACACTACTAATTTGGGATTCATACATTATAATCTTTTTGATTTTGGTTTTTTGTTTTAATTTTCATTAATATTTATTTTCCATTATTTATAATTTCATATCTGATTGATCATATGTTTCTTTTCCAATTACATTATTTTGACTATCTTTTAAATTAATTTGGGATCTATATCCATTTCTATATTTTGACTTCAATATTCTATTTTTTCATTTTTAATTTATTTTTATTTATTTTTATTCTATTTATACATGAGTTAATATTTATAATTATGTTTTTTCTTTTAAATTTTATAAATCATATTACTTATTTTTATATTTCATATGAATTCTCCTAATATAAAATTCCTCTTATCCTCTATTAAAATTTCACTTCAAAATATTCTTTTTTTAATGTATTTTCATCTAATGACTCTAGATTCTACATTTAAATTTAAATTTTTAATTTATTTTCTCTTAATATTTTTATTTTAAATTATTACTTATTCTACATCCCAATTTTGGATGTTTTTCTTATTTACATTCATTTTACATCTGGTTTTTTTTTTCTTCAAAATATTATTTAAATTTTTTATTTATTTTTATACTTGAATATTTTTTTTATACATATAAATTTTCGTCTAGTTGTTTTTCTTCTAAATTTTATTCATCTTGATATTTGGTTATCTCTTACTTCTAATTTTACTTATGTCATTAATATTCTCTCTTCTAGATTAAATTCTTACATTAGTTATTCTTTTATCCTCTAGTATTCTTATATGAAATTCCTTTAACATTTAATTTTTTGTTAAATCTATTTTATTCATTTTGTATAAGTCCTCTAATTTTATTATTATATCAAAATGGTTTTTATACTAATTTTCTTCTTTTTTATAATCTAATTATATCTTTTGTATTTAGGATACTCTTTCACCATATATTTCTAATTTCTTCACTACATTTTTATTCCCTATCCTTCAACTTCTGGATTATATTTTTTTATTTCAAATTTGATTTAGGTTCTAATTTTACTTTTATGTCGAATTCTTCTTCTACTTATGTTTCTCTTATTAAGAAAATATTTATTCAACATTTTATCATGTATTATTAATTATGAAATCATTTATTTGGATTTCTCTATATTATTGTATTTTTTTTTTAAAAATAGTTATTTTTCCTTCCAATTACAGTATCTATATAGCATTATAGGTCCCCCTACTTGTTTATAGATTTTCAATTCTAATTTACCTTTATATTTAACTATATTTATTTATTTCACATTTGATCATAATTTTTAGATTTCACAATTACGAATCATATATTATTAGTGATTTGAATATATTTTTATGATATATATGTTATGATTTTATATTTTTCATTAACTATTTCTAGTGTGAATGTTTTTTCTTCTAACTCTTCCTTTGAATATATATGTGATTGTTCATTTTTCATATGATTTGGTTTCATGTTTTTGAAAATTTTCTATGTAAACATTGATTTACCCTTCCACATCCCCTTCATTCAAACATTTCATAATAATTTTTCTCTTTCTAATACTATATATTTTTCAAATAAATTTTTATTTATATCATATTATGCCTCTATATATGTAAATGATTTCCATTTTAGTTATGTTCTTGTCTCGTATTTTTATAAAATATTTTTTTATTTTCTTCTACTTCCATTTCCACTTTAACTTCTCTTTTCAAACATAAAATAACACTTATTCTATTAATCATAATATAGATTTAGAAACTACATTTTCATCATGTTAATCATATTATTTTTCATATGTATAATCTCTATCAAATTTTATATCAAATTATTAATTTTTTTTTATGATTTTTTTTCTTTATAACCCTTATCATTTTCCTCATCAATTATATTTTCTACTAAGTACATATCTATATTTATTTTAGATTTTTTTCAAGGTTTATGAATTCTTTATATTTTTTCCTTTTATTTTTGTCTCCATAATTGTATTCTTACGATCCATATATCCCTAATATATAAATGATCACCATGAGAGAAGAGAGGTTTTAGGTGATTGTTTTATCTTTATATAATGGTTATTTAACATAATAAATTTATTTTATTTTAATTATTAGTATTATAATAAAAAATGGCTATTGAAAGAAAAATTAAAATATATTTCATATGAGGTATTATTTTTAAAAATGGTATGTATAGTATTTCTTAGAATAATGTGTCTTTTATTCAATGAATTTTATTAAAAAAATTGAACCCTATGGTTAATTATGAGTGGGTAGGTGGTTCCCATTGTGTAGTAGGGAGTAAAGAAGACTAATTTGAGATATGATTACTAAACCCTTAATTTTTATTTTAAATACACATTTTATAATTATATTTTAGATCATTATATATTTTTTATTTATATATTTAATTTAATTTAAAATAATTAAATTTAAATTTATTAAAGTTAAAGGAGGTTTGATTGATAAAGTGTTAAACTAACTCTTCTCTGTTATGATGAAATGATAGACTCCTTCTTACATTGATGATTTTTGGATAACCACAATAAAAAATGGAGGATGATTTATGTTCCTATTCAAAAATAATATCTTTTCGATCCCTATTTTAATGATTCATAATACACATTAAATTTTAGTTTTGTTGAATTGAATTGGGTTTGTAATTAAATTTTACAATTTCCAAGGGGTCAGTTTGTGTGGTTAGAGATGTGTTCCTAGTGAAATTGACTTCAAGTGTTGGGGGAAACACAATTGAACCTATTATGAGGATGGATGGTGGTCTTACTGATCTAGATAGGTCCCACAAAGATGAATCCATTTTCAATGATATGTACTAGTTAGGCCACCGAGAGGTATTTTGGTAATGACCAAGTTGGAGTTATATTGGGGGGAGCAGTGAAATCCATTAATCCTCATTATGAAATATAAAATTATGTATATACAAATTCATATCTTCTAAAATAAACTTATTTATTCATCTAGAATATATTATAATAATAATATTTATTTATATGTGTATTTTATATGTTGTAAAATATATAGGAAATTTACTTCAATAATTTGTTACTTCCTTGGAGAATCCATAATTTCATGTTATATAAAGATGAATCATTCTATAAAAATTACACTACTAAAGCAGATTAATATAGTTTGAAGATATTAATCCCAATTTTTATGGATTCATAATATACTCTATTATTTTTGAATTATTTTCACTCAAACATTAAATATTTAGGATAATATTACTGACATTTCTTCAACATTAAATGGGCATATACCACATTTCTAACATTTTTTTAATATATAGAAAAACACTTTGAAAAATGGGGTCGTAAAATGATGAAATGCACTTTAATTGGTGCAATAACTTTTGAAAATGATATTCTAGTACTTTTCGATCTGTACAAACCAACTACACATCAATACGTCACATCAATTACCATGTATGATCGAATGTTCCATTTGAATATAAAATTATTATTAATTTATGATAAAATTTAGCAAATAAGTTCAAATTCATAGTAAAATTTATGATATTTATAAATAGAAAACATGTAAATATGAGGTATGGTGTTATCATAATGATCAAAAAAAATTTATTAGAGTTAATGTTATTTAAAAATACATTTCTGGGTGTCATAACCTAGAAAAATACATCAAATTATCATATTATAAATGAATATAATCTATTGTTTATTTTTTGACATGTAATAATAGATCACACATTAATTTGACCCATGTATTATTTTCAATGACTAAAAGTGTTCATTTATTTATTTAAAAGTCATAAAACATTCATTATTTTTTTAAACCCTAGAAAATGACAAATATTATACTTAAATAAATCATCTTAGTTTAAATATTAACATGTTACAACATACCCCAGATTAATCACATAATAAAATTTCTCCAAATAAATAGAACCATGTATTTATTTACTTAAAATTCAAAAAACATGTGTCAAAAGGAAAATACACAGAAAACGACATGAAATTGTCATGAAATAACATGACATCGAATGTTGATAAATCTTTTACATATATAAATATATCACCTATTAATAAAACATGTAGTGTGGTTTAAATTTACAAAAAAAACTATTTTATTTTATAGTAGTTTTTGAAAAATACATCTTAGTGTTAAGACCTAAAAAATGAACTCAAATTATGTGGTAACAAGACATCAAAATAATGGACTATATATTCATAAATGTTAATTTTTTCAATAATTATTTTCCATTGATTTCAAAATAATCATTTATCATTTCTTATGATTTTATAGTTTTAATTTTATTATATTTCTAGGAACTACTTATAACACATATTTTTAATTCATTTTATTTATCCTTTTCCTTATGATAATATTCTCATATTTATTATTTATATTTATTCTATTTAATTCAACTTCTATTCATGGTTTTTTATATAAAATTACATCTTCCATGGAAATAACATTCTCTTCATTTTTATTCTATTTTTAACCTTCCACTTCTAATTCATATTAAACCCGTAATTATTTCTTATTTTGTGCTTCAAATTAAACTACTATATTTAGCTTCATTTCATTTCATCTTTCTAATTTTGGGTTTTTATTTTCCATATTCGTTTCTTCTTCCTTTATTTATTATTTTTTTCATTCATTCTTTTGTTTATTATTATTCATATTTTATTCAAAAATTTATTCTACGATGAATCTACATACATTTCATGAATAAGAATTGAAACCAATCTTTTTTTTTATTTTATTTATTTTAATTTGTATTATGTTTTTACTAATGTTTATGTTATTATTTAGGTTTTTTTTTAAAAAAATATTCCCCTATTAATTATATTTATATTTATTATGAATTACTCTTAAGAAGTGCTCCTTTTCTTATTGGTTCTAATTTAACTTCATGTTATGCATCCATTTAAGGTTTTTTCATCTGTTACTTCCAACATCTACCATACACTTTTTAATTTCTCATCATTTCATCTTATAATTTTCCTTTTGAATTATTTCTTCTTCTTCTGCTTCTATATAACTTATTTTGCCTTATAGACTTCTCCTTTATTTATAGTCTTGATTTATTTTTTCCCTAAATTATTTTTCTTCTTTTGGTTTTATTTTCATATTAGATTCTTGATTTTTTTATTCTTCTAAATTTTGTTAGTTTTTAACATTAAACTCTTCTAGTTTTTTATTTCCTCGTACTCTTGATTTTTCCTCTATCATATATATTATATATTAACTATTATATCTAGTTAATCATTATTATTATAGAAATATTCAACCAAATGTCTTCGTATTTTCTGTATTATGGTAATAATATTTTCATCCATTTTCATAAGTCCATTAATTTTATTTTTATTCTTAACTAATACAACTTTTTATACTTATAATATATATTTTTTATATTCTCTTTGTGAATTTTGGATTTTTCATTATGAAACACCTTTTATTCCCCCATGTTATATTATATCCAAAAAATTTTTTGAATTATTCATTCTCCTTATACTTATGGGTTATATTTTTCGGATTTCATCATTGATTTTATTTCTCCTTTTACTTTTAAATCAAAATCATCTAAATTTTTTTATTTATACTTAAAATTATCCTTCTACATTTGATCATGTGATACAACTTGTCAAATTTTTCATTATTTTTATTTTTCATTTATATACATAAATTTTTATATATGTTTCTTTCCTATGTTTTCAATCAATATATTATATTCTAGATCCCTATAATTTATATATTTTCGATTTTTCTTCATCCTACCATACTAATTTTGCCCCACTTTCAATAATGTTCATAATTAAATGATTTAACATTTTATCATCATCTCTTATTGGTGTTGTTACACCCCAAAAATTTACAAATAGATTGAGTATAGAATGCAAGAAACATTGAGTCTCTTTAAAACAAAACTTTATTATTATCGATCGAAATTTTTCAATTCTGTAATTTCAAATTCATAAAACATACATACATGGTTGACTTCAGTAAGATATTTATAGTCTGATAAGATAAACATAATTTTTGATGAATAATAACATACCCTTATGAATAGTAATGAATAGTAAATAGGCAAAAAAATAGAAATTTCACCCATGAATGCATAAATACAATTTAGACATCTTATTAGTAAAAAAATTATCATAGTATAAGTATTGGTATTTTTATATGTCATAAATATTTAAATTAAAATTTTGTGATTAATTTAATAATTTATAATGGATTTTTTTTAATAAAATTTAATATTAATTTTTTACTTTATTTTCCCATGTTGTTTAATATAATTTTATGGGACCTTGATTAATTTCTCATGGTGTTAAAAAAAGAGTTATAGTTTTAAAGTTGTTTTTTTTAATAAATTGTGATTTGATTGAAAAAATAGATTAAGAATATTTAGAAAACTATTTTAAAAAAATGGATTTCATTTTTTGAATTATACACATCTAAAAATGGTTGGGGTTATTTTTTTGGATTCTACCAAAATACTTGAATTTTTTGTGAATAGTAAAAATACAGTTTTGAGTTTTCGATGTGTTTAATGAAATCAAAATGCATTAATAATTAATATAAAATTCTGGTCGAGTTGGGTATAGTAAAATATGGAATGAGGTGTTCCATGTGGCTAATACCATGGAAAAATACCATGGGCAAGTTCATGGTTTGGTAAAAACCACTAATGAGGTGTCCCTTCAAATAAATAAAAAAACTCTCTCTCATTTAATATAAATACCCACTCATTACTTAGTTATATTTAATTAAAAACTCAAAATCATTGAATCTCTAGTAGTTTACCTTTCTATTAGTCCTCCCAAGGTGTCCTCAATCTCCAAAGGTCCCAACCATCACGTTTTAGGAGTTTCTCTATAAAGTAAGTGAATCTACCCCCCTTCTCTTTTTCAAGCTTTCATTTTATGTTATTATTTTTAATTTCTTTTGTATTATGATGTGATATATCATTTCATATCTCACCTTACTATCCAAATTATATAATAATGGTGAGATACAAATTTTTCTCTCATCAACATATTTTATGAATTTTTAAGCGACGATTATAGGATACAAAATTTTTCATAAGGTATTTCTTAACTTTTCATTTATTTTGTGTTCCTTTATTTTTATTTCCTCACCTCCTTTAATAAAAATGTTGGGATGACTCCATTATATTACATTTACTGCAATTTTTCTTGATAAGGTAATAATTCTTCATCATCTCTCATTTCCCATTTGTTTATACTAAAAATGAAAACACCATCTGAGATGTGATAATTTACCACATTCAACGATGATGAGTTTTAAATTTCTATTACTGCCATAAATTATGGTCAAGAAACTATTATTATGGTTTAACCGTGCTATAATATTTTTATTTTTTCTAATATATGGTTCTATAATCATTTTTTACACATGTTTTTTTTATAAATCAAAATGATTTTGTGGTGTTCAAAAACTACTAATTAACCAAAACGATTATCATTAGATAATTTATATAATGATCCATCTTTACACCATGTAACCAAATTAAAATTACAACCATGTAACCTTATGTATGTTCACTAATAATATATAACATCAATTCAGTACAACCATCCCTATTTTACATGATTCCTCATTCATTTATATATGTATACTGATCAATAAACAAACAGACCCGAATAATGAAATTGAACCTCTTAACCCATCAAAAAAACCATGAATGAACTTAATAAGGTTATAATAAATCAATTAAAAGTAGAAGTGGTTCTATAAATATTAATTAATTAATCTAATTTGGTTATCATGGACACTAATACCAAGTGAAAAACACACTCAGACTAAAAGTAAGGGTTTCTTCATCTCACTTCTATTTTCAAGAGATATTTTGTATTCACAAATATTACTTGTGTATGGAGTATGTGAACTGTCTATATATGTTTCATATCATGAATATATTTATTTTAATTATATTTAATGTATCATTTAATGAATATTAATTTTTGTGTCATATGATTTCATTTATTACAAATTTGTAGGTACTTTCTACCCGAACATCCATATTCATTCGGGTTGCTTTTATTATCTACTCACCTCAATTATATTGTTAATTATTATAATGTAATCCTCATAAATTCCATTTTAATGTTATATATATGTGTATCAAAAATAATACTACTTTCATTTATGGGGAATTATATGTCTTAAAATAATCTTTAAAAAAATATTCCTGAAATACAAGCTCGATTCAAGGAACTTCTTGGATTCTTACCAATTTTGAAGCTCACTCTATCATCTGTTTTAAGCCATTTTTATCATTCTAAATTTAAACATTTCAAATTTAAAAATATATTTCGATTAATTAATTATTTTATGAAAGCAAACATGCATATTCTCATTAAAATATTTTTAAATAATTCCTTAAACCACACTAAAATGTTTTTTTTCTAATGCTTCTTTAAAAACACTTTTAAAATGATTACACCTCAATAAGACATTATTTAAGCCTAATATATAATTTCAATGACCATACCTTTTATTTTCTGGGATATACATGTTTACAATCTGATTTCATGATAAATACAAATGATTTTCCAAAATAACTCTTCTTTCAAAAGTAAAAATGATTTTTCTCATCTCACATTAACTTTTAAGAGACATATTCCTTGTTCAACACTTACTTCTTACATGTGATTTATGTAATTACATTTGGTATGTCATATAAAGAGTATTATTATTCTTAGGATATTCTAAGGGAATATAATTTGAATGTTTCAAGGTGGTATGGGACACTTTGGAATGTTTAAGGATTTTTTCCACAAGAATTTTTCAATGGTCTAATTTATAAGTATCATTATTTATGTAAAAATCATTTAATGAGTCTTTTATTTCATAGTGATTTATCTACTATGATATAATATAAAAAATATTTTGTTGAAGGGTTTCTGATTAGATTGAATTTGGATGTTATATCATGATATAATTCACCATATTACTCTCAATGGTTAGTGTTTACGTTTAATGATTGGGGAATGTTATTTACATTTCATATGTTAGTTTTAATATGAATTTATATATTTTTTATATATATCCTCATTCATAATAGGAATTAATTGGACTTATTATGTGATGTGTGGGGCCCTCTATATCTACTCGATGCATCGTTATGTCTCTTGAGACAAACTAGGTCATGGCATGAGGCCTTGGAAAAATGGTTATTTAGGGTATTGGCATGAGGCCTTGAGGGTATGTTTATGATGTTTGACATATAAATATCCATCATTATGAAAATTATATTGATAGTTCATGTGGTTATTTGACTAGTATAATACCCATGATTATGCTTTATTTTGTAATTATTTATTCAACTCTTATACTTTCCATAATGTGTTCAAGTTATCTTTTTAAAGGCATGTGTTTTTAGTTATTCACCATGCCTAATGATTATGTTTATGTTATATTCTTCTATATTACTTTCCCTGATTGAGTGTTTTATATCACCCCTTTCTTATGTTTCATTTTCCCAGGACATGAATAAGTTTTTTATGAATGACCTTTAGGGATAAACATAGATTTTTGGATGATCCCAATAAAACATTTATGTTGTATTTCATTTCAAGTTGTAATGTTGAATCTATATATATATATATAGTTTTCAAAAACAACTAAATAACTTGTTTCTTCAGGATTTTATTTCTTTAAATCATTCCAATTTATTAAAATAATTCATCTTCTCTAGGGTTTTGGGGTCAGGGCATTACAGTTGGTATCAAAGGCAGTTTAGTAGAAAACTTATAAACTAGATTTAGAAAACGTATGTTAGGGAACAAACACCAAAGATATACTTTGACGTTAAACATACAAGAATGTCCTGGAATTTTATTAAGAAATAGATTATGTGTATATTTCTATAAAATACATCCATGTCGGCACACTACAAGTGGACGTGGTTCTGGAATATAGGTACCTAGGTGTAACAACACTGACAAAGAGTTTCGAGCTTGACTTGGGGTATCCTGGTACATGGAAAATGGACTTACTGTGCACCTGGTTTGATACACCTAGGGGATATTCTTAGGATAATTCACATTTTCTAAAAAAATTATGATAAAAGAATTAAATATAGTTATTTCCACTAAGAAACAATGTTTACAATTATGAGATTAGTTATGGATAGAATTTGAATTTATGCTAAGTATTTTTCTAAGTTGAGATTGTACATCATGATTCTTAATCTAATCTAGTGTATTTCATTGTTTATAAATGGCGCCTCGAAAAAAGGTATGAGATCATCACAATTTCATGTGATGAATATAGTAATATGGATCATATCTCTCGTGGTCTTAAATTATAATTTCCAAGAAAGATAGTCTCTAATGTGTCCTCATTATATGAGGAAACAATATCATGTGTTAACAAGGTATGTAAAGAATTCTATGAGTCCTATGTATTTTAAGGGAAACAAAAGAAGAATATGATGGTAGAAAAAATATGGATAATGGGAAGAAAGGTAAGAAGGGTTTTCCCACATGTGATAATTATGGAAAAATCACCCTGTTAAATGCATTAAGGGAATGGGTGTTTGTTATAAGTGTGAAAAAAGGACACCAAGTTCATGATTTTAAGGGTATGAAAATGTTTTCTAATGTACAATTCTTTAAATGTAAGGATATGGGAAACTGTGAGAATCAATTTTCCAAGAATCAAATGAATATACACCAAATGATGATGCTATATAATGATCAATTATGATGCTTCCATAGATGATGTACAATGATTAATATGCATTATCAAGAATGGTATCATTTGAATATTTTTTTAGTGATGTAGTAGTTATAATAATTATTAAATATATGAGGATTTTACTACAATAATTTTTCATTATGGATTTGAAACCATAAGTTGTATGGTTCCAAGAAAATATATTCACTGGAAGTTAAACTTTTTGGAAAACGCATGACTTATTGAAATAAAACAATTAATATATATTTGTTGTTGAGATAATGATGAATAAATTATTGTTTCATATATGTACTGACTAACTTGGAATGTATTATTGACTTGTCAAGAATTTGTCTATTTTATCATCAATGGAGTTTACAACACTTTTGGATTTAAGGAATATATCCAATAATATGTATCTTACTTAAGGAGTACGGAAGAAGGCATGTTTTCAATATGGTTTCTATATTAATTCAAGTTATTTCCAAATTTCATAATCATAAATGATAATGTTATTCACATGTTTGGAATGTGAAAATTTATAGTTGGTTCATGTTTATTAAGGGTTAATGATAAGTTCATCTTGGAAATTCAGAGACCATCATTATAAAGTGTTGAGTCATTATATTTTGGAATGTTTAACAATTTAAAAAATGGTTTAAGATGATCATTGTACAAGATTTTATAGGTTAATTTATTACTTCACCATATGGAATAACAATTACTAAGTGGTGAAGTATATATAGTTCAAGGTCAACTCAAAGGATGTGTTTGTAAATAGAAATGTATGTTTACACTCTTATAGAGTTGAATAATTTCTCAACTCAAGGAAAAGAGCCTTAAATAAAATGATTTCCTATAATCATAATCTTTGATAATATAATTGAATTTTTTACAGTTGTTTATAGTTTTTTAGTAATCAAAAATTCATCTGAACATGTTTTCTATTACATTCAATCAGAACTTCATAGTTAGATTTTTCTTCCATGTCAATGATTTTACTTCCAACTAATGTCATCCCATTCGAAAGCATAATGTTTTTGGTGACCACCTCATTTTCATTAACCATTTTGAGATGATTTTTTAATAACCTTATTTTCTATGTGGGTTTCCCACAAGGAAATTTTCAAGAATCAACCATTAACTTTTTAATTGCAATTATTAATTGCGAGGATGAAATTATGTTGAGAGGTGAATAATGTAACACCCTAAGAATTTAAAAATGTATTTAATATAGAATGCATAAAACACTGAGTCTCTATAAAACAAAAAATTATTATAACCTTAGCAATAAACATAATTTTTCACTTCTGTAAATTGAATTTTAAAAAACTGATATACACAGTAACGTTTAGTAAGATATTTAGAGTTGGATAATACAATATTTTTTTTGTGGAATAGTAACATAACATTATGAATTATAACATACCCTTGTGAATAGAAATGAATATTAATTAATACTAAATCATCAAACAAACAGAAACTTCACCCATGAATGTATAAATACAATTTAGACATCTTATACGTTACAAATGGTCGTAATATAAGTATTGGTATTTTTGTATATCATAAATATTTTAATTAAAATTTTATGATTAATTTAGTAATATAAAATGGATATTTATTTTCATAAAATGTAAAATTAAATTGTTACCTTATATTCTTATGGTTACATGTAAATTTTATGGGACCTTAATTAATTTCTTGAGGTGTTATAAAACATGTTATAGTTTTGTAGTTATTTTGTTGGAATAAATTGTTTTTTTATTTAATATTAAATTAAAAATATTTCAAAACCTATATTAAAAAATGGAATTAATTTTTGAATTCTACACATAGAAAAATGGTTGGGGTGATTTTTTTGTATTTTTCTAATATAATTGAATTTTCGTGAATAGTAAAAATATTGTTTTCAGTTTTCGGTATGTTTAATGGAATCATAATTATGTAATAATTAATAAAAAATTCTGGTAGACTTTTATACAATATTATATGACATGAGGTGTCTAAAATGGCTAATTCCATGGGAAAATATCATTGTCAAGCCCATGGTTTTGTAAAAACCACTAATGAGGTGTCCCTTGAAATTAATAAAAAACATCCTCTCATTTACTATAAATACCCACTCATTACTTCATTTTATTTCATTAAAAACACATCTTACTAAAATATATGGTAGTTTTACCTCCATAGGATTCCTCCCAAGGTGTATTCAAGCCCCCAAGGTCCCAAACATCATGTTTTAGGAGATACTCTACAAGGTAACGGAATCTACCACCCTTCTCTTTTTCAAGCTTTCATTTTATGTTATTCTTTTTAATTTATTTTGGATTATAATGGGATATGTAATTCTATATCCCATGTTACTATCCATAATATTTAATAATTATGAGAGACCCATTTTTATCTCATCAACATATTTTATGAATCTTTAATTGATGTCATTAGGCTGTTGAAGTTTTCGTAAGGGATTTCTCAACTTTTATTTTATTTTGAGTTCCTTTTTTTTCTTTCCTCACTTACATTCATCCAAATTTTGTGATTACTATATTATATTACATGTACTGGATTTTTTTCATGATAAATTAATAATTCTTCCTAATTTCTCATTTCATGTTCTTTTATACTAAAAATTAAAACACCATCCAAGATGTGAAAATTTACCACATTCTAGGACGATGGGTTCTCAATTTCTATTACCATCTTAAATTCTAGTCATGAAAACATTATTATAGTTTAAATAGACTATAATATATGTATTACATAAAATATATGTTTCTTTATTCCTTTTGTACATATTGTTTTGATTTATAATGAAAAAGGAGTTCGTGGTGTTCAAAAACCGCAAATTAACCAAATAGGTTATCATTAAATAATTTATATAATGATTCTTCTTCACTACAAGTTACCTAATGAAATTTAAAAAAATGTAACCTTTTTATGCTCACTAAAAACATATAACTTCAATTATGGACAACCATCCTAATTTTAAATGATTCTTTGTTCATTTATATAAGTGTAATGATTTTGAATCAAACAGACCCGAACAATGATGTTGAATATTTTAACCCATCAAAAATTCCATGAATTAACATAATTAGGTTATAATAAATAAATTAAAAGTATAATTGTTTCGATAAATATTAATTAATTAATTTAATTTTGTTATCCAGGACACCAAGACCAAGTGGAGAACACCCTTGGACTTAAGGTAAGGGTTCCTTCATCTCACATCCATTTTCATTCGATATTCCGTATTCACTACTATTACTTCTATATGGTGTATGTATAATTACCATTAATGTTTAATATAATTAATCTATTTATTTTTATTATATTAAATGTATCATTTAATGATAATTAATTATTGGTCATATGATTCCATTGATTAAAAATTTGTAAGTACTTTCTACCTAAACCTCCATTTTCATTCGAGTTTCTCTTATTCTCCACTCACCTCAATGATATTATTATTTATTCCACATAAATTATGTGTGAATGTTATATATATGTGTACCAACTATAATTATACTTTAATTTATGGGGATTTATATTTTTTAAAAGTATCTTTCAAAAATTCTTACCGAAATACAAGCTCGATTCAATGAACTTCAAAGATTATTACCTACTTTTAAGATCACTATATAATATGTTTTAATCCATATTTATCATTCCAAAATCACAAATTTTAAATTGAAAAATATATTTTTGTTTAGTTCATGTTTTATGAATGAAAAATTCTATTGTGCTTTTAAATCATTTTAAATAATTCCTTAAACCGCACTAAAATGTTTTAATTCTAACGCTTCTTTAAAAAAAACATTTAAAATGATTTCAAGTCAATATAAATTTATTTAAGACTAAAATATAATTTCATTGAACATCCATTTTATTTTATAGGATATACATGATTAAAATCTAATTTCATGACAAATACAAATGATTTTCCCAATTTACTATTATTTCTAAAGTAATATAGGATTTTTCTAATCTCACTTTATCATTGATGAGATATATTCCTTGTTCACCACTTACTTCTTACTAGTGGTGATGTACTGAAATTTTTTATATCATATCATGAGTATCCTTATTCTCATGATATTCTAAGGGATTATTATTTGAATGTTTCAAGGTGGTATAAGACACTTTGGAATGTTTAAGGATTATTTCCTCAAAAAAATTTCAATGGTCTCGTATAAAAGTATTTTTATTTATGTCAACATCCTTGGAGGAATATTTTATTTAATAGAGATATATATTATTTGATATCATCTATAATTTTTTAATGTTTTATGATTAGTTTTAATGTTGATGTTCTATATGGATATCATTCACCATGTTACTCTGAATGGTTAGTGTTTAAATTTAATGACTGGGGAAAGTTATTTACATTTTATATATTAGTTTCAATATGAATGTATATGTCTTTTATGTTTATCCCAATTCATAAGAGGAATTAATTATACTTATTATGTGATTTTTGGGGCCTACTATAGCCCCTCAATGAATCCGTAGATCGCATGAGAAAAACTAGGTCAACGCACAAGGCATCGACTAAATGGTTATATATGGTCTTGGCATGAGGACTTAACAGTATGGTTATGATGTCTGATATATGAATTTCCCCCTTTATGAAAATAGTATTGATAGTTCATGTGGTTATTCAACTAGTATAATATCCATGATTATTATTTATTATGGAATTATTTATTGAACTCTAAATCCTAATATAATGTGTTCATGTTTTCTTTTTAAATGCATGTGTTTTTAGGTATTCATTATGCCTAATGTTTATGATTATGAAATCTTCCACTGTTTTACTTACCCTTATTGAGAATTTGAGATCAACCCTTTCTTATATTACATTTTCTAAGGTCATAGAGAATTTTTTTTTATGAATGAACTTTTGGGATAAACATAGAGTTGTGGATGTTCCAAATAAAACATTTAAATTGTATTTCCTTTCAATTTGAAATATAAAATCTATGCATGTATCTGGTTTTAAAAAACTACTAAACTACTTGGTCCTTTGGGATTTGATTCATTGTAATCATGAATATGTAATTAAATAATGCACCAGCTCTAGGCTTTATGGGTCAGTGATTTACAAGTGCTTTGATTTTTTATGTTTGATATCTATGTTTTCATATTCACTTTTTTTCAACATTTTTAGTGGTATTTTTTTCTATTACCTTTAATTTTTAATATTCATATGTCATTATTTTAATATATTCGTCCTTTATATTTTGAAAAAAAATTCTATCTATTTCAACTTCCCCATTCTCTTCCCCTTCATTAAAACATTCCTTAAAACTTCTATTATTTCTCCTACTACATTTTTGGAAAATAAATATAAATCTAGTTCATCTTATAATCCTGTATTTTTATATTCCTTTTCATTTTATCTTTACACGTATTCATCATTTCATTTACTTTTTTCGATTATATCTCTTATAATTTGATTCATCTTCTTCAATTTATATTAACTCTTCCCCTATGTTCATTTCCATTTTAATTCCATGTGTTTTATTTTTCTTTTATTTTCTCCATTTATTTATTTTATCTATATTAATTTCTTACTTGTTATAATGTGATGATAAATAAATGATCACCCTAAGACGAAATTAGTTTTATATGTTTGTTTTTTTATTCATATCATGGTTTTTTAAAATTTTTATATTATTTTATTTTAGTAAATATAATTATAATGAATAACAGATTTTGAATGAAATATGAATTAATCTTGCAAAGGAGATATCATATTTTAAAATCATTAATTTTATATTGTATAGATAAATGTTTCTTTTATAAAAGGAAATTTATAAATTTTTATTTTCAGAACCTTTCTAAACCCTTCTATATTGAGGTGGTTCTTAGAGAACTATAGCTAGAGAAAAAGAATCATATGAGATATGATTACTAAAAATATTAATTTATATCATTAAAATACATTTTATTATTTTATTTGAAATCATAATTTAATGTTTAATTATGTTTTTAATTTAACATAAATTTATTTGAATAAAATTTAATAATGTTAAAGGATGAGGGATTGTCGATTCTTTACATCTTCCTCCCTTGTCAATGATGAGACGATCAATTCTTGGTTTACCTTATGTAGACATGGAAATAACCAACTCTATTAGAGGGAAATTACTATTCATATTCCAAATATATATCTTATTGGTCCTATTTTTTATGTATTTCAAAAAAATAAATATTTCAGTGGCCGCTAAGGTCCAGCTCATTTAGTAGCTGCTCTATGGGGTCTTAGTGAGGTCTCAGTTTCAAGTCTCACTATGTTCTTCCATGTTGGTTTATCATAGGATTTTCATTGTATTTCTACCCCTCCTTGAACTATTGTAATATATATTTTAGTGATGTTTACTTGAATATTTTTTAAGATACCATGAAAATGTCATGTATCATAGTGGTATGGAGTTGTATATGTGTTCCTATTGAACTCGGGTTCAAGAACATGGGGAAACAAAATTCTGGAGATTATGGAGAGGGTTTTTATTCTAGTTTGTCCCGATAGTACCCATATATATGAAGACAATTTTGATGATATGTATTTCATAATTCACTTGGGGGTGTTATCATAACTACTAGGACAAAGTCTTCTTGGTGGAGCTGTTAAATCCATTAATACTCATTATACAATGTAAAAAATATTATGTTCATAATCCAGTCTTTTGACTTGGTTGATTTTATTATTATGGATCCATGTTTGTTCTTAAGAGTTAATCAAATGTACATTCTATTTGAAGTATTATAGATAGAAAATGTACTTATAAAATTTTTTATATCCTAGGAGAAACTATATTTTCCTGATCTAGCATGAAGCATCCTTAGAGAAAACATTCCACTATTGAAGCTAATTATAAAAGTTAGAATATATTATGCTCAATTATTGTGGATAAAGTACATAGTAACAAATTTAGAAATTAGTTTCACTAAATTATTTTCCCTTATGATGACACCTATGTAATTTATTTAACATTAAATGTGCATCTCCCCCTTATCTGTTTTTATTCTTCTTATATTGAAAAACACTTAGAAAAAGGGTGTTTAAAACATAAAAAATGTGTTCAGGTTGGCAGGGAAACATAGAAAAATGATATTTGAGTCATTTATAATCTATAGGAACCAACCACACATTAGTATGAATTCATAATATATTTTTTAATATAATGTTCCTCTTATCTGTCACGGTATTGTTAAATGGGGTCAAAACCACGAAAATGAATTCAAATTTCCTTAAAAATTTAGGACATTTTTTAATAGGTCTATCAATCTATCATATATTGTGGTTGTAATTACAAATTATAAAATTTTATTAGATTTAAAGGTTTCTAAAAATCTATGTATGAGTTTTAAAACCTGTAAAATTACCTCATATTGTCATTTAATCAATGGAAAACATCCCTTGTTTAATTTTTTTACATGTTAGAACTAACCACATGTAATTTTGAGTTGTGATTTGTTAAAAATGACAAATATATCTATTTTATTGATTTAAAATTCGAAAATAATGCATCAAATGGTGAAAACATAGAAAAAGACCTCACATTGTAGTTAAATAATGTAAAAATGATCTTTTTTTAATTTTATACGTCATTCTAGAAACCTCACGTTAGTATGACTTGTAGGTTTTGAAAAATTATTAATAATGTATACTATTGAAATAAATGTTAAAAAAAATACATCATAGGGTTATTACATTAAAAAATATCTCTGTTTGTTGTGAAATAACTATACATGGTATTTCAACTAATTTTTGACATATATGAATAGACCTCACATCAATCCAACAGTTAGTGTGGTTAGAATAACTGAAATAATTGTTTTATTATACATGTTATTCATTAAAAACATGCATTAATGAGTTAATACTTTAATAAAACCTTGGAATGTGAGATCACCACACATCATATTGATGGACCATCTATTTATTCATTTCAAAAATTATTAAACATTCATTTTCCATGTATTTCATGATAATGTAAGTCCTTTTTCTAGGTTTGGAACCTTTTTAATTTTCATCTATTTCGAGGTACTATTTCTTTATTCTACATTTATTTTTTTTTACTTATACCTTCTAAAAATATGTTAATATTTATGTCTTATGCTCATATTTTAGGCTTAAACTTCTTTAATTTCTTTTTGTTGTGTGATTTATTTACACTAATATTTTATTTAAATTCTTTTATGACTCCATATTATAGCTAATAATATTAGTTCATATTAAACTATTATTTATCTATTCTTAATTACTTCATATTAAACTATTACTTTTGAAAAATTACCTTTTCCTTTTTTTGTATTTTGTATTTTTTTCTTCTTTTAAATTTTTCTCTTTTTCTTTTGTTTATACTTTTATTTTAATTTTTTATATATTTTTTATTCCACTTATTTTCTTTCACCTATTTCATCTCAAACATATTTTTATATTTCAATTTTTAGATCTTGAAATCATTATTCTAGATTTTTTATTTTAATTTTTCTTCTTTTTATTTATCATATGATTATTCTTTATTTTTTGATCTTACTAATTTTTCTTTATTCTAGCATTTATTTCCCATCTTAATTTTAATTTTGTTTCTATTGAATTCTTACCCTAGCATGTACCGTCACTTTTTGGTTCATCTATCACTAGAATTTATGCATCAAATTAATGTTTTTCCATCAAATTCCCCAACCTTCTACCTTTCACTACTTATCTTTCATTCATTTTCTCTTACATTCATCTATAAAAATGTTATTTACTAAAATTTCTATATATTTTGGAATTTAAATTCTAGTTTTTTGATTTAAACGTAATTTTGATTAATTTTTTATTTAAAATATTTTTCTAAATTTAATTTTATTTTTATACTCAATTCATTTTTTTACTATTTATTATTGTTTTTTTATTTACTTTTTCAGTCATATTGATTATTTATTTTCTCCTACTTTTGATTCTAATTCTATATTTTTCTATTTTTCTTCAATATTATCTACAAACTCTACTTCTTCCTTAAACTCCAGTATTTATCAACCTATGGTATTAATATTTTATTTATCATGTACATATATTTTCATGAATTTTCATAAGTATTTGTTTATAATTATATATATAAATAATATGTTTTCTCTTATACTTGCAATAATAATTTTAGATTATCCTTCTAATATTTGTATTTTTTATCCTCCTTCACATAATAATTTTTTTATATTGTATTCCTATTATTTTTATTCAAAATTTTCTTTTATTTTTTGTTTTTTATTCTTATTTTGTGTATTCTAGTTTTTTCATTTAATGATACATATGATTATGCTTTTCTTTTATGTCTTCTATCTGTTAGATTAAATTCTAAAACTGGTTCTTCTATTAGAATCTAGAATAATTATACATAATGTCAATGTATTTTAATTATTATTTTACATATATCTTCATCATTTTTCATAAGTTGTTGTTTATTATTTTCATATTTATGTAATTAATTTTTCGTATAATTTCAATCCACTTTTGAGTTTATCTGTATAAATTTTGGATTTTCAATTCTTCAGTACCATTTATTTCAACTTTTATTACAACATTCAAAATTAGTTTTTACATTTTAATTATCCTTATATATATAGTTTATTTATTTTATTTGAACAATGATTTTAGTAATCCTCTTACATTTACATTGATTTCTACATCAATTTTTGTTTGTTTCTACTTCAAAATCAACATCAACATATGATAATGTGTTATGACATATGCATGGATACATATTTCTATTTTTGTATAATATTATACCTTCTAGTTTTTTATTTAAATTTCTTATTCTTTTATTTTTAATCAATCTACTACTTTTTATCACTTTATTTTTTTAGAAATTTATTTATCTTTGACGTCTACTATTAATCTTTCTCCCATATTCACAATAAATAATTATTTTATTATTTCACAATTTTTCTTCATCATTTTTTGGTGAATTGACTTTTGATTTATTATTTCTAAATTTTAATATTCATTATAGCTTCAAAAAAATCTAGTGTTATTGTTTTTTATTCTAACACATATTTTTAATTTTTTTATAGAATTCATTATTCTATATAATCATTATTCGTCTTTTGAGAATTTTTTTTTCTACTTTGGCATCCTCTTCCACTTCATATCTTTCATTGAAACCTTTATTATTTATTCTAATATTTATCATATTATTACTTTATAAACACCATTTGCATCAATTTCATATTTTTATACAGAATATATATATATATATATATAATATTTTTCATTTTTTTGTTTCCTACTCACCTTTATTTACTATAATTTTTCTATAAAACTCCTATCACTTTCATCATCTACTATATTTGATACTAACTCTATATTTATATATATTTCCATTTTCATTACATCTATTTTAAATTGATTTTAATTTTTAATTTTCTTCAATATTTTATTAATGTTAGAATATATTCATTATATAATAATGATTTTTCCAAGAGAGCAGTAGTTTTCAGTAATTTTGGTATTTTAGTTTAATCATGGTTATTTAAATTAATATTATTTTTTAGATAAATAAATTAAAAAATAATGAATAATGGATTTTTGGGAAAATGATAATATCTTCAAAAATGATATATCATATCACAAAATTATTACTCTACTATTTCCAATAGAAATGTGTTTTTTATGGAAACATATTTAGAAATTTAGTTTCAGATACATAGGAGACCATAAAATGGGGAGGTGGATCCCAGAGCACTACAGAGAGAGACGATGAATCATCTGAAATATGATTACAAAAAATATTAATTTCTATTTTTCTCATGAATATTTATATTTCATTTGATATAATAATATAAATTTCAGTTATGTTTTAATTTAATTCATCTTTTTTAAAATTTAATTCAATAAATAAGAAGAATCATGGATTGTCTAACATATAAACTATCCCCTCTAAAATATGATGACATTATTGAATCTTTTTTATGAAATTAAATATAAGACAACCACTAACTCCGTTGGAGGGTAGTTTCCAATCATTTTCAAAAATGATATATTTTAGAACCTTGCTTAGAAGATTCATAATAATCATTATATTTTTGTTAAGTAAAATTATTGTGTGTTTTTAAGTTGAATATACAAAAATATTTAGATTAGTTGGTTTGGGATACAGATACATTCCCAGTGAACCCGAGTTTATTTATTGGGGGAAACATAATTCTACCTATTATGGGGGAGGGATGGTGGGCTTACATATACTAATATGGCCTTTGTAGACAAAGCTACATTCATTGATCTTTACTAGATGGTCCACATGGGGGTAATATTGTTAATACTAGGTCAGGTTCATCTTGGTGGTAGGGGTGAAATATATTAATCCTCAATATGTAATTTAAAATTATGTTTTTTATGAATAATATCTTCTGTTTGGACCATTCTATTTTTAAAATAAAAATTTATTTTTAATAATTATCAGATGAAGATTTCCTAAGTTTTATAATTAATAGAAAAATCACATAATGGACTTATCACTTCCTAGGAAAATAATTAGATTCATGTTGTAGACAGTAGAATCATTATATAAAACATTACATTAGTGATGATGATAGTAGTTGGTGGAAGTAATTAAGCTGAATTATTGAATATGTAACACACACACACTAATTTTTAAAATTATTTTAACACCATATATAATTCATTGTTATAAATCCAATATCTTTTTTTCAATATTAAATTTCCATCATTCAATATACTAACATTATTCATTTTGTAATGAAAAACTCTAGGATAAAGGGTGTTAAGAACTGATCAAACGAGCTCATATTTATGAAAAAAATATGAAAATGATAATTGAGTCATTTCATATGAGTATAAACCAACCACATTTCAATTTTCCCTATAAACATCTCAGTATGATCAAAAATTACATTTAACCTTCACATTCATATTAATATATTCCCCAAATAAGAAAACAATTTTGGACTTCCATTAATCAATATGAAATTTATGAGTAGACCATATGTCAATCCAATATGTGGTGTGTTCATAATGACCTAACATATAGTTTTTTTACATTTAAGTATTTAAAAACAATGTCTGATGGTCATAATCAAGAAAAAACCGTATATTGATATTAAATAAAATGATAAATTGATTCAATTAATTTTTCATCTATAGGAATTGACTGCACATCAATATAACATGTGGTTTGTTTGAAAATATAAAAAGTCAATTTTTATTAAATTAAATGTCATCAAATGTGTTTCAATGGGTAAAAAGCTAAAAAATAGTTAATATATTATACTTTAATCATATGAAATTGACCATCATTTAATTTTTGACATATTGAAATGGACCCCACGTCAATTTGATATGCAGTTTTCTCACAAACAAACAAATGGGAAATTATATTGATTTAAAAGTAAAAAAATATATGTTAATAGGATAATATATAGAAAAAAGATCTCAAATTTTCATGAAATCATAGGAAATAAATATTTGATTAATTTTTGACTATTATAATGGACCTCACATCAATCCAACATGCTTTGTGGTCTGATTGACTAAAAATATGGTATTATTAGACTTTAAAGTCTTTAAGAACATCTGTCAATGTGTCAAGTCATGAAAAACATACTTAGATTGTGAGTTTTTTGCACATAGTATTAACGGTACATCTATTATTACATGTAAATAATTATTCAATAATTAATTTCCAATGATTGTATGACAATACGAGATTATTTTCTCTGTTTTAGAACTTTATGATATTCATATATTTATATGAACTCCTTATGAATTATGATTTTATAGATTTTGCTTCAGCTTATGACTTAGAATAATAATCACATGTCTATAAATTCTTTTTTTAATTTTGGATTCATCTTCTATATTTTCTTCTTAATATGCCATGACCAATATTAACTTTCACTTCATTTATTAATCTTTTTTCTTTATTACAATTTTCTTCAGATTTAACAACTATTTCTAGAATCTAGCCTACATAATATTAAACTATAACTTTTGTGTTCTCACATATTTTACAATTGGATTTGGATTTTTTGTTTATATTTTTATTTTTTCTATTTATTTTATTTTTACTTTTATTTTTTATTCATCTTATGTTGTTTTCCACTTATTTTTTACCAACTATTTCTTCTCTTACTTACGCATCTACTTCCATTTCTTGATTTTGACGTCAATCTGCGGGATTTTTTTTCATTTTACATCATTTTTTTATAAATTTTATTCGTATAAAATATTTTTATACATTTTCCCTTAATATTATTCTTTTGACTTCATTATTATTATTCTACTTCTAGATGAAGGATTTTGACTTCTAGAATTTTTTTAATTCTTGTTTTTTTATCACATACGTATTTTCTTTTTTTATTGAATTTATACTGGATTATTTTTTTTCTTACAATTTTTAATCATTTTTATTTATTTTATATTAGACTATTCTATATTTTTCATTTACACATACTTCTAATCTTGTTTCTATCCACTTTCTTCTCTGTTGTAGATTTACTTGTAACTATGGTTCTTCCAATTTCCATATGAATTTTTCTACCTAATGGATTTATATTTTTCTTGTTCTAATAATTTTATTATATATTTTTTCATAAATTTTTTATTTTTATTATTATATTAACTAAAACATTTTTCTTATACTTATCATAATATTTTGAGATTCACATTCCTAATTTTGACACGATTTTTAGACTTTTTTGTCAATAAAAACACACTTTTGGTCATTTCAAAAAACAAAACAAATGTAAGAATGATATATACTGTATACATATATATATATATAATTAAAATTCAACCACTTACCTATAATTTTTTGACAATCAATGATTGTTTCCTAACATTTTAGGATAATCTACAATTTTTTGTTGAGTTTTGAACGTTAAAAAAATGGTTATTTAACTTAAAAATTTACTTTTGGAAATTCAATGAAAACAAAATGTATGATTTTAATGTGGTATATTCCAATATATAGAAAATTAAATGATGGTTTTTATCTAGTGAGTTAATGTCAGTCCAATGTCCTTTTAAGTGTATAAAATACTTTTGATCATTTTTTATTATAAAACTGATTTATTGATCATGTTAACCATAGAATTAATTTGAATGAAATATAGTATATTACCATGTGTCATTAATTAAATGGTTTATATTTTCATTTATTTCAAAACAAGAAAAAGTCATTTTATATGTCATGAAACTTTGAAGCATTTTTTAAAGACATATATGTCAAAAATTATTTGATAATAATTTACCTTTGATTTAATGATACTTTGAGGTCTTTTAGTATATTTTAAACATTTCTCATATGTTTTTAACATTTAAAACTAAAAAAACTATCTTTTAATTATTCCAAGAAAATTTAATGTATGATTGATATGTCATATCTTCTAATATGACAAAAATTAAATGAAGGTTATTTTCTTATGATGTAACGAAAACTATTGATTTTTTATGTTTTTTACACTTTTAAAAACATTATCAAATTGTTTAAAATATAATAAAACATATTTTTGGGCCATTATGACGAAAAATCATGTCTGATTGATGTGTGGTCTATCAATACATGTCACAAATCAATCATCAATTTTTTTCTATTGATTTCATAACAACTTAATGATGTTTTCTTGGTTTAGACATTTTAATGCATGATTTTTTAACATAAACGACTAAAAATGCACTTAATTATTTTAATAAATTTCAAGGAAGATTTATTTTTGCTTTATTTTTAAATGTCACAAATTAAATAATTATCGGATTCTAGATATTTAAGGATCATAATAGGTTGTTTTTATCATTTAACCATATGACACAAATTTTTATTGATATTTCAATCTAAAAAACATATTTTCCAGTCATTCTGACCATAATTCATGCACCACATATAGGATTTATTAGAAATATATTTAGACATGTCAAATATTATTCAACGATTGTTTTACAAAGATTACATGAAAATATGTTGTCATTTGTATGTTTTTTCCTTTTCACACATTTTGTAAAATTTAAAATAAAAAAATAGGTCTTTCCATTCAGTTAAAAACACATGATGTACTGATGTGAAATTTATTAATACATGACTCAAATTAAACTGAGGTCGTATTCAAATAATTTAAGGACAATTCCATGGCATTTTCTAGGTTTTAATCATTTGACCCATTTTTTTGATGACTATTAAATTTCATAAAACAATTATTCATTAATTCTGACCAAATAGTATTAAGGATTGATGTTTGATCATTTTCCCATGTTAATCAATGATAACATTTAATTTTATAAAAATTCAATGTCATTTTCAAGGTTCGGACAATTTTTTATATGTTTTTAAAAACAATAAAATCTTATAAAACAATTTTTTTGTCATTCCTACCACATCAGACATCATATTGATATGAGGTGTATTCAGATATGTTAAAAATTAATCAAAAATTATTTTCTTAGGAATTCATGAAAATTCTAGGATTTTTTCTTGGTATTAACACTTTAACACCTCTTTTTGACTTCTAAATCGGTGAAAATTAACTTTTAATCATTATGAGGGAAACTATGAGTCCAATTTAAATGCATTATATTCCAAAATTTCTCCAATAAAACTGAAATTATGAGTATAATTTGATCTATATATATATATATTGAAAAATAATTAGTAGTCATTTTCTTTTTATTATAGAATATCATGAGGCTATTGGTTAGGTTTTGACCGTTTGTTGAATATTTTTCATATTTTTTAAATATTATAATTTTTTTTGTGTTATTATGACCATATCACATTTATATTCAACCCATCCATAGATGTAAAAAATTATTCAATTATCTATATCCTATAATTTATTTATAATCGGAGGTCTTTTAAAGGATTAACTTTTATGATTCACATTTTTTGACGATAAAATCAATAAAATGGTATATTTGGTAATATTGAGAAAACTTCTATTAAAATTGATTTATAGTCTATTTCTATTTATATAAAATTAAATGATAATTATTATTTATGATTTCATGACAATCTATGTTTTTTCTATGTTTTAACCATGGAAACTCTTTTCAATGATTTTTACTATTAGAAATTTTCTTCGTTCATTCTGACCATAACACACATCAAACTAAAAATACAGAATTTTTCTATCCTTCATGAATTTAATGGTGGTAATTTTATTGTTATTTGAAAAAAATTATAGTATTTTTTTTGTTTTTATATTTTGAAATATATTTTAATGATTTTTTAATGATTTAAAACCATAATTTCAATAATTTTGGGATGATCCAAAATTGGATTGTTCAGATATATAATTATTTAAGATATTAATTACTTAACAAATGATTTCCTATTTTTAATGATAATTTGAGGTTATTTTTGAGGTTCTGACCAATTGACGCATATTTTTTAACATGTAAATCTAAAAAACACATTTTTCCATTTAGATGAATCCACATGTGTGATTAACATGAGTTCTTATAATATATATAAAACATTAAGGATATGTTTTTTTCATAGGATTTCATGATATTTCTGTAACACCCCAGGTAAATAAGGAATATGACATTTTCATATTTATCCATATTTGTGAATAAAATATTAATATGACTTTAAAGGGGACGCTATGCTCGATGGCGTATACAACACGCAACAACGAGTTTCTTGGGAATCTTACGTTGCACTCTAATAATAAAATAATATTATTTTAAATGGTAGTTAACATGTAGCCATTGTAATGGAGGGAATGGATAGAAATAACTAAAATATGATTATATATGTTCTTAAATATTTTTACATTTATACAATAAAATATAAAGGCTTAAAATACGGAAAGAATTCAATTTTAGGTGTATATGCCCTAGTTATCACTAAAGGTTCACTTATCGCCTTTTGATGGAGAACCGTCATTAAATATAGTTTTGTTCACTATTAAACATTATTTTGGACCAAATAAAACTCTTATTAAGAATCGGGACATCAAAATTTACTTTGTAAATTTTTGGTATCTTTCCGATAAAGTTCAATTTTTTTTAATGAATAGTGTAAAATGTTGTATTTTAATTCAAAACCACTTTTTAATCTAATTTATTTATATGATTAGATTATATTTTTAATTGGTTTTAAATTGAAATTAGAAAATATTTTTACCATTAAATCCAATAGTGGTCGTTGGAATCAATTTCACTTTGAAATCAGACTTAAACTACTGTCAATCTTTTGATACTTATTGTTTCATAAAACACGCTATTTGTCATGACAGCGGGAATTAATTATTAAATTAATTAATGTGTCTTATATGTTTTGAATTTTGTAAAACGGACTTCATTTTTGAATTCAGAATATCAATTATAGCTTAGGGTGAATTTTTGGGATTTTTCTGAAAAACTTCAATTTTTGATGAATAGTGAAACCATTAAGTGGTACTTATAAAAACTGATTTTCCGTTTAAATGAAATTTTGCCATCATTGTGTTTTGATTTTCAAAAATCCGACATACATGGTTGTCATTAAGAAGTAAAATGTGGTTCAATGAGATTAAAATAATTTTTTGGTGAATAGTAACTTATTAAGTTTTTAATCGCGATTAGTGGTAATTAGTGTAGTTTAAGGTAAAAATAATGCTTTAATAAACTATGATGAGCTTGAAACATGTCATACCTTCATTGGTTGTATCATGGCCGACCAAGACAAGCCATGGGTCAACTTGGGGACCCCATGGATCCACTTTGGTTGGGAAATGACCTAAATAACATTTTATTTAATGTAAAAGTAAAATTGACACAAACATGATATGTTTTACTAAAACAATTTTTAAGTGGGGTTATACAAGTCATATTTTTGATTATAAATATTCATTGGAAAGATAAAATTATTTCCTACATCATAGTATTTTTTTTATAATTTTTAGACATTAAATAAATTAAATTATTTATGACATAATAATGATGGAGCGATGGCATCATTATTTGACGATTTAAATAAAATAGAAAGATAATGTAAAATCTATGAACTACACATGTACAAAACTTATTGGATGAGTGGATTTCGAAGCCTTATCACCTTATACACGAATTATATCAATGTGGGACCTTTTGAAACCGAAACACATTTTCAAATAAAGTAATATGTCTTTACTTTCCAAAAGTGCCCCTCCTCTCCTCTTATAAAAGGCCCCCACCTCTACCTCATTTAACACACTCCTAAAGCCTTTGGCTCGACCAAACCCTGCCCATTTACTCTCTCCACATCCCTCTCCTCATCTTAGAGGATTCCCTTTGGGCAGAATCCTTTCTAAGGAAGCCTTTAGGCTCAAATCAAAAGGAGTTACACTTTTAAAGGTAATTCATTCTCTCATGTTCATTTGTTTTATTTTGCTTCTCAAACCCCCTAAACTCTTTTTATTTACTTCTTTTGTAACAACACCAGTATCTTCAATATACTAGGATGTTGTTATAAGATTTATTCAAGCTACACTCTCACACAACTACATCAAATGGTTAAAGAACATACGGTTTCCGTGGATGGTGAAATTCTGCCTCCCGAAACGATGATTGTTCAATACTCATTTAACACCTTCAAAGGTGGCCATTATTATGTCACTATTTTTATATATGATATATAATATGTTTATGTTTTATTTAGGATTCTGTATATTTCATTTTTGTCTTACCTTTATGGCTTCCATTATGGGTATACGCGATATCTTCATTTAAGGAAGTGCGGACTACCGCCCCCTCAAAGTGATTTGATTCGTTAAATACCATATGTGGGATGTATAAAGGATGGAAATATGATATTATATATGATATTATACTGGAATTATAATATACCTTTATATCATTATTATTCCATTCTATAAAATACGAAATAGAAATGAAAGTAGCGTTCAAGCGTATGTACGGCTTACCGTCTCCATGAACGGTGCATTTCATTTCTTACCTCTAAATGATTATGTAATGTTATAAATGCATGAATGTACTGGATATATATTACATATATGATATCTAAATAATGAATACAATTCTGGATATAATAAAAATTTGGCCACACGAACAACATGTAATTGTAAGAAGTCCACTTTCGACTTAAGAACCAAATATCGGCAAAACAAATATTATTAACTTAAATGATTACATAATGTTTATGACATGGTAATAAGTGGTATAAAAGTAATAATGAACTTGAAAAGGTTATTAATGAATTTGAAATTAACTCAAGTTTATTATTCAGGATATTAAAGAACGATTGAGTCAAGTCGGACCCGAGGTAAGGGATCCTACAACTCTCTTTCTTTTTAAGTACACTCTTTTATGTCATTTATTTTAAGCTCATATTTCATATGATTGGGATGTTATTTTATATTACATTTACTTTAATTTTTATGTTCATGTGATGAGAGACCCTATTCTCTCCCATCAATCCATTTTGGAAGTTTTGAGTGGCGCCGTTAGGCTGCCGAACTTTCGTAAGAGATCTAACCTCTCTCTTTCTTTTTAAGTACTCCCCTTTATGTCACTTCTTTTAAACTCCTCCTTGCAATGTTGGGGGATTTTCTTTTATATTCCACTTGCTGTAAATTCTATTGTAATATGATGGGATACTCTATTTTATCTCATCAATCCATATTCGGAAGTTTTATGTGGCGCCGTTAGGCTGGCGAGTTTTCGTAAGGGATTTTTCATCTCACTTTTATTCCCGTGAGATTTATGCTACATTTGCCACAAATTCCATTGAGTGGTGTATGTACTGCCCATTATTCTACTCTTTGTGTAATATAATTTCTTTTATGAGTATTTACATAAATGACCTATTGTCTTTCTTTCATGGGGTGTATGTTTTGAAAGATACCCAAGTCGGTAAGGGAACCTTTCACCCTCCTCTTTTTTAAAAGACTTCTTTTATTGGGTCTTTTAATTTACATATTTTTATGTTGTGATATGTTCTCATACATCCTTATTGATGTAAATTTTATGTCCATGTGATGAGATACACTTTTTATCTCTCATCAACTCATTTTGATGTGATGTCGTTAGGCTGTCAAGGGAACTTTTTAACCCAATTTCGATTTCTTTGGGTTCAACTTGTAGTCATTGAATATGTCATCCATTGAATATGTGTGAATGACCTTTTATTATTTTACACTTAATATCCACTTATATTGGGTGTATATATATTTGTCACACATATTTTTGAGATTTATTTGTCCTTAATTTAAGGATACCTTCTTTATAAGGGATTTCATCACATTTGACATTTCTATTGAGGGTTCATTGTTGTTATGCTCCAATTCACTCTTATATGGTGTATATACTGTCCTTTGAAGTATAATATCATGAATCCTTTTATTCTCATGATATTATAAAGTTATGACTAAATGTTATTCCTCGAATATTGTATTCAAGTGTCTCTAATTTTGGTAAAACCCCTTTAACCAAAATATCATTTTAAATGTTTTAATTATTTGTTCTTATTAATATCCATGTTTTCAAAATGGTTTTAAGGATTTATTTATATGGATATTAATGGTTTAAAATGTTAAAAGCTTCAAGGTGGTATGGGACACTTTGATTCAAAAATCTCTTTATTAAATGTTTTAAATGATTTTGGAAATGGTTTCTTTTTGAATGGATTCATTATTTAAATATCCTAAAATGTTATATTGTGATTGAAATGTGGAAATGATATGTTTTTTTTATTCATGTTTATATGATACGATTATGTTATGGTTCTTGGGCATTGTTATGAAGAACGGGTGGTTCCGTGATAAACTAAGGGCGGGTAAGCCCGATATAGCTCTCCAATGCATTGGGTAACGCGAAGGAGTGAAACGTTAAGGTTTCTCCGAAGAGATTTAGGGAATATACTTTGATGGGTATTCCAAACGTAACCAAGAGGGTTACTCCCTACGTAAGAATGTAATGAATGCCTCAAGTTACCTTTATGTCTTATGTTTTCTATGATTTATTCATGATTTGATATGCCTATGTTTTATGGGTAAAGTATGATTTCATTCTTATGTATATATGAACTCATGTTTCCTTACCATATTTTTTATAACCCTTACTGAGCTTTTTATGCTCATCCCAAGTTTTTGAAATGATTTTCACAAGTCAAGGGAAAGGTACATGATGTGACGATAGTGTCAAGGATGTGTCAAGAAAGAATCCGTGTTTTATTTTAAATAGGTTTCCATTAATGGGAAGAATAAATATTGTCGTTTATGTAACCACCTTGTTTAAATGTGGAATGTAATGCAAGTTTCATGATCTAATTCTCTAAAACTCTAAACCTGAAAAGATCCTCAATGTGTAATCTTGTAATAACTCAAGTTTAAGTAAGGTTTAAGGCTGGGGCCTTATAGTTGGTATCAGAGGTCGGTTTAGATAACTTTAGATGTTAGGGTATTCTTTAAGCATAAGTGACATTACCATAATGGTTAGGATTTCAGAAAGAGTCCTAGTTTTAGATAAAGCGAATGAGTAAGTATATCTTAGTGTTTACCTTCCTCATTATCACATGATGGTTTTGTCGATATACTCACACTGACATTTCTGTTTTTAGTGAATGGCTGGATCTCGCAAGCACCAAAGTGACAATTGGTTTGAAGGAAACTGTGGTGGTTCTCTGATTAAGAGACTCGATGAAATGGGGTACTCAATGAGGAAACTCGTGGTTGTTCTAAACCAAATATCAAGGAGTCATGATCATCCACTTGAACCTTGGTATGTTCTATAACGCATCATGTACGAGATGACCAATCGATGTGGAAGTTCAGGTAATAATAAAAAAGGTAACCATTAGGGTTTATATGATCCTTACTTTTTAAGTAATTATGGGTTACTCTATGATATGATGGAAAATGAAAGGAATGAGATAAACCTGAGGTTAAAATATGTTATGATTATTCTTAAAGATTTTATCTTATTTTGGGGAATGTTTTAAGAATTATATAGTTTTGGAAAAAGGACAACACACAGACCGTGTGACAACCCGTCGCGTCGGACAAAGCCGCGGGAATCGAACCCACAACCAAAGTGCGACTGGTATTTATCACCTACCACTGGACTACGTGAAGTCCCTGGTTAGTTTGACTGATTCTTTTTAGTTATATGATTTTATGAATTAAGAGTAAGTTGATTTTGGAGGATATGTGATTAGGATAATTACTTTTCAACGTGAGACTTTAGGAGCAACTGATGTTGTTTGGATTTAAATGTTACGATTTAACTTGGAAGACTATGTGACTAAATCCTTCAAATATTTGGGTTTCAATCTTATATTGGTTTACTTTGAAGAATTTTATGGACAAATTGTTTATCGGATGGTCCTCGTTGAACTTTTGGTTTTGTTGGACAAATTTTGGAGATTAAGAATAGATTTTCTTTTTTAAGGGGTTATCCTTTTCTGGATTATCTGATCTTGTACTAACCTTTTTGGTTTTGGTTTTGGTTAAAGCCTAAATACATGGGATGTATATAGTTCTCTTTTGGGGATTAGGTGATTCTATAGAAGTTGATTATAGTACTCTTAATGCGAACAAGTCTCCCTAAATACTCGTCTTTTGGAAAAAATATGAGTTTGACTAAGGAATCTAGTAAAAGTTGAAAGTCAACATGATAAGTGATTATGCTTCCTTATGAATAAATTCCTCAATAAAAAGTAACTTAAAACAAAAATGTTGTCTATTAACTTTTCCTACTGGGGAACCCAACACCGTTTAACCCATCACAAGTTTGTGATTTTCTTATTGTTAACTTTATCCTAAACATGTTTTCTATCACTCTCCATCGGAACATGACCCTATGTTTTCTCCTCCATGTCTATATTTTCATACTTAGAATCCTAGTATGGGTTAACTCGGGTGACCTCTGTGCTTATCTTTCTTTATTTTAAAGTGATTGTTTTACCGACTCTTGTTCCGATGTGGGACGTTCAAGGATGTTTCCAAGCACAATTTTAAAATTGCGAGGACGCAATTCCCAAAAGGGGGGAAGGATGTAACACCCCAGGTAAATAAGGAATATGACATTTTCATATTTATCCATATTAGTGAATAAAATATTAATATGACTTTAAAGGGGACGCTATGCTCGATGGCGTACACAACACGCAACAACGAGTTTCTTGGGAATCTTACATTGCACTTTAATAATGAAATAATATTATTTTAAATGGTAGTTAACATGTAGCCGTTGTAATGGCGGGAATGGATAGAAATAACTAAAATATGATTATATATGTTCTTAAATATTTTTACATTTATACAATAAAAGATAAAGGCTTAAAATACAGAAAGAATTCAATTTTAGGTGTATATGCCCTAGTTTTCACTAAAGGTTCACTTATCACCTTTTGATGGAGAACCGTCATTTAATATAGTTTTGTTCACTCTTAAACATTCTTTTGGACCAAATAAAACTCTTATTAAGAATCGGGACATCAAAATTTACTTTGTGTAAATTTTTGGTATCTTTCCGATAAAGTTCAATTTTTTTAATGAATAGTGTAAAATGTTGTATTTTAATTCAAAACCACTTTTTAATCTAATTTATTTATATGATTAGATTATATTTTGAATTGGTTTTAAAGTGAAATTAGAAAATATTTTTACCATTAAATCCAATATTGGTCGTTGGAATCAATTTCACTTTGAAATCAGACTTAAACTATTGTCAATCTTTTGATACTTATTGTTTTATAAAACACGCTATTTGTCATGACAGCGGGAATTAATTATTAAATTAATTAATGTGGATTATATGTTTTGAATTTTTTAAAACGGACTTCATTTTTGAATTCAGAATATCAAATATATCTTAGGGTGAATTTTTGGGATTTTTCTGAAAAACTTCAATTTTTGATGAATAGTGAAACCACTAAGTGGTACTTATAAAAACTGATTTTCCGTTTAAATGAAATTTTTCCGTCATTGTGTTTTGATTTTCAAAAATCCGACATACATGGTTGTCATTAAGAAGTAAAATGTGGTTCAATGAGATTAAAATAATTTTTTGGTGAATAGTAACTTATTAAGTTTTTAATCGCGATTAGTGGTAATTAGTGTAGTTTAAGGTAAAAATAATGCTTTAATAAAATGTGATGAGCTTGACACATGTCTTACCCTCATTGGTTGTATCATGGCCGACCAAGACAAGCCATGGGTCAACTTGGGGACCCCATGGATCCACTTTGGTTGGGAAATGACCTAAATAACATTTTATTTAATGTAAAAGTAAAATTGACAAAAACATTATATGTTTTACTAAAACAATTTTTAAGTGGGGTTATACAAGTCATCTTTTTGATTATAAATATTCATTGGAAAGCTAAAAGGATTTCCTACATCATAGTATTTTTTTATAATTTTTAGACATTAAATAAATTAAATTATTTATGACATAATAATGATGGAGCGATGACATCATTATTTGACGATTTAAATAAAATAGAAAGATAATGTAAAATCTATGAACTACACATGTACAAAACTTATTGGATGAGTGGATTTCGAAGCCGTATCACCTTATCCACGAATTATATCAATGTGGGACTTTTTGAAACCGAAACACATTTTCAAATAAAGTAATATGTCTTTACTTTCCAAAAGTGCCCCTCCTCTCCTCTTATAAAAGGCCCCCACCTCTACCTCATTTAACACACTCCTCAAGCCTTTGGCTCGACCAACCCCTGCCCATTTACTCTCTCCACATCCCTCTCCTAATCCTAGAGGATTCCCTTTGGGAGGAATCCTTTCAAAGGAAGCCTTTAGGCTCAAATCAAAAGGAGTTACACTTTTAAAGGTAATTCATTCTCTCATGTTCATTTGTTTTATTTTGCTTCTCCGACCCCCTAAACTCTTTTTATTTACTTCTTTTGTAACAAAAACAGTATCTTCAATATACTAGGATGTTGTTATAAGATTTATTCGAGCTACACTCTCACACAACTACATCAAATGGTTAAAGAACATACGGTTTCCGTGGATGGTGAAATTCTGCCTCCCGAAACGATGATTGTTCAATACTCATTTAACACCTTCAAAGGTGGCCATTATGATGTCACTATTTTTATATATGATATATAATATGTTTATGTTTTATTTAGGCTTCTGTATTTTTCATTTTTGTCTTACCTTTATGGATTCCATTACGGGTATACGCGATATCTTCATTTAAGGAAGTGCGGACTACCGCCCCCTCAAAGTGATTTGATTCGTTAAATACCATATGTGGGATGTATAAAGGATGGAAATCTGATATTATATATGATATTATACTGTAATTATAATATACCTTTATATCATTATTATTCCATTCTATAAAATACGAAATAGAAATGAAAGTAGCGTTCATGCGTACGTACGGCTTACCGTCTCCATGAACGGTGCATTTCATTTCATACCTCTAAATGATTATGTAATGTTATAAATTCATGAATGTACTGGATATATATGACATATATGATATCTACATAATGAATACAATTCTGGATATAATAAACATTTGGCCACACGAACAACATGTAATTGTAAGAAGTCCACTTTCGACTTAAGAACCAAATATCGGCAAAACAAATATTATTAACTTAAATGATTACATAATGTTTATGACATGGTAATAAGTGGTATAAAAGTAATAATGAACTTGAAAAAAGTTCTTAAGGAATTAGAAATTAACTCAAGTTTATTATTCAAGAGATTAAAGAACGATCGAGTCAAGTCGGACCCGAGGTAAGGGATCCTACAACTCTCTTTCTTTTTAAGTACACTCTTTTATGTCATTTATTTTAAGCTCATCTTTCTTATGATTGGGATGTTATTTTATATTACATTTACTGTAATTTTTATGTTCATGTGATGAGAGACCATATTCTCTCTCATCAATCCATTTTGGAAGTTTTGAGTGGCGTCGTTAGGCTGCCGAACTTTCGTAAGAGATCTAACCTCTCTCTTTCTTTTTAAGTACTCCCCTTTATGTCACTTCTTTTAAACTCCTCCTTGCAATGTTGGGGGATTTTTTTTATATTCCACTTGCTTTAAATTCTATTGTAATATGATGGGATACTCTATTTGATCTCCTCAATCCATATTCGGAAGTTTTATGTGGCGCCGTTAGGCTGCCGAGTTTTCGTAAGGGATTTTTCATCTCACTTTTATTCCCGTGAGATTTATGCTACATTTGCCACAAATTCCATTGAGTGGTGTATGTACTGCCCATTATTCTACTCTTTGTGTAATATACTTTCGTTTATGAGTATTTACATCAATGACCTATTGTCTTTCTTTCATGGGGTGTATGTTTTGAAAGATACCCAAGTCGGTAAGGGAACCTTTCACCCTCCTCTTTTTTAAAAGACTTCTTTTATTGGGTATTTTAATTTACATATTTTTATGTTGGGATATGTTCTCATACATCCTTATTGATGTAAATTTTATGTCCAAGTGATGATATACACTTTTTATCTCTCATCAACTCATTTTGATGTGATGCCGTTAGGCTGTCAAGGGAACTTTTTAACCCAATTTCGATTTCTTTGGGTTCAACTTGTAGTCATTGAATATGTCATCCATTGAATATGTGTGAATGACCTTTTATTGTTTTTACACTTAATATCCACTTATATTGGGTGTATATATATTTGTCACACATATTTTTGAGATTTATTTGTCCTTAATTTAAGGATACCTTCTTTATAAGGGATTTCATCACATTTGACATTTCTATTGAGGGTTCATTGTTGTTATGCACCAATTTACTATTATATGGTGTATATACTGTCCTTTGGAGTATAATATCATGAATCCTTTTATTCTCATGATATTATAAAGTTCTAAATAAATGTTATTCCTCGATTATTGTATTCAAGTGTCTCTAATTTTGGTAAAACCCCTTTAACCAAAATATCATTTTAAATGTTTTAATTATTTGTTCTTATTAATATCCATGTTTTCAAAATGGTTTTAAGGATTTATTTATATGGATATTAATGGTTTAAAATTTTAAAAACTTCAAGGTGGTATGGGACACTTTGATTCAAAAATCTATTTATTAAATGTTTTAAATGGTTTTGGAAATGGTTTCTTTTTGAATGGATTCATTATTTCAATATCCTAAAATGTTATATTGTGATTGAAATGTGGAAATGATATGTTTCCTTTATTCATGTTTATATGATACGATTATGTTATGGTTCTTGAGAATTGTTATGAAGAACAGGTGGTTCCGTGATAAACTAAGGGCGGGTGAGCCCGATATAGCTCTCCAATGCATTGGGTAACGCGAAGGAGTGAAACGTTAAGGTTTCTCCGAAGAGATTTAGGGAATATACTTTGATGGGTATTCCAAACGTAACCAAGAGGGTTACTCCCTACGTAAGAATGTTATGAATGCCTCAAGTTACCTTTATGTCTTATGTTTTCTATGATTTATTCATGATTTGATATTCCTATGTTTTATGGGTAAAGTATGATTTCATTCTTATGTATATATGAACTCATGTTTCCTTACCATATTTTTATAACCCTTACTGATCTTTTTATGCTCATCCCAAGTTTTTGAAATTCTTTTCACAGGTCAATGGAAAGGTACATGATGTGACGATAGTGTTAAGGATGTGTCAAGAAAGAATCCGTGTTTTATTTTAAATAGGTTTCCATTGATGGGAAGAATAAATATTGTCTTTTATGTAACCACCTTGTTTAAATGTGGAATGTAATGCAAGTTTCATGATCTAATTCTCTAAAACTCTAAACCTGAAAAGATCCTCAATGTGTAATCTTGTAATAACTCAAGTTTAAGTAAGGTTTAAGGCTGGGGCCTTACAATTTCAAGGTCATTATCGAGGTATCCACTCTATAAAATATGGTTTTAAACACTATTTAATCGTTGAAAACAACATTTTTGTTATTCTGAGATAACCAATTTTCACATTGAAATTTTTTCTATTCCATCATTTCATAAATTATTGAGAAATAATTTTAATATGATTTCATGATATTTAAATATAATTTTTTCTAGGTTTCATCCTTTTGAAGTAGGTTTTTTTGGATTTTATATCCATAAAAACGTCTTTATTAGTATCCTGAGAAAACTACATGTTCGATTGACAAGTAGCCTACTCCAACATGGTAAAAATTAAACATAGGTAATTATACTATGAATATTTGAAAGTTTGAATTTTTTTCTCAGTTTTTAGAAATTAAAGCATGATTTTAATGACATAAACAGAATGAAATGGATTTTTTTGGTTTTTCTTACCACATCACACATTATACTAACATGTTTTGTATTCGTAAATGTCACAAATTGACTATCAGTCATTATCCTATGATTTCATGAAAATCCTATTTTATTCTATTTTTTCACTATTCGATGCATGTTTATTTACTTATATTATAAGGGTATCATCGCACATCGAACTAACTGATCATCTATATTTTCTTTTGTATATATTATTTTCTTTTGAGAAGATGATTTATTTGGAAGGATTATTCTATATTTGGATTATAATATTTATTATTCAATACATTAGTTTTTTGATTTATAAAATATATTATTAATGTAATTTTAAAATAATAATAATATTTATTCATGATTATTATTTTAAATAAATGAGATCATTCACGGCCACCATTGGTATGATCCATTTTCGGTCTCCAAGGAATGAATATATATATATTCAATAAATTATAAAACAATCATATACTATCACCAATGGTTGTGTGTGACCCCCCATAAGCCGTGATCACTACACAGTCAAAAATAATTATTTGATACTAATTTTTGTGGCGGTGAAATCTCAATTTAATTCTAGTTAAAACCAAGAAATTAAAAACATTTCTATATAATTTGAAGATAAAAATGTAAAATTCATGAGACAATTATTATTTATAATGATTACTTATCAAGACATGGTTATAATGATGTTAAATTAGTGAGATTTAGATTAATTATTCATGATTATGACTGATGTTTGATATGTTTCATCATTTCTCAAATTATAGGGTGGTTATTTTCTTATGATTTTATGAGAAGCGAAGGTTGTTTTCTAGGTTTTGAGGCTTTGGCACGTGTTTTAAAAAATTGGTAAATCCAATAAAATAATTTCTATCATTATGACCACAATTCATTTATATTTGTTGTATTCATACTTTTCAGTAATTAATCAATTATTTATATTCTATGATTTGATGAAAATTCAATATTGTTCAATTTTCTATTTTTTTAACTAATCTTTTTTTACTTTTAAATTAATAAAAGAACACTTTTGGTCATTTCAATCAAATCGTGATTTGTATAATGTTTATTTATCTATTGAAAATTATATAGTGGTAGTTGATTGATTATTTCATGAAAATTAGTGGTTGTTTTCTAGGTTTTGATCCTAAAATAGTTTTTGTAATAATTTATTACGATGGAACTACTTATTTGATCATTTAGACCACATGATACATCAAAATTACAAGTAATATATTCTTATATGACATAAATGAATTGATGGTCCTTTTGATATGATTTCAGAAGAATCTAAGTCTTTTATTGGGTTTTAAACTTTGATGTGTGATTTTTAACAACATTTCAAAACATTAAAAATGATATTGTCATTTTCCAGCTATCACCACATGTTGGATTAAAGAGTCATATTTTTTTCTATGATAATTCAAGGATGTTAGTTAGGTTTTGACCCTTTTATGAATGTTTTTTGATATTTAAATAAAAAACATACTTTTTTCATTCTAAGAAAATAGTATTTTAAATTGGTCTGTTCTCCATTAATATATATCAAACACTAAAAAGTGGTTATTAACAAGGGATTTATTCAAATTTTGAGGACATTTGTTATGTTTATCCCTTTGAAATATGTTTTTAATTAATTTAATCTTCATCAATAATCTAATCATTCTAACCATAATGTATATAAAATTTACATGAGTCCTTTCAATACATGTAAAAAATTATTCAATGATATTTTTCATTTGATTGAATGTAAATATGGGCTTAATTTAAAGGTTCAAAGCCTATGATATTAAATCAATGAAAAACACTATTGGACAGTTTAGGAAAACCGCACAAAATACTCTTGATATTAATATTATTACATGTCAAAAATTAAATAGAAGATATTTTATTATGATTTCACAGCAATCAGAGATCATTTACTAAATTTTGATCATTTGATTAATTTTTTAATGACAATTAAATCTAATAAAATTAAATTTTTTGTCATTGTGACTATACCACATAATGGATTAACAATTGTAAAACTCATATGTTTCCCAAATAATTAATTTATTATTTTCATATGATTTAATAAAAATTTTATGTCCTTTTTTTGTTTATTAAACTTTCAGAAATATTTTTAGACTTTTAAATAAAAAACACACTTTTTTCATTTTTGAGAAACCAATATGTTAGATGGAAATCTTGTGGACTCATATAAGTAAAAAATCATACAGTGACTATTTATTGATATGTGATGAAAAAATATGGTGTTTTGTTATATTTTTATCTTATAAGTTGATTGTAATCATTTTATACTATAAAACTAATTTTTGATGATTCTCACAGAATAGTACATCCGAATGAAATGAGTTCTAATCTTATATGTAAAAATTAAAATGGATATTATTTTGTGTTATTTCATGATAATATGATGTAATTTTAATGTATATTATTCCTTGAAGCATGTTTTTAAAGACATTTTCAATCATAAGAAATGAACTTTTGTTTAATTTTATCTCAACATAAATCAAATTAATGGGATGTATACTCTTAAATGTGAAAAATTATTCAACAGTAATTATGTAATTATTTCACAATAATTTGATATCATTTGATATGTTTTGACCCATGGTAATTTGAATAAATTTATAGGTACTTCTTAGGACTTCTAATTATTGTTGTTTTTATTTAGAATAATCTTTTTTCTTATATAATCATATATATGGCCCATGATTACACATTAGGCTTCAACTTCAATATTTTATTTTACCTCTTACACTACTCTTTTCCTATCCTCTACACTCCATTATTTTATGAATCTATATTCTATAGTGGTCCAATCATTTCATACACTGATACAATAAATTAATAGTTAAATATTCAATATATGTTATAAATACATTGCCTATGACTGTAAATGTTTATTTTATTTAGAGAATAGACACATAATCATATAACCTAATGAAATAGCATAAAAATATCACATAAATATTTTCCCACGTTGTTCTATTTTTAAAAATACACCACCTATAAAATTTATTCTTATCATGGTGATACAAAACATAATAAAGGGTGATTTAATATGATAAAAAAGGTTAAACATGAGAGATATAAATCATTATAAGATAAGATAATAATAGGGGTCTGTTATGATATTCAACATCACGATCTCAATGTAAAATACTAATACCCATAAGTGATTATATTATAATATCTAAAATGATTTAATTTTCATAGGTATAAAAAATATTGTTCTTAATGTTTTAATAATCATTCTAGAGTCATAAATAAGGCATGATTCATAAAAAGCATATATATTCATAATAATTTCAATATATATAAACTCAATAATTTTCAATCTTAAGTGTATGAGTATATCTAGAATTATAGCATACTAATACATTAAAATTTGAACAAAGTTTTTCAAATTCATTTCCAATATTATTCCTTTCAGAATAATAAGAATACATCAAACTCATATATTAATATGTGATCAAATATATTAAAAATATTTTCCATTATTATAATTATCATCTAATTATATATAAATATCACCTTACCCAATGAAATGGTGAGATATAACCCAACCAACAACCAAAAAATCATAATTCCCTAATATAAATGTCATAATACCATAAAACAATCATCAAATCATCATAGTCTGGCCCATGAAAAATAAATGTGTTTCGTAAACATATCATAATAATAATCATAGACCATGCTATAAAATATTGAATATTCTATCATTAGATCATGTCCCTATAAATGAATAATTAAATTCAAATATTGTTTTTATAAATGTAATGTTTTATTAAAATATATCATGAATGATTCTTTTAAAAAATAAACATTAAATTTTGAAATAACATCTCTAAAATATAATAACAACCAAAAAATTATGGAAAATGTTTTCTAGTAATATAACCCTTTAAACCTTTATAGGAAGCTTCAAATCATTTAGTAGTTATGATAAAGGTAAATCCTATTCATGTCATGTACGTCGTAACAATGATTCCTTTCATGTTTTTTTTAAAAAGTAAAAATCTACCTCGTTTAGGAAAATGAAAAGAAGAATAAATTTATAATATTTCATAAAAATTAAAAAATTGGATAAATTTACTTAATACAATAAATGGAGAATAATTAAAACATTCTTGATATAATTTTATAGAAAAATGGATATGGAAAAATATTTTTCTATCAAAGAGAGAAATAAAATTAGTTTTTTCTAAAAAAAATCTATCAATATCATGAACCCTTTAAGAGATGAATTTGATAGGAAAACTAGTAATATTCATAAATAACTCGTGAAAATAATAGTAAAGGTAATTATCATATATGGATCATATAATTTTCTCAATTGAAATTCAATTTTAAACTATCATGGTAAATAATGAGATTATAACATAAAACCCTTACCTCGAGTCTTGTATATCTTCTTAAACATTTGAATATGAAATATAATAAATACATTTTTATTATACATGTATTACCAAAACATACTAATATATAGCATACAATATATTTTTTACTTATAATATCATGTCACCTATTTATTAATAATTCTTTACTAAAATCACTATTCTGAGTGATATATTATTATTTTTTCATGCATGATTTGATTATGTAGTAAAAATATTTATATATTGATCATGTATAAATAAGTTCTAGAATGTTAACCATAAAATTAATATCATATATATTAGTTATATACATATTAATAATCATCCATATATGATATATAGATAGAAATAAATTACATTATTCATAGAGACAGTATGCCGTATGTATGCGTTATCACTGTGTTCAAATTTTAAAAACATCATGAACTTGAGAGTAATTTTAAGGATGTTATAAATGTTAAAATACTTCCCTAATGAAATAAAAAATTTCAAAGGTACTAATATATCAGTGGAATAGTTTTACATTCATTCCAAACCTCATAACCTTCTTCTACAGTGATATTCTTATAAATAAATTGTTGAAAACATCAATATCCAAATTTCTACGTTGATTGTCAATGTAACTTTTCAATCAAATATAAGCTGATCTTATATACTGTTGAATATATATAAATTTATTTTTTATAACATCAACTAAATTAGGTCTCAATGGATATTTTTCTCAATCATTATACATGTGTGTATGAGTTCTTCACTTCCTACCATATTTGTATTAATAAGGTTTCATCTAAATGATAAAGTGAATGAAAAGTTTGTAAGAAAACTAGACTAGAAGAGGTTATTCACCCCAAACACCTTTGAACTCAAAATAAATAGATATAAACATATACTCTAGGGTTTAAATGGTTCTTTCAAACAATCCATCTGTTTTAGGATGATAATCATTACTTAAAAACAACTTTGAATCTAGTTCTTATTGAAGACTTCACTAATACATCATGGTAAACCACATATCTTTAATAGATACAATTGAATGTGTTACTCTAAGAAACATTACCACTTCCTTTATGTAAATTTGGAAAATAATTTGATGATATAAATCCTTTTTTATAGTAATGGTGTTTTCAGACATTGTAAGCTAATCAATAACAACCCAAATAGCATTATATACTTCAGAAAATTTTTTACGTCTGATGAGAAAATCAATTGTGATAAAATCACATTTCCATTAATTTATGGGTAATGGGTGTAACAACCCCTTATACTTATATCTCTCATCCTTATCATTATGACATATTAAACACTAATATAAAAAATATTAAATATCTCTCATCATGTTGTCCAACCAAAAATACTATTTTAGATATATATATATATATACTTCCAAGATAAATAGATAATGATGAGTTGTAGTCTCCATACAAAATCTCCTTCAATTTTTATATCAATGGAATAAAAAATTGGTTCTCAAACCTTATCATTTGAGCAAGATGACATTTGAACTTAGGAACATTCCTTTCCTTCTTCTTTAATTCTACATCTTCCTTTTGTGCCTTCTTAATACTCATATGGATTGATTGTTTAACATTCATTTGTGAAATATAAAATGTTTCCCCTTTAAATAAAATTTAATGTCATAACTTATATAAATCCCTATGAATTAGATCCATTTCTGTTCTCATCATGGAAAAACCAGCATGGTTTTTAAAAATTAGAGAATCTTTCATAATTTTTACCCTTCCATGGTGGTAATGTATTGGGCTTTAAAAATATCTGATCAACATAAACCTCATTATTTGGGGATTATTCATATATTTTGATGAAAATATATACCCCAATAATTTATTAACAGTATATATAGCTCACTATTCACCATACAAATAATGTCACCAAATCCTTAATAAAATAATTACACTAGCTAAACCCAAATTATGTGTTTAGTAATTCTATTAATGAATTTTCAATTTGTGAGAGGCATAATCTACCACCATTTTATTTTTCATTAGATCACATTAAAATACTATTTTTGTTGTATCACTATATATCATAGACCCTTCTCCACTATTGGGTATCATTATAACATGAGCACTGAGGGACCTTCTCTTTAGTTCCTTAAAATTGTCATCACAATCATCTATCTAATGGAACATGAATATCATCCAATTTAAAATAGTGAGTGTATGAGTCAACAATGAGATATTCTTCAAAGATATTAAAAAATATTACGAAATCAAATAAATCTATGGATCTCATCCATTATGTCTGGTCTAGTTTATTTTCCAATATATTATTTCATATAAGGGTCCATCTAAATACCCTAACATGAGATTATATGACAGAAGACTGATATTTTATGTAGAAAAAATTATATCATGGTAAATATTTATACAACAACACATTTCATAGGTTCATCGTCACAATCCTATAATTATAATCATTCTATTAAATTCTCATTAAATACATAAGAGTAGTATCTATAAATACGACCAAAATTGGTCATAGCAATCTCTTAAAACACTATTAATTAAATCCATGAAGATTTTAGGGTAATTAGTTAGTCTAAATGGAATCACTATAAATTCATAACTCCTATACCATTTACATAAGATTTTCCTACCTAGATCATATTGTTAAACCCTCAAGTAGTGATATCCAAAATGAATGAATTTATTAAAAATGTATTTATCTCCTTATAATTGTTTAATTATTAATTGATATAGGGTAGAGGGTAAATTTTCTTGATATTGATCTTGTTATGTAACTGATAATCAATGAAAATATTCATTTACACATATTTCTTCATAATAAAAAGAATCGATGGGCCATATGGTTATGAGGTAGGGTGTATTAATCCCATATGATTATTCTCCAAGAGTTTATTCTTTAATTAATGATTCTAAATTGGATCCATTTTATAAAGAGTTGTGGAAATTTTTTAAACACCATCTATTATTTCTAATGAAATATCAACTTCAGTATATAAAGGAAGATTGGGTAAATCTTCTGTAATACATCAGCAAAATTTTATAAAATAGGAATATTCATTAATTTTGGGTTTCTCCCCAATCATATGAGATAGATATCCATAATGGATAAGAATTAAGACCTTTAGGATATAAGTTATTTCCATCGAAAGATCATATTCATCCTCACAATGATAAACGATCATAAGTTCAATTGGAATATAATATATGACATTATATCCCTATAAAATGATATGGGATCTATACAGATGGATCCTATCCAGGCCTAAAATCACATAAAATTCAACTAAAGGGAGTATCAAAAGATTATATTGAATCTCATTCACAAAATATTTTAATAGATATGATCTATAATAATTAGAATTTATTATAATAGAATTAGGTTTTTTTTATAAATCAGTATTTAATAATTTAAGTGGTTATGTGGTACCCTTATAAAATTCTTCAGATATAAATGATTAGGTAGATATATAATATAACAAAACATTTACAGTTCTAGAGTGGATGTTGGTTGTACCTTTCACAACATCACTCAATTATCCCTCTATAGTTGTAATAGAAAATTAATTTATGATATTATTTTTATTAAGGGGGAATTAAGGCCCACTAACGTTATTGTCTCTTGGATTATGGGTTTAATGACCAACCCCATACAAGGTATTAAGCCATAATGACCCCAATAACACCTTCATATGCAAGGGGGTGGAGATAAGCACCGAAGTCATAACTATCTCAGGGAGGCCTTTACATGAAAACCTATGCACATGAAGACAACAAACTAAATGAAAAAAGTGTATAGGGAAATAATAAAAGATGAAAATCTATTGTAAATTAAACTAAGATGTAACACCCCAAGCTTCCACGGTACGTTTCCCTTCGAATAATGCGATAGCGTGTGTTGTACGCAACCTCGAGTTCTAACACACACCACAACTAATTAAACTAGCCGTTGTGAATAGTAATACATACTTTTTGAAATAATATATATTTTATATTTCAAAATGGACTTCATTTTTGGATTTGTAATATCTAATTTAGCCTAAGGTGAAATTTTGGTACTTTTCCGATAACTTTCATATTTTTGATGAATAGTGAAAATTACTAAATTTTAATTAAAAACAACTTTTTTAATCAAAATAATTAATAGTGATAAATTATGAATTTTAGTAGTTTTAAAGTATATTTAGAATATATTTTTAACATTTAATATAATGTTGGTCATTGGACATAATTTTACAATTAAACCGAACATAAACAAGTGTCAATCTTTTGAGAGTTACTATCTCTTAAAAACACGCTTTTTGTTTTGACAGCGGGAATTAATTTTAAATTAATTTCTGCCACTTCTATGTTTTGAATTTGGAAAAATGGATTACATATTTGGAATCAGGATGTCCAAATTATGTAAATAGATAACTTTTATTTTTACACATTTTGAATAATTACTGCGGTAAATATTTTATTTACCATGGATAAAGGGTAAATCCGGTAAATAAGGGTTAAAAAATAATATTATAATAATAAAAAATTACCCTAAAACGTGTCCTAACCTTATTGGTGACACATACCCGACCATGGGCATCCTTGGGTCGATTTGGGGACCCCTTAGTGCCACTTGTATGTGGTAGGGACACATTATATTAATAAAGTTAAAATAAAAATAAAAATGGCATAAGCTTACATTTTTAGAAGAACAATTTTTACATAGGGTTATACGTGTTGGATTTTCGATTATAAATATTCATTAGAAATCTAAAAATATTTCCTACATAATGATATTTTATTTATAATTTTTATACATCAAATAAGTTAAATTATTAATGACACAATAATGATGCAATGTTTACCTCATTAATAAATCATTTAAATAAATAAGATTATAATGATTAAAATATTATCTAAAACCTGTCCAATTATTATTGGTTGATGTTATTTAGAATATGAGTCATCGTATCTTCGACCTCAATGATTTTTGGACCATTATAAACCGAATATAATTATATTATAAAGTAATACTTTCACTCTTTCCTAAAGAGCCCCTCTTCTCCCTTATAAAAGGAGACCACTCCTTCTCATTTCTTCACACCTTCAAAGCCTTTTGGTTCGGCCAAACTCTGCCCAAATACTCTCCGAACTTCCCTCACTACAACCTAGAGGCCTTAGTTTGATCAGAAATCCATCCTAAGGAGCCCTTTTGATCAAATCAAAAGGAAGAACCCGAAGAAGAGGTAATGTTTTCACCACCCCTTTTCAAGTTCCTTTCTTCTTCCACTTCTTCTTTCTTTGTTCCTACCATTCTAAAATAATAACTCCAGTATCTCACATATACTGTGATGTTATTATAAATATGGTACAACCATATTCATTATTCTATCCACCCTTTGAATAACATGTCACCATACATGCGTACGTACGGCTTACCGTCTCCACGTCGTGGTGTAATTGTTATTCAATATATTATTATTTGGATGGGAATAATAATGATGTGAAACTCATGTAAAGAATAAATAAAAAATGATAATTATTCTGTATATATGATATAACATCCATTTATATATTATAGTAATTTCAAAAGAATGATATTGTCGCTCGTGCATACGTACGGACTACCGTCTCCACAAACGCGATAAGATCCATCCTCCATCGTATCCATTCAAGTCTTATTCTCATTATAGGGTTAAAAATAATGTTAATATCATTCTGATTATGAATACGATATAATCTATCCATTACAAACATTTCTTACGTAACCAAACATTTAAGAAGAACGAATCGATTATCACCCGAAATGATGATAATACTAAGATATTATTAATAAAGCAATGTTAAAAGATCATGATATCATATTGATGTATATGATTATTGTATAATTTAATAACAATGTTTTAATTATTATACAGGAGGTTAACATACCATCGACTAAGGGAAAGTTCAAGGTAAGGGTTATTTCACAATCTCTTCATTATCCGAGGTTGTTTATACGTAATAATCTACTGGGATCTCGTTATCATCCACATCCATGTTTCTTCAAAATGAATTTCAAAACATTTTTAATATTTAAAAGAATATGGGTTAAAGTAATTTATACCCTTGTTTGACTTTTTATAAGAGGTCTATAAGGGAATCTTTGCGTCGTTTTCCAAACAAGGTGCTTTTTAACCTTTTCGACAGAATTAAGATAAGAATGTTTTTTTTAACTTATACGGCGGGTGCAGTTATTTTCCGCCATTATAAAATCGTCAAAGCTTCCCTTACAAGCTTATAAGAATATTTTCAAAGAAAATGTTTTATTTTATAAATATATGTCTCTTAAATGATTTCAAAATAGAAAGAGGTATTTCTTTAAAAAGAGTTTTGATTTTATCTATGTCAACATCCTTTAATAGATTTTACGCTTATTTGAGGATGATATATTATGATACAAAACATTTATATTGTATTGAAGGTTTTGTGATATGTTTGACTGTGGATGTGCTATTTTTTATATACCATTCACAGTTTATGGTGAATGTGTTGAAATTTCGTATGCTAGTTTTAATACGAATGTTTATGTTATGTTTAAACCTTTTCATATGGGAATGCATTGGACTTAATATGTGACGGGTGGAGCCCGCTATAGCTCCTCGATGCATCGGTAGGTCTCATGAGACAAACTAGTGTCTTGGCACAAGGCCTTGGCAAAATCTTATTTGTAGTCTTGGCACGAGGCCTTGGCTATGTGGTTATGATAGTCTGGAATTATGCATTCCATCATTATGAAAGTGGTTATTGATATTGCATGTGATTATTCGATTAGTAGAATATCCATGTGAATAAGTAAATGGCATTATTTCATTTTATTTATGCCATACTATGTTGAAGTTAAAGTTTAAAAGGCTTTTGTTTTAGTTATACATTGCCTTAAATGTTTATTCTTATTTATGAAAGTTTCCGCTGTATTGTTATCCTTACTGGGCATTTGAGCTCACCCCTTTTCTATGTTTTATTTTCCCAGGATGTTAAGAAGTAAATTATGAATTACTTGCAGGGATATTATGAGGGGTTAATACTGTGGACTATGGAGACAATATGTTGTTGTAGTAGTTTTTTTTATTTTGATGATGTAATGTAAAACTTATGAATATATCTGGTGTTTCCAAGGCTACTAAACCAATCGGTCTTTCGAGATTTGATCTTTCTTGTGATCATGCCAATGTTATGTAATTAATGCACCGACTCTGGGTAACTGGGGTCGGGGCGTTACAGTTGGTATCAGAGGAAGTTTAGTACAAACCTTGGAAGCTAGATTTAGATAAACTCTGATTAGAGCACGTAGGCCTAAGATGAACTTTGAGGATTAGTATAGAAGAACTTCATAGAATTTTGGTATTGTAGAGATTTTGTGAGTTTTCCGAGCAATACATCCCTGTTTGGATACGAGCAGGTAGAGGCGGCTCTGGCACAGATGTACCTAGGGGTAAAACCCGAAAACACCGCTTTGAGCTAGACTCGAACGGGAACTTGTGCACGACAACGGGCCTTGCTGCACTCTTGGTTACGACACTCCCGGGGGATATGCTTAGGATAACTCTCATTTTCTTTACAAATCATTATGAAGGGTTTATGAGTATATACTTCCTCAAAGAAAACATTTTTATGATTATGGATTATATCCGTAAATAGTTCAATTTATGTTAAGTGTTTTATAAGTATGGGATTATGTATTTTGATTCATAAACTGATCTAGTTTATGCCATTGTTTAGAAATGGCGCCTAGTGGAAGAAATGGAAACCGTATCAATGCACGCACTCCATGTAGGGATTGCCCTCCTGCTCAAGATAATTATAGTGGGACTGGTGATGCAACTGGTGCCGATCAGCTAATCACCATACTAGGACAACTTACTCAGGTTATTAATAATAACCTTACCCGTATGGAGCACCCTGATCCGCAGCGTGGAGGATCAATGTTAGATCGATTCATGAGGCAACAAACACCAACGTTCAATGGGAGTACAAATCCCTTAGTAGCTGAGCAATGGATAAATTCCCTAGAGAAAATATTTCAGGCTTTGGGGAGCAGTGAAAGGGAAAAAGTTATCATGGCAGTTTACCGCCTCACTGGAGATGCTGATCAATGGTGGTCATTGATTCAAAACATGAAGGAAGATGATGAAGTATCAAATATAGAATGGAGGGAGTTCAAAGATCTGTTTTTAGAAAAATACTTCCCTCGCGACCATCGAGCTGATATGGAAAGGCAATTTCTAAGTCTGAGACAGAAGGAGGATGAGAATGTCGCAAAGTATTAGGCTAACTTTACAAGGTTAGCAAGGTACGCTGGTGATTATATACGTAACCAAAGAAGTAAGATTGATCGTTTCTTTGATGGGTTAAAACCATTTCTCCGTCGAGCATTAGTCTCATAATCCTTTTCATCGTACGAAGACATTGTCTCATGTGCTATCAAGACCGAAAAGTAATTCTCTAAGTCTTATGACATTAAAGCAAAGCAAGAGAAGAAGAGACCTGCTGATCAATCTGGGAATGGAAATAAGGGGAAGAAGGGAAAGGTTGAATATCTATCCTGTGGTAAATGCGGGAAGAAACACCCTGGTACTTGCTTGAAGGGAATGGGAGTCTGTTACAAGTGTGGTGAAAAAGGCCACCAAGCTCGTGATTGCAAGGGGAAGAAGGAAGCTACCAACGTTCAGTGCTACAATTGCAGGGAGATGGGGCATTATGCAAATGAATGTCCTAAGCGTCAGGAGAACTTACCTCAGAAAAGGCCAAGGGATCAAGGCCAGGCTTATGCTACCACTACTGCTGAGGTAGAAGCTCCGAAAGACGTGGTGGCAGGTAATTTAATGGTTTCCTCAAGTTTAGCAAATGCATTATTTGATTCTGGATCATCGCATTGTTTCATATCTTCCCAGTTTGCTAAGAAAATTAGATATTTCCAATTTGATTTAATAAGGGAGTTGTCAGTTAAAACTCCTAAGGGAAGTATCATTACAACAAAGTTTTGTGAATCAGTCCCCATTAGAGCACATAAATTTTCTTTATCTGCTGATCTCATCGGCATACCTATGATTGAGTTTGATATAATCCTCGGTATGGACTGGATTTCGGACTATGATGCGAAGATTTATTGTAAGAAGAAAGAGGTTACGATTCTTGATGATAATGATAAGGAACACCTTATTTTTAGAGCAGAATCGTCACCACCTAATTCTTATTTAGATCCACCCCCAGTAGCTCAACTTAATTCAATTATTGGGGAGGAAGAGAATGAAATAACTGTCGGTGAGGAAAGGAATGTTCAAATAGAGGATGTACCTGTTGTGAAAGAATTTGTAGATGTATTTCCGGAAGATTTACCTGGACATCCTCCAGAACGAGAAGTTGAGTTTTCCATTGATTTGATTCCTGGATCAAGGCCTATATCGAAGACCCCTTATAGAATGGCCACTGTAGAATTAGTCGAACTAAAGAAAAAACTAGAGGAATTGAGTAATAAGGGATTTATTCACCCTAGTGTTTCTCCATGGGGAGCCCCTGTTCTTTTTGTTAAAAAGAAAGATGGGTCTATGAGGTTATGTATCGACTACAGGGAGATCAATGCTATAACGATAAAGAACAAGTATCCCCTACCTCGTATTGATGATTTATTTGACCAACTACATGGAGCTCAATACTTTTCAAAGATTGACCTTCGATCTGGATACCATCAGTTGTGTGTGAAGAAGGAAGAAATTCCAACGACAGCATTTCAAACCAGGTACGGGCATTACGAGTTTACTGTATTGCCGTTTGGATTGACTAATGCACCCTCTGTATTCATGGATCTGATGAATAGAGTTTTCAAGGAGTATCTTGATGAATTTGTGGTGTTATTTATTGATGATATCTTGGTATACTCCAAAACCTACGAAGATCATGAAAATCACTTGCGCATTATTTGAAGACTCTGAGGAGGCATGAATTATATGGGAAGTTTAGCAAGTGTGAATTCTGGCATCAGGATATTTCTTTTCTTGGCCATATTGTCTCTAAAGATGGAATCTCTGTTGATCCTTCTAAGACCAAGGCAATCCAAGAATGGCCAGCACCTACGAGTATAACTGAGGTACGTAGTTTTATTGGTTTGGCAGGTTATTATCGACATTTCGTCCAGAATTTTTCCCGATTGGCTAACCCATTAACGAAGCTCACACGTAAAGGGGTTAAATTTGTTTGGACAAAAGAGTGTGAAGAATGTTTCGAAGAACTGAAGAGAATATTAGACAATGCTCCTATATTGACTCTACCATCGAGGAATGATGGGTTCGTTATTTATAGTGATGCATCAAAGAAAGGACTTGGTTTTGTCCTTATGCAGAATGATAGAGTTATTGCCTATGCATCACGACAGTTGAAAATTCATGAACAAAACTATCCTACTCATGATCTTGAGTTAGCAGCTGTGATCTTTGCTTTGAAGATATGGAGACACTATCTCTATGGTGAAAAATGTGAGATTTAAACTGATCACAAGAGTTTGAAGTATATTTTCTCACAAAAAGAACTCAACATGAGGCAAAGGAGATGTCTTGAATTACTCAAGGATTATGATTGCACGATACACTACCACCCGGGGAAAGCAAACAAGGTGGCAGATGCTTTGAGAAGAAAAGACCATGGAGTTTTGAACATGATGAGAATTGAAAGGGATCCAATTTTCATGGATCTAGTGAAGATGGACATGGAAATAACCAGGGAAGGTGAAACATGAATGTTTTTTCAAATGGTTGCCAAACCATATTTACTAGAAAGGATTAAGAGTTCTCAGACCGATGATGAAGAATTTCAGAAGAAGATTAAAGCTGTGAATGATGGGAGATTGAGAGACTTTGTGTATGAAGATGGAATTTTGAAATTCGGGAAGAGACTTTGTGTTCCCGATTTACCTGATCTGAAAAGGGAATTGCTGGATGTTTCTCATAGTTCCAATTTCTCTATACACCTTGGGAGCACCAAAATGTATAGAGATTTGAAGGAACATTTTTGGTGGGACAACATGAAGAGGGAGATTTCTGATTTTGTGTCAAGATGTATGGTTTGTCAACAATTGAAAGCTGGAAGGCAACAGCCTGGAGGAGTCATGCAACCTCTTCCCATACCGGAGTGGAAATGGGACAATATTACGATGGACTTTGTCATGGGGCTACCAATGACTCCTAGAAGGAACGATGCAATATGGGTTATTGTTGATCGTCTTACCAAGTCAGCACATTTTCTTGTTATAAGAGAAGATCTATCCCTGGATCGTCTAGCAAGACTATACATTAATGAAGTTGTGAGACTTCATGGAGTACCCCTATCGATTGTTTCTGATCGTGATCCCCGTTTTACTTCAAGATTTTGGAAAAGTCTTCAGAAATCCCTGGATACTGAACTTCATTTGAGCACTGCTTACCACCCTCAGACAGATGGACAATCAGAACGGACTATTCAAACCCTAGAAGACATGTTGAGATCTTGCTCACTTGACTTTCAGGGTATGTGGGATCAATATTTACCACTGGTAGAATTTTCCTATAACAATAGCTTCAATTCGAGTATTCAGATGGCACCAAATGAAGCGTTATACAGAAAGAGATGTCGTACAACAACCTATAGGGATGACGTCGGTGAAAGAATACTTGTAGGCCCAGAACTGGTGGAGGAAACAGTGGAAAAGGTGAAGGTAATCCAAAATCACATCAAAGCAGCTCAAAGTAGGCAGAAGAGCTATGCCGATAATCGAAGGAAGGATTTGGAATTTCAAGTCGGTGATCATGTTTTCCTGAAGGTATCTCCATGGAAGGGAGTCATACGTTTTGGTAAGAAAGGTAAATTGAGTCCCAGGTATATCGGACCTTTCGAAATTTTAGAACAAATTGGGGCTGTAGCTTACCGATTGGCAATGCCGCCAAGTCTCTCCAAAGTTCACGATGTGTTCCATGTATCTCTGTTGAGAAAATACATGCCTGACCCAACGCATGTACTCACCTATGAGGAATTAGAACTGGAACCCGATCTGTCTTATTGTGAAGAGCCTATCAGGATTCTTGATACAAGAGAACAAGTACTGAGAAACCGGACGACACGTCTGGTAAAAGTTTTGTGGTGAAATCATAAGATGGAAGAGGCAACGTGGGAACCCGAGGGACTTATGATGAAGAACCACCCGAGTATTTTTATGTAGTAATACCCTAGAAATTGCGAGGACGCAATTATTTGAAGGAGGGGAGAATGTAACACCCCAAGCTTCCACGGTACGTTTCCCTTCGAATAATGCGATAGTGTGTGTTGTACGCAACCTCGAGTTCTAACAAACACCACAACTAATTAAACTAGCCGTTTTGAATAGTAATACCTACTTTTTGAAATCATATATATTTTATATTTCAAAATGGACTTCATTTTTGGATTCGGAATAACTAATTTAGCCTAAGGTGAAATTTTGGTACTTTTCGGATAACTTTCATATTTTGATGAATAGTGAAAATTACTAAATTTTAATTAAAAACAACTTTTTTAATCAAAATAATTAATAGTGATAAATTATGAATTTTAGTAGTTTTAAAGTATATTTAGAATATATTTTTACCATTTAATATAATGTTGGTCATTGGGCATAATTTTACAATTAAACCGAACATAAACAAGTGTCAATCTTTTGATAGTTACTATCTCTTAAAAACACGCTTTTTGTTTTGACAGCGGGAATTAATTTTAAATTAATTTCTGCCACTTCTGTGTTTTGAATTTGGAAAAATGGATTACATATTTGGAATCAGGATGTCCAAATTATGTAAATAGGTAACTTTTATTTTTACACATTTTGAATAATTACTGCGGTAAATATTTTATTTACCATGGATAAAGGGTAAATCCGGTAAATAAGGGTTAAAAAATAATATTATAATAATACAAAATTACCCTAAAACGTGTCCTAACCTTATTTTTGGACACATAGCCGACCATGGGCATCCTTGGGTCTATTTGGGGACCCCTTAGAGCCACTTGTATGTGGTAGGGACACATTATATTAATAAAGTTTAAATAAAAATAAAAATGTCATCAGCTTACATCTTTTAAAAGAAGAATTTTTACATAGGGTTATACATGTTGGATTTTCGATTATAAATATTCATTAGAAAGATAAAAAGATTTCCTACATAATGATATTTTATTTATAATTTTTAGACATCAAATAAGTTAAATTATTAATGACACAATAATGATGCAATGTTTACCTCATTAATAATTCATTTAAATAAATAAGATTATAATGATTAAAATATTATCTAAAACCTGTCCAATTCTTATTGGTTGATGTTATTTAGAATATGAGTCATCTTATCTTCGACCTAAATGATTTTTGGACCATTATAAACCGAATATAATTATATTATAAAGTAATACTTTCACTCTTTCCTAAAGAGCCCCTCCTCTCCCTTATAAAAGGAGACCACTCCTTCTCATTTCTTCACACCTTCAAAGCCTTTTTGATCGGCCAAACTCTGCCCAAATACTCTCCCAACTTCCCTCACTACAACCTAGAGGCCTTAGTTTGATCAGAAAGCCAACCTAAGGAGCCCTTTTGATCAAATCAAAATGAAGAACCCGAAGAAGAGGTAATGTTTTCACCACCCCTTTTCAAGTTCCTTTCTTCTTCCACTTCTTCTTTCTTTGTTCTTACCATTCTAAAATAATAACTCCAGTATCTCACATATACTGTGATGTTATTATAAATATGGTACAACCATATTCAGTATTCTATCCACCCTTTGAATAACATGTCACCATACGTGCGTACGTACGGCTTACCGTCTCCACGTCGTGGTGTAATTGTTATTCAATATATTATTATTTGGATGGGTATAATAATGATGTGAAACTCATGTAAAGAATAAATATAACATGTTAATTATTCTGTATATATGATATAACATCCATTTATATATTATTTTAATATCAAAAGAATGATATTGTCGCTGGTGCGTACGTACGGACTACCGTCTCCACAAACGCGATAAGATCCATCCTCCATCGTATCCATTCAAGTCTTATTCTCATTTTAGGGTTAAAAATAATGTTAATATCATTCTGATTATGAATAAGATATAATCTATCCATTACAAACATGTCTTACGTAACCAAACATTTAAGAAGAACGAATCGATTATCACCCGAAATGACGATAATACTAAGATATTATTAATAAAGAAATGTTAAAAGATCATGATATCATATTGATGTATATGATTATTTTATAATTTAATAACAATGTTTTAATTATTATACATGAGGTTAACATACCATCGACTAAGGGAAAGTTCAAGGTAAGGGTTATTTCACAATCTCTTCATTATCCGAGGTTGTTTATACGTAATAATCTACTGGGATCTCGTTATCATCCACATCCATGTTTCTTCAAAATGTATTTCAAAACATTTTTAATATTTAAAAGAATATGGGTTAAATTCATTTATACCCTTGTTTGACTTTTTATAAGAGGTTTATAAGGGAATCTTTCCGTCGTTTTCCAAACAAGGTGCTTTTTAACCTTTTCGACAGAATTAAGATAAGAATGTTTTTTTAACTTATACGGCGGGTGCGGTTATTTTCCGCCGTTATAAAATCGTCAAAGCTTCCCTTACAAGCTTATAAGAATATTTTCAAAGAAAATGTTTTATTTTATAAATATATGTCTCTTAAATTATTTCAAAATAGAAATAGGTATTTCTTTAAAAAGAGTTTTGATTTCATCTATGTCAACATCCTTTAATGGATTTTACGCTTATTTGAGGATGATATATTATGATACAAAACTTTTATATTGTATTGAAGGTTTTGTGATATGTTTGACTGTGGATGTGCTATTTTTTATATACCATTCACGGTTTATGGTGAAATTATTGACATTTCGTATGCTAGTTTTAATACGAATGTTTATGTTATGTTTAAACCTTTTCATATGGGAATGCATTGGACTTAATATGTGACGGGTGGAGCCCGCTATAGCTCCTCGATGCATCGGTAGGTCTCATGAGACAAACTAGTGTCTTGGCACAAGGCCTTGGCAAAATCTTATTTGTAGTCTTGGCACGAGGCCTTGGCTATGTGGTTATGATAGTCTGGCATTATGCATTCCATCATTATGAAAGTGGTTATTGATATTGCATGTAATTATTTGATTAGTAGAATATCCATGTGAATAAGTAAATGGAATTATTTCATTTTATTTATGCCATACTATGTTGAAGTTACAGTTTAAAAGGCTTTTGTTTTAGTTATACATTGCCTTAAATGTTTATTCTTATTTATGAAAGTTTCCGCTATAATGTTATCCTTACTGGGCATTTGAGCTCACCCCTTTTCTATGTTTTATTTTCCCAGGATGTGAAGAAGTAAATTATGAATGACTTGCAGGGATATTATGAGGGGTTAATAGTGTGGACTATGGAGACAATATGTTGTTGTAGTAGTTTTTGTTATTTTGATGATGTAATGTAAAAATTATGAATATATCTGGTGTTTCCAAGGCTACGAAACCAATCGGTCTTTCGAGATTTGATCTTTCTTGTGATCATGCCAATGCTATGTAATTAATGCACCGACTCTGGGTAACTGGGGTCGGGGCGTTACATAAGATTTCATGAACCTCTAGACTGTAGAATGTAAGAGTGTAAACGGAAAAGTATAGTGGAAAAATACATGCCCAACCAGAAATATGTTCAATACTAATAGAAAATTGGAAAAGTAAACAGCTGAAAGAGAGATGAAGTCTATAATCTCCTAATATAACAATTGTACACAGTCCAAGAACTATGTATCCCTATTATCCTCTATTTTCGTGGTCAACCTCTCCATCATCAACATAAGACACATCATCTCTAGGAATATCCCATGCAGGGATGAGTATAAGAATACTGAGTAGGACACCCCAAAAGTTGAAGGGGAGCATTAAATGATAAAATTAAAGATTAAATTATTGTATTGAACAAGGTATAGTGAAATAATGAAGCTCAACTCGATAGGAGAGTGAAAGTATGATCGTCCAACAACAAGGGGCTAAACACGGTGAGTAGATGAACTACTCATCGGTCCTTTGCCACCTATAGCAGGAGAGTAGACTCATCCTACAATGCGAATATAAATAATGAAATCATGTAGAATACAATGCATGTCTTCATCTCTCTTGGATGGAGAGTATCCAAATAATAGGTTTGAATTAAGAATTAATAATATATATATATATACATATTCTTATTCAAAGAATACAAAATGATAGAGTAATGGGATATCCACTTCATAGCTCAGCCTAGGTTGAAGAGTATCCAATAGTTCCAAAAGTCCATTAAGGATGCCTTGAATCCCACATGTCTAACCTAAACACACATGTCTAAAGAACACATTCTCTATGATTTGATACGATCTTCATTGGGCGATACTGACTCACCCACACAGTTTTTGGTTGCACCTCAAAAATGCATCTTGGTTGGGAATGAATTCCTCTTTATAATGATTACAAATTTATGTCAGTCCATGCTTTATGACTAGGAACCACTATTGAGGGGACACAATATATAGGTAGATGACCCATTCCCTTGTACAACATGAGGGTTTCACTCGAATAGATGATAGAGGACCCGTGTCCTACCCATCAGGAGGGTTCCACTATGATGGATACGATCACATTCTCATCCCAATTAGAGTGATCCACTATACGTCATCAAGGTCCCATGACATAACATTGTATGAGGGTTCCACTCATAAGGTCAATGACCCATGCATATCTAGGTTAGTGGGTTCCACACTGGATTATGTATAGGACCCATGCTCAGTCCATCTTGAGGGTTCCACTCAAAAAGTCAACAAGGATCCATGCCCATCCCAACTAGAGGGTTACACATGGGAATATATGGTGATCCTACATAACCACTAACACCATCGAGTGTCACCTAAGTGTTGTTTCCATAATATTATACATCATATCTCTAAATCTGTAACTGATATAACCATCGCATTCTACAATAAAAAAACACTCTACAATGGCTACTCGCATGCCAAAATCTGAATTCAAATTAACTTGATATGGACAAATAATGTTTCCTCAAAGGAGATAAAGGGGTTCACGACATGTTAGGGGAACTAAAAGTCTTGTGTTCCTAATCCACAGCTTGGTCGTGTCCCATATTAGTACATTTAACCATGTTCATGTAGTAGTACACGACGTGTTGGTGGACTACATTTAATGTCCATGCTAACCAGCACCCATAGCATTTCTGATGGATCTTTCCATGTATCAGACCTCTTCTCTATGTAGTTTAGTGCATTCTATGCTCTAGGACATGTACTTGTACATGGTGTGTTATCTTTGTGAACCATCACACTAGTTTTCTAACTAAGGAAGGGTTAAATGACACGTTAAGGGGACTACAACCCATGCCATACTTAGTATTTCTCAAACCCTAGTTGCTACCACTATAGTGGCTACACAGCATGTGTTCTTTATTGAACACAATGTGCAGTCAGGATTTCGACAGAAATCCCAAATTTAAAAATCCATCCTTTATTCATTGATTTAAGCCTTTCCTCTTTATATCCAACACTAGTCTCATCTAAAACTTTTGTATCCAGATGGAAATCATGATTCTGGGATACCGCTCACCAGAAATCACACACCATTATTTGGGAGGGTTTAATCACTCATTATGAATGCTCCCACGGCTTAAAACCTTGAGTATCTATCCTAAAAAATCAGATTATTCGTCCTTGTCCCATAGGGATCCCAGATCTATTCCATTATTTTTGATATGTTCTTGTTTCATTGAGTTGTAGTGAATCATAGGGCCCGATCGATGATGGTACCTCCCGAAAAAGTGGAACTAGGATCATGTGGATCCAAATGATAATGAACACAATGAAAAATGAATAGAAATGCATGATAATAAATTATTAAGCAAAATTGACCAAGAATTATTGTCCAATGATCAATACCAGGCATACTGGGGGTATAACAACATTGTTTAAATAATATAAAACCAGTAAATAGGCTCACACAAAGGCCACAAGTGGCGTAGATCAAATAAAATGTGTGGATTTGCTCAATAATTTAATCCAAGGGAATATAATTCCAAAATATGAGTCCAACCTTGACTAAATATCGATTTTTAATGAAGAATGTGTCTTCAAAAATCACAGAGGAGATGTTGTGTTCGTTGCATCCTCATCTGATCTGATTTATAGTTTCGTCATCATTCGCTATGATCTGCCAACGAAAGGAAGGAGAGAGATCTTGGAAAATTACTAGTATTATGAGGTCAACCCTAGGTTTCTTTCCTTGTATATATATTTATAACTTTTTAGTTTAGGTTAAATAATTCAATTAATTTAATCCACTGAACATTCCTCGATCAAGGGAGGGGTCTGATCGTCCTGCGCCAATTCATTTTATGTACCACATATGGTAGAAACAATGTTTTGGACCTAATAGTGATCTTGGATTTATGATATGATCTATCGTTTAAGATTCATCCTATTTTATTTTTGGATATTTATGTGTGAAATATAAAATATATAAAATATTTTAATAAAAATAATTTTACGCTCACCGGGTCCTCTCCTATCGATTCTCGATCTCCACTAGGTTCTTCAAAAAGGTGGATCCACCATCGGTCTCCATATCTCCCATGTAGATGACATGCATAGGTTCATGAACTTATCTCCTTAGCTGAGACATGTGGAAGACGTTGTGCCCCTACATAAGTTGTGGGGGTAGGTAAATGTGAAAGGCGGCCTCGTCAACCCATTACACAATCTTGAATGACCCGATGAACGTTGAGGATATCCTCAATTCCCATCCAATCCTTTATAATACCAATTATGGGAAAACTCACAATAATAAGTAGTTGCCCTACTCGAACTCCAAAGGCCTATGACAGTGGTCAGCGAGAGATTTTTGTTTCTTTGGGACATCCTCATCTGCGCATGGATGACCTACACTTTTTCTGTCATCACCTACACCAACTCCAAGCCCACAAAAGATGTCTCCCCAATAGTTCTCCAATATAAGGGTGACTTGTAGGTTCTCCTGTACAAGGACTCAAAATTTGAAATATTTATAGTATAGTGGTAGTTTTTTTTGTATGAAAATTCTACTATGGGAAGGTGATCCTCCCAGCTCCACCCAAAGTCCAACACGCAAGCAATCAACATATCCTCAAAACCGGGATAGTGTGCTTGGACTTCCCATAGTTATGGGGGTGAAAGGATATATACAACTTCATGTGGGTCTCGAATTCCTCCTTCAGGCCTCTGCAGAATCATGAAATAAACCACCTATCAATATTTGAGACAATCGTTGAGGGAACCGCATGAAGGAGAATGATCTTTTATACAAACAATTTCCCCAAACTCTCCACCTAACTCTCATTCTTGAATGAATTTATGTGCACTAACATTGTGATTTGGTCAACTATCACCTATATGACATCATGGATCTTTGCTGCATACATACATTCAATGAAAAAATCCATGGGTATTCCATCTCACTTCCACGTCGGGGTCTCAATGGGGTACAACAACCCTATCGAAACATGGTGCTTAGACTTCACCTACAGATAGGTGTGTCACTGTGAGATGAAATCAACTATGATTTATCTCATTCCAGACCACAAAAACTGCCATTTAAGATCTTTTTACATCTTCTCCACACGAATATGTACAACAAGGGGAGAATTGTGGAACTTTCATATAACCTCCTCCCGCAACATGACGGGAACCACTATTTACCACTAAAAAAATATGTCGTGATTACCTCCTTCATAATATCCATATAGTGAGTCACCTATTAATTTTTGATCATGTATGACCTTGTAGGAAATGTCTCCAAGATGGGACTCTCTCACATGATCAAGAAGTGATGGAGTAAGCACCATTTACTGGAAAAAAAATTGTACACTACTACTCCACCAAGGTTAGATGCAGTGAAGCTAACTACTCTAAAGTTTCCCACACTAAGAGAGCCAAGTAATTCTTGATAAGGAAATATGCTACAACATTTACATTCCTTGGATTATAGAATATCTCAATGTCAAAGTCATATAAGAACTCCAACAAGCGTCATTGTCTTAGTTTTGGGTCTCTCTGATTAAATATGTTCCTGAGACTCTAGAGGTATGACTAAACCATAATGCACTCTCCTAAAATATAGTTCCTCCACATCCATAGAGTGAATACTAACACCTCTAGATCTAGTCTGTGAGTCGCGTAGTTCCCCTCATGGGGTATCAACTTCCTCGACTCATATGTGATAACCACCTGACAGTTTATCGACACCCAATTGAGGCTAGATCCATAGGTATCACAATACACTATGAACTCAACGCCTTTCTATAGTAGTCATGAAAATGGAGCACTCTTCAGCCTCTTCCTTAACTCCTCAAACGCCCTCTATCACATCTTAGTCTTGGAAAAACTTCACTTTTCATCTTAGGGTGGACAAAGGGGCTACGATTATCAATAACTCTATAACAAACCTATTGCAGTACCCTACCAAAACATTAAATTGATGCACCTATGATACATTATTTGGTGGATCCCAAGCATAAACTACATAGATATTTTCCCGATCCACGGCTAATCCATTATCAGAAATAAAATTCCTCAGAATGTGAACCTCATGTATCCATAACTGGAACTTCTAGAACTTTATGAAAAATTGATGCTCTCGAAAAAAAACCAAGAACAATCCTCATGTGATATCAATTATCCCCGTTTTATATACAGTAGACAAGAATGTATTCTATGAAGAAAATAACAAACTAGTTCAAGTACGGATGGAAGATATGTTTCATAAAATCCATAAAAATCGTGGGAGAATTCATTACACAAAAAGGATTCACCAGGAAATCAGAGTGTCTGTAGGGACATTGGAAAGAAAACATTGGAATATCAGCCTTAGGAACCCTCAAGTAGTTCTATTTGGACCTCAGATTGATATTTTAGAACCATCTAGCACCTCAAAATGGGTCAAATAGGTTTTCAATCCTTGGAAAGTGGTACTTGTTCTTTATCATGTCTTGGTCTAGGTGACGATAATCCACGCAAAGAAAAAATATCCCTTCCACATTTTTCACACACAACAATCGACTAACCCAATGGGAAACACTGGTTTTTATGAATTTCCACCAACTAGAACTGTAGATACTAGATCTTGGTATGTTCCATCTGATATGTCGTTGAAGATAACGAAGTAGTACCAAGATGCAATTTGATGAAATACTCCATCTCCCACCTCAAAGGTATTCCCTGAACACCTTCAAGGAATACGTCCATAAAATCCTCCACAACTAAAGAACCCTAGATAAATGAATATCCTACGAATCCATGGGATACTCTTGACAACCAATGGGTGATGGTCAGTAGCCTCTTACTGACGGAATCCACATTTTCTTCAATAAGATATCTCTCTCTAGAAAAGGGAAATCTCATTCCATCAGTGCGTAGGAATATGACTTGTCTATAGTGATAGAAAATTTTGGCTAAGACCATGGATAGCCAATCCATGCCCAGGATGACGTTATAGTGTTCCATCGTAATGACCAAAAGCTATGACATGAACCTCTCTCCACCAAGTGATATCTCACACTAATAACAAATGAATGATACAAAAGAAGTCTTCCCTATAAGAACCACAAGACAAAGCTGTTGTGCTAGAACCTAAACATGGATCTTTTGATCTCTACCTAATAGTAAAGAGATAGTGGGATGACTAGAACCTATATCTACTAACACTGAAGCAAGAGTAGAAAACCCATAGATCGTACCTATGATCATCTCTTGAGCTACAGGATCATAGAAATCTATAACCAACATATGTCCACGGCCCCGACCACCAGCTCCCTAAGACGGATGTTAGATGCCTAGTGGTGGTGGTTGAAGGTTCTCATAGTATTGTCTTCCACCTATAGATACTCTTACTCCCATGCTAACTCCACGTCCTTAGGCTCCACTCTGTCCTTACTTGGAGATCCCTGATCACAGCGTTGCCTATGATGTGGTGGTTCATATGGTATCAGTTGAATCTTCATAGCACATCTGGTTGGGCAGTCACGAACCATGTGACCTTGCCTGTCATAAGTACAATAACACCCCTCTTTGGGATTCCCTAATACTATGTGCTACCTATGAACACATACCTGAGTCTAGTCATAGAAGGATCTCCTTTACCAAGATATTAGAATATGGCGTCTGCGAGATAATGTAGATGACTCATCTCTATGAATCCCACTACTAGCTCTAGGTATATAGCATCCCTCTAATAGAAAACTCTCTATCCCTAGTTATAGCTCCATCACCTCAACATAGGTGGGGATGTACAAGGGAACAACGTATGCGTAGATATCTTAGCTGATTCCCTGCTCAAACATATGTCCTTGTAAGTATCCCTTCTAGATCATTTCAAGATAATACTACATATGTTCTATAAACCTCACTGCATATTCATACATTGTCATCCCTCCCTAATGAAGCTCCAGAATCTCCTTGATTTGGACTGAGCGTAATTAGGAGGGATAGTACTCCTCATAGAACAACTACTAGAATTCAGTCCATGAGAGGGACAAATCATCATTAATCTATGCAACAAAGCTACAACAGTACCCAAATGCATCATGGAAAGACTAGATGCATGTGTAACTACCTGATATGTTGCTGTTTGGATGATATTGATGTCATGAACCACTAACTCTATCCAATCCTCTGGGGCCTGATGATCTGGATCACCACAGAACCTCATTGACCTCTGGTGCATGAACTCATGGAGAATTCTAATATTGTATGTGTCCTCAGAGTTCTATACAAGAAATATATGTTTTTTGACAGGGGAGGTAGTGATACCTAACCATATGGAAGAAGGGGGTCACAGTATGGACCCTGAACTAAGGCCTCATCAGTCATAGGGTTGTTTTCACAAACTAGAGCTGATGTCCTACCTGGATGTCATCTCAGAGGAATCCTAAATGTTATCAAATAGTATTGATGTTATATGATGATATATATATATATATATATCAACAATGAGGAGGTGACTCAAGAATTAAATTACAAGAATTGGTCCAATATCATTCTGGTTCCATTAATCCCTACAAAAAATGTCTCGCCATTCCAATTTGATAAGCAAGTATCCAACGTCCTAATGAATGGATACACCAACTGCCGCACCATCACTGGATTCCCTAGCCTAAAATCCATACTAGAGAAAAATAAAAATTGTTTCCCAAAACCCAACCAATCCTCTTTAAGGAGGTACATCCGAACAATGTACCAAAGAATTAACTTGGTCGGATGACAATCTGTAATGAACTAACACAAGTCATGGATCGAGTAGCAACTACCCCAAGACCACCTCTATAGGAATAGTGGTGGTGATAAGTATCAAAGGCATAATAATCTCACATAGTCCATTTCCTAAAAAACTGTGCACACACACATAGCCAACTCAATGAAAAGTGCAGAGGGAAAGAAAAAAAGATGAAACACTACTGTAAAGTAAACCAAGTATATCTGATCCTCTAAATAGAATAAAGTGTAGTAGTATAAACTGAAAATTAAAGGGAAAAAATAAATTCCCAAATAGAAATATGTCCCAAACAGACATAAAATTGGATAAGTAAATAGCTGAAATAGAGACCAACTCCAAAATCCCTTGCTATGACCACCATATAGAGTCCAAGAACTCAGTATCCCTAAGCTCATATATAGTCACAATTGACCTATCTATAGACTACATAATAAACAACATGTGAAAGAAAGGCCCATGTAGGGTTGAGTTTAAGCATACCCAGTAGGACCCCCTGAAATTTAAAGGGTGAGCATTAAAAGATATAATAAAAGTAGAAAATAATAGATATAAAAAATGTACAATGAAAGACTATAGCTCAACCCAACAAGAGAGTGAAAGTAAGATTGTCCAAGCACAAGGGGCTAAACAAAGTGAGTAGATAAACTACTCATCGAGCCTTCACCGCCTATATTATGAGAGAAGATTCATCCAATAATGAGAATATAAACATGAAAATCCCATGGAATACCCTACATGAATTCACCTCTCTTGGATGGAAAGTATCCAAATTCAAGGTGTGAATCCAAAATAATGAATATATATATATAATAAATCCATGAATCGAAAATGAGAGGGTAATGGGATCTCCATATCAAAGCACATCCCAGGAAGAAGAGTATCCAATAGTTCCAAAAGTCCATTAATGATGCCCAACATCCCAAATGTTTTCACTGAAAACAAAATTATAAGGAAATTGTTCTTCACACTTTGATACTATCCTATTTTTGCATCATTGACTCGCCCGCATGGTTTTTTGCTGAATATCAATGATTTTTTATAGTGGGTAAAGTCTTCCTCTTTCTCATGAGTCTAAAGATATGTTAATTAGTTCCTATTTATTGTTCCACAAATTCAAGGCGCCACAATCTCTAGGAAGAGGACCCATGACTTGGTACAACTAGAGGGTTCCACATTGATAGTTGATGGAGGACCCATGCCCTACCCAGAAAGAGGGTTTGACTATGATGGTCGAAGAACATAGCCTATCCTAACTAGAGGGTTCCACTCTTATTCATCGAGGACCCATTCCCCAATATCATAGGAGGGTTCCACTCAGAAGGTTGGGGACCCATACCAAAAATGGCTGGAGGGTTCTACTCTAATTGTAATTAAGGACCCATACCAAGCCCAGCTGGAGGGTTCCACTTGGGTGTCTATAGAGGAGTCATGCCAAGCCCATCTGGTGGGTTCCACTCTAGAATTCGTTGAGGACCTTTTCCCAACTCAGTTGGAGGGTTCCACTCGAGAATCTCTAGTGATCTTGCACAACCATTGACATTATCGAGTGTTGCCTAAGAACTATACCAGGAATATTCCACATCGTATCTCAAAATTCACAACCATGTTATCAATAATGTTCTACGTGGAAAAAACATAGTATAGGCTACTCTCGGGATAAAAATTCGAGTTCAAATGAAGCAGATGTAGAAAATAAAAGTGTACTTAAAGGAGTTCAAGGGGTACACAGTGTGTGAGGGCACCCACACAATGTGTGTTCCTTATCCACAGCCTATCCACATCCTTGGACAATACACGAAACCCTATCTATGTAACATTACCTGCCATGTAGGTGGCCTACACAGCATGTCCATGTTAATTGGGACCCAGGCCATGTTTGTTGGTAGTGTTTGTGTTTCAGACCCCATATCCATGTACTTAAGTACAAAACATTATCTATGCCATGTACTTCCTCACATATTCTCATCCTCGTGGAAAGTAACATGGGTTGCCTAGATGGGGAAGGGGTACACATCATGTTAGGGGTACTACACACCATGTCTCCCTTAATATTTCTCATACCCTAACCACCTTCATGGGAGGGGATACACACCATGCTTTCTTCATTAAACACATCATGTAGTGTGGATTTCAGTAGAAATCCCAAATTTTTCAGCTCTAGTATTCATGCCTCAATTCAATCCTTTACACTTGATATCCAATGCTAATATCATTCTAAAATTGTGGATCCAAAAAGAAATCATGATTCTGGGCTGCTTCTTGCAGAAAATCATTCCTCATTCATCAAAGGAGTTTTAATACTCATTCTTCATACTCCCACAGATTCAACCCTTAAGAATCTAGTCTCAAACCATATAATCGGTCATCCTTGTCCCGTAAAAATCCTAGATATATTCCTTTCTTATCAATATGTTATGGTTTCATTGATCCACTATGAATCTGGGGGCACGATCGAGTTCGGTAGCTCCGAAAAAAGACGAACCAAGACCATGGGGATCTAACCAGTGAAGAATGCAAATATAAATAGGTAGAAACAAAAAATATTTATGTTCTAAAAATCATTGTCATTATTTATTGGCCAATAATCATGAAAAGGATACCGGGGTAAGAATATCAATGATTAAACAATTTAATTTTAGTTCATAGGCTCATGAAAAAGCGACAAGTGGTGCAGATCCATGAATGAGAGTGGATCCTCTCAATAATTTAGTCAATGGGTTTAAAATTTAAAAAAAATGATCCATAAAATGATCCTAGATCAATTATTGATAAAGAACGCATTTTCCAACAATCAAAGAAGAGTTGATGCATTTGTTGTGTCGTTATCTAATCTGATTCTGAGTTCCATCATCGTTCATCGTGATCCACCAATGAATGGAAGGACAGAGCTCTTGAAAAATTCCTAGGATTATGATGATAACCCTAGCCAGTTTTACATGGTGATACATTTATAATTTTTTAGATTAGGTTAAATAATTCAATTAATTAATTAATTTAATCCACTGAACATACCACTAATGAGTGAGGGGTATGAACGTCCCGTGATTACTCATTTTATGTCACGCCTTGGGTAAAAACGGTGATTCGAACCCTACCATGGTCTCAGATTTCTTATCTAAGATACCATTTAAGAGTTGTCCCATTTTATTTAGGAATCTACATAAGACTATATAAAATATATTTAATATTTTTATAAAATTAATTCTAGGAACATCGGGCCTCGGAAGCCCACACTCTCTCAGAACCTAGTTCTGGAAATATAGATCGAAATATTTCAATGTATTACAAGGAAAAAACTCGGTCTCTACAAGGGTATTGATAATAATAATTAAAAATATCCCTTCATATGAATCATCAAACTTCATTGATTGAATACATATTCTCCACTAATTAATATATTAACCATGTAACCCCCATCAAAAATCATTTGAAAGATGTACAACCATTACAAAATTAAATCATTCCACATTTCCATTCAGATAATTTCGTGATTTTTTTCTACAAATTTATTTAAAAAAATAGTTTGATATTTCTTTCTCCCATGAAATTTACCATTTTAGTTTCCATAAAGCTCTATTTTTCACTTCTTGTCTTTAAAAACCTAAGAATATTTAGAGTTATCACACTACATTTCTGCCTTTAGTGAAAATTTAATTAGTTATTCCTATTTACTAATGTCTCTTATGGTTAACTCCTTTCAATGAAATGGTTTTAGAACAATATAGAATTGATCATTTTTTCCACTAGGTTGATTATAACAATAGAAGCATACCTTAAATGTCTTGTATTTTTTTCTTCATACGTACTAATGGATTCATCATCTATTGGTTTCACCTCTACAAAGTACCATTAGATCTTTAAAAAAATATTTTTAGAAAATTTTTTATTGATAAACACCCTCTTAAACCCCTACCATTATTTGGAGTTTATTTTTGAAATTTTTTCGCCAATTCTTTATAAGTTTCCACCATTGATCAGCTTCACATTCCAAGCAATAGACTACTAAGGAAACATTCTCATGCTCTTAGAACTAAAGAATGGAAAATATCATTTCCATCAAATGAGTAAATTTATATTCAAGTATTGGGTCATAAGACCCATATAAGGAGGGTGACTGTTTTCATATAAAATACTTTGTGGCATATTTCTCATTCCATTGTGCTTTTATTGGCTCAGTATGACCTATGTTACCATTTATTTATTAAGAGAGTTGAGTGATCATAATCACTAGATATTATATCCTATCTAACATTTGATTTGGTTTTACCTAAGGATGGTTATTTAATTAACCATAACATTTATTGTACACATGATTTCTTCTAGTTCTAGACATTGACTAATACAAAAAATGATTGTGTAACCATCAATATAAAATAATAAGAGTGAAGAGTCATATATTTATTTAAATATTCTCCTCATTTTTCTTAATTATAACATGATCTTATCAACTTTATGTTAAACACAGGTTAACCTTGGTTATAATATATTATAATACTTCATAATTGTTCATGTTGAAAAATTGTTTTTATTCATGAATTTCCCACAATAGTTTCAAAGTAGTTCACATTCATAGGGAACACTCACCATGATCCAGAATGATGGTAGATATATACTCAACCAATCCTTTTTGAGATTTACTACCCTAGATGAATCTATGGAAATACCTCATTCACTTGTAGTATCCAATGGAATTTTTTTCGGAAAATGAGATAATATCAACCTTATAAAAACATTAGGATGTTATCCTATACAGAGGCTTATCCACAATGTTTTTCACTAAACTCCAATAATACTAATATTATATGATTTATAATGATATTCCTATAATACCATATATTGATACTTATGATTTTGATACATAGATATTTTAGTAGATGAATATTTATTATATTTCCAAAATAAAGCCCTGGGGACCATAATGGTTTAGTGTTTTCAGATACGAGACATACAATAAACATATTTCATGGATGATCTATGATATATCACATTAATATATTCCCATATAGTACTCCTATTAGACCAAACATACCTAAAAGCATTATTTATAACCTAGGGGAAGGAAAAAATAAGAAAGGGTGAGCTTAGGTGTTGAGTAAGGTTAAACATGGGAGATATAAATCATTATTCGATAATATGATCATAGGGGTATGATATTTTTATGATAATGTTATCAATGTAAAATATTCATACCTATACGAGATTATATCATCAGTTTCAAACAAATATTTATAAAATTATAAACAAAAAGGGTTTTAAGTATGAAATTATCAATAAAGAGTTATAACATACGCATGATTCATCATAAGCATATGAAATGATAATCCTATGAAAATAGATAAACACATTCATGTAAATTACAAATTTATTTAGTATAGTATGAAATCAATCATACTCATGCATTAAAATTTTAACAAATCTATTCTGATTAATATCAAGGTTGATTCCTGTGAGCATAACTAGAATCAATCATACTCACACACTAATATGTGAAAAAAATCTATTCTCAATCATGTCCACTCTAATCATTCTCATCTCATGAGATATTAATATCCCTTTACCCTAATAATTAGATGGATATAATTGATCCAACAATCAAAAAATCATAATTCACTCATATAAATGTCACATGATCCTAAATCATTCATCATATCATCATTGAATAACCCATTTAAAATAAACAGGTTTCAAATAATTAACATCATCAAAATTATAGACCATGTAGGGAAATAATTGAGATGATTTAATTAGGTATTGTCCCCAAAAAATCAAAATTAACATCATAGGACCTTATCATAGTAAAAAATTCTCATTATAATATCCAAGGAATATTTGTTAAGGAAAATTACCTTTTCAATTTGAAATCAATTTCTAAAATAAAAAAAATTCCAAAAATAATGAAATAAAATTTATTTTAAAATAACCATGATAACATGTAAAGGACGCATAAAATAATTTAGTGGTCATGATGGCTGGACATTTTTTTCATGTCGTGTAAATTGTAAATAAACACTCCTTTTACATTTTTATAAAATGTCAAATAGTATGTGGTTTCAGAAAATAAGATGAATATTCCTTTTAAATTATTTTTTAAAAATAAATACACGGGTAAAAATAACATTAAAAAATAATTGTTTGATTATAAATGCATTCTTGAATTTTTTTTATAAAACATATAAATGTACAAAAAATTATTGACTGATGATAAAAATAATGTTAGTTTTCCTTAAAAAAAATCCTTTGGTATCTTGAGTTCATAACAAGAGGAAAATGAAAGAAAACATGTAATATATAGAAATAACTAAGGGAGAAAATATTTATAGGGATTTTTCAGATAATGATAATATAATTTCTAAAAAGGAAATTCTTTTATAAATATTCCTCATAAAAAATAGACTGTAACATAAATCAATGACCTCAAGTCTCATCATTCTTTAAACACTATCAAAAATAATTTATAATAAATATATATTTTTTATACAAGAAGTATTGAACAATTATATTATATATCATACCATATATTTTTTATTTATAACATCTTGTCATCCATTTATTAATAATTCTTTTATTAAAATTACTATTCCAGTTGATATCTACATCATTATTCATGCATGTGTTCGTCATCACTCTTAACCATTATACATTAATCATGTTTACATTATATGAAAAAAAATTTAACATGGTATTAATAAATAATGTAATTATTATATAATTATTTGTAATAATCCATTATTATTAGAGACTGAAAAATGAATTTCACAATTCATAGAGATGGTAGGTTGTACGTACGCATGAATGTTATTTTATCATTTGAAGGATGTAATGAAATAAATTTCAATATTAATTAATCATAAATAACTTAATAATATAATAAATAAAATTTAAATCAATAAACTTATTTAATATAACCATCCAATTAATGTGGATATGAAAAATAAATTACACTGCTACATTGAGATGTTAAGGCTTCCGTATGCATGATTGATGTTTTTTTAATTACATAGGATGTTAAAAGGATGATATTGGTTGTTCCATCATCATAATAACAATTCTTTATAATTAGGATACTGAATTCATTATTTTAAAATTTATATGATGGAATTATAGGTAATAGAAGAATAAATAATGTTAACGAGTTCAGATAAAAATATTACCTCTCATTCCATTGGCCACCTAGATATCCTTTATTAAGGTCAATTGTAATGGTCATTAAAGAATAAAAACACAAATAAATCATGCATACGAAATTTTGGAAGATAATAGTGTAGGGGGTTTTAGAGATAGAATCCAAACATTGGATTTTTTTTAATAGAGAGAATGGGTTCCCATTTATAAGGGAGGGAAATGACACAGGACTTATAAATAAGATTAATATGTATATTAATTTCATTATAAAAATATATTTAAATTTTCATGAGTTTCAAATAAATGTATTTATTAGTCGAAATATTATCATAAAATTATATTTTGATAGGTTTTTCTACTATTTTAAAAAATATATTTTTTATTACCCCCTTCAGTAAACAATTTCAACCTAAATAGTGTTAATACAATTTTCAATATTATAGGGTTAAAATTTTACATATAATGTGAAAATTGACTTATAAATGGACTAATTCTGAAGTTTCAGAAAATATTATAACCACCTTGTCGTCTTTAAATATGTATACTATTTTCAAATAATTTAATAATATATTATTTCCAAAAAATATCATAAATTTCAATTTTGATAGTATTCATTTTATTTTACATTAAAGAAAAAATGAAAAAAAATATAATTATAATTTAAAAAAATAATTATACTAAAATATGTTATATTAATCTATAAAATTCTTAGAAAAAATTAATTTAATCAAATTTAATTAATTTCAAAATTTTTAAAATCATTTTTTTCAATGAATAGAATAAATATTGTATTGCTGCTGCGTGAGGTTTTAAATATTCAATAATTTAAAATATAAAATAGTTTTGTCAGGACCCTTCCTCGGGGCCCGTGCCGTGACTACCCCAAGCCCGCCTTCCATAGGCCAAGGGTTGGCGACTAGCACCAAGGCGTAATTCCCGGTAAAGGAGGGAAGGAATTGCCTTTGTAAAGAAAACAAACACCACAGAGCAATCAAGAAGAAGTAAACACTAAGTAAAAATTGGGTTCAACATTAAGTGCAGAAAAGTAAGTGGGATAGAATACAAACCCAAACTGAAAATAAAGTACAACTCGAAAGGAAAAACATCAACTGAAAGTAAAGCCGCAACGTAGAGCCGCCCACTGGAAGTCCCACCTGAATGGTGAGTACAGATAGCCTCCACAGCTCCTCGGGTCCAGGCGTCCGCTCCGAGTACGTCTCGCCCAGTGGTCCACCTCTAGTTACCGTCTTGCTCTGCAAGCCTTAACCAAGATCAGCGTTGTCCGTCTTCTGCAACCAACACAACATAGTGCGGGCATAGCCTGTGAAGGGGTGAGTATAAGCTACTTAGTAGGGAACCCGAGACCCCGGAAGGTCTCCCAGAATCCACTAAGGATAATCGACAAAGGAAAGATACAATCACGAAGTAACATCCGACTCTGCTTAGGTATATGCCCATACATATCCTTAGTCACCAATTCCAGTCCGATTCAGCCTCTGATCCCAAGTACAACCCAGTCCACACAGGAAAGCAAAACACAATCCACAAAGGAAAACAAAACAGGATTCATCTCACACTGGTATACTTCTTCGAATGAAAATAGAGATGATCAGATATAGCCACTGATTCATCTAAGTCGTCAGACCCACAAAGTATCGATAGGTACTAACCCTCGCAATAACCCACAAAGGATCGATCATGAAGTTGAAACCATAGCTATTGGGAAAATCCTTCTATATCAGGTACACTGGGTATGCCGCTACAACAAAGCACTTCCCTCTAACCTTGGACTGCTGTAGTACTCCACCTATCGAGTACCATGGGCCTGCTGCTACAACCAAGTGCTTCCCACCATGGGTCTACCTCTACAACCAAGCGCTCCCCCTCATAGCCTCTAGAGGTACTCCTTCTGTTGAGTACCACGGGTCTGCCGATACAACCAAGTGCTCCTCTGTCGTGGGTCTGCTGCTACAACCAAGCGCTCCCCCGTGCTGCTACAGTCAAGCGCTCCTCCGTCGTTGGTCTGCCGCTACAACCAAGTTCTCTTCTGTCGTGGGTTTGTCGTTACAACCAACCTCTCCCCATCATAGCCTCCAGAGGTACTCCTTCTGTTGAGTACCGCGGGTCTGCCGCTACAACCATGCACTCCTCCGCCGTGGGTCTGCTGCTACAACCATGCACTTCCTACTGGGTTATCCGTAACAGACCGAGTCATTCGATCAGCAGTCGTCAAGTCTCAACCGGCTCTAGGGTTTCCGCACAAAACATGCTTATTCCAGGAGGGTCCACTCTATGAGCCAAGAGGTCGATGCATCAAATGAAATGTAGTCCGGAGTTGATGTATCCCAAAAATTACCGTAGTGGTCACTACCGAACCCACGGATGATTCCCGTACTGTCTTCATTGTCGTCGCAGACGCAACAAGCTCTAGGGTTCCAGCACACAGCAAGCTCGTTCGGGTGGGTCCGCTCCACGAGATGAGGGGATGATATATCAACTGACACATAATCTGGAGTTGATGTATCCAAAAGTTTTGTATCGTCAACAGGAACTCAACGTCGCAGACGGCGCGTCAATCGGACGCCCGGTCTGAGAGTTATAGGTTTTTTCATCTCAAGGGCCCGGTTGGGTTTTAAGTCAAAACCAACCCGACCATACACCAACTGCGTCCAAACCTTGGGCGAAGTAAGCCAAAATATTCATCTCACTTATAGGAATCCATCAAAGTCGACGGCACGTCAATCGGACGTCCGGAGATTAAGTCATGAACCTTTCTGCTCTGAGGGCCCAGTTGGTTTCGTGTACGAACCAACCCGACCGAACCCAAAGTATTCTGAAACCTTGAGTTTGATATGTCAAAACGACCGTCTCGATCCAAGGATCACATCGCTGCTGATGGTGCATCGATCGGAGGTCCGTAGTCCAACATATGGGAAAAAGATCAAAAGAGGTCTGAAAAAGGGGGGTCTGGGCCCGGACCGACACGGGCCAACCCCCCCTGGTTCGACCCAACCCGGTTTCGGGTCCAACCCGGCTGGTGCGGCCTGGCCAGGCCCGGGACACCCGGCCCAGCCTGGGCGCGACCCAGCCCGGCAGTCGCGGGCGCGGCCCGATTGCCAGGCGGCTCGGCCGTAATGGTCGAGCAGTGCGCAAGGGGGGGGCGGGGGGGGGGGGGGGGGGGCGCCGCCACCTTGAATGTTCCGCAGCCCCGCGTGGGGGGCCGCCTCTTGAAAACGGACGCGGCTGGGCTTCCGCGTACCGCCTTCGCCGGTCTCGCGTGGTCGCGGGATGGCCGGCCTACCGTCGTGGCTTCAGCGGTGGTGGTTCTCCGCAGCGGCGTGCCGGTGGGTTGCTTCGCAGACCACCAGACGATTCCGGTGGTCGGAATTGCACGCCGTCTTCGCTAAAAGCCCTCTTGGGGTCCGTCCTTCACTGCGAGGACCTCACATCGCCCATGCGGGTTAATTTTTCGTCGACCGTCGTTCCGCACACCAAGAACAAAAATGGCGGTGGGTTCAGACTTGTTCGTTGGTCCGCACCCACCGCGTTAGCGGTTTTTAAAGTCTCACAACAAATATTTAATCATACGCTGCGGGTATAAATCACAATTATTTAAATGAATCAAACCCCTACCTCAATTTTGTCATCGAACGTGAGTTCTTCGCTAAAGAAGATGATCGTCGCGTCGCGGAAGGGGTGTCGCTGTCGTCACGGTACATGGCGTCGCGCAGTCAAACTCAATCGGTTGTTGATCGAAGATTGTCGCGGGGAAGGAACGTCACGGATGAAACGTCACGGAAGAAAAGTTGCAGAAGAAATGTTGCAGAAGAAACGTCGTGGTAGGAGGATCGTCGGCATCATCGATCACTGAGGGTTCGGCGCTCTTCGTCGCCCTTCGTCGTAGGACGTCGTTCTTCATCGGCGACGATGTGATATTCACGTTCTTTGCGTTCTTCGTGAAGGAGGATGAAGATCATCAAGCTTTAGAGATTTCCCCAAATCCTCTCAACAAGAAACCCCTCAACAAAAACAGGTGTTGGTCTTATTTTATTCCCATTGCCAACAATTAGAAATTCAAAGTTAAGAAACGAACAATTAATTCGATGAATTAATTGTAACGACTTAACTGCCCAATTAATAGGGGCGTTTCTTAACAAGAAAAACGCACAGTTGACTTTCATTAAAGAGGGGGTTGCGTGTGCTTTACTTAGTGGGAAAGAAATGGTGGGGCTCGTGCGGGCCCCACCTCACAAATATCCAACCAAGTGGGTAGGATATTCTGGGTTCCACCCTATTTGCTTAACTTGGCTTTAGTGGCATTAAGTGGCTTTAAGTGAAATAAAATAAAGTGTTGCACCACTTTTATTTTATTTCTTAACTTAACCCCATAAATTAAAAACCACACCCGTGCAAACGCAACTCCGGAAATGGAGTTTCTAATCAAATACCGGGGCTGCGATTTCATCGGTGCCCTCAGAATTTGATTCCGAGCACCAATTCAAAAGTTAGAAAAATCCGCTCATTCGTTCACTAAACGTACCCCAACCAAACTTCGGAAAATGATTCCGGGCACACCGGGCCCCGGAATCAGGTGCCGTCAGAAACTGTGTTCTTGTAAAATTTCAATGAAAATTAAGAAAAAAAATTCCTTGAATTTTTACCGGTCTTTACATGTTTAATATGATTAAAAACATTATTTATTTTTAAATTAAAAAAATTATCTAAATATAACCTATTTGTATCCTTAGATCAAAAATTTATATATATTAAGGTCAATAGAGTAAAATTTTGAATTTATCCTTTTTTAAATTAATATAAATGTCATAATCCAAGAAATATGAAAGCAAGTGATAAAATATTCATGATGTGGAATTAAAGTGCTGAAATTCACACATATAATATGATAATGTTTTATATGAATATTAATTCCTTATCCAATAGTTTAAATCTTATTTTACTCATTTTTCCCTTATTGTGGTGAAACAATTTTTCTATTGTCAGAATTCATATTGACTTGAAATAAAATGAACCTATATAAAATATTTAATCCTCATAATTCCAAATATGGAATCCATTTTTCTAAAATCAAATTATAAATGTTTCATAAATTAATTTTGAAATAATCATGCAAAAAATGATACAAATTATTTTTTAGAAACATATATATTAAGCATAAAAATAGATTTAATCTTATCTCATTCCTAAAATCAAATATTAGATGAATTTTAAAAAGAATTATTCAATATAAAATATATAAATATAGTTAAAATAAATCACCAATTATGATTAATTTAATTTATCAAGATAAAAACACATTGTATGGATTAAATGTAGTTTTCTTTAAAAAATCAAATATTTTACATTTAAATTATTTTTTATTTATTTTAAATTCAATTGATCACTACTGATAAAATTTCAAACATTTATAAAATATAAATATTCTATAATTTAGAGTTTCATATTCAAACCCACCAATCCAAATGCTAGGTGGATACGATATACTTCATTACGATTAATTTATACTTTGGGTTATATGTATCAGAAGCAACCAAAAAATTAAATTAATTCAAAACGAAGTATATAGTAAAATCTCAGGTGTTATTAGATTATAGTTTATACTCTTACATTTGATTAATCTAATGTTTATTGTTTTTTTTATACTTTATATTCAATAAATAATTTTGACTTCTTACATTTTCTTCTTTTGGATTTTGGTTTTTTTCTTTTCATTTTGTCATTGATTTATATATCATTTGAATTATTTTCCCGGATTTATCATTTACCCATTATTTCAAGTGCTACTTATTTTTAAGCTTTAATTTGATGCTTTTTATATTATTCTTCTCTCTTCTACATTTTATTTTTTCTTTTTCATTAAATTTCACTTATGCTTTTTCTTTTGGGTTCTTGATTATTCTTCTGCTTCGTGATGTTTTGTTTTTGACATCTAGCATTTCCTTTATGTTATAGTTTTATTTTAATAGTAAATTTTTTATATATTTTTATTTTTAGACTAGATTTGTTTTATTTTTCTTCAAATTTTTTCATTTAATTTTTTTTCCTTTTATAAAAAATAATGTGATCCAATTTTTTCATTTAATTATACTTCTAATTCTACTTCTATCTTCATTATTTTATCCTATAAATTAACATTTAGATTTAGTTCTCTCTTTTTCTGCAAGAATTATTCTTCATAATCCATTAATATTTTCTTTTTTATTATAATTATACTTTATTTCTATTGAATATGACTTTTCTTTTTGTGGTTATATCCAACTAATACATTTTTATAATCTACCTTGTGTTTTTATTTTTATATTATTTTTTTTCCATTTATTTTCAGTCTCTATATTACCTTCTAGAACAACCTTTCTTGTAATTTATTTTTGATTCTTCTATATCTTGAGCTTCCACTATTTCTCACACATTAACACTCAATAATCACTTTCATACTTCACATTTTATCTCCATATCATGTTAGTGATTTTAATTTTGATTAATGATATCTATATTATTAGCTTCACTTTTTCTTTAGGATTTTCTAGTGTTATTTTTTTCTCTTTTACCCATATATTTGAATTTTTTTGTGGATTTTATTTTTTTACAATCTTGGTTAATTTTTGGTAAACTTTACTTTTCTACTTTAACTTTCCCTTTAACTTCCACTAAATTTGACAAACATTATGTCTTGATCTTGCACTTTCTACTACTATAGAATTCCCAACAGCATTTGAATCATGTTCATATCATGATTCTACATATTTATATGATTTTTGAATTAGTTATTCCAATACTTGTTTTAAAATTCATATTTTTGTCTTCTAAATATTATGATTTTCTCAGTTATGACATTTTATACTAACTCTAGCACTATATCCATTTGAAATTCTATAAAGTTTGTTTCTTATTAGTTTAATTTTCTTTCATATGTTTACTTATACATTAACTTCTTGTTAATAATAATTACTTTATATATTAATGATCACCCAGAGAGAAGAGGGGTTTTTATTAATTAGTTTTTTTAATTTACATCTAATTATATAAATTAATAAAATTTATTTTTTAATAAGTATCATTTTAATGAAAAATGGATTTTGAATGAAATATGATAATATCCTAAAAATTTTAAATCATAATTAAAAACCATCATTATGGTATACTAGTTATAGAAATGTGTTTTTATGGAAATAAAATTCTAAATTTTAAATTTCTGACCATTATGAGGCCCTTGAATGGGGAGGTACTCCCCAGATCCATGTTGCAAGAAAATATGAATCATATGATATATGATTACCAATCTTCTTAATTTCTATATTTCTCATATAAATCATTATTTTATTTGATATCACAATAAAAATGAGTAATTATGTTTTCAATATGACTTTTTTTATATTATTTAAAAAATAATTTAATAAACATTAAAGATGACTAATTAGTGAATCTGTATACTTTCTTCTCTTGGTCATGATGAAATTATTGATTCATGGTTATATAGATGAAGGTAGAACAACAATGACAATTATTAGAGGGCGGCTCCTATTCATTTTCAAAAAAATATATATTTTAGTTCTTTATTTTGATGAATCACAGTACACTTTATATTTAGAAAAATTAACATGATGTGTGTTTTTATATTAACTTATCAATATCTCATAGGTTTTTTAGTTGGGGTTTTGTTTCATTTCTTTAAAATCATGTTCTAGTGTTGGGGGAAACAAATTATAGGTTAGTTGGTGGTTTTTGTAGATTCCTTCCCAAAGAAATTGAGTTTATATATAGGGGGAACACAATTCATCCTACAATGTGGATTATACCAATGCAGATGAAGGTACTTTCAATGATATATATTGGTTAGTCCACCTAGGGGTTTATTACTACTACCATGTGAGAGGAATTTTGGGGGAGGGATAAAATCCATTCATCCTCACAATGTAATTTAATATTAAGTCTATGTTGAATCATATCATCTTATTTTATATTTTATATAATTTTTATCCATGTTTATTATTAGGTGTTATATAGATATAGAAGTTAGAAACTGAGTTATGGACTTTGGAATAATAAGGGTAAAACTCTCTTTATAGGTTAAGTCTTATGAGGGAATTTTCTAGGTCCACATGTTCTAAAAGTGAGTGGGTAGTGTTTTTATAAGAGGAATCGATATGAGAGTAATGGGTTGGGAGGAATTTTGTTGTTAAATTCAATGAATTCTCATTAAAAGTGATTATTAGAGAATTTATAAATGTTTATTTTTTTATTTTTTTTATTAGGACCAATAGGGGCCTATATACCTTGAGAGGGGGGTGAAACAGGGTATGGATATTCTTTTTCAAAATTCATCCTGCCCCACTAGATCTTGACCGTTTTATTATAAGGGTTTCTTTGTTTAAGCTTGTGTGTTTTTTATGGTCACTTATTTTATTCATCATCTGATTATGATTTATTTAATGCAATGCAGGGAAGTAACTAGGAATACACATAGATTTTTACTTGGTTCATCGTCATTGGTCTACGTCTAAGGGGAATACAATGGAAATGTGTCGTTGTACCAAATCCACTAAATCTCACTGCAAATAATGTTCGGGATATATTATTTATATGCCCAGGATTACTACCTTTACAAGTTTTAGGGTTAGATCACTGATTTTCCAAGGGTAACTCCCTATTTCCCTCTCACTGGATCACTGTCTGTAGAAAGGACAACCTGCTTCCTCTTCCTCTACTCACTGCACTTTGATGGTATCCACTCATAGTTTATAGAACTATTGGTCTCTTCATTTTCTGGAATACATGTAACCACAAATATTGATAGATGCTCTATTAGTGTTCAACTTTCATCCGCAAATGAATACCATTTTTCCTATGAAATACTAGGTAATTTCTTTTGGATATACCTTTGCAAAGCACCCTACAACCCGAGACTCCCAATTTCGAAAAACTAAAACAACCCTTCGTGAAGTCCCTGCCTTTTTGCGAAGATCAAGCCTTTGAAAATAATAGGCCTTCATGGAGCTCATGTCGTTGCAGAGCAACTGCCATCACAAAGCTCACTGAAAAGACGCGGAGCACCCAACTTTTGTGGAGCTAGATTATCCGATGCGAAACTCTTCTTTTGCGAAGCACGCTGTCTTTGTAAACCACATTCGCAAGCCGAGAGAAAAATATATTCCTAAAAAAACTCTTTGCTTCTCTTGAGGGGGTGTGTGCCTATTTATAGGTGACTCCACCGACCCTCGAACCTTCCACACGATGTCAGCACCACACCATCTCAAATCGTGATGCTCCGAAATTTCTGTAGAAATACTCTCAAAATCGCGAAGCATCGTGGCAATTTTCCCATCACAGAGCTCATTGTAATCGCGGATCACTCCTTCAATTTCATGATGCCTTCGCCGTGAATCTCCAATCACAATGCCCTTCAAAACCGTAATTCTTTTCAATTCTTCCGTTCATGAAGAATGTCGTAATTGCGATGAATCACCATCAACATTCCTTTGGTCTTCACGAAATCCAAAACATGAAGCATATATTCAAAAAACTCATTCTATTTTCATATTTAATATTAGGTCATCATGGAAATCCATATTTCGCAGTACTAACCAAACTCCAAATGTTTGAACACAAAAAGTTGGAAAAAACTGGTAAATGGTGCCACCTTGTATTTTTTCTTTTGTTCCGCCTCCAGATCGTTCATTCCGTTGTCATGGTTCTTTTTCAACATGTATTTTCAACAACATCCCTGGACCTTGACAATTCACCATGAAAACCTGCATTGTCAACAAACACAAGAAACCAAAAAATGCAGCAATGTTACCTTAAGGGATTTTTTCCCAACATTTCATCTATATATATATATATAGTGTTATTATGGTTCTTATTCTATAATACATAAAAAGAAGAATATTTTTAGAATCCCGGGTGAGTGCGAGGTTTAGTATTCCCCTTATCATTGACCTCATACATTGTTTTTTTCCATCTATCATGCACACTATTTTCACTATAACTGATCCCTTGGGTTGGACCACCTGAGATAAGTTGTTCATTTATATTCATTAGAAACCTAAAATGTTGAAATTCACCCACACTCAGGTTATAATTAAAGGATCCAACTTTAATTGGTTTATATTGTTGTGTGTTTTCCTTCCAAAAGTCACCAAGTCATTTTTCTTAGATTAGATTTGTTTCTCGATTTTTTTTCAATACAATGAAAATAATTATGAATAATAGTATTCCTTACAACATAATGGTTCCATTCTAGACTATAACAAAAAATTTGTTTATTTATCCCCCTTGGATCGTCGACATCCCAAGCCACAGTATGCAGATTAATTTTTAATATAGATGATGAAAAGGAATAACGATATGGGTTGGAGTTCATATTCATGAAACTCGCTAATAAGAAATGGTGTTTTATCACAATTTTGAGCTCGTTTTCATGATAGGAATAGACCCACAGGTAGACTTTTTTCGATTGCATAATTTTAATAAGGTCTGGGAATATGAATAGTAAAACCCATAAAACCATCCAAGGACACATATACAAACCATGACCATTCAAAAACTTCTTTGATGAGTGGATTCTTCTAAAAATGATGTTTAATGAGAGATAAATAGTTACACAGTCTCTAAAGGGAGATTATTTTTATGCTAGAAGACCGAGGATTGTGATGGTAGATGGAACAAGGGTCTGTTATTTCGGTGTGGTATACTCTTTATACCCATTAATAAGTTTACCACTCTAATCGAGAGTGTTATGTTACTGGGATAGTTGGATGATGGATTTAAGGATATGGGTGTAGAGTGGGAAAATTAATATTATGAAAATGAGTAACTGAATCCATTTATTTAATCATCTATATAAGAAAATTTATATTGGGTGAAGGGTGTTAAAAACAGAGTTAAGGAATTCTCTAGGATAAGGGTAGAACTTTCTTTGAATGGTTTGTATGTTTGGGGGGGAAATAGTTCCATGAGTTAGGATGGTGAAGGGGTGTATGTGATATGTTTTTTGAGTGGGGAGAGTGTTGGTGGGAGGATGAAATTATGTTATGAGAATCAACAACATATCTTGAGTAGTATATTCTTAAGGAATTTATCAATCATAATTCTTCATTTTTATTATTACGCCTCTCCTATTCAAATATAGTTTTCATATAATAATGCATGAAAATAATATTTTTATTTTATAAATGTTCGGGTATGACCTTATCGGTATTTTTTATGGATTATAGAATGGAAAGGAAAAGTTACTCATAGAATTTTCACTTCTATTGATGAAGAAAAATACTCTAGGAGTTGAAAAATATTATATACAATTATTGTGGATGTAGTGACCTATTGTTGATTTTTGAATGAGTTTCCCTTAAACATTGATTATTTATGATAACATGTGTTACATTATTTCAAAATTAAATTATCTTCTTCATTTTTTCTAAAATTATATTTATTACATTGATAAACTCATAGAAAAATTTATTATATCCTTATGTTGTTAAAAATAGAGTAAACAATCTCATATTGGTATAAAAACTTAGGAAAACAATATTTGATTTTATTATGATATTTAATTACCTTCCACACTTTAATTTGTCGCCCTAATTTCTTGATATGATACAATGATTTGTTTTGATTTAACATACTTGTTAAAGTGAATGGTCACCTAAAAGGAATCAAAACCAAGAAAAATAGTTTGGATTGCAATGAAATCATAAGACAATGGTATTTAAATAACATGTGAATTGTAGGAATGAAACACATGTCAATATAATGGCCATATTTCGTGGCATTATCACCAATATTATTTCACCATGATATTTTTATTAAAATGACATATCACTCATCAAAGGGTCATAACCGAGCATAAAAATTTGGATTGACATAAAATCATAGGAAATTGATCCCCATGTAATTTTTGATCTTCATGAATCATTAATACATCAATTTTATGCCCAAATTTCTCCATAATATGGAAAATATAATTCCATACTATTGACACTTATTAATAATTGAAAATAACACATGTAGTTGTTAGAAAAAGAAAAAAAATTATATTGGCATAAATACTTTGTTAAATGATATATGTTTAATTTCTTATTTTTAAGAAACAACCACGTTTCAAAATAAAATCCAAATTTCTTGGAATGATTGATTTTGTCATTTAGCCTTTTCATTTTCATTAAAGTGAATTGCCATAAAACTGTGGTCAAAACAAAAAATCTTATTCAGATTTAAATTAAGACATAGGAACATTATTCAAAATGGTTTTAGATTTTTAGGAATTAACGATACATCTGTATACTTCTAGTATTGATCCATGTGATCTTAATTTTAATTTCACAATGATATTTTATTTAAATGAAGTATTACTCATCATGGGGTTAAAACTGAGTAGACGAATTCACATCGACATGGAAACATAGAACACTTGTCCTTGAGAAAATTGTGATCTATAGTAATCATATGCACATCAATGCATTTGTTTTATAATCTATGATCTATTTCAATGTTTTAACCCTTTTTAATTTTTGTTTTATTTCTAGGTACTTATTAGGATATAAATTTTTTCTTCATTTTCATTATCCTATTCCTTATGTGAAAATGAAAAGGACTATAGGTTGTTTTTTTAGTTTTATCCTCGTCCTATACATTTTATTATGCATCTAATGATACTTATTACCCAATATTGACTTTCATATATCTATGAATCTATTTGGTAGTTTCTAACACTACTTATGATTAAAAACAACTTTCAAACACTTTCTAAAATCATATTCAACTACTAATTTCAATTTTTTACTTTTCACTATAATGGATTTTTTATACTCAGTTTTATTTTCATTTTTATTTATTTTTTATTTATATGAACTTTTATATCATATTGTTTTTATGTTTTATCCTACTTATTTTGTTTCAATTTTTTTTTCTCTTACATATTAATCTACTTCCATTTGAGTATTCTGTCATTGAGATTTTGGATTTTGGATTTATTTTTTAGTTCTTTTTATTTTTCATATGGTTATACATGAATTTATGTTATTATTTTTTATTTTCTTACTAATAAATTATCTTTATCGTATTATTTATATTTACATATCTTCTAAATTATTCTCCTAGATTTATACTCTTCTAATTGGTCTAGATTTCCCTTATAGTTATGAATTAATTTAATGTTTTTTATATGATTATTTTATCATACGCCATTGACTGTTGTATATATATTAATTTTCTCTTTTTCTTTTTCCATCAACTATTTCTTCTTATTATGATTCTTCATTTTTTCTTTTTTTAATTTTATCATTATCTTTTAAATATAGTATCATTTTATTTTTTCGTCATATTCTAATTCATTTATTATTAATTTTTTATAATGGATTTTTTTCGATTTTATTCTAGTTTTTTGTGAAGATATTTTTTTTATTTTCTTTTGAGTCTTCTAGGTTTTTAATTTAATCATATTTTAAATATTTCTATTATTTTATATCTTACATATTTTAAACTAATTTCTCAATGAGGATCGTTCAATTTCCATTAGTATTCTTCTACCTAATATCATCAACTTTTTCTGGTTCTGGTATTCATCCTTATTCAGTGGTCCTTTATTTTTTTATATACAATTAATAATTTTTATTTTATAATTACAATCCAATTTTTGAGATTCCTCTAAGCACGTTTTTATTTTTATACTACATTTTATTCTATTTACATTTTTTGTGCTACATTCACTACTATTTTAACATATTGCTTCTCTATCAGCTTCTGGATAGCTATTTTTTTAATTTAAAAATAATTTTTGTTCCCCTTTTACTTTTATAATGAATTCTATATATACTTTTGTTTTTGTTTCTACTTCAATTTCTTCTTCTATGTTGGATCATATCTTATATCTTATGTAATTAAGCATCCGGGTTTATTTTTATATTCTTCCTTTTGATTATGTTTTTTCATTTTCTATTTATTTATTTTTTCAATCTCTCCACTATCTTCTAGAATTATAGATTTTAGATTCTACTTCATCTTCCACTTCAAAATTTTCCCCCATGTTAACTTTGGAACATCAATTTTAGATTCCACCTTTTAGATTTATCTCTTATTTGTGATTTGAATTTTTATTTAAGATATATGTGTTTTGGGTTTCACTTTTTCATTAATTATTTATAGTATTATTTTTTTTCCTTCTTCCTCTATATTTGAATATTATTGAGTATTTCATTTTTGGATAATGTTCTTTATTTACTTTTTTCTAATGTTTTATGGGTCCTTTCACTTCCCCATTCACATTACATTATATTAGACATTAGTTACTACTTATTCTCTTACCCATAATATATCTTATCCAAAATTAATTTTTTTTCTAGTTTTTTATACGCTTCTATATATGAATATTCTTTTTCATTTTTTGTTCCCAAAAATTATTTATTTCTTTTACTTATTTCCTTACAACTCTTATAATTTAATGACCAAATATATTTTCTACTATGTCTTTCTCTATGTCAATTTCTATTTTCATGTTTCTATATAATTATTGGACTTAAATTTATGATCCAATGTATATTTTATCATAGAATATTTATTAAAATTAAAATTTCCAATTAAGTGGTAAAAGCGAAGAAGAAAACCTCAAATTGGTATGGTAAGTTAGGAAAATTATCCCCAATTCATTTTTAATCCATATGAATTTTCTGTATTGTAGTCTTATTCTTAGATTGATATGTATGATGGAAACTATGATTTTATATTGTAAAAATTTATTAATAAATAATAACTCAACTATTTATAGGTCAAAAGCATGTTAATGATCTCATATTGGAATGAAGCATATGAAAATGATCTCAGAGTTATTTTTCAATTGAATGAACCAACCAATTATCCATCCAACACATGAATTCCATTATAGGATTAAACATTATTTTTCATTTAAATTAACAAATTTAACTATAACGGGGTTCAAAGTGAAGAAATAGGATCATATTTTCATGAAAACATAAGAGACTGATCGTTAAATGATTTTTGATCTTTATGAATAAAGCACACATAAATCTGATTCCTGGATTTCTTAGTATGATACAATTAATCATTTCAACCTAAAATATTTATTGAAATTGCATATCATCCATTAAGGGGGAGAAAATGATGTGGTGAATTTAAATATTATAATGAAGCCATAAACATCTATCACTATTTTTTATCTATTGGAATCATCTACACGTAATGATGATTTTCAATATGATTGATTTTGTGGGATCTATTTTTTAAAATTTTTAATACTAAATAATATAGAAAAATTCACCCATGTAGTGGATATAACGGATCAAATGAGCGTTGATTTTCTTGAATATAAGAAAAAGTGTCATTAAGTCATTTATAATATGTTTGATCATCCAGAAGTAAAAATAACATCAAAATTTCATAGTATTTTGGATAAATTGTGGTTAGATTTCCCTAAATGAGGTTACAAAAATCATGACCATACTCATATCATTGAATGATCAAATGATCTCAACATACTCCTCTATGTTTCCTTATATATTGTATCAGTTCCTTATAATATCATTGAATTGGATGTGTTGAATTGGTGAAATCATGGGATCTCTATGTTTTTTTGGTAGCTATAGAGGGAATGATTCATTCAGGTTTGATTTTATGATTAATAAAACTAGGTCATCAAAATGTTAAACTGTTCATTGTTTCATTGCCTTTCATTTCCAACTACCTCTGATGAATATGAGTTCAATAAACAACCGATAATGAGATAGTTTCGTCTATTGAAGTTGGCTCACTATTAAAAAATGATCATAAAAATGATAAACCTCCCATTGTTCCACATCCCACAAACTTTTTCACTTCCCATGTTTGATGAATAATTATGAAAAAGGCATGTTCATCTACCTATGTATATGCCCCTCACATAACCAACAACTTTTGTTGAGTTTTCTGTTTTATTTTTTATTTATATCAAAACATTTTTTTTATTCTATTTTTTTATTCATTTTTTTTCATTTGTTTTGATATGTAATTTTATATTTTTAGGAGTTTTTTGTGCATCTAATTCCACTATAGTTATATTTTGATTATTTTTTCTATTTTATTTTCTTTAATTTTTTATGTATATTAGTTATTTCAATTTTGTATAACCCATTTCTTGGTTATTTTGTTTCATGTTTTAGTTCAATTTATGGAAACTATTTAATTATTTATTAATTTTAGTGTTTTTTTACAAATTATAGATAACTGTATAAAATATATGTGGTGAAATATAATTGACTTTTATGATCATAATCTGATCTAAAGAGACATAATCCCACCAGCTTCGATCCCATATTAGAAATCGATTATGATAACTATGGTATTGAAAAATTAGGAAGATACCCAAATCATCTAGGAACTATAAAAATCATCTAATAAATATTTTAATGCACTTATTTCTTTGTATAAGTCATTGTATTATTTTACCATGATATTTTTACTAAAATGGAATATCACCCACCAAGTGGAAAAACTGAGAAGATATCATTTGATAAATATTATTTTTATGAAATTTAAAATCATTAAAAATACAATATTAATTATTCGAAGATCACTATGAAATGGATGTATGAAATGTCTATTTTGACAAGTCAAAAACTATTTAAAAAACTTTTTATAATGATTCCATAATATATTGGGGAATTTTATAGGTTTTAATCATTCGATGCAAGCTTGTTGACATTAAAATTAAAAGAAATACTCTTTTAGTAATTCCTAGAAAAGACAGATCTCAATTGATATTATAGAATTCCTACATAGGAAACATTAAAAAGAGGTTGTTCCTATGAAATTTCACTATAATTTGAGTTTATTTTTTAGTCTTTTTACCAATTGATGGAATTTTTAAAATAATTTTTGTATCTATTAAAAAGAATAATTAAAACAAAAATAATACATGGAACATCATGTAATTTTATTTTAATTGTCAAAAAGAAAAACTTGTCATTTTCATATGATATCATGATAATTTGGGATCATATACAATATTTTTACCCTTTGATGTCAAATAAATAAAAACACACTTTTGGTCATTCCAAGAAAAAAACACTTCATAATTATGTGATATTTGTTCCAATACAACAGAAATTAATTTGGGGTTATTTTCTTCATATTTCACAATAATCTGATGTCATTTTCTAGAATATGACTATATGACACATGTTTTCATAGTTTTTAAATTTTAATAAAACTATTTTTTAATTCATTCTGACCAAAAACCCCACAAAATTAACATGCGGCCTATTCATATATGTAAAAAATCAATTAATGATTGTTTTTCATTGATTTTTTTGTAATATATGGAATTTTCATAGAGATTAAAAATACACTCAATCATATATTGATTTGTTGTCTATCCATACATTTCATAAATAGATAAATTTTTTTTTATTATGGTTTCATGATAATTAAATGTATTTTTTATTTTAAAACATTTTATCTTGTTTTTCAAGAAATTTAAATTTAATAGAACAACATTTTATATAATTCGAACTACAATAAAAATCATATTGACATAAAGTGTATATATACATTTCAAAATGTAATCAGAAATCATTTTATGCTGATTTCAAACCAATTTGAGGCCATTTTCATGGTTTTAAATATTTGATGCATGTTTATATCTTTTAAATCTTTATAAATTCACTTTTAGTCACTATGAGGTAACCATGAGTTGAATTTATGTTATAAATAATCATAAACATAAAAAAATTAAACTGCGAGTTAGACTGAGGTGTGATCTATTTCTATATATCTCAATTTTAACAATTGTAATTTTCCTATGATTTTATGATAATCTAATGTTTTGTGGGTTTTGACCATTCAACACATGTTATTATATATTATTAAATCTGATAAAAAATTAATTCAATCTAACCACAACACAGAAAATTGTAGTATATTAACACTTATCATAAAATAATCATTGTCATTGTCATAGGAGTTCACAAAAATCATAGTTTGTTTGTTAGGTTAGGCATTCTAATGCATGTCTTTTGGAATTTAAATAAATAAAACTGATCTTTTGAAAAAAAATGAATAAAACAAAGGGTTTTTTAATGTTTTGGTCGTATAACTTATTTTTATTCATTTTTTACAATAAAACTTATTATTTGATCATTAAAACTAGATAGTACATTAGAATGACCTGAAGATTAATGTTACTTTCCAAAAATTTATTGTTGGTTATTGTCTAAGGAATTCTGAACAATATGAGTTCATTTAATGGATTTAACCCATTAACGCATGTTTTTCATTGTTTATATATTCAATAAAAATACTTTATTTGTTATTATGATCTCACCTCAGGTTAGATTAATGAGACTATTTTTATTCTATGATTATTCCAAGTCACTTGTTAGGTTTGGACCTTTTGATGAATTTTTTTTCTTTTAATTTCATAAAATCATAGTTTATTTTTCATTTTGAGTGAACCACATTTTAAATTTATGTTTTCTCTATTCCCACATATCATAAATTAAATTATGTACATTTACAAGAGATTTCATGATAGATCAGTGTTGTTTTCTATGTTTTTATACTTTAATGTATGGTTTTTAAATACATTAATTTGTTAAAAAAAATTAGTTCATTTCAACTAAAACAAATATAAAATGGTCTTGAAACATGATCAAACATGTCAAAAAATAATCAATGCTCTTTTGATATAATTTTTTGAAAATATGGGCTTGTTTTCTAGGGTCGTACATATTAATGTTATATGACTAAAAAACTAAATTTTAGTAATTCAAAGAAAATTTCACGTTAGAGTAAGGAACTATCTATTCCTATGTATAAGAAAATAATAATTGGTCATGTCCATTTTTAATAAAACATTCAAAAACATTTGAAATATTTTGATAATTTTATGGACTTTTTAAAAGACTATGAAATCTAATAAAATTGTTTTTATTTCAATTTAACCACGTCATATGGTTTATTAACATGTCCTTTATTCATATATGCTTCAAAAAAATGAATGAAAATTTTCCTATGATTTCTTGACAATATAAGGTCATTATATTTATTTATAATCAATGATGATCATTTTTTACATTTATTTCAATAAAAATACATCATAATATATTCGAATAAACCATAATTTAGGATTAACATGTAGCCTACTCCTATATGTCCCAAATTATATAGTTGTAATTTTTCTATAATTGAATGAAAAAATCATGTTTTTTTATATTTTTATCATATAAATAGTTTTCAATAAATTTTTTACTACAAAAATATTTTTTTCTATTATTCCGACTAAATAGCACATCAGAATTACATGAATTAAACCCCTTTGAAGAACTAGTTAAATGGAAAATGTTTTTCTATAATTTTACAGAAATATGATGTAATTTTTTACGTCTTCAAAATTTGACACGTGTTTTTAATGACATATAATTCATTAAAAATTAACTTTTGGTTTTTCTGAGCTCAGTACATGTTAGATTTATGGGATGTCTATTTTTAAATGTGAAAAATTATTCAAGAATCTTTGTTAAATGATTTCATGATAATCCAATAGCCTTTTCTAGGTTTTAACCCGTTTTCATTTTATATAATTTCTATACACTCCATATGAATTCATCTTTAGTTATTTTTCATTAGATAAGTAATATTTCAAATATTATCTTATTTATATATTATGCTTCTGTTTTGGATTCTAATTCTATATTTTCATCATATTCTTCATTTACTTTTTCCCTATCATTGATCTTCACATTTTTCATGACTCTTGATTATATCTTATACTTCTACTTTATATTTAAATTCTACTTTTGGCTTCCTGGATGATTCATTTTCCACAAATAATTTTGGGTTATTATATTTTATTCTTTTGAATTTTTATTTTTTTTATATTTTCAGACTTTTTTATTATATCTTTATTTATTTATATTATTAATTCTTCCCTGATATATTTGTGTTATATATGAATTAGTTATGTATCAATATAATGATTTCATGATATTATGAGATTGTTTCTAGGTTTTGACCCATTGTTAATTTCATCTATTCACATGTGTTTTTTATGAATTCTATTGGTACTTATTTTTATTCAGATTATTCCTTCCCTTAATATTCTTATGTTTAAGTCATTTTTTATAATTTTGGAATAAAAACCTATATTTTATTTTACATCTACCACTACATCTTTTCCAAAGTATACTTCCACGTTTTTTATTATTCTACTTTCTAGATTTTACTTCTATTTCTGATTCAACTATAAATGTTAGATTATTTTCATCATTGTATTTAACAACGACATTTTGATTCTTATATTTTTTTTATGGATTTTGGATTATTTTTATATTTATTTTTATTTATTTTTCCTATATTCAATCTTTTACATATAATTCCTTTTATTTTTTTAGTTATAATATTTTGTTTCAACTACATATTCTCTTATATATTAGTCTTCTTCCATTTCTAGATTTTTAAATAGAGCTTCTGGATCATTTTAAATTTTTTTATTATGTCTATAATATGGTTAATGTTATTTTTTTGTGTTTATTTTTTTAACTATTATTTATATTATTAAATATATTTCTAGTATTTTTTATTAATCTTGTAGATTTCACCTCTACTCACGTATCTATCTTACACATCTAGTTACACATTGTTTAATGTTTTCATATATAATTCTTTAATCTTTTAACTTAGACTATTTGTTTTTTATTCATTCACTATTTTACAAATTCATTTGACTTATTACTTCTTATTCTTCATATCAGTTTTTTATTTTTTACCTCTATCATGTTCTTGTACTTCTTATTTTGTTTTATTTTTTTTTCAAATTAATTTAAAATATAAATATTTATTTTTATATTGGATTTTTTTGGTTCATATCCTATTTTTTTCTTATAGTTTTTTTAATTTTTGTTTTACTTTTCTGTTTTTTAGATTTTTTATTTAATCGTACTTCTAATTTTCTTCTATCTTTTTTCTCCTAACTTTGTGATTAACATGTAACTCTACATCATCATTTTTCAACCAATAATTTTCTATTTTATTTCTTCAACTATTTCTTTTCCTTGCAATTATACTTTCTTACATTTTCATAAGTCCTTGTTTTTTAAATTTATATCCATATATTACATTTTTTATTATATTTCTAATCTAATTTTTGATCATATTAGCATGGATTGATTATTTTTTATTTTGATTCTCCTTTTAATTACACTTTTGGAATTACTTTCACAATTTCTTTTGACTTATTCCTTCTCCATCACCTTCAATATTATTGTTATTTAATTTGAACTTTAAATCTACTAATCCTTTTATTTTTATAATGAATAATTATTCTAATTTTTTTTTGTTTCTACTTTAAATTTTTAGTCTAATTTTCATCATGTATAATGGCCTACGAATTTATACATCCTATTTTTTCATTTATAATATAATTTTTATTTTTTTGATATTTTTTTGTTTTTTCATTTTTTTGAATATATGTAATGTAGTATATAACAACATTTTTTTTATCAATTTTGTAATGTTATACATCTTCTATATCCAATTACCTCTCCCCTCATTCACATTTAATCATCATATTTTGATTTCTTATTTTATCTTTAACTCTTATTATTGATTTAACATATAATTTATGATATCTATATTTTGATATTATCATTGTCTTCATATTTTATAGAATTATTTTGTTTCTTATAACTCTACCATTGAATATGCTTCTGTATTATTTTAGTACGTTATTTATTTATCTTTTCATACTGTTTTGGATTGACATGGAAACATAATTTAACATTCCCTAAGTTACTACTGCATCCCTTTCTCTAATATGAGCATTGGATACTGCATTTACATCATGTTGATCTTAGGATTATATTTATGTATAATATTTTTCAATTCTATTTCAAACTATAATTTATTTATTCTTCTTTTTACCTTCTAACTATTATTATTTTCATCATATACTAAATTTATTACTCAAAACATCTCTATGTCCTTATCCACATTTGTGTGTCTATCTAATTCTTGGATTCGTTTTGATGATTCAAATTATCTTTTCACCTTGATGTTTTTTAAATGAAATATTTCCATCAAGTGGTAAAAACTGATTATACAACAATTGAAGGACAATGACACTAGAGAAATTTACGATATATAAAAATTAGTCGTGCATCATTCTGATGTTCATATTGCTCAGTATTATGGAAACAATGATTTTTTTTTAAAATTTTATTAATATATAATAAATCACTCATATAGAGTTAAAAATAAATCAAAAAACATATATTACTGTGAATACTAAGGTAAACTATTATTACTATGATCCTAGTAACCTATAGTGAGCAATTACATTCTAAAATAAAATATAGTATTTTATTTGAGAATGTCATTATTCATTTATCATATCTATGTATATCAGTCATAACACACTTCATGAAATCCTGGGAAAGGATACATAAAGAACAGATGAGCTCAAATGATCAATACGTTCATGTGTGCAATAAAGGACATTATCAATAAAAAAACCACAATCTATATGAAAATTTAAATAATTAAAAATATATGCAATTTTATCAATAACTTGAGCACAAATATTAATATGGAGGGAATAAATGATGATCAAATAGTGATATATAATAACCATAATATCATGGAACAAATCCATTTAAATGAGAACTAATCACATTATTATATGGACATAAATAACTGATTTCATTGTGATGGAATACATATTTCATGAAATCTAATACATATCATCAAGGCCTCTTGTCAGGACATCTAAAAATATTTTCAGTGCATATTGTCAATACATCTAAATAATGATTAAGGCCTCATCCAAATACCCAAACTAATTTTCCTTGTGAGACCTATCGATGCATTAAGGTGATATGTAATTACAGGCACCGTCCACACATAATATTTCCATTTCATTCATCATATGAACAAATAACACAACATAATAAACCAAGCAATAAACATTAATAACTATCCATATTTGAAGAAAAAGCATAATGAATTACAATATTGATCATAAATCATCCATATAAAATTTTTTATAGTATCATTTGAATATATTATCATTAAAGAGTAGGATTCAACATGAGGTTTTCTTATGGATGAGAATAGATTAAAAATATCATAGGAAAATTTCTTCAGGAACTGAATGTTTCCATTAATAAAAACACCTTTTATAAACTAAATGATGGATAAATATTTTCAAACCCCTTTTATTAATAACATAAATAAGTTAGTAATTAGTTTTTAAATTATTTCGCTTTTTTGATGGTGTAAAATTACATACATGATGTATATATTAAAATAAAACATTCCTTTCACACTATAGTTAAAAATTACATTGTTCAAAAAATGAATATAAGATTAATTTTGAAATGTTCATAGAAATTCAGAAAAGGGTAAGAATTTCCTTCAAAAATATTAGCCGAATAGTAAAAATATTTTTTGATACATTTTTAGAAAACGTTGATATGGAGGAAAAAATATTTTTGACCAAAGATGAAATAAAGTCATTTTTTCTTAAAAATAATTCTCAATCATATTAGGTACCAAAGAATGTAAAAATGGAAATATTGCCCAAAATTATCTTAAAAAACTAGTGGAGAAGATAATATTTTATTTTTAAGATACTAAGATCATATAATTCCTCCATAAAATTCTTAAACATAAAAAACATTAAATAATAACGAGATTGTGAAATGAACCCTTACCAATATGGTAACTTAGTAATCATAAGTCCCGTGAAAGAAAAAACATAAAATAATACATTAAATTCCATGAAGAAAAAAAGATTCATGATATAACATTACAAATGGTCAATATATACACAGTACAAAAGAAATAAGTTTCAAATATGAAATATTCCCCATGGAAGTAAAAGTGAGACGAGAAAACCCTTACTATTTTGTTAAATTTGGATTCGTAATCCCCATGGAAGGTTTTTATAAAATGAAACGTTAAATATAATTAAATTAAGTTGATTTATGTTATAAAATGTCAAAAAGGGAACTATAAACACCACACAGAAAAAAGTAACTGTTGGCCAATATGGCATAAGTCTCTAAGAAATAAATGTGAGACTAGAAATCCCCATACCTTGAGTTTGAATTATTTCAAAATCCGTCTAAATTCATTTATATTTAATATAAATTTATTATAAATATATTATAGAATTATATAAATATTTATAATATCATATATGACCACCTTATAACTTTTAAATACCCTTTTATGAATAATTCCTTTATAATATTTTCATTTCTGGTTATTAACTATTTTGATTTTCATGGGAGTTTTGGTTTGGTAGTATCGTTTCTTATACATTGATCATAATTCCATCATCTAAAGATTATAAAAATTAACATTAATAATATATATTTTAATTATATAGTTACTTTAATTCATTCATAAAATATAGTGATAAAATTTTGAAATATACTGTTCATAGAGATATTAGGTTGTACATAGGCATGATCATTGTTCCATATTTTGATGGATGTAATTATAGAAAATTATATAAATATTAAATTCTACATAATTATTATTAATTCATATATATCTCATTTATTTTCTATCACAATACGTATTACCTTCTATGTGATTCGTTAACGAGATCGAATGACATCTCTTCCCATAGAGGTAGTCCTCCATACACACAAGCAATGTTAGAGTATCCCCTACTGAATAGAACTTACATATGAATACGTGATATTAAATTTATATAAGTCAAAAAATTCAACAACTACTATGTACATATATTACATCCATCATTATACCCTATCATGAGAGGTTGTGATACAAAACAAATCACATCAATTCGCGAGACGGTAGTCCTCCGTACACACAATCAAATTTTCATTACACATTGCTGGGAAATATATATTTATATATTTCATTATATTAATATATGATCTTTTCTATATATTTAATATAAATATTATATTATATTAACATGGTTGTAAAATAATTGAAGGAAGTGGAAGTAGAAATAAAATATAAACCCTCACTAAATAACGTTGCTTTTTTTTCATGTAATCTCATTAGGCTTGAACAAAAATCCTTTATATAATAGATCTATAGTCAAAAAAGGCCTCTAGGATGTTCATTGGGAGGTAAGTAATATATTTGGATAGGTATTGGTTGTAAAAAGGGATTTAAAATTGTGGAGAGGATAGGATAGGAAGTGACCTATTATAAATGGGGGAGAGGACACACTTGGGATTATTGAAATGTAAAATGTGTAACCATATTTTAATCCTCAAAGTATTTAAATTATACCATTATCAATTATAAACTAGATATGGTCGATATTTGGCCTTAAAATAGAAATTGGGCAATTGATTGGGTCATTTTATCCCATATCATTTTAGTTTAACCCCATGGTAGACACGTATTACCTTTAATAGTAATGAGTTTTATATAAATAATAGAACTAATTTTAATATTAAACAATTTTTTTTAAATTTATCTTCTAAATGCTTCAAAATATTTGAAATTTTTTTAATAAAAATTAGTATTTTTCATTATTCATCAAAAAAATATTCTTTTCAAACAAATTAAAAATTAACAATAAGATAATTTTGAAATAGTTATTTCATAAATGATGTTTATTTTTTTAATTAATTTTATAATATTTGTAAAAAAATTAATTTTATGATAAGTGATCAAAGTGTTATAAAAAATACTTTTTAAAAAATGAGGATTTTAAGCGTAAAATTGGATTTATTCACCTCTCAAACCTTGAAAACACATAACATGATAATTAAGAAATTCTATTTAATATATTATATATTAATTTCATTAAAATAATTCATAAAAATTGAATTATTTAATTTATTAGTGTAGATAAAATTGGGCAAATTAAAATAATTTTCCAAAAAAAAGATATTATTTATTTTCAATTGGACTTTATTTTTATTTGTAATTAACTAATAACAAATATAAAATTGTAAATCGTGAAATTTAATAAGATAGTTAATACTATTTATATCTTATATTCCAATGGATAGGTGATAATGTAAATATTAAATAATAATATTTTAATAGTGCGTCGATATTCGTTAAAAAATGGTATTGCGTATTACGTAAGATAAACATGGTGTTCTATTTAACATATTCTATTATGAAAATTAAATTTATTTAAAAAAATCATAAAAACCTAGTATTTTACATTAAAACCCCCTTAAAATGAATTTATCCCTTGGAATTTATCACTCTGATATATATAATTGAGGATAATTATTCCTCATCATATCCTTAGTTTCCCATGACTCTTCCTCAAGCTGGTGGTTTCACCAAAAAACATGGACCAATTGAGTATTATTTTTTCACAACACATTGTATCTACAATACACAATCTATACAAGAATATCCTTATAATAATGATATTAATTCAGTGGTATGACCTCTATGTTCAGTACATGTAAAGTATTAGGTATATACTTCCTCTAGAGAGATACATGTAACAAAACATTAACTTGAGAAAGATTTTGTTGAAGTGCAAAGTGATAAGAGACAAGCCCTACATGATCAAGCATATCAAATGTGAAAATATACCTATGGATCAGTTTTCCTCTCTTAACAATTCTCATAAACTTATTCCATGAATAAATTCATATAAATATTGTATCTCAAAAAATCAACTTCCAGATCATGTTGATGATTATTGACATGACTTTTCTGCAGACTTTGAGTTACATTGATGTGTGGAAAATGGATTTAAAATTATATTCCATTTATTCAGATTTATCATGTATAAATAATATTATTTATCTATCTTTATTACCATATGTTAAATCTATAAACTTAATTCCATATAGGGCTTTGTAAGGATTCATCTTAATGATTGAGTGAAAGATAATATTTTATGAAAACTCATCAAGAGTATTGTGTTTCTCACAAACTATATTAAAATCCAAAGAAAATTATCATAGAATTTACCCTAGGGTTTTCATTGTTCTCTCAGACTGACCATCAGTCAAATGATGATATTTAGTACAAAATATTTTCTCTGTAACATGGGATTATTGAACACTACTCCAAAGCATTGAGAAAAAACTCATATCCTGATCAGATATAATATAATGTGGTATTTTAGGAAAGATTAGTAATTCTGTAATGTATATTCATCAATACTAATCTAGTGGTAAATTTCCTTTAATAGAAATGAAGTGTTATGATATTTTAAGGTTATCACCTATAGACCGTTTAGTATTATTCCCTTTAGTTATTTTTGGAAGTCCTATGAAGAACTCCATGGTGATTATTTCCCATTTCTATTCCCATGTAGGTAATGGTTGTAATATCCCCTTATACATTTATCTTTCAACCTTAATTAGCTGACATACCAAACACCAAGATACAATTTCTACAACATCTCTCTTTACCCCATTCCACTATATATATTATTTCTAATATCTATACATATTTTTGCATCAAAGATGAATAGAGAATGAAGTACTATGATCCTCCCCCAATTGTTCCCTAAAATATTTTATGGATGGAATACATAAATATTTCTTAAAGTATATTATTCCATCTTAATAAATTTTTTACATAGGAACATTTCTCACATTCTTTTTCATCTCTAAATATTCCATCTTTTCCTCTTTAATCATCACTTGGATGGATTATTGAACACTCATTTTAGAAATATAATATTTATCCTATTCCCTTAATATCTTCGTATACATCCTTTTCAAATCCTTAAATATTGGAACTTTTGTGATGCTCATCATGGATAAGTAACCACAGTCATTTAGAATCAAAGCATTGGCCACCTTTTATTGTTTATCATGGTGGTAATGTATTGATAAATCTTAATCATTAATTACATACAACCATATTATTTAGAGAATATTAAATTCTTTGTGAGTGAATATATTCATTAAAAATTAATTCTCACTGTATATCTTACTCCTTTCCCTATAAATATAATTTTTTTTTTATTTAATGAAAAAATAACCATTGTTAACTCGGATTCATTATTTGGGTAATTTTTCTCAAAAAAGATTAATTGGTGAGAGGAATATGTTATGGCCATATCATTCTACATGAGGATTCATCCTAGTCGATTCATTGATTTATCCATATAAATCAATGACCATTCTCTATTATAGGGTTGTGTAATCCTAGGTGCACTAAACAACATTCTCTTTACTTCATTGAAATTCTCTTCACATTTATTTTTCTATAAGAACTTAAACACCTTCCAAATCAACTTGGTGAGTGGATTCGATAAACTGGATAAATCTACCATAAAGTGTCGATAGTATCTATACAACCCATGAAAACTATAAATATCAGTTATCATGGTTGGTCTTGGCCATTTATCGATAGCTGTTGTCTTTGATGGATTGACTGATATAACCTCACATGATATTATATGACCAAAAAATGAATCTTTATTTACCCAAAATTCACACAAGGTATATTTATCATATAATCTCTTCTTATTTAAGGTCATTAGAACAATTCCCAGGTTTTCTTCATTCTCTTCCTTTTTCAATGAATATATATGAATATTATCTTTAAATAAAACCAAAAACAGGTAAAGGTATTGTGTAAAGACCCTATTTATTAAATCTATGAAGATAATATGAGAATTGGTTTGTATAAAAGTAAAAAAATATATGTTCATAATGACCATACCTCATAAGAAATTTTTTCTTGGGCATATCCTCCTTATTGATCCTTAGTTGATGATATCCATATCAAAGAACAGTCATGGAAAAATAAAGGCCTCCTCATAATTTATCAAATTGATCATTGATATAGTGTAAATGATAATTTTAATCAATATTGGTATTTTTATGTTTATAATAATCAATTAAAAGATTCATTAACCCATATTTATTCTTAACAAAAAGAACAGTTGAAACCAAAGATGAAGCATAGAGACGAATGAATCCCTTATATCAATTCTCTGGGAGTTTCTTATTCAATTCATATAACCCTATTAGGTTAATACTATATGGATTCATTGAAATAAGAATAGATCCATGTATGATCTCAATTAAAAACTGAACTTCAGAATTCAAGGGAAGATTGGGAATTTCCTCATGAAGTACATCATCATATACCCAAACAACTGAAACATTTTCAATATCGTGTTTCTCCCCAACCATTAGAGATAATTGTTCCTCATTAATACGTAGAAACACCTATATTTCATCCGAAATTACTTTATATTTTAGTAATCTTTGAAAAATAGATTCATCTATTAATCTCATATTACAACTGGATCATAACGTAAAACATTGTATATTCATTAATAAAACCATTACTCATTTAGATTGTCCATGTATATCAATCATAATATACTTCATGAATACTAGGAAATCAAACATAAGAAAGGGGTGATCATAAATGATAAGTAAGGGTATGCATAAAACAGAATATATCATGAATAAATAACGACTAACCAATATGAAAAAAATAACAAAATACATATTCCAATTAATCAATAATTTTGTCATTAAGAATAATATGGAAGAATAAATGATTACCAAATATTTTAAACTAAATAATCACAATATTTTTGAACTAATAATTAGATTTCAAAACTAGTAAAATAATCACATTGACATCAGTAACTGATATCATAATGATGGAATGAATAATGTCAAACAACTAAAACTTGTCATCATGGCCTCATACCAATACAACTAAAAATATCATCATGGATTAATTCCCCGAAATCTAAATAATGAGTAAGTCCTCAGTGAAATAACCATCTAATGTTTCTCATGAGACAGACCAATTCAATTAGGGGATACATAATTTCATGCCCTATAATTCACATAATAATTATAATATATTCATCATATGAATAAACAATACAACATAATAAATCTTACAATAAAAAAATAATTTTCTATATTAAAATGAAAATCATATTGATTTTAAATACCGATCATAAACCATATATATAAAACTTATTGATTGAATCGTTTAATATATTCAGAATAATTAATTGGATTTAATAATGAATATTGAAATAGATAAGATTACATTATAAATATCACCTAAAATTTTCTTCAGGAAAATTTCCTTTCCATTTTTAAAGTAAATTTATAAAAACTAAAAGTGGCAAAAATATTTTGAAAACCATATTTTAAACATATAATTAAAAATTATGAAGGAATCTTTAAAACAGAGTGTGTTCATGATGGTGGAATTTTTTTTATTTTTTTTAGAAGTTAAAATAAAAAAATTCATTCACACTATTTCCAAAAAGTAACTTGTTCAGAAAATAGTTGGGAGATTCTATTTAAATCATTCATACAATGTAAAAAAATGGTACAAATGAATTTAAAAATATTAGGATAATAATAATAAAATTTAAAACATTGGTATTAATCCTGGATATAGAGGAAATGTATTATTGGCCGAAGAGAGATATAATGTCATCTTTTATTAAAAAATATTTCCTCAATAATTTTAGGTACCAAATAGTAAAAAAAATTGTAATATTACATGATAAGTTAATGATAAAAAATAGTAGAAGAAACTATATTATGTTTAATATATAACGGTTGAATAATTCCCCCAATGGAGGCATAAACATAAAGAATCCTAAATAATAATGAAATTGTTAAATAAACCCTTAAAACATTGGTAACTTCTGAATCACAAACCCCATGAAAGAAATTACATCAAATGAAACTTGAATTTCAATAAATATAACTAGATTTATTATATAAAATATCCAACAGGATTTATATACACCACACAAAATAAATAAGTGGTGGTTATAGAAAATGTCTCACAGAAATTAATGTGAGGTGAGAAAACCCTAATGACTATAGAAACATTTTAGTCATAAGTCCAATGGAATAATATTTCAAATGAAAGATTAAAAATCATGAATATAATTATATTAATTATATAATAAGAAAAATGGGTAGTATATTCAACAAAAAAATAAACGAGTGGTTAATATTTAATAAGTCTCTCAAAAATATAAGTGAGACAAGAATTACCCTTATCACATGTTTTCCTTGTTTGCCAAGTAAAAAATACTCCTTTATAATAAATATAAATTTATAATAAATATATTACAAAATAGTTCACAAACATATAATATCATATATGATCCCCATATAACATTTTAACAGCATTTTATTATTAATTACTTAATAATATTATACTTTTTTGGTGTTTACATTGTCATTTTTCATGAGAGTTTTGGTTCAATAGTTTTTTCCTTTTACATTGATCATTTTTCCATAATATACAGAATTTTAAACATTAAATTAGAATCATATAACTTCATTATATATATATATATATAAATTCATACATAAAAGTTAAATATATAATAATAAAATGCACCATTCATGAAGACAATAGGTCATACGTACACATAAACATTATTTCCATATTTTGAATGATGGAACAAAATAAGAGTAAATAATTATTAAATTTTAAAAATTTATGATGATGTCATATATATATATATATCACATATATTTCATAATATAATAATCATTACCTTCCATGTAAATATTTAGGGAGAACAAATGACATTACTTTGCGAGGTGGTAGTCCTTCGTACACCTGGGCGGTGTTAGTGTATCCCCCATAGAATGGAATGTTAATAGGTATATATGATATTAAATTTACAGAAGTAACATTATGTTACCAATTTCATATAAATATATTAAATACATGATTTTTTCCAATCATTAGATGTTGTGATGTAAAATTAATTACATCGGTTCGTGAGGCAGTAGTCCACCGTACATACGATCAATGATTTCGTTTCCCATTTAAAAGAAATGTATTCGTATATTCTTATTAAAATAAATAAAAAAACATAAAATTATATGTATGATAAAATTTTTATTATATTATAATGGTTTAATATGAAAATAAGTATTTGGAAGTAAAAATTAAATAAGAATGATCGTTTAAGAACGTTTTCACTTCTCTAGGTAATCTCTTTATGTTTACACCAAAAGAATTACTATGAATATGTTATAATCAGAAAAAATTATAGGTTTTTTATAGGGTATTATGGAATAAATTTTATTAGGTAATTTCTGATCTAGAGGGTTTTGGATGTGTTAATAGGAGAGGAGATATGATTCCTTTTAAAAGCAAGGGAGAGGACACACTTGGGATTTTTTAAAACTAATATGTGTACCCACGTTTTTATAATACAAAAATGATAAAAAATAGGCCATTAAATATCTTATAAGATATAATGTATAAATATTTCCATAAAATAGAATTTATAAAAGTTATTTGGGGTTAATTTAATCATTATCTTTTTAGTTTAAAACTACAATGAAGTTCTTTTTACCCTTACCACTATAATTAATTTTAACTAAATTCAATATTCATTATTGTTAAAAATTAATTCTAATGTATTATATAATATTAATTATTTTTATTAAAAATATGGAATAAATTTTATCATATTCAAATCACATAATATGCATAATATATTTTAAAATTAAACCTGCATAGCAATGAAAAAGTTGTTTTCCAAAGAGAAAATTTCCATATGTATAGACAGTTATAATATCAAAATTCAATATGAAATATATTCCAATGAACTAAATTTTATTAAAAAATATTTAATTTATCTAAATTTACTTTATATTTATTTTAAAAACAATATTTTAATATATAAATGGTTTAAAATAAATAACACTTTTTAATTAAAAAATAGCATTTTTTACTATTTATCAACAAATTAAATATTTTCAGAAAATTATCAAAATTTCCTTCAATTTAAATTACAAAATGACAATTTAATAAAAATAATTTTCGTTTCTCAAATAATTATTCTAATTGTGGTAAAGAAATTATTTTTTTGTTGTGTACCAAAAGTGGGAAAAAACTACTTTTTTAGAAAAATATGAGTTTTAAGCATAAAATTAGATTTATTCTCATTAGAAACATACAAAATACATAATATGGATGTTAAAACATTTTATTGGATATATAATTTATATATTTCATTAAATTCATTCAATAATAGTTATTTATTAAATTTACTGAGATAAATCACGTTTATGCAGATAAAAATAGTTTTCTCGGAAAAAGATATTATGTATTTTCAATTGGTTTTTATTTTAATTTATAAATAATTGATAACCAATATAAAGGTGTAATAATTTATATTATTTAATTAATCATATTCATACCTTCCATTCCAATGGCTATGAGATAATTTAAATATTAAATTTTAATATTTTAATGGTGTATTGAGGACAGTCAAAACACAGTGTTGTGTGTAATGCAAGATAAACTCAGTGTCTCATGTAATACAAGTTATCATGAAAGATTTATTAACTAAAATAATATAATTCATATAAATTATAGGTGTTACAAAAATTAGCTTTGAGTCATTTTGGAATAGTATTAACCAACCACTTACAAATATGACACCTGAATTCCTCATTATGATCATTCACATTGAGATGTATCACATAAAAAGGGGTAAGAATCAAGAAAATAGGTTTCGATTTCCATGAATAATTAGACAAATCACAATAAAATTATTATTTTATATATGAATAAATCATGTATCAATCTAATACTATAATTTATTAGTATGATATAAAATATTTTTTAATAAGATATTTTTATTTTAATGACGTACTATTTGTCAAGTGGTCAAAATATGGGATGAATGTTTTGATTGAGAAGGTATCATTCAATAACTATAACTAAGACATTTGTGATCTATATTGATAAACCATAAAATAATATGATTTATATACTAATAGACATGAAATGATCTATTATTTTATATTTTTAACACTTATTAATAAATGAAAATTCACTTATATAGGGGAAAAATTTGAGAAAATGAGTTCATAGTAGCATGAAAAAAAATATTTTAGTCATATCTAATCTATAAAAACCGAAAACATGTCAAACCTAAAACATAATTTATTGATATGGAAAATCAAATGAGTTTAAAATTCAATGAAAACCTAGGAGAAGGATACTCAAATCATTTTGTATCTATAATTATAAACCATGCATTAATCGAATTCTATGAATTTTAAATACAATTCATTGTATTATTTAACCTTGAAATTTTTATTAAAATGAAATATCATGCATAAAGTTATCAAAACCAGGAATAAGAGGTTTTTTGACCTAATTGTTTTTAAAATAATTTTAATATCATTTATAATTTACGTTTCATTATTCTGATATCAATGTTTGTTGTATTGATTAGATGTCTATTTCAAAAAGTAACAAATTATTCAAAAAAATCATATGATTCCATGATCAGTAAAGGACCTTTTCTAGGTTTTGACACATTGGAACATGTTTTTTTTACTTTTAAATCCATAATGACAAACTTTTGATCATTCTGTACAAACCACATTTAGAATTGATATGTGGTATATTTTTTACATCAAACATTAACTCGAGGTTATTACATTGCATTTTCATGATAATAAAAAGTCATTTTCTAGGTTTTGACCCTCAAAAACATGTTTTTAAAGGCATTTAGAATTTTTAAAATTAATTTTTGTGAATTAGAATTACAACATACATCAGAATCGCATGTGATCTATTCATACAAGTGAAAAATTATTCAATGAAATTGTCCTGGATTTTAGGAAAATTCATGCCCTTTTATGATGTTTTCACACTTTGATGTTAAATGAATAAAGAATAGTTTTTGTTCATTTTGATAAAATCAAAAATTATACTACTGTATTATATATTCCTATGTATCAAAAATTCATCAGATATTTTTTTCATGATTTTAAAAATTTCTCGTAATTTTTTAATGAATATTAATTGTTATAAAACATCTTCATTATAAATTCTGACAACAAAACCTAACAAATTAATATGCAGTCTATTCATATATGTCACATGTAAATTAATAATCATATTCACTTGATTTCATGACAATCTAGGGTCATTTTTGTTGACATTCTCACTACAATACACAATATATTGACTTCCATCTTGACTATATAAGTTAAAATTAATCAATGATCATTGCCTTATGATTTTATTATAATTCAGGTGCGTTTTATTATTTTTTACCCTATGATGCACGTTTTTTAGACTTTTATATATTATAAAACTCCTTTTTCATTCATTCTAACTTCACCACACATTATATTGGTGTGTAGTGTATTTATATATGTCAAAAAAACAAATATTATTTTCATATGATTTCATGATTGTCTCATGTATTTTTGTGCTTTTGAATCTCTAATGATTTTTTAACATCTAAATCAATTAAACCATTCTTTCCAAAATTACACGATTACCATGGGTTGAATAGATAAGAAGTATATTCCAAAATATTTAAAAATAATCTGAAAATCCATCATATGTGTAAAATATTTATATATATCTCAAATTAATGGTTCTTATTTTATAATGATTTCGTGAAAATCTGAGGTCATTAGATAGTTTTTTTCTTTTCAATGTTATTTTTGAAATTGTTAAATTTAATAAAGTAATTTTTATTTCATTTTGACCACACCACATTGATGTATGATCAATTAGTACATGTCACTAATTAATCAATAATCAAAATTTAATAATTTCATGACAATCCATGATTTTTTTCTAGGATTGACTTTTTAACTCTTGTTTTGACTTTTAACTCAATAAAATAAAATATTGTTTAACCTATGAAAAACAAGATTTTTATTGATTTTTGGTCTATTTATATGTCCCAATTTAATCAATGGTCATTTTCTGAATTAATGTTAATTTGACTGTGTTTTATAGGTTTTGAATTCATAGTCTATTTTCAAAAAAGTGTACAATTACATATTTGATCCCACCATATAAATGTAAAAAAGGATTTCCATATAACTTCCATGATAATATCAATATCTAACATTAACCACCTTCCACAAATGCATGTGATGATTCAATTATTCATTCCATGAAAAGGTTAATGATTTTTTCAAAAAGTTATGATTTATTCCATCATATATGAGTAGTCTAGATATATTTATTACGCTACACCCTCCTTTTAGTGAAATAAATTTCCAATATAGCCTTGAAATTACATAATTTTAAATATCTTAGTATCTTAAAATTTTCTCATCAATAATGAAATGATTTTGATCAATCTTTAACATCCATTCAATTCAGATTTAGCTTGTTATACAAAAAATCTCAGCATTCCACTTATATGGATATATATTATCATGTAAAAATAGATTGTTCTTTAAAATAGAATACATAAATTCATCATTTCATGAAATAAAAATATTCCCATATCACCTCATCATGTTGAAAACATTCTTGGTATCTTGAGAAATATACTCAGAAAATATTTTATTTTTCAGAATGAATGCAAATGGGGCTATTAAAATTCTACGAACTTATTTTCAAGGGACTATTCTCTTCCATAACATCTATAAGGATTATTTTCATCAATGCATTCTAGTTCTATTCTATATCAGCTATGATACCAATAAAATATCCATAATTTCACCATGACTTTAGAGATTCATAATTTATTTTCTTCTAATTCACAAATGGTACACATAATTAACGGATTGTATCTCATGATTCGACATGTATCACATTATTAGATTTAATATTAATGAATAAATGAGAGATGATTTAACTCATATATCTTCATGTTTTGTAATTTTATTGATCATTTCGTACAAACCCTTACTTTCAATATACATCCAAATCATTCATTGAAAAAAATACATTACGAACCCTATCTTTGAGTGTATCATCATAAATCATATTATCTATATAGTTTGGAAGATACTAATTTTGAGAAAATCACATTACTAGGAAATTGTTTCTATATAAGTTCTTCATATTGTTAGTTTCTATCAATTCATTTTCTATATATTTTCATTCCATCCTTCCATGTGGTTTTCTATGTATATACAACCTTTTGATTTTGGTGTAATTCTTGTTTCCTTTCATTAGAGTCATTTTACAAAACATTAAATGTGGTCTATAGTGAAACAACATCCTTCATACATAGAGTACCATTTATCACAACATTCTTTTACTTTAGTAATTTAGTTGTGAATTACTATTTATATACATGTAATGAACCGGAAATTCCATAATTTTTTTTCCATAGATACATGGGAATTTTACGAGATAGCGAAATTTGACAGTGCATGATTCTAAGGCCCGGTGTGCTCGGAATAAATTACTGAAGTTTTGTTCAGGTTCGTTCTGTAAACGTACGAGTGCGATTTTATAAATTTTGAATCAGTGCTCAGAATTGAAATCGGATGGCACTGTTGAACTCACAGTGCCGATATTCGCTTATGAAGACATTCACCTCGATGGCAGATGGTCGGGAATAAAAGTTAGTTTTTTGGTTTTTAGAGAAATAATTAAATAAAAATAAAGTTTAGTAGCTTTATTTTTATTTTTTTGGTTAAATCCTGCTTGTTGAATATAAAGGTGGGTACCACCACACCTGAACCTCCCATGACAGGTTATGGTGTTGGGGCACACCCGAACCTAACATCATCTACAAGTTTATTATGGTGGTGACCACCAGGTTTTCTAACACCCTTGAAACTCTCCCTTATTAGGGAGAAACCCTCAAACTTCCATTAAGTGTAGGGGAACCTCTTCATCTCCCCTAACACATAATTTTTCCAAATCATCTTCATTAATTATTTGAACTAATGCTTTCAATTAATTGATTAAACCATTTTTATATTGCACCAAATATTAAATAATAGATAAAATTAATCTATTATTTTGGCTTGGAATAGTCTTCTTGGTGGAAATTTGGAGGGGATAGAGCTTAGGTAGAAAATCTCTTGCCAACTAACAACAAAGAACGAAGAACGCCGACGAGGATCATCTTCGACTTCCTCCCTCAGAACATCCTTCATTGTGGGATGTGTTCATCTACAATGAATCAGCATACGCCTTCTCTCTCCACCGTAAACCAACCCGAGGTAGGGGTGGGTTTTGGTTTGAGAAATGTTTATTCTTCCATGTTAAATTGTTTTTCTTGACCCACTTGCTACGAAACTAATGCAGAGGGACTGGTTCAAACTAACACAGCCTGATTCCCAAGCAGTTCTTTTGAATGTTTGGTGTGTTCTTCATGTTCATCATGGGTAATGAACACCGAATTGTTGCAGGACCTTTGTTCGATGCAACGATCCTAATTTGAAGACCCAACATCATGACGACTTAGTGGAGGTGTGATGATGATAGCGGGCGATGAATTAGACTGGAATGGGAAGGACCGTTCCTCAACATTTCTTCGCGAAGATGAATCAAATCGTGTTTTTGGAGCCAATCAGAGGCCCAAAAACACCGGAGTCGACTTTGGGACATCAGGGGGACTTAGAGTTTAATGTTTTGGGATGATCAGATTGTAAGAACGAAGAACGGGATTCACAGGAGGCGTGCTGACCAGAGGCATCATTTCTGGAAAATTCCAGGATACACGGTGTGTACTTCTGACGACACGCATTGTATTATGGGTGTTCTGTGGATTTATTTTCGATCTTTAGATGAGTAACACATGGTGTGTGACCCCGATCACATGGTGTATACTCTCTACGCATCTTGGCAGAGGCGGCTATGTGAGACATGGTGTGTATTCTGGGATATACATGAACACATGCAGAATTACATGGTCTAGCGACATGGCGTCTACTCTCTACGCAGCATGACCGAGGAGGATTCTCAAGACTCGGCATGTATCTCGGGGATACACGGACACAGGGTGGAGTACACGGGCATGTACTCCACTACACATCCAGGCATGGCCAGTGGAACGGGGTACTCCGTGTACCAGTTACACGGGTTGGCGAACATGGGTTGAGGCCATGTACGGGCACATGGACAGTGTAACGAAGCCGACCCCAGTTTCTTGGACATGGCACGTAACCATACCACACGATGTGTACTTACTTTTCTACACAACCAACCTTACGACATGGGTTTCTTTACACGAGTAGTACCTAAGGTCTGAAGTCACGTTGTGTGCCCCTTTCTACATGCCATGTACATTTTGGAAAATGGCTTGGTCATATTGTCCACCGTATCATTGACATGATGTGTTTGGGTGAGACCCCTATGATGTGACAAACAATTGGGATACTTCTTCATAGGACTTCATGGCTGTTGATGTATCGACACTTGGGTTGAAGAGCAGACCCTCCCGAAATCAAGCATGCTTTGTGAGGGATCCCTATGGATGACTGTTTTGTGTTTAAAGGATCCTAAGTGGGTTTGACAGCTCCAGCTACTGTTCTAGGATCCTATGGGGGTTCTATAGCTCTGACTACTACTCTGGGATCCAACGTGGGATCGATAGCTCGGACTACTGTTCCAGGATCCTACATGGGATCGACAGCTCCAACTACTGTTCTATGATCCTATGTGGGTTTGACAACTCTGAATACTATTCCAAGATCCTACGTGGGTTCAACAGCTCTGATTACTATACCATGACCCTACATGGGTTCGACAGAGTAGATTATTTAGTGTCTACATCTAATCATATCTATCTCTATACATAAGTTTTATACCTATGTGAGCTGAATAAGTAACTTTGTGTTTTTCCTCATCATTGAGATGGATTACTTGATAACGTATTTATATGTATGGGTATATACCTACGTGGGGTTATCTATTGATTTCATACTTTGTGGTTTATCTTTGTTGGATTTTGTGAGACCTTGGGGTTCTCGGGGTCTCTACTGAGTATTTTTATACTCACCCCTACACGGTCTATGCCTGCACCACGTTGTGTTGGATGCAGATGATGGACATCGTAGATCGATGCTGAGAGTATTAAGACTAGGCAGTACCCAAAGGTAGACCTTAAAACGAGTCGTTACATGGAGGATACTATCGGACGTGGTGTGCTGAGGAGTTTATCTGTACCTACACATCATTTAGTAATCTCTGAAGATGATCGCACTTTTTTTTCTTTTCTTCTATTGTACATCTTGTTCCATTTTCTTTGTGGTTGGGATTGTATTTCTGGCAACATTACTTTTCAGCACTCTTTTGGTATATAGTATACATTTTTTTTGTATCCATCTATCTACTCTGTTGTGTGTGTTTACATTTTTAAAGGAAATGCATTCCCAATTTTAGGTAATTATGCCTTTGGTGGAAGTCTCCAGCCCCTGGCCCATGGAAGGCGAGCTTGGGGTAGTCACGGAATGGGCCGTGGGGGATGGGTCGTGACAAATTGTTATCATAAGAGTCGGTTCAACTGTAGAACGTAGGACTCTCATCTTTTCTATGATGCAATAGTGTTAAGGGTATTGAGTGTGGATTTCAGTTCAGCGAGTCCAGTGTTGGTTCCATGGCTGACATATCCATAAACTCGGACCCTGATTTATAATTTCTAACTCAGTGCACCAAAACACTGATTGTGTGTGTGTTTCAAGAGTTTTCTTAGTGATCTCTTTGAGTCATCTCACTTGGAATAACTTATTTCCCGTGGCGCACCAGTTTATTTTCAGGATGGCCTCACATAGACAGCCAGCCAGGGTTCCAGGATTTGTATGAGACGGTAGCCCACTGAGCGACGAGGCCTCTATACCGGTTCCTATTCCAGCGGAGGCCCCAGAGGTACCTTTATGTGTTGTGCCACCGATGCCACCATCCCCAGCAACAGACAACGCACACCGCTTGAGTATGTTGCATGAGTTCTAGTGCCAGTGGACACCCAGGTTCAAGGGGAGAGATGGACCCACAGGCGGCTGAGGATTGGTTGGAGGATGTGGTGAGAGTTTTCCGAGTTGTAGGGACACCAGTAGACCACATGGTGAGCGTTGCTGCTAGCCTTCTACAGGAAGAAACAAGAAGAAGTTGGAGCTTGATGCTTAAGGTTCATGACTAGATGAAGATTATCTAGACAGGCTTTGAGAGCCTGTTTCAGGCAAAGTTTGTCCTAGTCACACTTTGCGCGATGCGTATACAGTAGCTACTTCATTTAGTGCAGGGAACCATGAAAGTGGATCAGTACTCAGTGAGGTTCAACAAACTCTCGCACTACTCCACAGATATGGTGTGGGACAATTTCTTTGGGGCCCGCACCTTCGATTATGGGATCAGGAATGAAATGAAGGCTTCGATGATCTCCCTCAGCATCCCGACGCAGGCAGAGGTGTTGGAGCAAGCCCTCTTAGTAGAGAGTTTCCTTGTTAAGTAGTCAACAGCAGCAAGACCCACCACCGGTCGACACGTAGCGGAGTCTTCTGTAGCCGGCAGTAAAGAGAAGTCACAGAGATCCAAGAAGACTAGTCAATCCATTTGAAAACCCCAGTATACGGGTTCAGTTGTATGGGGCACACGAGACAGAGCCAGTAATACGAGGATCGGGCTGTGTTTCACATGCGTCGGGCAAGTTCACATGGCTCGTGACTGTCCGACCCACCATTCGGATGATGAGTAGATGGTAGAAGAACCGTGAAGGCAATGACAATGATTTGGATGAGGAAATCTACAGGGATTAGGAGGACATGGAAGAGGATATGGTCGTGCGGCTGGCGGTGGACAACGTTATGAGGTGTTACCACAACCACCGCCAGGACGTCCACCCCAACTGTAGGGAGTGGGTGGAAAGGGGAGAGCTCAGCTCCAGAAAACTGAATCCTATGATCACGGTGCTCCATAAGCGATTTGATTTATTATCTATGTCTACTCCACCATAGCTTCAGTTCTTATAGACACAGGTTCCAGTCACTCTTTCATTTCCACCACCCTCGTTTGGATCATGAAGATTCCGACGGAGCCATTGGATCGATCCTTATGGCTAGAGACTCCTACGGGAGCGGATTCAACGATTAAGAACTGGTTCGGGTAGTTTGATATTACTCTAGGAGGTTAGAACATCGGCTTGGATCTCCATGTAGCGGCATCGAGGCCATACGACGTCATCTTGGGTATGGACTGGTTATCTACAGTTCAAGCTCAGATTGACTGTATTAGGCATAAAGAGCGTTGTGTCTACATGGATGGGACCAAGTTTACCTTCACCGGAAAGAAGTGAGACTTTGTAGAATAGGATGGTATTTCTCGGAGGAGAGTGTGGCCGATCACCCATCAGTTCTCTAGCCTTACCCTTAGAGCGGTGGATGTGGAGAGTCTATGATATCATGTAGTAGTGGACCAGTACACTGATGTTTTCCCCGATGATGTTCTTGGCCTACATCCTCGTATAGGGGTAGAATTTTACATAGACTTGTAACTCTGGATGACACCAATATCTACAATAGAATTTTGGATTGCTACCGCCGAGCTTCGTAATCTGCAGGTATATCTAGAGGGCTTACAGGGGAAGGGATTCATCTGGCCCACTATTTCACCCTGGGTAGCCCCGATTCTATTTTCCAAGAAGGTGGATGGGAGCTTGAGGCTTTTTGTCGACTAATGACACCTGATCCAGGTTAATATTAAGAACAATTACCCATTCCCAAGGATTGAAGACCTCTTTGATCAGGTGAAGGGGGCACGGTGGTTCTCAATGATACACCTCATATCAGGCAATCTCCAGCTCAGAGTTCGAGACGAGTGATTACCCACTAAATGAGTAAAATATTAATTGTTAATATATATAATATTCATGTGCTTTTTTATTCATAATCATCATTTTAGTGCATTTTACACTTTGAACATCATTTCACATTATGATTTTAAATCTTACTTAAAATGCACTATTATGTGGTACATTTTTAAACATCATTTAAAGTACCCAATGATTCATCTGATTTTAAGGAATATAATTATCAATTTTTCAATTTTATATTTTTTTAAATTGATCTACACTTCAATATAAACATGTTTGATTCAGGGATCAATGGAAAATTAATGGATGTAGAAGGGGATATTTTGTGATGAAAGAAAACAATTCTGGAGAAGTCAGATTGGACACCTGTCCACTGATTCAAATGTGTTTCCCACCATACATTCCAAATAAACCCCCAATTTCTTTGGATGCTATAATACATTTATAGGAACAAATCACCCTTCAGGAGACGATGCTAATTCGGCCTCCATGGTGGTCATTTAGGCAGACCAAATTGGAGATAACATTCTGGGCCAGATTCTGCACCCCATAACAAATAGACCACTAATATAATAATATCTCCAAATATAAATATCCAAATGGGCCCAAATTGTACAGGAGGTTAGGATAAATCCGGGGCTCCATTTTCTTATTCTATGACCCACTCTTATTCGGCCATCTAGAAGGTCTTTCAAGCGCGTCTGTTTGGTAGATAAAAGTTGGCTGCCACCCTGGGTCAAATGTGGAAAAGTCCAAGTTCCACAAACTTTCCACCCAACAACTTCCTACCAAAATTAATTGAGAAGACCTGACTAGTGGAGGCTCTACCCAATGGCTCAAAAATTCATATTTAAGGCAGTGGTGTTTGAGGATTGAAGAATCGTGGATGCTTTGTTCAATTGTAATGTTATGCTGCGATTTTGTTGTCTCAAATTTGTCTTTCCATGGTAAGTTGTTCAATTCATATTAGATTCTTAATAAAAGTACTTCTTCTCCTCTTATTATGTTATTCTACATCTCACTTTGATACCGTTTCCTCAAGGTGTGAATTTAATTACAGAAAATCCTGTGATATTATTCACACAACGGTGGAGTGATCATTTTATTTTTGTTGTTTTCTTTACTTCTCCATTTCCTCCCTCATGAGTCTACTTTCCACTTCCATTGAAACCATGGGATCAATGGATGGATAACCCACTTTTGGGTTGATCCAAGAAAGTAGCAAGGGGATGGATTTGATGTTATTTATCACCCCATTAATGTATAATCACATCTTTAATTGAGATTTTTATTTGATTATTTTTAAACTCTGTCGTCCTTGTTGAATTTAAGGTCGCACGCTTCATGTGCAAATACGAACATTTACCTTGAAGTGCTCAAAACATTGATCCTTCGTGTGTATAGGTGATTAGTATTAAAGGGTGTAGGAATTAAACTAGTATGTGATGATGTTGTTTTATCTCTTTAAATGAATCAATCCCAAATATAAGAAATTGAAATCATTAAAAAAGAAATACATCCAATCCACCCCGAGTGATAACCTAGGATCAACAGATTCTTTTAAACTGAATTCACTTAAATATGTTAGTTATACATCAAACTCACATTAATCAACCCTTTTTGGCCACTTCATAGCCAAAAATAGTCCATTGAATGTACGTGTCTGTAGGTTACTTCTTAGGTCTCTGAGGATTCGACAACCCAAGCTAAACTACAAGGATTGTCCTACCTTCTTATCTTTGGTAAATTTGAGAGAGAATCAAATTTGGGCATCATTGCCGGGGACCTAATTAAGTTATCTTAGACACTATAATCTTTTTTTATCCCACATCTCTTATCTCATCCCCAATTTTATTTTTATGGAAAACCCTTTTGAAAAAATCCAAACATTGGGAACCTCTCTTTACATTGATCACCCAACCCCATGTGTGATGTACAATGACCATCCTAATTTCTACATGTGGGATCATCCAAAACCTAATGAACCAAAATGTTTTTACTCCTATTATCTACAAAACATTCCAACATATAATGAGTTTCAATCTTTACAAAGCCAATTTAAGCATCCTCCTATGAAATTCCAACATCATAGTTATCATCCTGGAATAAACCATCTATCTCAACCCCTTATCCATCATAATACACATCCATTACATGAAATATTGTGTCAAAAAATGGAGATAATGAATTTTTAGATTTCATCATTGAGGTTAGAACTACAAAGCATTAGAAATTGTGAGGAACCCATCCCTACACAAACTGTCCCTTCCATAACCTTATGTGAAGTGCCTAGTTTCCCAAAAACCTCTCATGAATTAATGAAGAGAAAACTTTGGATTTGGGGAAGATGAAGAGGATTAAGGAAATTTTGATGGGTCTTTAAATCAGGATGAAATTGACTTTTTTGATTCAAAAGAGGAGAATTTGACATCATGAATTGAGTCTCCTATGTATAACTCCATTGATGAATTTTCAAAAACACCAAACATTGAACCATTGAGAGAAATCACAAATATTGAGTCCATACCCATTTATAAAATTGATCTTTCCAATTTGGTGGTTTAATCTTATATTCAAAAGGAACCAATTCTATTGAGCAATTTTGAAAATGAAACTGAGTTCAATTCAAAGTCCTAACCCATGTTTGATAGGTTTAGCCTACCTGAACTTGAACAAAATGACTTTCCATCCATCCTTAAGTTTCCATTCCTTGGGGATAGAAAAAAACATCCACTTGTCACCATTTCTTATCTTCAATCGAATAAAGAGGTAATGATTCTTAATGTCTTAGAAAATAATACAAATGAAATTGAATCCATCATTTCTGATATTCCTTGGATTTACCTACTCAATTTAGAACTGAGGTTTGTGCATGAAAAAAATATTAAACATAGAATCAATATCAACATAGAAGGAGTGGTGAAACATGGGGTCCTTCAAATGTTGAGAGTTGGTATTGGATATGTTGGGGGTTTCAACTCGAGCTAATGACGTTAAACAAAGCGCTGCATGTGAGGCAACCCATGGTTTCCGTGTTTCTAATCATTTTGTTGTTTCAATCAACTTTATATTTTAAATGGGATTAATGAATCATTTTGATATTTAAAAAATAAAAAGAAATATATTGTTGTCATGTTCTTCAATTATGAGTATGGATGGGTATGAAAGGGGAGAACCATATTCATCTGTGTCACGTGGTGTGATCCTTGAGTAATACCTTACCCAGAAATTTAAAAAGAAGTCAATTTATCATCTGTTTATTTTATTTTATTTTTATGTGTTTGTAGGTTAAAATAAAAAAAAATAAATAATAATATAATGATAATAATAAAAAGGGACAAATCGTGGGTCGTGGGTCAAACCCCATCACAACTGGCGAAGCCGTGGGGATTCGAACCCGGGACCGAATGGAGACAGGGGTGCACGCTTACCACTGACCTACGGATTTTTGTGCTTCCTTATTCTATAATTTTTATATATATACTTATATTTTACTTTCTTTATTATATAAATATATATATATATATTGTTTTTTGTTTGTTTTTTTTGTTTTGTTTTTCCTTTTTCTACTAGGGAACTCTGCAAGTGACATGGATATCAAAGGATTAAAAGGGAGCAACAAGAATTTCAACTTCAACCACCAGGTGACTTCATTCCATGATCCTCATTTTCAATTTTCATTTTGAACATTCATTCTCTACCTCTACCCCTGTCATAATTTTCTTTTCCTTAAACACTGGGAACAGTGTTGTTTTAAGTTGGGGGGGGAGATAAAATAAAAAATGCTTTTGTGTAAAAAAAATGAATGATTTGAAAAAATAAATTATGTCAGTGGAAGTAAAAATTCCATTAACTTTGAAAATGGTAAAACACATTGCACACTTTGAAATTGAATATAAAATAATTTAACATGCCTTGATTTTGATTTTAATCTCTGTATAATTTCATGAGCATAGATTTTGGAAACTGTGGCTGTCCAATGTGATATTTCATCGTTTATATTTTCATCCAAATAAAAAAAAGTTCACAATGCACTTCCTTTGGATAGTGGGGTATTAGTTTGAGTTAATGGGGTCCCTCAAATAAATATAATATGTTTGGTGATCATTTTAGTTTTAATATGAGTATTCAATAATAATAATAATAATAATAAATTTGCACGTAGAGCAATGAAATGACCTAAAGCATGGCTTTCAGCACTTTGGGATCGTGACTCCATAGTTGTATGGCCCAGAGTTAGTAATTTTATCTCTATTTTTGGTAATTTGAATTTGTTTTTGACTGATTTAACTCGAGATGATGCCCGAGTATGTGGGATTCACTTGGTTTCCTAAGGTCCTTGAGCCTGGGAGTCATCGACAAAGTCTTGCTACAAGGGATGACTCTTTTGGGTACAATTTCAATTACCATGGAAAAATTGAAAAAAATATCAAAATAAAATATTAATATTATAAAGAATTTGAATTATCATCTTAATATTGAAATTTAATTCCACCTAGCACTTCTGTCATTTCCCCCTTGAATAAAGATTAACCCCCATGTCTATTGTGATTCACAACACATCCTCATTCTTAGTTGATATTGGATGAAATATGGAAATGAATTTGAACAAATGAATGGTCTTTGTATTGAGATATTCTTATGAAACTATCTTGTATTAAAATATTTTTATGGTTTTCATGATTTTTTGGTATAAGGGTTTCTGGTGATCAGTGTTTTTCAAAATGTTTTTGGAAAAGGGAATTCGAATTTCATATTGTTGAGATTTATTTTGCTCGGGACATGCAAAACTCAAGTTGGGGGGTGTGATTAGCCACTAAATGAGGCTAATATTCATTGTTATTATATATAATATTCATGTGTTTTATTATTCATAATCATCATTTTAGTGCATTTTACACTTTGAATATCATTTCACATTATGATAGTAATTCTTACTTAAAATGCAATATTATGTGGTACATTTTTTGAACATCATTTAAAGTAACCAATGATTAATATGATTTTAAGAAATATAATTATCAGTTTTTCTATTTTATATTTTGGTAAATTGATCTAATCTTCAATATGAACATGTTTCTTGTAGGGATCAATGGATAATTAATGGAAGAAGATGGAGATATTTTGTGATGAAAGGAAACAATTCTGGAGAAGTCAGATTGGAAACCATCCCACTGATATGAATGTGGGTCCCACCATACAAAATTAGTGAATCCCAAATTTCGTGGAATGCTAGAATACATGTATAGTAACAAATCTCCCTTCAGGAGCCGATGCTAATTCGGCCTCCATGGGGGTCATTTAGGCGTCCCAATTTAGAGATAAAATTTCGGGCAAGATTCTGCCGCCTAGAAACACAGCCCACTAATCTAATCATATCTCCGAATAAAAAAATTAAAATGAGCCCAAATTTTATAGGCGGTTAGGAGACATCCGGGGCTCCATTTTCTGCTTCTATTTCCCACTCTACCTCCGCAATCTAGAAGGTCTTCCAAGCGCGTCGGTTCGGTGGATAAAAGCTGGATACCACCTCATGCCAAATGTGGAAAAGTCCAAGTTCCACAATCTTTCCACCCACCAATGGCCTACCAAAATTATTTTAGAAGACATGGAATATTTGATACTCGACCCAAGTGCTCAAAAATTCCTATTTAAGGTAGTGGTGTTCGAGGATTGAAGAATCATGGATGCTTTGTTCACTTGTTATGTTATGCTTCAATTTTGTTGTCTCAAATTTGTCTTTCACATGTAATTTGTTCAATTCACTTTAGTTTCTTAATAAAAGTTCTTATTCTCCTCTTATTATGTTGTTCTACATCTCACTTTGATACCGTTTCATCAAGGTGTGAATTTATTCACACCAAATCTTGTGAAATTATTCACACAACGGTGGAGTGATCATTTTATTTTTGTTGTTTTCTTTACTTCTCCATTTCCTCCCTCATGAGTCTACTTTCCACTTCCATTGAAACCATGGGATCAATGGAGGGATAAAATACTTATGTGTTTATCCAAGGAAGTATCAAGGGGCTGGATTGGATGTTATTTATCGCCCCATTAATGTATAATCACTTCTTTAATTGAGATTTTTATTTGATGATTTTTAAACTCTATCGTCCTTGTTGAATTTAAGGTCACACGCTTCATGTGCTAATACGAAACATTAACTTGATGTTCTCAAAACATTGATCCTTCAAGTGTATAGGTGATTAGTATTAACGGGTGTAGGAATTAAACCAGTATGTGATGATGTTGTTTTATCTCCTTAAATGAACCCATCTCAAATATAAGAAATTGGCATCATTAAAAAGGAAATATATCCAATCCACCACGAGCGATAACCTATGATCAACCCAGTCTTTTAAACTGAATTCACTTAAATCTGTTATTTATACTTTAAACCCACATAAATCAACCCAAGTTGGCCACTTCATAGCGAAAAACAGTCAATAGAATGTACGTGTCTATAGGTTACTTCTTAGGTCTCTGAGGATTCAAAAACCCAAGCTAAACTACAAGGACCGTCAAACCATCTTCTCTTGGGTAAATTTGAGCGAGAATCAATGAGGATGGGAAGAATAAGGCCTTTATATGTAATTATGACCACTACGAGTTCTTGGTTATTCTATTTGGTATAACCAATGCCCCAGTTGTGTTCCTGGGGATCATGAACAAGATCTTTCAGTGATACCATGATTGCTTCGTAGTAGTCTTCATCGATGACATTCTGATATACTCGACTATAGAGGAGGATCATTCCTACCATTTGTAGGTAGTATTGGACAAACAATGATAGCACCATATTTATATTAAGCTCTCAGTGATCCAGTTCTGGATCCGAGAGTTTCACTTTCTGGGAAATGTCATCTCAGATGCAAGAGTTGAAGTAGATCCAGTGATGATTGAGGTGGTACTTGTTTGGGAGCCACCCAAGAGTATGGAGAAGGTACATAGTTTCTTGGGTTTGGCTGGATACTACCAGAGTTTCATACCAGACTTCTCTAGAGTTTCGGCACCACTATTAGCCTTGAAGAAGAAGGGGAAATCCTTTGTGTGGTCAGAGAGATTATAGTAGAGATATTAGGATCTGAGGGAGAGGCTCACTATAGCCCCAATCGTGAGGCTTTCAGAGGAGGGTGTAGGGTACGTAGTTTACTTCGACGTATCAGGGACCAGACTCAGATGTGTCCTGATGAAATAGCGAGCAGTGATCGCTTATGGTTCTCGTCAAATGAGACTGCTTGACAATAACTATGTTACCCATGACTTGGAGTTAGCAGCAGTGGTCTTCGCTTTGAATATGTGGCAACATTATCTGATGGGCGAGCATTTTACTGTGTACTCTGATGACAGGAGTCTCAGGTATATCTTATCTCAGAAGGAACAGAACCTGAGACAGTGACGTTGGATTTAGTTCCTCTTGGACCGTGACTTCGATATAGTCTATACTCCTAGGAAGGGGAACGTTGTTGCGGATGTGCTCAACAGGAGATCTGGTATACATCTTCTATGAGAGGCAACAGAGAATCTTGCGGCTTTACAGATATCCTTTGTGGATAGAGAAGGAGAATCCTTCCTTCATTTTCTTAGAGTCACTCCTCCACTTCTTCAGCAAGTCAAGGAGGCGCAACGTGGAGATGCTGACTGGGAGACACGACGTGCTCACATATCCACAGGACAGGTACCTAATGGATTTTCTTAAGGTGGGGAGCACGTCATCCTCTTCAGAGGACGTACCATGGTACCAGTGTCACTTCTATATGAATTGTTGAGTGATTTTGGGACTTCCCCTCTAGCGGTACATCTAGAAGTGGAGAAGATGTAACAGGACCTCCGACGACAGCACTGGTGGCTAGGAATGAAGAAAGTTGTTGCAGAGTTTGTTTCTCGGTGCCTCACTTGTCAGCAAGTGAATGATGAGCATCAGGTACCAGCAGGTTTAGTTCAACCTATGGATGTTCCAGAGTGGAAGTGTGATGGGATTTCAATGGACATCATGATAGTACCTCCACGTACGTACAGGGGACATTACTCTATCTGGGTGATCATCGACCAACTCACCAAGTAGTCCCACTTCCTACCGATCATAGAGAAGAGCCTAGTAGAGATCTTGAGATGCCTTTATTTGTAGGATATTTTTTGTTTACAGTGTATACCCTCGACGGTTGTCTCCGATCGTGATGCACGATTTACTTCCCGGCTATGGAAGGGGTTGCCGGAGGCTGTCGGGATGTAGCTTCGATTGAGCACCACCTTCCATCCTCGGACAAATGGCCAGACTGAGCGGACCATTCAGACCCTTGAGAACATGCTCCGTGATTGTGTCTTCATCTTCGGTCGCATCTGGTAGGATAACTTACCTTTTTTTGAGTTTTCATACAAAAAACAACTATCACTCCACCATAGGGATGGAACCTTTTGAGGCGTTGTATGGGTGACCATGAAGATCATCTCTATACTTGAAAACCCCAGGGGATTCAGCAGTAGTGGGAATAGATATGGTATGGGCTACCATAGAGAAGGTGCAGATGATCTAGGAGAGGATGAAGACTGCACAGAGAAGGCAGAAGTCATATAACGACAAGAGACAGAGACCTCTGGAGTTCAAGGATGGAGGCCACTTATTTTTATGAGACTCACCTCGATGAGGTCTATGGAGAATTGGATGTGGCGGAAAGTTATCTCGAAGATTCATAGGACCTTTTCTGGTCCTCAATAGAGTTGGCGAAGTGGTATACCGCTTATCTCATCCACCTCATTTCCACCGAGTGCATGACATATTCTATGTACCTCAGCTGTGGAGATATGTGCACGACCCTTACCACATCATCGACCAGGGAGAGCTGGACGTCGACGTTGAGAAGCATTTTACGGAGGTTCCAGTGGAAATTGATGAACGATGGCAGTGGGTCATACGTGGACGGTCGATACCTCTGGTGCGTGTTCGCTGGCAGAACGGGAACCTCTAGGAGAGCACTTGGGAGCGGGAGGCTCATATGCATACTCTGTACCCCCACATGTTCCCTTAGTTCGAGTTGTAGCTTACGGGGGGTAAAGCCCAAAGGTGGGGAGAATGTAATAAACTAGAATTTCCATGGGATTGTTTTTTCTTAAATACATGGGAATTTTACGAATCGTCTAAATTTGATGGTGCGTGATTCTGAGGCCCGTTGTGCCTGGAATCTATTTATGATGTTTTGTTCGGGTGCGTTCAGTAAATGTACGAATGAGTTTATATAAATTTTTAACCGGTGCTAAGAATTGAAATCTGAGGGCACTGTTGAACTCTCATCGCTGGTATTCACTTAAGAAGACATTCACCTCGATGGAAGATTGTTGGGAATAAAATTTTTTTTTTGGGTTTTTAGTGAAATAATTAAGTAAAAATAAAGTTGTCTTGCTATATTTTTATATTTTTGGTTAAAGCCTCCATGTGGAAGTTGGAGGTGGGACCCACAACACCTTAACCTCCCATGAGAGGTTACAGTGGTGGGTACCACCCTAACCTAACCTCCTGTTAATGTTTATTATGGTGGGGACCACCTGGGTTTTCCACCCCCTTGAAACTCCCCATTAATGGGGAGAAACCCTCAAACATCCATTAAGTGTAGGGGAGCCTCTTCAACTCCCCTAACACATAATTATTCCAAATCCTCTTCATTAATTATTTGAACCAACACATTCAATTAATTTATTAACTCATTAGAATTTTGTGCCAACAATTAAAAAACAGATAAACATAATCTATTATTTTGGCTTCTCATAATCATCTTGGTGGAACTTTGGAGAGGAGAGAGATTAGGGAGAAATGCTCTCGCCAACAAACAATGAAGAATGAACGCATTCTTCCAATGAAGAACAAAGTCAAGGAGTGTCTTTGACATACTCCCTTAGATCCTCCTTCGACATAGGACATGTTCGTTTACAACAAATCGGCATCCGCCTTCTAACACCAACGTCAACCAACCCAAGGTAGGGGTTTGTTTTGGTTTGATAAACATTGATTCTTCCTTCCTTGTTGAATTGATTCTATTGACCCTCTTGCTACCGAACTAATGTGGAGGGAACGGGCGAAACTAACTTGGTCTCATTCCCCAGCCGTTCTTGTGAATGTTTTGTGTGTTATTCGCGTCCATCATGGGTGACGAACACCAGATCGTTTCAGGTTTGTTCTGTGATGAAACAATCCAAATTTGAATACCCAGCATCACGATGACCTAGTAGAGGTGTGGAAAATATATCGGGCGATGGATCAAAATGGAATGGGAAGGACCGTTCCTCGACTATTCTTCGAGCTGATGAATCAAATAGTGTTTTCGGAGTCGATCGGATGCCCGAAAACACTAGAGATAACTTTGGGACATTGAGGTGACCAAGAGTCTGATGTTTCATGACAATTGGACAATTAGAAAAATGAAAGGGCTTCACGGAAGGTGTGCTGGCTAGAGACATTGTTTCTGGAAAATTCTCAGATACACAACATGTACTTTTGACAAACACACCGTGTAGTATGGGAATTCTGCGTCTTGTGTTTCGATCGTCAGATGAGTGAAACACGGCGTGTACATTCTACGTAGCACTGTAGAGGCGGCTATGTGAGACATGGCATGTATTCTGGGAAATACACGGACATGGGCAGAATTACATTGTCTAACGACACTGCATGTACTCTCTACACAACATGGTAGAGGCAGCTTCATGAGACTCAGCGTGTATCCAAGGTATACATGGAAACGGTGTGGAGAACACAGGCATGTACTCCATCACATGACTAGGCATGGGCTACCCCTTGTACCAGTTACATGGGTTGGAGAACATGGGATGATGCTGTGTCCAGGCACATGGCTAGCGTAAATGGAGCCAACCCCAATTGCTTGGACACATCATGTAACCATACCACATACTTTATTCTTCATTTTCTAATCGAATTTAATTACGACATATGCTGTTGTACAAAGTTAGTACCAAAGGTATGAAGACACGATGTGTGCCCCTTTCAACATGTCGTGTCCTTTTTGGAATATTTCTTGGTCATCTTTTCTGTCGTATCTTGGACATGTTGTGTTTGGGTGAGACCCCTATGACGTGGCGTACATTTGGGATACTATTTCATTGGAGTTCGTGGAAGTTGATGTTTCAACTAGTGGAATGAGGAGCAGACTCTCCAGGAATCAAGCGTGCTTTGTACGGGAACCCTATGACTCGATGGTTTGTGATAAAAGGATCATATGTGGGTTCGACAGCTCTGACTACTATTGGAGGATCCTACATGGGTTCGACAACTCTGACTACTGATCTAGGAACCTACCTAGGATTGACAACTCTGATTATTGTTCTGGGATCCTACGTGGTTTTGAAACCTCTGACTACTGTTCCAGGAACCTATGTGGGTTCGATAGCTCTGATTAATCCTCCAGGATCCTACATGGGTTCGACAGCTCTGATTACTATTCCAGGATCCTACGTGGGTTCTATAGAGTAGATGATTCAGTGGATACATATAATCATCTCTATATCACTACACATGTTGTATACATTTGTGATCGAAGTCAGTAAGTTTTTGTTTTTCCACATGATTGAGATGGATTACATGATAACTTAGGTATATGAATGGGCATATACATAAGTGGGGTTATTTGTTGATTTCATACATTTTGGTTTATCCGTGTTTGATTTTGTGAGACATTGGAGATCTCAGGGTCCCTACTGAGTATTTTTATACTCACCCCTGCAATGGCTATACCTGCACCTCGTTGTGTTGGATGTAAATGACGGACAATGTTGATCAAGGCTTAGAGTATCAAGATTGGATTGTACCCAGAGGTGGACCTTATGAAGAGTCGGTACACTGAGGAGAATGATGGATTTGGAGTGTTAAGGAGGCTATCTATGCCTACCCTTTATGTTGGAATCCCAAAGGATGACCAAATAGCTATTTTTTATTTCTTCAGTTGTACTTCCAGTTCCTTGTACATTACAATTGGTCTTGTATTTTTGACTGATTTACTTTTCAGCTTTCTTTTGTTACACAATATACATAGTGTTTTGTATACAACTGTGGGCTCTATTGTGTGTGTTTATAGTTTTAAAGGCAATGCCTTCCCAATTTTCGGGAATTACACCATTGGTTCTAGATGCCTGCCCCTGGCCTATAGATGGAAGGCTTGGGGTAGTCATGGCACGGGCCCCTGGGGACGGTTCGTGATAATAGATTTGAGGAATATTATTTTTCTCTTAACTCGATTAATTATTCTACATTTTGGGTCTAGTTTTAGCTGAACTATATTTCCCATTACTCTTAGTTAAATATTCTTTAAGTAAAAAATATCACTAACAAATCAACCTCTTATCCCATGTGATTATAAGAGACAAGGATCTTATTCGTATTATTAAACCTTTTATAATTGTACCTATCCACATGACCTATGTAATAAAAAATATAATGTAGTCTAATTGAATCCCACCATACGTTTTTGTTCAGGTTGAAGACTGTAGTCACGACCTGACCCTACCCGGGCTCGAGCCGCAACTACCACAAGCCCGACTCCATAGGCCAGGGGATGGCGACAAGCGCCGAAGGCTAAACAACCCAGGGAGGCCATTGCCTATGTATTGTTACACTCACATGCAGCCCACTCAATGAAATAGTGTAGAGTAAAACAGAAAGTAAAGTATCAACTGCTATAAACAACCACTTAGAGTGCATTGACCTCTAAATAGTACAAAGTGAGTGCCGAAGGTAAACTAAAAAAAGGGCAAAACATGCGCCTAACCAGAAAAGTGCCACAACCCGGAAAAAGGTAAGAAAAAGTAAAATAGCTGGGAGAGTCACACACCTTGAACCTGACTACGACCAACATATGCAGTCCAAGCTACCGAACTCCTTTGCTCCGCTGAAGTGATGACCTACCTGTTCGTCGTCTTCAAGGGCACAACAAGTGTGGTAAAATCCCAAGAAGGGGTGAGTATAAAAATACTCAGTAGGAGGACCTGAAGGCTCGATGGGGCAACAAAGGAGGTACCAGATAGTGACCCGTAGATCGAATAGGGAATAGTAAATGAGTAAAACCGAGAGTGCAGTAAAGAGTACAATAGAGTAACAACTCATCCCAACAAGAGGAAGGAAGTACACTCGTCCAAACACAAGGAGCTTGAAACGGTGATATGATTACATCTTGTTGAGTCTTCGATACCTATAGTAGGAGAGTTGATTTGTCCAACCACGAGAAGCTAGACACGGAAAGCACGTGGCATACCCCGTGCGTCATCGCCTTTCATGGAAGGAGATTAACCAAAACCCAAGGAGTGGGTAATGGAACAAGGTATACATATATATATGCTCTATCACGAAACTGGAACAATATCGTAAGGGGATGTCCATTCTGTAGGTCATCCTATCTAAGTTAGAAGCCAACAGTCCCAGAAGTAAACAACATTGATGCCTAGTATTCGTACGTTTTCCCCGAACTACAAGCCAAGGGGATCAAATCACCGCACCCTGACACTATCCGCTTTGGGCGGCACTGACATGCCCACACGGTTTTAGGTCGCGTCACAAGGACGCGTCTTGGTGGGTAAAGCGCCCCTCGTATATGAGTGTTCTAGGGAAAGTCAAACCACACCTCGTCATTGTCACATAGTCGTGAGGTCCGCTCAAAGTCAAAGTTGTCACATCACTGACCTGTAGAACCAAGGGTCCTTCTCCTGTAGTCATGGATAAAAGCCACATAATATCCTAGAAGAAAGGTCTGAGTCTGAAATAAGTCGTCGGGTAACCAACTACCCAGCCCCGCTGGAGGGTAAACCCTAAGAGGTTGTTGGGTAACCCACTGGCCAGTGTCTGCTAGAGGGTAAACATTAAGAGGGTGTCGGGTATACCACTTCCTTGTCACTGCTAGATGGTAAACCATAAGCGGTCATCGGGTAACCCACTTCCCAGTCTCTACTGGAGGGTAAACCTTAAGAGGTCATCGGGCAACCCGCTATCCAGTCTCTGCTAGAGGGTAAACCCTAAGAGGTCGTTGGGTAACCCACTACCCAGTATCTACTGGAGGGTAAATCCAAAGATTCCATCGAGTAACCCACTGACCAGTCTCTGCTGGAGGGTATTCCCTAAGAGGTCGTCGTGTTACCCACTCCCAGTTTCTACTGGGGGTAAACCCTAAGAGGTCGTCGGGTAACCCACTGTACAGTCTCTGCCGGAGGGTAAACCCTAGGAAGTCAATGAGAAACCCACTACCCAGCCTCGATGGAGGGAAAAATCAGAGAAGTCGATGAGCAACCCACTGCCCAACCCCGCTGGAGGGTAAACCCCAAACTGCTCTGGCCATCCCCACTGGATAGTACCACACAGTGAACATCGTTGAATGCTGGCCACCCCTACTGGATGGTACCTCATGTAAAACACACCACCACAGCCAACCGATGCTACATGCACTAGGGGTCACGCCTAGAAAATGTCGCACTAAAACTCGAAATCCACTACGGAGGGCATCATCATGTACTACGCAGTAAATACTCAGGATAGGATGCTCACATGCTGAAATCCGAGTTGAGAGGAAAGAGTTGTGAGAGGTCAAAGGTAGGTAAATTTGAACACAATGCGCATGAGACCCACACAACGTGTGGCCATATCTCCTCTCTAGGCCATAAAAAATCTCATAATCAGGTAAAAACTGTAATATGTACCCCCATGCATTCCTGTATACTCCCAGAGTATACCACACCTCTAGCCCAAAGGCTATCGAGCACACGACACCCAAAGTTATTTTGTAGTGTAAAAACTTCATCTCTCCAAATCGCTTCCTCAATGGCCCTAGAAAATCCAAACGGGTCATTCCGTTGTAATACTCATGAAAAAACACGCGAAAAAGACTATTTTCTATCCCCAAACAGATATCCGACGGAAAAGTTACCCAACACCGCTTTACGCCCGAATGACGTCCCGTGGGCCCGCGTCTCGGTCCTGAAAATAGTCGGGCGCATCGCGCCATTGTGTTCCCCTCAGAATGACATGTCAAATTGACTACTTACTTGTTCAGAATGGATATCCAGAGAAAAAGTTTCATTTCGTCATACCACACAGGAGCGGTGCTACCTGGGACCCGCAACACGGTCCGAAAGCACTTCCCAAGGATCACACCATTGTGATCCTCTCGAAAAGGTACAAAAGATTGAATATCCACTTATCCAAAACGGTCACCCGGTGATAAAGATGTAAATCACCAGCAACTTCCAATGTGGCCCTCGTGGGGCCTGCACTATCGTGTAGAATTAAAGTGGGCGGATTGTGCCATTGTAATGCCCTCGAAAAAACACTCAGAATCATCTGCTCGCACGCCCCGAACGGACGTCTGATGAGAAAGTAGTGAAACGCTGCTCACATCTTAAGAGACGGGGCATGGGGCCCATGCCTCAACTCTAGTTTCAATGCTCGAAATCGTATTAGAAATATTCGTTTCGACTCTAGGGTCGCAACACGGCTGACGGCGCTCAGAACAGATTTCGGATGTGTCAGCGCCACTAAAAACAAGAACCTCAGAAAAAGTGATAAACCAATTATTGTATGTGTCGTGCCACCAATCCCCTTGTCTCAGGAATTAAAAATCCTTGAGAACATCATGAAACATTAGTCTCACTCCAAGGATCGGGTTTCCACAGACGACACGTTAATCATACACTCAAAGTATGAGCTAGGTTCGATCCAACCATTGAAAATAATAATAATAATATTATATCTAGGGTGTTTTATGGACCCACTCCACGATTCACCAAAAGATAGCCAATGTTGCTCTTAAAAATACTGCATTGAAAACAGAGGCACACTACCGCTGACGGCGCATTAATTGGACGACACGCAGGATAATTACGCTTGATTCCTCGTATTAATAATTATAACATTATTATAATTATTAAAATAATTTTTCATTTTTATTTATTTTACAATTTTTTTCCAACAACATTTCTCTCTCTAATTAGGGAGACTCCTCTTCTCCCCCCCCCCTCATTCTGCACCTTTTTTTCATTGTTTTCTCGATTTTTTTTCTTTTGGGTCTTCTTCCCCCCTTTCTACAAGGTCATAGAGGGACCCGCTGTTGCGGGTCTCTATTCCTCTGAGGCTTTACCTCGTTACCCACCGCCGTCTAGTATAGGCCGGTCACCCGGAGGGCCTCTCCTCCACAGCATGCCCCCTAGATGACCACATGGCCGCCTCGATCACCCGCTCATGCCGACCGCCTCTTTCACCTGCCGTCTCCGCTGGCCGCTCACCCGGCTGAGCCGCCGTCCAACTCTGCTAAAGGAAGCCCACATTGACTTGGACCGAGCTACCCCACCTACCTATGGCCACCACCGTCCACCACTCCATGATGCCACATGAGATCTTACCGGACCGCCCTGGTTCACTGGAAAAAGAAGGTTTTGGCCAGAAAAACCTCCAAAGACATCGAACCTTCTTCGGACAACTACAGATGCGTCGACACTCAGAATCTCAATCCAAAACAAGTATCATAAAGTTCAGAACATTTAATACACAACCATGGGCTTCGGTCAACCATTCGACGACAATTCTAGGTGATACATTTATCTCTAAGTAGGTGTGGGAAATAAAAAATGGAAATGCACGACCTACCTCTTGGGCGTAGCCCGATGCTTCGCAAGCGATCCGCCAAAGCCGGAACTGCAATTGCATTCATGGAGAGGTGGGGATAGGAGATTGAGGGATGGGAGGGCTTCCTTGGATGATTGGGAGTTCCTCCTCCATATAAATGGACCAAGGGGAGAGAGGGGTGCGTTTAGGTCTAAATGTAGAAAAACTAATTAAAATTTTAATTAATTTAAACCCCCAAATTAACCCGCATCTGAAACCTCGATGTGGTAGATGTTTAGCCTCCCCTAAGGTAAACACCACCTCCCAAGCACAATAGTGGTATGCAAATTTTAATCTGAGGCATTGTTCAAATGTTATAAAACATTACCTTTGATGCCGCTATATTACGAAAACACCCCTGAGGCCATTTTCCAAAGAAGGGTCGTGCCGGTGAAAATTACACCCCTCTTTGGGTAAAAGGCACCCTATGGACTCAACGGTGCCCTCAGTTTTCCCGTTTGAGCTACCATTTAGGATTTATATCATTAACATGGTGTTCCCATTGTGAACACACAGAAAATTTAATTCCGACAACATCGGGGCTCGGAATCACACGCCGTCTGAAGCCGCTGCTCTGGAATAACATAATGAATTTTCCGAAGTCATTTGTATAAAAAACTAGGTTCTTAAATCATTCCATAATTCATGATTTTTGTCCTTGAAAATACAAAACTAGGGAATAACTCATGGTACTAAGACCACACCTGGCTCTCCCGTTCCTTGGAGAACTCTCGCACGGTTCTACGCCACCGCACATAGTCCAAAGGATTTGATTGGTTCACGCGAGGTCTGCCATTACTGATGATGTGCATAGGAGCACACACACTTCTTCTTAGGTGAGTCACGTGGGATACGTCATGCTCCCAAACCATTCTTTGGGTTTAGGGTAAGGCAGTAGGGGACCTCGCCATCCCTTCGTGTGGTCTCAAACGACTTGAAGGACCTCGGGGGTAGCTCACCTCCCCAGTCAAACCTCTATGTCACACGCTATGACTGGAAATCAATATTCAAACATGGGACAAGGTCCGGTGATTCCCTCCTTCAGAATATCCATATGGTGAAACACCCAAAGATATTAGGTCATGCAAGATTTCACAGTCGATGTCCGATGACCGAGACTCTATTACACGCTCGAAAGGCGAAGGAGTCTCCACCATCGACTAAAGAGAAATTTTCCACGCCTTGTAGTCCACTAACACAGGGATACACCGATTCCCTGTGTCACCCTGGTAACAACTCATGCAACGAGTAGGGATAAAATCATTTCACACACAGTGTCTGACAATTCTACTGCAAAAAGTAGAAGAGTCGTAAAGCGTACCTCTTGTAACTTCATACTCTACAGGATCATAAATATCCGAAGCTTGTGGTTGTACCCGATCAAAACTGTTATCTCCTGGGGCCGGACATGGACCACCTGGTGGTGATGGGAAGACCTTGTAATGACATCCCCCAATTATCGCTCCTCCTGCTCCTCTGAATGTATCACCTCTCTCGGCACTACTATGATCATGGAACTGCCTTTGCTGCGGTGGTGCACCTGCTACCTGCCCGACATTCTCATCATTCCTGGTTGGGCAGTCCTGTGCCATGTGACCTTGCCCGTCACAAGCATAGCATCGGCGCTCTCGAAGCTGCCCTTGTGCCCTCTGATGCCACAGTAGTGTACGACCATGCCCTGGAATCACCTCAAAGAAGAGTCTCATCAGCTGAGCCCTAGTGCTTTGCTACCACAATATTGCACAACCACATCTCCGAAACCAGTGTTGGGAATGCTACCTGCGTTGAGGTTCTCTCTGCCGATGCCTGCCAGCTACAGCAGACGTCTTGGCTCTGTCACTCCTACTGCCACCACTAACTATAAATCATGAAAGAAAGATCTATGTTAATAGTTCCTTCTCTAACACAGCAGAATAAGTGGGAATGACCAAGGGTACTATGATAGAACGAATCTCCCTAAGAAGGCCTTGCTCAAACATTCGTGCTCAGAAGTTGTCGTTATGGACCTGGTCCGGGTAAAACCGTGCACGGTACAAGAACCTAGTCATATAATAAGTCATTATCATCCCTTCCTAGTGAAACTATAGGAGATCCTGGATCTGAATAGAGCATAAGTAGGAGGGGTAAAACTCCTCATGAAATAGTAGCTGAAAGTCACCCCACAAAAGTTAAGACTCATCATGTAACTGAGTCACCAGACTCCACCAATGCCCAGATTCTTCGTGGAAAAGGCCACTTTCCAAAGCCACCCCCTGATCTGCCGGGGTCCGTGCAAGCCATAAGAGGTAAACCACTGCCTCGAGCCAAACCTCTGCTGCCTGAGGGTCTGGCTCACCACCTAACATCAGTGTTCTCTGTCGCTGGAACTCACAGAGCGTGCTCAAACTGCGCTCAAACTCTATCTGCTCTGATGGAGCTGTCTGCTGCTCACCAGGTGGGGGTGATGCTTCTAGCCCACCCGCAGAAAGGGACTCACCTGATGGGTCCTAGACTGATGCCTCGTCGCTCACAGGGTCGTTGTCACAATCCGAAGCTGGTATCCTGGATGGCTATCTTCGTAGAGAAATCCTTAATTTAATCAAGGAGTGCCACGGTCAGATGAGAATATATGTATATATCTGTATCAACAATGGGGAGCTGACTCAAGAAGTAAAGTCAATATTTAATCCTATGTGATGAACAATTAAATTTCCCTGCAACAACTGTCTCAACATTCCGAGTTGACAAGTAGGTTATCAGGGTCCTGGTGAATGGATACATCGGCCGCCGCACCGTCACTAGACTCCCTGGCCTCAGAGCCGCTCTCGAGACACGTTGAAACTGTTTCCCTATATTCCAACCAATTCCTTTTTAGGGACGTCCGAAAAAATCCCAAGGAACAAACCACCTCTGATACCACTTTTTCACAACCCAACCTTACCCAGGATTGAGCCACAAAGACCCCAAGCCCGCCTCCATAGGCCAGGGGATGGCGACAAGTGCCGATGGATAAACAACTCGGGGAGGCCTTTGCCTAAGTACCTGTACACACACATATAGCCCACTCAATACAATAGTGCAGAGTAAAAGAGAAAGTAAAGTATGAAATGCTATAAACAACCACAAAGAGTTCATCGACCTCTAAACTGTACAAAGTGAGTGCTGAAGGTAAACTGAAATGAAAAGGAAAAAACACGCACCCAACCAGAAAATTTCCACAACACGGAAATTTGTAAACAAAAGTAAAACAGCTGCGAGATTCCCACACCTGGAACTCGACTATGACCAACGTACGTGGTCCAAGATCCCGAACTCCTATGCTCCGCTGAAGTCACGACCAACCTATATGTCATCTTCAAGGGAACACCAAGTGTGGGAAAATCCCAAGTAGGTTTGAGTATAAAAATACTTAGTAGGATGTCCCAAAGGATCGAGGGAGCAACAAAAAAGGTTACGAAGAGTGAGCAGTAGATCAAACAATGAATAGTAAAAGAGTACAAAAGAGAGTGCAGTAAAGAGTACAATAGAGTAACAACACAACCCAACAAGAGGAAGGAATTACACTCATCCAAACACAAGGAGCTGGGAACAGTGAGAATATAACTTCTCATTGAGTCTTCACTACCTATAGCTAGATAGTAGACTCGTTCAACCATGAGAAGCTAGTTACAGAAAGCATGTAGCATACCCGTGCGTCTTTGCCTGTCCTGGAAGGAGAGTAACCAAAACCCAAGGAGTGGGTACTGGAACAAGGTACACATATTTATATGCTCTAGAAGAGAAACCCAAACAAGATCATAATGGGATCTCCATACCCTATCTCAGCCAAAGAAATATTGAGTCAATAAGGTTTTCCTTATGACTTTTCCATTCCTTCTTGTTTTGAAAATCACAAACACCTTATACTTTACCAAATATTATTATTACTCAAATAAGGAAAATTTACTTCCTTAAGGAAATTTACCTTAACATAGATTTTCTTATACATAGCTATTGTTTCCCTTAAAATCAAAAATCGAAATCGCAACCAAATTCTTGGAGTCTTATAATGAAAATTTGGAGCATTCTGTTTTTAGGATCCGAATCTTGGATATGATCTGTAATATAGTCTTAATCCGAATTATGGACTCCAAACTCTGTAGCAGATCTAATTCGAACTCTTTAGAAGTTCGATTCCGAATTCTTAAGATGTTCGACTCTGAACTCTTAAGAAGTTCGACTCTGAACTCTTAAGAAGATCGACTCCGAACTCTTAAGAAAGTTCGACTCCGAACTCTTAAGATGTTCGACTCCGAACTCTTAAGAAGTTTGACTCCGAACTCTTAAGAAGTTCGACTCCGAACACTTAAGAAGTTCGACTCCAAACTTTAAAGAAGTTCGACTCCAAACTCTTAAGAAGTTTAACTCCGAACTCTTAAGAAGTTTGACTCAGAACTTTTAAGCAGTTCGACTCCGAACTCTACAGATTTAGAATCCGATTTCTGATGAAACCAGACTCTGATTTCTTATAAAATAGAATCCGAATATTTCGTACCATAGACTCCGAACTACTTTTTGATTAGACTCCGAACCCTTGACTAGCTTACACTTCGAACTATTAATTAGCCTTTACTTACGTATGCTTCATTATAAAACGATGCCGTACATTCAGTTATACAATGTTTGTTATAAAACGATGTCGTCTATTTTGTTATAAACTAACCGTTGTCTAAGTGACACGTGTACAGGTCCCTCCGATCTTTAAGGAAAATATGACCGTTGGAGAAGGAGCTGACCTTACCTATATATAGGAGCTAATTTGAAAGAGCTCGAAGCTACTGCAAGCTGCAAAAAAAATGCTGTCTGATCTTCGTCTCATGTGATTACATGCTTGAAGTGATTTCTAGAGAGAGAGGCTCTTATTAACTCTCAATGCTTCGTGCGACTCCGAATTTTGGTGATTAAATTCGAGGGCTTCTGGGGATAGGAAGATAGAGGTGCTGACTACCTTGAAGTTTGAGGGCTTCCTGGCTGAGGAAGATAGAGGTTGCCAACTACCTTGAAGTTGAGTACTTGCAGGGATAGCAAAACAGAGCCACTCCGATCTTCGTATCGAGGGCTTACCCTGGTGTGGGTAAGATAGACTTGCTTGAAAGTATAAAACCAGGGACATTTATCCAAGGTTGTTGGATACCCTTCTCTTTGGGTTAAAAGACTTATATCGTGTTACTTGTAGTTTAACTACTTGTTTTATTTCCGCTGCATTTTGTATTGTAAGGAAAGTATAACTTTCTTATACTTCCTTACTTGTACACTGTTTCATTTAGATTCTATACGCTTTAAGGTAGAATCTCATATTGTACCTTTTTTTAAGTTTCAATTTCCGGAACCTTATTTCCGGAACCTACTTTCGGAATCTCTTTCCAAGTTTGCATTCGGTGTTAGAGGAGTTGTGAATTTGCTTAGATTAACTTTGTTAAACTTAGACCTTTCCTTTACTTAAGGAAAACATAGTTATTTGTAACTAACTTTAAGGGATCCAAAGGAATTTTTTAAAGTATACAATTCACCCCCCCTCTTGTATATTGAGCATCTACATCATTATTTTGATCCTAAAATTGGTATTAGAGCAGGTCTATGAAATACTTATACTTACGAATATGTTTTTCTTGCTCACTTTATCATTCCGAACTTTGACATTCCGAATTTTTCCATTCCGAACATTCTCAATCCGAACTTTGTTATTACAAACTTTTGCTACTAACAAGTTTGTGTGCCGAAGGTTATTTCTAGTATGGCAGGAATTAATGTTGGTTCGATTGATAATCTAAATCCTACAAGACCACCAATCTTTGATGGCAATGATTTTGAATACTGGTTAGATCTCATGAAGACTTTTGTTATCAATACTGGAGTAGATAATTTTGTAATGCTTACTGGTGATTATAAAATTCCTGACAAGGAAGTTAGAACTTTCACTAACCAGGAAAAGCAAGAATATTAACTCAACTATAAGGTACGCAATACTCTACTATGCTTAATGACTAGAAATATATATATCCAAATTTCTTCTTGTGAAGAAGCTAATTGCATATGGAAGAAGTTAGAGGTTACACACTTTGGGACTTCTAATGTGATTGAGACTAGAAGAGCTATGCTTAGAGATGAATATCATGGCTTCAATTTTCCTTATGGAGAACCTATATGTAAAGTTCAACAGAGATTTATGACTATAGTCAACAGTCTACAATCTATGGGAGAAAAAGGTCTAGATGATGAAGCTCTTGTGGATAAAATAATTGATATTATGCCCAATGAGTGGGAATCCAAAAGAACAGCTATAGATGAGAACAGGAAGGTCACTCAGATCTCTCTTGATGAGCTTTTTGGAACTCTTCTACAACATGAAACCAGAATGAAGAGAGATACAGACAACATCAAGAAGAAGAATGTAAATGGTACTGTTGCTATTACTACAACTTCAAATCAGATGAAAGCTAAGACTCCTGAGAGAGTAACCAGATCCAAGTCTAAGAAAGTTATTTTCCAATCCGAATCTCGTGAGAGTGAAGTCTTAGAAAATGAATTAGCCAATATTGCATGATGGACGAACAAGATAGCTGGCCAGAGAAATTTTCAATCTAAGTATAAGAAAAAGGAAAGGAAAGATAAGAAAGATGGAGAAGTTACTTGTTATGAGTGCAAAAGAGCTGGACATATTAGACCAGATTTCCCTATGCTCAAAAAGAAAGAAAGAAAAGAAAGGCATTCAGACAAGAACAGAAATAAGTATTATAAAGTCAAATCTAAGAATGTTTTGAAAGCCAATGACACCTGGAGTGCCAGTGGTGGTGACTCTTCAGATGAATATTCTGATTATGAATCTTCAGGACAGCAGAATCTTGGTCTTATAGCCAGATTTCCTATTGATAATCATTGTTTCATTGCTAAGGTACGAAATGCTGAATCATTGACCAATGTTTCTTTAAATTCCAATGATAGTAAGTATTATAACTCTTTTGATGAAGAATCATCTTCTGATGAGCAAAATACTTTACCTACTTATGAAGAAGTCTCTAGGTTTGTTGAACTTCTTGAAATTGAGAATTCCAAACTCAATAAAAAACATGATAAGGAAAACTCTAGGAATTCTATTCTTATAAAAGAGATATCAGATCTTTCTAAAGATCTTGATAAAAAAAATATTGATTTTGAAAGTATTTCAAAAAATCTTGAGGAAGTAAGTTCTGAAAAGAACAAAATTTCTAAATAATTAGAAAAAGTAATTTCTAATAAAAATGTTTTTGAGCCTAGCTCTAGTTCTAAAACTAATGATTTTGAGGATAAAAACTTGGTTGTAAAACTCAAGTCCGAAATTTTTTCCTTAAAGAAGTGTTTATCATACTTTACCCATGGTAAGAAATTTTTTGATAAAATGTATTCTCAAATACGACCTTTAAGAGATAAATCCGGATTTGGTTATACCCAGGGAAAACCAATTTTCAGTAACAATTATTTTTTTCCTCAAAGTGCCCCATTTTGTACCAAGTGTCAATGTGGTGGTCACTGGGAAAAGAATTGTTCCTTAAACAAAACCCAATCTTTAGGATTTCACAAATCTTAATTCTCTAAGAAGATGTGGGTTACTAAAATTTTATTATCTGGAAATCTCAGATCCAAACAAATTTGGATTCCGAAATCTAATTTTCTTCTTGATTTTAGGAAAATAAAGAGAGTACCAGCAACAATACATGGTACATGGATAGTGGATGTTCCCGACACATGACTGGTAACAAAAACGTTTTTGAAAATATTATCAAAACGAAAGGAGGAAAGGTAACTTTCGGAGATAATGCTAAGGGAGAGATTGTTGGTATTGGTAATATTGTTCTTCATGGTAAAACATTGATTTCAAATTTTCTTTTTGTTAAGGGTCTTAAGAACAACCTCATTAGCATAAGTCAGTTATGTGATGAAGGTTACCTTGTTAATTTTTGGAATGATAAGTGATTAGTTCACAATTACAAGGAAGAATTTATTCTCTCGGCCAATAGGCAAGATAATGTTTACACTCTGATCTTAGAAGACCTCAGAAGCCAAGATTTACCTTGCCTAAGTGCAATGGAAGATCATTCTTGGTTATGGAATAGAAGACTAGGTCACTGTAACCTTAAGAACCTATGTAATCTCTCTAAGAAGAAACTAGTTAAGGATATACCGGAGCATAGATTTGATTCTTCCAAAGTTTGTGATCATTGTCAATATGGCAAGCAACATAAATCTAGTTTTAAATCAATCGGTGAAGTCTCAACAACTAATGCATTACAGTTAGTGCACATGGATCTTTTTGGTCCAACACAAACTGGAAGTATTGGAGGCAAATACTATGTGTTTGTTCTAGTTGATGATTACACTAGGATTACTTGGGTCTATTTTCTAGCAAAGAATTCTGAAGATTTTTTCTATTTCAAAAGTTTTAGAGCTCATGTTAAAAATGAGAAAAACCTTCCATTGAAAAATATTCATATTGATCATGGAGGAGAATTTCAAAATTCTGATTTTGAATCTTTTTGTAGTAAGAAAGGTATTACTAACAATTTTTCAGCACCTAGAACTCCTCAACAGAATGGTGTAGTTGAAAGAAGAAATAAAATTCTTCAAGAGATAACTAGAACCATGTTGAGTGAATATTCTATTGCTAGACATTTCTGGGCTGAAGCTTTAAGTACTTCTTGTTATACTATAAATCGAGTTTTGATTAGACGTTTTCTTAATAAAACTCTTTATGAGTTATGGAATGGTAGAAAACTGAGACTATCATACTTCAAGGTTTTTGGTTGCAAAGTATTAATTTTGAATACTAAAGATAACTTACATAAATTCACACCAAAATCTGATGAAGGGATATTCTTAGGATATTCCACAACCTCTAAGGCTTATAGAGTTTTTAATAAAAATACATCCACTGTTGAAGAAACAGTACATGTAAAATTTGATGAGTCAGATCCTTTTGTTTTCAAAACATCCCTACCTACATCCTCGGATGTGTTTTCAAAAACTGATTTTCAACCTTTGATAGAATAACCTTCTGATAAGGATAATGTTCTAGAAGATACTTCAAAAACATTTACCCCAGAAGACTTTCTACCCTATGTTGATGAACATGTTATACAAAACCCAAATCAGGTGTTTCTTAAGAATCATCCCAGTGATAGTATCATTGGTGATGTAAATCAACCTGTAAGGACTAGAAGTTCCTTATGAAATTAAGTAGAACATCTAGCGTTTCTTTCCCAATTAGAACCAAAAAGCACTGATGAAGCTTTAGGTGATGATGATTGGATCAAAGCCATGCAAGATGAACTAAATGAATTCGAAAGGAATAAAGTCTGGACCTTGGTTGAAAGACCTAAGGAAACTTCTGTTATTGGAGTAAAATGGGTTTTCAGAAATAAATGTGATGAAAATGGAGTCATAGTTAGAAATAATGTTAGAATTGTTTCTAAAGGCTATAATAATCAAGAAGTAATAGAATATGAAGAAACCTATGCTCCAGTAGCTGGACATGAGTCTATCCATATTCTACTTGCCTTTGCAGCATTCTTTAATTTCAAACTTTTCCAAATGGATGTGAAATGTGCTTTTCTTAATGGTTATGTTCAAGAGGAAGTTTTTTCTGAACAACCTCCTGGATATGAAGATAAAAAACATCCTGATCATGTTTATAGACTTACCAAAGCTTTTTATGGCCTTAAACAATCCCCACGAGCATGGTATGATAGACTCACTGTATTTTTGCATCAAAATAACTATGTTAAGGGAAATGAAGATCCAACTCTTTTTATAAAGAAAGATAAGAAAAATGTTTTGATTGTTCAAATTTATGTTGATGACATCATATTTGGTTCAACTCAACAATCTTTGACTGACTCTTTTGCAAGTCTAATGAAATATGAGTTTGAAATGAGTATGAGGGGTGAGTTAACATTTTTCCTTGGTTTTCAAATTTCTCAAAAACCAGAAGGAACCTACATATCTCAACATAAGTATATTAAAGATCTTCTTAAAAAGTATGGTTATGATAATACTAAGAGTATAAGTACTACCATTGGTACCTCAAATTCTTTAGATCTTGATGAAGCTGGGAAACCAATAGATCAAACATCTTTTAGAGGTATGATAGGAAGTTTACTTTACTTAACAGCTAGTCGACCAGACATAATGTTTTCAGTATTCTTATGTGCATGATATCAATCCAATCCTAAGGAATCTCACTTAAAGGTAGTAAAAATAATTTTTCGCTACCTTAAGGGAACCATGGATCTAGGATTATTTTATACTTCTGGAAATGATTTTGTTCTAAAAATCTTTTCAGATGCTGACTTTGGTGGATGTGGAATGGATAGAAAAAGTACATCCGGAACTTGTCATTTGTTAGGATATTCACTAGTTTCTTGGTCCTGCAAGAAGCAACATTCCGTAGCACTCTCCACTGCTGAAGCTGAATATGTAGCAGCTGGAAGTTGTTGTGCTCAAGTGTTGTGGATGCAACACACTCATAGACTATGGCTTGAGTTTTACTAAAACTCAAATTTTGTGTGATAACACATGTTCCATTGCTTTAAGTAAGAACCCTGCACATTACTCCCGTGCAAAACAAATAGATATTAGGCATCAATTTCTTAGGGATCACACACTCAAAGGAGATATCATTCTTCAATTTATCGGAACACAAGATCAACTTGCTGATTTTTTCACAAAATCCTTACCTTCTGATAGATTTGAATATATTAAATAGAAGTTAGGGATGATAACTGTAAGGTAATCATTTTTAATTAACCTTCTGTTGAAAAAGTATCCTTACAGTAATAAACTCTTTTTCATAGGGGGAGTACATTTGTTTGTTAGAATAACAATTTTTTTTGGATTGTTTTCAAACTTTTCGGAACTAAGATTTCCGGAATGGAAATTTCCGGAATTGAAATTTTCCGGATTGTTTTTTTTCTCCTTCTTCAAAAACTTCCGGAATGGAATTCTCGTACTGAAAATTATCAGAATGAAGATTTTCGGACTGGGCTTTTCATAACGTTTTTTTAGACTTTTCATAATAAGTTTTTTTAAAAGAATATTACCAATTTCAAATAATATTTCTTATCAATCCGTAAGTTATGATTTCCCTATCTAGTTTTATAATCAAATCTTTCTTACTGGTATCATCACTGTTTAGTTCAGATTCTAGTTTTTCCTCAATTCCGAATTATTTTTAAAAAAAACTCAAAAGATCGTAGTCATTTTTTTCCCCGTGGTTATTCTCAACCGTCAGATCAGATCAATGTTTTTTCAACCATTGGATGATCGTTGGAAGACCAATAGTCATTCTCTTTGCCTATAAAAAGGGTGTCCCGAGACTCGTCCCACATCGGTTTTCAAGCTTTTGCGTCTCGAAGCCCTGCTACTCCTCTTAAGGCCAGTTCCGAACCTTGTGAAGCTGATCTGAATCCTACAGTTTACTTCACTCCGAATGTCTATTGAAGTAACTTCACAAGATATGTCAACTACGAAACCGATTTCAAAGTGGTTAGTTTACAGAGAAAGGTTAGTTCATCCGGATTTTTATAAGATTGATTCTATCATTTTGAAAAATATTATACTAAATGGATGGGAAGATGTCTGCATAGCCAAATCAGAAAAACAGGATCCGGTTTACACTGATTTGTTTATAGAATTTTATGAGTCTGTTTCCTTCCTAGTAGAAGATGGCAGAGAAAAATTTTCTTTTAAGTCTTACTGAAAGACATATAAACTCTCTTACACTAAGGCAGTAAGCCTTGTGGGTATAGAATATGAGGGAGAAGCTGAATTTTGCTCTCACAAACTTCTGGATGTGCAAGGAAGTTTCGTTAAGGAAAAAGCACTGCAGTGTCTTGGGCTCAAGGATGATTCAACTACAAAGATAGCTTGGCTCGCTCCGAATAATAGAATACTGAAACTATGGGTGCATGGTTTTCTGGTTCCGAGAAGAGGAGATAAAGACAATCTGAAGAAGAGTGATATCTATGTCTTAGATTTTTTGGTAAATCTAAGAAAGATAAATCTGATAAGGCATGTCTTGGTTACGAACAAGAATATCAAAGAAGGAAATCTGAGAGCTCAGATTATAATGTATCCAGCCTTATTATCAACGTTTTTTGTTCGATGCTTATAATCTTTCAAAGTTTCCTTCAAATAAAAGATCCGGAATTGCAAGCTCATTCTTGTCAGTGATGATACGCTTAAGAGAATGAAGATGGGATTTTCTAGTGAATCCGGAGAATTTTATCCCCTATCTGTGGATGAATTTGAAGCAGCTAAAAAAGAAACACAATCTCCAGAACCTTTAAAAAAGGAAAGGAAGAAGAGAAAGTTTAATGAAGTAGTTTCTGATGATGAATTTCCTCAGCCGAAGGAAACTGAATCTGCACCACCCAAACCAAAGAAGCAGAAAATCTATACAGATGAAGTAACAGCAAAATGGGGGAAAGATAAGGAAATGAGGAAGCAAGGGGATCCTCAATTTGGACTCGACCCTGCTGAGGCTAAGGCTTTAAAAGAAAAGGCTGCTGAGGAGCTGGAAAGACAAACGAAGGAAACGAAGTTGAGGAAGAAGATGAATGAAGCTGAACTAGTTCAATCGTTGCTAAAAGGTACAGAGTTGGCTTCTGAAAGGCTTCCAGTTCTGGAAAATTTCGAAGACGAATATTCTTTACCAGAAACAACAGCAAAAACTTTTGTCACTCCGGAAAAGAACAAGGGTAAAGAACCTGCAGTAGAAGCTGAGAAACAAGGTGCTGAAGCAGTTGAGGAAGAAGTAGAACAAGTAGAGGAAGAAGAAGAAGAGGAGGATAGTGAAGATCTAGATACCTTGATCAAACAATTTCAGGATTATAAGGCTGAATCCGGAAAAATAGTATCTCCAGGGAAGGGAAATGAGGAAGCCAGCAAACAACATCAACAGGAAGAAGAAGGGAATGAGTTGTTTGATGAAGAAGAATCCTATCAAAAGAACTATCTTGAAGAAGGACAAGAAAGACAGCAACCAGATGAAGATCAGATTGATCATGTTTCTGAATCTGAGGAAGTTTCTCCAAATGTGCAATCCATTCCGAAATCCGATAAAGGCAAGCAAGCTTTAATGGAGAAACCTATTAAGGATATCATTAGAAGAAAGAGGTTGGTGGTACCTCTAGAAGGAAGCTGATGCGAGTTGAAGAAGAGGAATCTCAAAAAGAAGTCTCGGATTCGGAATCATCATCCCACGGGCATGATTTTGTGGTTCAATCTCAGAGAAATCTAGTGGACACAATACTGATTCTTCCAACTATAGATTCCAGATGCCAGTTGCTGCAACAATCTATGAATCAAAAACGGATTCATTGTCCACAGTAATGGATATGTTTTTAATGTTGGAAGCTGAACAAAAATGTTATCTGATCGATTACGATGTACATAGGAAATATGGTAATAAATTAACCATGTGGTCTAAAAGAGTGGACGAAGATTTAGTACACTTTGAAAAATTTCAGGCTGACGTTCAAAGTGCTTTTGGAATGGAGGAAAAAAAGGCTACTGAAATTTCTGAGAAGTTGACCCAGGAACAAAATGTCCGGAATCAACAGGTCAGGGATCTGAATGGAAAGCTTAACTCAGTATCTCAGAATTGGAAATTTGAAAGAGATTTTCGGATTGAGTTTCAGTAGATGATAGAGAAGTAGGATGAGTTGTTGAATTTTCAAAAAGAAGCCTTGGAGGCTCAAGCACAACTGTTAAAAGCCCAAGAAGAAAAGGTAAAAGTCTTGGAGAGGCAACGAGAGGAAGACCAAAGAGACTTGAAGAAACTCAAAGCATTGTTGAAGCAGCTTATTCCAAAGGAAAAGGAAGAAAAATGAACCCACTCCGATCTTTTGTTGTAGTTGTATTTCCTTGTATTTTTTTCCCCACAACTCTAATGAAATGATTATCTGTTCGGGTTGTCTCTTGTTGTATACTAATGTTTCAGGTAGAAAAATTTGTTTTCCATTCCCTTCAATTCTTTTTGAAAATCACAAAGGGGTAGAAGTAAAAAATAACTATTCCTGAGGAGGGGAAACGAAGAATTTCTGAGAGAAATATCCTTAAGAAAAGGGGGAGTTTCCCATTACGTTTTGTTTCATTCCTACAATAATGAAAACTCTACTCCGGAAACCCAGAATACAATCCTTAGAGTTTCAATGCCTAAGGGGGAGTTAGTTGTATTCACTTCTATCCATGAATCAAGGGAGATAAGTTTTAAATAGTCTAATGAATTTTTTTTCAAAATCCTTATACTTTTTCAATAGGATGGTTGTGCTTTCCAAAAAGGGGGAGATTGTTGAGTCAATAAGGTTTTCCTTATGACATTTCCATTCCTTCTTTTTTTTTGAAAATCATAAACACCATATACTTAAGCAAATATTATTATTACTCAAATAAGAAAAATTTAATTCCTTATGGAAATTTACCTTAACATAGATTTTCTTATACATAGCTATTGTTTCCCTTAAAATAAAAAATCGAAATCGCAACCAAATTCTCGGAGTCTTATAATGAAAAGTTGGAGCATTCTGTTTTTAGGATCCGAATCTTGGATATGATCTGTAATATAGTCTTAATACGAATTCTGGACTGCAAACTCCGTAGCAGATCTAATTCGAACTCTTTAGAAGATCGATTCTGAATTCTTAAGAAGTTCGACTCCGAACTCTTAAGAAGTTCGACTCCAAACTCTTAAGAAGTTCGACTCCGAACTCTTAAGAAAGTTCGACTCCGAACTCTTAAGAAGTTCGACTCCGAACTCTTAAGAAGTTCGACTCCGAACTCTTAAGAAGTTCGACTCCGAACTCTTAAGATGTTCGACTCTGAACTTTTACGAAGTTCGACTCCAAACTCTTAAGAATTTTTACTCCGAACTCTTAAGAAGTTTGACTCAGAACTTTTAAGAAGTTTGACTCCGAACTCTACAGATTTAGAATCCGATTTCTGATGAAACCAGACTCTGATTTCTTATAAAATAGAATCCGAATATTTCTTACCATAGACTCCGAACTTCTTTTTGATTAGACTCCGAACCCTTGACTTGCTTACACTCCGAACTATAAATTAGCCTTTACTTACGTATGCTTCATTATAAAGCGATGTCGTACATTCAGTTATACAAAGTTTGTTATAAAAACATGTCCTCTATTTTGTTATAAACTAACCGTTGTCTAAGTGACACGTGTACAGGTCCCTCCGATCTTTAAGGAAAATATGACCGTTGGAGAAAGAGCCGACCTTACCTATAAATAAGAGCTCATTTGAAAGAGCTCGAAGCTGCTGCAAGCTGCAAAAAAAAGGCTGACTGATCTTCGGCTCATGTGATTACATTCTTGAAGTGATTTCTAGAGAGAGAGGCTCTTATTAACTCTCAAAGATTCGTGCGACTTCGAATGTTGGTGATTACATTCGAGGGCTTCCGGGGATAGGAAGACAGAGGTGCCGACTACCTTGAAGTTCGAGGGCTTCCTTTCTGAGGAAGACAGAGGTTTCCAACTACCTTGAAGTTGAGGACTTGTGGGGATAGAAAGACAGAGACACTCCGATCATCGTATCGAGGGCTTACCCTAGTGTGGGTAAGACAGACTTGCTTGAAAGTATAAATCAAGGTACCTTTATCCAAGGTTGTTGGATACCCTTCTCTTTGGGTTAAAAGACTTATATCGTGTTACTTGTAGTTTAACTACTTGTTTTATTTCCTCTTCATTTTGTATTGTAAGGAAATTAAAACTTTCTTATACTTCCTTACTTGTACTCTGTTTCATTTAGATTCTATACGCTTTAAGGTAGAATCTCATATTGTAACTTTTGTTAAGTTTCAATTTCCGGAACCTTATTTCCAGAACCTACTTTTGGAATCTCTTTCCAAGTTTGCATTCGGTGTTAGAGGTGTTGTGAATTTTCTTAGTTTAACTTTGTTAAACATAGACCTTTCCTTTGCTTAAGGAAAACATCGTTATTTGTAACTAACTTTAAAGGTTACAAAGGAATTTTTTAAAGTATAAAATTCACCCCTCTTTTATATTGATCATCTACATCATTATTTCGATCCTACAAGAAAGTGAGTAGCCAACAGTCACAGAAGTAAACACCATCGATGCCCAGAATTCATTAGTCTACCCCGAACTAAAGCCATGGGGCTCCAATCCCCACACCCTGACACTATCCTCTTTGGGCGGCACTGACTCGCCTGCATGGTTTTAGGTCGCATCACAATGATGTGTCTTGGTGGGGAATGTGCCCATCATACTTGATATTTCTGCGTAAAGTCAAACCATACCTCTTCTCTGTCACACATTCGAGAGGTCTGTTCAAAGTCAATGCTATCACATCACTGACCCGTACATCCAAGGGTCGCGCTCTAGTAGACAAGGAGAAAATCCACAGACTAGAATAGTATAAAGTACTGAGTCTAAAAGAAGTCGTCGGGTATCCCACTGGCCAACACCACTAGAGGGTAAACCCTAAGAGGTCACCGGGTAACCTGCTGCCCAGTCTCTGCTTGAGGGTAAACCCAATGAGGTCGTCGGGTAAACCACTGCCCAGTCACTGCTAGAGGGTAAACCCTAAGAGGTCATCGGGTAACCCACTGCCCAGTGTCTGCTGGAGGGTAAACCGTAAGATGACGTTGGGTAACCCACTGTCCAGTCTCTAATAGAGGGTAAACGCTAAGTCGTCATTGTGTAAAACACTGACCAGTCTCTGCTGGAGGGTAAAACCTAAGAGTTCGTAGGGAAACCCACTAACCAGTCTCTGATGGAGGGTAAACCCTAAAAGGTCATCGGGTAACTCTCATCCTAGTCTCTTCTGGAAGTTAAACCCTAATAATTCATCAGGTAACCCACTACCCAATCTCTGCTAAAGGTTAAACCCTGAGAAGTCAATGTGCAACCCACTGCCCAGCCCCACTAGAGGGTAAACCCAGAGAAGTCGATGAGAAACCCACTGCCCATCCCTGATGGAGGGTAAACCCGGAACTGCACTGGCCATCCCTACTAGATTGTATCGCACGGTGAATATCGTTGAATGTCAGCCACCCCTAATGGATGGTACCTCATGGAAAACAAGACATCGCTGCCAACCGATGCTACCTAAACTAGGCGTCACGCCTAGAAAATCTCACACTGAAACTCGAAAGCCACTACGGAGGGCATCGTCACGTACTACACAGTAAACACTCAGGATAGGCTGCTCGCAAGTAAAAATCTGAGTTGAGAATAAAGAGTCGTGAGAGGTCGATGGTATGTAAATTGGAACACGACGCGCTTGGGGTCCACGCAACATGTGGCCCTATCTCATCTTTACGCCATAAACACTCTCATTATCAGGTACAAACTGCAATATGTACCCCCATGCATTCCCTTATACTCCTAGGTTATACCACAGATCTAGCCCAAAGGCTATCAAGCACATGACAACCAATGTTATTTTGAAGGGTAAAAACGTCAATTCTCCAAATCGCCTCCTTAATGGCCCTAGCACATCCAAACAGATCATTCCGTTGTAATCCTTGTGGGAGAACATGCGAAATAGACTATTTAATCTCCCCAAAAGTATATCTGATGGAAACGTTACCCAACACTACTTTACGCCCGAACGACATCTCATTGGCCGGCGTCTGGGTCTTAAAACAATATGGGGGCATCACGCCATTTCGATCCCCTCAAAAAGACATGTAAAATTTAATGCTTACTTGCGCGGAACAGATACCTGGAGAAATAGATGCATTTCGTCATACTGCACATGAGTGGTGCTATATGTGACCTGCAACATGGTCCCGAAGTGCTGCCCAAGGATCGCACCGCTTTGAACCTCTCAAAAAAGTACACAAGATTGACTATCCACTTATCTGAAATGGTCACCCGGTGAATAAGATGGAAATCACCGCCAACTCTTAAAACTGCCCTCGTGGGGTCCGCACTATCGTGCATAATTAAAGCAGGTAGATTGTTACATTGCAATTCCCTCAAAAAGACACTCAGAATCTATTTCTCATACACACTAAACAGACGTCCGATGAGAAAGTTGTGAAGCACAGCTTGGAGCTTAAGACACGAGCTGTGGGTTTCCCGCCTCAACTCCAGTTTCAACGCCCGAAACCATACTGCAAATCTTCATCTCGATGCCTGGGTCGCAACGCTGCTGACGGTGCTCAGAACGGACTCAAGATGTGTCTGAGCCTCCCAAAACAAGAACCTCATAAAAAGTGCTAAGCCACATAACATACATGTTGCGCCACCGAGCCCCTCATATCGGGATTTAAAAATCCCTGCAACCATCTCAAAAAGTTTATCTTGATCCAAGGATCATGTTTCCACAGAAGACATGTTAATCAGACGCTCCATGTATGAGCTAGGTTCGATCCAAAATTTGAAAATAATAATAATAATAATATTTCAATGGTGTTTTATTGACTCGCTCCATGAGTCAATGAATGATAACAAAAGTTGGTCATAAAAAGACTGCATAGAAAACTGAGGCACACTACCACTGACGACGCATGAATTGGATGACACATGAGGATGTTACGCCTGATTCACCATTTTAATAATTATAACATTATTATAATTATTAAAATAATTTTTCATATTTATTTATTTATCTATTTTTTTGTTTTTCCTACGGATTTTCTCTATCCAATTAGGGAGACTCCGCTCCTTTTTCCCCCCCGCACGCTGCCCCTTTTCTTATTTCTTGTTTTATGTTTTTTTTCTATTAGGTCTTCTTCCCTACTTTCTACTAGGTCAAAGAGAGACCCGCTTTTTCAAGTCTCTGTTCCTCCGTGGCTTTGCCTCGTTTCCCGCCAGCGACCAGCACCGGCCGACCACCCATCTGGCCGCTCCTCTGCAACATGCCCCCCAGACGACCGCCTGGCCGCCTCGCTCACCCGCTCGCACCGACCACCTCACTCACCTGCCATCTCCGCTGGCCGCTCGCTCGGCTAAGCCACCGACAACCTCAGCTGAATGGAGCTCGCACCACCCTAGACCGAGCCACCCGACCTACCTTAGGCCGCCACCGTCTTCCTCTCTGAGCCACCGCCTGAGATCTCACCGGACAGCCCTGGTTCACCAACAAATGACGGTTTTGGCCAGAAAAACCTCCAAAGACTTCAAACCTTCGTCGGACAGCTGTGGACGCGTCGGGACTCGGAATCTCAATCCGAAACAAGAATCGGAAAGCTCAGAACAGGTAATACACAGCCATGGGATTTTCTCGACCATTCGATGGAAATTAGACATGATAAATTGAGGTCAAAGTATGTGCAGGAAATAAAAATGGAAATGCACAATCCTACCTCTTGGGCATAGCCCGACACTTCTCAAGTGATCTGCCGAAGCCGGAAACACAATCGCCTTCCTAGAGAGGTGGGGAGAGGTTCTTGAGGGATGGGAGGGAATCCTTGGTTTCGTGGGAGTTTTTCTGCCAGATAAAATAACCAAGGGGAGAGAGGGGTGGGTTTAGGTTTAAATAAAGAAAAACTAATTAAAATTTTAATTAATTTAATCACCCAAATTAACCCGAATCTGAAACCTCGATAGGGTCGAGGTTAAGCCTCCCATAAGGTAAACAACACCTCCCGAGCACAACTGCTGTCTCAGAATTTTAATCTGAGTCCCCGTTTAAATGTTATAAAACTTAACGTTTGAGGACGCTAAATTATGAAAACACCCCTGAGGCCATTTTCCATAGAAGGGCCGCGCCCACGAAAATTACACCCCAAATAGGGTAAACGGCACACTTAGGACTCACCGATTCCCTCAGTTTTCCTGTTAGAGCTAGAGTTTAGGAATTATTTCTTTAACATTGCATTCCTAGTGTGAATGCATTGAAAATTTAATTCCGGCCACACTGGGGCTCAGAATCACACGATGTCTGAAGGCGCTGCTCTGGAATAACATCAAGAATTATCCAAAGACTTTTATAGCAAAAAACCGGGTTCTTATGCCTAGTATGGGTGGATATTATTTTATCATTTACCTATCTTACCTCAATACATACACATTTAGTGAGTTAAATTTTTCCACAAAAAATTATTTTCATCACCATAATTTCATAGAGTCTAATTACTTGAGTTACATTAGATATATATAGTATTTTTTTGAAACATGATTGGTGTTCTATAAGAAACTGCTTCTAGATTTTATAAGAGTTTTTTTAGTTTTTAACATATTCTCTATCGTATGATGCTCTACGTAAAAAATTATTTTCAGTGAAACCTTTTCTTTTAACATCCTCTCTAAATTTAAAACATTATAATTATGTTCAATGTAACCATTATTATCATTCACTTAATGTTGTTCCGTGTGGATAGTCATGGACACCTCTTGTTGTTTATTATATTAAATATAATATTTCAATTCTTGAATAAGTTGTTCAATTACATCACTTACTCTCTTTATCATATAATTCTTATTAGTTTCTTCCATGTATTCTATGAGAGGACAATACTTATCACCTTAAAACATTAAGAGTTACACATCATTTTTGAAACCATGAATGTCCTCTTGTTGGTTTCCCTAATACCTTATAGATTTATTACATGAATAATTGGTTTCATTTCTAACATACTCAAATGATTTAGAATATGAATCTTTAAATTTAAATGGATCATCTTTATATATTTAGAATCATATATACATGTTGAATCACATTTATGAACCTGTATAAGAGTACCTAATTTCTTGATATCCTTATTCTTAATCTTCTTCAGTTGGATTTTTGATATATGAAACTATTATTTTATTAACTACACTTGAATTTAATTAAATGATCTATCCACATAACATGAAACAGCTTGATTTTCTTTATTCATCACAGATGTTTTCCAATGCATAAATTTCTATCTAATAGTCATGTTTGTAGAGAATTTTCAATCATGAATATACCTTCCACCATTGCATCCGTTAATACCTTTTTCACATGGGAATAAATTTTTAACTACCTTTTTTCTAATTAATACAAAACTCTAGGTTCACTCATCAATTTGAATCCACCTAGTAGAATATCACTAGGTATTTCAATATCATTATTCAAATTGAATATGAATTCCTCTTATTCCATTCTAAAAAGAAACATCCTCCAAAAACCAAGCCTTAATAGATTGATATATATATATCACCATCTTAAAAAATAAAAAAAAGGAGTGGGGTTAAACAATCAAAAATCCTATCTCAGAAACCACTTGTTGGGCCCTGAGACACCCTGAGAGTGTAGTGAATCATGGAATTTCCATTTTTAAACTATTCATTACATATTATTTTATCTCTATAACATTAATATATTTTTCTTGTGTTGGAAGGAACAATTACAAAACATATTATTTTGCATTTATTCATAATACACACATCATGCACATGAAATAAATATGATGGGACACTGATATTTTATTTGGTTCCCCCAAATGTGCTAAATCAAAGAACACACGCAAAAATATTTTTGTTGTTCCTAGATTTAATAATACTAACTAATTCATTTCTGGCTTTAGAAGAGATCAATTCTGATACATTTTCACTCCCTATTCTCCACTCTAGTCATTACCTATCTGTATGATAAGGATATTTTATAGATGTGAGGGTTTCTTCATGATATATATTGTAAGCTTGTAAATTCAAATCACTAACACCATATGGATGCACATTAATTGAAAAATACTTTTACAATTTATTATTTGAACTAGAGGGACTCATTAACTCATGATTTAGGGTTTGAATTATATCAATACACAAACTACAACACCCCTTATTTTATAGAATATGGATATATCAAAACATACAGGTGAATCTCTATCTACTTGCTTCTTCTGTATGTCAATTGTATGAGTAATACATTATTCATTCATTTTAATACAAAAAATATATAAGTTTCAATATCTCTATCCTCCTCACAATATTTCTCATTGAAACCAAATATTCAATATACCCCAATGCATTCTTTCCTTTTATTGATATGGATATTCAGCACCCAACACTCGATATTTATAAAACTTATATATATCCCTTTGAATATTTTACTGGTGATTTTATATATATTCAATGATTACTATTTTACTAAATCCCTAATGACATAGGTTAACCTCCATTAATTCCTCTTATTGGAATATAAAATCATCAAAAAAATAGTATCTAATATCTACATGGAATTTGTATAGGGCCTTTAACTCTCACGATCTTAAAACATCTATGAATATTTTTCAAATATTATATACTCACAATCATTGACTATTAAATATAAATGAATTCCAATTACTTTAATTTATATATTAGACAATAATTGTGGTATCCCTTATAATTGTAAACCTCTAAATGTCTATAAAACTGTGTCTTTATAATATAAATATGGGATATCATCTGAGTTAATAATTATCTTGCATATAACATTCCATGGAACATTTTTATTCTTTTCAGCATGGATAACATCATCATGGGGTATTTTTTTCTTCCATTTCATAGAAAACCCTTGATTGTAAGTGTATAGAAATTAGATAAATTTACAACCTCAACATCGGAAAAAATCTGAACATGGATTATATGTTTGATGTTTTATAGGGATTATAATTCTTTTATTGCTACATCTTCAATAATACTATTACAAAATAGAGTTACCCTTGTTATCTTTACTTGGTAATCAATCATTATTCAGCTATAAGGTGGTAATCACATATGTAGCATGATCATTATTAGATTTATTTAGTGGTTAACCAGTGACATTTCATCTAATTAAAAGTATTCATAATTAAACTAGATAGTCCTAACTCAAATACTAAGACTTTCAACATCACTATATATTGAAACTCATCATCATTAATCAAAGAACTTATATTTATTATAAAAACATGATTTCCTTATTTTGTCAATCACTACATTTGACTTGATCATGGTGAAAAACTAATCTTCATAACATGAATTTTTTTATATACCATATATCTTGTGTGGGTTCATGAAACCTAATTTAAGAATGTTTCAATATTGAAAAATATTATCAAAAAATTCAAATATCCCATTAACATTATCCTCATCTTATTTCAATTCATTATTATCATTTTTATAATCATTTTCATTAACATAAAATAGGTTGATTCCATTTAAATATTTTATCCACGCAATATTATCTATAAATAAATGTATTTTCATTAATCCTTGAAATAAACAAAACACTTTTGATTTTATATTCATTATATTATTTCAATAAGATAACGTGTTACCGAAATATTGTCAAAAAATTTAACAAATCAAACCATTATTTTTACAATCCCCCCTTTTGATTTTACTGAAAATGTATCACATAATTCTTCATCCCCTATTGTCTATAAAATGAAAAGGTCCACTCTTTATCTTCTTGAATTACCCTATGTGAAAAAAATTTACATAATATAATTCAATAGAAAACATCACATTATCAAATCGTCAAAATTTATATATTGGGAGAAACATACTCCACCTTAATTATTACCTCAATATTCCACTTTACCTCTAAGTGTTTATTTTCATTTAATCCCTTTACGAGTTAATCAAATTGTAATGATTTTTTAATAAATCACTTAATCCTACAAATTTTATTCTCATAGTGGAAATTTAGAGTCTTTCTCAACGTAATATTTTTTTCTATTATAACACACTTAATATTCATAAGACATACCAAGAATGAGGGGCCAACAACTGCTGAGAACTCAAACAACATCTCACAAAAATGTTGGAAATTTTTTTTCAAAATACATTTGTGGGATACCTATAACTTCCAAAATCAATGAGAACCGCTTGTATATATCAAACATGTTATTCCAAATTAATCAATATCATTAATAAAATGTAATGTAAAATTTCTTTTTTTCTTAGGTGAGGTTAAATAGTCTATTTACCAATCACTCAAAATCTCCATAATGTTTTCACTTTATAGACAACACAAAACAAATTGATATTTTACATGGAATACCACATTTTATATGGAATTTTTTCATTATAGAATGAAAAATGTAATTATTTTTATCTAAATATAATTCTTAAATATATCCATAAAAACCATTCTATTGATGAAAATGAGTTAGTTTAAACAATTATACATGAATTATTTAGTAATTAAAATCCATTAATTGGTTGTTCATTCTCTTATACAAGGTACCAAAACCTCAAATAACGCAACTTTATTGGCCTAATAAAAACATTCCCATCATAATTGGTAAACCATTAGCATGACTTTGACACCTTCTTCTACATGTATATCCAGCCTTATCCTTGGATTCATCATCCCCACTTCTAATTAGCCTTCATACCCTCTTTTCCTTAATTATTTTAAAAAAAATTCATAGATTAAATAATTTAATAATAGATTCCATCATGTAAATGTGAAAAAAATAATCTTTCTCAATCAAAATACCTTGATAAATTCTAGATCTTAATTGAACCACTTTTTTACAATATACATGAGATGATTTTTCATTCATTTCTCAAAAATGTGTCTAATTTATCCAAAACCTTAAGAAATATTCCACTATATATGAATAGAAAAAATACACATCAATATACCCCCCTAATTTTAGTGAATTCAATTTTTAATATAGTTTAAAAAATACTAAATATTCAATATCTAAGAAGCACACAAAAATCTCCTCAAGAATGAACATATTCAGATCATTCATTGACATCCATTCGATTCATATTTTCTTGATATATATAGAATTTTATAATTTATATTTCATGGAAATATTTAATTATGTTTAAATATATTCTTCATTGACCCAACTTACATCAATTCCTCATTTCCGGAAGAAACATATCTCAGTATTAAGTTATCATGTTTAACACCTTCTTGGTAACCTGAGCAACAATCTATGAAAATATTTTATTTGTTATATAGAAGTTAAGGGATAAAATTATACATATATAAACTCTTCTATAAAAATTAAAACTATTCATAACATCTCCATGGACTAATGCCATCAATGTAGGCCAGTCACATTATAGATCAACAATGAATCCTATAGAATTTTCATAATTTATGAATGAATTTATAGATTTATAATGTATTTATTTCAAATGATTCATGGTGTACACCCCCAATAGATTTTATCTCCCCCTTCATCATGCTCTAATTATTTCTATATATATAATAATAAAGAACAATGGAGAGAGGGGTTACCTCAATTATTATAATTTTGTAGAATATGGTTAATCCTTATGGACCAATCCCTTATTTCCAATAATATTCCAAATCACCCTATTATATGTTTTTTTTAAATTAATACTTTTGAGATTATGATCATAGCCCATATTATTTTTATATTTTGGAATACACTTCATTCATGAGAATCACCTAGTAGGGAATTTTTCTTTCTTAAATGTTTTGTTATTGTAGTTTCTTCTAAGCCTCATTCTCCATATTTTCATTGTCTCCATCCATGTCTGTTTTGGAGAATGTAATAACCTAGAAGATTGGATAACAAATTATTTCCTATATTTATATTCATATTCCAAAACATTAATCATTTTCCCTTGTGAAACAACATCATTCATATTTTTTGTTCCATTAATCAAACCCTTATTTTCATTCCATAGTGGCTATTGTTAAGAACTCATTAGAGATAATTGAGCCACATTCTGATGTTTTATTCTCTAATAATTATCCTACAAGTTCGGACTTTTTTATGGGAAATAATATTTCCCTTTATTCTCCATAAATATGTATTTAGGTAACATATATATCTCACGCCCCACCCATGTTACCATTTAATTATAGCATAGAATCATATGTTTTGATGATTATATTCCTTCCAACATCAATACATATCCTCAAGACAAGTAAAGGAACATATATTACATTTTCTAATTTTCTCATTCTAGATTTTTTTAGTTATAACTAAATTCTAGTTGGATCATGTATTACTTTATCATTAACATAAATTTGTTTCTTATAGATAATCATGGAGTGTTCAATACCCCAAAAAATATTTCATCACCATCATTTATTTGAATTATCTTACTTCAAATATATCAGATCAATACTATATTTTTCTTGAAATCATATCGCTACTCTTCAAGATGCAAATTTTTTTTTAGAATATTTTCACGTGTGTTTGATACCTTTATTTTTGTATCAATGACATCCCAAATCGTCATTATCCATAAAAGTTTTTCTTAGATATTTCCCTATAAATTCTATACATGATAAATACTTTTACAATATACTATATTCAGCTAATCTTCATGTTGTTCTTTATAAAATTCATGGAGTTATCATACTTTTTCATATTTTCCATATAATATTTAAATTTATGAATCAATATTTAAATTACATATCATTATCCATTTTTCATCATCTTCTTACTAGATTCTTCCAAGTCTTCTCTGAGTGAACAATATTAATCACATTAATTATTTAAAATGTTTAATTCATTTTTCATACCATGAATATTCTTATGTTTATTTAACCAACAACAACTATACTTATTACATGAAGAAGTTGTTTCATTTTCAATATTTTTATTTGATTAAAATATGGAACTTCGTATTTACATAGAGCATCATCTATATAGGTAGAATCAAATATAAATATTGAATCAGATTTATTTTTTAGGATGTGAATACCCAATTCAGTGAATGAATTTTTATTCATATTCATCCTTTTAATTTTATAGAATTTATGTTATTATTTTTATGAGTACGGAAGTAGACTATCAACTCATTTTTTTTCTGAAAACATGAAACACCTTAATTTACATTATTCATCATAGATGTGTTTTTATACATCTATTTTTTTCTCATCGGCGTGGAATTTGATATTTATAGTTTAGATATATTTCGATAGATACTTATCCCTAGTTCTTTTATTAGGATTGGTTTCACACATGAATAAAATTTCAACTTCCTTTGGTTTGATTCATACAGAACTCCAAGTATATACAGTGGCATGAATCTGTCAACAATTGTATCATTATGTACTCCAATATGATCTTACTATTTCATATGAATTTATTTTCAATTATAAAATGAAATATCCACAAAAAATATTTTCTATAATATTTAAATTAATATATATCACCATCATCAAAACACAAAACAATACCAACCGATTTGGGTTTAATAATCACATAACATGGAATTGACCCCACAAGTTTCATCATGAGACTCCCTAAGGAGGGTTAATATGGGTGTTTAATGATTTAAAATATTCTTTCATCATTTTTTTATCTTCATCAAATTAGGATTTTATTCCCATTAAAACAAGGAAAATTATTCAACTTGTTCCTTTTCAAGAATTCAGAACACATAGTTCATGCACATGAAATAAAGATATAGGTACCTTGGGATTTTACCTACCTTAAATAAATAGGATAATCCAAGGAACATAAACTATACATGTGTTTGTGTTAATGGATGTAATACTACTAAATATTTCATTACAATAATTTTTAAGTTCTAACTACCGATTCATGGACACTCCCACTTCTCCACTCCACTAACATATTCTATAGAGGACGTAGTCAGTTTATAAATATGAGGTCTCTTCATGTTATTATTTATTGAAATTTATATTTGCATCACTGCCACTGGATGAATGAATCTTAATTATAAAATATGATTCACCCTTGAATATTTGAACCATATAGACTCGGCCCTTCATGGATGAGGGTTGGAAGCGTTTTTATCAGCAAACTGCAGCACCCCTTCTTCTATAGAACAATAATATATGAAAATCTGAAAGCACCACCATGTATCCTCACTTCTATCGGATGTGAACTATATGTGTACAACATTATTCAAAATTATTTTATATAAAAATAATCCCAAAGTGGAATTATATGTAGCCTCCTCATTCCATTTCTTATAGAATCCCAATACTCAATATACCCCCATGAAATAACTCCAGTATTTAATATAGAAATTTAGTACCCCAAACTCTCCCAATATTTTATTTATATAAATATATATATCTTTGAATGCATTACTACCCATTGTATATAGAGACAATTATGAATAATATTTTAAATAACTAAAGACTCAGTTTATCATACATTAATTCATTTTCATGGAATTCAAAAATATCCAAATTTTTGTTATCTAATAGCTCCATTTTATATTGTCATTTACTATAACTCTAATGATATTGAAATAGCGACTAAAATAATTTACATATATTATCTTCTCCTTATATGATATTTTAGGCTTCAAGACTTTAAAAAATATGCATTAAATATACCACAATTTCCATTATATCCCACAAAATTCACATTATTTAATGCACCTAGAAATATGAACATTTGAATAAGAATAAATGATTTAATGCGAGTTAATGGTTATCTCTATTATATAATTTCATGGAACAAGTTTATTATCCATGAAATGGATGACTTCATATTATGGAATGGTTTCCATCATTATTATATACACACCTCAAATGGATACATTATAAAATTAACATGTCTTACCCTTTCAACTTTGGGAATAACCTATGGCATGTGGAATCTCTATAATGTTTTCTTGGGATTTGAAATCTTTTTTTTTGACGTCATTGAATATATTTAATTGGTGTGGAGATGTATTTTATGATCATCAAATGTAAGATAGTATTTCTTCAACAATGGTGCAATATTTACATGTGCATTGTGGTCATTACTATATTTCCATAATCACTATGGACTGGCATATGATCTATTCAAAATTATTCATCATGCAACTGGCTGATTATAAATCAAATAATGATACTATAATCTTCAATAAATATTTAAAATTTACCATATTAATCTAAAAATACATATTTCCTTAAAAAAGTTTTTATAGATTTAGACAATCATTGTTGGGGTCTCAGACATATTGTAAGAAAAAACATCATATTGTGGGTTAGTTTCATTAGCTTGAGGAATATATCTAGGTCTGGTTCATACGCCCTACTTAAAATATATTTTATCATTTCTATATGTCAGTCACAACTTCAGAAATCTCATTAACATGATCCTCATCAATTTTAAAATTATTATTAACCAATATATTATTTTTTATTTTATTAAAAACAGATTAATTCCTTTTAAAAAATTGATCAATGCAACATTTTATATAATTCAATGCATTCTTTAATGATTACATGTAACACACCACCAAAAATTGATTTTATATTGATAATATATTTATAATAAGGACAAACCTTTCAAAATATTTTCAACAAATCCAACAAACCAATATTTGGTTGTAACACAGTGTATTCATATATGTCAAAAATTATGCAATGAGTATTTTATTATGATTTTTATATAATATGTTTTCGTTATCTATGTTTTACATTTTTATCATGTGTTTTTTACTTTAAATTCAATAAAAACACACTTTTGGTTATTGCGAGCTAACTGTGAGTATAATTGATGTGCAATATATTCATACTTATCATAAAATAAATTGTGAGTCAAATTGTTGTGTGATCCATTTATGCATATCCCAAATTTGATGATGGTCATTTTCTAATGGTTTCATGATAACGTAATTTTTTTTTCTTGGGTTTTGACCGTTTTATGCACATTTTTAAAGATCATTAAATATAATAAAATAATTTTTTCAATTATTCTAACCACAACACATTGAAGTGAACTCTATTCATACATGTCACAAATTATTCAATGATCATTGTCCAATGATTTATTTAGAATATGATATTATTTCATATTATTTTATTTTGAATCATGTTTTTTGAAATTTAGATTAATAAATGTGCACTTTTTTTCATTATAATAAAACTATGAGTTTTATTGATATTTGATTTATTTTTATATAAAAAATTAAATAATGGTTATTGTTTTTGTTATGATAATATGATTTTGTTTGTTAGGTTTTATCCGTATAGCCTATTTTTAATATATTTACACTATAAAAATTATTATTCAATCGTTTTTACAAGATAGTACAATATAATATTGTTGGTCTATTCCTACATCTCACAAAATTATATGACGGTTATTTTCCTATGATTTTTGGACAATTTATGTCCATTCACATGGTTTTGACCCTTTGATGCATGTTTTTTAATGACATATAAAATCATTTAAAACACACTTTTAGTTATTTGCATCTCACCACATGTTTAATTGATGATAAATTTTTAATTCAATGATAATTTGAGGCTATATCAAGGATTTAATCCTTTGCGGCACATTTCAAAATTTTAAATCTCTAAAACAAACACTTTTTTTCTAAGAGAAAACCACATGTTGAATTGATGTGTGCTCTATTACCAAATAAAAATCATTAATGGATGGTTGTTTCCATGAAATTTCATGAAACACAAGTTTTTTTTCTAGGATTCGACCCTTCAATGAATTTTTTTAAATCCATTTAATTCTTGTAATTTTTAATTTTTTGCTGTTACAACCAACAAACACTATGAATTGACATGAAAAAAAGTTATATATATCAAAAATTAAAGCAAAGTCATTATCATTTTATTTCAAGGAAATCTATGCTCATTTGATGGGGTTTTACCCTTTGATGTTTAATCAAGGAGAACATAATTTTTTTCATTCCTTAAAAACTGAATGTCAGAAAAATGAACTATATAATCAAATATATCACAAATTAAATTGAGGTAGTTTTCTTATGTTATCACATCAATTTGGGGAAATTTTCCTAATTTTGACCATTTCACAAATGTTTTTTGAAAACTATTAAATCTTATAAAAATGATTTTCGGTCAGTATGACCTCATCGCCTAATGTAATAATGTCGGCTCTTTTCATATATGACTCTTGTTGATCAGTTGTATTTAACCTACTATTTAAATATAATTTGTATTTGTTTTTCTGGTTTTAAAACATTGATGCGTGTTTTTTTCACTTATAAATCAATAAAAAATGAACTTTTGGTCATTTTTAGATGACTGTATTTAGGATTGACATGTGGTTTACTCCTACATGTCAGGAATTAAACATTTTTTGTTTTCTATGATTTTATGACAATTTTATTTTCTTTTTTACGTTTTGATCATATGACCGATTTACAATTTTTTTTAATAAGTTTTTTTTTCAATCATTCTGACCATATATTATATAAAAATGGAATGATATCAACTCTTATATGTCATAATTTAAATGGTGGTTATTTTTATAATATTTTATGATTATCTGATGTTAGTTTCTTGGCATTGACACTTTGAAGGATTTTATTAAACACATCTAAATGCATCGAAATAAAATAAAGGTTTGGATCCTTATAAAAGAGCTTGTATTATCATGAAATCTTTAGAAATAAACTACTATTTAGATTCAATCATTTAGGAATTGATAAAACCACAATGAAATATACAGTTTTCATTGAATGGTTTCAAGTGTTTTTATGAATTTAAAGTTCAAAAAAAATATCCAAAAACTAAAAACATATAAAAGGACCTTAGATTACTGTGAAAGCACAAGAAAAATATTTTTGATTAATTTTTAACTTCATTGGATATACTAAATGTCAATATGATGTATGATGCTATTAGAATGAACAGAAAAATAGTTTTATTAGATTCAAATTTCATTAAAAACAGTCATCAAATGGTAAAAACTAACAAAAAATATCATATATATAGATATATATATTAAACAATTGTAATAAAAGATATATTAATTTGTGAAATGTATGGTTATATTTCATGTAAATTTATTATTTTGTGTAGTAGGATTGACTATTAAATAATTTTTTTAGATTTAAAATTCATTCATAACATACATCAAAGTGCTATAACCTAACTAATGACCATAGTTTGTCATTAAATCATCGTAAAATGAATTTTTTGAAAATATTTTAAATGTAGTAATATACTACTCATCAATGTGACTTGTTGTTTTCTCTAAATGACCAAAACTAGTTTTTTTTACTATAACTGTAAAGCAATTTATGCCAAATTATTTAAACATATAAAAATCCCTCAAATTGATGTTAAAATAATATGAACACTATCATTGAGAATAGACTAATGTTAAATCCAACTTATGTTTTTATTAAAAATGATCCAAACTATGTTTTTATGAATATAAATTAAAAAAACACGAGTTAAAAAGGTATAAAACCAAAAAAACATTATATTGTAATTAAATAATAGTAAAACAAATATCATTTAATTTTTTACATGTTGGAAGATACTTGATGTCAATTTAACATTATGTTTTCAGAAATTGAACAAATTCATAACACCCCGTCCACTAAAGCATGAAGACAATGTATGACATTATTATATTAGCATGATTACTTGGAATCAAATACCAAAGGATCAAAAGGTTTAACAATTTTGGAAAACCAGATTACATACATGAAGCCAATTTTATATTGGGGATAGAAAATAAAACATGATACATAATAAAATTAAATGAACAACATCTATAAAATCTCATTCAATGATTTCTTCTTCATATCCTATTGAAAGGAAATAAAATATGTGTGAGATCAAATGTATAGTATGGGTAATTAAAATAGAATTAAAAATGATTCAATTAGTTTAATTAGATTTTCACGTTAAATAACTGATCACACATGCAATTTATTTTTCTAGATAAGGAAAAATCAATATTGAAAGGTAAGTAACTAAAACAAAAGACATTTAGTCAGAAAATTTAAAAGGATGCACATTTATAGAAAATGTAAAATAAAAAACACGTCAATAAATAATAACTGAATTTTAATAAACGAAATTCTTAATTGTTGGATTTTTTGTTTCTTAGTTACATGGTACCTTTACCATTAAGACCTTTCACAATACGTTTTATAACATATCTGGAAAAAACCCATCTGATTGGACAAATGATTCATCTCATAAGACTACTAATGTATCAAGGGGAAATCGATATATAAGCCCCACCCATGTCATACCTATCCAATGCATTACTCATATATTGAATAATCAATTTAATTCGTGAACAATGTTTCTTATCAAAAATCAATATTACAAAAAAGATACAGATTTACAAATATTTTCCTAGTTAATAAAATAACTATCAAGTAAAAACTGTGTGTAAAAATTTTATACTATTTATTAAATAATTATTTAGATAACATAACACTGTTTATATCTAAAATAAATGTGATTTTAAAGGTAAAACTTTCATAAGTAATTGATTGTTTCAAGATAATGTCTACGATCACAAAATAAAATGAGATTTCAATGATAACTTTTACCACTTGGAAAATTTCAAGTCAAAGAGATTTGGATTAGAAAATTAAAGTTACAAATTTAAATAACATGAAGATAAATGAATTAATGATATAATATATCAATAGGGGCTGGAGATACACCACACAAAATAAGTATGTGGTGAATATAACAGTTATCTCAAAAATGTCAAATTTGATATAAAAACCTCGTACCTTACGCTCAATTTTGGTGGAGCACCCATTAAACTCCTATATAGTGGGTATAAGAATGTTTTTAACTTAAATAATCAACATAATGATATTCATAATATCATATATGATCTTCATAAAATATCTTATTACCAATTTTAAATAATCATTCATTATTTTAATTCTTTCATGTGTTCATTGTTATATTTTTTGAGATTGATTTGAATTGTTAACATTTTTATTGTTAAATTGATCAAAATATCATCATATCTAGGATGTAGAGATGATTTAAAAATCATATATATTTATTATATATGTATTTCAAATAATCCACAAAATTTGGAGATAGGAAATGAAATTTATCATTGATGGAGACGATAAGAAGTACGTATGTATGATCACTACTTTCATTTCCATATCGTATTTAAAAAAGTAAGCAATATATATATATTTATGTATGTATATTATCATTCCAGTATCATATGTATGTCATATATTTCACATATTTTATTAATACCATCCTTAATATATTCCTTGTAATTTTTTGAGGAATCACATTTCTTTGAAGATGTGGAAGTTTACACGTCCACAAACGATGTTAATGTGTTCCAACAAATATGTAAAGAATGAAGTTATGTGTTATATAAAATTTCCAGAAGAAAATATTCATTATAAATATTAAAAATATCATATATAAACTATAAATCAATGATTATTTTGAGCCATTAAATTTGGTAATGGAAGAATGAACGACATCGATTCGTGAGGAGTTAGTTCTCCGTACACACATACGATGATGGTGTATCCCATTTGATGGATGTCTGTGAAAATGTAGTTTGGACACTTATAATAATAAAATATTATTATTTATATGATACTAAAGTTATTATATAATAATAATTGATGGTTTTGAGATAAATATGAATCAAATGAGATCGTTGAAGAACATTACCTCTTATTCGGGTAACTGTTTTGGTTTATACCAAAAGACATCCTTGGTTGGATTTATACCCAATGTGAGTATTCTCGGATTGGGGGAGGTATTTTTGTGATCTATTTGAGAATATGTTTTATTTTCCAACTTTCATGATAGGTTTGAATAATTGAGGGGGTTAGTGCCTTTTAAAAGCGGAGGAGTGATATTCTTGTAAATATAAAATGTTAAACACTCTTGGAAATATAAATTACATAATTTGTATCCAATAATGAAAAAAATTATAAAAAGTATAGTATATGTTATAAATATTTCCATCCAATATGTTTTGAAGATTTTTCTAGATCATTTTGGTCTTTAAGATTAATGTTTAGTCCCTTGTTAAGCTTGTTTTTCTCTTAATCATTGTAATTAATTTTAATTACATTCACTAATATTTTTTTTGTCAAAAACTAAGTTGAAAATATTAGACATTATAAACAATGAGGATTAAAAATATTTAATCCATTTTTACAAATTAAAATAATATAATTTTCAGAAATTATTTTAAAATTAATCTCATAGATGGGATGGAAAATCAGGTTTTTAAAGTGAAAAATGTTCAAAATTTTGAAATGTTCATATATCCAATATCAATTTTAAATTAACTAAAATGACCTAAATTTGATTTTTTTATGTATAATTGTTATAATTAACCCTTAAATACAAATCAAAATACAGTGTACCATTATAAATTATTTATAATAAAAGTCATCTTTTAATTAAAATTTAGTATTTTTAACTATTTATCAAAAAATGATACTTCTCAGATAAATAAAAAAATCAACCAAATTAAATTATTTCATTCCTCATTCAAAAATTATTTTTATTGTTTCATATTAAATATATAAATGTTTCAAAATTTATATTTAAAACAGGTGTGCTATTAAAAGGCAGTAAAACCACCTTTATAAAAATATAGGTTTTTATGTGTAAAATTGAGATTTTTTTATCTAATGCCCATAAAATATATTGGATGAATGTAATAATATTTTAATGGATATATAAAATATAAAAATAACATATAAATCATATAAAAGGGTTATAATTTAATAAATTGTGTAAAACGTGACTATATAGTGTTTTTTTAATCCTAGTGTTACGAGCATTGAAAGCTATCAACAAAATTAAATTTATTCTAAAAGGATAATATTTTAAATTATTGGGGTGATTAATTTATACCACCTACAAAAATTTATTCCTTAAAATTTTAGTGGTATTACCTATTAGAAATTAGTGTGTTATTCTCCTTCATAGCATCCTCTGATTCTCATTTTTTTCTTCAATTATGTAATTTCTCTAATATTCCTTTACCAGAAGAGTCATATGATACCTAAATACTTTCTATTTTGTATCAATAATCTATATGATTTCTTCATAGTATGAAATATTGGGTTTTATCTCTATTTCATCATAGGCAATTACATGCATTGGATCAAGCATGTACTTCCTTAGAAGAGATACATGAAACACATTGTGTACTTTTGAGTGATTTTGAAGAATATCTAAATGACAAGGAAAAAATCCAACTATTTCAAGAATTTCATAGGGTCCAATGTACTTGGGACTTAATTTCCCTTTCATACTGAATGGTATGACACCATTCCATGGAGATTCTTTCAAGAGAACATGATCTCTTGTTTGGAACTCTAAATCATTTCATTGACTATAAGAATAACTCTTTTTACTACTTTTAGCATCATTAATATGATCATGAATAGACATTACCTTTGTCATCATCTATCCAACATGTTCTATGTATATGAGTTTTCTTTGACCAGCTTCATCCCAAATAGTTGGATTACAACACCTATTTCTATATTATTCTTTATAAGACGCTATTGTAATACACAATTGGATGTTATTATTATAGAAACATTCTACCAAAGGTATGTACTGATACCACATAATTTGAATGTTTAATGAGATTAACCACAAAATTTCTTCCATTATTTGAACATTTCTTTCAAAAATTCCATCTATTAGAGGATGATAGGCATCGCTCAAATAATTCTTAGTGTCGAGAGCCTTTAGAAGACACTTCCAAGCATTTGATGAAGATTGTGGCTCTTGATCATAAACAAATGATAGAGGCATACCATGATATCTTACAATGTAATTAATATATATCATTATAAGGATCTACATAAGTAAGTCTTCCCTTATAGAAATGAAATGTTCCAATTTGGTTTGGTGATCAACAATAACTCATATTATATTATTCTTTCTAGGAGTCTTTGGTAGTCCCATGACTAAGCCCATATTAATGTCATATCATTTCCACACAGGAATATGAAGAGGTTACATGACACCTCTAGGATGTTGTCTCAAAAAGTTCACCTGTTAACAAACCTAACATATGAAAACAAAATAAAAAATTTCTTGCTCCATGTTATCCCACAAAAAATATTCCTTTAAGTCCATATGCATTCTTATGCTACTGGGGTGTATTGAGAAATTTGAGCTATGAGCATCATCCAAAAATTTCCGTTTTAGCTCTGGTATGGATGGAATACATTGTATCTATCCATATTTATGAACACTATCTTCAAAAACAATGTATATTAATTTTCCATCCTTCCAAACATTATTTTTCATATGAAATTTATCATCATAATATTGATAATTCTTTATCTTCTCTAGTAAATATGGATTTTCAATCATTTGAATGATGATTGATATATCCCCTTCTAAAGAAATTCACATATCCATATTTACTAGATCTGTGAAAATAGAATCCTTCCCAGTCCTCATTTCTATTAGAAAACCATGATCCTTCATACTCAATGCAACATCTATCTTATTCTCATTACCTAGGTGTAGTTTATTGAGTTACCATAATTCTTAAGTAGCTCGATCCATCTCATTTGACTTATATTGAGTTCTTTTTATGAGATGATGTATTTTAGGCTCTTAAATTTTGTGTATATCTCACATGTTTCACTATATAGAAAATATTTCCATGTTATCTAAGTGAATATTACAACCCATAACTCAATATCATGGGTTGGATAGTTCTGTTAAAGAGTGTTAAATTTCCTTGATTCATTTGCAATATCTTTATCATTTTGTATTAGGATACAACCAAGTCCATTCCTCGATGCATCACTATATATAAATAAATCATCTCTTCCAGATGGCTACATCAAAATAGGTGCATTAACAAATAAACTATATAGTTCATCAAAACATTCTTCATATTAAATTTTCCAAAAAAACCTAACCCCTTTCTGTGTAATCTTGGTTAACGAGTTAGCCAATCGTGAAAAATTCTGAATTAATCCACTGTAATAATCTACCAAACCAGTGAGTCTACATAACTCAATTATGTTTTTTGGTGTAGGGAATTCTCTTACTGTCATTTTATTTATTTTGGATCAATTGATATTCCAACCCTAGATACAATATATCCATGAAATGAGACTTCTTAAATCCAGAAATCACACTTACTAAATGTATCATATAACTCTTCACTTCTATGAGTCTTAATAATGATTAACAAGTGATTCCCAAGGACCTCACAGATTTTAGAATACACTGAAATATCATCAATAAATACCACATAATAATAGCAAGACATTCCTAGAATACATTGTTCATTAGGACTATAAAAACAGAGTGTGCAATAGTTAGTCCAAAATAAATTACTGTAAACTCATAATGTTCATACCTCATCTAAAAAGTTATATTTTGAATGCATAAATTATTTACTAGGAATTGTTGATACCTAGAATGATGATCAAACTTTAAAAAATATTTGGCTCCTTAATGATGATCAAACAAGTCATCAATGAATGTTAGAGGATACTTGTTCTCTATTTTAATAGCATTGATTTCACTATAATCATTGCACAACCTCATAGATTTTTCTTTCTTCTTAACGAAGAAGATATGGTCTCCCCATGATGATAAACTGGGTAGAATAAATCCTGAATTACCCAAATCCTATAGTTGTTTCTTCCACTCCACTAATTACACAGTGGTCATTCTATAGCTATTTTTTGATATTGGCCTTGAATGAGGGATTAAATCAATTGACAATTCAATATCTTGCTCTTAGGGATGTCTATGTAATTCCCCAAGAAATATATCAATGTATTTCTAAAAAATATGTATATCGTCAATTTGGATATTACCTTCATCATGACTAGATGTTGTTTCCTAATATTATGTAAGAATTTAATTCAATAGATCTATTGGGGATAGATTTAGATAATAATTGAATGAGGAAGTTTATTCTCTAAAAATAATGAATTCTACATCTTCCTCACAAATCATAATTTCTTTCCTATTTCTATTAAATTTTGAATCATATTTTGAGAGTCAGTTTATACCTGTGATTATATGAAAGTCATCTATATGTATAATAGTAAGGTCATAAAATAAAGCACGTTTATGTGTCATAATGGAGACTGCCCGATAAATCTTTATTGCAATGATACTCCCCTTAGTAGTTTTGACTGAAAACTATCTTATTAAATCAAATCTGAAATGTATAATTTTTTAGAAAAATGGGTAGATATAAAATAGTGTAATGATCACGAATCAAATAAAGCATTATCTAAACTTGAAGATAATATTCATGTACTTTCCACCACATAAATGTCTACTTCCATCTTAGTTGTAGTGATCAAAAAAGCTTGGTCAACTCCCCTGGTCCACTAATATGGTAGATTCTCATGATTCTTAGGAAATTCACTTGCATAGTTCCCCATTTCTATGAATTTGTAACACTGAATAATAGTGTTTTCCTTCATCCCCCTTCACACATTAACACGATGACTCATTTCTCCATATTTATAACAAACTCCCATTCCCTCATTGAAAAGAAATTAATTACACAAATAGAAAATTCATGTTAGTTAAAACATATATTAGTAAAAATAAGTAAATCCAACATATATAATGTTTCGTTGATATTAATTTTAAGTACCAACACCTGTTTTTAACAATAAATGCATATGTTGATATTAACTGTTTAATACTAAAAAATATTTTACGTAAAATTGTATATGTTACTTTACCATGATTACATCAACATTTTTTTACCAAATAATAGATTTGTTATAATCATTTATATAATTTTTAATTTTTCATAATATATTCTTATTAATAATTATTAAATAGATTAATTTAATTAAATAAATATCAAATAAATATTACATAACCGTGCGCCCTCAAATTCGACCCTGCGCCCCCAAATTTGTTTATCAAAGAACCTGCGAAACGATTCACGTCAGCTTAGACTGTTAAAAAATGTAACCCTGCACCCTAAATTCATGTCCTCTACTTTTTCAGGTCACCAATAATCACCCATTGGGTCATCTCCCCTTGTTAAGTCACAACCTATACTACAGTTCACCATTCGCAAATTGGTATGTTTCCCATCATCAGCCTCCCCTTCAGTTCACCAATTTTATTCCTTCTCCATATTTCGTTCATGTCATCGTATTTGGTAGGAAATATTTCTTTCTAAGATCATCTTTTCCCACTACAGTCAAAATATTGATTAAAAAATGGAAAATATTAATTTCAAGTAATATATAAGCTAATTAGGTTGTGAAGAACTCATTAGAGGCAAGGGAAAAGTGATTTTTTACCACTGTTTCCCAATTTTGGGGTGTCAATGTTGAGTGAGTTTATCTATTGTACATTTTTTCTTTCATAGTTTAAATAACTAAATCAGTCATCATAAAAATGATGAAACCCTTCTACCAACTAGTTAACAAGGATTGAGTTTTATCTAGTTATCTATAATAGAACTGGCTAAATTGAAAAAAAAAATTACTCTCTACACTTGAAAGTTACTTTCTACACTTTACCGTTGATTTTGAACAAGGGAAGGGGGCCCATGATGGTAAATGATATCTTTTAAAAAAAAATACATATTGACCTAACTCCCTTGAAATCATCATTTTAGGTACAAGGGTCATTTTAAATTAACTGAAATATCATTATTCCATGGATCGTAGTAAAATCTAAATCCACATACAAATTTTACACCTTAAATTGGTGTAGATTGAATGACTTACATATGAATTCACCCCTAATCATCTAATTAGAAGGTGATTCATTATTCCTTTTGGGAATAATGTTTGGAAGTTTTGTGTTTGGTTAAATTTTATTTGCTGACTCGGTGTGTGGAATGCCTCAATGTTGTGTATTTATTGATTGTTGAAAGATTCTCATTCAATGTTGTAACGACCCGAACCAGAATAGCCACCTGAAGAGTGCTAAACGGGTCGGGTGTTACTACCTCAGGTGCACCTCCCCGAACGCCAAAGGATGCCGAATAGTAGCGAGGGTCTTATAGTTATAGTGGTGATGCAATACCCTCTCAGAGTATAATAATGGTACTAGTCCGAGTATAATAATAGTTCTGCAGTAGAAGAAACCACTCGACAGACTCGAACCAATCCCGGAGAGCATAAGCACAACAATAACGACAAACAGAAGAAGCAATGAATATAAACATCAGCCGTGGAATGTAAACACAACAGCATGCTGAAAACCACTTGTAACTACTAAATAAACAACAAAACATGCATCCAAAGTAGGTCATACAAATCCATATATAAAGCTGAAATTGGCTAACAATAAGTAGTTTCAAAAAAGTAAGCATGCTGATAGATGAATAACGAAAAACAAGGTAATATCTGTCTAGGCATGACCTCAAGGTCCATACCATCTCCATGTAACAGCTAATATAGCCCAGCTCTTGAGGTTGGCCTCTTTCCTGCACATAAATACATAATGTCTGCAGGTGTCCCGAAGGGCCCGTGCATGGTGTGATAAAAATCTCAGTAGGATACCACCCAATGGTGCATACCTAATATAAGTGTTTAAGAAGGCATACATTTATAGGGAAAATAGAAAACTTTACGATGCACAAATAAACACAAACCTCACATGTGCTCAGTGGCCACCATGGAGTGTCACCTGTTTTTTCCAATGCTGGAATCTTTGTATTGTAACCCGCCACCCCGTGGCTCTTGACACCTCATGTCTCAATTACCGACATCCTGAAGGCATGCCCAAGAAGTAGCAACCCGACACCATGTGCATATGACACCTCGTGTCTCATGTATCGACATCCCGAGGGCACGCCCAAATCTAGTAACCCGGAGGAACAACGATATCTTCCCTCAATTAAGTAACCAGAGGGAACATGATGTCTGCCCTCAAATCACGTCGAGCCTCGTACCCCAACTTGATGGCCTCAATGCTATCCCCTGAAGGCTCCTCACCTTCCATGTGCCTTCCTATGTCAATCACCCTCAACCAAAGTACCTAAACTGCAACTACGGGGGCCTCTACACACACGAGTGGTAAAAACCACCTCATCAATGAGTATCTCTGTGTGCAGACTACTCAAAGTTCCGGGTGAGTGGTAATCACCAAAATAGTATGCAATCCACCACACATATGATACCTCGTGTTATTGCGACCATGCCACACATGTCTGATGCCCTCACCATCCAAAGAACACGGGCTATGCCCAACCTGACAGTCGAACTGCCTCAAGCCGACTTCCATGATACCCAATCCAGTGATAAAACCACCCAATGTAATCCGGGCCAAGTCCAACCTATGATCAACATCACTCAAGAATATTCAGGCCTTGCCCAACATAATCCAAAAGCTTCCAGCATATTCAATTCAGCAATTACAAATATAACATAATCAAAAGATATACTTTAAACTGGAAAAACATACTTGATGGTTGAATTGCATTAACCAAACGGTTATCAAACAATAGTACTAAGGTCTTGAATGTCTCAAACAATTCATGAAAAGGTTTAATAAACTAAACTCAATAGTTTAGGACAATACGAATCAAATATATCCATTTTGGAAACCCCGGCCAAAATTCCCCATATGAGCAATGACCTATCACCCAACCATGCTCAATAAAAATAGGACAAAGGGCATACAAAAAGGTATCCCATAGGTCTATAAGCAACCTAATATAAAATAGAAGATAAATTAGGGTCTCTCTCAAAATACTTGAAAATGAGACATAGGTCGCGCCACACAAATATCCACGAAAACACGAAAGAGGGTATGCACCACCTACCTGGGATTCGTACAATGCTACTCCTCCAATACCAACCTCCAATTTGGGCTAAAACGCGGTAGATCTAAAAAAGAATCAAAACATCTCAAACCCCAACAACTCTTTCTAGAACAAAGATAAATTAAATAATCTCAAGAGGAATAAAGGACCTACTTAGAGGGTTCTAACGCATAAAACAATGTTTGAAACGGAGTTCAGACAATGATCTGATATGGATTTGAGGTTCCAGCCGGCTCTCCCTGCATGAGCCATGAGTGGGAGGTAGAAAGGAGAGAATAATTGGAAATTCCGAGTGGCCAGGGATGAGAAAACCCTGTGTTTATGTGGATGCATTGTTAACCCGCAAGGTTTAGAAAACTTTTTGCCAATCGTGTGGTTGCCATTGTCTCTCCCAGGGATTTCACACAACATGTACGTAAGGTTTGAAAAAATGTGCCCTGCCCGTGCGGATCCCACTATCTCTCCCAAATACATCTCACGGGTTGTCTGCACATTTTATTCAAACTATGCCCCCACCATGTGCACCTACACAACCTCCCCATCTATTAATTTTTTTCCTCTGAAACAAGTCAAAAATTTAAACAGGATCGAGATTTTGACCCATTCTAAAAACCTGGGTTATTACAAACTCCCCACCTTCACATAGCTCATCCTTGAGCTATCAAATGAAACCCAGATATGGAACCGAACATACCACCCTAATCAAAGTAACCTATACTTCCCCGGTTTCAAGGTTCTAGCTAAATTCCTCAAGGATCTCCCTACCATAGAAATTGACTAACTCGGTCTCAACCCAAAAAAAACTCAGAACAAGTAATGTTTACTAACCTTTTTCCAGACTCACAGTACTATAGTGACGCATCATCACCCCTGCCCCTCATTGGGGCCCCCGTGCCACTTCCGACACCCAACACACCTCACATCGCATCGGTGTCCACCTCCATGAGGTCCTGCATCCCACGGATGCTCAAAACAAACCTGGTGCCTAGCACCTCAAGTATACTGCAACCTCGATGCCCCGATGCCCATGACACCTCATGTAACATGCATCCTCGATGCCCTGATGCCCATAGCACCTCAAGTAACACATATACTCAATGCATCGATGCTCATGGAACCTCATGTAACCCGCATATGCGATGCCCCGATGCCCGTGGCACCTTATACACACATATGTATAAATATATCACACACCCGATATGGGGCCAATCCCACTGACCAGCATCGAGTCAGTCCACATATATCTTGTGCATCACCTGCACTAAAAACGGACATGCCTCTACAGGCCATGCAAAAAAAAAGAGAACAAGGGAATCACAGCCACACCCATGGTTTACCTCTAACCGTCGTTGGCTCACCAGCCTGCTCAGCCTCTAGCAGCTCCACGGCGTGCAATTGGCCTGATGTACGACTGCCTGATGCCTGACCTCCCTGTAGTGCAGCTCTAGCAACCAGCCACTGACCCCTCAGCTGGATCCCATTGTCTCTATCACGTCATCTATGTTCAAATGAAACATGGCTACCCTCTCTTGTTACCGAACCTGATCCAACTCCAGATGCTATAGTCTGTCCTGGTCCCTGCCTGCCGGCTGTCTGAGAATGCTGCCTGCAGAACCTCTCAAGATGCCAAACCTATCCACATGCCCGACACTCCATTGGAGGTCTATCACACTGAGTCCCAACACATCCTGGCTTCCCACACTGAAAGAAGACCACTGCCGAACTACTGCGAGGTGGTCTAGCTGAGTCTTTGGCCTGACCGCCCTGCTAGAACCCATTCCACCCTTGCTTCCTACTGTCTGAACCATCACCTGAAGCTGTCGCCCGGCCAACCTAGGTCCAATCCCTCTGGTTTCCCTCCGCTATGAGTGCCTGGTTCACTACCTCTGAGAATGTACCCAGCCTGAAAATATTCACATGGATCCGAATGGCATTTTGTAATCCATCTTCAAAGAGCCTCACTCTAGCCATGTCATGGATTACCATGCCAGGTACAAAGCATGAAAACCCTGTGAAGGTAGTTTCATAGTCCATGACGGACATGTCTCTCTACTGAAAACACTGTGAAAGTGCTCAATGAACTTGTCCTCAAATTCCTTCCATGCTATTCCCTCATGCCTGCAAGCCTGGACCTACACATCCCACCAACGCTTTGTTCGTCCTCTCAGCATGTACATCACCAGCTTGACCCTCCGCCCTGGAGGCATCTCGAGCTGCTCAAAGATCATCTGCATCCACTCTATCCAGTTCTCAGATGCCTGCGGACCACCCTCATCTTGAAAAAGTGGCGGGTGTTGTGACTGGAACTCCCGCTTCAGGTATGCCATATATGTCTCTGTACCATACGCACTTATGTCGATCCCCTGCAGGAAATGTACTGGGATAGCTCAGAGTTGCTCGTCGAGCCATGGTCCGAACGCTGCCTAACCTGGCTGTTGTACTACCTATACTGGATCCTGAACCTGATCCAGTCCCTGAGCTTGTACATGCGGCTCGTGCTCTTCCTATACCGAATCCTAAACCTGATCCTGCACCTACGACACTGTCTCCTCACTTTCCTGACGCTCCATCGGGACGTGTAGGAGGAACCATATGAATACCATAAATGGTCAGACTACCCATATATATAACAATATATATTCAATGCAGATAAGGAAAGATGTAAAGAGCATCATAAGGCAACTACCCTTACTATCACCCATCACAACTCATGCCTATGGTATCCCGGCCTTATGGCCTCCTTACCCCCCTTAATAGAGCCATGTACCCAAAGTACCTTGGGCCATTTCAGTCTGGACAACTAACGTTGCCTCAAACAGTCGATCGAGTCGCCGAATCCTGGTTATCAAAATCACCTCAACCCTAATTCATGTATACTCATACAAGAGCCAGACTCAATACCCTGCCACATGAAATTATATAAATATATAAAGCAAGACATATCACATTGCAATCAACAAGAAATTTTATCAGGAATTTCAACCATTTATATTTCCAAGGAATATGAAGCATGGAAATTGAAATTATTTACAAGGCATTATCACTTCACAAAGCATATATACAATTGTGAAATTCGAATACCCTAAAAGTTTTCTATCAATAGCCAAAAAATCACGCATTTCCATACCGGGCCAAGGTCCAACTCTCCCTTACCATACCGGGTCAAGGGTCACATATAAAAATCCATCACACCACATACCAAGTGATCCACCGAGGTAAAAAACATATAAACTAAAATCTGAGAAAACAACCAGCAATTCTACCCATGTTAACTTGGTCCATCCCTCGTACCTGGGGCTACAGGATCCCAAAAACAAGATAGAAACACAGTTCCAATAACAACCTATCTCCAGTATACCATATCTAAAATAGTAAAACAAACAGAAATAAACCGAGAATTTTTATCTCATTAGTAGCCAACAACACACCTCTACTAAATCCCTCTCAAGAACTCCTCTGATACCACTTTGTAACGACCCGGACCTGAACAGCCACCAGAACAGTGCTAAACGGGATAGGTGTTACAACCTTAGGCACACCTACCAGAATACCAAAGGCTGCCGACTAGCAGTGAGGGACTTATAGGTATAGTGGGGAGGCTGTACCCTCTTGGAGGATAATAATGGTGATAGTCCGAATATAATAATAGTTATGCAGTAGAAGAAACAACTTGACAGACTCGAACCAGACCCGCAGAGCAGAAGTACAACAATAATGAAAAACAGTGGAAGAAATGAATATAAACAATAACAACAGAAAGTAAACACAATAGCATGCTGAAAAAAACATGTAACTACTAAATAGACAACAAAACATGCATCCAATGTAGGTCATACAAATCCATATATAAAGTCTCCATTGGATTACCATAAGTAGCTACGAACAACCAAGCATTCTAATAGAGGAATAAAGAAAAACAATGTAAAATCTAGCTAGGCAGGACCTCAAGGTCCCTACCATTTCCATGCTACAACAAATACAACCCTGCTCTTGAAGCTAGCCTCTTTCCTACAAGTAAATCCACAAAGTCTGCATGCATCCCGAAGGGTCCATGCAGGGTGTGAGACAAATCTCAGTAGGATACCACCCAATAGTGAGTACATAATATAAGTGTATAAGTATTCTTGCATTTATAACAAAAACAGTAAATAGTATGATGCAAAAATAAACACAAACTTCATTGGTGCCCAGCGGCCACTATGGAATGTCATCTACTTCGGCCAACGTCGGAATCTCTGTCATGTAAACCGGCACCACATGCCTCCCAGAACATCGTCTCTCAAGTACCGACGTCATGATGGCATACCCAAGAAGTAGCGACCCGACACCATGTGCCTCTTGACACCTAGTGTCTCAAGTACTGATGTCCCGAGGGCACACCCAAAACTAGTAACCCGGAGGAACAACAATATCTGCCTTCAAATAAGTAACCGGAGGGACATCGTTGTCTGCCCTCAAATTACGACTAGCCTTAGCCCCCAACCTGATAGCCTCAATGCTATCCCCTATTGTCTCCTATCCTTCCACATGGATTCCTATGAAAATCACTTGCAACCAAAGTACCAAAACCGCAACTAGGGGGGCCTCTACCCACACGAGTGGTCCAAACCACCTCATCACGGAGTCTCATGGTGTGCACACTACTCATAGTTCCAGGGGAGCGGTAATCACCCAAATATTACCTAATCCACCACACATCTGACACCTTGTGTCCCTGAAACCAGGTCGCTCAAGTCTGATGGCCTCACCATCCAAGTAAATCGGTCCATGCCCAACCAGGCGGTCGTACTGCCATAAGCCGACGTCCATGACACCCAATCCTATGGTCAAAACCACCCAATGTAACTCGAGCCAATCCCAACCTGTGATCAGAATCACTCAAGAATATTCAGGCCTTACCCAACATAACCCAAAAGGTTACAACATATTCAATTCAGCAATTACATATATAACATAATCAAAAGATATATTTTAAACTAGAAAAACATACTAGATAGTTGAATTGCACTAACCCAATGGTTATCCAAAAATAGTTCTGAGGTCTTGAATGCCTCAAACAATTCATGACATTGTTAAATATACTATACTCAACAGTTTAGAACAATACAAATCAAGTATCACCATTTTGGAAACCCTGGCCAAAATGCCCCATATGAGCAACGACCTCTCGCCCAACCATGCTCAATAAAAATAGCACAAAGGGCAAACCCAAAAGTATCCAATAGGTCAATAAGAAACATAATATGCAATAGAAGTTAAATTAAGGTCTCTCTCAAAATACCAGAAAATGCGCCATAGGTCGCACCACCCAAATTTCCACGAAAACACGAAAGAAGGTATGTGCCACCTACCTGAGACTCGTATGATGCTACTCCTCCGAAAAAAGCCTCCAAGTTGGGATAAAATGCGGTAGATCTATAAAAGAATCAAAACCGCTCAAACCCCAACAACTCGTTCTAGAATAGAAATCAAGAAAAATGGATCAAGTAGAATCATGGCCATACTGAGGGGGTTCCAACGCATCAAACGTTGTTTGAAACGGAGTTCGGACGAAGACCTGGGAAGGATTTGAAGGTCCAACCGGCTCCCCCCATGTGTGCCACGAGTGGGAGGAATAATGGAGAGAAGAATGGGAAATCACGAGGGGACCGTGACATAAAAACCCTATCTTTATGTGGCCCCATAGTTAAACCGCATGGTTTTTTAAAACTGTGCACCAACCATGCGGTTGCCACTATCTCTCCTTGGGATTTCACATGGCCTGTCCAGACGATTTCAAAAACCGTGCACCGCCCATGCAGATCCCATTGTCTATCCTAAAGACTCTTCATGGCTTGTCCGCATGGTTTTTTCAAAATGTGCTCCATCTGTGCGCACCTGCACAACCACCCCAACGTTTAAAATTTTTCCCCCAAAACAAGTAAAAAATTCAAAAAGGGTCGAGATTTTGACCCATTCTAAAAACCGGGGTTTTACCCTAGTTGTGTGTAAATTCATTATATTCATTTTATTTTATTAATCAACTACTATACCATTTAATTTGATATTGAATGTATGTACTTCTAATAGTTTTTAAAATGCATGGATTGTAGTCAAAGATTTATTTAGATTAAAACTATGGACAAAAGTTGATATCTATATTGAATTTCATTTTTAATTTGAACATCTCAATTGTCGTACTCCCAGTTTGAGGTATGTGGACTTTTTTTATTAATATTGATGTGTTAAAGTTCATGGGATGATTTGGGATGATGTTTGGAGAGTTTTTTATGGTTTTGGATGAGTTTGGAGGCTCTTAAAGGGGGTGCATGGTTTGAGCACTGTTAGTAGAAACCGTGCCGATTATCCCGGAAACCCGGTAAGGGAGCCAGAAGGCTTCGCACGGCTTGTGCACGGTTATCCAAATCGTGCGATGAAACCATGTGGACCCTTTCTATTAAGGAATTAGTGTGTTCACGATTATCGCACAGTTTGTCAAACCGTGCAGGCTAACCGTGCGGCCACATAAAAAATAGGGTTTAAGTTTCGAGCTCCATATGACTTGTCTATTTTCTCTCCAAACATCCTCCCACTCTTTGCTTACTCAGGTTTTTTGGTTCTCAGGGGGTGGAGGTACTTTCCAACTCATTTTGGAAGGGTTTTGAAGAGGTTTCAAGGTTATTCGAAGGTGGTTTCTCCCGGGTAAGTCTTCTGTCATTCTTTCTTTTGGTTTCTCTCTAGTTCCACACCCCTCCCTTTCTGGGTTTTCTAGATCTACAATTGTTTTGTGTATATCTAGTGTTTTGGTTTCCTTGGATTATGATTTTATGGATTTTGGATGTTAGGGAAAGGGATCGAGAGAGGTTTCTGTGGTTCGTTCCCCAGAATTGAGGTGTTGTTGCTTGTGGGTCGATTTCATGAGAACCCTAAAGGTATGTGGCTTCTCTCTCGACTAAACATGGTTAGAACAAGTGGTTATTTATTACATTTATTTTTTTTTCTTGATGATAATTGTGATTTGTTCTACAGAATTGGATGGAAATCCCTTGGGTGATGTTTTGGGGGTTTTGGGGGAAAGGGGTTTTGTGCTGAAATATTCTTGTGTTGGATTTTAAAAGGGGGATTTTAAAATGGAATGCTATGATTTATTTGTGAAATGATTGATGGAAATGGTTTTAATTATAAAGGTTGTTTTACTGAAATAGGGTTTTGGCATGGAAAATGATTTTTCAATAAATGGGTGATTTATTGATGTGGACTGAAATGCAATGGAAATTGGTTAATTGCATGATGTTGTGACCTTGGCGTGTTATGTTCTTAGTTTTTCTTATTTGGAATGTTGTGTGTAAGTGGGAGGGATGTACCACTATATTAAATGGGGTGGATAGTGGACAGAATGGCCACCATCAATGGTAAGTGGACGGGATGTTCCACTAGAGTTGTGAATGGGTGAACAGGTTCGACGGAAGTTCCACATTTTTGGTTGTTTTTTGTTCATTTCATTTCAAGATGAGAGTATTGTGCTATCATGTAAATTATGAAATGTCTTGTGGCATGTTTTTTTTTGCTTTCCCTTGGTTGCTCGATTACGGTGTCATGGCGTGGTAAGTGCATGTTTGGCTTATAGAAATGGAATTAGTTGTGATTATTTTATATAAATTGTTTTTTATAAATGTGCTAATGGTTTTATCCTAGTGTTGTGTATAGGGAAGTCATTTGGGGAAATCCTGCTAAGTTTTAGTACTCACCCCCTTCTTTGGAATTGTGGTGTCATTGCAGATGTCGTGTTTCGTGGAATGGGAAATGTTAGGGCATCAACCACCATTAGTGGTGTGTTGTGATGTCTTGGTGGAGCATGGATCTTGGAGCTGGGTGTGGATCTATGGAGGTGTCATGGCTCATAATGTTTTCTTGTTTGGTCTTCCACATAGTACTCTGATGTTGTATTTGGTTTCTGTTGGTATGTCAGATCGTTATGGATTATCTGGTTGCCTTTGGTAATGTATGAGTTTGGTTGTTTTGTTGACATGCATCATATAGTTGTGAACTGTTTGGTTGGTTTCGTCTGATGGGAAAATCATTATCCAAATTTTTCTCGGAGCCCTCGGCATTATTTTCCAGCCTCTGGAATCTTGGGAACGTCTCTTAAGGCCATGTAACCCTCACCACCTCCTCAAGCCAATGAGGTAGGGGCGGGGTGTAACAAGTGGTATCAGCTTGTTTGGTCATTGGATTTAAAGTGAGAGCAGTTTTTCGATCATTGGTGTTGATCATTGGTTTTGGAGTTGACATTTTTTGTGGTATATTCTCTGTGTTGGGAAGGTAACAAGGCGTAGGATTGTCGGAAAATGGAATGTATATTATAAAAGGATGTAGCTAACTCTTTTATGCTTAAATTCATGTTACCAGGGAGTTGGTTACATTAGTGTTTTAGAGACACTTATTGGCATTGTATGTCTCATTGTCATTGGTGTAGCCAATGAGATGAGAATAACATGCATGGTAGAAATGAATTCCCACTAAGATGCATATTTCATTGGGGAATAATGATTTATTGTATGATATGAATGTATGGATTTTGAAAATCTGAATTGGGTTTCAAAACAAGAAGGATTTGAAACAAGGAAACATGTGGTATTTTGAAAATGGTTTGGTTTTTAAAAATGCTGGAACATGGGAATTGTGAACTTGTAGAATGACTTGTTGTGATAGTTTTGTTTAATGTGATTTGAAATGGGACTTCTTGATGTCTACGTAAGTGAGACTCATGGTTTTTTGTTTTTTGTTCATAGAACTGGCACCGGGTAGGCGTCGTAGAGTCCAACTGGAGGAGGCTGCTGAGAATGTGCTAGCACCTGAGCCTCAGGTGAACCAACAGTTAGTGCAAAGCATAGTGCAAGATTTTCATGTTGTGGGAAGTGGAAATAAAATAGATGAACCCAGGAATGTGGATCATGCAATTTAGTTTAAAATGAAGAATCCACTCATATTCAGGGGTGATTCAGTTCCGGAAAGGGAAGATGCAAGGTTGAATAGAATGAACAAGTTCTTTGAGCTATTGGGAACGCTGGTAGAGCTGAAAGTGAAGTTTGTCGCGTATATTTTGGAAGATCTTCCCCTTTAGTGGTGGGATTTGGTAGTCCAAGATGGGATAGATAAGGGTATGATGTGGGAAGGCTTTGAGGAATTGTTTAAAAAAATATTCTACCCACATATGTTCAGAATTCAGTGTATGACTGATTTCTTCAGTTTGAAGCAAGTGATTATTTCTGTGATAGAGTATGCAGCTATGTTTATGAATATAGTGTGGTTTTCACCTAAGGTGGAAGGTATCACGTCATTGAAGGAACAAATATTGGAAGGGGGGTTAAGGAAATAAATCCGTTCAATGATTGCAGTACTATTTATAAACGATTACATAGAGATTTTGAATAGAGCCTTGTTGGCTGAGCAGGATTTGTTGGGAGCTCTGGGTGGAGGAAGCATGGTGGTACAGATAGGGAATAGTGGGAACTCTAATGATTGGTTCAAGTAGAGGAGGTACACTTATTCCAAGGGTAGGAATATGGCATATAATTCGATGGAAGGATCGTTAAATCTTCCTCCGAATCCCTAGAGCAAGACGGGATGTTTTTAGTGTGGCTCTATGAGCCGCATCAAGTGAGATTGTATGACACAAACTCGAGCATGTTATAATTGTAAGAAGATGGGGCATATGCAGCGTTATTGTCGGAATACTTCAAGTTCGGGTGCGTGTGACACTCCTCAGGGCTCGCAGACGTTGTATGCTTCGACGGGACGGGGAGAGCAGTGAACCCATCATCAACAGAGTAAAGTGGGTCATGGTGATTCTTGGAATACCACTACGCCTCAGTAGAGCAATAAATATTAGAGTGTGGCAAGAAAACATGTGTTTAGATCTATGCAATTTGGGGTGGATGATTAGTCGGGATCATCCACGCTACGAGGTACTATTATTTTAAACTCTACCTTGATGAAAGTGTTGTTTGATATGGGTGCTTCACACTCTTTTATTGCAGCACGTGTGGTTGATTTTCTTGGATTAAAGGTGGAAATGATTCCCTAGGTTTTGAAACATCAAACTCCTCTGGGAATAATAGAGTGTCAAGCCTTCTTGTGTAGAGAATGTTGTATTGTTGTGGGTGTGGTTGAGATAAAATTGAATTTCTCAGTCCTTGAGATGGATGGGTATGATGTAATCCTGGGAATGTATTGGATGGTGTCGTTTATGGACCACATAGATTGTGATGCATGAACAATGGATTTTACGACACACGATGTTGTTAGACGTCTCTTTCAAGGAGAGAGGCATGAAAGGCAGGGTCCAATGGGTTTGTTGGCACCAGTAGTGGGTACATCATCGTATTAGTTGGCGGT